>CM057456.1:1071965000-1073198333 GCA_016271365.2 Neoceratodus forsteri
CGCATGCGCAGTAGGGGTTTTGAGATAACATTTTGTGTGAAAGTAAATATTTGATGCCACAAATGCTTGTTTTGGGTTTTGCCCCACTGAATTGGCAGGGCACCAAACATTTTTGGTGCTGTGCCAACTGCCATCTTTTTGATTTCTTCCACAAACTGTCAGACATGGAAAAAACACAAACATGCTGTGATTTTAATAAACAAACATCCAGAACCTAGCTAAATGGGACCTGTTTAGCTAGGTTCTGATGTTTAATTTTAAATATTGTGCCCACATATATGTTTTCTGGCCACCCAAAATCCCCAGTGCCCAGCTTAGCGAGAGAAGCTTTTCACACATTTTCTGTATGAGAACAGTGGGATTTTCTTGACTTCTGTAGCTGCAGCTGGAATTTGAGCTGCCGGCTGCAGATTCAGCAATGAACCACTGTTTCCCTAGTGTCTAGTGGCACCCCCACCCTCTGATCCCCATACTTCATTTTATAAAAAGTAATCAATTTATCCCTTGGTGTTAGTGGTATCCCCCCACTCTCCTTTATGTATCCCTGGTGTCCAGTGGCACCCCCCACCCTCTAATCCCAATATTAAATATGTAGAAAATATCTCTATTGGTGTTAGTGGTACCTCATCCTCCCGTACGTTTCCCTGGTGCCTAGTAACACCCCCAACCCTCTGATCCCTGTATTTCATTATTTGCTTGTGGCTGTGGGGCCCCCTGGATGTTTAAATTCCTAAAAAAAAGAAAACTGTCCACCGACGCTTTTTTTTAACCTAAAAAAAGAAAACGGTCCCTCGTTGTCTCCCTGTCCCCCTTCCCCATCCCTACCCTCCCACTGAGCACCCACCACCCCACACATCCCTTATCCCAAACTTACCACCAGAGGTTGTAGGCTGTCAACTTCTCTGGACCAAGATATGTCTGCACTCTTAAAAACTGAACTGTGAACTGAGGAATAAAGAAGTGCTGTATAATGTATTTCAATGGCATTTTAAACTTATGGTCATAACTTTGTTACTGTTTGGATTTTTTCACCAAATTTTCAACACAGCATTTTTTGGACCCTGCCTCATGAACACTGTCACTGTCACTTCATTAATCGGGCCTGGAAGGTGATTTTGTGGTCGCTATGCGAAATCACCTTTCAGGACAGAATAATGACATTTTACCACCAGTGTTCATGAGGTGGGGTTCCAAAAAGGCGATGTTGAAAGTCTGGTGAAAAAATTGAGTTATGCATGTGCATTGACAGTTTTCTGCACACGTGCATAGCTTTGGTCATTTTCATTATTTTGACTCCAAATTTTCAACATAGCCATTTTTTCACACCACCTCATGAACAGTACATCTGTAATTTTTCACATCTTGTCCAAAATGTGTTTTCACACCTGTGGAGTGGAATGGCAATTTGGCATAGATTTGAAAATGTTCACCTATGGGGTTTATGAGGTGGGGTCATAAAAAGATTATGTTGAAAATTTGGGGTCAAAATATGAAAAAATGCCAAAGTTATGACCATTTGTTGCAATTTCGCTACGTCTGCTCGTAACTTCAGAAATGTTAAATATTTTTACCACAGATTTACAACACAGCCTTCTTATTATCCCACCTCATGTATGTCACAGCTGTCATTTTTGAAATCTTGGCCAAAATGTGGGTTTGCACCTGTGGCATTGCAGTTGTGCAGAATTACATTTTGGTGGGGATTCAAAAATGTTCTGTACCGGGTACATGAGGTGGCTATCCTGACAATTTGATTACTGTTGGCCTATAAATGGAAGAGCAGCACCCTGTGCTTCCACAGCTACATACACATACGCAACTATGGAGGGATGGGAGCGCAGGGTCCAAGGGACCCTGCGCTCCCACAGTGAAATAAAGATACTATTATACTATCTCAAAAAGGAAGGAAACAAATTGCAAAAAACTGTGTTAATGCTCTAGTTAGGGTCAAAGCCACAAAAGTAGGGAAATGTGGTGTTAAGAGTTTTCAAAGCTAACACCCCACATCCAATTTGCACACACCAACAGGGGTCAGTGGTGTACCTTGGAGTAGCTGGTCCTAATGCTCGCCCCATTCCATAAGTAAATAAGCTGAGATGGGTACACTATAGGTGAATGGGGTGAGCATTAGAACCAGCAACCCCAAGGTACACCCCTGATGCCTGTTGGTGTGTACAGGGTGGGTGTGGGGTATTAGCTTTGAAACCCCTAACAGCACATTTCCTTACTTTTGTGACTTTGACCCTAACTAGAGCATTAACAGCATGATCCAACCCCCATCCAACTGCAATTGTATTCTGTATCCCAGGCTGGATGGGTTCAGATGTCTTAATCTGAGGGTCAGATTTTTGGATCTGAACCGCAGATTATTGTGATCTGGCCATTGGATCCCTGATTCGACCATCAGATCCAACAGATTATTTGCCACATGAATGGATCCACTTGGGATCTGATGAGACCAGATCCATGGTTAGATGCCTTCAATGTTTGATGGCATCTGATGTCCAGTCAAAACAGTCATATCAATTGATATCCTATGCCAATGGATACTATCCGAGCAACACTTGCTTATTGTCCTGCCTGATGGTAAGGTTAAGGAATTCAGAGGCTATTTAGGTATTCATTAGCTAATCATATACATATATATATATATATATATATATATACATATTATGGTAGTACGGTAGTGCTACCATAGTTAGGATTGAGGAGCCATTTACATGTTAAACCTAACATTTTGCACCTTAATAACTTTGCAACTGTTCAATGGATTTGCCTGAAATTTGGAATACACGATCAAGAGCCATACATCTTGGGATCTGCCAGCTTTTGTACTGTTTGGCTATATGGCTGCGGAGTTATTAAGCGTGATCTGTGCACATGTTTATGCTTTTTTGGAATTCTTTACTCATCCTTACAGGTCACACAGTTTGAGCGACCAGTCCGAAAACTTCAGGGAACATGTGGCCAGGCTCCCTGATGTGCCTTTTGAAGATTTCATGAAAAAATATTAAACGGTTCAAAAGTTATTCAAAAAACAATTTCCCATTATAAGTCAATGGGAAAAGTTAACAAAAAGCTCAACAGTGTTGCAAATGCACTTTTTAGTGTCGCAAATGGCCCTAGTAGAGTTGCAAATCCACCATTTCTTTTCAGTTAGTGATCAGAAAAATGCTTGGCATTTAAATTTGGGACCTTCTAGCAACACAATTATTTTTGTGTTTACCTAGTCGGACCCTGAGGATGCTAGGCATGTCTTTATTTTGAGGTTAAACATCCTAGAAATATGTTTTTTTCAATTTCTAGAAAAAGTAGTATCGTACTCACGAAAGTGTCTCACTCACGAAAGTGTCGCAAATGCTTGCGAAAGCTGTCGCAAATCACGACACTACTTTTTAAGACTATGGCCAAAATTATAGCAGTTCTTTGCCACCCTGCTGCAAATGAATGGTTTGGTCTTTTGGGCTGAAATTTGGAAGGAAGGCAGCCAACATCTCACAGATGTGCCTTTTGGTGGCTTGGTGACAAAATATTGCATGGATGCAAAGTAACAGTACTCCGAAGTTGATTTTCCCATAGACTAACATTGTGGCGTCTGTTGCATGACAGGAATTCTTTGCCACCCTGCCGGAAAATGATGGGTTGCTCTTTTATACTGACATTTGGAGGGAAGAAAGCCAACATATCACAGATGTGCCTTTTGGTGATTTTATGAAAAAATATTACAGGGCGGCAATGTTATGGCACTCCGAACTTCTCTTTTTTCCCCAATTGGATAACATTACGGCGTCCGCCGCACCTTTCAGGGCCCGTATCTTGGAAACGGTGCAAGATACGGACTTTTCGGCAGAAAAATACTTCTCCCCCTCATGGGAGCTATGAGGAGGCTAAGTATAAAACTAGCCAGGAAAGTCATAAATCATATGACTTTTACATTTTTTTTCCTACGTCGTACGGTTCCTGAGATATAAGCAATTAAGTATTCCAACTCCTCATTTTCTGCTCTGAGACCCATTATTATGCATACATTCTTTGTACTCACTGTCCTTCTCTATGCAGCTTTTGGGGAAAACCAGCCTGTGTGCTTACATTACTGTTACCGTTACCGCTTCCGCTTGCGGTTCCGTACCTGTTTCACTTACCATTCCTGTCTACGCCACCATGTGTGTTCCCCTTTGCGTTTTCATTTGCCCGTGCGTTTGCATTATTTTTTCCATTTGTGTCTACAGTACTGTTTCTCTTTCTGTTTCTCTTTGTGTCACCGTGCGCATTCCTATTTGTGTTTGTGGCCACTGTGTTACTATGTGACAAGACATCCCGCCGCCGCAATACATTCACTATTTCTCATTATCATTCTCAAAAAGAAGGGAAATTAGAGGCAAAATAACTCTGTCTAATGCATCAGTTAGGGTTGTTTCACAGCGACAAAAGCAAGGAAATTTGGTGTTAGGGTTGAAAGCCCCACTTGGATCCCCCAGCCCACCCTCCAACTGGCATCGTTGTGCACATTGGGGTCATCGGTCCTAACTCTTACCCCATTCTCCTATATCTCTGCTTCTTTACACATGTGATGGGGTGAGAGTTAGGGCGATGACCCAACTTGCACTCGATGCCAGTTGTGTGTGGGCTGGGGGTCCAAGGGGCTTTCTAACCCTAACACTTAAATATATATATATATATATTATATATATATATACACACACACACACACTGTTCACACAAGTAATGTATAGTTAATACAATAATATTATGTGTGCACATCTATTTTCCTTTTTTACAGATGTATCTGTCTTCTTTCCTCACATTTGTCACCTTTCAGCCTTCTTACTAGGTCTTGTTAGTTAGTCCCCACTTGAAGACTTCTCAGCTCATTCACTCTCACTATGCCTTTTCATACCCATCATCAACTTTTTGTTTTCCAGTTTCTATTTTTACCTTGCCTATTATCACTTTTTTCTCCTAGAGCCTCGCATTATTTTCTTTCCTCACATATATCCCCCTTATTTCCCCTTACCTCTTCACTGACTTAGATTTTTTCTCTTTTAGATAATTCCTGAAGAAGACCTTCAAAGAAGGAACTAGAAGGGGACAGGATCAGTTGTGTTCCAGTACAGTAGCTGCTTCATGTTGTTTTTACAGGGTTTCTTGTGGATTTTACTTGGTAGAAGGTTATTTCTTTTCTTTCTTGCTTCTAAGGGGCTAGCAGGGTATTGTTTTTGGGGCTGTTGGAAGTTTGAAAACTGGTTTGGTGGCTGTAAGTGGGCTCATTTGTTGGATGTTTCACTGTGTAACAGGCTGCGTTGGTGGAGGCCTATTTCTTCTGATTTAAAACCTATTTGGTGGGATTTGCTTGGGGCTTGTTCTTTGGTTGCAGGGCTTGGAGGGGCAGACACAGGGCTGATACACTCTCTTGAGAGTCGGGTGTAGGCCTAATCCCACTCTCCCCACCCTCCTCCCCAGAGCTCTGCTTATTTATAGGGGAACACCTGCTCTGCAATTGGAGGAAAAGGCTGCAGGTGCAGCTCATGTAGTTCTAGCCACTGGGGATTGGATTTAAAGGCTTGAAGAGAGGAACATAGGGAGTTGTTCACTTCCCTTATAAGTTTACTGTGTTGTACTGCACCTAGTAACAGGGTTACTGGTTTACTGTGGGACTGTATCTGGGATTAGTGGGTGACCTGATTAGTCAGTAGGGGTGTATCTTGGACTAGTTGGGAATCTGGTGGCTTACCCAAGGAAACCTACTTGGAGGAGGATGGGACCACACGGCATTAGGGCCGGCATCTTTGGGAGGGTGGTGGGGTGCACAGGGTGTGGGTCAGCCATGATACTGGACTGGGCTTGGAAGTTCGGTGGTTGCCCAGTGTGCTACCAGCTGGCACAGCTTATGGAGGAGGTTGCGGGGATTAGGAGACAGCTGGGGGAAGGGGGGAGGTAGGGTTGGGAAAGAGGGCAGGGGATCTCCAATGGGGTTGCACCAAGCACTAGGGGTGGGGGCATAGGGAAAGGAGTGCAGGAGAACACTCTGGGGTCACATAGAGACCCTGGCAGAGGGGGCCCAAAAGGAGGACACTACCAAGGAAGCTAGGCAGGTAACTGGGGACCCTCACAAAGGGGGACCAGAGGGACAACATTCTCAGGGAAGTGGGCAGATGGCTGGGGCTGGAGAAAAGGAAGCAAGGTGGGGAGGTGGATCGGACCTCATGCTCAGTAACCGCTTCAATTCTCTTCTTCTGCTTGAGGATGAGGGGGGTGATGTAGCCATGACAGGGGTGGTTAGAGATGGAAAGGGAGTGGGGGCAGGAGGGGGCCAGATAGCAGGAGGAACAGGGGAACCTGGAATGCAGGAAAATGGGGAGCAGTGGATCAGAGCAGGGGAAGAAGGAGGAAGCACAAGGAGAAGGACCAGTTGGGAGGAAAGGGCCAAGGAGAAGGACCAGAAGTACAAGGAGGATACAGTAAAGGGATCTGAGGGTTTAGGCCTGGGGAGCACGACAAGCAAGGAGGGATTAAACGGAGACAGGAAGAAAGGGAGGATGGATGAGCCAGGCTAGTTTAGCGGATGGGGGAGAAGGACCAGTCGCGAGCAGTGAGGGGGGAGTTACTGAGGTGCAGAAGGATACTCAGAAGGAGGAGAGGCATAGGATCAGAGGGGAAGGGGTCGCCAGGGTAAATAAGGAGTGGGCGGCATGTGGCACCCAGATAGGGGGAGGAACAAGGAGTCGGCTGGGTGGAGGGGCCGGTAGAAAGGATGAGGGACATGGAAGGGGGGAAATGGAGGAAAAGGAGCGGTCAGAGTGCTACTGTTGGGGGATTCTATGATCAGGGGTATCAAATGGGATAGGGAGGGAGAAGCCTGGCCAGTTAAAACAAAATGCTTCCCCGGACTAATGGTGCACAGGGCCAAGCACGAGGTATATCAGCTGGCAAAGGATTGCGGGGGTTCCCCAGACATACTGGTCCATCTGGGTACAAATGACATTGAGGGAAATAGCAAGCTAGAGATACAGGCAAGGTTCAGGAGCTTGCCAGGATCTGTCATGACATAGGATGCACAATTTCCTTCCCTGAAATCCTGCTGGTGCCAAGGGCCAGTGGGGAACACAAAAGGAAGATTAGGAGATAAACCAGTGGCTCAGGGAGTGGTGTGAGGCCAGAGAGTATGGGTTGATGGGGATTGGGGAGACCTGGAAGATGTAGAGCTGTATGCTAGAGATAGGCTCCATCTCAATTTGGAGAGGAGAAATCCGTAAGTTGAAAATAGAGGTTCATTGGTGAAAGTGGGGTTTAAACTTGTGAAGGGGGGAGGATGGGAGAAAAGGCTGTCGAGGGGTCCAATAAAGGAGGGACTCAGTCTCCACCCCCCTGGGGAGCTGGACGAATGCGGGAAAAAGCCGACTGGTAAAGTGCACACCAAGGGAAAACAGAATCCCCATGGGAACATGAGCAAGGGAAATGAAAGTATAGGGAAAGGGTGGAAGGTAGTACTGCTAAATGCCAGGAGCTTGGGCAATCAAATGCCTGAGCTCCAGGCGATGCTAACTGAGGGAGCGGTGAATGTGGCAGCAGTCACTGAGACCTGGGCCACCGCAGGACATGACTGGGACCTGAACCTGGAGGTTACTATATTCAGGAAGGGCGGGGGAGGAAGCGGTGGAGGGTAGCAACAATAGTCAAAACTGTATTGGCATAGGGGGAGCAGGAGGCATGGAGGGAACCATGGAGGTGATTTGTGTCACCTTGATAACAAGGTGGGGGACAAGAGAGTAAAAACAGGAGTGGTGTATAGATCCCCTGCGCTGGCGGAGGAGCTGGAGGAGAGTCTGGTGGCAGATGTTGGGAGACACTGCAGATTGGGCAGGGGAAGGGTAGTGATTTTGGGGGACTTAAACATGCCAGGAACAGACTGGGAGACTATGACATTATCGGTGGCCAGGAAACAGAGGTTATTGGATGTCTTTCAAGACGTGTTCCTAACTCAGCAGGTGGGGGAACCGATCAGGGAGGCGTGGGTACTGGATGTGGTTCTGGCAGACAGTGGCAAGATTGGGGGCCTGGAGGTAAGGGACTCATTGGCGGGGAGTGACCACACCACGGTCTGGTTCTGCCTGGACCAAGGAGGGGTAGAAGGCTGCACAAAGACGGAGGTAACTGACTTCAGGGGGGTAGATTTTAAAGAAATGGGAAGGATACTTAAGGAGCATTTGGATGTGATTGGATCAGATATGGACGCTAACAGTAGGTGGGAAATCATCAGGAGAGGGTGCAGGATGCTACCAGCACCTGTGCAAGAGTAAGATGAAAATGTGGTAGGGCCTGAAAACCCTGCTGGTGGGCCAGGGAGGTCCAGGAGGTGGTGCGGGGAAAGAAGGCAGCCTATAGGCAATTCAAGTGCTCAAGGAGTGAAAGGGATCGAGGGGAGTATGAGCTGATGGCTAGAAGGGCCACTAGGGGTGGTGAGAGGCGGCTAAGGCAAGGAAGGAGCAGAATCTGGCCAGGAAATTAGGATAGGAAACAAGGGTTCTTTAGATGCATTGGGGAAAAACGAAGGGTGAAGGGGCAGATTAGCAGGGATTAAAACTGGAGAGATGGGTACAAGACCCAGGGGAGCAGGCTGAGGTACTAAATGAGTACTTCACCTCAGTTTCTCACCAAGGAAAATGGGGTGCTGCATCATACATGGGAGGAGACAGTGATACTGAGGGGGGGGGACCCTTACTGATTGGTGGGTCTGGAGAGGGGGAGGCATCACTGGCAGGAGGGGGGAAGGCTAAGCAGGGAGAAGAGGTAGCGCAAGTGGAAGTGGAAATCACAGCAGAGAGAGTGAGGGAAGCCCTCGGGTCCCTTAAGATGGAGAAAGCACTGGGGCCGGATAAGTTACATCCCAGAGTGCTGAAGGAACTGGCGGATGTCCTGGCAAAACCCCTGGTGGAGCTTTTCATCATCTCTCTGAGGACAGGGTGGGTGCCCCAGGGCTGGAAGGTGGTGCATATAGTGCCTATCCACAGGAGGATCAAAGGAGGTAGGCAGGAAACTACAGGCCTGTCAGCCCTGACATCGGTGGTGGGCAAAGGTGATGGAGGGCATTGTCAAGGAGATGCTGGGGGAGGACCTGGAAAAGTCAAGGTGCCTGGACGATAGACAGCATGGATTCGTCCCAGGGAAATTGTGTCAGACAAACCTTGTGGAGTTCTATGACTGGGTGATGAGTGCCTTGGACCTGGGTAGACCACTGGATGTCCTCTTTCTAGACTTCAGCAAGGCATTTGACTCTGTTCCTTATGAGGGTCTGTTGGATAAGCTGGGAAAAATGGGGTGGGGAACCAGGTGATCAGATGGATAGGCAATTGGCTCCAGGACCGGTCCCAGAAGGTCGTAGTTGGTGGGATAGTCTCATCCCCAAGGAGGGTCATTAGTGGGGTCCCACAGGGATAAGTCCTTGGGCCCCTCCTGTTCAATGCCTATGTCGCTGACATAAGGACAGGTATCAGGAGTGAGATGAGTCTCTTTGTGGATGACTCAAACTGGGGGCAGTGGTGGATGGAGAGGAGGGGAGGGTGGCCCTACAGGAGGACCTGGAGGCTCTGGAAAGATGGTCTAGAAAGTGGAAGCTGAGGTTCAAAGCAGGGAAATGCAAGGTACTGCACCTGGGGGCCAGAAACCCGGGCCAAGTGTACACCCGGGGGGGGAATGCTACAAGTCTCGATGGCTGAGATGGACCTGGGGGTGGTGGTGGATGTCAAGATGAACAACTCGGAGACTTGTAGGTGGGCAGCAGCCAAGGCCAACAGGATGCTGGGATGCATCACTAGGGGGATCACCTGCAGAAGGAGGGAAGTGATACTCCCTGTGTATAACTGCTTGGTGAGGCCGCACCTCAAGTACTGCATGCAGTTTGGAGGTCACACGAAGAAAGACATTAAACTCCTGGAGAGGGTCCAGAGGAGGCAACTAAAATGATTTGGGGTCTGGGGACAGGACCTATGGGAGAGGCTTGAAGAGCTAAATATGTACATGTGAAGAGAGAAGGGACCGGGGGACATGATAAGGTCTTCAGGTACATGAAGGGGAGTAAATAGGGAGGAGCAGTCAGGGTTGCTTGAATGAAGGAGGAGGGACAACCGAGGGCATGGGGTGTAAGCTAAAGGATGAGCGAAGATTCAGGGGAGACTTGAGGAGGTGCTACTTCACTTAGAGGGTGGTGGAGCCATGGAATGCACTGCCCAGGGGGCTGGTGGTGGCAGAGATAGTGGAGGGGTTCAAGAGGGGGTGGGACAGGTACAGGGGAAGGGTTCTGGAAACAAAATCCAATGCAGCGAGAATATCCGGAACTGGGAAGGGAGAAGGCGAGGGGGGAAGCAAGGTCAGCTCCCAGGGTGGGGGCTGACCAAATGAGCAGACGTGAAAGACCATTAGGCCTATTCTGCTGGCATTTAAGTATGTTAGTAAGACCTACAGTATGGTTGAAATAATGATTCTAACTCTATTTTCTGTGTTCAGCATGCATTTAATATTACCATTTTGTTTTGTTTTCGGTCCCCACACTGATGCAGCACCTTTTTTTTTATTAAGTAAAGATCTGATTATTGTAAAGCATGGCTGATGTTGATGAATCTTTATTTATGTTATATTTATAACAATAAACAAAATGGTTTAAGAAAAAAATATATAGGCTGACTTAGTAACAGATATCTCCAGACTGCTGCCAGCTACAGGCAAGCCTATTGTGTTGTAAGGAACAGCCTTGCATCATCAGAGAAATAAATTCCAGTTCTGGGTATTTTTATTTTACAACCTAAAAACATCACTAGGTACATACATACATGGGAAGCAGGAGAATGGTAAACTGCAATAGCTATGGGGCAGCAATCTTTCTGGGGGTGATGTGGAATAAAGGGGGATGTTCTGTGTGTAAGAGCCTGGAGCTGCTAAGGGCTGAAATAAGGCTGCTCAAATGGGAGCTGGGAAGGATGGTGTGGGAAGTTAGAGGAGCAGAGCAGTGGAGGGAAAGGCAGAGGGGTGATGCCCAGGGGAGTGACGGCATCAGGCAGGGGATGGGAGTGGGGAGGAGCACCCAGTATACAGGAGTATCTCTTCCTCAGAGGAATAGGGAACTCAGGGTGGAGGAATGGCAAGTGGTAGGAGGAAGGGGTGGGAATGTGAGAGTAGCATCAAGGGTGGGAAATTCTAAAGGGATGCCTTTATTGAATAGATTTGTGCCACTGTCTGGAAGGAGGGAGGGGGCAGCAGGAGGTGAGGCAGGAGGTCAGGTTGAGCAAGGGTTGAGAGTAGGATTACAGGGGAGGGAGGAGGGAACTAATCAGGGTGGACAGGGAAGAGGAGGCAGGCAAAATGGAGTGGAGAAAGGGGGGAAGAAGAGAAAAGGAAAGGAAGAGGGGAGGGAAAACTGAAAGCAGATACAGATAGTGAAACAGGGAGGGCCAGATTGGGAGATGGAAAAACAGTTAAGGGGATAAACTGTGGATGTGGAGATAAGTTCACCAGGGTGCAGAGGGAGCAGTTAGGTGGGAAAGCAGCTATTATAGAAGGTAAGAAAGGAAGGAAGAACAGGAAGCATGGATGCAGGGGATGGAAGGGCGACAACCATAGGGGATTCTGTAATTAGGGGTATTCACTGGGGAAGGGAAGGGGGCCTCAAATATTAGTAGTAGGGTGGTTTGTATGCCAGAGATGACAGCTGGGAAGGTGGGTCCAAGAATAGGGGAAATAGTAAGGAAAGTTGGAGAAAACTAATTTATTTATACATTTGGGAACCAACGACCTAATGATAGGGAGGTGGTGGAGAAAAAGTAGGTTCAAAGAGTTGGGAAGATCTACAGGGAGGAAGGATGTTTGCTGGCCTTCTCAGAGGTGATACCAGTACCAAGGGCCAGCACAGCCAGGAAAAGAAGAATAAAGGATCTGAATGACTGCCTGACAAAATGGTGCAGAGAAGAGATGTTCATCTGTATTGGAGACTGGGAGGAGGCCTGGTCAAACAAAGCTCTCTTTTCACCGGGCAGGCTACACCTCAGTAGGGAGGGTTTGAGGGTACTCAGGGACAAACTGGGAGAATACATAACCACTGCACATAATTTAAACTATTGAGAGGGGACAGTGAGCATGCAGGCCCACAGACTCCAAGAAGAGGAGGTCAGTGAACCAAGAGGTCGGGAGGGAGGAGGTAGAAGGGGCAAGAACACTGTTAGCAAATGGTGGAGGGGGTGAGGAGCACATAACAATGAGACATGGAAGGGTGCACACAGGGGGATAAATGTGAATACAAGAATAGAGGGAAAAGAAGGAAGGTCAGATTCTAGGTGGAGAGTGGTGTCTCTGAATGTACAGAGTCTTGGAAACAAGATTGAAGACCTGCAGGCACTATTAGTCACAGGAGGGTGGACATAGCTGCAGTAACTGAGACTTGGGCAACATCACACCATGATTGGGACCTTGCAATCCATGGATATAAACTATGCAGGAGGGACTGGGTAGTTGGGAAGGGAAGGGTGGCTGCAGTTTATATTAGGGAAGGAATAACTTGCATGGGGAGGAGTCAGAGGAGGGGGAGGTGGAGGCATTATGGGTTCAGTTAAGGTCCAATAGAAGGAGAAGGGTGAGGATGGGGGTGGTTTACAGATCACCCAGTTAGGATGAGGAGAGGAACAGGGAACTGAGCTCACAAATATTGGAAGCTGTGGGGAAAGGAGAGGTTGTAATTGTAGAGGACTTCACCTGCCCAAGGTGGACTGGAGCATACCATCAACAACATGTGCTAGGAGTCAGGTGATCCTGGAAGGACTGCAGAGTGGGTTCCTGACTCAGGGTGTCACTGAACCAACAAGAGCTGAGGCAATTCTTGATCTGGTGCTTACAAATGTGGAGCATTTATAGGAAATAATGGTCAGGGAACCACTAGGTGGAAGTGACCATTGCACAGTGTGGTTCTAGTTGGATATGGCAGGGAAAGCATTCTGGCTAAGAACAAAATCTTGGGTTTCAGGGGGGCGGACTTCAGGAAAATGGGTGAAGTGCTAAGTAGCCACCTGGCAGGCATCAGAGCAGATATGGAGGTGGAACAAAGGTGGTCCATCATTAAGGAAGAAATACTGGTTGCCACAGATGAGTGTATTGTGCTCAGGAGGAAGAACACAAAGACCAAAGCACCGTGCTGGTTCAGTTCTGGGGTTGCCCAGACAGTAAGGGAAACAAGGTTGGCCTGTAGAAAATTCAGGAAGACCAAGAGAGAGGTGGATAGAGAAAAATACTTAAGGTTGGCAAGTGAGGCAAGTAAGAAAGTCAGGAGAGCAAAACACAGAAGGAGCTGCAGATAGCTGAAGGAATTAAGAAGGAGGAGAAGGCTTTCTTTTGATATATAAGTGAAAAAAGGGACAAGAAGGAAGAGATTGTTAGGCTTAGGAAAGGGGTGGAGTGGTTGGAGGATAATGGGGGAAAAGCAGAGATACTAAATGAATACTTTTGTTCTGTCTTCATCAAGGAGAAGGATGGACCAGTGCCTTCAGGAGGGAAAAGAGCAGTGTGGGGAAAGGTGAACACAGATATAGTGATAAAGGACAGTAGAGCGAGGGAGGGGCTGCTGGCATTGAAGGTGGACAAATCACCAGGCCCAGATGGAGTACATCCAGGGGTCATAAAGGAACTGGCAGAGGGGCTGGCAGGGCCACTGGCAGACCTATTTAATAATTCACTAGAGACAGGCATAGTACTGCAGGACTGGAGAACAGCACATGTAGTGCCGCTCCACAAAAGTGGTCTCAGGGATGACCCAGGAAATTACAGACCAGTCAGTCTGACCTCCATTGTAGGAAAGTTCATGGAGACCATACTAAAGGAGAGGTTGGTGGAATATCTAGAGAAGCATGGTCTCCAGGATGTGAGGCAGCATGGGTTCATGGGGGGGAGATTGTGTCAAACAAATCTGATTGACTTCTTTGTCTGTGTCACTAAGACAGTAGACAGGGGCCAAGTGATAGGCATCCTCTATCCTGATTTCAGCAAGACCTTTGACTCTGTGCCCCACAAAAGGTTGATCAGGAAGTTGGTGGATCTTGGGGTTGGGGAAAAGATGACCAGATAGGTGGAAAACTGGCTGAGGGACAGAACCCAGAGGGTGGCTGTGAGGGAAGAGTTATCTGGCACCAGACAGGTAACCAGTGGGGTCCCACAGGGCCCTGTGCTGGGGCCGGTGTTGTTCAATGTCTTCATCAATGACATTGGAAATGGCATTAAGGGCAAAATGTGCCTATTCATGGATGACACCAAACTCTATGGGAGAGTGGACATAGCTCAAGGGATACAGGACCTACATGAAGATCTGGAAAAGCTAGGGAGGTGGTCCAGGATATGGCAGCTTAGCTTCAATGCTAAGAAACGTGAAGTTATGCATACTGGAGACAAGAATCCCAGGACAGAGTACTACCTGGGTGGACTCTGAATATCTGCATCAGAGGAGGAGAAGGACCTGGGAGTGATCATCACTAGTGACCTGAAGCACTCCATGCAGTGCAAGAAAGCAGAAGCAAAGGCAAACAAGATACTGGGATGCCTATCTAGGGGGATCAGTAGTAGGAGAGAGGAGGTTATACTGCCCTTGTACAGGTCACTGGTAAGGCCGCATCTAGAGTATGGAGTTCAGTACTGGTGCCCACACCTCAAAAAGGACATTAACTTGCTGAGGAAGGTCCAGAGGAGAGCTACAAAGATGATAGCCAGTCAGCAGGGTAAGGCATATGAGGAGAGGTTGAGGGCAGTGAACATGTACTCCCTGGAAGACAGGAGAGAGAGAGATAGAGGGGACATGATTGGGACCTTCATGTACTTGAAAGGGATAAATAAGGTTGATAAGGAGAGTCTCTTTAAGCTGAATGGCAACCATAACATGAGGGGACACAGTCTTAAACTGGAGGATGATAGGTTTAGGAGGGAGGTCAGGAAGCACTTCTTCACAGAGAGGGTGGTGGACACTTGGAATGCACTGCCAGAAGAGTTAATCTCATTAAAGACAGTGGGCACCTTTAAGAGAGGCTGGGACAGGCATAGGGGGAGGGTTAGGGTCATGGGTAGAAAGGATTGGAGGAGTGGGGAGGGAGGGCAGGGACATTAGCTCAATCTATGGACCCTGTAATATAAGCAGACTTGATAGACCGAATGGCCTTCTTCTGCTGGCTTCTTCGTATGTTCACATCAAACTCACATAGAGATTTCTTTTGAAGCTCTGCTGTCATGGCAACAAGGGTTATACAAGTTCCTTCTTGCGTTGCCTGTAGCTAGTGAGGCACTATAGTTCCTGTTTTCTATTTGCCAAGAACCCAGACCCATCTAGAGACAGAGCTTGTTTTCACAAACCTTTGTGGGTGGGTCTGAGTTAGCAGGACCAGGACTTTTTTTTTAAAGGGAACAGCTCAAGTTAGATAACAGGAGAGGGGGAAGGTGGAATATGGAGAAACTGGCTGCAGTCAGAGATGCTCAGCTAGACTCAAAATGAAAGAAAAGGTTGGCAAGATGGACTGAGAGAGCTACAATGTGGAGCTGCCTTCAGGAAAGTGCTGCTTTCAGGTCTAGAAACTGTACATTGGAAATGGAGGAAAAAAATTTAAGAGAATAACAGCAGAGATGGCCAACAGAGCTAAAATGGATGTTTCATGCTTTTTTTTTTTTAAATATCATCTTTATTTAGGTTTTACAACATATTTACAGACAGGTCATCCAGATCAGAGAGATTAACTTCATTTAGACAAATATTAACACACTCAGCTTAGGTATAATATTTTAGGTCTCTATAGTTAAGGGCAATATATCTATACTTAGCAGTGTCTATGGGGGGTAGGTAATCCAGAGGCAGTTCATCCTGGCATTGAGCCAGTAAGGCAAAGATTAAGATCTACTGGGCCAATGATCACTTCAAGTTATTTCGAAGGAAAAAAAAAAGGAGATCAGGCGGGTTCCAAGGTGCCGCACTCTGTATGATTCAGGCCTGTCTCTGGTGCAATTATATCCTGTATTTAATGCATAAGGATTTCTTGAGGGTACACTCCCCAAATGGCAGACTGCAGGCTCCCAAGTTGGAAACCCCCCAAACAGCTCCCTGCCAGTTCATAAGGGGGGAAGGGGGCCCCCACCCATTGTGGGTCCCCCACTTAACGTGTAAAAGTGGGGTCTTTTAACATGTAGTATATTTGCCACCTGGCCCATTTGGTAGTGAACTTTTCTTCTTGGTTATTTAGGCTGTGTGTTATTTTCTCCATAGTGTAGATTTGTCTAGTAATATTCCACCAATCCTGTATCGTGGGAACCTTAGGTGTCAGCCACAGCTTTGTAATGGATTTCTTCGCCACGGTAAGGAGTATAAGAAGTAAGTATCTGGTGATTGGGCCACGTAAGTTTTTAGGGAACACGGAAAACAAAAACATTTCCATGGTCAGTTGGAGCTGAGGATCCAACATTTCCTGAAAGTGGGATTGCAAGAGCACAAAGTAGGGTCCCAAAAGCGGGCATTCCCACATTATGTGGCTATGATTTGCCCTCACGTTACCACATAGGCGCCAGCATGTAGCTGAGAGAGTTGTTTCGAAATGGCTAGTGATTACCGGGATTCTAAAATATCGGATTAGGCTTTTCCACGCAAATTCCCACCACACGCGAGAGCTGGTGACTCTTGCCGTATATCCCCAGGCTCGTTGCCAGTCTTCGGGTGTTATCCGGTAGCCAGATTCTTGAATCCATTGCTCACGGATGTTATCAATATAGGAATAGCTCCATATGTTCAGAGCTTGATAATACAGTGAAACCAGATGCCTTTGTTTTAGGGTTTTGTTGAGAACGACTTGGTTTTGTATTAATGGTGGCAGCTGCTCATGTTCCCAAACTATGCAAGGTAGGCTGTCGGCATAATGTCTAAGTTGCAAATATCGGTAGAAATCCTGATGTGGTAAATTGTATTTTCTATGAATT
Source organism: Neoceratodus forsteri (assembly GCA_016271365.2). Taxonomy (NCBI): domain Eukaryota; kingdom Metazoa; phylum Chordata; order Ceratodontiformes; family Ceratodontidae; genus Neoceratodus; species Neoceratodus forsteri. The sequence continues at coordinate 1,071,981,972 of CM057456.1, forward strand.
TCCATATATGTTCACATTACACCCTGGGTCACTATTTGTCCCAGATATCTCAGACCTCTCCTTTCCCATTGCCGAAAACTGCCATCCAGGCTGTTTGGGGGAAAGTTACTCAAGCTGGTGATTGGGCATATGAGTGGTACAAAGTGCGTCAGTTGGTAGGTTTTTTTAATGTTCTGCCAGCCTTGTAATGAGGTCGCAAGCCAAGGGTTTATGTGTTTATTTGAGGTCCTGTCCTCCTTATGTTGGTATAGGACTGGGTGATATGTATGATCGTCCATCAATGCTCGCTCTATATCTATCCAATTCGGGGTGGTTGTTTTGATTTGCCTGGACATCAAGTACATCAAGTACATCAAGTTTACCGCTTGCTGGTAGAGTCTGAGATCCGGGAGGCCCAATCCTCCTTTGCTGCGGGGGACAGTAAGAATTTTTAGGCGCACCCAGGGTTTTTGATTGGCCCAGATAAATTTGGTGATGTGGTGATTTAATTTTCTGAAGGTCTTTAAAGGAAGGTGAATGGGAATATTTTGAAATAAATACAAAGCTCTCGGGAGGGTGATCATTCTGACTAGGTCAATCCTCTGAGCCAGACCCAAGGGGAGAGTTGCCCATGAGGATAGATCTGTTTTCAGCTGCAACACAAAGGGCGAGTAGTTATGCCTATAGTACTCCAAGGGGGATTTAGGGATAGATACTCCCAGGTATCTTAGTTTTTCCAGGTTCCACCTTCCCAGAATATCAGTCCGCACTTTTGGTGAGGGGGAGTAGTGGAAGGTGAGCAGCTCCTTTTTAGTGAAGTTCAGTTTGTACCCTGAGACCAACCCGAAGGAATCCAGAATTTGCTTGACTATAGATAGAGATTGTTCGGGGTTCCGTAGGTACAGAAGAATGTCATCCGTGTAGAGGGCAATCCGGTGTTCATTACCTCCCAGTTCCACCCCCTCTATTCCCCTAGCTTCTCTGATCTTCTGAGCCAAAGGCTCAATGAAGGCCACAAACAGCAAAGGGGAGAAGGTGCCCATTTACCTTCACGCAGGCCTGAGGAGAAAAGTAGATGTTTTGAAGGGCAGTAATTAGTGCGGGGGGGGGGGGAGCCGAGCTTATGTAAGGTTGCATAGAGAAAAGGCCATGCCACCCCGTCGAATGCCTTTTCAGCATCTAGGCTGACTAGTATAGTTGCGGTTCCACTAGTTTGCATGTGATGGACCACATGGAGGGTCTGTCTGATACTATCAGTGGTAGTGTGGGACCGAACAAATCCGGTTTGATCCTTATGGATTAGTAGGGGGAGCACCTGATCCACCCGATGAGTCAATATACTCATGAATAATTTATAATCTTGGTTAAGTACCGATATGGGCCTATAAGAAGCACATAATTGTGGATTCTTGTCGGGTTTAGGGATTACGGAAATTGTAGCATACGACCAAGATGGGGCCGGGGGAGATTCCCCTCCGGGACCGAGTTGAATACGCTGAGGAGATTAGGGAAGGTCTGTGCCTTGACTACCTTGTAAAACTCAGCCCCATACCCATCCGGCCCGGGTGACTTCAGTGACTTGGCATTTGCAATAGCATTAGACAGTTCCACTTCCATTATCAGGGAAGTCCGGGCTTCACTTTGGTCTTCTGTAAGTCATGGCAGGGTGATTGACTGTAGGAATTCAGCTATCTGTTGTGGGGATGCTGTATTTTCAGGGGTGTACAGGGACCTGTAGTACAGAGTAAAAGCCTCTGCAATATCATGCATCTTAGTGAGGCGCTGGTCTCCCGTGGGGTGGCACACCGTTAAGATCGTGGACGCTTTTTTTGTTTCCGGATTTGATATGCTAACAACCGCGTAGCTCTTGGACCCACCTCGTAGAACTTCTGACGCAGGAAAGTCAGAGCTATCTCTGTTTGTTGTTGAATGAGCCGATCCAGCTCATATCTGGTTTGTCGCAGCTGGGGGAGTACAGACGCATCCCCTTGTTTGTGGGCCATTTGTAAGAAGTGGAGGGCATCCTCCAACCTAAGTCTTTACGCTTTGCGCTGTCTTTCCCGCTCTGCAGTATATTTTATTATGTGTCCCCGGAGTACGGTCTTAATCGTGTCCCAGTAGACTGTGGGGGGTGGAGTCCACAATCGGATTATTGGCTTTTATCTCTTTAATTTTCTCTGTGAGAAACTCACAAAACTGCTTAGAGCGCAGATAATATGGATTTAGCCTCCAGAGTGTCTTTTTGGGCTGAAGCTCAAAATCCCATTTAGACGTCTGGGGGGCATGGTCTGAGATAGAAATATACCCAATTTGAACATCAAGCAATGACCCTAGGTTCTCCACCTGAGTGTACACCTGATCAATACGGGAGTAAGTATGACAAACTGGGGAATAGTAGGTGTAATTCCTCAAGTGGGGGTGAAGCCTCCTCCAGGCATCACACCATCCCGTCTCACTCACAAATTTCTTGAAGAATCTTTGGGTTGCTGACTGTTTAGGGGGTTTCGTGTTGGTGGAGTCCAAGTTAGGGTCAGTAGTGAGATTAAGGTCACCGGCCATCATGAGCACCCCTTTTGTCTTTTGTACAATCTTATCCAGCAGAGATTTCATATGGGGCACCAAGATACCCGGGAGGAAATATACATTTACCAAAGTTACCAGTTTATTATTTAACATGCCCTGTACCAGTACCATGCGGCCCTCTGGGTCAGCCCAGGTGAACTCGGCTTTGAATGGGATGCTTGGGGAAATTATTATGGCCCACACCTCTACGTCTCCCTGTTTTGACGGAAGAGTAGAAAACCTGTCCCCGGCTCAGCTTAGCCAATTTTGCATGTTCAGTAGGATTCATATGGGTTTGCTGTAGGTATGTCAAGTTGGCCTTAGAACGCCTGACAAAAGCTAGGGTCCTAGATCTTTTAATAGGCGAAGCCAGGCCATTAATATTAAGGGAGAGCAATTTCTCCTTAGGAGAACACATGTTATCAGTCAGGACATCCTCTCTAATTCAAACCCCTCTCCAAGGTGGAGCCCTAGATCTGCCATTCCTGGAGTATACCCTCACTGAGCTTACTTGCTCAGATCTGGTGACTATAACATCACAATAATAACCACAAAAAAGTGAGTAATGACCATTAATTACAACAAGAAAAACATTACAACAGATGAGCATTTCGATAATCGTAAACTAACAAACTGATACTTCCACGAATCAGGAGGTTCTGATCCTGTGGTAAGGAGAACCTTACCAATTGCCCAGGGTCCCTGGGCTTTAGCACTTTGTGCTAAGTGGAAAAGGGTAAGTGGGATTAGGCGACAAATACAGGTGCCACTCATGGCCCTCTAAGATCCCGGCTGTAACTTGTGGGAGGAAGTACTCTTCTGAGGAGATGATCACCCTCCATGGGTTCCGGAAGGGCACCTATCCAGAGTCCAAGGGGGGGAGGGGCAGAACAGCCGCCCCAGGCCACAAGGCCAGTCCCAGCCCCTGGACGGCCGCCCCTCAAACCGGGCTCGGCATGACACCTCCCTGTCTGGCCCAGACCGACCACAGGGAGCCCCCCCACACCCGGCCTGCATCCGAACGGGACATCGTCTGCCCCCCTGGCACCCACAGGGAAAAGGAGGCGTTCAGGCCTGCAAGTTGCACACCTGTAATAGCTGTATGTATTCAGAAGTCAGAGACTGCGGGGTAGGTTCAGACTCTCCACCGCCCCTCCAAGATGGTCATCAGCATGACCCTTTGTAGTTAAAAGAAGCCCCTTGGCCTCTGGGATCAGAAAATGCAGGCCATCCCTATAGACTTCGGGAGGGTCCCCCGTGTGCCCCCCATCAGGCCTCCCTCCCAGAGGGGGGAGGGGAGGGGGAGAGAGAGGCAGAGCAGCCACCCCAAGTCACAAGGTCTGTCCCGACCCCCTGGATGGCCATCCCATGAGCCGGGCTCGGCATGATACCTCCCCTTCCGACCCAGACCGACTGCAGGGAACCCCCCACATCTGGCCCGCGTCAGACAAGGACATCATCCACCCCCCCAGCACACACAGGGAAAAGAAGTGTTCATGCCTGCAAGCTGCACTCCTGTAGTAGCTGTAGGTATTCAGAGGTCAGGGATTCCGGGGTTAGTTCGGGCTCTCCACCGCACCTTCAGATTGGTCATCACCATGACCCTTTGCAGTTAAAAGAAGCCCCTTGGCCTCCGGGACCAGAAAATGCAGGCCATCCCTGTTGACTCTTGGTTGGTCCTTCACGTGCCCCTCCCCCATCGGGCATCCCCCCCAAAAAAGTGGGGGGTATGGCCTGAGCCACCACTGTTCAGCAACATAATCAATACTTTTATAGTTTCCCAGTCCTTTCCTCCCCTGCTCCTCCCTCCCTCCTTCCCTCCCGCCTCCCATCTCAGATTCTTATTGTCTGTGGTGAGAGTCCATGTATGCATTATGCCACTTATTTGTCCTCCAGTCATTTGTGGCAGACCTGTGTATAGATAAGGCCCCACATTCTGGTTCATATAGTTTTGGTACTGCACTTAACATCTATTCCCCTTCTCTTTATCCTCCCTCTTATCCCCCTTCACTCTATTCCTGCTCCCTCCCTCACTCTTCCACTCCTCCTCCCTGCCTCCCACTTGGCAGTATATGGGTATTAAACATGTTTGATGGGTCTTGCCTGGTCACCAAGCAGCCTGGGTATGCATTAGGCCCTCCCTCTGTCCAGGGCTGAGGCAGTTCTCCCATCGAGCGAATCCTCTTGCCCTCCCAGAGAGACCCCTCCCACCAACACCCTCCGTATCTCCCTCTGCCCCTCCTATTCCATTTCCTCCCGCCCCTGTACCCCGACACCTCCCTCCAAAATCCCCGCCCACATCTCAAAGCCCAAGTCCGGACTCCCCACCGCATGGCAAAGTGCTGAGCTGCCGAGCGACCAGAGGCATACGCGTCCACCGACCTCCAGGTCACACCTCCCACCCCCAGCACCCCTCAACATAGTCGAGTCTTCCCCCATCTAAGGGCAGGGAGCCACAACACCCCCTAAGGCTCAGCCCATTCACTCACCTCCCACCTCCATCTCGATCCCCCCCAACCAGGAAGAAACCTTCTTGCCCTCCCAGAGATTAGCCTCCTTCCCTGATGTGCAGAGTTGACACTTCGCACTAAGAGGAACTCTCCCCCCCTCACAGAGCACCCCTCCCTCCACTGGGAATTGTGTTACATATTGCTTCTATCCAATGCTGCCACTAGGCCATCCCTTTCTGCCCTTCAAATGAAATATCAGGGAATACTTGCAGCCCCCTCATGTTTCTGCACTCGCTTTCACCATCTGCTGCTCCACCTTGGCCGGCTAGGATGCTCGCAGGGCACCGACGATCTTCTGAAGGGCCTCCACGCCCTGCCTGCACCTCACATTTCTCTGCCCGCTGCTCCACATCTTCTGGGCTATCTTGGAGGCCATGGAGGGTTCCCGATTTACGTTGGGCTGGGGGACATCTATGCTTTTCCTCTTGAGCTCTGCAGCCACCTCCTCAGCCGTCTCGTAGGTGCATGGGCCATCTGGAAAAAGAACCATCATTCTAGAGGGATAAGGCATGTGAAACTTGATGCCAGCTGTCTTCAGTGCTTTCATTGCCAGGGTATAAGCGCGCCTTCACGCCATAATTTCAGGGGAAAAATCATTTCTGAAGTACAGTATCTGTGACTCAGAAAAGACTTTCCCCTTCCTCCAGGCCATACGTAGGACAGTCTCCTTCTCCTGATATCTGAGGAATTTTATCAGGATGGTGCGGGGGCGGGAGCCTGGCGGTGGCCTAGGGCCCAGGGTGCGATGTGCCAGCTCCAGCTCCACAGTGACATTCTCAGGCAAGTGAAGCAGCTCCTTTAACAGTTTCTGTATAAAGGGGATCATTTCTGTCCCTTCTGAGCCCTCAGGGATCCCGGATAGCCTCACATTATTCCTCCGATTATGGCACTCCACATCCTCGGCCCGAGACTGTAAAGCTTTGATTTCTCCGTGGAGCTGGACTATGGCGCACTCCATGTCCACCAGCCTTCCCTCTACTTCTATCATTCGGGTCTCACTACTCTTCTGACGCTGCTCCAATTTTCCTACGTCCGTACGTAATGCTGTAGCGGTTGATTTCATCTCCCGACGAAAGTCCCTGATCTCTGCCAGCATCTGCGACATTTGCTTCTGAAGTATCATGTGGGGGGCCTGATCAGGCGCTGCATTGCTCCAGCGCGAGGTCGACGAGGCCCGGGAGTCTTCACTTTCTGATCCCTCGTCTTGTGAATTCTCCTCTTCTTGATGCGTTAGTATCGAAAATTTCGCCTCCCCTCGCTTCTTAGGCATTTTTTGTTGCCCTCCGGGTTTGGTGCTGAATGGATGGCTATGGATCTGTCGATTTAGGAGGGATGTTAGCGGGATCACTCGGGGAGCCACTAGATCTAGGCTGCCATTGTGTCCGTGACATCGCCGGAAGTCGATGTTTCATGCTTTATCAGGGTTCCTATTATCTGCACCTAAAGCAGAAGCAGCTCAGCCACAAAACCTACTTTAAAAGTCATTCACTTCAGCAGCACAAGTCCAGTTCCAGTGTTGTAGTCTGGCTACAGACTAATCAGCTAATCTAACCAGATGCATTTTGTCAGTTAATCTAAGTAATTAAAGAACTATACATTGTCACTGTTCCTTGAGGCAATGGTGCAATAGAGATATGACAGAAGACAGCCACAACAGCAAGAAGCCTGCCTGCAGTGCAGTCTTACCAGCAAAAAGGGGTCTGGAGCAGATGATAGAACTGGATGATGCTTCCAGGAGAGTACAGATTCTTCAGGGAACTTTTAAAGACATTTTCTTAAGCCATCAGGAAGTGACCTACTCATAACAACTGGAAGCATGAAGCCAGCTGAGTATTCAAAACAAACAACCTACCTGTGATGACTTCAATAATTTCTTAATCATGTGCATTGCAGAACACTACTGTGCTGTAATTGGGTTGAAGGTTTGCTCTTAAATCATCTGGTGCTTAAACAAAATGATAAATTGGGCACAGCCACATCTCAATCATTACAATCTGATTGAAATTAGCTTTTTATATACATTCACAATAGCTGAGACAAAGTTTATAAACCTTAAACAATTTTGCACTTTGAAACTTCTGGGAACAACTGAACATACCAGCTAGACTGGGGATCCTGAAAAGGATTGGCAATGCCATTCACAGTACCTTGATCCAACACCTTTTGAAGCCTTCATCATGACCCTCCCTATATACACAGTGCCTGTCCCTGCAACACTGTATTTACTGTCGTGTGTGTGTGACAAACCAGGCTTTGGGGCTCATATCAGGTTTGTCAGCATGAAAAGCTACAACATTTACTGTTTATCAGAAGAGACACCCTACCTGATACCTGGAAATCAGACATAGGGGAAGTTACAAATCTCATGAAGGGGAGCTTTCTCTGGTTTGTGGGTGGCAGCATTTACTGCAGTTAGTGACATCACCTACTGACATTAATCAAGGGCAGCCTCCTATGTCCCTTTGAATAGGCATGCTTCAGGGGCTCAAAACAAGGGGCATACATAGAATTGGGGTAAAAAAAAAGAAACACAAATGGAGTTTCCCTTTGAATGGGATTTCCTGTTACAGTATATGTTAATATATCCTAGGAGGCCACTCTTATGGTTGCAAGAGTGGTCTCATTCCCATTCTTGGGATATGAGAACTACAAACTGAAGGTCAGCAGGTCTGATGAAGTAAGAATGTAAGTGAGATCACTCTTGTAACCATGAAGGTGGTCTCTGAAGATGTAATAATAATATATTATTGACCGAGGGCAATCAATAATATTTTAGAAACGTAGAACGTAGAATCTTCCCACAACATATCCATTTCCAGTGCGCCCGTATGTGAGTACTCTGTACAGAATAAGAGTGTTCCATGTGTGGGGGAAAGAAATATTCTAATTTTGGGGGGCACGCTTCCTCAATCTATACTACCTTAAATTGAAATTATCTTCATTTTAGCATGAATCTTTTGTAAGGAATATATTTCATAAATGTGTGCAAATATAATTTATGAATAAAATCATTAAACCTGTATTTTGCAAGTGGCTGTTCTGATGTATCCTGTAGCTGTACTTCAATTTTGTAGCTGTGGCTGGAACAAGAAATTGCCACAGAGTGACGAAACCAAATAAAGTGACAAAATAAGTGAATAATGGAGGAGGAGGAGGAGGCATAACAGAGCATTAGTCCCCTGTTTCAGTACACATGGTAGCAGTTATCTAATTTTGATTCTGCCTAAATCCCCTCCCAATCCCCATTAAATTTTATATAGCCAAACAAAACTGGGAAGGGTTAAGTGAATAGTGAACCCTAGTGAACTGGGGAATATGGGTGTGGGCAGGACAGTAGTGTGGTGGGTAGGTAACTGGCTGGGTGGCAGGACACAGAGGGTGGTGGTAAATGGCTGTCACTCCACAGAGGGAAGAGTGACCAGTGGGGTACCACAGGGATCAGTGCTGGGACCGGTCCTATTCAACATCTTCATCAGTGACATTGCACAGGATCTAGAAGGCAGAATTTCACTGTTCGCTGATGACACAAAGCTCTGTAACAGAGTAGACACACCAGAGGGTGTAGACAGAATGAGAAGGGACCTGCAGAAACTTGAAGAATGGTCAAGGGTTTGGCAGTTGAAATTCAATGCAAAGAAGTGCAAGATAATGCATATGGAAAACAAAACCCTGGCACAATATATCAGTTGGGGTGAGGATATAGTATGCACCAAGCAGGAAAGGGATCTTGGGTTGTCATCTCTGATGACCTCAAGGTAAAGAAACAGTGTGACAAGGCATCAGGTAAAGCAAATAGGATGCTGGGATGTATAGGCAGGGGCATCACCAGCAGGAAAAGGGAGGTCATAATTCCGCTTATACAAGACACTAGTGAGGCCCCCACCTGGAGTACAGTGTACAGTTCTGAGACCATACCACGTAAGGACATAGACAGGGTAGAGAAGGTTCAGAGGAGGGCAACAAAGATTGTGCATGGGTTGCATCACAAGTCCTATGAAGACAGGTTGAAGGAACTGAACATGTACTCCTGGAGGAGAGGAGGAGAGAGGGATATGACAGAGACATACAAGTATCTTACAGGGAGGAACAGGGTGCAGGAAAACACTATTTTAAGCGAAAAAGATGTTTCAGGACTAGAGGGCATGGGATGAAGTTGGAGGGAGGACGATTCAGAGGAAACATGAGAAAGAATTTCTTCACTGAACGGGTGGTGGACAAGTGGAACACCCTGCCAGAGGAAGTGGTGGGAGCTGAAACAATCACGGGATTTAAGAATGCATGGGATAGACATAAAGGAATTCTAGAGGTCAGGGGTAAGGGGAAATAGACTTCTAGGAAAACAAACTGAACTTACAAGCTCAAATGGGCAGACTAGGTGGGCCATAGGCCCTTATCTGCCGACACTGTCTATGTATCTATGTATCTATGTAGTGCTGATGCCCAAATGGAAACCCTGACACTATAGTCAACAGTCACAGTGATTAATTGTAGTCTGCATAGGAAGCATGGCAAAATGATATAACTGTTTGCTGCAGCACAATAGGTTGCCACCAGCTGGGTATTACTATCCCCTGGTAAAGAAATCACTCTTAACAAAAGGTGGAGAGCTAGTATGATATGGAACCACAAAATACAGTAGGAAAAGTGTAACAGGAATGACTGCAGTCTACCAGCTATCAGTGAAAGCCACTAAAAAGCCTAGTAAAAGACTAAACCATCTCAGCAACACAGTCTGTCTTTAACTTGAGCAGTTGGAGCAACTTCTGAAAGAGGTAATAAAAGCCTTACTGTGCCAGCTATGAGAGTTGCGATTCCGTAGTTGTTTACTGCTAACACAATGGATGCAATTGAAAGTAGAATGGTGCCTAATACATAATGAAGAAACTCCTAAAACACAAAACAAAATTGTCACTTAGTTAATTTTGAACATTACATGAGCTATTTCACATTTTGTGAATTCCACCTATTACAGAAACTGTGCGAGCCACAATGAAACTGCTTAAACATGTCAATGAATCTTTAGTTTATAAAAAAAAATCAGTGGGCAAATAATTTTGTGTAAGAACATTTCAATTTAAATGGAAGGAAAGGTTTGCTTAAAAATTGTTGACACCTACATAAAGGTTGAAGTAAAATGCACTGTGAAAACATATTTCAAAAGTCATATCAAAAACGTATGCAAACCTCACAGAAATCAACATATACAAACTACTATGATAGATACTAATATGACAGTTATGAAAACAGAGACACACTAACACATATTCCCTAAAGCCAAGGGCATAGACTGCATGATATTGAAGGGCTATTTAGTTCTGTATGTATTATTTTTAATCATACCTTAACGAGCTACTGATGCCTCAATGAAAACTTTAAAAAGTGTAATAATTAGATAAAATTATGTCTGCATTACATTTGGTTGATTTATTGGTTGATTGGTTGATAAAACTGTATTTTTATACAGGATAGATTATTAGGATTTTGCTCCTATTTTCAACAATGTCCTGTTAGGTATTGCACAATATTCAAGTACAAAAGGAAATAAAAAACATACATTATCTTAAACATGCAAATAATACCACATACAATACTCACACATTTGACTAACAATACCATATTCAGCATAAAACATTATACTAAAAACAATTACAATTGTGATGTAGATGTTTCTTTAAAGCCTTTTTAAAAATTGCATTTGATTTAATAGATTTCAAATCATTAGGTAATAAATTCCAATGATGGGCCAAGTTCGTCTGTAGAAAGGCATCTCCTAACCTGTTAAATGTTCTGGTCATGGGAATATTCATGCTATTTTGTCTTAATTTGTGAATATTGGCATTTTGTGATTTTAGAGTCACCATTTTGCCTAATGGATGGTCTTCAGGTGAATTAATTAATTTATGACACCACGTCAACCAGAGGAGCTTCCTTTCTGACAGGGCTGTAGCCAGTTCAATGTCCTGTAAATATTGTAGTGATGAACTCCATGTTTACTTTTTGTACACCAACATTGTCTAAAATCAGTTGCTTGGTTTATTTTTTTCAAGAAGTAATCCTTTCTTGTTTGTTTTATAGCTTTTGTACATTTTTTTAAATGTGTCCCAATCACTTTTTTCTTTGTTTGCCTTGCTTTTTTCCATAAATGATCTTAGATTCTCATTAGGGTCCTAAGTTTGTCAGTTAGCCATGGCACATCTCTCGTGTTTACTTTTTTCTGCTTCTTTGGTGCATGTAAGTTATTTCTTTTAGCATATCAGTAAATTCCTGGACAACTAGGTTTAAGTCTGGTATTAATAATAATCAATCCCATCTTATATTTAATAGACTTTTCCTATAAGCTTCCAGATTGAATCTTTTTAAATCCCTTACCCAGTACATTTTTATTTCTTGTTTCATAGACTTATGAATTTTTATTATACACTTTACTGGGTTATGGTAACCCAGGTTCGAAGACATGACATCCCATTTTTCAATATCAGTGTCTTGTGAGACAAAGACAAAATCAAGAATTGAACCCATTTGTATATTTGTTGTACATCCGGTACAACTCTGTATTATTTGTCTCAAATCCAAAACTTCAAAACTATTGTTGAGTTTCTTGCCTCTTTCCTGTAACCTATCTGCATTGAAGTCTCCAGTTAGTACCACTGAACCATCTTTAATTTTATCCACTAATTTATTAGCCATGATGTCATATGATCTTAATTTAGTTTGTGGTGGTACATAAATTACCCCTACCTTCAGTTTAATATATTTGAGTTCCACTAGCAAACAGTCCATTCCTTCTATACATTCAGACCACGTTATTTGAACAATACCCAGGTTATTTTTAGTATATACCATCACCCCACCTCCCCTACTAACTCTGTCAGTTCTAAATACCCCATAACCATTTATTTGTATTTAAGAGTCTTTAATATCCTTGTTTAATCATGATTCTGATATGGCCAGAACATCCAGTTTTTCCTATTTTCACCCACAGTTTGAGCTCGTCAATCTTACATACTATACTAGGATCATTTTCATGAATTATTTATATTTTATATATCCCCCATTATTTATTACTAAGGACATTTGCATGAATATATGATCTTTATCCCTTAGAGTTCCTTTAGAGTCCATCTGCCTCTATAGCTTACTCCTTACTTCAAGTCATAATCCTCTGTTGTGATATCACAATCTGTTGCCATGGGAGTAACTGTGATGTCACAAGCAGTGCTCTTTGACTTTAGGTAGGGAGAAAGCAGCAGGAATAGACAAACTCTTCAGGAGCAAAGATCCTGTTTTCATACGACTGACCTTAGTAATAAATAACGTGGAGGAGGAATACAGCACTAATGGGAAATGCAAGCTGGACTGTGTCTAAATATTAAGTTTTGTTCAAGTTCTGAACATATCACCAGCTCTTTAACTACTTCATTAAATAATTATTCTATTCCCCCAAAATGTTTTAGGAACCAGGAGATGAAGCTCTTTATGTTCCTCTCAGATCCTGATGGCCTTTCCCACATGCATTTACATCCAAGTCAGTTTCTGCTTTCACCCCTTGATATTAGATTACCTAGACAATTACTGAGAGCTTTACTTCAGTATATTTTTCATACTTCCATGGTCTTCTCTCAGTCACTGTTAAAATACTCTTTTTTTCCATCACCTTATCCAGATCTACAGGTACCTTATACATAAAGACTATACAGCTCACCCTCCTTTAGTTAGGGAATCAAGTTCTTACTTAGTTTTAGATTGGGTTAAATATTTTCTATAACCTGATTAGGTAAACATAAGCACATGACCATACATTAATTTCATACAACTTCACACAATGTACTTTCAGTTCCAATACAAAATCACGTTTTGTTAATTTTATAGTTTTTTTCTTTCCTGTTCTTTACTTTTAAACTCAGTATCTCACTTTAGGCTGTGTGTTATGTGAACAACAAGATTTGGCAGAGTGATCAATATGCTACTATACGTCACTGTACCAACTGGTAAATATCACCAAGAGGTATACAGAAAAAGCATAATAACCAAATGTTGACACATCTTCTTCTACTTAGGAAATGTTTGGAGTGTTTTAATCCACATGTAATGTTTCCTTTTTTAAAGAGACATTATTCAGAGTGTCTTTGAGTGGCTCATCTGTTGGAGTGTTTTAATCCACTTGCAATGTTTCCTTTTTTAAAGAGACATTATTCAGAGTGTCTTTGAGTGGCTCATCTGTTGGAGTGTTTTAATCCACGTGCAATGTTTACTTTTTTAAAGAGACTTTATTCAGAGTGTATTTGAGTGGCTCATCTGTTGGAGTGTTTTAATCCACGTGCAATGTTTCCTTTTTTAAAGAGACATTATTCAGAGTGTCTTTGAGTGGCTCATCTGTTGGAGTGTTTTAATCCACGTGCAATGTTTCCTTTTTTAAAGAGACATTATTCAGAGTGTCTTTGAGTGGCTCATCTGTTGGAGTGTTTTAATCCACGTGCAATGTTTCCTTTTTTAAAGAGACATTATTCAGAGTGTCTTTGAGTGGCTCATCTGTTGGAGTGTTTTAATCCACGCGTAATGTTTCCTTTTTAAAGAGACATTATTCAGAGTGTCTTTGAGTGGCTCATCTGTTGGAGTGTTTTAATCCACGGTAATGTTTCCTTTTTAAAGAGACATTATTCAGAGTGTCTTTGAGTGGCTCATCTGTTGGAGTGTTTTAATCCACGTAATGTTTCCTTTTCTAAAGAGACATTATTCAGAGTGTCTTTGAGTGGCTCATCTGTTGGAGTGTTTTAATCCACGTGTAATGTTTCCTTTTCTAAAGAGACATTATTCAGAGTGTCTTTGAGTGGCTCATCTGTTGGAGTGTTTTAATCCACGTAATGTTTCCTTTCTAAAGAGACATTATTCAGAGTGTCTTTGAGTGACTCATCTGTTGGAGTGTTTTAATCCACGTGTAATGTTTCCTTTCTAAAGAGACATTATTCAGAGTGTCTTTGAGTGGCTCATCTGTTGGAGTGTTTTAATCCACGTAATGTTTCTTTTTAAAGAGACATTATTCAGAGTGTCTTTGAGTGGCTCATCTGTTGGAGTGTTTTAATCCACGTGTAATGTTTCCTTTTTAAAGAGACATTATTCAGAGTGTCTTTGAGTGGCTCATCTGTAGGAGTGTTTTAATCCACGTGTAATGTTTCCTTTTTTAAAGAGACATTATTCAGAGTGTCTTTGAGTGGCTCATCTGTTGGAGTGTTTTATACACGTGTAATGTTTCCTTTTTTAAAGAGACATTATTCAGAGTGTCTTTGAGTGGCTCATCTGTTGGAGTGTTTTAATCCACGTGTAATGTTTCCTTTTCTAAAGAGACATTATTCAGAGTGTCTTTGAGTGGCTCATCTGTTGGAGTGTTTTAACCACGTAATGTTTCCTTTCTAAAGAGACATTATTCAGAGTGTCTTTGAGTGGCTCATCTGTTGGAGTGTTTTAATCCACGTAATGTTTCCTTTTCTAAAGAGACATTATTCAGAGTGTCTTTGAGTGGCTCATCTGTTGGAGTGTTTTAATCCACGGTAATGTTTCCTTTTCTAAAGAGACATTATTCAGAGTGTCTTTGAGTGGCTCATCTGTTGGAGTGTTTTAATCCACGTGTAATGTTTCCTTTTCTAAAGAGACATTATTCAGAGTGTCTTTGAGTGGCTCATCTGTTGGAGTGTTTTAATCCAGCGTAATGTTTCCTTTTCTAAAGAGACATTATTCAGTGTCTTTGAGTGGCTCATCTGTTGGAGTGTTTTAATCCACGTGTAATGTTTCCTTTTCTAAAGAGACATTATTCAGAGTGTCTTTGAGTGGCTCATCTGTTGGAGTGTTTTAATCCACGTGTAATGTTTCCTTTTCTAAAGAGACATTATTCAGAGTGTCTTTGAGTGGCTCATCTGTTGGAGTGTTTTAATCCACGTGTAATGTTTCCTTTTCTAAAGAGACATTATTCAGAGTGTCTTTGAGTGGCTCATCTGTTGGAGTGTTTTAATCCACGTGTAATGTTTCCTTTTCTAAAGAGACATTATTCAGAGTGTCTTTGAGTGGCTCATCTGTTGGAGTGTTTTAATCCACGTAATGTTCCTTTTCTAAAGAGACATTATTCAGAGTGTCTTTGAGTGGCTCATCTGTTGGAGTGTTTTAATCCACGTGTAATGTTTCCTTTCTAAAGAGACATTATTCAGAGTGTCTTTGAGTGGCTCATCTGTTGGAGTGTTTTAATCCACGTGTAATGTTTCCTTTTCTAAAGAGACATTATTCAGAGTGTCTTTGAGTGGCTCATCTGTTGGAGTGTTTTAATCCACGTGTAATGTTTCCTTTTCTAAAGAGACATTATTCAGAGTGTCTTTGAGTGGCTCATCTGTTGGAGTGTTTTAATCCAGCGGTAATGTTTATTTTTCTAAAGAGACATTATTCAGAGTGTCTTTGAGTGGCTCATCTGTTGGAGTGTTTTAATCCACGGTAATGTTTCCTTTCTAAAGAGACATTATTTAGAGTGTCTTTGAGTGGCTCATCTGTTGGAGTGTTTTAATCCACGTGTAATGTTTCCTTTTTTAAAGAGACATTATTCAGAGTGTCTTTGAGTGGCTCATCTGGCTCAGCAGGGGTTTTAGGCAGCTGATCCTCAACCTAAAGATATACTACTGCTGGAAAAAGATGAGTTGCCTCCAAGCCAGAGAGAAGAATAGAGCAGTCCTGAGGGACCGCATGGCTAGAATTAAGAACACCAAGAAGGGAGTGGAAGCCATAACAGTAGTAGGGGCTGTAGACAACATCAAAATAGTATTGCTTGTAATGACACTGCTGATTATAATTTGTCTCATATATTAATTGCACTGTAACTTCTTTTCTTTGTCCAAATGTCTATGGAAAATGTAACCTAAAGCATTTAATTGATGTAACTTGATACAGTCTTAACTGTTACAATTTTAACATTTTTTTTAAATTAAAAATTATAATAAATATATAGTACAAAAAAAAGACTGTATTGCTTGGATAGTATCATACCAGGTCAGATACCATCAGATACCATAATTGTGGCTGGATTTTGGATGGCCTCTGATGGCACAGACATCTGACCAAGGATCTGACCCATTAGGATCCACAGTATGTATCCTAGGTATCTGTAGATCCGACCATCAGATCAGGTCTCTGACCATCGTATCCAATTATCCGAGGTCAGATCTGATGGATTCATTTTCAGCAATCTGAATCCAATCTCAGATCCACAACTATTTGACTTTGGATCCGCAATACGACTTTAGTCAGATTATAATCACATATGGAGGCAGAGACCAGCACTATCTGAAGGTGGGTGGTCAGATCCATAAAAACACTATCCGAGCATCACTACACCAAAGCCTTCTTATATCAAATTAATGAAAAGAGAAGGTTGAAGGGGTGGATTGAGCCTCTTAAAGCAGGGGAAGGGGAGGAACCTGTGAGAGAACCAGCAGCAATGCTTGTGATGCTGAATGAAGACTTCACTTCAGTGTTTACCTATGGAGGTTTTTTTCAACCCTGCCACAGCTTCACCCCAGATCAGCCCAACTCCACAGCACACCCCAGCCATGGGATATCAACCCCACAAGATCACCCCCTCAAAGAGGGGCCATCCCAAAGGACAGTTCTGTACCATGGTATCCCCAGTGGTCATGACAGGAGTTGAGGTGATCACCAATCTGGGGAATCCTTATGCATGTTTTTTTTTCACGTTCCATATGGTCCTACTTCCCCAGGGTGACAGCATGCAAGAGAGCCCAAGGAGGCAAGAGCATGCAAAGACATGCTGTCGCTCCGGGTTCCAGTCAACATCCTCCCTCCCCTCCCTCACGGCAACCCGAACTGTACCACCACCTGCGGTCACTAGGTGCCAGTAGTGCAGTGGGTGTGACATCCCTCCATCCCCACAGGACAGTATCCCTTAGGTCACTTAATCATCCTTCCCCGGCCAGCCCTCTGGCAGCCCAGGCTTATTCTCAAACCTGGGTCACCAGCGTCACAAGCGATAGCCCTAAGGCTGCACTGATGGGATGGCCTATCACAGCCACTTCTGTAGCAGACTACATGGCTAAGATCAAGCCAGGCACAGTAAGTTCCAAGGGGAAGAAAGGATGCACTCCTGGACCCTTGTGTAGACAAAGAAACAATTGGCAGAGTCTGCCCCAACAAGTGTGGTGCCGGTCAGCATGACATCAGTTACATGATGGGCAGTGTCCAGAAGCAGTTATTAAGAGCAGAATTTCAATTCAGTTTTATTGGGGATAGTTACCATTGAGCCAAGCTCATTTACAAGGGTGTCCCTTTGTGTAATGTGTAAAACAAGAGTAACAGAGCATTTAGTTAAGCTCAAGGTTCTTACCCCATCTAGGCATGGTTTTATGGTGGGAAGATTGGGCCAACCTAACCTGAGCACTTTCAGGGGGTGTCCAGGGAGGTGGACTGGGTGGGACAGGCCATAGACATAGTCTATCTGGACTTTAGTATTGCTTTTAATACTGTTGTTTAACATTAAAGATGGGAGCAGAGGAAGACCACACAAGAACAAAGGTTCATGACTTTAGAAGGGCAGAACTGATGGAAATGTGAGACTGTCTAAGAAACTGCCTAGTGGGGAGGAGGGGATGCCAGGGAGGGGGTAGAGGAACGGTTGAGAAAAATAAGGGAGGGCATAATTAAGGCAACCAACCTCTGCATAAAGCAAATGAGCAAAAACAAAAGGAAAAAAGATTTGTTACAGTACTCTAACAAAGTGGCTATGGTGGTGAAGGATACAAGAGTAGCATTCAGGAGGTATAAGGAAATGCAGAGGGAGGAAGACAGGAAGGTGTACCAGGTAAAACTGAGGGAAGCAGGTAAGGCAATGATGGGAGCAAAGGCACAGACCGAGGAAAGGATATACAAAGAGGTAGCAAATGGGGATGATACTTTCTGCAAGTACATGAGTGACAAGAGGAAAGCAAGGGGAAGGATAGTGAGGATAAGGAGAGCAGCAGAGGATGACTATGCAGAAGATGACCAAGAAAAATCAGACATCCTGAAAAGGTACATCTTCCCAGTCTTCATCATGGCAGGGGGGAGGGGTACACCACTAATGATCAGCAGGAACAAAGGGGGTGGGGAAGTGGACTCAAGTCCATTTTCGGAGAATAGAGTCCTGAAGGGACTTGCAGTTCTGAAAGTGGACAAGGCTATGAGAACTCCAGGAGGTGCTGGCTGCACCACTGGTGGCTTTATTTACATCTCACTGAAATCAGGCACGTTTCTGGAGGACGGAGGAAAGCAGACATGGTCCCTCCACGTAAGAGCAGCAGCAGGGAAGAGGCTAGTAACTATAGGCCGGTTAGCCTTACCTCAGTGGTGGGAAATAAATGGAAACACTATTAAAGGAAAATTTTATTAGAGTATTTTGAATCAAAGGCAGCATAGATTTTCTGGGGGGGGGGTCATGCCAGACGATTCTGATGATGAATTCTTTCACTGTGTGACCAGGTAAATAGATCGGGGAGGGCAGTGGATGTAGCCTCTCTGGACTTTAGCAAGGCATTTGACTGTACCGCTCATGAGACTGATTAAGAAACTGAGCAGCCTAGGGGTGGGATCCCAGGTGGTGAATTGGGTTACAAACTGGCTAAAGGATAGGAAACAAGGGTGGGGGTTAATGGCATTCATTCTAATGATGGGAGAGTGACCAGCAGGGTGCCACAGGGCTCAGTACTGAGACCAGTCCTTTTCAATGTCTTCTTACGTGACACTGCAGAGGAACTGAATGGGAAGGTATGGCTTTTTTGTGGAAGATTCCAACATTTGGAATATGGTGGACAATAAGGAAGGGGTGGAAAGAAAGGGCAGGGAACTTAAGAAATCCAAGGAGTGGTCAGGAGCCTGGCAGTTGGGGTTCAATGTCAGAAAGTGCAAAATCATGCACCTAGAGCATAGGAACCCAAGAACTGAGTAAAGGATGGGGGCAGGGACTGTCAGTGACTAAGCAGAAAAGAGACCTTTGGGTTATCATATCTGATGACCTCAAAGTGGCAGGGCAGTGTGATAAAGCAGTGGGTATGGCCAAGACCACTGATTTTCATTTTTTACTGGAAAACCCGGTAAAATTCCAAAACATGGACTGCCTGGACACTGGTAAAAACCAAAAATGTCACAGAATTTGGCATTTTAGACCAGATCAGTAAATCTACGGAACCTGTATTTTCTTATAATTGCTTCCTATACTTTCTTCCAATTTGATTCATTTTGTGCACTTTATATTAAGCCTTCTTTCATTCTGATTATTTATTCACATAATAAAATAATGACAGTAGAATCCTGGTTAAATCTAGAAATTAGACTAAAATTCAGCAGTGCAATTCCCAGAATTTCCAGTCTTGAAAACAGAATTTCATTATTTTAATCACCGCAAATCAGTAGCCTTGGTTATGGCCAATAGAATCCTAGAATGCATAGAGAGAGGTATTTGCAGCAGGAGATGGGAGATGGTGTTGCCACTATATTGCTTTCTGGTGATACCCCACTTGGAGTATTGTGTCCAGTTCTGGAGGCTGCACCTCAGAAAGGACGTAGACAGGGTGGAGGCAGTCCAGAGGAGAGGATTAAAATGGTTTTGGAGGATTTTCATTACAGAACCATGCATTTACAGAGCAGAATGACACATTATGGAGCTGAGCAGGCACAGATTTGAGTGGCAGCAGTTTTGCGTTAGAACTTGGAGCAACAGTACCGACTATACAGATGAGCGGGTACACAGCACAGTGGCAGCAGTTTCATGCAGCACAAATCTTTTGGGATGTAAAGTGCATGTTTATTTACAGAGGTGCTTTGTGGGAGTGTTGTGGGAAGTTCAGAAGTCATGGGAGTGAGGAACGTCTAGCGATCGAGCAACTTACTGTTTGGCAACTGAGGGACTGATGCTTTACAAAAAAAAGGTTTACAGAGAGAGAGAGAGAGAGAGAGAGAGAGAGAGAGAAAGGTGAAGACTGATGGTAATTACAGCTAAGGAGATTTTCAGTAAAGGGAAGGTATTACAAATCAGGCAGGTTTATTTGTGAGGAAAAATGGACTGGGGGAATACTATCGCTCTCACTAAGTGAGGGAAAAAAATGGCTGTCAAATGTTTTCAAATTTGCCTCCGTGGAGCGATTTCAATATTTCATCGCACTTGCTGTCAATCAAAATGTGTAGTTCAGCCACCAACTGGGTATTAATTAAGACTTAATGCATGGTCAGGTAATTCCTTTCGACAAATCACATTCTTTATTTTTATCTACCCATTTTATAATGTTCTTTAGTAACTGGCTGCACACAGTTTAGCCTTTATTGGGTTCTCAGAAAGGAGGCCAAGAAAAACAGTGAGAGCATGAATAGCAAATGTGGGGAGAGGTGCAGTGCAGTGGTTATGGGGCCGCAATCTTCAGGGAGACCTACTGGAGACCACACTGCTGCCCCATCTGCATGCATCTCTCTGGGCTGAGGGAGAAGGTTCCTAGACTCTGGGCAGAGTTGGCTAGGAGTCAGGGAACCTTCTCCTCACCTGGGGGCCACCAAGTCTCGCGCCATTACCTCAAAGAAAGCCAGATAGGAAGAGCGGCTAGACTACAGTGAGCCCAAGAAGTGTGGGAGTGGTGGGATCTGGAAGGCTAGGGTAGGGAGTCACAGGAACATTACTCAGCCAGTACCACTACAAAATTCCTACACCACTCTAGTGGAGCAGGACTGCCAGGAGGAGGCACCCATGGTAGTGGCCAGGGAGGATGTGGGGGCCATCCCTAGTGGATACCTCAAGGAGAGTGGAAGAGGACCTCAGAGGAGGAGGAAGCAACTTCTGGTGGGGTACTTGATTGTCGGGGGGATAGACTTGGGAATAGGAAAGTGGGAAGAGAAGGACATCAGGTGCCTGCATGGTGCAGCGGCCTCCCACAGGCTGAGATAGAAAGTAAGGCAATCCTGAGGGGAGAAAATCCCCCAGAGAGCAAATTAATCAAAGAAACAAGGTGATATCAAAGGAGAACGGTGAGATAACAAGCAGTCAAGAGAGAAGGGGGAAGAAGGGGGAACAAAAGGAAAAAAGAGATAGAGTAACAAGCATTGAGCCAACAAAATCTAGTAGGATATGTGTGCTAATGCTAGAAGTCTGGGAAATAAGATCCCAAACCTAGAAGCCATCATGGCAGAGGCCAGCCTGGATAGTGTGGCCATTACCAAGTCATTGTGCCTTGACAACCATGACTGGGACATAGCCATATCAGGCTACACACTGTTCAGAAAGGATAGAGTAGGAAAGAAAGGAGGTGGAATGATGCTTTATGTGAAGGAAAGCATATAAGCAACAGAGATACAGGGAACTCAGTAGAGGGCAGAGGTGTTGTGAGTCACAATTGAGTCAGGAAATGGAGCCACTACTTGGACAGGCATGAGCTACAGGCCTGTAGCACAGGGGGAGGAATTAGATAAGGAAACTGGCAGAATGGTCAAAAAGGGGGAGGTGTTGCTGGTGGAGGCCTTCAGTCTGCTGGATGTAGACTGGAGCCTCCTAGCTGTGGCTATGACTAGAAGCAAGGACATCCTGGACTCCTTGCAGGGAGTATTTCTCAGGCAACTAGTCAGGGAATCCACTTGTGATTTGGCAATACTGGACCTGGTGCTTACTAACAGAGATAGTGTTGCAGACATCAAGGTGGCAAGCCACATGGGGACTGATGATCATCACACAGTGTGGTTCAACATAAGAACAGCAGCAGAATCCAACTACACAGCAGTGAGGGTCCTGGACGTCACAAGGTCAGATTTTGTTAAGATGGATGAATGCCTCAGGAATGACCTGGCAGGGGGAGATGACCTGAGAGGAGTGGAGGAACAGTGGGCCAAACTAAAAGAAGGCATAGTGAAGGCAACAAACCCCTGTATCAAGCAAGTAAGCAAAAGCAGAAGGAAGAGGAGATGGCTATGGTTCTTGAAACAGGTAGCAGAAAAGGTAAAGGCTAAAAGAGTAGCATTCAGAAGGTATAAGGAGACCCAGAGTGAGGAGAATGGAGAAACGTATCAAGTAAAACAGAAGGAGGCATGGAAAGCAATGAGGAGATCAAAGGCAGAAACTGAAGAAAGAATAGCCCAGGCAGTATCAAAAGGGGACAAAACATTTTTTAGCTATGTTAGTGAAAAAGGAAGACAAAGGGAGGGATTGTAAGGTTAAAAAGGGAGGGGGAGGGCTGTATGGAGGGGGCCAAGAAAAGGCAGATATCTTGAACAAATACTTCTGCTCTGTGTTCACAGTGGAAGAGGAAGGGGAGGGACCATGAAAAAGCACCAGGAGCTTTGATGGGAGGGAAATAGACACTAGTCCTTTTACAGAGGAGAGTCTGGAAAGCACTTGTTAACTTGTCACTCATTAACCTGAAGGTGGACAAAGCTATTGGGCCAGATGGGGTACATCCAAGGGTGCTGAGGGAACTCAGGGAGGTACTAACTACACCTCTGACAGACCTATGTAACAGATCACTGGAGACCAGAGCGGTTCTGGAGAACTGGAGAAGGGGAGATGTAGCCCCACTTCACAAAAGTGGTAGCAGGGAAGAGGTGGGCAATTATAGGCCTCTCAGCCTGATATCAGTGGTGGGCAAGTTAATGAAAACACTGCTAAAGGAAAGGAACGTGGAATATCTTGAATCCAGCATGTTACAAGATCCAAGGCAGCATGGATTCACGAGGGGAAGGCCATGCCAAACAAATCTGGTAGATTTCTTTTACTGGGTGACCAAGGAGTTAGATCAGTGAGGAACAGTGGACATGGTCTACCTGGATTTCAGCAAGGCTTTCAACACTGTTCTACATAGAAGATTGATAAGCAAGCTGGGTAGCTTGGGGGTGGGTAATAAGGTGGTAAGTTGGGTAAGAAACTGGCTAGGGGATAGGAGACAGAGGGTAGTAGTAAATGGAGTTCACTCTGAAGAAGGGAAAGTGATCAATGGGTACCTCAGAGTTCATCGTTGGGACCAGTCCTCTTTAATGTCTTTATAAGTGACATAGTAGGGAAGCTGGAAGGGAAGGTCTGCCTCTTTGCAGATGACACTGAGATGTGCAACAGACTGCATACTCCGGGGAAATGATGAGCAGAGATCTGAAAAACTGGAGGAGTTGTCAAAGGTATGGCAGCTTGGTTTTAACGCAAAAAGTGCCAAATAGTGCACTTGGCCATAGAAACCTGGAGATGGCATACAAAATGTGTGAAGTGATACTGACAATGACCAATCAGCAAAAGGACCTGGAGGTAATCATACTGGATGACCTAGAGGTGGCCAGGCAGTGTGCCAATTGATTTGGGAGGGCTAGGGGGATGCTGGCATGCATGGGAAGGGATATCACCAGCAGAAAGAGAGAGGTGGTGTTGCCCCTATATAGACCACTGGTAAGACCTCACCTTGAGTACTGTGTTCAGTTCTGGAGACCACGTATCAGGAAGGACACAGATAGAGTGGAGGCAGTCCAGAAAAGGGCTACCAGAATGGTACAGTACTGCATCAAAAGCCCCAATGAGATGAGGTAAAGGAGCTCAATATGTACTCCGTGCAGGAGAGAAGGGAGAGGGGGATATGATAGAGACCTTTAAATACCTCATGGGGGTTAATAATGTAAGGAGGGGAGTATCTATAAAAAAAGATGCTCTAAAACAAGAGGACATGATATGAAGCTGGAAAGGGGAAGATTCAGGAGAGATATGAGGAAGTACTTCACAGAAAGAATAGTGGATTCCTGGAATAGCCTTCCAACAGAGGCAGTGGGGGTGAAAACAGGTGTGGGGTTCAAACATTCCTGGGACAGGTACAAGGGAATCATAGGGCTAAGGGGAGGAGGAGAGACAGTGCCAAAGAGCAAGTGGGTCTGCAGCAAAAATGAAGGTAGAAAAAAATGGGCAAACTGGGTGAGCCAAGTAGACGTTATCTACCTACAGATTCTATGTTTCTACACCCTGGAAGACAGGAGAGCGAAAGGGGTCATGACAGAGACCTACGAGTACCTCACAGGGGTGAACAGGATGCAAGAGGAGAGTCTCTTTCAAATGATGAAGAGCACCAGAACCAGAGGGCATGCGGTGAAGCTTGGGGGGTTGGGGTGGAGTTTAGGAGGGATGTGAGAAAGTACTACTTCACTGAAAGAGTGGTGGACACCTAGATTAGATGTGGTGGAGGCAAAAACAGTAGGGGGCTTCAAGCATGCATGGGATAGACATAGAGGAATACAAGTAAATGGGCAGGGAGGAGGGAAGGTCAGATTCAGTGTAGTCAGATGCAAGGTGCAACACAATGGGAGGGGGGGTATAGAGGTTAGAGAGTTCACACTGTGTAGGACCCCTCTCCCTGCAGTGGAAAAGAAGAAGGACCTGGGGGTTACAATAGACAAGAGGGCGAAGCAGGACAGTGTGTGAACACTGTCAAGACGGTCAGCAGAATACTGGGATGCATCAAAAGGGCGGGGTGATGACCAGCAGAGTAGGGGAAGTACTCTTTCCCTTTAACAAGGCCCTGATCAGAGCCCACAGAACACAAAGAGAGATGAGCTGCATACTGTGGGAGCAATGCCACTGAGCAGGATTTTTCCGAAAGGCACAAACATTTAAAAAAGATGCACTCACAAGTAGAATTCAAGGTGCATATAATTTATTAATGGTAAAGTGCAAAACTAACATGGCAGTGCAAGGCAAATACTCTAGGAAAGCAGTATAATGGGGGAGGTGAATCCAGTTTCTGAGTGTGCTATTTTTTTTTTTTTTACTTTTATACCTGAGCAGACCCTACCTGGAGTATTGTGTTCAGTTGTGGATTCCTCAGTACAAAAAGGACATTGATGCAGTTGAGATGAAACAACGCATGGTGACTAAAATGACAGGGGTCTGGGAGGACAAAAGCTATGAGGAGAGGCTGGATGCCCTTAGCATGTTCCCTCCATGGAAAAGGAGGTTGAGCGAGAACATCATCTCAATCTTCAATGTGCTCAAGGGTATTGGCAAGATCGAACAGATGAAGATATTTGATCTTGTGTGCTTCAGAAGAATGCAGGGACATGCCCTGAAGCTGAGACATGGTAAATACAGGAGTAACACCAGGTGGCATTTCTCCATAGAGTGGTAGATCTATGAAACAGACTACCAGTTGAGACAGTGGACTGGACAAGAAGACAGTACGGACCTTCATGGTAAGCCTGGACAGATTTTTGATTACCAACTGAATTACAGAATACGCTGGATAGTAGAAGGGGTGGAGCATCCTTAAAAATTAACACGTTTGCAAACCATACTTATTATTCAATGCTTATAATGCAGGTTGCTCCATTCAGGGAACATATTTTTTCTTTAGTAGCATTTTCAAAAGAGTTTCCTCGAAAGAGTCACTGATTTCATCATGATGAGACGACCTGCATTACAATACAAATCATCTACTATGACAACTCTGAAAAGAAAACAGGATAGCCGTGGAACAAAACTGTTTTGAAATCTTTACCTGCAAAGCACCAGCACTAAATGCTATGGAGCACTATACTGTAACTGCAGAGCACCAGCACTGAATGCCATGGAGCACTATACTGTAACTGCAGAGCACCAGCACTGAATGCTATGGAGCACTATACTGTAACTGCAGAGCACCAGCACTGAATGCTATGGAGAACTATACTGTAACTGCAGAGCACCAGCACTGAATGCTATGGAGCACTATACTGTAACTGCAGAGCACCAGCACTGAATGCTATGGAGCACTACACTGTAACTGCAGAGACAAGGCACTAAATGCTATGGAGCACTATACTGTAACTGCAGAGACAAGGCACTCAGCTCCCAGGGAGGAAGCAGCCCACCAGGTATTTGTGCAACCCATCAGCTGATCACGGTACACTAATGGCACAGACAGTGAAAACAGCTGCTCTCCCATCCTCTTGGCCTGAGCAAGAGTGCAGCTGAGGGGACCCCATCAACAGGGTGGGGTACATGGGAGTTAGGTGAAAAATGAATAAAACGAATAATGTGGTGGAGTCAGAGTTGGAGCAGCGAAAGATACAAAAATCAGCAATGAAACAGAAACTCCACACTGTATATCAGCTGCACACTTGCTACATGGGTACAGAGCAGTGAAAATAACATTTAATTTCATTTTTATTTATTTTTTTTTTTTTTTCATTGTTCAGGGAAAACCTTTGGGTGAAAGCTCTTTTGCAAAGGTTCCATGTCAAGTTCATAGCATATGTGGTACAACAGAAGGGGAAACATTTAGGTAAACTGTGACTGTCAAAACTCGCCGAACCAGAGGTGTGGAAACAAATCACTCTCTAATGTTTCAACATCATCACAGAGACCTCTTCATCTATGTGATGATGTTGAAATGTTAGTGAGTGATTTGTTTAGAAACACCCGGTAAATAAAAGTTATTTTCACTGCATTGTAACCATGTAGCAAGTATACAGCCGATACAGAGTGTGGAGTTTCTGTTTTGCTGCTAATTTTTATGTGCTCTTTTGCTGCTCTGATACAATCAAATAAAGTACAAGTTAACGGGAGTCTATGCACTAGGTGTGGGTTGCCTACATGCCAGAAATGCATGCCATGTTGGCAACCCTACATCCCTGAGCTATGCATCAGGGCCCTGCAGATCCCACGTGGCATGCACAGAAGGGAGGCGGGTCCCTTATGCACCTGATCCCCAAGCCAATTGTATAGCTACTTTGTGAGGCCGATATGGGGGGGGTCACTGGGGTGTGCCCACATTCCATGTCATTCATGAAGGTGTGGAGTGCTGGGCAAGGGGGCATAGGATACAGCAGCAGGGACCCTGCCTTTTCACGTGTCCCTCCAATGACATTCACTGGCTGCGGTGGGACGAGGATTTCCTCCACCATGCTGCCCCAGCCTACTGGGCTGACAGGGAGGGCTGGGGGCATCCATTTGTGCACTCTCCTGTACTTAACAAATAAGGGGATCCCGTATCTTCCCAGAATCCTCTGTTCAAATGGAGCAGGGGACTCACTTTGGGACCCAGGACGAGCATCCAACTGAATGCTCATTTGTGTCTCTTGAACTGCCCCCACGCAGCTGCATGCTGAGATGGCGGGGCGACAGGCGGGCACCCTGCAAGTGCACACAGTTGTGCATACCATGCACCTTGCCCCTGTCCCCAGGTGCATAGCTACAAGGGCTGGGTACACAGCGCCTTTGTGCATAGTCTCCATGGTGCAGAAAGACTTTATTCATACGATTCATATCACAGATATGAGCTAATCAAGCTGCAAGAGCCCTTTAGTTGCTTGCAATTTCATCAGTGGATGTATCCATAAGATTCTGCATCTGGCTGTATATTATAAGTAAATAAAAAGCACAGAACACACTGAGTCATTCCCCCACCCATGTTGCTGTTGCTGCAGGGCTTAGTCTAGGCCAATCCCCCAGTGTCCCATGCCAGCACCTCTGCACTTACCAAGATCCAACATGCTGTGCTGCTGTTTGCCCAGGCAGTAATCCAGTTTTCTGACCTCCCTCCACTGTGGCAGCCCCTGCTGACCTGGGTTGGAGAAACATCTGTCCAGGTCTTGAACTCCCACCAGTTCCCCCCATGCCACAGTGTTGCAGGTTAGGCTGGCGGCTGCACAACTACCCCACCAGTGAAGTTCTCTTGCCATCATTGTCCCCATTCACCTGCACACCACTCACTGCTCCGTGCTCCCAACCGAAAGA
The DNA here is from genome assembly GCA_016271365.2 of Neoceratodus forsteri. Taxonomy (NCBI): domain Eukaryota; kingdom Metazoa; phylum Chordata; order Ceratodontiformes; family Ceratodontidae; genus Neoceratodus; species Neoceratodus forsteri. The sequence goes on from CM057456.1 coordinate 1,072,009,755, forward strand.
CCTCACCACACACACACAGCCCTAAGTCTGCTAGGAAAACTTGGGAGAACTGGACTACCAGCACGTAACCCTGTGTTTTATAGCTAGCAGAACTGTATAGGGATGGAAGGTGTCTGCTGGCTACTCAGGTTTGGGTGCAAGTAGGCCTGGTCACCCCATTTCCAGCAGACACCATGACAGAAGACTTGGTAGGAGTTGGGAACCTGGAACTGGGAGACGGACTAACAGAAACTTGCAGAAGTGATGGGGTGCTACATACTGTTATTAGATGCATGTGGTCACCATGGTGGACTATACTAAAGCTATAATAAAAGCAAACTAAACTTACTTCAAGACCAGGACCTTTTGGCTGACTGAACAGGAAGGGCAGAGTCAATAGAAGGGGGAGGACAAATCTAGACTTGCCAATGAATGAAAGTCAGAGACCAGGGGGAGGGCTACTGTTTTTTTTGTAGCCTGGTCAAGACAGCAGTAGCCTCAGGGGATGCAAGATGGAAGGGGGAGAGAAACTGTCATTGGCAGCAGAGCAGCAGCAGAATGTTGGACCAGGCAGCACCAGATAGGACGGAGGCAGAGGAAAGTCAGGATCGGGAATCAGACCCCAGCTGAGAGTTGACTAAAGGTAGGGGACACAAGGATGGAGGGAAGGGGGGGAGCTTGGGACACTATAAGGATGCGGATTACAGAATCGGATATTTCAGTTCCATTTGCGATACTGTTCTGACTCCTTAATTAGCATCAAATTCGGACTTGGAATTTTCAAAAATCAGATTTTTCCAAATAGAATGAATTTCAAAGAATCCAAGCATCCCTCCAGGGAGGGAGAGCAGCCCACTGAGGTGCATTACTGCCATCTGGGTAACCATAGGTGGCAGTGTACTCAGGAGCAGCTTAGTAGATGAGAGAGATGCCGACAGACAATGTGCACCACACGAAAGTGTGCATGTTTGCATCACATCCTTTGGTCAGCATCTCGGAGGAGGGAGAAAAGAAGGAGGAAGAAAGGCAGGCCTGAGGCAGAGTAATGGACTGATCTCCCAAAGGCCTCACACTAGTGGTGTGACAGCCATTCCAGAGAACCAGATCGGTGATGTGGCAGTTGGGTCCATGCCACCCTCATCATGGTGGGGAGTAGACATGGGAAGAAGAGAGATAAGCCCAAGAGATGCCAGGTGATGGGGCTTGGAGGGGGCAGTCTTGATGGAGGCACAGCCTGACAGTGAGGAAAGAAACAGACTAACAAAAAAAAATCCCTTCTACTACTTTACAGACTGGATTCATACTGCAGATATATTAGGAGGCTGCTAGCTCTCATTTCTGACGGTAAGCAGTGCAGTACAGTACAACAATTTAACTTATTTATAGTGGGTGTGTCCAGAGAGCAGAGACGCTTAAAAACTTTAAAACCTCATATCACAGTTCAAGAGGGAAATGCAGTAAAAAGAAAGATGGTTATATTGTTTTTCCAGGAATAATTATTACTAAAAAAAAAAAACTGATTTTTTTCCACTAACAAATACTGCTGCTTCATACATATTAGCTTCACTACTGTGCAGTGCGTAATTTAGGAAAAAAAATCAGAGTAAAGCAGATTATCTTTAGTAATCTGGTGTAGAAAAATTATATTTTTTGTGTAGATAAAGAACCCCATTGTTAGTGAATGTAATAAGAGCAATGCACGATTAACAGAACTAGCTACCATCACCTCAAAGGGCTTTTAATACTCACCAAAAACTGCCAAGTAATGCATGCTATGTGTTGATGAAGTCTGAAAGTGTAGACGAAGTAAAAAATACAAATCATAATCAGGAGCCACATGGAGACGACTTCATAGTAGCGAAACATAGAATGGTTGTAACCTGGATTGTTCACACAAATGAATCCAATAAGCAGACACATCTAAAGATACAAAATAAAAAAAATACATGAAACAGGAACAGCAATATGGAAGCAACATACAAAACATTGTAAGAGCGCTCATGAAAGGCAGGAGTAGATACAATTATTTGTTTCACCACCAGGACAACTGGAAACCTAGCACTCCTAGAGACACCGCTTCATTCTCAGTTTATTCATTCATAACGTGCAGAAAAATTCTATTAATTTGGTTGGCTGATACAGTTCAGAACCATGTAACTGCAATATATATATATATATATATATATTAGAGGCAGAAAATTCTGTTTAATGCATTAGTTAGGGTTGTTCCACACCAACAAAGCGAGAAATTAGTGTTAGGGTTGAAAGCCCCTTGGACACCGTCAGAACCCCAACGGCATCAGGAGGCGCGGGGTTGCCAACCCTAACTCTCACCCCATCAGATGTGTGAAGAAGCACAGGTATAGGAGAATGGGGCGAGAGTTAGGACCGACAACCCCAATGCGCACCCCAATGCCAGTTGGGGGTGTGGGCGGGGGACCCAAGGGGGTTTCAACCCTAACACCAAATTTCATCGCTTTTGTCGCTGTGGAACAACCCTAACTAATGCATTAAACAGAGTTTTTTGCCTCTAATTTCCCTTCTTTTTGAGAATGATAATGAGAAACAATGAATGTAATGCAGCGGCCACGTGATGTCTTGCCACATAGTAACATGGTGCCCGCAAATGCAAATGGTAAGGCGCATGGTGACGCAAAGGGAAACACAAAGAGAAACAGTACTGTAGACAGAACTGTTAAAAACAATGCAAACGCAACCGCAAATGAAAACGCAAAGGGTAACACACATGGTGGCGTAAACGTGAACAGTAAGTAAAACGAGTACGGAACCACCAGTGGAAATGGTAATGATAACAGTAATGTAAGCACACAGGCTGGTTTTCCCCAAAAGCTGTATAGAGAAAGACAGTGAGTACAAAACATGTGTGCAAAATAATGACTCTCGGAACACAAAAATGAGGACTTGGAATAGTAAATTGCTTATATCTCAGGAACCGTACTACATAGAAACAAAATTTAAAAGTCATATGAATTATCACTTTCCTGGCTAGTTTTGTACTCAGCCCCCATTAGGGGGCAAATACCTTTTCGACGAAAAGTCAGTATCTACTTACCGTTTTAGAACACGGGCCCTGAAAGACACATGACGCCATAATGTTATCCTATGGGAAAAACAGAAGTTTGAGTGCCATAACTTTGCCTCCCTGTAACATTTTTCACCAAACTACTGAAAGGCACATCTGTGGGATGTTGGCTGTGTTCCCTGCAATTTTCAGCCCAAAAGACCAAACCGTTATTTTGCAGCAAGGCCCCAAACGATTGCTGCAATGCGTCGTACGCCGTAATGTTATCCTATGGGAAAAAGTGTCAAATTTGGAGTACCACAACTTTGCCACCATGTAATACTTTTTCAACAAAACACTGAAAAGCACGTCTGTGAGATGTCGGCTGTATTCCCTTCAAATTTCAGCCCAAAACTCCAAACTGTTCTTTTGCAGCAAGGTGCCAAAGAATTGCTGTCATTTTTCCCACAGCCTAGAAAAGTACTGTCGCAATTTGCTCAAGCTTTTGCAAAAATTTGCGACACTTTCGTGAGTGCGACACTACTTTGCAAAAGTACTTTTTCCAGAAATCTGAAAAACATATTTCTGGGGTGTTTTACACCAAAATAAAGACATGGCTAGCATCCTCAGGGTCCGACTAGGTGAATACAAAAAGAATTAGGTTGTTATAGAGAGTCCCAAATTTAAATGCCAAGCATTTTTCTGATCACCAGCTGAAAGCAAGATAGTGGATTTGCGACAGTAAAAGGGCCATTTGCGACACTAAAAAGTGCATTTGCAACACTGTCGAACTTTTTGTTAACTTTTCCCATTGACTTATAATGGGAACTTATTTTTTGAATAACTTTTGAACCGTTTAATATTTTTTCATGAAATCTTCGGAAGGCACATCGGGGACTCTGAAGATTTCGGACCGATGCGCAAAACTGGCAACCTGTAGGTGCCACCATAGAATCCAAAAAGCATAAACGCATTTCGCAGATCATGCTTATCAACTCAGAGCTGTGTATCTGACCAGTACAAAACTTGGCAGATCCCAAGGCAAATGGGTCTTGATTCTGTATTCCAAATTTCAGGCAAATCCGTTGAACAGTTGCAAAGTTATTAAGGTGCAAAATTTTGGGTTTAACATGTAAATGGCTCCTCAACCCTAACTATGGTAGCACGGATAATATATATATATATATATATATATATATACATACATTCATTGCAAAACACTTCATTAATGCTCAGTTAGGGTTGTTAATAAAGTGACAAAAATAGGGAAATATGGCATTAGGGTTTCCAAACCTATCACCCGACCCCCACCATGCAAACACAGACAGGCATCAGGGGGTGCCTTGGGGTTGTCAGCCTTAACACTCACCCCATTCCATAAGTAAATAAGCTAAGATGGGTACAGTATAGGAGAATGAGGTAAGCAGTAGGACAGATCAATCAATCAATCACTCAATCAATCACTTTATTTAACCAGGCATAAACACCATTGAGCAAGCTCATTTTCAAGGTGGTCCTGGGCATAAATACAATACAGTACACTTCATAAGATTACAATTACAGTGAACAACGGTGCAAAAAAAAAAAAAAAAAAAACATTGTGAAGGTGCCGGCCAATATGGGCCTATACATACCGGTCAACATAATTAACATGCAAAGGTACATAATGATAAGCTTTACTGAAATGAGAAGAGACAACAATCCCATATAGTCCCTGCTGAGTAATAGCTCATACCTAAATGATAAAAAATAAGGAGGTATTAAGGAATAGGGTAGAAATTGGGGGTGAAAGAGTAGGCAGCCAAAAGGGAGGCCAGAATAGGTAAAAGGTAGAGAATAGGCCGGGTCATCTTGATTAAGGGAACTAGGCTTGTAGGTCCTAGGTTTCTGTTGTTAGGAAAGTGGAGTGGATGAGATACTTAGGCGTAGGATTTGAGAGTGCAACCCGAGGCTTAGGGGTCATCGGCATCTGAAACAGCTGCATGATTCTTTCAGATAATCCGTTAATAGAGCTTTGAATGTGAAAATGCTTGGAAGTGAGGATAATTTTACTGAGTCTTGCATAGTGTTCCAAAGTGATGGAAGTGAGAAGTTGATTGCTGCTGAGCCAAGGGTAGTTTTCACTCTAGGAATCTGGACGCAGATTAAGGAGAAGCGTCTCAGGCCATAGGAACCTTTAGCCCATTTGAAGATGTTCGAGATGTATGCAGGGAGGTTATCAGATAATGCTCTAAAACACCAGAGGAGAGCATTCTTTTTTCTTCTAGTTGAGAGTGAGGTCCATCCCAAAACCTGGTATAGATGACAGTGATGTGTACTATGGGGTAGATTTAAGATAAATCTTAAAGCCCAGTGGTAAAGGGTGTCCAGTTTGTTTAGCATCGTTGTATGAGGCAATGACTGTAAAGGAAGTCAGCGTAGTCCAGTATAGGTAGGAATGTAGTTTGTACTAGTCTCATTCTGGCTTCTAACGTGAGTAGGTGTTTAATGCGATAGAATAAACCTAATCGCTGTCTTAGTTTCTTCAAGGTTTCATTTAAGTGGCACAGAAAGATAAGCTTGTCATCCAGCCAGAACCCTAGGTATTTAAAGGTATCAACTACTTCAAGGGGTGCATCTAAGAGTGTTCGGATCTGTGTGATATGTGGACATCTGTAAGCAGACTTTGGTGAGAGAATCATTGCTTTAGTCTTTTTGGCGTTGAGGAGGAGCTTATGAGTGAGAAGGTTGTATTGGAGGGTGACAAAGTCTTTCTGTAAGTACTCATGGGCCAGATCCAAGAATGAATTTGTGGTATAGAGTACAGTATCATCTGTGAATAAGTGTACTTTTGCTGTGCCCAGCTGCGAGTCCAGATTATTGATGTATATTGCAAAGAGGATAGGGCCCAGGATGGAACCTTGTGGGACTCTCTGTAACAAGGATTTTTGTGGGGACAGATCTCCTATGGCTTTGACTTGTTGCAACCTATTGGTTAGGTAGCTGGTGAACCATTTAATGGCAGAACTATCATGTCCGATGTTACTCAGTGCAGTAAGCATGATGGTATGATCCACAGTATCGAAGGCCTTACTTAGATCAAGGAAGAGGGCAAATACATGCTTCTTGGAGTCCAAGGCCATTTGCCAGTCTGTAGTTACTTTGGCAAGAGCCGATATTGTACTGTGTTTGGCTCTGAAGCCGGACTGAGCCAGGTTTAGCAACTTTTGTGAATTCAAATGTTCTCTAAGTTGGATGTTGACAATTTTTTCAAGTAATGTAGAGAGGACGGATAGTATAGAAATAGGCCGCTAATTGCTCAGATCGCTTGGATCCCCAGTCTTGAATAATGGTAGGATGTGGGCAGTTTTCCACAAGACAGGTAGCTCACCTTGAATCAGAGAGGTGTTGAATAAGTGTGTAATGGGGGCGGTCAGATAGGTATGGCCAAGTTTTAGGAAGTAAGGTTCAATATTATCTGCACCCACACTCCTTTTTTGTATCCAGGGAAAAGAGGAGGTCCTCCACTTGCTTGAACGTAATTGTGAGGAAGCTGAAGGGGGTGGGATACGGTTGGTTATGGTTGTGATTATCAGTGAAGCCAACAGTGTGGTCTCTTGCCGGGCTAAGTTTACTGATAGGTGAGGTGTCAAAGGCAAGCCCTGCAGTGGCAAAGTGATCATTAAGCTTTTCTAGTATATCAGCTTTGTCCAGTATAGGTAGGTACCATCAGACACAATTTTGTTTGGAAGGGGTGTTGCAGTGGACTGACCTTCGACTTCTTTGAGGATGTTCCAAAATTTGGCAGAGTTGTTTTTATTGTCTTCTAGTTCTTTTTGGAAGTACCTAGTTTTTTCTGACCTAATTAGCTTGGTACAAGCATTCCTAGTGGTACGGAATGCTAACCAATCAGCCTCCAGGTGGGATTTCCTCGCTTTTTTCCACCAGTAGTCCCTATCCCTAAGTGCTTTCAGGATGGGACAGAACCAGCCAGGAGTTTTATTTTTTGATTTGATCAGTCTTAGTGAGGCGTGTTTGTCTATTAGCTCCAGTAAGAGGCTGTGAAAGATGTTAAATGCCTCGTTAAAAGTGGGGGCTAGGTAGAAATCCTGCCAACGAATGTTGTTTAGATCTTTCAGGAAAGTATACTGGCAGAACTTTTTCAGGCATCTTTTCAGTTTGAATTTGGAGGCCGTTTTTATTTGGGAAGGATGGCTGATGCAGGCAGTAGTGCAATGGTCGCTTATATCGTTGAAGAATACTCCAGTATGCGAGATAGTGTGAGGTTTGTTTACTAGGGCAGATGACTCCAAGGCACACACCCACTGCTGCCTGTCAGTGTCTTCAGGATGGGGGCAGGGCATTAGGGTTGGAAAACCTAATAACATATTTCCCTACTTTTGTCAGTTTGCTAACAACCTTAACTGATGCATTAACAAAGTTTTTGCAATTAATATATATATATATATATATATATATATATATATATATATATACACACACACACACACACACACACCCCATCCTCCACACCAAAATGCATCAGGGTGTGCCATGGGGTTGCTAGGCCAAATCCTCACCTCATTCTCCTATGCTGAACCATGTCAGCCTCTTTACACATGGAATGGGGTGAGAGTTGGGCTAAAGACCCCATGGCACACCCCGATGCTTGTTGGTATATTGAGGATAGGGGTGGGGTTGTAGGGTGGCTCAACTCTAACATCTCATTTTCCCACTTTTGTCACTTTAACCCTAACTGATGCATTAATGAAGTTTCTTGCAATGAATATATATATATAAAAAATGGGTGTGGGCGCACACCTATATTTAGGGTTATGAAGCCACTTCTATGTTAAACTCAAACTTTTGTGCATTAATAACTTTGGACCCATTCAACGGATATGCATGAAATTTGGTATGCACAGTGGGGCATGGTGGATCTCTTGAGTTGCCAAATTTCATTTTGGTCTAATTTCCGTTTTTTGCCTACCAAAACACTGAAAAATGCACTTTTCGCCAGTTATGTGGGTAGTTTTTTGGATTTTGTCTGTGGTGCTGTGCAGCCGTTGTGTGATGTGCCACTCTGCAACTTGGCATGTTGAAAGAGCTTGAGTCAAGAAACATGTTGCATTTTGTTTGGTGAAAAAATATTAACCCATTCAAAATTTATTAAAGTTTTAAATTCCCATTATAAGTCTATGGGAAAATGTATATGGTTATTTTGCGAAAGAAGAATGGGGTTTTGGCCATCTGGTCCCTCTTCACGATCAAAGAATTTGCAGGCTTGTGAACAAAGAATCTTTGATCGCGAGGAATTCTTCGATTGTGATGGCTGCCATCTTGTTTTGATTTTACGGTCGGAAAAAAACAAATATCTCAGCTCAGGGGTGACTTCTGAAGTAAAACTGAGGGGTTTTGCTCAGGGGTCTTCCCTCTATCGAGCCATACCTGTGGTTTCTTCTAATTGTGTCCAAAAATAGAGTTTCAATGTTTTAAATTCTTTGATCACAGCTCTCTAATGATCTTTGATCGTGAGCCTGAAAATTCTTTGATCGCAAGATTCTTTGATATCCATAACTTATAGGTGGGAAGTTCCAGACATGAGACAGTTGCCCACCCACACACACATCTCTAGTTTTAATAACCCAGACCACTGTGCTACATTATAACATCTGTAATTTTTGGACCCAAAAACAGAAAATACATACAAACCCAACCATGCCACATCACTTGAAACACTTGTACCAACTATCACCCCCATTACCGTTTTTAACCACATTCAATTTGAAACTCCCAACAAAGATAAAGAGTGGTTCTACACAGTAGGTAGATTAAGTAACCCTCCAAGAGTAAATGAGTTTTCCCGCCCCATCTCCCGAGAACTCAATAGTTAGTGTATGTTCAGAGCATCCAACATCTGGCTACACTTGATGCTCTTTCAGGGTACGTGCAACTAGGGCAGCCCCCAGTCTCAACACAAGCTTGAATATACAACCTGTGGTGGCCCCAACCCCACTTCCCCACCACTAACTCCCCAATGCACCTTTCTCCTTCCAGGGTGGACATTATACTTCTCATTTAAGTGAATCCCCACTATGTCCTCCGTATCCCCCCTCTACCCAGAAAGATAACAGTTATCAAGTGCAGCTTAACAGATGCTCCTAATAAATGCTAATCCCCAGCATCTAGCAGTGAACCATAAACTCCCCCCACCCAATTCTTCAAAATAACTAGTTTTGGTGAGTTGCCCACTCCTCAGCACCTACCGGTAACCTTTTTTATATACAGACAATCACCAGCCCAGCCCCTCACACCCGCTAACGTGGTGTGAGGCCTTCCCTGCATGCAGACCCGAACAGCCCCCCACCCTTAAGACAGTTACCTCAATTCATAGACCTCAGAACCCTAGTAACCATACAAGCTACAGTCTATAAAGTTCTTCCTCAGCTGTGCATCATGAAATTGTGCCAGCTGCTCCTAATAGAGATTTTCCTCACTTCTTCCCAATGCAATCCCTGGCAAATCTTACTTTCAAAAGACCACAGAATTTAACTGATATGAGATGGCGAAGGGGTTTGGTTGCAGTGAAGGGTGCAATTCTGACGAATAGGGGGCCACATTTTCTTTGGGAATAAAGTTTGGTGCTGCTCTGAATCTGGCCCTGTTGCTTGGCATACTTGTTGCTTGCTAAATCGGTGGATCTGCTAATCAGTTGTGAACTGGGATGGCTGGGTAACTGATCATTCCACGTCGGGGGGACTCCTTGGTGGCAGTGGCATTTGGAGGGGCAAGTTTCCTCAGTTGATCTGGCTTGCCTCATTGAGACCTGGCTGGGTGATGACACTGGTCCAGTTTTGCAGGCATCTGTCTGGACTGGATTCTCTGTGGTTCACTGCCAGAGGATGGATCGCAGGGGTGGGGGTGTGACCATCTGCTTTAGCGCCGACCTGACTTTTCAGTGCACCCACTGGGTACTACATCATCGCATGAATGTATGGCCGTATGAGAGGGTACAGGTGCCAGTTGCAGAATCCTTTTGGTGCACTGGCTTCCGGGGCACAACAGGGAATTTCTGCAGAAGGCTGTGGACTTCATCACTCAAAAAGCACTGGAATCACCCAGGTGGTTGATTCTGGGTGATTTTAATGCTTGGATCAACAACAAACTCTCACAGTTTAGACAAGACTTCCTCCAGACAATGGAGTCATGGACCTTGCACAAGTCATTACTACTGTGACCCACAGACATGGTCACGCCTTGGACTTAGTATTCTCACTGGGGTCTCACTGGGGGCTTAGAATTTACATAGAATCTGAAGATTATTCCGGTTGTATGGATTTGGATCATTGCGCTTAGGTAAGTTCCGTCCAAAGCCACCCAGTAGTCCTCCCCCTGTGGAGATGGTCCAAAACCACCCTTTGAGGGGGTTGTTCCCAGCAGGACTTCAGGTGGTACTAGGCCTCTCAGATGTGATGGCTGCATGTGGGGTAAGTTCAGAAGAGGTGGTAATGGCTTACAACAGGGCTGTTGCCTTGGCTCTTGACTCTGTCACACCAGTGTGTATATGACCCAGGTCTTCTCACTTGAGATCCCAATGGTTTGACGGGGATCTCAGGGAGATGAAGACCGGGGTCAGAGGTTGGAGTGCTGTTGGTGGAAGTATGGGGCTGAGGAGGGCAAACTGACTTTAAAAACTCATTACGGTGAGTATCAAAGTGAACTCTCCCATAAGACGTCAATATCCTGTCAGCGGGATTGCTTCAAGGAAGAACAGACCAGCTCAGCTGTTTTGGACTATGAACAGGTTACTCTATCCTACCTGTCTGCAGCTGAAAAGAAAAGAAAAGAAAAGAGCAGTTTCAGCTGCCAATGCAAAGATTATGCTCGGTTCTTCTCTGATAGAGTGTCCTTGATCAGATATAGAATTTCCCAATGGGGTTGTCACAGCCCCACAATGAAGAGGTGGTTTTTGCAATGAGCACTCCTCTTCTCTGGAGCAAATTTAGGCCAGTGGGGGTTGAAGAGGTCTGTGGGGTAATCTTGAAGTTGCAACCTATTTGTTGTGAACTGGATCTGGGCCCGACCCATCTCCTTGTGGGTTGTGTGGGGTCTGCAGGTCCAGTGTTCACTGAGATTGTCCAGTGCTCCCTCTCAGAAGAGTCTTTCTCTAGTAAAGGACGCACTGCAGAAGCCCCTTCTGAAGAAACCAAACCTGGACCAGGACTGCTTAGTGAACTATAGACCAGTCTCTAATGTTCCCTTTTGTGGGAAAGGTTATTGAGAAAATAGTGGTTCTGCAGCTTGAAGGCACATCTCACTACCCTTGACATCTATGAGACTCTTCAGTCTGGATTCAGGTCCAGGCACAGTATGGAGAATACAATGACCTCCTCAAGGTGAGAGATAAACATTCAGTTCTCATTCTCAACCTCTCTTCAGCATTTGACACTGTGGACCATGGTGTGTTGTTGTATCATCTTAGGGAGCTCTGTGGATGGCACAGTCATCAGCTGATTTGAGTCCTTCCTCAAAGACAGGATGCAGAGAGTAGTGATGGGGAATTTCTCCTCACTCGTGAAGCCCCTGTCATGTGGAGTTCTTCAGGGCCTGAACCTCTCACCCATGTTGTTTGCACTGTACATGCTGCCCCTGGGAGGTATCATTAGACAGTACAGTATGGGTTTTCACTGCTGTACAGATGACACTCAGCTGTATTTGTCATTTGCACCCAGGACATGGGATGCGGTGGAGGTACTGAAATTATGCCGGGCCGAGATCCAGGAGTGGATGTCCTCTAGCTGTCTAAAGCTCAATCTGGACAAGATGGAGGTTCTGGTGATTGAGCCTGGTCATCAGCAGGGTGCAGAGGTGGTGGGGGAGATGGCTGGCCTTGTGCTTGGTTCATCCACTCTTGCTGCTTCTGTTAAGGTGAGTAATCAGGGGGTCATTCTGGATAATAGGTTGATACTTGAGGCTCAAGTGTTGTCTGTTGTCCAGAGTGGCTTTTACCATCTAAGGAACAGTGCCCAGATTAAAGCCTTAATCCCATCTGATAACTTGCCTTCACTAGTACATGCTTTTGTGACCTCCAGACCCGACTACTGCAATGCTGTCTACCTTGGGGTAAGTGGAGGGGGTTTTGCATCATCTGCAGCTATTGCAGAATGCAGCAGCCAATTTGCTGACAGGCCTCTCAATGTCTTGTCAGAGTCAGTGGGGTACTGGGGTGCATAGGGAGAGGTAGCATCAGCAGAAGGAAGGAGGTGGTGATGCCGCCGTACAAATCATTAGTATGACCTCATCTGGAGTACTGTGTCCAGTTCTGGAGGCCACATCTCTGTAAGGATACAGACAGGGTAGAGGAAGTTCAGAGAAGGGCAACAAAAAATGGTGCAGGGCCTGCACCATAAATCATATGAGGAGAGATTGGAAGACCTCAATATGTATACCCTGGAGGAGAGGAGGGAAAGGAGGGGTATGATAGAGACCTTCAAATATCTCAAGGGCATAAATAAGGTACAGGAGGGTAGCATCTTTCAGAAAAAGGGATGTTCTAGAACAAGGGGTCGTGAAATGAGGCTGGAAGGGGGTAGACTAAGGGGAAATACTTCTTCACAGAAAAGGTGGTGGTGGTGCATAAAACAGCTTAGCAGCGGAGGTGGTAGGGCCAATTTGGTAGGGGAATTCAAAAATGCAGAGATCAAGCCAGAGATCAAGTAGGGTCTGTGGTTTCTGCAGCAGGTAAAAAAAAAACTGGGCAGACAGGGTGGGCCTAGCAGTCCTCAACTGTTGTCAGTTTCTTCGTTTCTATCACCCTGGTCCTGTGTGACCTGCACTGGCTGCCAGTGAGGTAGAGAATCATCTTCAAGATTGGTTTACTGACCTATAAAGCCCTATACAGACTGGGCCCTAACTACCCGAGAAGCTTCCAGACTCCTTACCATACCCAGCACCCTCTCCGTTCCTCCAAGATGGACCTCCTAGCAGTTACTAGTGCATGGCTCAAGTCATCTGAAGAGTGAAAGTTTGAGGTGGCAGGACCGGCCCCATGGAATTCGCTTCCAAGATCTTTGAGGGAGACCCCCTCACTGGAGGCCTTTAAGAGAGGCCTGAAGTGACACTTATTCAGGGAGGCCTTAGGAATATAGGTCAGGCTTCCTTACACTGGCTGTTGTTTGAACTTTTTTCTTGGAACTGAATTACTATTTTAACTATATAATTTAATTTAATATTTATTTATTTTATTTATGTTTAAAGTAAGTTGCTTAAGATTGTATACTTTTAATTGTTCACGTTCACTTTGTCCTGAACTCTGTACAGCGCCTTGAGCCTCAGAGAATGGGAGCCCAGCAAATAACGTTTTACTTGCTTACTTACTAAGTTTGGCTGGCATGTACACAATGCACATTTACACAATGGTGGCACTGCCAACTAAAGGGGAAAGCTAGCCTAATACAGGGCGAGGGGTGACTGTGACTTGGCAGACTGGCGAAGTGGTGGGTGGAGAAGGGGGGTATTTTGATTTACCTGAAGGATCAACGGGGGAGAGTATGATTCTTATGTCATTGGACTTGTAGCAGCCAGATGGAGGGACCCCCCCCCAAGGGTTTCCCCAGTATACTGAAACAGCTGACTTAAGGTAAGGAGAGTAGGGAACCTATGAAATGCCTCACTTACTATCATAACTACCTCACCTAGTTTCCAGTCAGCAAAGTTTTGCTCAAGCAGCACCTCGGTGCGTCATGCTCCCATAATAGCTGCCCACAGTCTCTTCCCACCTGCCTTGAGTTTTGATACACTGATAATATTGACTCAACTGCCAGATACACTCCCTAATGATTTTGTTCATTGCTGCAGTCCATACTACCATGCCTGTGTCTACATGTAATTCTTGTTATTTTGCATACTTACTTGCTGTTAACCTTTTACATACCCGCTGTTGTTATGTTGTTAGTCACATGATTGTCACTTATTTGTAACTCCTCCCTCTAGCTCTTCACCATCCATCCCTCTCTGCAACCCCCCCTCCCACCGGTTGCAAGTGAAAACAAGTCTACTGTTGATCTCTGTTTACCTACTTGGTTAATTCTTTTTCAGATAATTAAATAAAAGGAAAATATCTGTGTACTGTGAGGTATTTAAAAAAATGTTGTTATATTAGACTCACTGGAGAATTTATATAAAATTAAAGGGTTATGTTAAATCCACACTAAAAAGAGAAAATACAATTAGAACTGAAGTTTCCATTTTTCAGTTGTAACAGGTTCATCAGACACCAGGTATTTATGGCTGCCCCACCTTGCAAGGTGAGGAGATGGCTACAGTCCTATGTTATGTATGGGCACTGGGGCTAGCTGGGGGTCCTAAATGCTGTTGCCAACTGCAGTAACTATTTACACCTGTACAAATACCACTGTCCACTTAGGAGAAGTAGAGTCCAGGAGAGACACCATTTATTGGCCACAAACACAGACACTTTGGCCCTCAAGGGAACACACATATTTACAGTGACACAAATACTGCAATGGACCCCATGGCAATACATGCCTGTGCTGTGCACATGGTGCTGCCACCATTTTTGGTAAACTGGGGGGTCCAGTATAATTGGCATTGGGGGTGAGTGCTGGGAACACTCCAGTCTCTCTGGAATACGGTGAAGTGCCTAAGAACTGGAGGTCTGAAGATGTTGTTCCTTTGCACAAGGGAGGGAACAAGTTAGGAGTTGGTAATTGCAGACTGGTTAGTCTCACTGCTATCATTAGTAAGCTTCTGAAAAGAACTGCAAAACAACAGTGTGTGAACTACCTTGACTCTAATGGGCTACAGGACAATGAGAAGCAGTGATCTGTGTTGGGAGAATCCTGTCAGACACATTTGTTGGTGTTTTTTGACAGGGTAACAATAACAATGGAAAAGGGGCTTGCAATAGACAGGTTCCAATTCCCTCTGGCCTTGAGAACGAAGCTTGAGAGGTCAGTGGGAATCAGAATCCCAAGGTGGCAAAACGCACTGGTTATGCATAAAGTTGCTCAGCCTGTAGTTTTTATAGTGTATAGTGTAACCCACCTGTTACCCGGGGTTACTAGAATCCCAGTAAGACCTAGTGGTAGGCAGGGAAGGCAGCTTGTGAAACTCCAGTTAAATGGATTTCACACTGTCTCACTCTGTTCTCAGTCTCAGCTGAGACTGAGGGATGGCGTCATTTAGAACTGTCACAGCTGCATAAGCCACACTGGAATGTTGCAGTTGGAGAGGTTAGAGTAGAACATTGGGGATTTTTAAGTCATTCTGTAGAGTTCAGTAGAGTCTGTTGCAGTCTGTAGAAGAGGTGCTCTGTTGTAGGCAGGCCCTCAGAGCTCTAAGCTCTGTCAAAGAGCTATATTTTTGTTTGAGGTGTGTGTTCTCACCTGAAGAGGAACACAACAAGAGCCCAGTGAAGTGGTAGAGACTGCTTTCAGTGGTTCAGGGCCCCATCCCTTTGGGGATGGGGGGAAAGAATCAGCCTGCTTCCAGGGCAACCCACCCTGGTCCGGCTGGGGAAAAAGAAGCTGCCTGGTTTAAGTTCATGCTGAGGCACCAGAAGTTCTGGACAAGATTTGTTTTGAGGAGAAAATGCTTGTGGGGCACCTGCAACCAAGGGGTGAGTTTGCTCTGCTAAAGGGCCATGTGTTTTCACCTGAAACAAGATTAAACTAAAGTGACTGTTACTGTGGGGTCAGGAAAAGACAGCCAAGTACAGTTTGGAAGATGTGGGGATTGGACTGCTTAACTCTGTGGGGGGTCTAGAGTAATGGACACAGCCACTTTTTAAGTATGTTCAGGTTCAGCACAAATGGGATGTAAAGACAGTAGATTGAATGTGAATACATTTAAAAAGAATCTACACAGCAAAGTGTTTTAAATTATGAGGTGTTACAGTCCAGAGAAATGGCCGGGTATGAATTATGGGAGTGAGAGGTGGGAGACCCCCCACCCATCAGTAGTAACCAAATTCACCTCTACGGGTTTGCTTTGGGACACCTGTTGCTTTCTCTCAGGTACTTGGCCAGTGCCTGAGAAAAGTACCCAGATGTGGGATTGATGAGGAAGATTCCCTGATGGAGCAGAAGTGCTCATAGGTGGAGTAGGGAGCCACCAGTAAATGTTCCATGCTATATGGAAAGTGTCCAAGTGGCTGGCAAGGGAGCTGAGCCAGGGAAAACCCAGAGCAGTGTACAAGTTTGGGCTGTGTGTCCAGTGTGTTTCAGAGCCTGAGGGCTAAAGTGAATGAGGATGTGTTCTGATCTCCATAAATCTGCATTACCAGGAGTGTAGCTCCGTGGGGGTCCATCTATGCTCTGTTTATTCTGTTGGATGTGAATAAAAGCCACACTTTAGAATCACACTTCTGGTATTGGTCATTGCAGTTATTGCTTCCTTTGTCTGGAGTTACTTGGGTGCCCCTGTTGCAGAGTAGCCAAACCTAGCCAATGTGCTGAGTGACATATTCCTCCCTGAACCCAGCCCACCTGGTATTGCTGTCAAGATGGAAACGGCATACCTGGGTGGGGGTTACAATTGTATTATGTAAAATGTGTGCATTGTGTTTTTTTTCTCTTTCACAATGAAACTAAGTTGTACAGCCTCTAGAGGTTCTAGAATGCTGTTCTACCACAGAAGTGTACAATCACATTCCATGACCTTTGAACTGTGGTACAACAGCATTTTTTTTTGTAAATATAATCTTTATTAACTTTTTTCCTTTTTTTTTCTTCTTCCAACAGGATACAAGCAGTCAACAGTACAATGAATACAGTTAATTGTGTAGACTTAAATACAGTTTATTAAAGCCTTAGGCATGAGGAATAAAAATAGCAGTATACATGTTCAGCCTCTTAATGGTTAAAACATAAAATAATAAATAAATAATAAATAAAATCAATCAATCAATCAAAATCTTTATTTAACCAGGTGAACACCGTTGAGCAAGCTCATTTTCAAGGTGGATCTGGGACAAACAATAGGTAATACAATATAGGTGAGATCAACATACGATTTCAAGTATGTGTACAACAAATTACAATTTAGGTGAGATCAACATACAATGTCAATTATGTGTACAATAATTAGGCAAAAGCAGTATAAATGCAAGTAAATGGTACAAAAGATTGTAAAAACATTAATTACAGATAAATAATTTGTGCATCGTATACAAAGTGCAGAACATGGGGGAAACAGTTGGTACAGAGTGTGCTCAGTCAAAAAACAAAAAAACAAACATAGGGGTTAAAAGTCACTGGTAAGTGGATATAAACTGTAGATGTGGGCAGGGGAGTGAAGGAGGAAGGAATGGGTATGGCAAATGAGTGGAGTCAACAACAGAAAAAGACCTAAAATCATGACAAGGCAGGGGTAATGTCAGAGGTCAAAATAAAAATAAAAGAACCCTATATACAAGCGAATTCAATCTTTTGGATTTGGGAGGTACATGACACAAAACCCAGGCCATCCCCCTTCCACCAATGAAGTCCTCCATCCCATGCCCCCCACCCCCAGAGGGACACCTCATGCACTAGGGGACAAAATTTGGATCCTTAGCCATGATGTATATAATCCATCTGTTCCATCGCAGAGGACACTGCTCTAATCTATCATTCAAGAGAAATGAGATCCTCTCAGCCTTATATATGAGGTTGACTCCTGGAGTGTAGGTACCTGGGCTGTGAAACAATGTCTTGTTATGGCCTTCTTAGCTGCCTGGAGGACCACACCAATGAGATATCGCTTGTGTGAGTCTCTGAGGGGAGTATATGCAACATAAATAGTTCTCCACTGAGGGGGTCCATCTGGCCAAAGAGGGCTTCCAGCTCCAGGCTCAAAGGTGTCAGAAATGGTTGTAGCTTAGGGCATAATTAGAAAATATGTGAGTGGTGAGCTGAGGGGTGTCCGCAGTGGCGCCAGCACTGAGCAGAGCTTGTTGGGAGGTAGTGGGAGGTAGTCGATGTACAGAAGTACCTGATCTGGAGTTGCCAGGCAAAAAGATGCCAGCTATGAGAGAAGGTAAGTTTAGTACAAAAGCATTTTGAAAAGGATGGATTTCTACACAGAACAATGCTCTACTATGCACTATAAATACATTTGATGGTTTTAGGGTGTTTTTATGGTAAACAATAAACCTTTTATAATCTGAATATAAAGTCTGGCGAGTGGTTAATGTGTTCCTATACACTTTGTAGTTTGATTTGGCATTTATAAGAACAGGCTACTCCTCAATTCTAAGCTTTTTCTGCCTAGGATATAACTGAAGGCACATCTTGCTGGACAACTTCCTCTGGGGAGGGAGGACTGCCACCCTCACTGTTATACTGCCAGCAGGGTGACTACGGGTGGCAGTGCAGCTGAGGGTGCCATGGGAAGGAGAGGCACAGGCTAGGAACCCGCAAACAGTGTGCACTGCATGCATATGGTCCTTGGTATCCCTAGCATACCTGTGCCTCTAGGATATGGGAGTAAACTAAGAAATGCTCCAATGAGTGGGGTGACTCCCTGCTCCCCTCACAGGCCCCACAACGCCCACTGCAGCTCCTCTCCTCTGGATGCCTGCTGAGTTGCCTCGAAGGGCCCTGAACCACCCTGGGACCCTGATGAAAGGGACCTGCCATGGGGGCTAAGCCTCAGGGGCATATGGAAGAGAGAGGTGAGTCCCAGAGAAGGCAGGTGATGGGGCTCGAGGGAAGTCAGGTTGAAGACGGTGGCCAGCTGGAGAGAAGGGAGCATAAATATAGACCATAAAAAATAAATAAATAACTACCAAATTAAGGTATTTAAATAGGATGGCGATGCAGGCACTCACCACCAATCAGGTGGACAACTATGACCTACAGATTCAGCAACTGCGGGCTAAAATTAACAAACTCAAATATCAAAGTTATCCAAACCATCTGCAGATAGTAAGAATTCCCAAGCAAACTGAGCAAGTTGGTCTTTTTTATAGATTGCTCCACATAAAAACTTGCACTTCTACTGACATGTGCACATGGACATCAAACATGCCCACTGCTTGTCAGGGTCCAAACCTAAACCTGGTGCCTCTTCTCGAGCGATACTTACCAATTGCCTTATATCTTCTGTTGTGGAAAAAATCTTGCCAGTTGCCAGAGATAGAAAAAAAAAACACTCTGGAATGGGCACAAGATAATGATTTTTTTTAGGATTTCTCTCCTTTTTTTGTGATGAAATTGTGTTAAATGTTTTCTTTCTTACAAAGAAAGACATAGAGAACAGGCATTGGTATACAATTAATAAATTCTATCCAAGTGTGTGCAGGACTGCAGAGCGATCTATCCCTAGGGGTTTCCTGTCTCCACCATGAGGGAGGAATATAGCAGATGCAAAAACAATAGTAACAATACATGACTTGCATACAATAAAGCTATTTAAGGAACAAACAGAGTCTAATCTGTATAACATACATTTACACCAGATATCAAATATAGGCAGCTGAATGAGAAACCTGTAAGTTTGCTTTTCTAGACAGTATATAATATTCTTTGCAAAAACCTTTGTTAGTGCAACAGTAAGGCTTAGATTAAAGTGACAAAAATAGGGAAATGTGGTGTTAGGGTTCCCAACCCTAACACCCCATCCCCAACCTGCAGGCAGCAAAAGAGGAAACCATAACAACTTCACCTCTCCTACACACATTCATAATGTGGTCATGTTTTTTAATTTTTCTCACCAAATTTACATGATGGGCTTTTTGGGACCTCCTCTCAAGAACAGTGGCACTGTGATTTTGATAATCCATACCGAAAGTTGTTTTTTTTTTCAACTCTGTTTCTTCACCCTACCTCACTGGACTCTCTCCAGCTGGGTCGTGCAGCTAGTCGGCTCATCCCGTCCTCCTGAAGTCCAGACCCCTCTCCTGGCAGCACCTCTCTCTCACCACATCTCAGGAACCCCCCCCCACCAGATCTAAACCCCCTGGAAGCAAGGACCGCCATATCCTAACCAGCGCTCTATCTATAGTGTCTGGTGGAACAGGACAAGAGGAAAGCCTGGAAGACTTCTTGGGCCCAGAAATGGAAGTGGTGCCATTGCCCCTAGACCCACCTTCACCTACCAGTGGGAATGGGGTATTTTGTCATTTTCTTCCCCCCATTGGCCCGGCAGTGCAATGCGTTCCAGAGCAGTGCATGCACACTCCTGCTGCACTCCAGCAGGAGTGCCGCCATGGCCAATCCTTCTTTGTCTGGATCCCAACTGCTGCAGAGCCCCCAGTCTCTACTGGGAGTCACCAGACAGTGAGATCAATGTCCCCCAGAAAAAGAGAGCAGTCCTCTGGATACTCCATCCTTTCCTCCCCTGCTGACTCCCAATGATCTGGGTCTGCTCCCGAACCCGGGTTGCCGGCATGGCGCAAGGTGTGGCATCCACCACCTCAGCCCTTGGTGCCACCAGGCCGATTCCATCCCGAAAGCTGATTTCACACAGCGACCACGCCATTCTGTGGCACAGGTGTGAAAACAAGTTTCAGGCATGATGTGAAAAATTACAGTTGTACTTTTCATATGTAGATGTTAAAAAATGGCAATGTTGAAAATCTAGAGTGAAAATATTAAAATTTGGCGAAGTTACGAGCGTGCATAGAAACTATGCAATGCACGCTCATAAAACAGTCATTTTTTGGAATTTGTTCACCAGATTTGCATCATGGGCTTTTGAGATCCTACCTCATGAACAGCGGCACTGTCGTTTCATTCATCAGTCCCGAAAGGTGATTCTGCACAGCGACTGCAAAATCACCTTTCAGGATTGAGTAAGGACATGACAGTAACAATGTTCATGAGGTGGGGTCCCAGAACCCCATGTTAAAAATTTGGGGTCAGAATTCCTAAAAATGACTGAAATATCAACTTAAGGTGAAACCCCCATTTACTGCCATTATACGGTGCTTACCTTTGTTTCTTCAGTTTGCAGTTTGGCTTTGAAGAGTGCAGATGTGTTCCAGTCCAGAGAAGATCACTGCTCCCGACCTCTGGAGGTAAGTATGGGTAAGGGGGAGTGTGGGGAGGTGGGTGCTCAGTTGGAGTGTGGGGAGAGGGAAGGGAGACGACGAAGGACCTTTTTCTTTTTTGCACGTTAAAAATAAATTAAAGACATCGGGGGATGGTATTCTTTATTTATAGCTATTTTTTAAATAATACATTTTTGGGCACAATGGGGTGGGCTCCCAGTGTGCCATATTACTTGGGATACATGCTGACACAAGGATTGGGAACCCTGTGTCAGCAATCGAAACTACGTGCTTGGGGAGGGGGCATCATCTGACATCGAGTGAGTATCCTGGTATCAAAGCCTATATGTATACAGTAAACATATTTGGGACACGGGTGGGCTCCCAGTGTGCCATATTAGTGGGGGGGGGGAGTTGCATGCCAACACAGGGGTTGGCCACCCCAATGTCAACATTTAAATAACGGGGCCATTTTTTGCAAGGGGAACTCCACCATTGTGAATCCCTGTTTGTCACCTGATCCCAGTTCGTGAGGTGGGATGAGGTCTAGATGACCCTGTCTGACCAATTGGTCTTTATCTCATGACCAGATAGCCATATCTGACCATCTGGTCTTCATTTCATGAATGGGGATTTTGACACCTCATGAACAGGGATCAGCTGATGAACGAGGATTCTGATACCTCATGTACGAGGATTTTGCTTGTATAATTCCTGTTTGTGAAGTGTCAAAATCCTTGTTCATCAGCCAAATCCCTGTTTGTGAGGCTTCAAAATTCCCGTTTGTTTGCCATTCCTCATTCTTGAAATAGGGCCATCTGGTCCTTATCGCATGAACTGAGATTTTGACAGCTCACAAACTGGGATCGGCTGACGAACAGGGATTTTGTCACCTTACAAATAAAGATCTTTAGTGAGTGACGATCAAAGATTTTTTTAATTCAAAATGGCCCTTTTAGACAAAACCAAAGGCATGGGTTTGTACAGGGTGTCTCCCTTAACAAAACCCATACTAGTAATACCACACAAGACACCCTTGGGAGAAGTTAAAATATTTTATTTGTGAGGGAAACTGAAAACAAGATGGCGGCTCATGAAAGTGGAGTTTTTCCTCACAAATGGGTATTTAATAAATCCCCATTCGTGAGGTGACAAAATCCTTGATTGTGAGCATAAAACCTTTTCGCAAAACATACCTATAACTCTAAGATTGAACTGAGCATGCTCAGAACCTGAAAATTTGTAAATTAAATAACTTCTAAATGGATTCATATTTTTTCACTAAACCTGTGTTGTCTTGGCAACCCTGTTTCTACCCTGAACATGTCAGACCAAAATTCCAAATGGTGGGCAAAAATCAGCAAAAATGGGCAATAAAAAGCAAAAAACACATTTTTGGTGCTTTGCTGAATGAAAACCGCAAATCTGATCAAAACGAAACTTGGCATATCAAGAGAGCTACTATCTGAGATTGTGCATTCTTAATTTTGTGCAAATCCATTGAACAATTACAAAGTTACTAACATGCAAAATTTGGGGTTTAACATTAAACTGCTTACTCAACCCTAACTATAGGGGCGCAACTGTGCACCTATAATAAATATATAACTTCAAAATATTTTACATGCCTGCTCGAATCTGTACTGATCAAAGGATGGGCTATGTTTATTTTAAATGCCATCCCGAAGCAGTACAGAGCCCATGCAGGGCATACAATATACATGCCTACTTGGGACAAGCAAGGTGGTTAGAGAAGCAAAGATGAAGGCAGAAAAAAAGGATTGTCAAAAAGGTCACTAAAGTGGACTTTTTCAGGCACATAAGTGAAAAGAGGCAAGCAAGGGAATAGATAGAAAATGTTAGAAGGGCAAAAGAGGGAGACTGCAAAAAAGGACCAAAAAAAAAAGGCTGACATCTTAAACAGGCACTTCTGCTCAGTCTGCACAGTGGAGGGAGGAGAGAACAAACCACCAGGGAAAAGTGTCCTTTCAGGGCTGCAATTGCAGCCCTGAGGATGAACAAAGGTACGAGACCAGATGGGATACATCCCTGGGTCCTAAAAGAACTCAGGGATGTGCTAACTGCCCCACTGACAGTCTTGTTCAGCAGCTTACTGGAAACAGGTGTGGTTCAGGAGGACTGAAGAATGGCTGACATGATCCCTCTAAAAAAGAGCGGCAGCAGGGAGGCTAGCAACTATAGGCTGGTCAGTCTTACTTCAGTGGTGGGGAAATTCATGTAAACCCTACTAAAAGAAAGACTGGTACAGTATCTTGAATCTAATGGGCTACAAGACCACAGGCAGTACAAATTCATGGTGGGAAAGTCATGTCAAATGAATCTGATGGATTTCTTTGACTCAGTGACCAGGGAAACGGATCAGGAGAGGGTAGTTTAGTTTAGTTTATTGTTCTAGGAATTTTTACCTTTGAGTCAATGGCTCTTTTACAAAGGTTTCACGTCATCAGGTAGTGACCTGGCCTATCTGGACTTTAGCAAGGCTTCAACACTGTGCCACACAGGAAGCGGATTAAGAAGTTGAC
Source organism: Neoceratodus forsteri (assembly GCA_016271365.2). NCBI lineage: Eukaryota > Metazoa > Chordata > Ceratodontiformes > Ceratodontidae > Neoceratodus > Neoceratodus forsteri. The sequence continues at coordinate 1,072,033,273 of CM057456.1, forward strand.
CAGCCTAGAAGTGAGATCCAATGTGGTGGACTGGGTTAGGAACTGGTTATCGGATAGGAGACAGAAGGTGTGGTGAATGGCACTCACTTAAAGGATGGGGGAGTGACCAGTGCTTGGCACTGAGAGTAGTCCTCTACAATTTGTTCATAGGGGACATTGCTGAAGAACTGGAAGAAAAGGTATGCCTTTTTGCAGCTGACGCCAAAACCTGCAAAAGGGTGGACACTCAGGAAGGGGTGGAGAAAATGCACAGGGATCTTCAGAAACTTGAGTGGTCAAAAACATGTATGCTGTGGTTCAGTGCCGAAAAGTGCAAATCATGCACCCACTGGAGTCGCAGTGCTGAGTATAGGAATTGGTGGGGGGTACTGATAGGCACTACAATACCATTCCCAAACTTGGGAGATCCACGGTATATACCTCCAAACAAAACTTGAGCTGCCACGTCCAGATGCTGTAGTCCAGGGCACATCAAACAGAAAAGGAGGGGGTGCTTAAAACTTCACTCTGAACACAGTTATTTTCTTTCTGTTCTTCGCATATTTTATTTCAAACACTTCAAGCAGGCATGAAGATCTTCCTCTATGTTTCATGCAAATTACAGGCACATGGGATAGTACTCACAAAGAGAAGGGAGAGAGGATCATTACTAGCGAAGGGAGAGAGGGGTATTACTAGTGGAGAGATGGAGTATGGCATGGCATATGTTTCTATTAAGAAAAATAGCAGGACAGGAGGACACAGCATGAGATTAGAGGGAGGATGATTAAGGGGTAATGTGAGGAAGTTCTTTTCACAGAAAGGGTGGTGGATGCATGGAACAGCCAACGTCAGAAAGTGGTGAATATGAATACAGTACAGGGCTTCAAACAGGCATGGGATAGGCATAAGGGAGCAATACAGATGAGTATGATTAGATAGGCCATTGACAGAGCAAAGGCCAATGGCACATTTATAAGGTAGAAAAAGAAATGGGCAAACTGGATGGGCCTTGTGGTCCTTATCTGCCATCAAGTTCTATGTTTCTATGTAGGGGGAGGGATAATACTCAGAGAGGTGAGGAGGGAGTGGAAGGTTGGCAGTCACACAGGAGGAAGGGGAGGAGTCTCAATTGAGAAGGGCAGGGGGGAAGACACTGGGACACACTGTAAAGGCACCGTCTTGAGTAGCTCCAGAAATGAGAACCTGGGTGGGGGGGTGGCAACGGGCACAAGGAAAGAGGAAGGAGGTGTACTAGTGTTGGGGGACTCCATACTCAAGGGGATCAGATGGGGCAGCAAGGGGGAGAGGCACAGTCAGATATGGGTGGAGTCCATACTAGGATTAAAGGCAGACAAGGCAGGGCAGGCAATCCTAAGGTGCATAAGGAGGGGTAGGAGGAAACCACACATTGTGGTACATGTGGGGACAAATGACCTGGCAGGGGAAATGGTGGAGGTAACAAAGGAGAGGACTGAGGAAGTGGGAAGGTTGTATGAGGAGACTGGGTAATCTGTGGCATTCTCTGAAGTGCTCCCAATACCCTGCACAAGCACAGTGAGAAAGGAGAGGATTAGGAAGTTGAACACATGGTTGGTAGAATGGTGTCAAACTAAGGGATATGGGGTTGTAGGTGGCTGGGGCAGTACCTGGGATAATAACAATCTGTTTGTAAGGAATAGGCTGCACCTGAGTGGGGAGGGGAAGGAGGTATTAAAACAAAGACTGGGGAGATATATTGCGACAAAGGTGGATTTAAACTAGAGGGGGGGGTGGCAAGTGGACAGCAGGCAGGCAAGGATCTGATAGAGTAGATTCTACTCCCCAGGCTAGCAGGGAAGGACTCGGGGTGGCCGAAAAAGGAGGAAGTAGAAGGAAGGAAGGAAATGGAGGCCAATGAAGGGAAGGAGCAGGATGGAGGATGGTCTCACTGAATGCAAGAAGCTTAGGCAACAAATCTGCTGAGCTACAGGCACTGTTAGCAGTGTGGAGCATGGATATTGCAGCTGTCACAGAAACGTAGGCAACTGAGCACCGGGACTGGGATCTGGCAATCCCAGGATACAAAGTATACAGGAAGGACCATAAGGAAGGGAGAGGCGGTGGGGGTGGCAGTCTATGCGAGGGACGGGATCAAATGCACAATGGACGAGGGGGAAGAAAGGAGAACAGAGGCAATCTGGTTGCAGCTCCTAGACACAAGAGGTAGGAAACTGAGGTTTGGGATGGTATACAGGCCACCATCCCAGTCTGAGGAGCTTGACAGGGAATTAGCAGGACAAATCAGAAAGGTATGTAGAAAAGGGTAGGTGGTCATCGTGGGGCTTTTCAACTTGCCGGGGGTTGACTAGAGCATTCCAGTCACCTCCAGTGCTAGGGAGCCAGTGCTCCTGGACATGGTCCAGGAGGGTCTCCTGACACAGTTGGTCAGTGTACCTACTAGACTAAAGAACACTTTAGATTTGGTATTGTTGAATGTGGAGGCAGTAAAGTAAATAAAGGTGGAGGATCCACTAGCCGACAGCGATCACCAAACGGTGTGGTTTAATATCACGATGTGTGGGGAGCCAGAGAAATCAGTTACTCAGGTAGTAAACTTCAGGAGGGCAGACTTTGAGAGGATGCAGGAAGTACTGAAAGGGAAACTAGAGGGCATAAGGCAGGAGATGGATGCAGAGCAGAAATGGGATATTATTAAAAGGGAGATTACAGAGGCAACAGAAGTCTGCACCAAGACACAGAGTAAGAGGAGCAGAGCAACAAAACCATGCTGGTTGAACAGCGAGGTATTGGAGGTGGTGAGAGCAAAACGAGAGGTGCACCAGAGGTATAAAAGGACAGGGAAGGTAGTGGACAGGGAGGATTATGCAAGATGGTCCAGGGAGGTGATCAGAACAGTGAGAGAAAGCCAAGACCCGGAGAAAGACTTTTCAGATACATCAGGGAGAAAAGGAAGTGCAAGGAGACAATATAAGGATAAAAGGGGTGGGGAATGGATGGAAAGGGTGAGGAGCTGGCAGAAGCACTGAATGAATACTTTTGCTCCAGTGTTCACGGAAGAAAGGGGGACCACTACCACCTTGGGCTGGGAGGGTGGGAACAGGAGGCAACAGATGGAAGAATTGAGGCAAGTAGAGTCCTAGAGGGACTGAGGGCACTGAAGGTAGACAAGGCACCAGGGCCTGATGGTATCCACCTCAGGGTCCTGAGGGGGATGGCGGAGCCACTGGTGGATCTGTACAGCACCTCACTGGAGTTGGGATGTGTGCCACTGGGCTGGAGGATGGCACATGTAGTACCATTACACAAGAGCGGGCCGAGAGATGAACCAGGTAATTATTGCCCGGTAAGTCTCACCTCCATAGTGTGCAAACTCATGGAAACAATACTAAAGGAAAGACTGGTGTCGTACCTGGAGGACAATGGCCTCCAGGATGTGAGGCAGCATGGGTTTGTTATAGGGAAGTCTTGTCAGACCAACCTGATACAATATTATGACTGGGTGACAGGTAAGCTGGATAAAGGTCATGCGGTGGATGTTCTTTACTTGGACTTCAGCAAGGCCTTTGATTCTGTGCCTCATGGGCGGCTTGGGTGGGGAGGCTAACTGATGTAGGGTAGAGGCAAAAATGATGAACTGGATTAAAAGCTGGCTGAGTGGAAGGCTGCAATGGGTGGTGGTGAGAGGGGAGCTCTCAAATTCAAGGCCAGTGATGAGTGGGGTGCCACAGGGCTCTGTGTTGAGGCCAGTATTGTTCGGGCTCTTCATATCAGACATTGCACATGGGGTGGTGAGTAAGATAAGTCTGACGACACCAAAATAGGAGCAATGGTGAATAGAGAGGAGTGATGGAAGCAGCTGCAGGGGGACCTAAGCAAGCTAGAGGAGTGGTCAGAGAGATGGCAGCTGGGGTTCAGTGCAAAGAAGTGTAAGGTTATGCACTTTGGGGTGAAGAACCCAAGGAGACAATACTGGCAGGGAGGGGTTAAGCTGGGGATCACCGAGGAGGAGAAGGACCTAAGGATAATGATAACAGGGACCATGGACAACACTGTGCAGTGCGGAAGAGTGGCTGCAAAAGTGAACAAAATGCTGGGGTGCATAGTGAGGGTTTTTTCATCCAGGCAAAGAGAGGTGATCTTGCCCCTCTACAGGTCTCTGGTAAGGCTGCACTTAGAGTAGTGTGTGCAGTTTTGGAAGCCATACCTAAAGCGTGATATCAGGCTACTGGAGGGCAACAAAGATGATATGTGGAATGGAAGGAAGAGACTATGACAGCAGGCTGAGAGACCTGAATATGTACACCCTGGAGGATAGATGGGACAGGGGGGACATGATAGAGACATTCAAGTATCTGAGGGGAATCAATAAGAATGGGGCAGATGGGGTCTTTAAGTTAAGGAGGGGGAGGGTCACCAGGTGACATGCGCTAAGAATAGAAGGAGGGAAGATTTAGGAAGGAAATGAGGAGACACTATTTCACAGAAAGGGCAGTAGCAAAATGGAATGCCCTACTGGAATGGGTTATATCATGTAAATCTGTGAACAGTTTCAAAGGGGCATGGGACAGGGAACAGAGGAGGGTGAGGGCGGGGGAGGTGGGGGGTGGCAGTGGGATGACAAATGGGAGGGGATGGGGCAGCTGTAAACTAGGGGTGCTAGCTGCACACTCAAGCAGACTTAAATAGACCGGGTGGTCTGTTTCTGCTGGCACATTCGTATGTTCGTATGTCATCCCTGGTGTGTAGTGGCACCATCCACCCCCATCACTCTTCCCAAATAGGTTTGCCAACTCCCTGGTGTCTAGTGGCACCTCCACCCCCTGATCACCCATTCTGTCCATAGAGAACCTCTTTCTGGTGTTTAGTGGCACCCCCAACCCCCAATCTCCCATCCTGTATATAGAAAACCTCTCCCTGGTGTCTAGTGGCACTTCCCACCCCCCAATTTCCCATCATGTTTAGATCTGACAACTCCCTGGTGTCTAGTGGCACCCTCCACCTCCCAATCACCTGTCTCATCCATAGATAACCTCTCCCTGGTGCCTAGTGGCACCCCACCACCACCTAATCACCCGTCCCATATATAGAAAACCTCTCCCTGGTGTCTAGTGGCACCCTGCATACCTGATTGCCCATCCTGTATAGGTTTGACAACTCCCTTGTGTCTAGTGGCACACTACCCCCCCTGATCCTTGTCCTGTCCTGAAAACCTCTCTCTGATGTCTAATGAGCAATCCTGCACCCCAATCGGCCAGTCCTGTATAGGTTTAATAGCCCCTGGTGTCCAGTGGCACCCCTTCCCCGATCACCTGTCCTGTCTATAGAAAACCTCTCCCTAGTGTCTAGTGGCACCAACTACCCCCATTACCCATCCCATAGAGGTTCTATAACTCCCTGGTGTCTAGTGGCACCCCCTCACTGCCTGATCTCCTGCCCCATGTACCCTATAGTATCCTTAGTGTCCAGTTGTATACTGTACATGTACTCACTGTCAGCTCATATGGTGGCTGGCTGAGGAGGTGAGAGGAGGGCTGTGCAAGTCACTGTATCAGGAATCAACACACATCCCCAGCTTGACTGTTCGGCTGGGGGAGTTGGATGGATGAAGTGCTGAGTGTGGGCAGGGTGGTGGATGGCTGGACTGCCAATGTTCGCCCATCTGTTTGCCGACCCGCTTTCAGGTGGTGGGGACAGGGGTACCACTGAACCTCAGGGATACTATAGGGTACATGGGCTGGAAGATTGGGGGGTGAGGGGTGCCACTAGACATCAGAGGGTTGTTGAACCTCAATGGAACAGGTGATCGGGGGTTGGGGGTGCCTGTAGACACCAGGGAGTTGTCACACCTCTACAGAATGGGTGATTGGAGGTTGGGGGTGGTGTTACTAGACACAAAGGAGTTGTCAAACCTCTACAGAATAAGTGATTTGGGGGTGGGGGTGCCACTAGACACCAGGGAGTTGTTGAACCTATATGGGATGGGTGATCAGGGTGGATGGGGGGTGCCACTAAGCACCAGAGAGCTGTCAAACCTCTACTGGATGGTGATCAGTGGGTGAGGGTGCCACTAGACACCTGGGTGAGGTTGTCTATATATGGGATGGGTGATCAGGGTAGGGGGTGCCACTAGACACCAGGGAGTTGTCGAACCTTTATGGGACAAGTGATGAGAGGGTGGGGGTACCACTAGACACCAGGTAGAGGTTGCCTATATAAGGGATGGGTGATTGGGAGTGGGAGTGTCACTAGACACCAGGGCTTGCATCTTTGCTGGCATGCCAGTGATTGGGGCAGGCAGCTGCAGTCCAGCCGATCTGTCATTGGTGGGGTGGGGGAACATGCTTAGCACCTGGTTCAGTCGAGGTTTTTGGAGGTGGTAAATAGTGTCACTTTGGGTGCTGCGTACCACTATTGCAAACCTTTGAAACTGTCACTGTGCAAGTATGCAGGTGGGATCGCCTCATTTGCATGGGCATAGCATTATATCAGAGCCTGGGTGCTAATGGATTTAGCCCGCACTACAGGGGCCTCTGAACACTGACCATATCCTAAAAAAGGGCACAAACCCAGATAGCAAGGGTGCAAACCCATAAGCACCAGCATTAACTTTTGAATATCTGGCCCCTGGATAGGAATGTGCTGTGATGGTGCTTCTGTGATGTTCGGCAGAAACTCAGGAGTTGTCACATTGCTAAGGAATGAATTACCCTGCATTGCCTGGCTCACCAAATGGAACTGGCTATAAGAGGCACAATTAAAAATGTTTCAGCAGTCAACCTCTTCATGTATTTTATGGAAACCCCATACTCAATATACAGCATATCTGCTAAAAACGGAAGAGAATCTGAAAAAATATGTCACTGAAATTGGTGTCCAGTGGCAGACTATTAGTAAAATTCTTGATACCCGTTGTGTAGTGTACAGTTTTAGTACTGTTTATGCTGTGTGAAAGGTCTACCCTGCTTTATGTAAGCATTTTGAAGGGGCTTCTAAAAATACGTCATGCAGTTTCAGAGAGAGAAGGAAGTAAGAAGGCTTGATAAAAAAATTACTTTATATGCATTTGTAAAAGTCCTGGGTGTGAAAAACGATGCTATTCTTGAACTGAAGGAACTGTTTGCAGGAAAGAGACATTTAGTTCTGTGACTACACACAGACTCCCTACTTTAGCAGGTCAGCATATTTCAGGCAATGAAGGACACCAACTAATTTTGTTTCTGAAACTAAGGAAGTAGCTGAAGATAGCATATTTAAAAGTGTCCCCATTTCCAAGCAAGCATTGTTAGAAATATGTCTATCAATGCCAAGTAGTAAAGCCTGTCTCTCAACATAGAAAAGTGATGTTCTCCTGATGCAGACAGGATGTTGATTACCTCCTGAACACTTGCGACTTGGCATTCTGGCCAGAGAGCAAAGAAAATCTCTCACATGGAGAAAAAGACATTCAGGAGCTCCATTTTAAATTTCAGTTGCAGCATGAGAAGTATTTGCAAGCATTTAGAACCTTCAAAGATTTTGTGGGAAAGTGATGCCATAAGGCTCTGAATAATCTTTTTATTTGTACGAGAACACTGCCTGCTACAAATATAGACTGTGAATGTACCGTAGGTTTAGCACCATTAACAATATTGCCACTCTAACAAGTTAATATATCTGCATGTGTCCACTGTAGCATCCTGCATGTGGTTTACATTTAATGGGTCACCTCAACACATCTTTCTACCATTGCTTTATGTGAAATCTTGGCTGGCCAACGGGAGGAGCTCAGCAGATGACAGAGGATGCATGAAACGGTAAGAGCAAACACTGGGTGATCGGGTGCAAGTAAAATGTTGGAAATTGCTCAGCTAGGCAAATTGTGACCTACTGTAATTGGGAATTGAAAGTGGAAAGTGAAGTGGACATCAAATGTGACTATTTTATAGTTTGCAAAATTGTTATAGGCCTATTTGACAATGGCTTTAAAAATATTTTATTTTATTATTATTTTTTTTTAATATAAATGGCATTGCCTGTTTTCAGAATTACTTGGCCAACTTTGACTTACGCTCTCTGTACCGCTGCTATATGGCCTACTACCTTGTCAGGGTGTCATGAGAATACATGAACCCTCATGAAAGAGTTCTAACCTCTTGAGGTGTCACAGGGATGAGGTCCCCAAGACCAAAGGCACCTTAGATAAGAAGGCCCAACCCCAGTGAAAGAGTGATGACACAGGCGGAGGAGGGGGAGGGGAGGAAGCTGGCAACAAAAAATCCTTGCATCCAAGGGATGCTTGAACATGCATGATTGTGTACTGCATGGAGAGTGCGTGGCTGCTCCTATGAACTACAAGCAAAGCCTTGCAATTCTGGTATAGTTATTAAAAGGGAAAGAAAATAATAAAAATTGTGAAGTTATGGGTTACTAAAGGGAGCCTCAAGGGCTCGTATCTGCCCTCAACACACTGGCAATTTGAACCGATTAGTGTGTCCCTAACAGGAAAGCATTGTTTAGGTCAGATAATTTAGAACTCTATCTGATTTCAACCTAAATAGACACGTAAAAGACAATATTCAATTGCCACTGAATATGTTGAATTAGAATTTTCCCATACATGAGTATGGTTTCATACTGTTTTTAGCGTTTTACTATGCATTTGCTTCAGCTATACACCAGTTTATATATACAGCACTAGAAAGATTGGATGGTGGTATGACATTTGTTAATGTCATCAAAACTTGTGGGATAAACAGTTTGGATTATGTTAATTAACTCACCAAGATTTGATTTATAAAGACACCAGCAGTTTTCAATTTCTTTTTATAAAAGTGGGAAAAAACATTTATCTGTTTTTATTAGTTATAACCTGAACCTTAATGATTTTGAGGCATTGCCCACAGAAACATTATTTTTGGTCAGTGGGAAGATGATACCAAAGATAATTACAAAATAAAGGATATAAAAGAATTTAAGTTTTTTTTTTAAGTTTTAGGTTTGTCAATAAAAATAGAATAATAGATAGGTTCTGGTGTATTACAAGGCAGAAATTCCATCGAGAAGTTCTGGGGACACAAGAAACCTCGAGAGCGAAGCTCAAGAGGGTTCTTGTGTCCCCAGTACCTCGAGATGGAATTTCTGCCTTGAAACACCAGAAACTATTTGTTGTTTTTTGTAATATATGGATGCGAGGAATTTTCAACTTCTTACTTGTTTCGGCTATATGGCGCTGTGGTCTGCAGAGTTAGACTCCAAATCTTGTTTCTTGCTCCTCACTCGCACCCCCCTCCCATTCCCATCCCCACTTCTTTCTCTCAGAAATAAATAAAAAAAACACGGTTTAGACAGTAGTCGCGTCGGTGATCCCAACGATACTATTACGAGGACTGGAAGTATAGTATTATTGGGCCAGAAGTATAGTATTACGAGGACCGGAAGTATACTATTACAGGACTAACTAGGATATTACAGGGATTTTTTTATATGCTTTTGGGGGATATTAGTTTAACAATCCATATATTACATATAAATAAATGAGAATTAATGGTGATTTATAGTACAGATTTAAATGAAATAAACAACATTCCAGTTAAATATCAAGTCAACTACTTAGGCACTGTGATTACAAAAAAAATCCTTGTTTGAGACAACAAGTTAACATAAGTAATACAGTACAAAAAGCTATAGAATATGTGGTTATAAAGATATCTCAAAATTTATGGGTGTATTGTGTTTTCTAAAGCTGAAATTCTGTCAAGATTTATACTCTATGTCATCTTCAACCTTTCTGATAGCTTCCAGTGACATGGTAACAACTCACTACATAAACAAAATCTGTCCAGAGCCGATAGGGCTGTGAAGCGCTACTAAGTGATGAAAGTTACACATGTGCGTAGAAATTATTGAACACCCAGGTGTAACCTGACAATATGTTGGAGGTGTTGCACCAGATTTTCAACATGGCCTTTTTTGGACCCCTTCTCATGAACACTGCCAGTGTCATTTTGTTCAATTGTCCAGAAAGGTGACTGTGCAGAGCAAATGTGCTATTCTGCACCACAGGTGTGAAAACACATTTTGGGCAGGTTGTGGAAGATGACAGCTATACTGTTCTGAAGGAGGTGTGCAAAAATGACAATGTTAAAAATGTGGAGTATAAATATGAAAAACTGGCAATGTTAGGAGCATGCTCACAACACAGTAATTTTTTGGAATTGTTTCACCAAATTTGTAACATGGGCTTTTTGGAACCCCACCTTATGAACAGTGGTACTGCCATTTAGTGAATCAGCGCCGAAAGATGATTCCGCGCATTGACTGCGAAATCACCTTTCGGGACAGAGTAACAAAATGACAGTGAAAGCTTTCATGAGGTGGGGTCCCAAGGACCCCATGATGAAAATTTTGGGGAAAAATTCAAAAAATGGCTGAGATATCATCATAAGTTGAAAACCCAATGAATGGCTCTGTAGCACACTTACCTTTAATTCTTCAGTTCGCGGTTGGGCTTTGAAGAGTGCAGATGTGTCCTGGTCCAGAGAAGATGACAGCGTCGACCTCCGGAGGCAAGTATGGAGTAAGGAGGTGTGTGGGGAGGTGAGTGCGCAGTGGGACAGTGGGGAGGGGGGAGGGGGTACAGCAGCGATGATGAGGGACCATTTTTAGTTTCCAAGGGAAAAGAGCTCGACGACAAGGGACCGTTTCCTAATTTTCAGCATACAAACAAAACAGTTTGGTACACTGGGATGGGCTCCCAGTGTGCCATAAGGAATGCTGACATGGGGCTGGGCACCCCATGTCGGGCATGAGTTGGGCAGGGGGGCACTGGGGAATAAAACAGGACAAGGGACCGTTTTCTAATTTACTGAATAAAAACAAAGTATGCACACTGGGGTGGGCTCCCAGTGTGCCACAAGAAGTCAAGAATGACTCAGGGAGGGGGGCACTTTGGCATTTTGCTATGCGGAGCATGGCAGCCCTCACAGAACTGTGCATGCGCAAGACTCTGTGCACGCGCGCGACTCGTGTGCATGCACAGTGCACACATTGGAATGCAGAAGTAACAGCCAAAATAGTGCAGCTGTTATTCTGTATGCCTATCATGGTGGAGGGCTTTCAGAAGGATACTTCCAAAAGTCCAACGGAAGAGGCTGTGAGATCGGTCGTTTTCAGAGCTACAAAGCTCTCGCAAAATGGCTGTAGGCTCCACCCACAGTCCTAAAAAGGACACTTTAATACTTAAATACCAACAGAGAGAACTAAAAGATTTTGATTTTCAATGTTTGAATTCTACTTTTAAAGTTAATTGGCTTCAGGGCCATAATGCCCACAGACTCTGGGAGGCACATGCCCTACCTAACCCCAGTTTATACCAAAGTGGTGCCTTTTTGGTTGATGAGTACTGTGAAAATGCAATGTTAGCTCCTCTAGACCAAGTTTTAATTGTGTGCCCCTCCCTTAGAAGTTTTTTTGGTATAAAATCCCTGATTGACTTGAAAAAAAATCTCACGTTTTCAGATTCAAAATGGTTCCATATCCCAAAGTATAGTATTTACACTGAACGTACTAGGAAAGCAGCAGAAGCAATGTTTATCTCCACTCGATAGTGGAGAAGCTAGTAAGAGTTATCTTTATTTGTCAAGTGGCACAGATCACCACAGACATTACAGGGAGTATCTCGAACTAACATATTGAAAATAACCAGCCCTAGGAAATAAAAACCTCTGATGAAATACATGACCTGTTCGTCCAGAGCAAGGAGTCACTCAGTACACTGAAATACTGGTGGGTTTACAGGCATGGTGCGTATTTCATCACTGTAGTTTTTTTATTTTTTTTTAACTATTTTCTTTAACTCTTGATTTCCTGGCAGCCCCCTTCAGACTGACACCCCCCAGCCCTGTCACCCGGCTCCCCTGGGACTTTTGTTTACTGCAGTCCTCTGCCACCGGATCCATGGTTGTACCCAGTCACTGGTGTGGCACCTGTGAGGGGTCAGTCTCTCATTCTGCCGCACGGAGGGTTTTTTCCTCCACTTTCCTCCCTGGGCCCATGGACATGCAATGAATACAGTGTCCGAACTCTGCTTCCACAGAGATGTCTGCAGCACCCTGTATGTGGGATTCTGCCTGTGTTTTATGGCGTGATTTACCACTGGACAGCAGGCAAGCAGCGCACCATGGCTCCTTCCCCTCCCCATGGAAGGAAAGCTGTCCTGGGACATTCCATCCTTCCTCTCCCCGCCGGCCCTGAGCAACCCGAGTCCATTCCTAACCCCAGGTCACTGGAGATTTCATCACTGTGTTAATAAAATACTTTTATGAAAAGCTATGACTCTGGATGACTAAGCTATGACTCTGGGTGAGTCAGACATTGTTTCCAGTAGTTCCTCAATACCTCTTTAAGAAAGATGCATTATAAAACCGTCTGCAAAGCTATATCTAAAGAACTACTTATGGTAATTAAAAATCATATTATATATGAAAAATATGATGTAAATATTCCACCCTTATTGTTGGATAAATTCCATATTGTACATCACAGATGTAACAATCAACATATTAGAGAGCTCTTTACAATGAAGAAACCCTTTATACCCAGTTCCCAGTTATACTAGTTGCTGGGTAAACCAATTTGATCCCATTCAGTGGTCTCATGGATGATGTCATCATTCAGATACCCACTGCACTTCAAAATTAGAACTGTACAGTATAACTTGTTTTTTAACTTTCTATTTATGCCTCCTTCTCCAGTCTCTCTACTCCTTGTGACTCCTGTCACCTCCCAATCCCCTCCTACCTTCCAGTCATTACCTCCTACCATTGCTCTAGTCCCAGGTGGGGCTGGGGTTGGGGGGGGACATACCCCTTACTGTCATGTCTGCATCAAGTGGGGCACACGCTGGTGAGGTTGAGGATCCAGATGTACTGGGGCCATTTCTGTCACAGGTGTGCTGGGGTAGTGGCGTTTTTTTCCCCATTTCATCCCCTGGGATGTCAAGTGCATTTTTGTTAATGCACATGCAGGCACACTATGCGTGCATCCCTGCACCGGTGTCCACAACATCCCCCTCCTGTTTTCCATCTCTAGCTGCATTGCCACCTATGGTAACCCAGGTGGCAGTATTTATTTATTTATTTATTGAAAGTATCAGAATTACAACTCTTTGAGTCAGAGACTCCTTTGCAAAGGCTCCACTTCAACAAAAATTGAAATAATACAATAAGATAGGAAAACTGTATACAGTAAAACAGTATACAATCAATAGCAAAATGCAAGGTGACGTATACATTATACAGTAAATAGTAAAAAGGTAAATATTAAAATGTAATGTACAGACAAGCAGCGATAACAGTAAGGCGCAAGTATGAGAACGGCCAAAATTAGGCAGCAGAGGAAATAACGCATGCCCAGCAACATGTGAACACAGACCACACAGGGTCAGGCATACCTACAGATACAGACACCTAATTGGGCAGGCAGTCCAAGGCAGACCTCGTCAGGAGGGGGGGAAGGACACAAACTGTGCAGGGATAGGGAGACCATTACTGACACAGAGCAGCAATGGGGTGGTAGACTGTCCAAGGCAGACTTTATCATGTGAAGGGAGGAGGAGCAGGTGGAGGGGAGGTAATTCAGGTACAGTAACACCTGCCAAGAGAGAGGAGGTGTTCCATTAGTGAATATTTGCAGGAACCTAGGTAGGCACAGGAGAACATCTCAGGTGGAAGAGAGTTGAGCCAAAAGGGGGCCCATTAAAGGAAGGCCCTCTGGCAGTGGGAGGTTTTGTAGTAGGGTATAGAATAAGTAGGCTTCCTGGAGTTCCTGGTGGGCTGGGGGTGCTATGAGGGGTAATAAGGAGTAGGAGGCTTGGGGGTGAGGCCAGCAATGATCTTTTTGACAGGTGTGATATTTTAGTCTTCCTTCAGAATTCAGCTAATTGGAGAGGCAGTACAGGTCACAGGTGTGGGTGAACCTGCCACAGCCAGTCACCAGATGACAGGCTTTATTGAGGGACACCTTTAGTCTATGGAGTGCAATATCAGTTGCTGAGCCATAAATGAGTATTCTGTAGTCAATTAGGGAGAGAACGAAACAAGTAACCACCAAGCAGAGGGCTTCAGTGGGTAGGCAATGGCAGAGCTGGTAAAGGAGGCCAATTCTGCTATTCACAGCCATACAGACTATGTTGATATGAGGCTGAAAGGAGAGGGAGGGGTCTATGGTGATACCTAGATATTTGAAGTTGGGGACTTGGTCAAAGGTAGAGAGACAGTTGTTGAGGATGGCAAGAGAGGCATCCTTCGATTTATTTTATGGGTGAGAGAAAACCATGACTTTAGTTTTCTTGTAGCTTAAAATAAGTTTGTGCTCAACAAACCACTCCTCAGATAGTGAGAAAAGGCATTCAGGGTCCTGTTAGAGTGGGTTAGACTCAGGGTGGCTGCTGAAAATTATTACATCATCTGCATACAGTAACATACGACCCATGCAAGCCATGGGAAGTGAGTTTAGACAAAGGAAGAAGAGGAGAGGCCCCTGCAGCATCGCAGCAGACTGCCGAGTCCTCCCTTCCAAGAGGAGAAGAGTGTTCTCTGGAATGCTCAATCCTCCTGCCCCTGGCCGGCCCCCAATGACCCAAGCTCATTCCCAAACTTGGGTCACCAGTGTCATAAGTAGTAGCATACAGTATAACATTTAACATAGGTACTATCTCTCCAATGTCACTATGCAACCTTATAAAAGAAGAAAAAGCCAGGGATGTCTAATGTTTCTTCTGTAATGCACTTCCTGACTCTAGGGACATTTGATATTTCATTGTATGTGGGTTAGTAATTGTTTTGGATAGATATTCTGCTTTATGTGTTTCACAGCATTACTGAAAGATTTGTGTTTGTTCTGAAGGACACTGCATGCTATTTTAATAAGTCATCCCATGATGAGATACATTGCATTGTTACATTTCGTAATTCTCATTGATGAGTTTTATAATCACAAATGAATTTTTTTTTAATTCTTTGCCTAGGATGGATTTTTACAGGGAGGGAATTGCTAACTATATCAATGCAATGTCAAGTTTTAGCAGCAATAAAGATGAAAAGACTAAGAATCTTTTGCAGTTATTTCTCAATTTGATCCACACATACATGAGGTAATGCAGTGCCAATTGTATTGTCTTTCTGCATACCCTGGCAATAATACTTAGATGTATTGCTTTTCTGTTTCTTTTTTTGTTGCATTGGTTTACTACATCCATAGTTTGTGTTCACTGCTATTTTGTTACTAATATTTTTTAAAATACGTATTTATCAAGAAAATTATTAAAAAAAAGAAAAAATCTCTTAAAGTATGCATTTCCCAATTTTTACCAAAAACTGGGTCAAAATCTAGCAAGAAAAGCTTGGGATTTAAAAAGGGTAACCTTTTACCTTTATGGTAAAAGTCATAAGTGGTTGATTATCCCTTCTGTTGTCCAGTACTGAAAAATATATTCCAAGATGTTTTTGGGGAAGAGAGTTATTTCATTTTTTTTCTATGGCAATATGCCCCATTTTCACTCATATTGTATCACCCTTCTTCTCTTACTAGTAGTGTTAGCACACCATACCACTCACATAGGTAGCTGCTACAGGTGGGAATAACATAGACACAACATCTAGGGTAGGGTGCAGAAACTGTTCAAAAAGGGCATAAAGGAGAGGGTTAATTAAAAAAGATCGTCAAACAAGTAAAGGGGAAAAGGGAGAAGCAGGAAACACCCTATCTAGGGTAGGGTGACAAATCACATACCAATAGAAGATGTAGGTGGGAAAGAGTCAAACAGAAGAAGGAGGCAATAGGGGCATGGTACCATGAACTGCAGAAGATAACGATACATAATGTCAATTAGGGAAATGGTGCAGTGCAATGGATGCAGAGCTACAGTTTTCTGGAAGACATTCTGGAGACTGAGACAATGCCCCATCTATACACACCTCTCCAGGTTGAGGAAGGATATTGCTGCTGTCCAGGATGAGCTGGCTAGAATCCAGAGGACTTCTTCCCCCACCATGGGGCCATTGAATCTACTGCTGTTGCCCCAGAGGTTGCCTAGGAGAAGGAAGGCAGGTGGACCATGATGGGCTTCAGAAGGGTGGGGTGGCAGGTCAGGGACACATTCCTGAGCCTGAGTCACTATTCAATTATTTTGTTGTTCTGGCAGCATGGGAATGCTGGGAGGAGGCACACAAAGCAGTGACAAGGGAGGCTGTGGGGTCCTCCATATGGGAGGCCCCATTAGAGGACCCTGGCTAAAAGGTTAACTGTCAGGAGGTACAATGAGATGTGTGACAGGGTTTGGTAAGACCCTGTCCCATTTGTTATGCAGAGAGAGTTAAAAGCAAGGATCTATGTTGTCCTCTTCTATTCTACCACTTGCCTGTCTGATTGTATATAATCAAATTTTTCTTATGGCTCCTAGAAATTGGCCACTCTGATGGTCCCACAAATTCCCCATGATATCTCCCTTCCTCCACTTGCTGTTTCTTTTCTTTCTTTCTCCCCTTGCTTCTCTGTGGTTAAAAAAAAATACATGACTATTTCTGTGAAAATAGAATCCCCTGATTTGCAAATGTATATAATTATAATGTTGAAATGATTGTAGAAAGCTATTTGGGGTTCCCCTTGCTTCACTGTAGTTAAAAAATATATGTGAATCTTTATGTGAAACAGGGATCTCTTAGTTTGCAAATGTATATAATTATATAGTTGAAATGATTGCAGAAAGCTATTTTGGTTTATTAGAAAATATGTCAATCTGGAACACAGAGGGTTGGCTTTGAGATGCATTTTGACCTCCACAAGCTTGTTTACAGAATTGATAAAAGGAGACCAGCTCTGGGACTGAATGTTTTATTTTGTTACACCTGTTAAGACTAGATGTTCTCTTCAGGCTGCCATCAATAAAGAAATTGGCAAAGTTTTGAGACATTTTTGGAAACAAGAGATGTAACTTACAAGAGCAGTATGCAGTCTAAACTGCCAGAAAAATACATCTTATTAAAAGAGAGCAATGTTTTATTTAGAGATAGACAGAGATTTATACTGATAGACTCAGATGTAGAACTTTGTTTGAACTGCCTGTATGAAGAGCTAACCTGTAAAATTTTATTTTTTTATTTTATTATTGAAAATAATGAAACACTATTTGCGAATTTGATAATTTCTCCTTATCTGCCTGTGCTTCCTGACTTATGCCACTATGACACCTGGTGTCAGACAAAGCGGGACTTACACTGTGCATACTCTATGTCAGGAATTTTGTGCGTGGCTAGTAGACCTGGTACCAGGGAAGCACAGCAGAAGGGTATGGATCCTGTAAAAGTAAGATCAGGTTTAATTACCAGAAGAATGGCAGCCAAACTAGAAACAGAAACAAAAGACCAAAGTGAGATAGTACAGCCAGCACCAATGACAAAAAAAGAAAAACAGGTAGGGACAGAACCTAAAAGCATGCCTGTCTTCTTCAAATGGTGGGCTATATGTGACAGGGTTAGGTAAGACCCTGCCCAATTTGTTATACAGAGATTTTTAAAGGTGGGGATCTATTATGTCCTCTTCTTTTCTGCCATTTGTCCATCTCTTGCCTGTCTGACTGCACAAACAAATTTTTCTCGTGGCATCTAGGAAATGGCCACTCCAATGGTCCCACACTTCACCCCTGTTATCTTCCTTCCTTTACTTGTTTCTATTCTTCCTTTCTCCCCTTGCTTTTCTGTGGTTAAAAAAAACGTGAATCTTTATGTGAAACTGGAATCTCTTGGTTTGCAAATGTATATAATTATATTGTTGAAATGATTACAAAAAGCTATTTGGGTTTATTAGAAAAGATGTCAATCTGGAACACATGGGGGTGACTTTGAGATGCATTTTGACCTCCGAAAGCTTGTTTACAGAACTGTCAACAGGAGAGCAACTATAGGACAGAATGTTCTATTTTGTTGTACCTGTTAAGATAAATGTGCTCTTTAGACAAGCTTCAAGAAGGAAACTGACAAAACATTTGGTACATTATGAGAAATAGGAGATGGAACTTACAGCATCAGGATGCAGAGTTTAAACTGTCAGGAAAAGACATCTTATAAAAAGAAATCTGCATTTTTTAGGGTGTGATAGAGAGATTGAGATTTAAAATAAGAGAGAGACTGAGATGTAGGATGTTTTATTGGTACTGCCTTTAAGAAGATCAATCCTGTACATTTTCTTTCTATTTTTTTGATAATAAGAAAGCGTTACTTGCAAATTTTATAACTTCTCCTGGTCTGGGGAAATATCAAAATTGCCATCACAGAGGCAACAAGCCTTTGTGTGAAGCAAATAAACAAATCAAAATGAAAGAAAAAGCTACTATGGTTCTCAAAAGAGGTGGCGGTGAAGGTTGGGGAGAAAAAGATAGCATTTAGGAAGTATAAGGAAACACAGAAGGAGCAGGACAGAGAACTGTACCAGTTAAGGCAGAAGGAAGCAGGGAGGTTAGTCAGAATAGCAAAGGCCCAAACTGAGGAAAAGATAGCCAACTCAGTTAAGAAGGGGGATAAAACCATTTATAGGTATATCAGGGAGTGTAGAAAGACAAAGGGAGGGATAGTGAGGCTGAATAGAATAGATGGTGGGTGGGCAGAGAGGGACAGTGAAAAAGTAGGGATACTGAATGAATACTTCTGTTCAGTATTCACAACAGAGGAGGTGGGGGAGTGCCTAACCCAATTAACAGAAGCACTCTGGATGGGGGGGGGTTGAGCCCAGTCCTTTCACAGAAGAAAGGGTTCTGAAAGAACTCCTAAAACTGAAGGTGGACAAAGCAATGGGGCCTAATGGAATTCACCCCAGAATTCTAAAAGAATTAAGTGGGGAACTAGTGACACCACTGACTACCGTTTTTAACAAATTATGGGAGGGTGGTGTGGTACCTGAGGACTGGAGGAAGGCAGATGTGATTCCCCTTCACAAAAGTGGGACCAAGACAGAGGCAGGAAACTACGGACCTGTCAGTTTGATCTCTGTGGTAGGGAAAGTGATGGAATCACTTTTGAAGGAAAGAATTGTTGAGTACCTAGAGGCCAGTGGGGCACAGGACTCAAGGCAGCATGGGTTCACAGCAGGAAGGTTATGTCAGATGAATTTAATTGATTTCTTTGACTGGGTGACCAAAGTAGTAGATTAGGGAGGGGCTGTGGACATGGCCTACCTAGACTTTAGCAAGGCACCTGACACAGTCCCACACAAAAGATTAATAGTCAAATTAACCAGCCTGGGAGTGGGTCCCAGGGTGGTAGCCTGAGTAAAACATTAGCTGGACAACAGGACACAGAAGGTAACTGCAAATGAAGTCCACTCTGAAGAAAGAGGGGTTACTAGTGGGATACCGCAGGATTCAGTACTAGACCCAGTTCTTTTTAATGTCTTTATAAGTGACATTGCAGAGGGACTGGAAGGAAAAGTATGCCTCTTTGCAGACAACACAAAGATTTGCAACAGGGTTGATACACAAGGAGGCATAGAAAGGATAAGAAGGGACTTGGCAAGGTTGGAAGAATGGTCAGAAGTATGGCAACTTGGATTCAATGCAAAGAAGTGCAAAATAATGCACCTGGGAAACAAAAACCTAGGGGAAGATTACACAATGGGGGGAGGTAGTAACAACAACAAAAATGGAAAGGGACCTGGGGGTAATTATATCAGATGACCTTAAGGTGGGCAAGCAATGTAAGAAGGTGGTAGGAAGGGCTGGGGGAATACTGGGATGTATAGGGAGAGGCATCACCAGCAGAAAACAGGAAGTTGTTATCCCCCTGTACAGACAGTTGGTGAGACCCCATCTGGAGTACTGCGTCCAGTTTTGGAGACCCCATCTCTGCAAGGACATAGATAGGATGGAGGCAGTTCAGAGTAGGGCAACTAAAATGGTGCAGGGTCTGCAATAGAAGCCATACAAGAAGAAACTAAAGGAGCTTAATATGTATACCCTTGAGGAAAGGGGAGGGGGGGACATGATTGAAATGTTTAAGTACCTCAGTGAAATCAACAAAGTCCAAGAGGGTAGCATCTTTCAGAAAAGGAGATGTGCAAGAACAAGGGGACACAATTTGGAGATAGAGTGGGGACGGCTCAGGGGCAATGTGAGGAAGTATTTTTTCACAGAGAGGGTGGTGGATGCATGGAACAGTCTTCCTGAGGAGGCTGTGGGGTCTAAAACTGTAGGAGAATTCAAGAATGCATGGGACAGACATAAGGCAATTTGTGTGGGGGGTAGGAAGAAATAGGCTGTTGGTTAAATAGGATCTGCAGCTTATCCTCTAGGTAGGGAAATGGGCAGATTAGGTGGGCCAAGCGGTCCTTATCTGCCGTCAAAGTCTATGTTTGTATGTCTGTCTATTCTTCCTGACTTATACCCCTATGACACTATGCAACAAAGAAAGAGATAGAGAAACAGTGAAGAGAAGAGATGTAGCCACAAGAGCAGTGATGGCTGGATGCCTTACAAGCTATCAAAGCTGAAGGATCTGGTACATGTCCAGCAGATCAACAAAACACAAATAACTTAAAAGACATTAAACTAACAAAGTTGTGTCCCTCAGATGATATTGAAGCATCACTGACAACTGGGGAATATGGGTGTGGGCAGGACAGTAGTGTGGTGGGTAGGTAACTGGCTGGGTGGCAGGACACAGAGGGTGGTGGTAAATGGCTGTCACTCCACAGAGGGAAGAGTGACCAGTGGGGTACCACAGGGATCAGTGCTGGGACTGGTCCTATTCAACATCTTCATCAGTGAATCGCTGAGGATCTGAAGGCAGATTCACTGTTCTGATGACACAAAGCTCTATAACAGAGTAGACACACCAGAGGGTGTAGACAGAATGAGAAGGACCTGCAGAAACTTAAAGAATGGTCAAGGGTTTGCAGTTGAAATTCAATGCAAAGAAGTGCAAGATAATGCATATGGGGCACAAAACCCTGGCACAGTATATCAGTTAGGGGTGAGGATATAGCATGCACCAAGCAGGAAAGGGATCTTGGGTTGTCATCTCTGATGACCTCAAGGTAGGGAAACAGTGTGACAAGGCATCAGGTAAAACAAATAGGATGCTGGGATGTATAGGCAGGGGCATCACCAGCAGGAAGGGAGGTCATAATCTGCCTATACAAGACACCAATGAGGCCCCACCTGGAGCACAGTGTACAGTCTTGGAGACCATACCTAATGTAAGGACATAGACACGTAGAGAAGGTTCAGAGGAGGCAACAAAGATGGTCATGGATTGCATCACAAGTCCTGAGAAGACAGGTTGAAGGAACTGAACATGTACTCCTGGAGGAGAGGAGGGAGAGGGGATATGATAGAGACATACAAGTATCTTACAGGGAGAAACAGAGTGCAGGAAACACTATTTTAAGCGAAAAAAGATGTTCCAGGACTAGAGGGCATGGGATGAAGTTGGAGGAGGACGATTCAGAGGAAACATGAGAAAGAATTTCTTCACAGAACGGGTGGTGGACAAGTGGAACACCCTGCTAGAGGAAGTGGTGGGGCTGAAACAATCACGGGATTTAAGAATGCATGGGATAGACATAAAGGAATTCTAGAGGTCAGGGGTAAGGGGAAACAGACTTCTAGGAAAACAAACTGAACTTACAAGCTCAAATGGGCAGACTGGGTGGGCCATAGGCCCTTATCTGCCGACACTGTCTATGTATCTATGTAACTTTTGAAAGGGTTGTTGAAGCCTGCCAATGGCCAAAACAGTAATGGGCAATCAGGCTGGCACCTGGCTGGTTCCTTATCTGACAGATAAAGTCTAACTTGCCTACAGCAAAACAGACACTGCACAGTCAGAAAACTATGACCTTGTGAAAAGAGAAATCCTTAAAAGATATGACATCTCAAGACAGTCCTATAGGCAGAGATGCCAGTCCCTTTGTACCACTCAGTTGACAATCCTCGAGAAGCCTTCACCCGACTCAGAGACCTCCTTATTAAATGACTCCAACCAGACAGCAAAGCAGTCCCACAGATCATCGACACAGTTGCAATGGAGCAGTTCATCAACATCCTTCCTACAGACGTGTAGTTTGGGGTAAAAGAACATCAACCAGAAACTGGGGGAAGATCGTTTCTTTGGCTAAGAACTATCAGCTGGACAGACAGACACCACAGCAGCAAGGTGAGAGCCAAGTAATGGTAAGACCCTTCTGTTCCTGATTTAACTCCAGATCAGGTGAGAACTCTGATGGGATAACAAATCTGCACCAGAACACTTTATTTGCTATAACTTAATACACCAGGACATATTGCAGGAAACTGACATAAAAATAAGAAGAGTAACACTGGAGCAAATTTGACCTTGGCAATTGGGGCAAGTATTTAACAGATGTCAAGGTGGGAGTTAAGACTGTGAAAGAACTTATAAAGTCAGGAAGCAGACATACCCTTGTGCATGTTGAAGTGATGGGAAAACACTGTGCAAAAGGACCAGGTACTGCGGTCATCTGCATTCACGGGGACACTTGATACTATCCCACCACCGAACTGACTCTGAACATTAATGGGATGTGGCATCAAATGAAGTAGGGATAGTACCAAAGTTGCCTGTAGCTGTGATTATTGGGAATTACTTCCAATGATTTGCTAAGTTAGTCACAGAGAGAGTAAACACTGCTGTTTCAGCAGCTGTGATAAGAGCACAAGCAAAGACAATCTCAGATGTTTGGGACTCTTTCCCTATTGGTGACTTTGATTCAGACTTGCCTAAGCCCAGCTCCAGGATCCGGAGATCCAGGAAAGAAAGAAGACGCCTGAAGGAACAGTTGCAACAAAAGACTTATGAACATAAGGGGTTGATGCATGAAAATGCTGAAACTAAACTGGTAACGGATTGTGACTTTATTTCTCAGCAAACTAACAATATTTTTCTCCAAGGTCATTTTAAGTAGCTGGGGATGAAACAAAACAGGGTGAACCACTATTTAAAAAAATAATGGACTACTGTACAGAATTTGGGTTAAACCTCAGATACAGGAAGAGATTAAACAATTGGTCATACCAAAGAAGTACATAACTAAGTTGTTGCAGATAGTACATGATAGTCATATGGCTGGTCCCCTTGGAGAGGGACCACGCCCTTGCCAGATTGTTGTGCAAATTTTACTGGCCTGGGATTCATGAGGATTTTGCTTCCTACTGCAGTTCTTATGCTGAATGTCAGAAAGTAGCCCCAGTGGCCAAAAAAAGACAAGGTGCCCCTGGTGCCCTTACCCTTGATAGATATGCTTTTTGACAGAATTGCAATAGATGTGGTTGGCCCCTTAGACAAAAGTAAAAAGGGAAATTGATTCATTTTGATAGTATGTGATTATGCTACTCAATACCCAGAGGTAGTTCTAATGTACTATATACTGTCACAGCCCCAAAAGTGGCAACAGAGCTTGCCAAAATTTTCAGTAGGGTGGGCATACCTAAAGAGATTATTACTAAGGCTGTATGTTTTTTCACAGGGATCACATATTTCACCATTTCCGTGAAATTGGCCCAATGCTGTGAAATTGGTAGTTCTCTGTGAAAATCCCCAACAGTGTAAAATTATAGCAGATAGCTCCCTGACTTGCTCTCTTTCCGCAGAAACTGGCAACATCTGTGAACACCTGAGTGTTCAAAACAAGCAAGAAATTCCAGTTACATGGTTGCCCCAGCCTTCCTCCTTTTCAGCAGTCCCTCAGTACAGAGTGGGAAAGGAGCTTCAGTTCAGTGTGGGAGATCGCCGTGTGCAACTTTTCACATCCGCACTTAGTGTTTGTGGTCCTTCTCTTTCTCTCTGTCTACCTTCATCAGTATTTGCAGATGGTCTCTTTCTTTATCCAGCAGTGATTGTGTGAAACCAGTATCTCTTTTAATAAATATGGACTTTTATACCATGAAGTGGCGTGAATTTACTTATTTTCCCCCATGCATCAGCCATGCAATCGGCCAATTTTCTACCATGAAAAAAATATAGCCCTGATTATTACTGATCAGGGTAGGAATTTCAGTGCTGCATTGCTGAAGGAGCTGTATCGACTACTAGGTATCACTGCCATAAGAACCTCCTCTTCCCATCCTCACATAGTCTTGTTGAGCATTTTAATCAAACCCTAAAACACATATTAAAAGGTTTGTGAAAGGTAAAGAGAAAGAATGGGTCAAGCACTTACCTTAGCTGCTTTCTGCATGCAGAGATGTGCCACATACTTCAACAGTTTTTTTTACCCTTTCAAATGATGTACGATAGACAACCTAGAGGGCCACTTGATGTAATAAATGAAACATGGGAAGATAACCTGCTCAGACAGAATCTATTGTATTTTATATGTTTGCACTGGGAAAAGAAATTAGCAAACTATGTTGAAATTGCCAATAGTTATCAGGAAGAAGCCCCAAAAACAGCAGAAGGTATATTATAACCATGGGGTAAAATACAACGTTTTGAGCCAGGTGAAAAGGTATTTTTACTCTTACCCACTACAGAAAACAAACTGTTAATGAAGAGGTAAGGGCCTTATAAAGTGATTAAATGTACTGGTACCGTTAACTATGAAACTGGAAAACTCCTACCAAGATATACCATGCTAACCTCCTAAAGAAATGGGTTGAAAAAACACCAAAGGTTGCTTTGGTAGTATTACCAGCAATTGCTAAAGAAGACATTGATAACAGCTTATGACAGACTGGAACAAACTGTAACTTCTGGTGCTGTAAAGGTGAATGTTTCGTTATCCACAGAACAGATCGAAGAAATCTGTGTCTTGGAAAAGACATTTAAAAGTACTTTTGCCACAGTGCCAGGCTGAGCAAAAGAGGTCTAGCACATAATAGTGAGAGAGAATACCGTCTATCATATAAGAGACATACAGATTGCCAGAGTAATTAAGAGCAGACGTGGGGTAAAGAAATGTAAAAAATGAAAGAGCTGAGTATCACTGAAGAATCAATAAGTGTTTGGTCATCACCAATTGTGACTGTAAATAAAAAAGAAGGGGGTGTAAGAATCTGCCTTGATTTTAGGAAACTTAATCAAGTGTCTGTATTCGACAGCTATTTTATGACCCGGATAGATAATTTGGTGGACAGACTGGAAAGTGTCAAGTACATTATTACCTTCAATCTCACCAAGGGTTACTGGCAAATTCCCTTAGATAAAGAATCCAGAGACAAAACTGCATTTTCCACTCCTGCTGGATTCTATCAGTTCACCACCATGCCATTTGGTTTACGTGGCACACACACCACCTTCCAGTGACACATGGATGTAATTCTAGCTCCTCACACTGGTTATTGTTCTGCTACCTGGATGATGCTGTAGTGTGCAGTCCAGACTGGAAAAGCCACCTGGAACACCTATGAGCAGTTATCCAATCTTTCAAAAATACAGGTCTATTAATCCTAGCAAGTATGCATTAGGCATGCAGGAAACCAGATGTTTGGGTTATATTTTGGGAAAAGGAGAAGTAAAGCCAGAGATTTCCAAGATAGAAGCTGTAGCTAACAGTCTTTTCCCTAAAACAAACAAACATGTCAGGTCATTTTTAGGTCTGGCTAGTTACTACAGGAGATTTGTTCCCAACTTCGCCCAGTTAGCTACTCCTCCAGTGAAATCACACACACACACACAAAATCCTGAATAATGTGACATGGTCCCCAGAATGTGACGGGGCTTTTCAGGTCATCGAGGCTGCATTATGTTCAGCCCCTGATTTAAGAAGCCCAGACACTGACAAACAATTTCTGTTACAGACAGATGCATCAGAGGTTGACCTAGGTGCAGTTCTGAGTCAGAATATAGATGGGGAGGAACATGCCATTCTGTATATCAGTAGGAAACTGCACAACAGAGAAAGAAAGTACTCTACTATTTAAAAAGACTGCATTGCTGCAAAATGGGCAATGGAGACCCTCAAGTTTTATCTGCTAGGAGCTGACTTTCTACTTATAATAGACCACAATCCTCTCTGCTGGCTTAGTCAAATGGAGGATAGCAATCCCAGAATCACAAAGTGATACCTGGCATTACAGCCATTTAAATTCACAGTGCTGCACAACTATAGAAAAAAAGAATATCAGTGCTGAATTTCTGTCAAGATATGGTTCAGGAATTGAGAATTCAGAAGGTTGAAAAATGTGGGTGCTTAACTTAAATGTTTCCTGTAAAAGGCGTTATGAAAAAAGAATACTGCATATGCAAAGACCTGTAAATGTTATAAGGTCATGTCAAAAGAGAAATAAAAGATTTTGGAAACCTGTTTTTTAAGGAAAAAACAGATTACATTTTAAAGGTGTGTGTGTGTGTGTGTGTGTGTGTGTGTGTGTGTGTGTGTGGGACATGGTTGTGTAAGACCCTGTCCCATTTGTTATACAGAGAGAGAGAGAGAGTTAAAAGCAAGGATCTATTTTGTCCTCTTCTATTCTGTCACTTGGCTGTCTGCTTGTGCAATCAAATGTTTCTTGTGGCACCTAGGAATTGGCCAGTCCAATGGTCCCACGATGTCCTTGATACCTTCCTCCCTTCCTTTACTTTCTGTTTCTATTCTTTCTTTATCCCCTTGCTTCTCTGTGGTTAAAAATATATGTGAATCTTTATGTGAAATTGGGATCTCTTAGTTTGCAAATGTATATAATTATATCATTGAAATTATTGCAGAAAGCCATTTTGGTTTATTAGAAAATATGTCAATCTGGAACACAGAGGGTTGGCCTTGAGATGCATTTTGACCTCCACAAGCTTGTTTACAGAATTGATAAAAGGAGACCAGCTCTGGGACTGAATGTTTTATTTTTTACACCTGTTAAGATAGATGTTCTCTTCAGGCTGCACTCAGGAAAGAAACTGACACAGTTTGAGACATTTTGTGGAAAACATGAGATTTAACTTACAAGAGCAGGACACAGAGTCTAAACTGACAGGAAAAGACATCTTATAAAAAGAGAGCTATGTTTTGTTTAGAGAGACTGAGATTTAAATTGAAAGAGACTCTCAGATGTAGGACTTTGTTTGAACTGCCAGTATCAAGAGCTAACCTGTACAATTTCATCTTATTGTTACTGATAATGATAAAACATGACTTGCACATGTTATAACTTCTCATCATCTGCCTATGCTTCCTGACTCATGCTTCTATGATAAGATGCAGTGAGAAGATGACAGAGAGATATAAACATAGAAACATAGAAGTTGACGGCAGATAAGGACCGCAAGGCCCATCCAGTCTGCCCATTTCTTTTTCTACCTTATAAATGTGCCATCGGCCTTTGCTCTGTCAATGGCCTATCTATTCATACTCATTTGTATTGCTCCCTTGTGCCTATCCCATGCCTGTTTGAAGCCCTGCACTGTATTCATAGCCACCACTTCTTGAGGTAGGCCATTCCATGCATCCACCACCCTTTCTGTGAAAAAGAATTTCCTCACATTCCCCCTTAATTGGCCCCCTCTAATCTCATGCTATGTCATCTTGTCCTGCTATTTTTGTTATATTTCAACATGTTAGACTCTTTCACCTTGGTAATGCCCTTAAGGTGTTTGAATGCCTCGATCATATCACCTCTCTCCCTCCTTTGCAGCACCCCATACGTCGAATGGGAAGAACACCCCTCCCCCCTCAGCTAGTGGTCAAAGAGGGATTCAGCAAGTTTACAGTTCATTTGCATCACCAGGTAAGACAAAAGATCCTTCTCCCCATACGACGTACAGGGGAAATGCCAAACCTCACCCAACAACTAACACACCGAAATCTGGCCAATAGAAAATCATGTACACAAATGCTCACAGCCTGGGAAATAAGATCCCAGACCTGCAGGCAATAATGTTAGAGGCTAAACTGGACATAGTAGCAATTAGTGAGACATGGTTTACCAGTAACCACTAGGGAGACTTCAGTACCTGGCTATGTACTGTTCAGAAGAGACCGAGGTGCAAAAAGAGGTCATGCCCTGTATGTCAAATGAAAATATCAAAGCTACAGAAATTCAGAATACACATAAGGAGCCAGAAGAACTGTGGGTCACCCTGGAAACAGGAAATGGGACAGCCATAAGAACTGGGGTTGTCTACAGGCCCGAGACCAGGGGGAGAACATAGACACATTACTGTTAGAAGATATACAAAACATGACAGCTAAAGGGGAGGTTCTGATAATGGGAGACTTCAACATGCCAGATACAGATTGGTCAATACCAGCAGGAACATCTTCCAGAACTAGACACATGGTGGATTCCCTGCAGGGGGAGGGCCTCGAACAACTGGTACAACAACCCACAAGAGACAGGGCTATCCTAGACCTAGTACTGACTAACAGGGAAGGGATCACAGATCTCCAGGTAGAAGGTCACCTGGGGGCCAGTGACCATCACATGGTATGGTTCAATTTGGCCACTACATCTAAATCATCCCATTCCAAGGCAAAAATATGGGACTTCAGAGGAGCTGACTTTGATAAGATGACCAACAGAGTTAAGCTAGCCCTGGCAAAAAGAAACACAGGTGAGGAGTACAGGCAAAGTGGGCAAGCATTAAGGATGCAGTACTTGAAGCAACATCCCTTGTGTTAGACAGAAAAGGAAGTGCAAAGAAGAAGGAAACCACTTTGGTTCTCAAATACAGTAGCAGAAAAGTCAGAGCCAAAAGGCTGGCCTTTCAGGAAATATAAGGGAACACAGCGGGATGAAGATAGGGAGGCATACCAAACTGCCCTAAGGGAAGCAGGGAAGGCAGTAAGGCAGGCAAACTCCCAAACTGAGGAAACATTAGCATGAACAGTAAAAGAAGGTGACAAGACTTTCTATAGATACATTAGTGGAAGGAGAAAGTCCACAGGGGGTATTGCTAAGCTCAAAGGAGAAAAGAGGGCACGTGAGGAGGAGAACCCTGTAAAAGCATCTATCCTAAACAGATACTTTTGCACAGTATTTACTGAAGAGCAGGTGGGGCAGGGCCCACAGCTCAGCACCATGGGCACAGGGGGGAGGGAGGTGAGCACTACTCCCTTCACAAAAGAAAGGGTCCTACAAGAGCTCGCTAAGCTCAGGGTGGACAAGGCACTGGGACCTGATGGCATACATTCCAGGATACTTAAGGAGCTAAGGATAGAACTAGCAGAGCCATTAACAGAACTGTTTAGTGAGTCTATGAGCACAGGAGAGGTCCCAGAAGACTGGAGAAGGGCTCATGTGATTGCACTCCACAAGAGTGGTAGCAGGGAGGAGGCAGGGAACTACAGATCAGTCAGTCTTACCTCAGCAGTGGGCAAGATTATGGAGGTACTCCTTAAGGAAAGGATAATGCAACACCTGGAATCCATGGGGCACAGGATCCCAAGACAGCATGGGTTTACAAAAGGAAGGTCCTGTCAAAACTAATCTCATAGATTTCTTTGACTGGGTAACCAGAGTGGTGGACCAAGGGGAGCAGTTGATGTCGCTCACCTTGACTTCAGCAAAGCTTTCGACACTGTTCCACATAGAAGATTGATAAATAAGCTGGGTAGGCTTGGGTGGGTGAAGTTGGTCAACTGGGTGGCAAACTGGTTGACAGGCAGAAAACAGAGAGTGGTGGCAAATGGTATACAGTCAGAAGAGATGCAAGTCACAAGTGGGGCACCTCAGGGATCAGTCCTAGGGCCAGTCCTCTTCAATATCTTCATTAGTGACATTGCAGATGGACTAGAGGGTAAGGCTTGTCTGTTTGCAGATGACACCAAGATCTGCAACAGAGTAGATGATCCAGATGGGGTGGGCAGAATGAGAAGAGATCTGAATAAACTAGCAAAATGGTCAGAAGAGTGGCAACTGGGATTTAATGCAAAGAAGTGCAAGATCATGCACATAGGGAAGAGAAACCCTGAAGCCACCTATAGGCTGGGAGGGGAGTTGCTGGCAGTCACAAAGGAAAAAAGAGACTTGGGCATCATCATCACTGATGACCTGAAATCATCCAAGCAGACTTCTAAAGCAGTAGGTAAGGTTAGGGGGATGTTAGGGTGTATTAGTAGGGGTATCACAAGCCATAAGAGGGAGATAATAATCCCTCTTTACAAGACACTGGTTAGGCCCCATCTGGAGTACTGCAGGCAGTACTGGAGGCCACACCTTCACAAGGACATTAACCAAATTGAGGCAGTCCAGAGAAGGGCAACCAAAATGGTGCAGGGACTGCATCAGAAGACATATGAGGACAGATTAGCGGAGCTCAATATGTATACCCTTGAGCAAAGGAGGGAGAGAGAGGTGATATGATCAAGACATTCAAACACCTTAAAGGCATTAACAAGGTGAAAGAATCTAACATGTTTGAATATAAGAAAAATAGCACGACAAGAGGACACAGCATGAGATTAGAGGGAGGCCGATTAAGGGGGAATGTGAGGAAATTCTTTTTCACAGAAAGGGTGGTGGATGCATAGAATGGCCTACCTCAGGAAGTGGTGGTATGAATACAGTGCAGGGCTTCAAACAGGCATGGGATAGGCATAAGGCAGCAATACAGATGAGTATGAATAGATAGGCCACTGACAGAGTAAAGGCCGATGGCACATTTATAAGGCAGAAAAAGAAATGGGCATACTGGATGGGCCTTCCGGTCCTTATCTGCCATCAACTTCTATGTTTCTATGGGGTCCAAGGAGAGGATAGGGATGCAGTGTTTCTTTGGTACCTCCTGTGCCACTTGATTGCCACTGACAGCATCAAAAGAGCAGGAGTGCTTAGTCACAAGGGGCTCCTTCCCTAAGCTCCCTGCTCACAGATTTAGCCAGCCATCAACTCCAGATCTGCTTCCCCAGCAGCAACCCCCAATGACTGGATAACAGCCCTAAGGGGCTGTGACACACCCAAGGGACCAGCACAGCTGGGGGGCCACAAAATAAGTAAATAAAAGACTTTGGAGCACAGAGTCTCCTTCAGAATATGGCCGTGGCCATCTTGGTGCCCTCTGACACTACCAATTGACCAATCAGAGGTCTAGAAAGCCCAAGCTCCAGACAGGGGTGGATTATGGGATGATGATGCAATCGGACCCTCCCACATGGACTGGCAGGAGTTAGGAGCCAATCAGAGGACAGGATAGGGCAGAAAAGACTGAAGGACAGCCCTGCCTGTCCAATGAGACACTGAATGGAGGGAAAAAGGCTTCTGGGCTCTCAAGGAGCTGGGGGAAGTCTGAGAAGGACACAGAGGTGTTCAGACCTGCTACTGTTGGGATCAAGTAGAGGTCTAGCTGGGCCAAAGACCATTCAGCCTTTTTCTGGTTCATTTAGAAAAAACCTTTGTAAGCTTTTCTCTGGGTTTACCTGTGTTTACCTTAGTCTGAAACTGTTCCAGAAGACTCTCTGTGTGGAAGAAATTACTGAGAGTGTGAGCCTGGGGGTCACTGCTGCATACCAAAGCTCTTACTAGGATTTACTAGAAATTTTAGACTTAAGAAGGCCATGGCCCATGAGGTATGTTTCCCACACCATGTGAGGTATTTAGTTTGTTTCCCATGCCAATTAAAATGTGAATCTAATTTATGTTTGAATGTTTCGAAACTGTTGCATCAACTACCTCTCTTGGGAGAAGATTCCAATACCTTGATGCTCATAAGGTGAAAAAATAATTTATTTTATTGGAATTTACCATTGGGACTATTATTTGTTGGTTGTGTCTTCTTAAGGGAATTAAACACTCAGATTTTTTAATACCGCACTGTTGCATGAGGCTTTTATCTTGTAAGATCTTGTAAAATTGTAGTAGGTCACCTCTGTTTCTCCTATCCTGGAATGTAACCAATCTAGTTATGCCCAACCTTTCGTCATAGTTTTTATCTTTTATGGCTGGAATGATCTTAGTAGCTCTATGCTGGACCCTTTCCAATAGCACAAAATCTTTCTTCAAATACGGATTCCAGTAAGGTGAACAGAAGTCAAGATAGGACCTAACATATGTTTTATAAAGTGGCAAAATCATATTTGCGTTTTTATTAATGAATGAACACCTAATGCAATTTAAAATCCAGTTTTCTGTCAAGGCAACTTTTTTACAATGATCTGATGATGATAAAGTTTTATTGATAATTATCCCAAGATCCCTTTCCTTACAAGTGTTTTTTAATAAAATGTTATTAAAAGAATAGTTGTATTGTCTATTGTTAAAACCCATGTGGATTACTATGCGTTTATCTTCCTTTAATGTCATTTTATTAGCCTTAGTCCATGAGGTGATGGATTCTAGATCTTTAATTAATTGATAATATTTTTCTATTGAGTCTACTTCTCCTCCTCCTAGCTTAGTATCATCTGCAAATTTAGTAATGGTATTACAAATGTTAATATTTAAATCCCCGATAAATAAACTAAATAGTGTTGGCCCCAGGACTGATCCCTGGGGAACCCCACTGATCACTCTGCCCACTTCAGAGAGTACTCCATTGACTCTGACCTGCTGGGTACATTCTGTTAACCGGTTTTTAACCTAATCTGTTATTTGATCTGTTATACCAGTTTTTTAAATTTTACTAACTAGTTCTGAATGAGGGACTTTATCAAATGCTTTTCCAAAATCAAGAAGAATAGCATCAACAGGGATTCTATTATTTAAACTATGACTAATCTGATCATAGAAGAAGATTAAGTCAGTGGAACATGATCTTTGTTGTTTAAATCCATGTTGAGTAATGTCGTTATACCCTAAACCAGGGGTTCTCAAATGGTGAGGCCAGCCTCCCTGGGGAAGCCCCAACCTGTTCCAGGGGAGGCTCAAGCAACTCTAAAAAAGTACTGTATTTAAATTTTGAGTTTTATATATTTTGTGTGAAGAGATGAAGCAAATTGAAAGAGGATAATTGTAGGTGAAATTTATGTATTTATTTACTAATAGGTATTAAGGGAAGGTGAATGAGCCAAGTCTCATTTCAGGTGTACCAGGGAAGGTTAAGGGAGTGAACACATTTCAAAGGCCACTGCAAAACCATCAAGAAATACACAATGAACAATAGTGCAGACAAATACAACAATAAACTAATAATGAGTGGTGGTAATTGATCAATTTGTGGACTGATGGCAGAATAGCCCAAATATAAGGGTTGAGCATAGAAGTGCTAAGAGCAATGGCGGTAAGGAGCAAAGTAATAAGCTGAATAACAATATTTGTTTATTTTATTTGTTATTTAGATAACACCTTTGAGCACAGGAGCTCTTTTTCAAAGATTTCATGTCAGTATAAGACTAAGAACTGAATGTGAGCCAAGTACTCAAAGGGGCTTCAATATATTCATGGTGTACTGCGCAAAGAACAGTACATTATTTTTCTTTGGGGAGGTCCAAGATAATTTCAGTTTTTAAGGGAGGCTCAAAATATTTTCCATGGATTTGGGGAGGCTCACTGTGACAAAGTCTAAGAACTATTGCCCTAAACTAAGCAATTGTTCATCTATATTTAATTTAATTTACTGTTCAAGCATTTTACAAATGATAGAGGTCAAAGCTATACTGAGTGGAGACAGAGACTTGCATCCTGCCCAGGTTGTTCCAGAGCCATATAAGAGTCCTGCCAGCTCTTATGTAGTGGGGTGGACTGGGGAACAGGGAGCCATGGGGTGCAGGCCTGAGTAGAGGTGTACTCTTGATCCACTGGGGAGTCGGACGGTGGGGGTTGTTCCTGGGAACTGGGCTCCTTGGGAACCAGGAAGGCACTGCATAGTGCTCCTGTGTCCTGAGAGTTGAGGCAGAAGGACTGTATTCTGGAGAGGGGTGACCCAGCAGGGCTGTGCTGCTGCAGAACATTTGAGAGAGTCTGAAGTTCCTGATTGTGGCTCAGCCTGCTGCTGTGTGCTGTTGCCTGCCTCGTCTGAAAGTGCTGCACCCGTGGGTCACATGAGTGCTGGCATTACTGACTGGATTTTTTGTGCTTTTCTTACTTTGGATTACAATTTGGTTTTCAAGCCTTCTCTTTGGAATTTCAAGTTCTTTGAATTGTGCTAGCACACTAGGACCTATTGAGGGGTTAAATTGCAAGCTTGCTAACTTTCATCAAGTGCACCACTGTAAGAACCCAGGCAACATAGCTACCTGGCCTGCACCAGGACTCTAGTGCAATTCCTGGATACACAGAGTCATTTTAGTATCGGGTTCATACTTGAAACTGTAATTCTACTATTGATACCAGTTGAGGAGTTTACCACACCCTGTGTAAAACAATTCATCTTGTTGTGCCCCTTGTTTGGGTGGACATGTCCCTAAACTGTGTGGGTTCTGGCAGGGAGTGGGGGTAGTGACCCAGTTTCCAGAGGCTCTTAGGGTGAATTGATATAGGGTGGGAATGCTTAAGGTGACTTGTAATGGCACTGTTAATTTGTTTGAATTTCTCTCCTGCATGGGTACTCAGTTTGTATGATCTGGTCAAACAGTTTATTGGTGAAGGTAATAACTGTTTTTGGTGGTCCCTGGAGGGGTGATCCAATCCAGTGTAGGGAGGTGGGTAGTTCTGCATCCCAAAATGTGGTACTGCACACAATGTCTGGTCACTTATTCTCGCTGGGGGAAGGCACCGTGCTACTTTTATCTGTTCTAGGATGAACCCCCTATCGCAGGAGAAAAAAAGAACCCAAACCCTCAACCGGGTATGCCTTGAACAGTCACCAGTCAGGAGCATAAACCCAGGCTCGGCGTCATGGGGGTCACACTGTCCTCGTCATGCAGCTACCTGTGACTTCCAGGATACCCTTCTTAGTTATCTCCCATTTTGCTTCGGCCCCCTCTTCCTCTGCTGCCCCCCTCAACATCCCTCTAATGTCCCTCCTTACTTATTGCAGCTGGCCTCAGGATCGCAGCATTCAATATCAGGTGCCCATTTTCTGTGGCTGTTTCAAACCACACTGAGGCTGTGGTTGCTGGATGCCAGTGATTCTATTACCTCAAGTCTTTACCACTTCTGTGTAGGTTAGTAACCAGGTTGAGATGGCCTGTTCCCTCATTGGTTCTGCAATAGGTGCACTATAAAACAGTTCTTTGAAATGTCTGCCAAAGTCCGAGTCCTTGTTCCCATGGCTTCTGCAGTGAGGCAAGCAGCCAGCAGCAGTGATTTAAATTGCTAATGCTATGTTGTTTTATTTAGTTAAAAATGTTAAATTTACTTTCTGGTGTTAATCTAGCCTACAGCTTGCCTCAATTTCCTGTGACAGGACTGTCTTCCATCATATTCAGGTTTCCCCATTAGCACAGCACCTCCACAACAGCAGTCAGACAGTCTCTAGTGGACCCGCAGTGGACAGATAACAACTGGGAGACAGGCAGCATGCAACAGCAGTCTGCACAGCACGTTCCTCATGTGGGTCTCTCAGGAGGCCTCTGAGTCCCAAGTGCTTCTGGCCCAGGATGCTGGTGTTGTGGCAAATAGTGTTCTTCTACCTGGCTTACAAACTTGTTTTTCTTGGACTGGTTTACCCACCGGGCTTACACATCATCAGTACCAAACTGTATGTGATCTCAGGATGCGATGTTATTATGTTACTGCCGCAGCAAAACCAATACTGTTGGGGATATTCTCTTACTGACAGTTGACTGGGCCAGGCAGCACACCTGGTCCACCTGTCTAATTGAAAGCTTCACATCCCCTGACCTCTGTGCCAGCAACAACCAATGTGGGTAACCAATGTCCTGGGGAGTTAGGCTTGGCCATGCCGACTGCAGGCTGACAGCCTTCCACCTCCCAACCACCTGACTGGCAGCACAATAGCCGCAACCCAGTGCCAGCCCCTTTGCCATTGGATCAAGGGCAGAAATTGCACAGAAAAAACAGTACTACATTTAAATACACAGATGGAATTCTTCACAATCTGCATGCAGGGACACATCCTTTTCTTTAATTTTAAAAATGCAGCTGTGTACCTACAAGTCCCAAGAGTTCAACCACTGGGGGAAACTGCTGGCAATAAGAGAATACAGGTTTAGAGAAACTTCCTCCTTTTGATAAGGTAAACATCAGATAATATACCACACCCCAAATTCCACCCCTAGCCCTCCCATACTAATGAGTACCTTTCCCCTTCTCCAGTGCTTTTTGCTACAGCATGTCAGAGAAGGCCTTCATGCAGCAGTGAAAGACAGTTGCATTATATGCTGCAGAAAACAGTGCCCCCCAAAAAAATATTTCCAGGCTAAGCAGTAATTAATGTATTCTGTATTTTCCAGTTACCTAAAGTTGTTAAATCAGTGCAGTTACTAGGCTAAGCAGTAGGTGCACCAGAGGAGAAGTACAGCAGTGGCTCTGGCAGGCAGAAAAGTGTTGTGTAAAGTTCTGTTTGCAATGTGAGAGCAGCAGGCTAGAAATGCTCTGTACTTCAATGTTTATTTTTATTGATTGCAGGTAAGATTGCAACTTATATGATAACTGAATAAGTACAGGAACTGTTCAGTAACAAACTGATGCAAGTGTAGCAGTCCCGATTTTCAGCAACTGGAATGCTGGTCACTGTGGCCGAGGAAGGGGTGAGGAGCAGGGGGCTTGGAAATGATGAACCTTTTACATATTAAGTTGCTTTAACAGAATAAAAGGACAAGGTGCAGAACAGACATGTCTAGGTATTAATACAGTGAGAAACAAACACAGCCTGGTCACTAAAAGTGAGATCATAGAGAGAGAGAAAGTATACAGCAGTGGTTTTCCTGTTTTTAATAACTTCAAAAGCATATGTACAAACTAACATGACTAAGTTATGAATTGGGTTGGAGTGTAATGTGTATAACAAAAATAAATTTCTTGCAGACCTGTCAGAAGTGCAGGCAATAAGGCAGTTGAAATCACCAAGCTTGCTGCTGTCTCTTCTCGTCTCCCAACTAGTGATTGCAATGGCCATAGAAAGCCAGCATTTGACAGGTCTGCACTAAATTTGTTTCTCTTATACACACCCAAACCCAACACATTACTCTTACTAATTTTGATACATACACTTTTGAAGTTATAACAAACAGCAAAACCACTCCTCTCTGTGATCTCACTGTTAGTGACCAGGCGGTGTTTAATTTATTCTCACAGTATTAGTACCTAGAAGACATGTCTGTTTTCTACACCGACTTGTGACAATCTCTAACCACTGAACCTGCATTCTCATTATAACATCTCAGAAACTCTTTCCTGCCTTTACCAGCAAGTTCCAGATGACAAGACACCGCTCTCACAATTCTCTCTCTCTCCCCCACCCCACCCCTGGGTGCCCCAAAGGCCACTCAGCAAGCCCAACTGCACTTCAGAGCACCTGAGAGAGTTGCATGATCATCTGACTCCTCAGTGACGACCCTTTTCCACCACACTTTTAGCCTGAGGCCTCCCAGTCTTTTGGGCTGATAAGTGTCCTGGACCTGGCAACATGAGGGTAAGCAAGTGGCGCTTCTGAAAAATGCTGGCAAACTCGGATCATAAATTGTCTCTCTCTCACCCCTTCCCACCCCTCAGGCCAGTTCTCAGTGAGCAAGCCCACAGTCAGAGCAGCATGACTTCCTTCCATTATGTCGCCAGTAAGTCTGATGACCCTTTACCACCACTGACTCCTGTTTATATTTATATCTCTCTCTCCCTCCCCCTCAGGCCATGATTGAGCAAGCCCAACATCACTAGAGCACCGTGACTAATAACTGACTGTCATAATATGGGGAGGACAATTCTTGAGAGCTGCTGCACTGGCACCCAGATTTTTATTTTAGTCCCTTGCAGTTTTTTTCACTTCTCTCTCTCTCTCTCTCTGCAAAACATTACATTTCACTGAACTGCCACATTTTGATCACCCCTTGTTTTACTTCGGAGCTCTACATGCACTGTATCACTGACTGTCATAATAGGGAGGACAATTCTTGAGATCTATGCACCGGCACCCAGATTTGTATTTTAGCTCCTTGCAGATTGTTTTCTCCCTCTGCATTAAACAACTAACTCAACTGAACTGCCACATTTTGATCTCATCCTTATTTCAGAGCTCTTCACTGCTATGCGGGAGATCAGAGGGCTGTGGGTTCAGTTCCCACATCTGGCACTTGGGTTAATATCCCAGTACTGACACTGTAGTGCAGCATAAAAGGGATGCTGCACTTCTGAGGTGCCGTCTTTCAGATGAGACGTTAAACCGAGGTCCCATCTGCCTGGATTGGTGGTAGTTCAGGTGGATGTTAAAGATCCCATGGCACTTATCGAAAAGAGTAGGGGAATTTCCCCTGTGTCCTGGCCAAATTTCCCTCATTCACTAAAAATACCACCAACAGCTGTCCAATCTGGTTCAAGGTCAGTTGGCATTCATCTGTATCCCCCTCCCCCGGGTCGTGCCTGAAAATAGGCAGGATTTGTCTAGTGCACTTACCCGGTCAATAAAAACTAAATAAATAAATGTCATGTGTCTAGCAAGAGAGCATGTCTTGTCACTTACTGTGCTCCATGCTTTCTGGGTTTCCTGACAGGCTGTATACAGCAGGGCCACTGCGACGACCACTCCCTCTGGAAGCTGGTCTGAGAATGCTTCCTCCAACTTTATTCTTCTTGGTGACTGACCGTGATGCCCAACACCCCAGGCTCATGTCCAGGTGAGGTCTGACCTCCACCTCACTATAATTCCGGCTATCCCCATCTGACATGATCGCGACCAGTGTTGCGACCCAAATGTGATTCAAGTGACTTAATTCCAAATCGATTGGTGGATCCTTCGCTGCAGAACTTCTCCATGGCCCAAGGACTGAATTGTCCACTCAAAAACATCTGCATGACACGTTCTGCGGCTGCGCAGTCAGGAACTGAGAGGCTGAGAATGAGCAGCCCAGGGGCACGCGCTAAGACTGTGCTTCTGGGCATGCGAGGAGTGGGAAAGGGTCAACAAATCAGGTTTGGCCATGGGCTTGCAGGTGAGCAGGTTAAGAGCTCCAGAATTGGGTTGGACCCACGAAATACAGGTCACTTGGGGGCTATGTGTAGAAGCCTAGGTTAAGCTTTCCAGTTTGTTAAATGCTTAAGTAACTCGGAGTCTGAGTCATCATTGCAGCCCCCAGTGGTAGTTTAGAACTGCTGTATTTGTAATACTAATAGGGTAGATACATAGATACATAGACAGTGTCGGCAGATAAGGGCCTATGGCCCACCCAGTCTGCCTATTTGAGCTTGTAAGTTCAGTTTATTTTTTCATAGAAGTCTGTTGCCCCTTACCCCTGACCTCCAGAATTCCTTTATGTCTATCCCATGCATTCTTAAATCCCGTGATTGTTTCAGTCCCCACCACTTCCTCTGGCAGGGTGTTCCACTTGTCCACCACCTGTTCTGTGAAAAAATTCTTCCTCACGTTTCCTCTGAATCGCCCTCCCTCCAACTTCATCCCATGCCCTCTAGTCCTGGGACATTATTTTGCTTAAAAATAGTGTATTCCTGCACCCTGTTCCTCCCTGTAAGATACTTGTATGTCTCTATCATATTCCCTCTCTCCCTCCTCTCCTCCGGGGAGTACATGTTCAGTTCCTTCAACCTGTCCTCATAAGACTTGTGATGCAATCCATGCACCATCTTTGTTGCCCTCCTCTGAACCTTCTCTACCCTGTCTATGTCCTTACATAGGTAAGGTCTCCAGAACTGCACACTGTACTCCAGGTGGGGCCTCACTAGTGTCTTGTATAGTGAATTATGACCTCCTTTTCCTGCTGGTGATGCCCCTGCCTATGCATCCCAGCATCCTATTTGCTTTACCTGCTGCCTTGTCAACTGTTTCCCTACCTTGAGGTCATCAGAGATGATAAC
This sequence comes from Neoceratodus forsteri, assembly GCA_016271365.2. Taxonomy (NCBI): domain Eukaryota; kingdom Metazoa; phylum Chordata; order Ceratodontiformes; family Ceratodontidae; genus Neoceratodus; species Neoceratodus forsteri. The sequence continues at coordinate 1,072,073,030 of CM057456.1, forward strand.
CCCAAGATCCCTTTCCTGCTTGGTGCATACTATATCTTCACCCCCCAACTGATATATTGTGCCAGTGTTTTTGTGCCCCATATGCATTATCTTGCACTTCTTTGCATTGAATTTCAACTGTCAAATCCCTGACCATTCTTCAAGTTTCTGCAGGTCCTTTCTCATTCTGTCTACACCCTCTGGTGTGTCTACTCTGTTACAGAGCTTTGTGTCATTAGCGAACAGTGAAATTCTACCTTCCAGGTCCTGCACAATGTCACTGATGAAGATGTTGAATAGGACCGGTCCCAGCACTGATCCCTGTGGTACCCCACTGGTCACTCTTCCATCTGTGGAGTGACAGTCATTTACCACCAACCTCTGTGTCCTGCCACCCAGCCAGTTACCTACTCACCACACTACTGTCCTGCCCACACCCATATTCCCCAGTCTGTGTAATAGTCGCTATGTGGCACAGTGTCAAGGGCCTTGCTGAAGTCCAGATAGGCCATGTCCACTGCCCTCCCCTGATCTACCGCCCTAGTCACCCAGTCAAAAAATTCAACGAGGTTGGTCTGACATGACCTCCCCCTGGTGAAACCATGCTGCCTTGGGTCCTGTAGTCCATTGACAACCAGATGTTCCACCAATCTCTCCTTCAGTAGTGCTTCCATGATCTTTCCCACTACTGAGATGAGGCTGACTGATCTGTAGTTCCCTGCTTCCTCTTTGTTCCCACTTCTGTATAAGGGGACTACATCTGCTGTCCTCCAGTCTTTGGGTACCTCCCCTGTTTCCAGTGATAGGCTAGCAGGATAGCCAGAGGTTCAGCCACCACCTCTCTTAGTTCTTTAAGGACCCTGGGGTGCATCCCATCTGGACCCATTCTTTATCAACTCTTATTACTTCCAGTTCCTTCGGGACCCTTTCTCATGTAAAGGGACTTGTGTCCATTTCTGCACCATTCTCACCCCTTGTACTCTCTTCAGACCCATTACCCTCATCTTCCTCAGTAAAGACTGAGCAGAAATACCTATTCAATATGTCAGCTTTACTGTTGTCATCCTCACCTGCACCCATTCTCCCTTCAGTCTCACTATCCCTCCTTTGCCTTTCTTTTTCACTTATGTACCTGTAAAGGTTTTGTCCCCTCTACCCACTGATTTTGCAATGTGTTCTTCTGTCTGAGCTGTGGCTTCCTTACTGACCTCCCTGCCTCCCTTTGCTTCCCCTGGTACATCTCCCTATCCCCTTCTGCCTGTGTCTTTTTGTATTGCCTGAATGCAATCTTTTTGGCTTTCACTTTCTTTGCTACCTCTTTGGAAAACCATAATGGTCTCCTCTTCCTTTTCCTCTTGCTAAATTGCTTAATGCATAATTCTGTTGCTCTTGTAATCCCCATTTTAAATACTGCCCACTGTTTCTCAACCCCTGATTCCTGCCCCATTCTCCTTAATGCCTCTTTCAAGTATCTCCCCATTTGCCTAAAGTCTGCCCCCCTAAAATCCAGGATACGTGTTTTGTGTGGTTTGGTTCTGCTCTTTCTGTGATTTCAAACCACAATGACTGGTGGTCACTGTTCCCCAGGTGCTCCCCCACTGTTACCCCCATCACACTGTCCCTGTTTGTGAGCACAAGGTTCAGTATTGCCTTCTGCCAAGTTGGTTCCATGACCAGTTGCTTGAGGAAGGCACCGTGAAGGGAGTCGAGTATAAATCTGCTCCTAGTTGATGCTGCTGCTGGGGTGCTCCAGTCCACGTCTGGAATATTGAAGTCTCCAACCAGTACTACCTCACCCTTGTCTACCATCCTTTGGATGGCTAGCATCAGCTCCCTATCTGTTTCTTCCTCCTGGGCTGGTGGTCTATAGACCACACCTGTGCAGATGGCTGGCCCAATTTTCCTTTCCAGCTTAACCCACAGTATCTCTCCCCCATTTTGTTCCTTCTGGATCTCTGTGGCCCTTATGTCATTTTTCACATACAGTGCCACTCCTCCTCCCTTCCTGCCTGCTCTGTCTCTTCTGAATATTTTGTAGCCAGGTATGGCCATCTCCCAGTCATGGTTATCATTACACCAGGTTTCAGTGATGGCCACAATGTCCAGGTCTGACTGCACCATGACAGCCTCCAGATCTTCCATCTTGTTGCTAAGGCTCCTGGCCTTTGCACACATGGCTTTCCATGATTTAACCTCTCTAGACTGTTTCACTGTTCTATTCCAGCTCCTTCCTTGGTTGTCCTTTATCCCTGGTTCTTCTTGCTGTCTGCCCTTCTGCTGAATTTTGCCCCTTTTCTGCCTATCCACCTCTTGGGCACTAATCTCCATTTTTTGCACACTGCTTTGTAGAGATAGCCACTCCTCTGGTTCACTGGTTCCACTGCTAGCTGTGGGGCGTGAGGAAGTAGATACCATTCTTGCTGGCCTGACACCCCCCTTTGCTAGTTTAAATGCTTGTCAATGTAGCATTTAAACTTATCATTGAGTGCTTGGATTCCCCTCCAGGATGGATGCAGGCCATCAGGCTTGAACAAACCTCCATCCCTCCAGGTGGGTCCCCAGTCTCCAATGAATCCAAACCCTTCCTCACAGCACCAGTTCTTTAACCCTGAGTTAAAGTTCTTGGTGCATACACCCCTATGCTCTCCCTTGCCTCTTGCAGGTAGTACTTCTGAGAAAGTGACAGAAGTAGCTACTTGCTTGAGACTCCTCCCCAATTTCCTAAACTCTTCCTGAACTTCCTTTGGCTCCCCATTTATCAGGTCATTAGTACCTAGGTGGATAATGACATCCAGCTCACCCTCCCGTCTTGCCTTCCCGGTGATCCCCAGGATCTTCCTTCCATCCCTCCATGCCATGGCACCTGGTAGGCACCTCACCTCCCTGTCCCCCCCCCTCCTGTGTTCCTAGCTGGATCCCTCTTATGATGGAGTCCCCCACCAGGATTCGCTAACTCCTCCTATGGGGTCCACTGCTTTCCCTGCTGAGGTCACCTCCTTGGCTAACCTCCACATCCTTTCCTTCCACTTCTCTGGGTACCTCTATTTGGTTGTCTCCATTTACAAGTGTGGCATATGAGTTCTTGAGTGGAATAGGATCTGGGATGTGCCTCTGCCTGACTGCTCTAACCCTCCCTGAGCCCACTATCATCCAAGTGCTCCTTGTTCTCGGCATCCTTTGAGGCAGTTGCATTGGACTGGGTGGTCTCTGGATAGGGAGGATGGTACTCCTGACCTAGTTTACTTCCACTCTGAGTCTGGGTACCTCATCCCGCAGTCCAGAGAGATGCATGCAGATAGGGCAGCACCTCAGTGTCCAGAAGGTCTGCCAGAATATGGCTGCCCCACAGCCACTGCATTGTACCACTCCCCACATTATACTGCAATTATACTATAGTGTATGGTGGAACGTCGTTCTCCACCGAAATCGATCATTTTCGAAACCTTGTAGTCACACACTAATGATGTTCGCAGTACAACAGAATGATGTTTTCTACTGTACTGCGAACGTCACACTGTGTCCCCGCGAGCATTTGACAAGTTAGCTCACTCCATAGACAGACACATGGCGAAAAGCAGCAATATCGGGGCAGTATTAATGGTTAGTGTGAAAACGCTCACAGTGTAAATTATTTTTCCTTCTAGTAACTGTTTTTTCCCCAAAAAATGCGTTCAACATACACTATAAAGAAAAGTGCATGGGGAGCAGTTGACAACAGGCATCTTTCACCTCGTTGGCACTATGACAATGGACACCTCTCGAGCTGCGCTCTCGAGGTAATCCGTTGTCATAGTGCCAACTCGGTGAAAGAATAGCCCTGTTGTCAGCCGTTCCCCATGCACTATCCTATATGTTATTCCACTACTTGTCTGTTACTGAAGCTCTCCTGGTTCCCTTTTTATTAATTTACTGTCCTAAAAATACTGCCACTGATCCTCAGATACTTTTCTTTAAAAAAAAAAAGAAAATAAACCAATAAATAAATAAATGAGTCAAAACACTTGTCGTGCTGAGGGTGGGCTTCTTCCCCCTTATGCCCCTCCTACTCCACACCCCTTACTATACCCTGTGTTTAGCTCCTGTCAATCAGATTTAACAGGGCATACAATTAAGAGCTGGGGGAAGGGGGGAGGGGGTTACATTTTCAACAGCCAAAAACAATTCTAAGTAAAGACAACAAAGAAAGTACAGTGTCACTAAAAGCCCATAATCTAAGTTTAAAATAAAAATAGCAATTACCAGTTACTGTAAAGCACTGAATTGAATATGTTTCCTTTCCCCTTCTGGCTTCTGGCCCCTGAGACTAAGGGGGGGGGGACATGCAATGACTATACTCCAAACATTATTGGTGCCCGAGGAACTTTACCTGAACTGACCAGGATATTATCTGTTTGTTACCATTTAGAGTTATAAATTAATTATGTTACAGTTGTTTTCAAGTACAGCAGTGACTCTGGTAGGCAGAAAAGTGTTGTGTAAAGTTTTGTTTGAAATGTGAGAGCAACAGGCTAGAAATGCTCTGTACTTCAATGTTGATTTTTATTAGGTCTGCAATTAATAAACAACTTATAACCTCACTTGGGTGTAAATCAATTCAAGCGTGCAACAAAACCAGCCAGCCCTGAGAAGACACCCAAAGGACAACACATGAAGGTGGATTCTCCTCTTTGTGATGAACCTAAAATCTGAAAACAAAGCCCAGGAAGTTTACTGCCTGCACCATGGAACTGGAACAACTACAGGACAGAGTGAGATTGAAAGCCTGCTGCAGTTGCAAATAGAACAGTTCATCAATGTGTGCAGGTATATGAAAGTCTTAGGCTCATGTGATGAAGCAATAGAAAGAAAAAACAAACATGCTTTGATGAGATCAACAGATATAGAATTGGATGAGACTGAGGAAAGGGAGGAAGAAGAGGCAACATGTAATTATCTGCAAAAGTTAATATTGTACAGTATATCAGTCAGCTACAAGAGAAGGGTCCAAAATCCCCAGGTGTGACTGAAAAACAAACACAAAGAGAGAGAGAGAGAGAGAGATAGAGCTCTTAAAAGTAAAATATGTAGTGTAACCCCCCTGCAAATGGGGGTTCCCAAAAGTCTTCCAGGAACTTGCCTGAATACTCCAAGTCTGAGCAGTGTTCAGTGTCTCAGCTGTTTAAATGTGGTTCCAAGTGAGTGCTATTTAAGCCTCCACGTACTGTCTCTTTAAAAGCTGTCTGTTTGCAGGCTTAATTAGTTTGTATGGGGGACTGTGTATTTAATGCTCGAATCCTGCCTGAGCTGCTGCCAATTCACTCAGTTTCTGCCGTTGCTACATGTGCAGAGGGAGCCTTGTTGAAAGACATAACTGTTTGCCAGAAATCATTTAGAGTGACTGAGAAAATGTAGTTTGTCTAACCTGTCTTTATTTCAGCATGAACTGTTTCAGTGTAGCTCTTTCATTTTGGTCCTGAATTGCTGACTTGGACCAATCAGGATGATAGGGAGGCCTGAAAAAGGAGCCTGTGGATGAATTGGAATTGGATTCTCAATTTTGAGCCAGCCACAAGGGGACTGTATGAGCAGTGACTCTGGAAAATGTAGTTTTGACCTTGGCACCTTATTTCACCAACGGAGGGAGTCTTATAGTGAGTGACAGCCAAACCAGCCAACAGAATGGTGTGGAGCTAGAGGAAATGCCCTGCTCTGTGACTGGAAAGATCAGATCAATTGTGACAGTGAAGAGAGAAGGAGATCTGTGCTTCTGAGGTGTATAGTTTCATGCGGGAAGCACAAGTGATGCCCTGAGGTACGGCCTGCAGCCATTATAAGTGCTAGTTTGGACTGAATCTAACTTGTGAGGAGAAAGAAAGAAGTCTGAAAGGTAGAAACCAGGCTAACTATGTAGAAGACTGGAGAAATTGTTAAATTGCGCTCGGTCTGTCAGGAACAGAAGCTGCTGTGTGTGCTCCCGGGTATTTTGCAGTAATTGTGATCGGGATCTAGGAACAGACTGCCTGATATAGTACTTTCCTTTTACATATGAATGTGCGTAGTGCTTGTGGGGAATCACTATTTCCAATCCCCTGTGCTGTGTGTTGAAGCTGGAAGCAAACCCCAGCTTGTCTCGGACTAAATTCATTTGCTATCTACTGCAGTGGGGTCCAGTCACAAGGACCTAGTCTCCATGCCCTGTTGTTCTGGCAACCCAGAAGAACATCCACCATCCAGTTCTCAGCTTGGGTATTGTGAGTACAAATCAGGATATTCCCCTGCAGCCTGTTTTCAATTACAAGTGTATCATCTAATTATTGTTGTTTCACTGCTTCATGGACTGAGCCATCCAGCTCCGGATTACAATTGAGTGTTGTGCATATATTTTCTTCTACAGGGCCCTGTCCATCTGCACCTGCCAGCCAACCCCGGTCAACGGACCTGACTAGCCCCCCCCCAACCTGGGTACCCAGAGTGTGACTTTTTAGACCCTGTATGTGTGCACAGTATTGTGATTTAATTCTGCCAATTAACCTGATCTCCCCTTCTTGTGTTTTATATCCCCTAAATAAACCAGATTTGATGTTGTTGAACTTTAAACTGTCTGAAGTGTCAGTACCTACATATCAAGCATTGTATTGGTTTGTGTATGTTGATTAACCTTATTTTACAGGGGGTCCCCAGAGACAAACCAATCACTCTCAGGGGTAAGTGGTGCTTTATGAATGAACAGTGTGTACATGTGGGGTACTGGGACTGTAACTTCTGTGCATTGTATGAGCCACTAGAGGGAATAAAAGCGGATCTCAGTGTTCCAGAGGGCTGTGACCAAGCTAGTCTAACTACGACAAACCCTGACCTCTGGGTGGAGGCACCCGCCATAGAACCTAGGCCCCTCAACCTGTCAGTAGTCAAGCAGGCAGGGATAGTAGCTCTTGGGATAGCGCCACCTGGGGGTTACAGTAGCCCCGCAGAAATATTTTGAAGACTGTAGACAAGCTATGGAGATGGAAATGTAAGTGTTAAGTGACAAACTTGGAGTGGTAGGCTTAAACCTAGTCCAAACTGAAGTAGTCACAAAACCCAAAGCAGAGAGATACCAGAGGTGACAATATGGCCGGATTTTAAAATATTTGGCCAATAGGGGAGAGAGGTCAGAAAGATCGATTGCCATACACAAACTTAATGCACCAAATTGATACAGATCTTCAGAAAGGGCATACAGAGGCAGACATGATTGAAGCAATTATCAAAGCAGTTAGTCCAGGACTTAATATCAGGGACATGTTGGAAATTAAAAGTCATCTAACCCCCACACAACTGAAAACAATATTGTAAGGACACTGTAAGGAAGAAAGTACCTCTGACCTATACCACAGATTGGTTAACATCTCCCAAGGTCCACAGAAATCCCCTCAAAACTTTTTGTTTAGGGCTACTGAGCTGAAGGACAGACTGTTATTTGCATCTTAAGAGAGAAGGTGTGAGGAACAATATAACCCCAGTCTCATTCAAAAGAATTTTTTGAAGTCTGTGGGGACTGGACTGCTAAGTGAGCATATCAAATTCCAGATTAAACACTGCCAAGACAATTCTGCTGTCACAGATGAGGAACTGAGAGCAGCAGGCTAGAAATGATCTGTACTTCAATGTTTATTTGTATTAATTGCAGACCTAATAATCAACTTAAAGCCTCATTTGGTATAAATCATGTCAAGTGTGCAACACAGTGCTTAAACTGCAGAGTGGAAAAGAAAAGATTAATATACCATTAAAAGTCTTTTTTCAACCAGCTGACACTAATTTTGCAAGCAAATGTCTACATGACATCAGACTCTGTGTGAAAAGATGTCCAGCTAAACAAATAATGATTTGACAAAATCGGTTTTAAGAGCAAAAGGCCTTTACAAAACCAGTTCAAACCCCGGATTCCCTCTGTCAAAACAAGAGAACAGGATAAAGATAAAAAAAAACCTGGCTGATTTGCTAAAAAAACAGGAAGGTAGTAACCATACATGACAAACTGTTCAGCAACCATGGGATTCTAGTGAAGGCTATAAATGAGAACAGGAAACTTGCTCTGTGTACACACATAGTTTCAGAGACAGAAATTGGTCTGTGGTTACCTCCACTTTCTGCACAATAAAGTCTGCAAACTGGCAAGTACTGTACACCAATATCCAGAATCATTCACCCTGCTTCTCACTGGAAAATGGAGGTTTCAGGAGAGACAGGAAGAACTACTTCACAGAACAAGCAGTTAATAATTGAATCTCAGTTCAAAAAGGATAGTTAATGTATCTGAGTAGCAATTATGTGATTTTTATTGATGCAAAGATGTTTTCTTCATCTGTAACTGGTTATTTGTAGCTCATGCACACAGCACCTCCAACCTGTGCAGGGTCCTAACTCCAACCAAAGACAGGATCCTAACACAGCAGAAGAACCAATGCTCCTTTAACCAAGCCCCGTGATTTATCCATCATTCTTATTCATCGTGACTGAGTCTCCAGCTGTGAGCTGGAATTGGGACCTGCAAGGATCCATGGGGGATACTGAATGACTGGTAGACCCTGTGTCTCGCATAGCTTCCTTCTCTCCTACACAGTTCTTGGTTCCTAAACCTCTGTGCCTATCTTGTCCCTCTTTCTCTCCTCACTCACAATGTCTGCCATTCCCCTTTTTGTACCCTGGGCAGGAGACATACAGGCACTGGTGACACAACTGGCATACTAGCACCCTGATGACACAAATGGCAGAGGGAGGAAACAGCAGAATTTGTAGCACCCTACTGGTACAAAGGCTACACAATAAATATATAATAAAAATTATCCGATACATAATATAGTTATGATGCTGATGGCTAGCTGCCCCTCTGCCCTTTGACCAATATCGGTATTGCTACCCACACATCTGGCAGTTGTTGTGTCAGGTAGTCTGTTGTAGTCCTGGGGCTATTAGAGATAGCACATCCCTTTACACTGAGTGGGCTGGCCTGGGTTATTTTCCACAACAGTTCTTAGGGAAATGATAAAATAACATATTTACGTAGAACAGTGCCTCCACCTGGGGATATTATTGAGAGCACACCAGGACAGTTGAGCAATGAACCCACTGGGCAAGGGAGCAGTAACTTGGGTAATGGCAACATTTGTAAGTTTCTATCATGTCTCCTCTTTCCCTTCTGGTCTCCAGGGTGTACATGTTGAGGTTTTGTTGTCTTCGCCTCATACATCTTTTCCTCCATACCCTGGATCATTCTGATCACCCATTGCTACACCACTTCCCCATCTCACTGTCCTTACAGAAATATGGACTCCAGAACCTAATGCTGTTGACCTGTATAGTGGAAGGATCACCACCTCGCGTCTGCTGCTTATTCTCCACAGAAGAAATAAAAAAAAAAGATGGCACACACATCGAGGCTGTTTCAAATGCTTTAGTGAGCTAAAGTACAAGATCACCTGTTGAGAGGCAAGGCTGGGGTATATTAACCTTGCGGCGGGAAGTGACCTACATTTTAGCTTATTAAAGCATTCGAAACAGCCTCGGTGTGTGCATTGTCTTTTTATTGTTGTTCAGGTATACCGTGTGGTTGGCAGCACCTTTAGGGACCTGGTGTGTGCTACTTTGTACCTTTATAATTCTTCTCTTCCCTATATACCCGAGCATCCTATTAGCCTTCCCCACTGACTTGTTGCATTGAGCTTTGGATTTCAGATTTCTGATATTATTACCCCAGGTCCTTTTCTTCTGCTTTGATCTCTAATACCAGACCTCCATCATGTATTGGGCTCAGTCTCTTTTTCTGTGATGTACATTGCCTTTTGCTGTGTTTCATCACTGTAAAGCTCAGCTGCCAGATCTCAGACCATTTTACCAGCCTACCCAGGTCCTCCTTTAGTGCTCTAATCCCCTTGTCACTGTCTACCCTTGCACAGAGCTTAGTTCTATCTGTGAAGAGGCAGATGTTGCACTGTATTCTTCACATCCTGTGTCGCTTATGAATTTGTTAATGAGGGCAGGACCCAGGAGTGAGCCCTGTGGTACCCCGCTTGTTACCCCTTTAACATTCAAACATTAATTATTTACCACTACCCTTTGCATCCTACCTGAGTCAACTTTCCACCCGTGATGCCAATCTGTTTCTCCCCTCCCAAGTCCCTTATTTGGGGGGCTTAGCTGAAGGCCTTACTGGAGCCAAAGTAGAGTATGTCAACTACCTGTCCTTTGTCGACCACCCTAGACATCCAGTTGAACTCTATTTGGTTCATCTAGCATGATATCTTCCTGGTGAGTCCTTGCTTCCTATCATCCTGCAATTCATTTATTTCAGAAAAGTCACTCAGTTGTTCTCTTAGTATGGCCTTGAGTAACTTTCCACTACAGACATTAGGCTGACTGATCTGTAGTTAGCTGGCTAGTTATTCTTCTTACTTTTCTAGAGAGGGACTACATCAACAGTCCTCCAGTCCCCGGAGATGACTCCTGGGTCCAGCAAGCAGTTGAAAATACCTGCTTGTGGAACTACAAATACCTCAGTTGCCTCCTTGAATACCCTTGGATGCAACCCATCTAGCTGCACTGAATTTGTCCCCTCGAAACCCTCTCAGGTCTTCCAGCACTTTATTTCCATGATAACAGCCATGATTGATATAGCTCCCCTCCTTTCCCCTGTTTACCTCCACCCCCACAATCTGGTAGTGGCCCGTCCTCCTCCTCATATTAAACACTGAACAAAAATATTGGTTCATTAACTCAGCCTTGCCTCTATCCCACCTCCTCTCAGTCATTCCCCTTTTTTAGCCTCATAATACCCTTTTTGACTTCACATTTCTCCCAGATGTATCATAAAAATGCCATCTCCCCATGCTTCACCCCCTTGTTATTCTAAGCTCTAACTTGTTTTAAGCACCTCTGACCTTCCTACTGATCTCTCTGGATGCCCTTAAATATGCCTCACTTTGGCTACCTTTGTATTTCCTAAATCCCATTATCTTCTTATCTCACTGCCTCCTTCATGTCTGCTGTGAACCTCAGTGCCCTCTTGCCCTTATCCTCTTGCTTACCCTTCTAATTCTGCTGGCCAGCGACTCTATGACACCCAATTTGCAGTTTAAATTTTTATTGAATTATAGAGACACAAAAAATATCTCAACAGTAATGGAAATACAAGCAACAATTCATATAGTACATACAAAACACATTGAATCATAGTCAAGAAGTCACGTATCTTACATAGAACCCTAAACCAATGGTATGGAAATTGGACAAGTCTGGTGAAATATTATGAGAGCGAGAGGACGTCTAAGGAAAAGTGGCCTTGTGGAAGGAGATCCTCCCTCTAACCTATATACTATTGGTGGCAAGGGGTGGGGGGTGGCCCTCAGGGAGGCTTTAACATGTCCTTACTTATAGGGTCAGTGGAGGTGGTGGATGTGCACTAAGTGTACTGCATAAAAGGGGAACACCTATCCAAGTGGATTTCCAGTGTGTCAATGGCTAGGTGTGTAAACCTGGAGTAACTAACTAGCTTAGGCATGGCCACCAGCCAAGCCATGAGGGAAGGGACCTCCTTTCTTCTCCACTTACAGAGTATGAGTCATTTGGCTTCCACAGAGGCCTGCAAGAGCCATGCGAGGAGCGGGCCAGTTAGCCTACAATGAGATGGAGGGACCCCCAGTGCCCAGAACACTAGCATGTTAGGGACCTGGTGGCCAAGAACAGGGTTTTAAATAATTGATTAGCAGTTTTTTTCTTGGGACAATGCTAACTGTACAGAAAGTATTTATGTAGGTTTTCTAGAAATGCTATGTTTGTTAAACACAGTGAGGCAAGTGCTATGCATTTTCACAATGTTTTAGCACTTTTATGAGCAAAACGCTAATCAATTTTAGGAGTTAAATAAAACCCTGAAGAATAATGGAGCAGTATTGAATTACTTCAGACCAAAAAGAACGAATGGGGTCACATTGCCAAAACACATGTAGTTAAGTCTGCCCCTTTGGCATCACATCTCCAACATACATCTGCCTGTATTAAACCCATTTTTTTGCATGAGTGTGGTACCAGAGTTGTCATATTTTATTTTGGATAAGAAAGCTCCGGGGATCAACACAGGCTTTTTTGCTGTACTCCAACCACTGTTCCATTCATCCACTATTATAGAAGAGCCCAGCATATTTTGCCATTTCCCTTTGGCCAGCAATGAGGGGTCAGGCAAGTGCTCTCTCATGAACTTATAATTCTGGCCAGCTAGCTCTTTCTTCAGTTGTGACCATCTATCTAAAGGCAGTTTCTTAGTAGTGGCCCTGTCATTGGATTGACATATAACACAAGGACACCCTCTTTTAAGCCAGCCTGAATAAAGGTGTCTTAGCTGTAAATATCTCCAAAATTCCTTTCTCTCCAGTTTGTATCTTTTTTGTAAAGAAGTGAAGCTATCTAGGGTGTACCCATCCACCATTAAGATGTCACTCAGCCTATTGATCTGGTTTTCCTTCCATCCCTCCCACAAAAAGGGTCTCTGGTTAATTGTCCAGCTGGAGTTATTTCAGAGGATAAGGAACTTCCCTGGGTTCAAGCATGACTTACTGATGGACCCTACCTGGTGCCATACTCTATGGGCTGCATTAATAGTCAACCAATGTCAAAATGTGGGAGGAAGAGGGCTGCCCAGATACCCTGTAAGGTGATGACCAAAAAGGGCACCTCTTTCAATTGCTTCCCAGGCTGGTAGGACTCCCGTGTTTTCCCACAACAACTTACATGTGTTAGCCACTGAGAAGGCATAGGCATAATATTGGAAATGAGGAAAGCACCACCACCCCCCTACACACTTATTCCAAGGAGCTCAATGTTTGGCTCTACTGTATTGGGGAATTTTATTTTCCCACAGGAAGACACTCATTATGGTGTCCCATCTTTGGAACCATTTTTTCCGAATTTCAATTGGGAGATGGGAAAGTACATAGTAAACCCTCGGTGCCATTATCATTTTGATTGCTGCCACGTCCCCAAACAGGGAAAGGTTTAGCTGTTTCCATCTCAGAGCTTCCTCCTTTAGACTAATGACCAGTGGAGTAAGATTAGCCTCTGGTAGGGAGGATACAGAAGGAATGACCCTTATGCCCAAATATTTAATACCCCACCCCAGTACATACTAGACCTACTTCTGAGATGTCCTCAGAGGTAAGCTTAGCATTTAAGGGTAGGACCTCTGTTTTACCTTGGTTGACCCTTAAGCCGGAGATGTCTGAAAAAGCTTGCAATAAGTCTACAATGTGCTTCACACTGGCATGGAAATCATCAATTAAGAGAAGGTAGTCATCCGCATATAGCAGGGCATAGTGTGAGATGTTCCCCATGATTATACCCCTAATATTGGGGTGCTCCCTAACTGCACTGGCTAAGGCTTCAATGACTAGCACAAATAACATTGGAGACAGTGGGCACCCCTGTCTAGTACCCCTGTGTAATTCAGTTGCATCTTAGAGAATATTATTTGTCAACAATCTTGCCATGGGGGCTATATAGAGAGTCTTAATCCAGCTCCTATAAACACTGCCAAAGTTATAGTGTTGGAGTACCGCATGCAGGAAGTCCCACTCGACTGAATTGAAGGCCTTCTCAAAATCTACTGAAATGGCTGTGGCCAGAGTGGGGATTTGCCCCACTCTTTGTATGAGGGAGACCAGGGACCATACTGGCTCAGCCCTTCACACAGCCCACTTGAGAGGTGTGTGGTTTAAGCATGGGAAGACTGTTTCCAGATGGGCTGCTAGCACTTTTGCAAGGATCTTGGTATCCGCATTAATAAGTGAAATGGGTCTATAGCTTGCTGAAAGAGTGGGTCTTTCCCTTCCTTCAGGAGGGCTGTAATAATCGCCTCTCTAAGAGTGGTAGGAAGTGCTTCCTTTAGTAGAGTCTCTTGTAACATATCCCTCATGGGGAGAGAGGCAGTCTCTTGTATTACCTTGTAAAAGTCAGCTGAGTAGCCATCCCCCCGGAACTTTCCATGCAGCCATTTTATTTATTGCATCCCTGATTTCTTGCACTTCTATAGGCCCCTCCAGCTGCTCACATTGGGCATTAGTAAGCTTGGGAAGCTTCGTGCCTTCCACAAAATTATCAAATTTGGCTTTATCCCAGGTAATATGAGAGCTGTACAGGAAGTCATAGAAAGATAACATGATTTTGTTTATGGAGTCAGATTTACTAAATTTTTCCCCTTTTTATTCTGAAATTGCGCTATATGCATATTGGCCTGTTGTTTTTTCAATCTATATGCCAGTAATTTCCCAGCTTTTCCCCTCCCACCCAATATTTGTGTTTCAGTCTTAATGTCTGAAGTTCTGCCTTATGGGAAGGTAGCATGTTTAGCTTCACTCTCAGTACCAGAAGTTCATGCAAGAGCTCTGGATTTTGAAGTCTCTTGGGGTCTCTCTTATATTGATTTTCCTTTTCCCCCAGTGCACTTTCCAACTCTATGGTCTCTTTTTCCCCTCTGTTTCCTGTGGTGGGAGGCATAGCTTTTAATTCGGCCTCGTAGTGTGGCTTTAAATGCCTCTCATATGGAAGCCGCCGAGGTGGACCCTTGTGGATTATCAGAGAAGTAGGTCTTCGCCTCCCCCTGAAGCCATTCCCTAAATTCTTTCTCCTACAACAGAATGGGATCAAGCCTCCAGTTTACTGACCTAGAGCAGGGGTAGATGGCACCAGAGAGGGTGTCAGTGGGGCATGATCGGACATGTACAGCGGGGCTATTGTGATATCTAGGATCTTATTCGAGATGTTTGGGGAAATAAACCAGTAGTCAATCCTGCTGGCAACTTACTTGGCTTCAGAGAAATAAGTGTAATCTCTCATATCTGGGTGTCTACCCTCCAAATATCTTGCAGTTTATGCAGAGTGAGTAGGTCCTTCAGAGCCCTGATGGACTGGGGGTATGAGTCAGGCCTGGAGTTGGACCTGTCCATGAGGGAGTCCATCATCAGATTAAGGTCCCCCCCCCCCCAACAAGAAGTCTGTCTCCCCTGCTGCCAGCTCCACCAATTCTTGTGAGTGATTATGATAGAACTCTGGGGAATCTTCATTTGGGGCATATATAATATATACTCGCATATAAGCTGAGTTTTTTTAGCGACGTTTACATTTCAATTTATAGTACCTCGGCTTATACACTGGTCGGCCCAGAAATGGAATGGAGCTCCTTCCCGAACCATCTTTAGCAAAGTTGTGTGTGGTGCCCTATGGAGGTCAGATGCAGCCAGGGAGACAGAAGCAGCAAAGGACCTCCAGAGAGAGTGAGGGAGAAGTGTGCTGGGAGGCAGAGATGCCAGTGAAGACAGCCACGCTTGCGGCAATATGTGTGTGTAAATCCCAATAAACTCCTCCGGTTCCACTGCTCTGACTCCGTCCTCCAAACCAGCAGCAATACTCAGTCAGCCAGGAGAGACAGGAGTTACTGGTAGCTTGGGATATATTTGAGTGGCATGGGAGGGAGAGTGGCATATTGCTGGCATGGCACTGGCGGGACTCGAGTCGGGAGTCGTGACTTGATGGATAAAAACACAGTCATCAGTACAACATCGGTAAACTCTGGTAAACTCCTCCAGCCCCACTACTAGCAACACTACTCAGTCAGCCAGGAGGTAGGAAGACAATGAAGGCGTGTGTGTGTGTGTGTGTGTGTGTGTGTGAGAGACAGGAGTTACTGGTAACTTGGGATTCTTGGGAGTGTCATGAAGGGACTCAAGTCAGGAGTTGGGACCTGATGGATAAAAACAGCTCGGTTTATACACGGGTTACAGATGTTTCTTTACTTTGAATTGTGACATCAGGGGGGTCGTCTTATATGTGAGTCGGCTTATACGTGAGTATATATGGTAGATTTGCTAAAAGAACGTTCCCCGTTGGGGTATTAACCCTGGCTAAGACCCATCTGCCTTCCTTGTCCACTCTATGTTCTCGCAACTGCCATTTTAGGTTCTTGTGACATAAGATAAATACCCCACCTCTGGTTTTACAGGCCGCACTGTGAACCTTCCAGCCCACCCATTCCCTTACCAATTTTTGAGCCTCTATGTGGTTCAATTTTATTTCCTGCAAGAAGGCTATTTGAGATCTCAGGGATTTTAATCTGGCTAGAATTTTCTTTCTTTCAATAGGCGAGTTCAGACCCCTCACATTCCAGGAGGTGGCCATTATCATATCCTTACACACCATCTCTTAGACTCATTAATAACTCCTGAGCCCTTAGCCAGAGCAAAAAACGGTATAGCCTGAGTACCGGAAAACCACCACTAGAATCCTTTCCAAGATGCCAAACCGGTTCACCCTCCCACCTCCATACCCTGACCCTAAATACCCAGCTAACCATACCTTGTTTAGGCTTTAAAACCTCTATAACATTTATTTTCACTTCCCAACACTTTAACACCTGTGCCATACCTTTATCTAAGAGGATCTCCCTTTGCAACCCGGCCACTAATAAATTGAGTAGCCCAGGGTCGGGATGGCCTCTCCTGGGTGTGGAGCTTGGCACCATATCATTACCCATCACTCTGTCCTGTAATTGAGGCTCTGATAGACACATAAACTTGAAGAGTCCTCGGGACCCTTTGATCCCCTACATAAACCGCTAATTCGGTAAGAAGCATTTAATAATGTAACAGCAATAAGCCAAACTGTTTCCCTTAAAAGGGGATTAAACTACAGCTGGTTGAAATATAAAGAACTCCATGACAGAAGCAATCCCCACTGCCATCCAGGAGGGGGCCTCTGCATCTCTAGTCAGACCCTTTTAATCGCACGTGAATAGTGCGCTATCTCCCACTCACACAGCCGCATGTAACCCTTCCATCAATGGGGGTTCCCAAAAGTCTTCCACGAGCTTGCCTAAATTGCTCACTGCCTGGTTGGTGTTCGGCGCTATAGCCGTTTAAATGTCGTTGCCAGTGAGTACCTTTAAAGCCTCCACATACTGTCTCTTTAAGTGCTGCCCGACTGCAGATATAATTAATCTGAATGGGGGATCTGAGTGTTTCCCTGCTCGAGTCCCAGCCAGGCTGCTGAACCATTGCTCCGTTTCTGCCATCGCTGATTGTGCAGAAGGAGCCCTGCTGAAAGATGTAACTAATTGCTGGTAATCATTTAGAGTAGCAATGATAATGTAGTTTGTTCTAACCTGCCTTCTTTACAGCAAGAACTGTTCTGTTTGGTTGCACCATTTTGGTCCCTAACTGCCGAACTGGACCAGTCAGTATTCTGGGACTCTAAAATGGAGCATGCAACTGAAGGGGATATGTGTGGAGCCAGACTCTGGGAATTGTAGTTTTGGAGTGATGGCATCTTTTTGCACCAATAGGGGGAGCATACTGTGACTGACAGCAGAACCGACCACTCGAACTTTTGGATCTGAGGGAAATCCCCTGAGTTGTCTGCTGGCAAGCCAGATCGAAGTTGGAAGCTGAGAAAACAACAGCTCATATGTCGAGCAGCTGTTTGCACAGTAGTTTGCGTGGGAGAATTGTGGAAGGCCCGACTTCTGGCCTGTTTTCTGCCCTGAAAGGAAGAAGAGGATTCTTTCTGGACTATATCTGATTCTGTGAGAACGAAGAAGCCATCGAGAGGGGTAACCAGGCTCAACCTGTAGAAGATCGAAGATTTTGCTGAAAGCGATCGGCCTGTCAGGAATCCCAGCTACTTCTGGGCTCTCAGTCTGAGAAGGGACTTTGCGATCGTGACTGAGGAGCACTTTGCCTGGTACAGCAATATTTTCTGGTATATAAAAATGCTGTGTACTGGATGGGGGTTGCGATTTAGTTCTCCTGTTGTGTGAACTGTATGCTGATTGCTGGAAGCTAAACTCAGCACCCACCGAACTAAATCAGTGGCTAGTCTATGCGACTGGGCCTTGCCACAAGGGCTCTGCCAGATTACCCTACTGCACAGAGAAGAGCCATCGACGAGAGATTGGCCCAGGGATCAGCCCTCTGCTTCTCCTGGCACTCCACAATGGTCACCTACTGTCTCAATTTTTGTCCCTCCTGTGTCCAGTCTTGGGGAATCATGAGTAAACACCAGGGTAGCTCCCTGCAACATATAGCTATATCAAAAGTGTGTCATCTGATTATCTTGCTGTTTTGTTTCCACGAACTGAGCCCTTCAGCTCTGGATTACGATTAGGGAGTGTGCATGTTGTTTTTTCCTTACAGGGCCCCGACCAGCTGCAATGCCTGCCTACCCCAGGCAACGGTCCTGGTTGGCCTTTTCCTCCATCCTGGGTACCCAGAGAGCGTGACTGTTAGGGACTCTGACTGCATGTACAGCTGTGTGATTTATAGAACCAGTAAGAAAATTAACCTGATTACCCCCCATCCTTGTTATAGCCCCCCTGAGTCAATCAGATCTACTCTTTTTCTGCAGTTCAACCAGACTGTTTCCAGTTTGTGCTTGAGGTATTATTGTTGTCATTTGTGCTGCCTAACCTTGTTTTACAGGGGGTCCCTGGGTTTGAATGGAGAAACTGACTCTGGGGGTAAATGCAAACTGTGTGGGTACTAGCAAAGCATATCAGGGGTATTGTGAAAGTAATTATTGTGTATTGTGTGGGCCACTAGCAGGAACAGGGCGGGGGGGTCACACCGTCACAGTGTCCCGGAGGGCTGTGCCCTGGTTAGTTTCACTATTACCAACCCTGACCTCTGGGGGGAGGAACCCGATACCAAACCTAGGCCCCTTAACCTGCTATTAGCCAAGCAGGCAGGGGTAGCAGCCCTTGGGACAGTGCCAACTAGGGGTTACACGTGGATTACAGCAAGGCAGCAGCCTTCGAGCAGGGGACAGCCATCACACTCCACAGGGTAGTTCCTGCCATGCAGAGGGGACTGCCCACTCCAAGGATAACAGCCTATTTGTGAAAACAGTAGAGGAAGACCTTTTTGTGTACCTGCTAATAAGATGCTATCCCCAGATCACATTGCCGCATGGCACAAACGAGCAACAACTGACAAGCAGGGGACAGCAGAAACTCTGGAGAGCACCCTCTAGCCATGGGGGGGAGGACTCCTGCAGGAAAGAAAAAAAAACTGTTATACTGGGGACAACAAATGCAGGAAGAAGCAAGTACTTAACATTGACCAGGTGCTAATAACTGACAAAGCAACCACTACTTTCTGCTGGTCGCATGGTGGAGATGATCAGGGCATGCTCGAAATCAAGCTCGTGCTTTCAAAAAAGAAACAAGAAAAAAGTCTCGTTAAGGAGAACCAAGCCCAAGTGAGCTCCCCGATGCCAACCAGATTCTAGCGGTGTATTCCCAGAGGGAGTGCAAATTCCCCATCAGCTCTGAGAACACTTCACGGTGCTTAAGGCAAAGGCAGTCTAAACCTGTAGTTCAGGCTGGTGGCTGAGTTTCTTCAGACATCTCCCCTACACATTTAGCCCAGTCCTTGCAGAGGGGGGCCCAGTCTACCAGCAAGTTCTGGTCCATAAGGTCTTCAGGCGCCATGCTCTCAGGATTTCCCGTTAAGTCCAGGGCCGTTGGAGCAAGATCTCTCAGGGGCTCAAATCTATTGTAGACCTTGACTGGGGTACTCGAGGGGGAGATCGTGCTGTCATCAGATAGATTTTGTAACCTCTGGCGACTCCTGGATCAGTTCCTCTTGGACAAGGGTTTTTTATTAGGAGTGTCCCTGACAGGTTTTCTCGGTTGGCCCCTCTGGACTTTATGCCACTTGTCTCCTGGTTCTGGTTCTTTCTGCACTGCTCCAGATTCTATTTCCGTGGACGCAGGTGAGACCTCCATGTTCTACCAAGCAGTGCCACGTGGCAGTAGCAAGGGCTGCCTCAGATCTCACCCTTTAGGCTAGATTGCCAGCAAAATTGCTCCACCTCCCCTGGGGTATTAAACATATGAAAAACCCCATTATATTGGACTCTCAACATAGTTGTGTACCTCAAAGAAGCAGTGATGCCCATCTTGTAGAGCTGTTGTTTCACTCCTGCATATGCCCTTCTCTGCCTTGCAAGCTCCTGCGAGTAGTCTTGGTATAACTGAATCGAGCAGCCCTGCCATGACACATTTTTCAGTTCCCTTGGCAGCCATAAATACTTCTCCCTCACTGGATACCTTAGAAACTTGCACAGTATGGGGCGAGGGTGCTCGCCTTGTTTAGGTACGGGGGCTAGCGAGCGATGGGCCCTCTCAAGTTCTGGTGGTGCCTAATGCTCCAGGTTTAACATCGCTGGTAGAGCATTTTCAAGAAATGAATCATGTCCTTGCCCTCCATGCCTTCAGGGATGCCCACGATCCTTACATTTTGCCTCCTAGCCCTATTCTCTATATCATCCACTTTAGACAGCAGGTACTAGATCTGCCCATGATGTTCCCACAAATATCCATCCATTTGGGACAGTTGTTCAGACTGCACCTTTGTTATGTTCTCAGTGCCCTCCACCCGGAGGGTCAGTAGCTGTAAGTCCTAATTTATTTTTGAGGAAGAAAGCTTTAATTCGGCTGTGTCCTGCAAAACGTTGCTCAGCATCGCCGTCATTTTTGCAATGTCCTGAGCCATGTTGGTGGAGCAGTTTGGTGTGGCCTTTGCCCCCTCTGCCTTCCCCAGATTGCTACCCGGCTCTCACGCTTCAGGATGGGTACAGTGAGGGCTGGGCATTGCTGCTATTGTGGCCTAGAACGTGGGCACCATGAGGAGGTACCAGCCTGGTTGAATACAACGCAGGTGCCTGATGCCTCATTCGATTTTGATAGGAAACTGCTCATTTTGCAGCACGAATAGTCCGGTGTAGGAATTTTAGTTTTTCTTAAACAAGATACGCAGATAGAACAACCGGATAGGTGCTTAGGGGTTCACAAGGTCCCTCTAGCTAGAATTAGTGTGCCACTATGTTGGCTGCCAGGCTTCGCCCCCATGACACCCAATTTGAACATCTCACAGTTCCCTTCTACTCCTTCCATCTCTGATATCCCTTTATATTTACCCAAAGCAGCGCCTGCAACCTACTGAAGATTGCCTGAAGCTCCACATCTGTGCTATGCTAATACCTTGCTTGCTTCCAGTTGGATCTCTATCCACACTACACTGTTTTGTGATGATGTGACCTCAAAGGTTCTTGGACTGTTACATTGTGCACTTGTCACTGATAGTGAACACCAGCTCCAGTAGTGCTCCCTTCCTTGTAGGGTCCGTACCATTTGTGTTAGGAATGCCTCCTGGTACACCTCTACCAGGAGCTGGTTCCTTGCATGCACCATGACTGAGATCCTCCAGTCCATGTCTGACATGTTGAAGTTCCCCACAGCTAGTGCCTCCAGGATCCCCCAACGTGGCTGCCTCCTGAGAACCTCCACTAGTTCCCTGTCTGCCCCCGTCTTGTCCTGGGAGTCTGTAAACCAGAACTGATTTTCCCCCTCCCTGTTGCTACTTCCAGCTACAGAGCCTCTAAACTATCAGAATGACAGAAACTTTGAATAGCAAATCCACCCATTTATGCAACTGAATCAAATTAAACGCTTTACTTCCATTTGAATATAATTAAGAGTTACCATGTAAATATGTGACTTTAAATTGCTTCTTTGCATGCCTTTGTATACATTTTGTACGTGTTTTTTCTACTTATATATATATATAATATATATATATATATATATATATATATATATATACACACACACACACACACACACACACACACACACAGACATATACACAATGAATGTTTTGTATTGTTGAACTGTGTTTCCTACTATTATACTTTATGTCCCTAGGCGTGGCTGAAAAGGGATCCCTGATCGAGTCCACTTTTCTGGTAAGACAAAATAAAAATAAACTCCCTAGATATTTTGTTTTTTTTATCTCCATGGCCTTGATGCCCTCTTTCACATCGTTTGCCACCCCCTTCCTTGCCCGATCCCAGTCCTTCCTGAACAATGTATACCCTGGTATTGTCATGTCCCAGTTGTGGCTCTGAGTTGCCCATGTCTCCATGATAGCCACCAGGTCCAGATTTGCTTCTGTAAGCAAAGCATGCTGTTCTGGCATTTGTTTCCCAGACTTCCTGCATTGGTGCATGCCATCTTCCAGCTTCTGGTCCCTCAAATTCTTCTATCTATCTCCTTAGTGCTTACAGTACTACATTTAAATTTACATTTGATGGGGGAGTCCAGCTGAGTGCCCCTTGGATTCATTATTGAATGTGTTCCTAACTGAGCTGGCTCCCCCCACCTATTTTAAACTTTTTCATTTTTTTTTTCATATAGCTTTTTATCCCTCTGGAGCCCTGGCAGGTGGCTATGGCCCTCCCCAGTAAGCTGGGAATGGCCCTCATGAGTGGCAGACCATCACAGAGCCTGCCAGGCTCTTTTCCTCCATTTTCTCCCCCTTCCCCAACTGACATAAAGATGTCAGACCGTGCCTCCCAAACTGTACTGCCCTCCAGCCACCACCAGAGGGCAGTCAGCAAGCGGGATGACAAGTCTTCCTCCCCCCATGACAGGAGAGCAGTCCTCCGGATGCTCAATCCTCTTTCTGCCCTACCAATCCCCCGCAGCCCAGGCTCGTTCCTGAACTTGGGTCGCCTGGTGTGGCATGAGGTGTAACGATCAGCACCTCAACCTCCAGTGCCACTGGGCCAGCTCAGTTTATACATTTTCCAATGTACTGTGCAGTCTGGCTCCTATTACTCTCCAGCCTTCCTCATTAGGATGCAGGCCATCCCTTTTAAATAGCATCCATCCCCTCCAAGCATACTTCTCAACTGCCACACATTACAAGGTGCGTCACTCATTTTACTTCTCAAAATCCCCTCTGTCCCATATGGAGAAGGTTATATTTCACAGTGCCTACTGAAATGTGAAGCAGAAATTCACAATTGATATATTATACTCAGTTATCAGCAAACATGAGAATTAGTGTACTCATTTCTTTAGTTTTCTGAGCATGTCATATTTGATGATGTTGCACAGTTTGCCCTTTTATTACACATCTTGTCACACATTTGAACAATGAAAAGTTGAGATATGCCTCCAAGTCAGGCCCCAGTCCCTAAGAAAATGATATCTCTCTTCGCTGCACCATCCACTTAGCCATTCACTGAACTGAAACACATGAAATTAGAGTATGCTCCATTGAAATCATGGCTGTTAATTTTTGCAGTGTCAGCTGAGCATCTACTAGTCACTGAATTGTAAGATCAACTTAAAAAAAATAGCACAGGGACTATGATGTGGGGGGTGGCATAGTTAATACATGCATGGTGCAAGCTGTGGCACAGGGGATAGCTAAAGCACATTCACCACAAATGCTACGGAAAAATGGAGGGAATTTCTACTTCAGACCTCCAAAGCTGTGGCACAAGAGCTTGCCCCATGAAATGCTCATAAATTTGGATTAAATATGTGCCAGTATGGTTCCAGTAGCTGAATAGATTATGGCTGCCTATGAATTTGAAGAAAGTGGCAGTTGCCAGACTGGGGAACAAATGACAGGTACCATTTGTCTTAGTCTGCACACTCGCTGGTGATTTTTTTACCTTCTCAAGTGATTTAGAAGGAGAAAATGCTGGCTTGTCACCACAATCAAATCAAACAGGTGATGGGTCCGGACGAGGTACATACACCCAAGGGTGTTGAGGGAGCTCAGGGAGGAATAGACTGCACCTCTGATGCCCTGTTCAACAACTCACTGGAAACAGGAATGGATCCAGAGAACTGGAGCAGAGCAGAGTAGTACTGCTTCATAAGAGCAGAAGCAGGGAGGAGGCTGGCAGTTATAGGCCAGTCAGTCTAACCTCACTGATGGGGAAGTCATTTGAGACCCTTTTAAAAGAAAGGCTTGTGGAGTATCTTGAATCCAAAGGATTACAAGACCAAAGGCAGCATGGATTGATTTTTTTTTGGGGGGGGGGTCATCAGATGAATCTGACTTGATTTATTGACTGGGTGACCAGGGCAATAGATCAGGGTGTGGCGGTTGACATGGTCTACTTATACTTCAGCAAGACCTTTGACACTATACCTCATAGAAGGCTAATAATGAAACTGGGCAGTTCAGAGGTAGGACCCAAGGTGGTAAAATGGGAAGGGAATTGGTTGATGGACTAGCAACAGAGGATGGTGGTAAATGGCACTCACTCTAATGAGGGGAAATTGATCAGCAGGGTACCTCAGGGTTCAGTAATGGGGCCAGTCTGCTTCAATGTCATCATGAGAAACACTGCAGATGAGCTGGAAGGGAAGGCATGTATCCGTGGAGATGACACCAAAATCTGTAATATAGTAGATACTCCGGGTGTTTGGGGGGGGGGTGAGTGGTTGAGGGTATGGCAGCTGGGTTTCAATGTGAAAAGCACAAAAACCATGCACCTAGGGCCCAAAAATCTTGGAGCAGTGTCTAAAATGGGGGAAGAGGTATTGGCAGTCATCAAATAGGAAAGGGACCTTGGGATTATCATATTTGATTACCTCAAGGTGATAAGGCAGTGTGACAAGGTAGTACAGGTTATGCAGGGCCAGTGGGATGCTGGAGTGCATAGGGAGGGGTATCACCAAGAGATGGGATGTTACCACTATATCTATTGTTGGTGAGACCCAGCCTGGAGTACTGTGTGTCCAGATCTGAAGACCGCATCTCAGGAAGGACACAGACAGAGCAGAGACTGTCCAGAGGAGGGCAATTAAAATGGTGCAGGGGCTGCATCATAAGCCCTACGAAGAGAGACTGAGGGATCTCAATATGTACACCCTGGAAAAGAGACCTACAAGTACCTGATGGGGTGAATAAGGTGCAGGAGTGGAGTATTTTTCAGAGGCAAAAGTTTATGAGAACAAGGGGTCATGATATGAAGCTGAAAGGTGGGAATTTAGGAAAAATGTGAAGAAGTACTTCTTCACTGAAAGAGTAGTGGATGCCTGGAACAGCCTTTCTGCAGAAGTGGTGGGGGTGGAAACTGGTGGGATTTAAGCATGCATGGAATAGGCATAAAATAATTTTGGTAGCAAAGCAGAGTGGAAGTGGCCAGAGATCAGGTAGGGCCTGCAGAGACAGTATAGGCAGGGTCAAAATAGACAGAGTGGACCAAGTGGTTCTTATCTGTCAACACATTCTGTGTTTCAGTTACAAATTCCCCTCAGTCTAGTCCATCATGCACTCCATGAATCATTGGGTGAATGAAATAGCAATGATGGAATACATAGAAACTATGCTAATTCCTTACTTCAGCTTTACCAGTCTCCACTTCAGACTACCAGATGAGCAGAAAGCACTTTTATTGGTGGATCTTTTCAGAGCGCACACAACTGTAGATATAAACTGCCAATATCGACCCTATATTCACTCCGGCATCCTGCATTGACCACCTTCAGCCCCTGAACAATTTGGACAATATAAAATCTTCAAAGACAGTCTAAAAACACAGGGCTGGATTTTAAAATGCCACAGTAATACTGCACGTCCCCAGTGCACCAAACACATGGCACACAGGGCTTGCAGCATTCACTGGCCGTCAGTCGGGATTTTACATCCTTTGCACCTGGTGCCTCTACTTAAACCACAAATTTGTGATCTAGCCTGCGCCACTCCAGGGGGTCAGTGTAGCGGTGCTTGCACCAGATATGTGGTGCAAGCTGCCAGAAAGCAGGAAAACTGTCGCAACTGCACCCAGTAATCAAAAATCGGGTGCAGTTGTGGCAAAGGGAATCAGTGCACAGCGAAATCAAAGCCACCATTCGAAAATCCTGCCCACAAACTTTACAAGCTGGTATGCTGGACTGTTGGCTGCACAAGTTGCTAAGGGCGACAATGAATATAAAATAGACTCCAAACTTCTTCATCCAAAGCAATACAGGCATCATATTACAGGGATTAATGTAGTTTTCATGTGAAGTTTTAACTGCCATCTCAGTTTAGTCTTCAGTTAGTTGGAGAAGGAGGGAGAGACTCTAGCTGGTGACTTGGTGACTGTGTTTGTAAGTGTATTTGAGGTATTTTCTTTGCTGCCATTTCTGTGTGTTTGAAATTATATTTGAGATCTGTTCTTAACTGCCATTTGGGTGCTTTTTCATTTAGTTTGGGCAGGATTGAGGGATTCTTGAAAACAAGTTTGTAAGTGGAGTGAGGTATCACTGCCAGAGGACTTCTTGGCTGATTGTTTTGACACAGCCTGTGGTGTAGTCCCACCCTCTCACCCCACTACCCACCCACCCCAGGGCTCACCCTACATTTCTTGGGTGGGTCCCATAAGGCTTTGCAACATCCTGCATCCATACAGGAAGTAGCAAAGAAAGGAAGCATAACAAAGCACAACAGAAATAAAACATATATTTGGGGGACATCAAATAGCCTTCTTAAGCAGGCAGTTGATTGAAGAGGGAATCAGACATGATGGGAGTGGTACAGTGCAGTGTCTGTGGAGCAGCAGTCTTCAGGGAGACATTCTGGAGACTGCGATGCTGCCCTAACTGCAGGCACCTCTCTGGCTGAGGGAGGAGATTGCCTGTCTCTGAGCAGAGTTGGGCATGGTGAAGGCGGCATCCAACCCCACTACCGGGTCCACAACCTTTACCTCAAAGGAACAGGGTTGATTGGACTACAGTGGGCTCAGGGAGTGTGAGGGAGGGGGTAGAAAGTACATCCCCCAACCGGTCCCACTTTATAACTCCTACACTGTTTTGGAGGAAAAGGAAAGCCCTATTCAGGAACCAGAGGATTGGACCAGGCAGGATGAGAGGTCCTCCAGGATGGAGCTCCAGGGAAGGGAAGCTGGGAACCCCGTTGGAGTGGGAAGCTTCTCCTAGTAGGGGACTCTATTGTCCGTGGAGTGGAGTTAGGGTCACCTAGCAGGGGAGAGAGGGAGGTCAAGTGCTTTCCAATAAGTGCTGCATGGAGGGATGGGAAGCAGATCCATAGAATCACTACAGCAGTAGCTAGGAGAGAGCAGCTGAATGTCATTGTTCACCTGGGGACTATTGACCTGGCCAGGAGAAGTGTGGAGTTAGCCAGAGTCCAGGATGATTCCAAGAAGCTGGGAGGAAATCTGAAACAGATAGCATGCTCTGTCTCATTCTCAGAGGTGCTACCTGCCCAGGACAGAGGGGAAACTAGGGCACTCCACATCCATACCTTCAACTCCCGGTTGAAGGATTGGTATGGAAGGGAGGGTTTTGGCTTCATACAGAACTGGGGCCTGACCTGGGCAGATTCAGGATTATATAAGGAGGATGGCCTGCATCTGTCCGGGAAGGGGACCTTGGTCCTTTGTGACAAGTTTAAATGCTTCGGCTGTGAACATTTAAACTGGCCAAGGAGGAAGAAACAGGAGGGTCAGGAGGCTTAGGAACCCCCTCACCATGGGAACATGCAGGAACATAAATTGACAACAGGAACAGCGAAAGCAGGAAGGAAGGGGCAGGCAGGTGAAGAATGTATAATGAGTGATATGGGGGCAAGAGCATGTAGGAAAGAAAATCTGGGTGGGGGAGGATGCTGGAGAGGGAGAACAAGAGCAGAGGGAGAGCAGACTGTAAAACATGGAAGGTCATGCTAACGAATACCCGTAGCCTAGAAAATAATGGGAACAGAGTCAAAGAAATACAGGTGGAAGGGCAGCTAGGGTCCAGTGACCACCACATGGTGTGGTTCAGCATGGAGACATGGACTCAATCAAGCCATACAAGGGCAAGAGTATTAGATTTCAGGAGGGCATATTTTACTGAAATGGGTAGATGTATACAAGCAGTCCTGGGGAAGGGAGAGGTAGTAGAGGGGGTGGAAGAACAATGGGAGAAACTGAAAGGAGCCATAGTGGATATAACAAATCAATGCGTTAGGATAGTGGCCAAAGGGAAAAGAAGGAGGACACCACTATGGTGTTCCAAAGATGTGAGGGACAAAGTCGTGGTTAAAAGGCTGAGTTTCAGGAAATATAAGGGGAGCCAAAGAGAGGAGGACAGGGAAGTGTACCTTGAATGTCTAAGGGAAGTAAGGAAAGCTGTTAGGAGGGCAAAGATGCAGACAGAAGAGAGTTTAGCACAGTCTGTAAACTAAGCAAAGGGGATAATGCATTTTATAGGTACATCAGTGAAAGAAGAAAAAAACCGGTGGGGGGATTGTGAGACTCAAAGAGGAGAAGGAAGAGTGTAAGGAACAGAATCTGGACAAGGCAGAAATACTGAACAAATACTTCTGCTCAGTATTCACTAAGGAGGGGGCGGGTCAAGGACCACAGTTGGGTTACAGAGGCAGTGGGGAGGGGGAAGAGGTGAACACCCATCCATTCACAGTGGACAGTGTTCTGGAAGAACTCACAAAGCTGAAGGTGGATAAGGCCATGGGGCCAGACGGCATCCACCCGAGGATATTAAAGGAGCTGCAAAGGGAACTAGCAGTGCCTCTGGTGGCCCTGTTCACAGAGTTACTCAACACGGATGTCATTCCAGAAGACTGAAGGAGGGTACACGTAGTCCCACTACACAAATGTGGCAGTAGAAAGGAGACGGGGACTACAGACCAGTCAGCCTCACCTCAGTCATGGGAAAGATCATGGAGACACTGCTGAATGAAAGGATAATTGTACATTTGGAAAGGAATCCAGTGGTGCTCAGGATCTGAGGCAACATGGATTCACAGCAGGAAGATCATGTCAAATGAATCCAATAGTTTTTTTTTGATTGGGTCACTAAGCAACTTAATCAGGGAGGGACAGTAGATGTCAACTACCTGGATTTCAGCAAGGCCTTCAACACCGTCCCACATAGAAGGCTGATTAACAAAAGGGTTGCCTGGAGATGGGAGACAAGGTAGTGAACTGGTTAACATACAGGAGACAGAGGGTGGTGGTAAATGGTGTACAATCTGGGGAGAGTGGGGTGACCAGTGGGGTATCACAGGGATCAGTAGTAGGACCAGTCCTGTTCAATGTCTTCATTAGTGACATTGCAGAGAGGCTGGAAGGAAAGGTCTGCCTGTTTGCAGATGACATCGAGATCTGCAACAGGGTGGATACTCCAGAAGGGGTGCAGAAAATGAAAAGGGACCTGGAGAAGCTTGAAAGATGGTCGGAGATGTGGCAACTGAGGTTCAATGTAAAGAAGTGCAACATAATGCAACTGGGTACAGGGAACCCTGGGGAGAGCTACAGGTTGGGTGGAGAAGTTGACTGTCACCAAAGAAGAACGGGACCTAGGTGTTATCATCTCTGATGGCCTTAAGATATCAAAGCAGTGTACAAAGGTGGCAGGGAGGGCCAGTGGTATGCTGGGGTGCATAGGCAGGGGTATCATTAGCAGGAGGTGGGAGGTGGTGATGCCACTGTATAAAACATTGGTAAGGCTTCACTTGGAGTACTGCATGCAGTTCTGGAGACCACACCTGCACAAGGACATAGATAAGGTAGAGACTATCCAGAGAAGGGCAACAAAGATGGTGCAGAGCTTACAAAACATATGAGGAGAGACTAGAGGATCTCAGTATGTACTCACTGGAGAAGAGGAGACAGCTGGGGGACATGATTGAAACTTTCAAGTACTTCAGGGCCATAGACAAGGTACAGGTGGGGAGCTTTTCCA
This sequence comes from Neoceratodus forsteri, assembly GCA_016271365.2. Taxonomy (NCBI): domain Eukaryota; kingdom Metazoa; phylum Chordata; order Ceratodontiformes; family Ceratodontidae; genus Neoceratodus; species Neoceratodus forsteri. Next base: position 1,072,102,569 of record CM057456.1, read on the forward strand.
ATGTAGGAAAAGTATTAGAACAAGGGAGCACTATAGTACATTGGAAGGGGGTAGATTAAGAGATAATGTGAGGAAGTTTTTCTACACAGAAAGGGTAGTCGACACATGGAATAGTCTGCCACAGGAGGTAGTGGGGACAAGCACAGTGGAGGGGTTTAGGCATGCTTGGGACAGGAACAAGGGAAGCCTGAATAGGGAGGGAGTGATGAAAAGCCATTGATCACATAGGGTCAGTGGCCACATACTAGGGCCTAAGGGGCAGACTAGATGGGCCTAGCGGTCTTTATCTGCTGATAATGTCTATGTTTCTGTGTTTCTAAATGAACATGCCCGGTAGCTCCAGGCCAATTTCAATTAAATTCCTTGGAGAAAAGTGGACTGTCTCAATCAAAAAACATTTATTGGAAAGCAAGCTGAGAATAAATTCCTATTTACAATTGTGTCCAACATAAAAATAAAAAGACATAACATACAGTTATAAATTATATCTATATGCTGTACAATATACTCTAAAATTTGTCAAGTTCACCTATAACAATCACAGTGACTGCACAACAACATATTAATATTAGTCTTAAAACGTAAAATAGGTAAGAGGATGGTCATGTTTAACCTTTTCTGTATTTCAGCCCATGTGCATGGTACAGATAATGTAGGAGTAAATTCTCTGTTTTGTCATCTATTTAGGCACCAGGTACTTAGTAAGTACTGCAGATCTAAGACTGTAGCTATAGGGCCAGATATTCAGACTGCACCAGGCAGGGGCGCAAGCCTGGGCGCAGCACAACTGGATTGAGCCAGGGCATAGTCCAGGTGATATTCAACGGTGCTGTGCCATGGCTCAGCACCATTGAATATGACACTGGGTGTGCCTGCACTGCACACGGTGCAGTGGCACTGTGCCAGCACAAGTGGCAGGTGAGGAGCAGGTGGATGCACCAGCGCAAGTGTGTTAGGCGCAGCAACAGTGATATTCAGTGCTGGGCATGCAAATGAGGCCATTATGCATGCAAGGCACAAATGGGGCCATTTGAATGTCATTATGGCCCCATTTGCATGCAGTGCGCTGATCCCCGGTGACTTGCGCCTGGCGCCCTTCCAGGTTGCAGCCGTCGGGGACCAATGCCCCCTTCCTCTCGGCGGGCAACACGCCCCAACACCTGATTGCGGGCATAGTGGAAAGATATCCCTGGTGGTCCAGTGGACCGTACACCAGCACGCTATCACAGGCATAACATAAATAAAGCCCTGGTGGTCCAGTGGACCCTACCCCATCAACCAATCACGGGCATAATATAAATAATTCCCTGGTGGCCCAGTGGCCCTGCTCCCCTGCCCAATCGTGGGCTTTAGTTAAAATTGAATTCCCTGGTGGTTCAGTGGCCCTGCTCCCCTGCCCAATCACGGGCTTTAGTTAAAATTGAATTCCCTGGTGATCCAGTGGACCTGCTCCCCTGCCTGATCGCAGGCTCAGTTAGTACTAAATACCCTGGTGGTCCAGCATTATTTCCCTCCCACCGCCCACCAGACCACCACCCTGCACCGCCCCCATCAGCGGGCGGGCGGCAGTCTTCACCCGCAAGCTGCCCGGCTGCCACCGACTGACAGCATACAGCACGGCTGTAACATCCATTGGTCCACTGCAGGGGCCAATGGGCGCAGATACCATACAGACGACAGTCCCCAAATGTGACAGTATCGGGACCGTGTAGTACAGCACAGTACAGCTCTATACGCCCATTGGCCACGTGAGCGGATCGATGGGCATATAGCCGCATTCAGTATGCCGCCAGCTGGCAGGTGCCCATGGCATGCCGTGGTGTGGTAGCTGTACCCGCTGCTAGTGGGGGTGCAGGAGTGGCGGTCTGAATGGGCGGTGGGGAAGGGATACCCTGGACCACCAGGGAATTTAATTTTAACTAAAGCCTGCACCTCGGTAGGGGAGCAGGTCCACTGGACCACCAGGGAATTATTTTTATTATGCCCGTGATTGGGTGATGAGGTAGGGTCCACTGGAACACCAAGGAATGTTTTTCACTATGCCCATGATCGGGAGATGGGGTAGGGTCCACTGGACCACCAGGAGATATATTTATTCATATGCCCGCGATCGGGCAGGGGAGCGGGTCCACTGAACCACCAGGGAATTTATATTTAACTAAAGCCTGCAATCGGGCAGGGGAGCAGGTCCACTGGACCACCAGGGATATTACATTTATATGCTTGCAATCAGGCGAGAGGGAGCACGATGCCTGGACTGTGTCTCTGGAGGTCGGGTGGCCACCCACAGCAGGCGGCTGCCATGTTGCGCCCGGCAATATGGCAGCCCACCTGTGAGTGTCCCTCGACATGCTCCAGCTTTTTATGGGCATATCTTTGCACACACACACACACACACACACCCCCACCGTGTGGTGCAAGGCGGGTTTGTGCCTGCATATGCGTCGCACATCCTGAGCTGAATATTGGAATGTGCTGCACATGCATGGGTACGCCCCCCGCATTTGCGTTGCATACATTACTGGCTCACCCCAGCACATCGGGAATTGTGCAGTGCAACAAACCCCTCTGAATATCGCGACGGGGCGCATCAGTGGGTTGCGCATGGTGCAACAACGTTGCGCCATGCACAACCCCTTTGAATATCCCACCCATTGTGTGGTTTAAATTGCAACAAAATCAAGAGAAGAGAAGGAACTGCACCTAATACAAATGCATGCACAAAGATGTTCCAATGTATTTGCCTTCCAGCATACAGTATAAGGAAACCCATCCAACTGCAGCATATAAGCTGCAGTGATGAGTTTTCCAAGGAAGGCCTGTTATGTAACTGAGCGCACTATGGTATAAGGGGTGAAGTACACCTAGTAGTGCAGCTGTAGCCTTCGCGTATATGCAGTCCCCGTAATCCAATTGTGACTAAAATAATGAGCTCACCAATTGCTTATGAATTCATAAGCTAAAATATGCTTTATTTCTATAGAAAAAAGCTAATATTTTTTTTTTAAGTTTACCTGACAAATTTTGAATATGGAAATTAAATGTTAATTGTTCATCTATGAATATTCCCAGATATTTATGTCAACCTTATTACTGTACCGTCTAATATATCTACGCATTTTTATTACTGAATAACAGCCACTGAGTTTTCTTGACATTAAGCGATAGAATAGTATCAGGTGCTTCAAAAAGACATGGATTAGAGAAGCACACGAAAACTGCTTAAACAAGGCATGTGTCAATTTCTTATCCAGTTTTGCACAGTCTGGTGTCACTCCTGCCCGCTGTCTTGACTCAGGAGCTGCGCCCTGGAGCACAATAGCCCGGCTCAGAACACAGTTGTCTGCGAATCCTCCCCCTGTCCACCGCCTTGACTCAGGAGCTGCGCCCTTGAGCGGGCACTCTGTCACAAGTGGCCCAGCCCACAACAGAGCCATCTGCAAATTCTCCTCCTCCCTGCCGCTTTGACTCAGGAGCTGTGCCCTTGAATGGGCGCTCTGCTGCAAGCAGTCCAGCCCAGAACAGAGCCAGTTGTGAGTCCTCCTCCTGCCCGGTGCCTTGACTCAGGAGCTGCGCCCTCAGTTGGGTGCTCTGCCACAAACAGCCTGGCCCAGAAAAGAGCCGGCTGCGAATCCTCTTCCTGCCCGCCGCCTTGACTCACGTAATGGCATCAGACCACCTTGGATGCCCGCTCTCCCTTGCCTGTTCCTCGGTCAACAGCCCAAGACTTGACTCGGCTCCCTACTGGCCGTCTCCCAGCCCTGCTCTCTTCTGATTGGCTCGCCTTGCAATTCTGTTCTCAGTGCGTTTTTTCAAACAGTATTTTTCCTTTCTTACCTGCTCAGCTTGTAAACAACTGTTTAACTCGATATATAATTTGTCCGGCCTGCCCGCCTCAGCCCCGACCTCTATTAAATACATTTTAGCTCCACCCTCTTGCTCCACTTCCTCCTCGGCCACTATGTTCAATCCTCCACTTCGGCTCTGCTTTTCAGCGCCACCTCCTCATTGCTCAGAGCTCTATCCCCTTTAAAGGGAACTGCTCACAACTCTGGTCCCCCAACCCTCATTGCTGTTCTCTTTGCAACTCTGAATATTAGCATCTAATCTCCCTCCTCAAAAATGAAAACTCCCTATTCATTATTCTTCTCTTCTTAGTTCTTATCTTTATCTACCCAGTCCCCACCTCACCTACTGTTCCCTCTTTCCCCACTCCCCTCCCTGTTGCCCCCTTTAACCTAGCAATCATCCCCCCACCCCTTTTGAAAAATGTTCCCATTTTCCCCTTTCCTCCTGCTTCTGTTTTTTCTCTTCTGCACCACTTTGCCTATCTTTGTCTCCTTATTTCTTTCCAGTCAACCCCTCCCTCATCCTCACCCTCCCTAACTTCCAACTGTCTATACAAAAGTCCTAAAATACACTGTCTTGTCCTTGCCCTCCTCCTTCTCTCATCAGGGAACATCCATCCCAACCCTGGCCCTCCTTCCACTTCCCCGAACTCCACACCACCCAACTCTGTAGCCTCCTCTTCCATCCCTAATGGGCTGAAACTTCTACATTTGAACATATGCAGCCTGCTACCTAAAATTGACCTCATCCAAACCCTAGTGGTTTCATACACTCCCGACATTTTAATTATCATCAAGACTTGGCTCACAAAAAGCACCCGAGACAGTGCGATTGCTATCCCTGGGTACTCCTTCACTAGACAAGATCGGACAGATCAGGGAGGGGGTGTAGCCATGTATATTCTGTCCGCTTTGTAATATACAATGACTCTATCGTCTTCCATCACAGATGCTTACAAAGCCCTTGTCATCTATATTACCCTTCCCTACACTGCCCCTATTTTTGTGGCTGGTATTTACTGCTGCCCAAGCACTCAATCTTCGGTTGTGGCAGAACTTTTATCCTCCATTACCTCTATCTTGCAAACCGGGGAGTTGTTCATTCTGGGTGACCTGAATATAAATTGGTTGTCTCCCAAGGTGACTAAGATATGGAACAATGTTGCTGCACTAAATCTCTCCCAATTTATACATGAGCCTACTTTTCCAAATCATAAAACACAACCATACTCTGCTAGACTGGGGAACTCACAACTCATCCGCACCACATCACTAAGGCGGGTATCCTCCCAGACGCCCTTAGTGCCCACAACCCCATCTTCATGGTTAGCAAGGTCCACCATCCCAACCCTCCTCCCAAAATCATCCAGCTTCGCTCCTTTAAATCCCTCTAACTTAGCCCTCTCAAATCTGAACTTGCCTCTACAGACTGGGCCCCTCTCTCCAATGCCTCTTCCGTTGACCTCGCCCTTGACTACTTCAAGGAAATATTAATCTCCACCTGGAATGCATTTGCTCCCGTCAAGCAGACCAGAGTCAGTGGGATACACCTCCCCTGGATCACCCCAGAATCACTGGCCTGCCTCAGGGAGTGTGACCGGGCTTGGAAAAAACACAAATCCACAAAGCTTACTAGTGACTATGCCACATACAGAATACTACACAACTCTTGTACAAAAGCCACCAGGTTGGCTAAGTCCAAATACTTCAAATCCTCTTTCCTTACAAACATAAACTCCCCATCCAAATTTTGGAGGGTGCTCCATGCCCTTTTCTCTCCTTTCCTCCCCCCCCAGTTCTTAAAGTAAATAATTCTCTGGTATCTAACTCTAGCTTGGTGGCTAACAAATTTAATGCCTACTACATCTCTTGCTCCACTTCACTTCTCTGCTCCCTCCCTTCCCTACCAACTCATATCCCGATCTCAGCATCTCCTCCAGAGTCTGTTTTCCCCCTTCCTCCTTCTCCACTATCTACCCCGAGGAAGCTTTAAGTGCACTCCTCTCCCTTAACCCCTCTAAGGGTTCTTCTCCTGATTACCTTGATCCCAAACTTCTCTATCTCTCTACTTCTGCTATTACTTACCCTATCTCTGTAATTTTAAACCGCTCCTTCACATCTGCTCAAGTCCCCTCCTCCTGGAAGCACACCATTGTCCTTCCTCTCCCCAAGGGTGGCAACCCATCCACTCCTGGTAACTATCACCCTATCTCTCTTCTTCCTACCCTTGCTAATCTCCAAGAACACCTGATTCTCTCCCAATTTTCCTTCTTCCTCTCTGATTCCTCCTTCTTCACCCCTTTCCAATCTGGTTTTTGGAAGAATCACTCAATGACCACTTCCCTCCTCAGGCTCACCAGTTCCATCCTTACTGGGATGGATGATGGCCTGATTACCGCAGCCATTTTTGTTGATCTAGCCAAAGCTTTAAACACTGTCTTCCACACCCTGCTCCTCGACTCCCTCACTGCAGCAGGTCTTGCAATGTCTGCTACTAACTGGTTCAAATTCTACCTTAATCGGTAGGTCCCAATCAGTATGAATTGCTGATTCTCTCTCCCCTCCACACCCCATCACTACTGGAGTCCCACAGGGCTCAGTGCTTGGTCTCCTGCTTTATCTATCTTCCTAAATGATCTTCCCTCAGCCTGCCCTACCTCCTCTATCCACATGTATGCTGAAAATAGTGTCTTGTACAGTTCCAGCAAAAACCCTGTTGCTGTGGAAACCAGCTTGCAGCATGATTTCAGCAAAGTTCAGCTCTGGTTTGCCTCCCACCAGCTCTTCCTCAATGCAAAGAAGACAGTCTCCATGACCTTTGGCACCAGGCAGAGACTTTCTAGGCTCACCATCCTGCCCTCCTTCCACACCCTAGACAGGACAACTCTTGAGGACACATCCTCATTTAGATGTCTTGCGGTTTGGATTGACCAGCACCTCAACTTCTCTATGCATATAGATGCCATCCTGAAAAAAACTGTGCCCCCAAGCTCGGCGCCCTGTACAGGAATCATAGCTGCATCCTACTGACTGTGAGGTGCGAACTTGTCCAGAAGATGATACTCCACATCTTCGATTACTGCAATGTAGTATATGGTGCTACTCCCAAATCTTCCCTGGTCAAATTGGACACTCTTTTTAACTCCTTCTGTTGCTTGCCCTCGATTCTCCCCCTCGTACCCATCACTGTGAACTCTATCACTCCCTAGCCTTCTCTTCACTATCAAACAGGTGCATCTCCTAAACATGCCAAACTAACTTCCAAACTCTGGCTTCATGAACTTCTTACACTACTCACCACTGACTGAGACCACACAAATTTATGTTTCAAAAAGCCATTCGACCAGTTTTGCTAAAGCGTCATCAGCACTTCCTGATGACGCCTTAGTGAAACTGGTCAAAGTTTTGTGGGGTTCTGCCTTCCTTCCTCCAGCTTGTGCATTTGCATGTTGGGTGACAGCACTTCTATTTTTTGCCTTCAATAAATGGCTTTTTGAAACAGAAATGTGTGTGGTCTCGGTCAGTAATGAATAGTGCTGGCCTTTGGGGGAGTTTTTCATTGTAGGCTGTCCTGTTAGCACACTCAGCTGTGGGGCGGCTATTTTTGAGTGTTAGTAGTTGGTGAACTTCCTCCCTACCACTCAGCCTTGCTCTCAACCCCTCCCCTACACTCCCACTCTCTCTCTCTCTAATCTAGTGATATAGGCACCTTGGTGGTTCCACACTGCTCCACCCTCATCAATCAGACTGTCTTTGCCCACCGCCTCCCTAAAATCTGGAACTCCCTTCCTCCGCAAATATGTCACTCCTCCTCCACCTATTCCCCTCACTCTACCCTCTATAACTTCTTCTCTCCCAGCTGTTCCTGTTTTAACTCTCCTTAACTTCCTGTATTCCTACTTCCAGCCTCCAGTTCTTTTTACCCCTGGCAGGGTTCTCAGCATTCTGAAGGGGACCTCAGTTTGGCTGCTTCTCACCTCCAGTGCCCAGCCCCCTTGCAGGGCTTCTCCACCTAGTCCCATTATTTCCTTTCTCCCAGCTGTTCCTGCTTTAACCTTCCTCAACTTCTTTTTCTCCTAGTTCCTACCTTCCAACTCTTTTCCCCCATGCAGGGTTCTCAGCATCCTGATGGAAACATGGGATGGCAGCCTCTCCCCTCCAGCAGCCAGTTCTCCTTGCACGGTCTCCCTATTATCCTGAAAGGGCTACTGGTGTTGTTGCTTCCCCCCTACTCCCACTCTTTCCTTCCCCCCATCCCCTCTATTTTGCCCCCTCTGCACTTAGATACTGTTCCCTTTCCTCATTCAGCACTTGTGTTATTCCTTGAGCTTGCTCCGGGTATGATATTGCACTAAAGGTTGTACCCTCTCTTTATTATTTCTCATTTTTTTGTACTTCACTCTGTGACTCCTCTGATTGTTTTATGTTCACATGCTGTGATTGCCTGTATTGTACCTATATAGTAGCTTTATCTTGTGTACCTGTTCACACACACATTGTAACTGTTCTTCCATCCAATAATTTGTATACTACTATGCTCATCCTTATGTATCCCCTCCCCCTAGGTCACACTATGAGACAAGCAACTTGTTGTTCAGTGTGCCCTCCTGGTGAAACATTTCAATCACTCAATAAACAAACTTTTGTCAGTTTTGGTATTTTACTTTTATATAAAATTGCATAGGATAATATTTCCTGTGCTTTCATCACTGATGCCTGAAACACTTCAGTCTCAAGCCACTGACAATGTCAAAATGCCAAGCCACACTGCCACAAATGCCGAGTGATTGAACGTCGACTGCCAGCCGGCACGGTTTACTGGATACCAAAAACTTCTTTTTTAATTTTTTCACTTTGCACTAGTAAAGTAAAGTTAAATCAACATACAACAGCACTTTTTATTTAAAACATTTTTAAAAAATCTTGCTTTTGACAGCATGGTGGTGGTGGCACAGCGGAGTACCAACAGACATGCAAAAAAAAACAACAAAAGTAACGTTTATTAATTTTCTTTCTGCACATACACTAAATGTGTACTGAAGTACCAGGAGCAGTAGTAAGAACAGAATATAGTGCGTGGTCGAATGTCGTTGTGTATGATAATCCATACACTGTAGAAAGTCATTCTGCTGCACTAGTGACATTCGTAGTAACGCAGAATGCCTTTTTGTTCTGCGTTAGTATGAATATCACAATGCAAGCAACCCCATCAGAGCAGTTGATTGGGCTTGCGGCAGTTGGAGTGTCATGTACATGGATTTGCCAGCGGCAGACTGGCCAAGAACTGAGACTTGTAGACAGCTGAGTCAGACTTATTTTTTTAGGTAAATTAAGTGATTGTGTTTTTGGGGACCATACACTATGTAGAATAACGTATGGTAGCCCAAATACATAACAACGCTCTTCTTTCATCTCGGGGTTGTTATGACATCAAAGGAACCTCTCAAGCTTTGCTCTTGAGGTCCTTGACATCATAGCAACCACTCATGTAAGAACAGCATTGTTGTGTATGGGCTACCATACACTATCCTATATGTTCAGTGCTCGACTGTAGCCAATTACACTCACTCATATAGTGCTGCAGACTGTATTTCAGAAAAAGTTCAGTACTTGATAATATTTGCAGATATTTACTATCCAGGAATACAGTGAACATAATATGGAAGTGAAAATGTTCTCCTATACAGCATTCCCTCTTGTTCTGGCTTGGCTGTGATTGTTCCTCAAGGAAGGCCATCGCCCCTGCTCACTCCTTTACTACCTGCCCTAGTGCACAGAAGCCTGCCTTCACCTCTTCCATGCTCCTCCTGTTCAAATCATTCATGCCTACATACACTATCAGATCTGGCTTCCCCTTCCCTGTGAGTTCCTCTACCCTGGCCATGAGTCCGTCTGCTGTCACCCCAGGGAAGGAGTGCATCACCTGCCATCCATTAGCTGTTAGACCCACCTCCCACTCAGTGCCCATCACTATGAAGTCCCCCACTACAAGTACCTTTCTCCTTCCCCCTTTGGAGCATTCCTCCCTCTTTGGTTTGTCCTTCTTGGACAGTACCTGCCTGTCAGAAATGCTCTACCCATCCTCCCTTAAAAGGGTCACCTGGGCCTCCTCCATTTGCAGTGGTGCAAACCTGCTGCTACTGCATGATGGAATGAAGCTTACTGCATCTTACCCTAACCTCAGGCACTGATGTCTCATTTGTACCCCTTGCCCTTAAGACTGATGGGTCCAGCACTTGCTTCCCACTTGGGAGCCTGGTAAATAAACAGGAAATTTCAGATTACCTTCTGAACCCTGGAAACTTAACAGTGATCATCATCAGACACTGCCCCCAACTTGGAGCTGACAATAGTCGTCATCATCCTGGCTTCAGATCCTTGCTGGAATACTGCCCCGGTGACACAGCCCAAAGGGAGCCAGTGTCACTCTGGACCTGGGACACTGTCACCATCCACAGCCTGAAAGCTTCCCCTGGCCAACCACAGCCAGATCTTACTTTGCACACCATGGGCTTTATGCACTAAAGGTGTGTACCCCATCTGCGCAGCTCCGCACCCGTGGATGGATGTGCGGTAGCCATATTCAAGGACACTGGCCACAACACGGCTCCCATACATGACCCTGCCCTCCCCCCGGTGCACAGGTGTATGGAGGACTGTTCCATGGACCGGGCATGCATCCAATGGGATGCCTGGTCCAGTTCACTAATAAGCCCTTGCACCCATGGGGCATGGATGGTAGCAGATGATGCATTGTACACCAGTGGCACACACAGGGACAGCAGGTGCCTGGTCATCCAGCCCCAGCCCCTCTTCTGGTCCCCATACTTGTTGAGATGGTCTGTTGTACCTCAGCATCCCTTCCGCAGCTGGTGGTGGCATCCTGGGGGGGCACACATCCCTTACAGCTGGAGGTTGCCAAGCATAACATGTGCCCCCCCACACCCAGCACCTTTGTGAATGGCGCAGTGTGTGTGCACGCCCCCTGCCCACCCCGCTGCACTGCTGTCCATGTGGCCATGGGATCGGGCACATGTCTTTCCTGTGCCCCTCAGTGAATGCTGCAGGACCCTGCCCCGTGGCATTCAGCATAGTTATGCCAACGTGACCAGTTTACACAGCATGTTGGCATTATGAATAGAGACCCATAGGTGCATAAGCTCGTCACACACAGGGCAGGACAAGAACTGCAAGTCAAACTGCAGCACCAGGGTTCCATACTTATACCCGATGGAGCAGCTACCCAAAAAGCCCAGGAATTGCAGCAGCCAGTGCATACAGGATGTACTCAAGCATTTACCAGCTCCTTGCTTGGAGAGATCTTACAAAACAGTAAACAGGAAACCAGCCACCAGAAGGGGGGAACATTTATATTTAAAAATTAAGTTTGAAAAATGTATTTTTTAAATAATAAGCTGCACCTCCATTTTGTAAAGTTAATTCCAGGGCTACCTCTGGCTCCTTTGAAAAAGAGAAACACTGGCACCCAAGGGGGAGGGGCTATCTGCAGTGCAGCAGTGGTTCCAGCTTCTGTTGGTTACCAGGGCACAGGGTGGGCACCAGAGTGGGCAGTCAGGGCACCTACAGAAACCTCAGTGGAAATAGTGTGTGCATATTCATTAACTATGTACTACACCTGGACAAGTAAGACAATGTTAAATTTGACCCCTGTGCTTTAACACACATACATTATGCACCAAAGCACATTGAGTGTGGATACTGAAACAGATGTGCAACACAACTTGCACAAAACCCAATATACTGCTTAATTCATATGTAATGCAACTATCTACCCCTTTTTTGTCAAGGAGAGGCTGGGGGGGGACCTGGATAAGTCAGGGTGCCTGGACGATAGACAGCATGGATTCATCCCGGGGAAATCATGTCAGACAAACCTGATGGAGTTCTATGACTGGGTGACAAGTGCCTTGGACCTGGGTAGACCAGTGGATGTCCTCTTTCTAGACTTCAGCAAGGCATTTGACTCTGTTCCTCATGTGGGCCTGTTGGATAAACTAGAAGAAATGGGGGTGGGAAACCAGATGATCCGATGGATAGGCAATTGGCTCCAGGACCGAGTTGGTGGGATAGTCTCTTCCCCAAGGAGGGTCATTAGTGGGGTCCCACAGGGATCAGTCCTTGGGCCCCTTCTGTTCAACGCCTACGATCTGACATAAAAGACAGGAATCAGGAGTGAGATGAGTCTCTTGCAGATGACCTAAACTGGGGCGGTGGTGGATGGGGAGGAGGGGAGGGTGGCCCTGCAGGGGACCTGGAGGCTCTGGAAAGATGGTCTAGAAAGTGGAAGCTGAGGTTTAATGAGGAAATGGCACTCCACTCAGCCAGAAACCCAGGCCAAGTGTACACCTGGGGAAATACTACAAGTCTCAATGGCTGAGAGGGACCTGGGGGTGGTGGTGGATGTCAAGATGAACAACTCTGAGACTTGTAGGAGGGCAGCAGCCAAGGCCAACAGGATGCTGGGATGCATCGCTAGGGGATCACCTCAGAGGAGGAAGTGATACTCCCTCTGTATAACTGCTTGTGAGGCGCACCTGGAATTACTGCGTGCAGTTTTGGAGGCGCACTTAAAGAGGGACATTAACCTCCTGAGAGGGTCCAGAGGAGGCAACCAAATGATTTGGGGCTTGGGGACAGGACCTATGAGGAGAGGCTCAAGAGCTAAATATGTACACTTTGGAAGAGAGAAGGGACCGGGGGACATGATAGAGGTCTTCAGGTACATGAAGAGGGTAAATAGGGAGGAGCAGTGAGGTGCTTCAAGGAAGGAGGAGGGCCACTAGAGGGCATGGGTGGAAGCTGGAGGGGAAGATTCAGGGAGAAAGGAGGAGGTGCTACTTCACTGAGAGGGTGGTAGAGCCATGGAATGCACTACGTGAGGGGGCTGGTGGAGGCAGAGACAGTGGAGGGGTTCAAGAGGGGGTGGGACAGGTACAGGGGAAGGGTTCAGGAAGCAAAATCCAATGCAGCAAGAATATCCGGAACTGGGAAGGGAGAAGCCAGAGAAGGCGAGGGGGACAGCAAGGTCAGCACGCAGGGTGGGGGCTGACCAAACGAGCAGACACGAAAGACCATTAGGCCTATTCTGCTGGCATTTTAGTATGTTAGTATGTTTTGTGCAAGCAAAGTGGGATGGATAATTGGGAGTGGCTAACAATAGGGTGGCAGCAAATCGAGGGAGCATTGCAGCTCTTTAAACAGTTATGGAGACTTCGTTTTTTTATGCTGATACTGGACTAAAATACACCTTTCAGTACAGTGAGGGCCCAGCAATATTACATTCACCGTAGGTAGCAATACGATTCCTAGGATAGAATTTGCATTTCTTAATCAGCATTAAAGGTTCAGCACTGCAGTCCAAAGAAGGTACAGACAACCTTTAGAAATGTATTTTATTCTAGCACCGAAGTCGAAGAGAAACACAATGGGCACTTTGGCAACACATGCTGAGGCACTTTGCCAGTTTTTCAAGGCCTTGAAAAAGCATCCGGGAGCATGTGGTGCAGAACGTTGATGACAAAATTGCACCATGAAAAATTATTTAAATCTTTGATGGTAGTTTTTGCCTTCTTTGGACTGCAGTGCTGAACCTTCTATGCTACTTTTTTAAATATACGTTTCTCCTTCTCCGATTCCTTACTCCAGTAGTGGATATTCACTCAGTAACTGCATCATAATGCCCCATCTTCCCTTTTTTCATAACCACTCACTCCCACCCCATCAACAAAGTCATAATTTGGGTTAATCAGAATCAGATATATATTTGGATGTGGTGGTTTTACTAGCAAGTACACACACACACACACACACACACACACACACACACTAGATTAGCATCCATATGTCCCAAAATGACCTGCTGTCAGCTAGGTAAGTGTGTTGTAGCCGATCTCGACATCACCCTGGCATCTGCCCATTAGGCACATTACACAAAGGATGGTGAGCCATGGCACACTGACCCAGTAGCCTCCAGCCATTCTAGGACATGAAATCACTGATGGCGTGTGTGTGTGTGTGTGTATGTGTGTGCGCGTGTGCGCATGTGTGTGTGTGTGTGTGTGTGTCTATCCCGTGGCTTGGGTCCAAGGGGATCATGCAGTGTACAGAGGACTTTTTTTTTTACAATCCACCACCACCCAAATGACTGCACCAAATCTTTCTGGGGCGCCATGGGTTAGACGGTGAACACCACAGAGTCTGGGAGGGACCCTTTAGGTGGGGATGCCTCAAGGTCAATGAGACAAAAAACATTATATTAAAAAGGGAAAGAGGAGGGCTGCACAATGCATTTTAAAATTCTAGTATTCTGCTTTGCTCAGGACTGTTTACACACAGGCAGAAATAGGACACTGATGCTCAGAGTTCCACACTTACTCCAAAAAAAAAAAGCTGGTGCTGTGTGCTGCCATTAAGCAGGGACAGTGGGACAATAGTCACACCACTCACCTCGTTGCTCCTTAATCAGTGATTATTCTCCACCGTGGAACGGGGATGCTCCTAGTCAAGCTGGGCTCCGAGTATGTGCCCAGACTGCACTGCATACAGAAACTTGCTGCCTGCACCCCACTGGGCCAACCCTCTGCCATAATTTGAATGTCCTGCTCACGCAGCTTGGCTGGCGGCTGTGGATCAGTAACTTAAACACAGCATGACAGTGGCAGTGCATCATTTATATAAAAATAAAATAAACTGGTTGCTTGCTGGGAAATCATCTGAGGAAGGCTGCAGCTACTTGCTTGCTGAAACAGCAACTGGCAAACTGAACAGCGATTGGCGCCAAATGCAGCTGCAGCCTCATCAGTCAACTGAGTCTAGAGGAAATGACCTCCAGGCAGTCAGTCAGATACTAGTATGTTGGGGACAGGGTCATGGATCACATATAGAAATAGGCATTGCATGTGTGCCTTCCTTGCCTCCCCCATCCTCCCAGTCCCCATATGCAGATTTTTGATTGGCTGCAAACAACTCGGAGCCAATCTTGAGCTGGCAGGCAGCATATACTTTAAAACAGCTAGAGCTAACATTGCCAGTTGCGTGCAGCACAGCATAATGGTAAATGGGACTGCACACATTAAGGAACAAAGTATAAGAATTGTGCATGATAATGTAAGGAGTCTGGCGACTAAGATTAGTATATTGACGGTTATGGAATCAGAAATAAAGCCAGATGTAATAGGTTTCTCCGAAACCTGGTTAAATCAAAGGGTGGGCGATACTGAGATTACGGTGCCTGGTTTCCAACTCCTGAGGTCTGACAGGGAAGGAAGGGGTGGGGGAGGGATGGTTTTATATTTGAAACATACTTTAGGGCCTAGTCAGATACTATTAAGAGGAAGTGAAAACAGCACTGAATATTTGCTGATTTATATGCCAAAAATGAATGTTGCTATATCCATTGTCTATTCTCCACCTAGTACTCAGATGAATAAAATTGAATCAGTTTTGAATAGCATTATGGACAATTTGGGAGACAAACCAATAATAGTGGTTGGTGATTTTAATTGTGATTGGGAAAAGGCTAGCGGGAAAAAATTAAAAGAGATGGTTTCCCCCTTTGGAGTAAAACAATACATTAAAACTCCTACTAGATATACAAATGTACTAGCTAAAGGAACAATTTTGGATCTACTGTTAGTATCCCCACAGGTTTTGGTGCAGGAAGTTAAGGTTAAAGCACCTTACTTTAGTGATCATAATTTAATCTGTGCAACTTTAACCTGTAAGCAGCAGTGGTATGTTAATGTGGAGAAGGGGTAGTCTAGGAACATGAAGCACTTTATAGCTGAAAGATTTATATTGGATGTACAAAGAGAATGCTGGGATAGGTGTGGATTAATTCCAGAGTTGGATCAAACTGTTAGCTATTTTACTGATACTTTCCTCTCAATTTGTAATAAACATGCCCCACTAACTAAAACATTTATAAATGTTGCTAGATCACCCTGGGTGACAGAAAAATTACTCAAAATAATTCGGATTACAAATAGGCTATGGAAAATAGCTAAAAAAACTAAAATGTATTCTGATTGGGTGAAATTTAAAGTTAAGAGAAATGAATGTAAGAAATTAATAAAAAAGGCAAGGGAAAACTATTTTAAGTTTAAAGTGACAGGAAGTGGTAATCCCAGACTTTTTTGGGAAAATGTAAATAGCATAATTAATCCAGGGAAAAACACTCAACATATGATGCAACAAATGAAATGTGGGGATAAGCAGGTGTATGGTTCTTCCGAAATATCAGACCTGTTAAATAACTACTTAATTGTTCTTCCAGGTGTAATAGTAGATGATAATAATGATTTGAATATGATGGATGATATAGTAGGTAGGGAAAATATTCCCCCTTTTAGGTTTAAAAAACTGACCGTTAACCAAATAAGAAAGGGTCTAAGAGGCATTAAGACATATAAAGCATCAGGTTTAGATGGCCTTGAGGGTAGATTTTTGAAATTAGCAGAGGAATACATTTCACCTATCTTAACATGTATATTTAACTGGAGCTTGTGTTCTGGTAGTTTTCCTATAGCATGGAAACAAAGTAAAATAATTCCTATTTTTAAAGGGGGGGAGGGAATGGATGATCCAGGAAATTATCGTCCTATTGCTTTGTTACCAGTTTTGTCCAAATTCTTAGAAAAACAGGTTCACTTACAAATTATGCATTATTTGGAAAAATATAATATTCTGACACCGTTGCAATTGGGATTTAGAACAGGATACTCTACAACATCAGCACTTATTGAATTCAATGACTTGGTATCCACTTCTTTAGATGCTGGACTTGAGACTGCCATGATATTTGTAGACTTGTCAAAAGCCTTCGACCTGGTGAACCACTCATTATTAAAGCAGATAAAAAATATGGGTATTACAGATGGACCTGGGGAGTGGGTTAAATCTTAACTGGAAGGAAGATCCCAGAAGGTTTTAGTATCTCAGACACTATCCCAGAGTAAAGAACTAAAGTGTGGGGTACCCCAGGGATCTATATTAGGTCCCATGTTGTTTTTGATGTTTAGAAATGATCTCCCCCAAAAAATAAAACATACTACCCTTAGACTTTATGCTGACGATATGGCATTGATAGCCACTGGGAAAAACAAGATTGAACTTGTACAGAGGTTACAGATTGACTTCGGTGTTATTGAGGAGTGGATCACCAGGTCAAGGCCGCAAATGAACATAAAGAAAACCAAGGTTCTTCACTTTGGAGCAAAAGAAGAAATGTCACCGAACATAACTACTTCTAGAGTTCTAAATTTGGAACAAGTTACCGAATATTGTTATTTGGGTATATTATTTGATACAAAATTAAAATTTACGCAACATGTTATGAATCTGATAAAAACTACAAACAAAAAATTAGGAGCTTTGAGACGTACATCACGGTGTCTGGATTTAAAGACCCGCAGGATTTTGGTAGAACAACAGATTATGCCAGCATTAGAGTATGGAAATATTATTTATAGGGTGACAAATAAAAGTATGCTAGCCAAATTGGACAAGCTTTACTATAGGCTGGCAAGATTTATATTGGGATGTAGCTTTCACACGCATCATTGTAAATTACTGAGTGATTTAAACTGGTATACTTTAGAGGTAAGAAATTATATGGTCTGGCTTAAATTGCTGCATAAATACATTACAAAATATCCTGTACATTGTATCTCCACTAATGTAAAGTCGTGTCCTCATGCTGAAAGAGTATTGACTAGGTTGGTGCATGAAAATAAGATAGTAGCTCCCAGGAAAAGAACAAAATGTACGGTAAAAACTTTAAAATATCAAGCTTCAGTAAAGTGGAAAAGACTGCCCCATTCAATGCATATTTTAACATCACATTATGAATTTAATAGGAATTTGAATCTATCTTTATTACTGAATGTCGATGTTGATTTGTATGTTAAATGGAATATGAATTAGAAAGTGTTTTGTATTGTAGTATGGATGTGTTATGTGTTAATGTTTGTTGTAACTTATAAGTATGGGATAACATCTAACAGGACTGTCTTGAAAACAGGGTATTAAACCCTTATGACATGTATTTTCTCTTCCTGTATAAAAATAAATTATTTTACTACTACTACTACTAAATCTGGCCTTGTCAGTGGGAGTCAGAAAGAAGCACCAGGGCATGATTATTCTCGATCGTGGAACGGGGATGCTCCTAGTCAAGCTGGGCTCTGAGTACGTATCCAGACTGCACTGCATGCAGAAACTTGCTGCCTGCTCCCGACTGGGCACAGCATTTTTTTTGGTGTGCCCCAGTGTAGTGCTGCCACTGCTGCAGCAGCACATGTTCTCAGCTGCATTGTTTTGAGAGTTTTCTGTTTAAAAAGACCCTCAAAGACAGGGCAGTGCCTGCATCTCTCTCTCTGCTCTGCAGACCCAATTTCTCCAGAAGAAGGATATTGTTCATACTGTATGTGAATGGGCAGTGTATCCCTATAGTTCGCTGCATAATCCCGGCAGGGGCGAAGACCACATTGTGCTTTGCAAAGGGACTTGGATGTACTTAGCTGTGTTATAGCCAAAGAAAAACTTTGACAACTGTGGAAGACAAGACTGGGAAAATAAGCTGGTAATGAATTAAGCAAATACTTCTAGTGGAAGCTATTCTAGCAAACACTCAATCCTGAAAATGTTGGATATTCTTCTGTTGGTGAGATCAGAGAGGTGGAACCTGGCAGCCTCATTCTACTCCTCTAAAAAGGGATAGAGGGGAACCCAGGCTCGATAGAAGCAATATGCTGTTATTTTCAGATCAATGGAGTGTGGGTTGGTTGATAGATGACCAACTCCTGAGTGCCCCTTAATTAAGGGTGGGGCTCCAAGTGAGGACCCTCCCAAGTGCAGGCGACTGCCTGTGCAAGAGCGATATGCTCATTGTCGGTGGAAGAGCAAACCTGTTTAAAATTCAGTCTGCTCTGATGTAGTTCTAAAGCCCCCCTACATGGGTCCTGCAAGTCCTTTATGGGTGCTCTTCCCCCACCTAGATGAGAGTAGTGTGTATTACGGGCAAAGCACACTGTATGCTCAAGTGACCTGTGCCCCTAGGTTCTTTCATTTTGTGGAGGACAGCAAGGTGGAAGGATGTGGTCTTGTACTCAACTCCATTCTAGTTCCCAGTGCAATTAAATACTGTATATGAGAGTTAACATGTTTCCTGCCTGCTTTTCTGTGCGAAATACCCCTGTGATCTCTACTGAAGCTACTAGCTGTGGTCTAATGCTGTATGGAAGATGCAAAGGACATCAAATAGAGGTTAGCTGCTTACCTCTACACAGTCTAAGCCACTTAGGGCAGACACAAATACATAACCACATTTTGTCTGCTGCAAGCAATGTCCGCTATAGCCAAGGTGGGTTATGTGACAGGTTTGGAACTTTGTGCACAGCACTGTGCGTAACACATTGACAGACTATAATGTTATATTTAATACATTTATTTCTGTTTTTTGTGCATTTATTTGATGCTTTAGAAGAAAGTTTAAAAAAGTATTCTCTGCTTCGTTTTCAGGTTAAGTCCTTTAATATACAGTACTCCCTACTCTGACTTGAAGAATGATGTTATCTGGGTTTACTGTTTCGATTTAGTGACATAAAACTGTCAGTGTTGCACTGTTTCAGCAAAGAGTCCCCAGTCAGGCTCGATATCTTGCCTTTCCTCCATAGCCTGTCTAAGAAGCGGCAGAGTGTTTCGACCCTCACTTGCGACAACCAGGGTTTTTTTTCCCGGGGCAGTTGTCTGAGTCCTCCTCCTCCAGCTCATCTACCCCTAAAGACAGCTGTGACTGAATTCATTTGACGACTGATATCACATCATTAGTTTCCGACTCTTCTGGGTCTTTCTCACCATCCCTGGATATCTCATCTAATTCTGTTTCTGTTATGCTGTCTGGTGGAGATAGTGTGGGCAGTTCATCCATGGAAAGCAGTTTCCTCTTACAAACATACGAACATATGAAATTTGCCATCAGATAAAGGCCTAGAGGTCTATCAAGTCTGCTCGAATGTGCAGCTAGCACCCCTTATTCTGCAGCTGCCCCTCCCTAGCACCCTTCCCTTCCATTGACCCTTCCCCTTGTCCTGTTCCATCCCCTTTTGAAGCAGTCCACTGTTCTACTGGATACCACTTCTGCAGGTAACACATTCCACCCAGCTACCACCCTTTCTGTAAAAAAGTGTCTCCTCATCTCCCTCCTGAACCTTCCTCCCTCCAGTATCATATCATGGCCCCTGGTGTCCCTCCCCTCCCTTACTTTGAACAGCCCCTCTGTACCCGTCTTGTTTATTCCTTTCGTGTACTTAAAGGTTTCAATCATGTCCTCCCGTCCCTCCTCTCCTCCAGCGAGTACATGTTCAATTCCCTCAGCCTCCTCTCATATCATAAGTCGCCCAGCCCCTTGATCATCTTTGTTGCCCTATGCTGCACCCTCTCCAGTAACTTAATGTCCCTCTTCAGATACAGGAGCCAGTACTGCATGCAGTACTCCAGGTACGGTCTAACTAATGACCTATACAGTGGCTCTTAATTGGCCACAAATCTTAATGCAACAAAGCCACATTTTTTGAAACAGTGGCTGATTGTTTCAGCAGACACTTTGTCCCAGGCCTGTTCCTTCAGCCATATGGCATCAAGGAGGTTAATGCTTTTGACACAGTCTGTTGCAGTAAGTCTATCTGAACTGTCCAATGCTGCCTGACTTCTCCCCTATATTGCTGTCACATAATGCTGTTTAAAACAGATGATCACACTCATGTCATGGGTTGAATGATGGAGATAGTGTTCAAGGAGGAGGAAGACAAGTTTGATGTCTTGAAGCCCCTTAACATTAGGGTGCCCAGAGAAATTGTCAAGAATGAGGGTGATCGTGTATGTTTCTGTGGATCTCTTCTTGTACCCCTGCTCTCCACAGGCCCCACATCTCCAGACCCAGTAAAATATAAATTTTCCTGGTGGGCACCCTCCCTTGAAGACATGCCAGCTACAACCCCCTAGTGAGGGAAAAGAACACATTCTCCAGTTATGGTATAGTAGTTGGGGTACTCACCCAGTCACAAAGGGGTTATTTGAGGGAATACCCCAAGGTGATCACATTTGCATGCCACTAATTTGTCTTACAATTACAATCCTTTTGATAGCCCAGCTAAGACACAGTACAGCATGTGGTTTTCAGTGAAGCCCTGCTTTGGGAGGTGAAAAACAGAATTAATCCAGAACCAAAATGTGCTTTGAACCAGAATGATTCGGGTTCTCCTATTGGCACATGCCAGAATGATGCTATGCCTCCCTCCCAGAATAGAAACATAGAAACACAGTAAATGACAATGGAAAAAGGCCTGGACACCCACCCTACCTAAGTATACTGTATCAATGTCAGTGGCAATCCCGTCCTCTTACCTCTGCCTCCTCTCGCTTGCTATGGCCCTGTGCCTGTCCTACCCTACTTTGAACTCCGCTCCACCACTGTTTTAGCCTGCACCACCTCCTTGGACAGCCAATTCCACCTCTCCTCCGCTCTTTCAGTGAAAAACACCTTTTGTGAACCATCCTCCTGCCAGTTTTAATGAATTCCCCCGTGTTCATGTGTTCCTACTTAATGTGAGAATGCCATTGAGCTTCACCCTGTTTATCCCATGTAGATGCTTGTAGGTTTCTGTTATGTCCTCATTTCTCCCTCCTGGTCTCCAGCATGTTCATTTCAAGTCTTGCAACCTGTCTTCATATACCTTACCCCCCATGCCCCATCCCCTGAATGCCCCAGCTTCATAGGCACAGATTCAAGACCTATTAGAAAGGCCATCTTAACTCACTGAATACCTACCCTGCTGGAATGCCCATCCCAACCTGGGACTGGCAGTACAGCCTAGAGGATGGAGTTACAAGCTGAGAATGAGCTTGGTACATCCAGAAGACCTGAGTCTGATTCTCACAACCTCCACTTGCATACTTTGTGACTCTGAACAAGTCACTTAACCACTCCAGTTCCCACAGCTCACCCCTGAAAATAGGCACTTGTGCCTAGTGGGCTTTATCCAGTTACCAAAGAATAAAGAAAAAAAACTGCCAGAATGACTGTCTGACCAGATTTCCCAACCCACTAAAACGCCCACCCAAACCTGCTAGAACAGTCGCCAAACCTATCAAAATGCCACAACACTCTGGCATGCCCCCTTACCCATCAGAATGCAGGCATTCTGGAAGGTGGGCATTCCAGCTGGTTAGCAGTCATTCCATTGGGTCATGGCAGCCATTCTGGTGGGTCAGTTGTGCATTCCAGCTCATCAGTTGGGCATCCTAGCAGGTCAGATGTCTGTTCCAACAGGTTGGGTGGGCATTCCAATTAGGTTGGTATTCTGTCAATTAACAACAGCCATTTTGGTGGGTCAGAGGACATTCCAGTTGGTTGTGGCATCCATTGTGGAAGTGCAGAGGGCATTCCAGCAGGTGGCAATACGAAACACATAATGTTACCAGTTCTTGGCACTATCCAGTTCTGTATCAATGCCAGTTTTCATCAAGCCCCGCCCCCAGGTGGAAGGGACTAAAGCACAGAGAGTTCACAAGACTTGTATTTGTATATGCAGGGGATCACCCCAGCAGAAAGAGGGAGGTAGTGTTACCCATGTATAGATCACTGGTTAAACCCCACCTTGAGTATTGTGTCCAGATCTGGAGACCACATCTCTGGAAGGACATATACAGAGTGGAGACAGTCCAGAAGAGGGCAACTATAATGGTGCAGGGTCTGTATCAAAAGCCCTATGAGGAAAGACTAAATGACCTAAATATGTACACCCCGGAAGACAGGAGGGAGAGGGGGGATATGATAGACACCTTTAAATACATCACAGGGGTAAATAAGGTACAAGAGGGAAGCATTTTTCAGAAAAAAAAGGTACTCAAGAATAAGGGGACATGATACAAAGCTGGAAGGAGTAGCTTCAGGAGAGATGTGCGGAAGTACTTCTTCACATAAAGAGTGATGGATTCCTGGAACAGCCTTCCAGCAGGGATGATGGGGACAAAAACAGTGGTGGGTTTCAAAAATGTATGGGACAGGAACATGGGAATTGTAGTGGAAAGGAAGGGGGAAGGGAGAAAGAGCTGTAGATCAAGTAGGATCTGTGGTGAAATGTAGGTAGAGAAAAACAGGCAAACTGAGTGGGTCAAGCAGCCCTCATCTGCCTTCAGATTCTATGTTTCTGTGCTAGAGCCAGACATGGTAGTGGTGAGATGTGGGGCCGTGTGAGGATCTGAAAACATGATCTTGTGTTTCACAGTTCAGTGCTTTTACCACAAGACCACTACGCCTTCTGTAAGTATGCATACTGTACCTACCAAGGATCATGAGATGGTGATGTGATCAAACTAACCAGCTCAGCTCAGAGATGAAAACAGCTGCGACAAAATATTCACACCTACAGACTAAAAAAAAAAAAATCAGGCTTCCAGGAAGTAAACCAACTCTAGCTTCCACAAGAGTATCCTGCAGTAGTCTAAGATACTGCTGTGCCTAACGGCTTCAGCTGTGTCAGCAACCCCAAAAAACAAAAAACCATCAGTATGTTACCACTGAAAAATGCCAACCATCTGAATTATGCACACTATGTAGGACAAATGAATAATCTTTTGATCTGAGTCTGACACAGTTCTAGTTTAAAAGAGAACTGCGTGCAACCTGCAACTATTCGTTTCCTGTAGAAGTGTTGTATTTTTATTTAACACTGGTTCTTTCCAATTTTGGTATTCAGTATTAAACCGCCTTTTAGTAACCTCAGATTTCCACATGTAATTACTATTTTGGAACCCTATGATGTTGTTTATGGCCCTTTCAAACAGAGTTCTCAAGTAGAAAACAGATGCAGTTTGACAGCAATACAAGAGCTTAGTAAGTTATTGAGACATCACACTATTCTAAAATGCTCACTGCCACCAGTGTGGAAATCAGATAGACCCACTGAGTTTATTAAAAGGCTAGCAAATATGAAATAACAACAGAATGTGAGCCTGTATTTAAAAAACAGCTTCTACAAAACATTCTGTCTTGTAGGTTTAATGTGGTTCAAATT
The DNA here is from genome assembly GCA_016271365.2 of Neoceratodus forsteri. Classification (NCBI taxonomy): domain Eukaryota; kingdom Metazoa; phylum Chordata; order Ceratodontiformes; family Ceratodontidae; genus Neoceratodus; species Neoceratodus forsteri. Next base: position 1,072,126,513 of record CM057456.1, read on the forward strand.
TAAGCATTCTGCCATGCTGTGAACTCCCTAATGCTGCACACAGACAGCATCAAACAGTTCAGCAGACCCGTTGTCACTTCCTTTAAAGTTACTTTCTTACCATTTGAGCCACTTTTAACATGGCCGAGACGGACCTCAAATACCACTGGTCTATCAGTCCACTATCCCTGGTGGAGGTTGTAGCTGAGGTAGTAGTAGTCGACGTCACTATAACATTTTGAGACATTGTATTTTCTTTTTCTAAAGGAAAGGCTACTTTCAAACTCCAGTGTTGTGTAACTGACTAACTTCTGCCTTCTGCCCGCCAGGCAGCGTGACTGTCCTGCCTCACAACTGTAAAAGAAAGTTCAACTATCACAGCTCCGGATGCTGCAGATAGAGTGTGCCCACAACTGCTGATTTAGGGTCAGATTACCAAAACTGCTGCAAACAGAGCAGCTCCACCCCATGACATCACTAGGGCCACCCCTTGGGTGTGACATCATCTTCCCACCCACTTATTCTCCTAAACTTCAGCCCAGTCCTTCTATATGCTACAGCCACACAACGTCACAAGCCCCACCTCCAACATCACTATTTCTGCCCCACTGCCTAATCGGAGAGAAGCCCTCCTATTTTGAACAGCCTGTAACCCAGGTAAAAAAGAGAGAGCAGTGCAGAACAGAGAAGCTGACCAAGAACAGTAGAAGCACACTTTCAGAAGTAGCACACTAAAATGTTTGGGCACCTTAGCATTTTCAGTTTGTGATGTTAGTGTCCTGACTGAGGTGTGCAAAAAGAATAATCATAATGAACACTTACATCATCAGCTACAGACATGCATGTTTATTTTTAGGGACATCATGCCAAGAGATTTTATTTTTTGGGGGTGGGGGCACACCATTCAAAATTAATGTAGATTAATCTAGACGGTGCACTAAATTATACTTTTGTGACCTGCCTCAGCCCAAAAACACAATATCTGAACGGGAATTTTGAAGGGCGCATGACACTTTATGGGCATAACAGCACTGTTTGTTTTCTACCAGCAGAGCTGAAATTGGATAGAAACCCACAGAATCCCAGTCCCCCCTCCTCTTGCAAAATTTTATGAGTGTTTCTGCTCCTCTGTCACCTTTCAAAATTGAATACTTTAGGAGAGTTTCACCTCCTAGACATTACATTAGTTCCTTCTCCAAATCTGGGAGTTCACAGGGCTGTGTCAAGGGCTTTAACCCCCCCCCCCACAAAAAAAAGGTTTACAGGGCCCTCCTTTTCCCACCAAGTAGTAGCAGTAGCAGTAGTATTAGCAGTAGTAGTAGTAGCAGTAGTAGTAGCAGCAGTAGCAGTAGTAGTAGCAGCAGTAGTATTAGCAGTAGTAGTAGTAGCAGTAGCTGTAGTAGAAGCAGTCGTAGTTGTAGTAGCAGTAGCAGTAACAGTAGCAGTAGTAGTAGTAGCAGCAGTCGCAGTAGAAGTAGCAGCAGCAGTAACAGTAGCAGTAACAGTAGCAGTAATAGTAGCAGTAGCAGTAACAGTAGCAGTAGTAGTAGTAGCAGCAGTAGCAGTAGTAGAAGCAGTAGTAGTAGTAGCAGTAGTAGTAGCAGCAGTAGCAGTAGAAGTAGCAGTAGCAGTAACAGTAGCAGTAGTATTAGCAGTAGTAGCAGTAGCTGTAGTAGAAGCAGTAGTAGTAGTAGTAGCAGTAGTAGCAGTAGCAGTAGTAGAAGCAGTAGTAGTAGCAGCAGTAGCAGTAGCAGTAACAGTAGTAGCAGTAGTAGTAGTAGCAGTAGCTGTAGTAGAAGCAGTAGTAGTAGTAGTAGAAGTAGCAGTAACAGTAGCAGTAGTAGTAGTAGTAGAAGTAACAGTAGCAGTAGTAGTAGCAGCAGTAGCAGTAGTAGTAGTAGCAGTAACAGTAGCAGTAGCAGTAACAGTAGCAGTAGTAGTAGTAGCAGTAACAGTAGCAGTAGCAGTAACAGTAGCAGTAGTAGTAGCAGTAACAGTAGCAGTAGTAGCAGCAGTAGCAGTAGCAGTAGCAGTAGTAGCAGTAACAGTAGCAGTAGCAGTAGCAGTAGTAGAGTTTATTTCATATGGCACTCTTCCCTGGAGGCTCAGGCGGACGCCTACAAATATCAAACAGCAAACAACACAACTTCATAAATACGTAATGAACATTAATAAAGAACTACCTAAAATAATAAAATGGCCAGCAGTAACTTAGATAACAGAAAATTGTTTCATAGAACTGCTCAGGGGTTTTCAAAACCTTTTTTAAAATACTATAGGTGGAATTTCAGATCCTTCTTAAAGGCCTCCAAGTATAAAATAATAATTAAAGCACACAACATTTTTTAAGTTTAATCCCTGCCCCTGAGGATCTGTGCAGCCTGGTGGGTGTCGTAGTCTGGCTGCTGCTTTTACACTTTAGGACAGGTGGCTGTGGAGTCGAGCATGGTTTCTGGGGTTCATTATGTTCCTGTCTGAATAATGCAGTGCCTCTGTCTGATGGAAATCTGTAATAATTTGGGGTGATGGGGACACACGGACTCAGACTCACAGGAATCCACTTGCAACCATCTTTTTCTTGGACCTTGACAATGCACACAGGTGCCCACTGGGCATGACAGAAACTACCAAGGACTACAAATATACTAGCAAAGACTACAACCAGTATGGCTACCTCAGCACTTCCTTAGGGTAAGTACACATATTTTACAGGATCCTTCAGACAGCATGGTGCCAGGGGGCAACCCACAAGAAAATAATTAAAATACAACCCACCCCCATCCTTAACAGATACGAACATAGAAAAATATTAGCAGAAACAGGCCTCATGGTCTATTAAGTCTGCTCAATTGTGCAGCTAGCCCCTCAGTTTGCAGCTACCCTACCCACCCCTCCCCTTTTCATAATTACCCCTCACTCTGTCCCATCCCCTCTTAAAACCATCTACTATGCTACAGGCTACTACCTCCTCAGGCAGAGTATTTCACTTATCCACCACCCTCTCTGTGAAATAATGCCTCCTGACTTCACTCCTGAATCTTCCCCCTTCCAGTCTCAGCTGGTGCCCCCTCGTAACAGTCCCGCTTCTAATCTGGAAAATCCTTTCTGTACTAGTCTTGTTTACCCCCTTTAAATATTTAAAGGTTTCAATTATGTCCCCTCATCCCTCCTGTCCTCCAGGGAATACATGTTCAGCTTGTACAGTCTCTCTTCCTAGGAGTGTCTCTCTAATCACTGGATCATCTTTGTCACCTTCCACTGTATACCCTCCAACAATCTGATGCTCTTCTTCAGGAATGGGTGCCAGTACTGCACGCAGTATTCCAGGTGTGGCCTGACCAGCAACCTGTATATGGGCAGGATCACCTTCCAATTTCTGGAGGAGATTCCCCTTGCTATACACCCCAGCATCCTGTTGGCTTTTGCTGCTGCCTTCCTGCACTGCGCTGAGTTGTTCATACTCCCCATTATAAGTACCCCTAGATCCTTTTCTTCCTCGGTGCATTCCAGCTGTACCCCCCCAGCTGGTAGCTCCTCCCCTGGTTATTAGCCACGAAGTGCAAGACCTTGGACTTTTTGGCATTAAACCCCAACTGCCATGCCTCCGACCACTCCTGTAGTTTGGTCAGCTCCTCCTGCAGCCCCCTCCACAGTTCAATGTCATCTACCACAGCTCCCATCTTTGTGTCATCTGTGAAGAGACTGATCTTACTCTGGACCTCATTGGAGATACCAGCTATGAATATCCCAAACAACACCAATCCCAATACAGATCCCTGCAGCACCCCGCTCATCACATCCCTCGGTGATGAAAGTTCCACCACCACCCTTTGCTACCTTCCCTTCAGCCAATGGGTGATCTAATTAACCATCTTTCTTCCCACCCCTAAACATTCCAGCCCCACCCATCAATCTCCCATGCAGCATGGAATGAAAGGCCTTGCTGAAATCCAAATACAGGACATCCACCGCATGTCCTTTGACTAGTTCCTTTGTCACCCAGTTGTAGTACACAATCAGGTTTGTCTGGCAGGATCTACCCAAAACAAATCCATGCTGCTGACCATCCTGGAGACCACTGTTCTCCAAGAAGATCACCAGCCTCTCTTTTAGGATCATCGCCATGAGTTTTCCCACAATTGATGTGAGGCTTACTGGTCTGTAGTTGCCTGTTCAGCCTTAGGACCACTTTTGTGAATGGGCACCACATGGGCCATCCTCCAGTCCTGTGTCCAAGGAGGTATTGAACAGGTAAGCCAGTGGTCCTGGCAGGATCTCTGCTAGTTCCTTGAGTACTCTAGGGTGAATACCATCTGGACCCAGTGCCTTAGTCCCCCTCAGTGCCCTTAATCCTTTCAGCACCCTATCCTCTGTAATCCCTATATCAGTCACCCTCCCCCCGTCCACTCCTCCTCTTATAGGAGGTGTCTGCTTCCCTTTCTCTTTCATGAACACAGAGCAGAAGTAGTCATTAAGTGCCTCTGCCTGGCCCACCCCCTTCTCCACCCAGCCCCCGACCTTCCTAATCCTCACAATCTGAACTTTGTTTTTCCATTTTTACCACTGTATCTGAAGAAGTCCTTTTCTCTGTTCTTAATGCCCTGCACCAGTCTCAGTTCTCTGTAAGCCTTGGCAGCTCTGACCAGCCTGGTACCTCCTGGACTTCTTCATATACATCTCCCTATTATCCCCACCTCCCAACTGAGTCTCCGAAATGCCTTTCATTTGGTCCTCACCCCTTCCATGACTTCCTGCGTCAGCCAGCTGGGTTGTTATGCCCTGCCCTTCTTACTTCTTGTTCTTGCACATGTCCCAGTAGCCTCCACCCACCAGCCCTTTCCTAATAATCTCCCATTTTTGGCTGGCATCCATGTGTGGTTGAATTCCTGTCAGATGCCTGCCCCAGATTCCCCCCATCCTTTTAAAGTCTGCCCCCTTAAAGTCAATCACCCTGGTACCCATACCTCCTATTTCCCTGCTCCTGTTGAGCATGAACCATACCATGTGGTGGTCACTCCCAGTCAGAGGGTCCTCCAATCCCAGATCCCTTACAGCTTCCCCATTTGATAGAACCAGGTCCAGAGTCCTGTCCAATCTAGTTGGCTCATGGACCAACTGCACCCGGAAGCTGTCCTGAAATGCCTCTAATATGACCCGCTCTTTTGCACTCGTGGTGGCTGGGGTGCTTCACTCCACTCCCAGTAGGACGAAGTCCCCCACCACCAGAGTGTTCCCTTTCCTACAGACCCTCCTGATTTGATCAGCTAACTCCCTATCCAGATCATCCCCTTGGGCTGGCGGCCTGTACACCACCCCAACCTCACTGTCCTACTTTTTGAGTCTTGAAACAGCATCCATAGGGCCTCCTGTACATATATTGTCACCCCACCCCCTTTTCCCTTAGTCCTATCCTTCCTGAACAACCTATACCCTGGGATCATCAAATCCTATTCCTGGTACTGGGTGGCCAACGTTTCCATGATGGCCGCAATGTCCACCCTCCCTAATGCAAAGAGATCCTGTAATTCCACTGATTTGTTACCAAGGCTTCTTGCATTAAGTGAGACCACACTCCAACCTATCCTGCCCCTCCTACCCTCCTGAAATACCCCGTCTTAATCCCCCTGCACCACTGCTCCCAGGTCCTCCTACTAGCCTGGGGTAAGATAGAAACATAGAAACATGGACTTTGATGGCTGATAAGGACTGCTTGGCCCACCTAGTCTGCCCATTTCCCTACCTAGAGGATAAGCTGCAGATCCTATTTAACCAACAGCCTATTTCTTCCTACCCCCCACAAAAATTGCCTTATGTCTGTCCCATGCATTCTTGAATTCTCCCACAGTTTTAGGCCCCACAACCTCCTCAGGAAGGTTGTTCCATGTGTCCACCACCCTCTCTGTGAAAAAATACTTCCTCACATTGCCCCTGAGCTGTCTCCACTCTATCTTCAAATTGTGTCCCCTTGTTCTTGCACATCTCTTTTTCTGAAAGATGCTACCCTCTTGGACTTTGTTGATTCCACTGAGGTACTTAAACGTTTCTATCTGATAAGATAGACAGTAACTGTATGCAATAACCCACAAACAATATATACTGCAACACAATAATGCAACGTGGACTTATTCTGGGTCTCGACGCATGCTGTGTTGTCTTCCATGGGGAGACACTACTCCCACTGGACAGGGGGAGCTATGGTCAGCCCCCACGGTGCCTGCCACAATGGCTGCTGCCTCCAGCACAGTGGCACACAGGTGATCAATACAGTTCATATCCTGGCACAGAAGCTCCATGCTGGAGGTCAGATCTAGGCACAGGTCCCATAAGGTGGTCATTTGCTCCGCATGACATCTGTCCGCGCACTCTTCTGCTCCATGTACTCATGCAGCATGTGGTAGATGCAAGTCTGATCCTGCTGTATGACATTCTGTGCCCCTACGACCAACTGCAGCAGCTGCTGGTAGTCAGTCATCACATCCTGCTCTCGCTGGGGTCTGTCCATTGGGACAGGGTCAGGCTGCATCCCTGTCCATTGTATGGCCTGGGGCTGCATCACAGTCAATGCTGAGGTCCATTGCAGGTGCTGCAGGCCAGCTGTGGCTGACCCAGTGGGATGGGTGTGGGGAAGCAGGGCTGTGGCCATGCTGGAGGGTGGATCCTGGGAAAGCACAGTGGTGGCTGGCCATGTGGTATCGGCTAGGTGTGGCAGGGCAATGGCTGTGCCAGGGGTTGTGGGGGACTGCATTGCTGTGACCACAGTGTCATGTGGAGACAGTGGCTAGGCCCCATTGTTATTGGACATACCCTAGTGGTTCTCCAGCTTCCAATGTATGTTTTGTCGTGTTCTTCCTCCTCATCCTCTCTGCTGGTGTCCGTCCTCAGGTGCATACTGGTGGGTGGCAGGGGCAGCTGCCACTGGGATGGACAAAGGTCATCCCTCCACCATGTCTGGTATGATGTGGTGAGCTGTTGTGAGAGTTATACAGCAATGTACCATGCAGAGCTGTGTGCCAGCAGAGGCAGCGTGCATTCCCAGAGTACAGTGGCACAACAGCAATGCTGTGTGTACAGTGCCTATATCCCCATGGCTGTACACTACACACACCCTATACTGGTGAGTACACACTCCATCACCAGGGAACACACACCCCAGCACCAGTGATCACACATCCCAACACCAGTGAACATAAACCCTGCACCAGTGAGCACAAATCCCAGTACCAGTTAGCACACATCCCAGCACAAGTGAGCACACATCTCAGCACAAGTGAGCACGCATCCCAGCACAAGTGAGCACACTTCCCAGTGCCCACAAGCACACAAGTGACAACACATGGGAAGCAGTAGTGGAGTACCACAAAGATGATTACACACCGGGAGACATGGAAACAGTAGTGTGGCCTACACCTAATATGTCACACAGCACTGGCACATGCATGTACCCATACATATATACACACAAATACACACACATGGCCGACCGGACGTTACACAGTTGGTCACTCATATGGCTTGGCCAGTCCCACTTGACTTTCACAGCCGCCACTCGACACTCCCATCACCTCTATGGGCCATGGGGGGGGCTATTGCCTCCTCTGCTGCATCCAGGGTTGGTGTAGCTGCCGATGCCTGTGGACCTCTGCCTGTTACATGCATCTCCCTGCGTTGCGTCCACAGGACCTTCTTTGTCTACCTCTTCATGTCCCTGAATCACTTCTGCACACCGTCATTGACCTGTTTCTACCACCGATTGCATTGACATCAGTTATCTATACCCAGGCCTGCCGTACCTGGGCATTCATGGCCTGCCACTGGGAAAAGGCCTCCTCCCTGGTCATGTTGACCTGTGCAAGCGCCTGCAATTCCTCCTCACAGAGATGGTGGGCCTATATTCTGTGTGTGTCCTCAATGCTATCTGCTGAACAGGGAGCAGAATACAGGTGACCTGGGATTACATACAGCAGAACACAGCAGAACAGTACCTTGGGGAAGGCCATACCACCCTAAGGGACACATAGATGTCCTGACAATGCATGTCTTAACACAACCAGCAGCCTGCCTGACAAAGGCCTGCCCATGCACAGACATGATCATTTTCAAAGCCACAGACAGACAGGGGTTTAAATAGGCAGGGCCCAAAGGAACCCAGGGCCACCACCACCTACACATATATGTGAGGATGTCACATCATCTGTCATCGTGCACTACTGACTACTATAGGAGGGATCGTCCATCTAGATATGAAAAGACCACCACCACTAGATGCAGATGTGAGAGTTCTACCACCTCAGCATGTCCAGTGTACCACTGTATGCAGCATACACAGTTCAGTGCTCACCCATATCCCTTTCTGAGCCATTCCACAGGACATCTAACTCCATCTGCCTGCAGTTCAGCTGTGTAATCTAGGTGATGCACTGTGCTCCTTTTCTATTCTGCAGGCACAATTAGGCATGCTAATGTATGCATACCTTCCAGTAATGATGTACAAATGTGGGTGTTTGCCCATGGACTGTAAAACTAACTCATTGGCATACATTGGCTTAATACTGCAGTTTTGGCCCCCCAACCTAAGTGGATGTGCTAGCACATGCCCTTGCACGGTGCCTGTACTTACACAAAGTCAATCCACAGTGCAGACATGACACCACACATCATATCAGATGACATCAACAAGTGTGGCCCTGCACACGGTACCATTGCACAATTGCGGAGCACAGCCCTGCACACAATGTGCATGTGCACCCTGTTTAGTGCCACACCATGCCCAACACATGCTCACTGTACACCCCCCTAAAGTACACACTGCATTGCACAACTCAACATTAGTGTGGCACTACCATGGCAACATGCTGGCAACATGATGCGCAAAAAAATAAAACACATCCAGGCAGCTCAGAAACTGGCAACAACATAGTGGAAGTGCTAGGCCTAGGCAGAGGAAAAAACCATGGCAAGCTGACAGAGCAGAGCCATGCTTCAAAAAAGGGACCAGAGTTGATTCACGACAGAACTGACCAATTTGGTCGACCTGGTGGTGGCCATGGAGGACCAGCTGCTGGGTGAGGGGGCGGGGTCAGACAGGCCACATTGTAAAGTGTGGGCATCTGTGGGGCAGCACCTCACACAATGGATGGGGGTCACCCATGCTGGGTACCAGTGTCAGCACTGGTACAACAACCTTCAGAGGAGGGAGGTATGCTGCCTGCAGCAACTGCGGGTGATGGTGGACAGTGGCACTGGGCCAAGTCCAGGTGAGTACAGATGGCTCTATGTATGGCTATGTGTATGGTGTGTGCAATGGCCTGTGTGCAGTCCTGTGTCATGATACTAAACATCAGGGTTACTGTCCTTGAGGGGCTGTGCACTGTACTTGCATGTCCCTGTTATTCACCTTTGTCCTATGAGACCTGCCCCACCATATGGCCTGCTCGTACATATACAGGTGAATGGGCCCCCAATTCCACATGACTTCCCTGTGCCCTGTACATGACAGGACCTGCTGTGGTTTCTCAAGGTGTGCACCTGCCAGGGCAGCACAATTGTGGGCTACCACAGTGACACGGCAGCAGTGTCAGGACGCATGACAGGACCATGTATAGTGTCACTGACTGTTATTCAGGGTTTGGTTACTGGGTATGGTGACCTGGACATGTAAATGTCTTTTGCCAGGGGTGATCCAGGAGGATGCCATGTGCTCTACATGTACCTGTGCTGGTAGATGTATCCATCAGGAGGTGGATGTGGTCACCATCTGGTTGTGCACACTGACCGTGTTGTGCCATATGGGTGCCGGTATGCATATGTCAGTTAAGGCATGGGGTACTATTCCACTGAACAGAGGGTGCTGGGCATGTACCAGCCACTGCGCCGGGCCACACCTACAGAGTCCTGCACCTGTCCCCAGCTGTTGCACAGGTATGCCTTTTCTGCCCTTGTCATATGTGACCTGGTGCACCATGCATACAGATTCATACTATGCCATGTACAGGACCTGTGGCTAGCGTGTATGGGTCTGTTGTACAGGGACTGTGGGGATGGTAGGATGGGGGCACTACACAGGCCAGCATATAGTGTGCAAGGCCATACATACCACAGAGGGATGTTTTATACCTGCTGCACCTGTGCCATGGCATGCATGTGTATGGTGCCACAGCAAGTCACAAAGATATGCTGTGGACCTGCTCGGACCTACTTCATCTGCACCATGCAGACGTGACAGCTGGTGCACAGTACAGGCACATGAGTGTGTGTACTGTGTAGGGTGTATGGAATGGTGCACGGTGTTCCAGTGCAAAATATTGATCACATATCCTTTTCCCTTCTCTACAGACCTCAGTGGACAGCAAGCCCTAACCAGGGCCTGGAACAGAAGAGTCACAGGGAGGACTGGCCCAGGGACTCTTCAGGCTATGATAGGGCCCAGCAGAGTGGGTCAAGAGAGAGGCATCCATGAATATACCTTGCATTGTGTGTCACACCCAGGGTTGCATGTCTACACTCTTAGGTGCTGGAATAGATGGGGCCATTCATAAGTGGTAGGGCCTAGCCCTATCAGTTGTTGTAGCCATGGTACTAGTTATTTTCACGCAAAATAATTTTAGCGCAAACACAAATGCAACCAAAATTGCATAAATTAAATTTAGCGCTAAGTCATTAGGACCACATACACTATAATGGAAAAAGTGCTAATAACGCTAAGTTGCACAAATTAATTTGAATGCAAATTAGTGCTTCTGCAAAAACAGCGACAATTATTTGACAGTGAAAATTTCAGGTTTAACAGTGATTTAGTACTATGGAGGACTGTGCCTTTAAAATGTAGCATGTGGCCAGCCCAGTGGCACTGAGGGTAGAGGCACTGGATGCCACACCTCATGCCACGCTGGCAACCCGGGTTTGGGAATGAGTTCAGGTCGTTGTGGGCCAGCAGGGGAAGGAGAGGATTGAGCGTCCAGAGGACTGCTCTCCTTTCCTGGGGAGGGTGGGGTTGTGTCTCCCACTGCTACTGCGGCTCCCAGTGGAGACTGGAAGCATCGCAACCTGCAGTAGACATGCTGAGGGGTATGGAGGTGACAGCGGACATCCTGTGGGCAGGTGCAGTAGCACACCTGTCGTGAGCCGGACGTCATTGCATGTCCACAGCTCTGGGACCAGATAGCTGAAAAACCCTAGCACTCGGGAAGGCGAAGGCAAGTCCAGCAGACAACCCACCATGCTCAGCACCAAACCTACCCACCCAGCCTCTGGTTCTCCTCTGCGTCCCAACCACATTCTAGATAGAGCACCGGTCAGGAGTTGGTGGCTCCGCCTCAGGGGGTTCAGAGCAAGGGGGATGGCGAGTCAGAGATGCAGTGGGGGGAACACCCTGGGACAGAGGCATGGTGTGGGAGGTCTCAGGTGAGTGGTAATGGATTAGTACCCCATGTCCTGCTGGAGAGAAGTCCTATGGGGCCAGTGCAGGAGTAGAAAGAAAGTTGGAAAAAAAAAATGTAGCATGTGCTGTAATTGCTAATTACCCTCTTTGTGGCTTACAGAGTGTCAGCAGAAGTTTGGAAAATGAAGGCCTGATTAGTGTTGATGGGTGCTGGATGGGGTCATGACCTTCTGAGTTAAGGCACAGTGGTCAGACTTTAATAACGCTAATGAGGGCCTGGCCTTTGGGAGGCATCAAGGCACAGGGAGGTGCCGTCAGTTGGTGATGGGGAAAGTTACTCCACATAGTATGAATTTGGTTGAGAAAACAATAGTTGTGTGGGTAAACTCACTCAATGGGGGGGTCTTTACCTCTTACATCCTTGGCCCTGCCACTGTTTAGACTCTTCCACTACCTACGACTACACTATGCTGCATGCCTCTGTGGCTGGAGATGGATGTCCATGTGTGGTCCATTATGCAGGATGCATGCCTGTGGGGGCTTCACCTAAGCAGCTGTGGTAGGGGCACTCACCCTGCACATGGGACATTGCCCCACCAGTGACAACCATGGTGTGTCATGGTCCATGCAGACTTCTGCTGTGCACCTATGTGCAGCTGGCATGGTGCCCTGAATCTGTCTATTGTGTTGTGGCATGCCATACACCATCCACTAAACTGGTGCCACAGGGATTTGGTAGTATTGCTCACAGCCCCAGTTGGGAAGCCTTCAATGTCAGTTGGGTCTGTTCTACCACGTGCTTGAGACAGTGAATGTTTGTCTGTCTTCGGGAGCTAGGCATGGGCCACTGCAGTACTGGGACACTACTGTGTCCTGCCGTGTGCATCATACAGCATCTGTGGTAGTCCACCTGCAATGATGCCACCTCCAGTGCCATATGCACTGTGTGTCACAGCTTTGCAGCTCAATAGAGCTTGACATATGTGGCATGGGGTCAGCAGAAGGAGGGGGCATTGGTGGGCAATGCATGTAGTTTACCATTTGTGACCAGATCAACACTGTTATGCTATGGCATGTTATACAGAGCTGGTGGTGTCTAACCAACACAGTGATGACCAGAGTATGATTTCTCCACTGTACACAGGCGGGGTGGGCCATGCATACATTTGGGCATGACTGGGTCTTTGCAGGGCCAACGTACTGCATTGGCTCTGTATGAGTGGCAATCCTGTACCAAGGGTGGTGATGACATCTTCAGGGTGGGGAGGGTGCCTCCAGGTGGGTCTACATCCAGCATCTGTGCTGTGCCAACAACGGGAGTGGCTACAGCACCCTACCTGTGAATAACACCACAGAACTCATCTGGTACTTTGGTTGCTTCACACTGTGTGGCATACTTCTGCTGTCCATATACAGCTGAATTATGTGTAACACATGTATGGCTAGCCTGGACTCTTCAGCCAACAAGGGTGGCTCATAGCTACCTGTTGCCCAGTACACGTGTCTTTGCCTTTGTGTTGCATAGTGGATGTGCAAGGTGCAGGGTGTGTGTGCAGTTCCTACCACCTCTGGCCTTTTCACAGCCTGCTGCACCCTGGTGTGGTGCTGCTGTTGCTTGTGCTGCAGTTCCACATCTGACATACCTGCCGGTGTTGATTGTCACTTACACAGCTGTGTCCCTCTGTGTAGCAGCATGGCACATCCATTGTATGTGCGGTCCTCTACTGTGGGGTCCACAGTGCTGTCTCTGGTATGTCATGCACATTCTGCTACAGTTGTTTGACTCCCTCCACCTATGTGTGATATGGAGGCCCCTGTGTCAGCTGGCTGAACTTCTTTTCTGTACGTAATGAAACTCCTGAGTCCCTTGTGCTATGTGCCTTACTGGCTGAGTTCTGTGCCTTGCTTTCCATAGGTGCTTGTAGAGCTGTTGGTCACTGGCCAGACATTGTTGGCCGAGAGGGAAGAGATGACCTGCTGTGGCAACAAGTTCACCTCCTCCAGCTGTTTTTTATTTTATTTATTGCATAAGATCGGAATTACAATCCTTTGAGTCACAGCCTCTTTTGCAAAGGCTCCACGTTGGTTACAGGGGGTGAAGGGAGTACAAAATACAAGGAAACATACATAATCAAGCAGTATTCAGGGAAAACATACATTAACAGTCAGTATTCATAATCAGTACTGACAGTGCAGTCCAGGCTTTAACTTAGTTTACCAGAGACAGTGGTAGGCAGCTTTCAGGATTACATTTGTTAGGGATGGGTAGGATGCAGATTCATAGGGTCTAGGGAGACCCTGAGTCAGTTATAAGGGAGGTTTGGGAGAGCACGAGGTGGGCAGGGTTAGCCACAGTCACAGTTCGCAGTCTCAAGTAGGTGAGCTTTGAGGCCTGCTTTGAATAGGGAGATGCTATGGGTCTGAGAGAGCTGGGGAGGTAGAGCATTTAGCCAAAGGGGAGCACGGTACCGGAAAGATCTTTGGCCTAGAGATGTTCTACAGTGGGGGACCTGGAATGAGGAGTTTGCTGCGAGCCATGTATTACACCTGAGGGAGGCTGGGCTGATTATGGGGAGAAGGCCAACGGGGCAAGCTGAGATGTATTTTTTTACGGGATGCAGGTGTGATACTTTAGTCTTTGTTGAAGTTTAACCAACCAGCCAAGACGATAGGTCACAGGTATGAGTTAGCCTGTCACTGCCGGTGACTAGTCGGCAAGCTTTATTCAGGGCAGTGTTAATACTACGTTGTGCGGTGGGTTCTGCTGATCCATATATCGTTATCCCGTAGTCAATTAGGGAGAGGATTGATGAGGAGACAGCTAGATGCATGGCCTATGTGGGTAGGGCAGTGTTTGAGTCTGTAGAGTACGCCCACTCTAGCGTTGACAGCTGAGGAGATATGTTGAATGTGACTATGGTAGGAGAGGGAGGTATCTAGAGTGATACCCAGGTATTTGAAATTTGTAATGTGTTCAAGTGGGGTGCCTTGTGTGTTTTTGATTAGGAGGGTCGACTGCCTGTGAGGGCTTTGCCGGTGCGCAAAGATCATAGACTTAGTTTTTTTATAGTTGATGAACCATGTCTCTAGCTCCCTGAAAAAACCCTGAAGGGCAGGTTGGAGGGTGCTTGGTTGTGGGTGTTTCCAATATAGCACCGCATCATCTGCATAGAGAAGCAGATGACCACTGCAGGCCTTGGGAAGCGAGTTTAAAAAGAAGGTGAAAAAGAAGAGGGCCGAGAATAGAACCCTGTGGGACCCCAGAGCACACTGCTTTGCAAGATGAGATGGTGGTATTTAACCTTACTTGTTGTAACCAGCCTGAGAGGTAATCCTTGAACCAGGCCATAGTCTGTGGGACCACATTCAGTTGTGGGAGGACACAGAGCAGAAGTTCGTGACTGACCGTGTCAAATGCCTTGGTCAGATCCCCAAAGATCGCACCTGCAATAGAACCTTGGTCTAGGGCCTCATGGATGAATGAGGTGAGTTCAGAGAGTGCAGTGACCGTGCTATGGCTAGTCCGGAAACCGCGCTGAGCCTGGCAGAGAAGGTTGTGTTTAGTTAGGTGTTCTGTTATCTGGTCCGAGACTATTTTTTCCAGAGCTTTGGAGAGAGGGGGAAGTATTGAGATCAGTCTATAGTTGCTTGTGTGAGTAGGGTCGCCACTCTTCAGAATGGGAGTGATTATGGCTCTCTTCCAGATTGATGGGAACTGGCCGAGGCAAAGAGAGAGGTTGAGAATTTTAGTAAGGTGGGGTAATATGACATCCAGTGTCAGCTGAATAAGTTTAAGATCAAGTGAATCATTGCTGTAACGGGAATTGCGATAGCTTTGGAAATGTAATGTTTTGCCTCAGCGGCAGGAGATGACTCTCAGCCTGAAAGGTAATGAATCTAAATTACACGTGTGTCGGGAAGAGGGTGGGGGGAACAGGTGGAAGAAATTAGGGGAGGATATGGGAGAGGTCCGAGAAGGCGGAGTTAAGGGCTTCTGCAATAGTGGAAGGATCCTGGGTGACATCACCATTTATAGTGAGCTGGGAAGGGGGGGGGGAGCGGGAATTCCCATTGAGTTCTTTTATGCTACTCCAGAATTTTTTACCATCTCCCCAAGAGGAGGTTAGGATTTGTTGGTAGTAAGTGGTCTTTGCCTGTCGTAAGACCCATGTACATTTATTGAGGGCCTTCCGGTATAGCCATCTATCCTGTGTGCGTTGACAGTCAAGAGCCTTATGCCAAAGGTTATCCCTCTGTTGGAGCAGGTTCAGTAGTGAGGGTGTGATCCAGGGGGTGATTCTGGTTTTCACTACTTGCTTGGTGAGGGGAGCAAATAAGTCACAGGCCTTGTTGAAAGTAATTATAAAGTGGGCGAGTGCTAGGTCTACTGACTGCATGGTATAAATGGGGAGCCAGTTGCTGGTAGTTAGATGGGCTTTGAGTTTCTGAAGGCCTCTTCTTTTTAGCCATCTCTGCATGGAGATTTTTGGGGGGGCAGGGGGCAATTTACCCGACCACCAGCAGGTCACCGGGGAGTGGTCACTAATACAGTCAGGGAGCACCGTATCCTGGGAGAGGTTCCGTGGCCTGTTGGTGAAAATAAGGTCTAAAAGAGTGGAAGTCCTGGATCTATTGTCCCTTCTGGTTGGAGAGGTGATGGGTGGGGCAAGGTCGGATGCCAGTGCGGTGTCTTTGAAGCTGGATGAGGCTGGGGATAGCCAGTTGACATTGAAGTCACCCATTAAGATGATTACACTAGTATTTGGTAGGTGGGAGATAGTGTGGAGGATAGAGTCAAAGGCGAGTTTTTGGTTTCTCTGTGTTTTTGAGAAGGGTTGAAGAAAACACTCCCAGCAGTGCTACAGTGCTAGCAGCCACAACTACTGCTGCCACCACCACCATCGACAGTGAACACTTAATATGAGCATGGGTACTGCAGACAGTTGGGTGTCTATTTTGTGTTGACCCCCCCTTTTATGGGCATTTGCCCCTCTTTTGTTCCCTCCCTTGAATGGGTGGTTGTCCTTTCTGTTTCTCATTACCCCCCCCCCTTGTTATGAGTGGATGCCCTTTTCTGTTTTTCATTACCCTCCCTTTGTATGGTGGTTGCTCTCTGTTTTGTTGTCCCCATTTGCAGGACGTTGCCCTTCTTTGGTTTGCTTCCCGCCATTGTTAAGTGCAGATGCCTTGTTTGTTTTGATTACCCCCTTTTTTTACAGGCAGTTTGCTCTCTGTTTTGTTGCCCTCCCCTTTTATGAGGGGTCACCTGTTCTGTGTTCATTGTCCTACTCCCCCCTTGCTCCCAGCGGATGCCCTTATTCCTTTGTTTCCTGACCCCCCAGTGTTCAGCTCTGTACCCAGTGCTGCAGTTGGGGCTGCGCCTGTGTTCTGCGCTATTCTCAGTGCTATATTCAGATCTACATGACTGCATTGTGCTGTCATTTGCACAGCATGCAGTCCCCCATATTCATAGGATATAGCACCAGCAGAGTGCCTCTGAATATGGCACGGTAAGGGACCGGTGCAAGCACAAGCGCAGGT
This sequence comes from Neoceratodus forsteri, assembly GCA_016271365.2. Taxonomy (NCBI): domain Eukaryota; kingdom Metazoa; phylum Chordata; order Ceratodontiformes; family Ceratodontidae; genus Neoceratodus; species Neoceratodus forsteri. The sequence goes on from CM057456.1 coordinate 1,072,143,410, forward strand.
GCAGCACAATGACAGTGCTAGGGCACCTTTTTGACTATCGGGCCCAAGGTGATTAAAGCTGCTTACCATTTGGATATTTAAACTGTTACTTTGTGACACAGACCTATATACTGCCCCCTACGTAGAATTTCTTGCTCTTGTTTAGTGTTATTTTTATACAGAGATGTTCCAAATCTTTATTTTGGTCCTCCCATACTCCTACCACATTAGTTGTGCCGTGTGTGTGTGTGTGTGTGTGTGTGTGTGTGTGTGGGTGTGTGTGTATATATATATATATATATATATATATATATACTGCAATTCCCCCACCAGTTTTACCTGCCTGTTTTTACTAAACAGGTTATACTCCTTTATGTTTTCATCCCAGCCATCTTTGCTGCTCCACTATGTCTCAGTTATTGTGCAACTTTATACTGTTTCCTTCAGTAGTATTGCTTCTAATTCCCCTTTTGTGTTACTCAAGCTCCTAGTAATCACCAACATGGCTTTCTGTTCTTTCTTATTATTTTTATTTTTGGACATTTTCTTGCATCCTACCTTTACTGGAATCATTTCCGAGTTTATTTTCCTCACTTCCAACACAGTATCTCTTCCCACCTCCCCTACAGTATTAGTCTACACTGTGTTTAGTACTCGGATTTAGCCTCTCCCTGAGCACTCTTGCTCCCTCAGTGTTTCAGACGCATCCTGTCCTTCCCATGTAATGCTGTTTTTTTTTAATCAATCCCAGTTATGCTGAAAGCAGAAGCCATCCCTTCTACGCCATTTCTTCAACAAACCATTTAGTCTCTTGACTGTTAACATTTTTGGCTGGCTGCCTCTAGGCGTCGGCAAAATCTCATAAATAATTACCGAACAGTTTTTGGTTTTACGCATTTTTGTACCTCCTCAAAATCTCTCTGGATGTCCAGTTCCTTCCTCCTGCCCACATCATTGCACCCTATATGCAAGGCCACTGCTAGTTTCTCAGTGCCTTTGAGAAAACCTTCTAGGTTATTCCTAATGTCTCCAGTCTTTGCCCCTGGTAGATAACTTACAGTGGTAGATTCTTTGCATCATTTGCAGATTTCTCTGTCAGTAAAATGTAAGATGGAGTCCCCAACTATGACAATTTCTCATACTATTTTTTGTTCCTCCATAGCCTTTTTACTCTCAAATGTTTCCTTCTCCTGGGTTGTCGCAGCCTGCCTGTTTTTTTTTTGTCAATAAAATGTTATTGAGAATTTCAAATGTAGTACACACAATAATGCAACACATATTATGAACCATTCCATTACAATAACAAATAATCATTAACTGCTACATTTAAAGGACTAGCATCCTATAAGGCTATTTATGTATTTACATCTTGGAATTACAATACCTTTGAGTCAGAGACTCATTTACAAAGGCTCCATGTCAGAGCGAACAAGTTACAGGTTTAGAAAGGTCATAAGCAAATAGTACTAGAAACAATAATTATAGCAACGTCTGCAGTAATGTAGAGAGACAAAACACAGTACAGAGTGAATGTTTGGTACAAAAGTTGCAATAACACCACCAGTAACAATGATAGTCTAAATACAATAAAGAGTGAAATAATGGATTACAGTGCTGTTATGTGGAGTGCTACAGAGTGGGAGTGAACAAACAAGAGGAACAAATGCCTATGAGTAAAGTCAACTAACAAATACACAAAGTTGCAGGTAACAGTCTAAGCAGATATATAGCCACACGGGCAATTGAGAGCAAGCAGAGGCCGGGGTTGGGACAGGCAAGGTAAGCAACCACAGTCAAGCAGACATAGTCAACTCAGACAGACTGGGAGCAGAAACTTGGGGGGGGGTTGGGCAGGCAGGCACGGATTAAGTACAATCACAGGAGCTACTCGCTAGGAGCTGCTGTCTTAGCTTGGATTTATAGGGCTCACATTTTTGTTCAGTTGATACTACTGCACGCAGGCTATTGAGCCATATTGGAGCCCTGTACATAAATGCCCACTGTCATTGGGATGTTCTACAGAGCAGGACATTAAAGGAAGCTTTAGAGGAGCTCTTCGTGTTCCTGGGAGTGGCTGCAGGTGTGAGGAGCCATTGCGAGGAGGGAGGAGTGAGACCCAGGTTGATTTTCTTACCTAGCAGGCAGGTCTGATAGGTGATCCTGCCCTTAAGGTTTAGCCAGTCAGTACATGAGTAAAGGTCACATGTGTGGGTGAGCCTGTGGGTTCCGGTTACTAGATGACATGCTTTGTTTAGAGCAATCTTTAACCTACTGAGGACAGTATCCACGGCAGAGCCATAGATAACTGTACCATAATCTGTAACAGAAAGGATAGAACTAGTTACTGCCAGCTGGAGGGGGTTTGGTGTCCTGCAGCGCCTATGCCTATACAGTAACCCAGTCCTAATGTTCACTACATTGCAAACCTGGTTGACATGCTGATGAAATGATAGGGAGCTGTCGAGGGTAACTCCAAGGTATTTGAAGTTGCTGATTTGTTCCAGAGGCTGACATTGATTATTGAGGATGCAGAGGTGCATCCCATTGTGTTTGTTTTGGGAACTAGCCAATACCATGACCTTAGCTATTTATAGTTTATTATGAGTTTATGACCAGAGAACCAGGATTCTACATCTGTAGAACATTATTGAAGGGCAAGCTCAAGGGGGAGGGGGTCGGAGTGACTAGAGTAAATAAGAGCATCATCTGCGTAAAGTAGCAGGTTGGTAGAGCAGACTAGGGGGAGGGAGTTGAGGAAAAGACTAAAGAGAAGTAGCCCAAGAATTGATCCTTGTGGAACTCCTGAGCAGATGGGTTGACTGGAGGAGAGGGTATCCTAGATTTTGACACGCTGTGTTCTTTCACCTAGATAGTTAGAGAACCAGGTGGTGGCTTCAGATGAGTGATCAACAGCAGGGAGGGAAGCAACCAGTAGGAAGTGACTGACTGTGTCAAATGCTTCTGTAAGGTCTATGTACATAGACCCTACAAGGTGACCACGAACGAGGGCTTTGTGAGAGTAGTCAGTAAATTCAAGGAGGGCAGGGGTAGTGCTTTGACGCTTCCTGAAGCCATGTTGCTGGTGGTTTTGGAGGTTGCATTTTGCGAGGTAGTCTGATAATTGATCAGAGATGATCTTTTCTAAGACTTTAGATGGAGGGGGAGATTTAGATTGGGCGGTGGTTGCTGCAGGAGGCTCTATCCCCACTTTTGTGGACCAGTGTTACTATTGCAGCCTTCCACTGCTGGGGGAATTGACCAAGGCAGGATCAGTTTAACTATTTGGTGAGGGGGAGTAAGACTGTGTCAAGGGCAAGGTAGAGGAGTTTCAAGTCCGAAGTGTCACTGTGGTTAATTCTGGTTGGGGAGGACACTAATTGGGAGAGGACTATGGCCGCAGCTGCATCCCTAAGTGGGGCAGACTCAGGGGCCAGCCAGTTAACATTAAAATCACCCAACAAGACAACCTCAGGTCTGTTGGGTAGGTTAGAGACCCAGTCAAAGATAGCATTAAAACCTTGTACAGTATTCCAGGGATGTATATAGACTGAAAGGGCAGTGAGTGATTTACCCTTGTGACCAATAGCAATTTTGATTACCAATGCTTGGGCATCATGTCCAGTTACAACATGTGGGAGGACCAGTCCATGCAGTGAGTTGATTAAATAGATGGCACAACCCCTTCCCCACCTTTCCCCATCATGTCTTCCCTAAACAATGTGTAGCCATCCAGAGTAACAGCAGAGTCAGGTACTTTGGGAGGGAGCCAGGTCTCAACCAATGCAAGAACATCAGAATGATGCTGCATGACCCACACCTGAAGAAGGTTGCTCTTAGGTACAAGGCTGCTAATATTAACAGAGGCAAGCTTGAGGCCACCTATGTTTTGGGGGTGGGAAAAGTTGCGAACCCAGGCCAGGGTTAGGGTGGATATTTCCAGACAGCTGGGGTATGAGTAGGCTATACCATACTATTAGGAATCTAAGGAGCTTAAGGCTAGCTGAGGATCACCGAAGGTAGGGTTTGTAGCAAACAGCGGGAATTGGCAGGGAGGGGATGTGAGTTGCTAAGAGTAGTGAGCGGTAATTAAGTGGGTAACCAGAATAGACAAGTGGATTTATGAAGGCATGTGGGGGGATGGGGTAGTAATGGCAATACCAGTAGTCAGCCCCAGTGTGGCAACATATGGCTGGGGGTGGATAGGTAGGGGGTTGTGGTCAGGGAAGGTGGGGTAGGCCAAAATAAGGAGTAGCAGAGGCACAGCATAGCCAACTGAGGGCCCCATACTTGAGCGAGAAAACAGATGTATAGAACAGGTGGGGAAGGGAAGATAAGATGGTTAAGGATGGCTTGTTAGGATTTGAGGGAGGGGTGGTAGAATGACTGTTAGTGACAAGAGGGGCAGGCTACTAAGGTTGAGGAGTATAAGGATAGCAGTAAGCCAGGTAGTAGCGAGGCAGCTATATTAGCAAAGTGGAAGAGTGCCTGACTTCAGTGCAGCAGGTCAGAGGTTTAAATCTGGGGAGGGGAGAGAGTAGAGAAATAGGAGACTGGTAGGAGATAGGTGTAAGAGAGGAGTGGGAAACTAGGGGAAAAGTCTAGGGAGTTGGAAGGTCAGCAAGTGAGAGTAGAAAAGCTGAGCTGATTAAAAGCTGAGGTAATGGAGAGCTAGCGCTATCTTCAAGACTGACCCCTGCTGGTTGTAGAGTATAAACCGCTAATGGCAAATAGGGGACTTAATTGCAGGGCCAAGAGGTGTCACATGACTATTACTGTCCTATAAAGCTAGGGACAGCCCAGGGTGGGCAGGGCAGTCGATGCATAGCATCGATGGGCAAACACCCCTCTCAGAACACCAACATCCTGAGATAGTCTTGCAATCTGTTCCCAGGGATCCATACCTGTGCTCCGTTCTGTGGCTGCTCCATGGGTTGAGTGGAGCATGTGGGGGGGGGGGTGTGCTGAAGGAGCCCGCAATTAAACAAAGGGAACAAAGGAGTTACAGTAGTGGAGACAGACAAAAGACTGTAGAAGGATTCCACTGCACATGTATTAATGGAAGAGTGATCCAAATTACAGCACACCAGAACTTCCGCTCAAAATACAGACAGCAGATAAAAATACAGGTACATCACATAGCAGTTCTTAAATTTACACCCTGAAACAGAGGCACAGCTGTATAAACTCCATAGCTGCAGAAACTAACAGTACACTCAGTCGACATTAAGTAATTTAAGGTACTGAACAAGCTCAGTCGGCAGAGTGAAAAATGGAAGCAGTAGGCATTAAGTATTTAAAACACCCCTCTCAGAACACCAGTATCCTGATCTAGTCTTGTGATCTGTTCCCATGGCTCCATACCTGTGATCCATTCTGTGGCTGCTCCGCAGGTCAAGTGGAGTGTGTGTGTGTGGGGGGGGGGTTGCTGAAAGAGCCTACAATTAAACAAAAGGAACAAAGGAGTTACAACAGTGATGGGAGGCTGAGACAAAAGACTGTGGGAGGATCCCACTGCACATGGTCTAATGGCAGAGTGACTCCGAAGTACAGCTCACCCAAAACCTCCGCTCAAAATACAGACAGCAGATAAAAATACAGGTACATCACATAGCAGGTCTTAAAGTTACACCCTGAAACAGATGCACAACTGTACAAACTCAATAGCTGCAGAAACTAACAGTACACTTAGCCAACGTTAAGTAATTTAAGGTACTGAATAAAACAAGCTCAGTCGGCAGAGTGAAAAATGGAAGCAGGAGGCATTAAGTATTTAAAACACCCCTCTCAGAACACCAGTATCCTGAGCTAGTCTTGTGATCTGTTCCCATGGCTCCATACCTGTGCTCCATTCTGTGGCTGCTCCATGGGTCACATGGAGCATGTGTGTGTGTGTGTGTGTGTGTGTGTGAGGCGGGGGGTTGCTGAAGGAGCTGGTGCTCCATTCTGTGGCCACTCCGTGGGTTGAGTAGAGTGTGAGAGTGTGTGTGTGTGTGTGTGGGGGAGTTGCTGAAGGAGCCTGTGCTCCATTCTGTGCTACTCCGCTGGTCAAGTGGAGGCGTGTGTGTGAGAGGGATTGCTGAAAGGAGCCTGTGCTCATTCTGTAGCTGCCCGCAGGTCGAGAGAGCATGTGTGTGTTGCGGGGATTGCTGATGGAGCCTGTGCTCTGTTCGCAGACTGCTCCACAGGTTGAGTGCAGCATGTGTTTGGGTGCTGAAGGAGCCTGTGCTCTGTTCTGTGGCTGCTCTGCAGGTCAAGTGGAGCATGAGCTATAAGCTCCTCAAGGAAATTCACAAATGAAACATGTGAAGGAAACACTAATAGATAAAAAATAGAAAGCTAAAACATATCAGTTGTGATTTCCTTTCAAGGTATTAGATTTTCTATGTAAATTATTTAAATAAATAAATTATTCAAATATGAGCTAAATTTCCCATGTTATTCAAAAAAGAAGATATGGTGCTGGTAAAACTGTGAAGAGAAAAGAAAGGAGAGGAGAAAGAAATATAGTTAGAAATAAGTATGAGAAGAGAAGAAAGTCCATTAGAACTAGTGACAAAACATTTCCATAAAGCCCTGCAATCATATAATTTCTTGGAAGTGAACAAGATAACACATCTACTACATGCATTGCATTTTTTTGTTACTGAGAGAAGTATTTATATGCAGTACCTCATTCTGAATCAAAGCTGGAACCTTGATCTACCATACAATGAGTCATTCTTTCAAGTCTCAGTATTTCCAAACATTCATTTTTCCATTCTTGTAAAGAAGGGGGTTTATCATCTATCCATTTACTGTACATAGAGTTACATTTGTAACTGTAGCATTTCTGTTCTTTTGTCCAGCACCTTTGTTCATCAAAATTACCAATGAGGCATGTTTCCATATTTAGGTTCCCTCCAAGCCAAGGAGTATCATTAAGAAAATGCTCCACACCCCTCCACAAACTCTGAGCCTACCTAGTTTCGATTACTATATTTAAATATGCAGGGGGTCAAGGGGAATGAATCTGAAATCCCCAAATTAAATAGTAATCGAAGCCTGCCTGGTTTTGATTCATCCCACCTTGACCCCCTGCATATTTAGCACATCGACTCTATTTCTTTCTTTCTTTATTTATTGAAGAGTTTCACCAGGAAGAATACTGAGCAAATTGCTAGTTTCCAAATGTGTCCTGGGGGAAGGGGAATGGGGGTATAGTAATGAGCACAGGGTAACAATTGGCAATTACATACAATAGGCAAAAAATACAATATGATACAAAACAATGCAATGGCACAAGGTACAGTGAGGACACCGGTGTAGACAATACCGCAGGATACAATGAGTATATGATTACAGTACCATTTTGTTGTAACAAGCAGTAGAGAGAAATGCTTGAGATACCAGGTTGTAGCTAGGCAGGAGGGGGAACCTTAGCAGGGAATGGTGGATAAGTGCTTCAGAAAATGGACGTAGCTTGGCTTTCCTATTGCGATATGGAGGGGAAACCTGCAAGGAGTTAGTGAGGGAAGGGAAGCATAGAGTGAGTAAGAATTTGCAAGGGAACTATAGTAAGGAGGGGTAAGGGTGAGTTAGGTGCAGTTGCAAGTGTGGGAAGTGAAGGAGCACATGAGGGAGGAGAAGGTGCAGAACGAGGGGGCTTTATGAATGGAGGTGGGAAGCGAGTTTCAGAGTTTGGGAAACACGGGAAGCTTGACTCTAGAACATTTTCTTTGGCACTTCTCCTCCTCCTTTTTGCACCATTTTGCCTCAGGCACCAATCATCTACCTTGTCCTGGCTGCTTCCCTCAGTTCCACCCCCTGAATTTCTTTTCCTTTTATCACGTATAGTTATATTTGTGTTCAAACTCTTCTTCCCAGTCATGCCCACATTTTGTACCTGACCATTTTGCAGTAACTGTTCAGTGGTGTTAATGAACTCCTCCTTTTCTCGTTTGGTTCTGAGAGCTGATTGTTTCCTTGAGGATATTTATTGCATCCTTTATTCCCTTGTAACTTCTTGGGATGTGCGAAACATTTTGCAGACTCTGGTCAGGAAATGGTTCAATTTGTTGAACCAAGTTCCTTTGTTCTTTATTATGGCTGCTTCTACCCATGCCACGTAACTCACAGTTTCTGGGCTGGCCAACACTGTGTGCTTTGTTCCACCATCTTACAGCTCTAATCTGTATTTTACCCTCTAGTGACAGTGTATTAGTTTTCACATGTAATAGGGCCATTTATGTATCATAGGGTAATTCCAGAGAATTCCGTATGAACAAATGTTATATTACTTCAATTTTTTTTATATTGTCTTTCTTACAAAGAAGTCCCTAAATCTCTGTGCCACATGAAATTTGTCTATTTATTTTAGCATCAAAGGTCTTATACACAGCAGTATATGAGCTATCTGCAAACTGATGACAGAACCTTAACACTCCCTTGTGGTTTCAATTGATGTTCTCTTGATTTTATCAACATGCATAGTTCAGCAACCTTTACTGTCTTTATGTCCTCCCAAGTACCGAAAATTACTAACAAATTCAAAGTGTAAAGGTGCAATTTGCCATGCAGTTTCCTTCATGGTATGTTTGTTCACAAACATTCATTTCCATTTACTCGCATTAATTTCCAGTTTTCACTCAGTTAGGTGTGCTATTGTTGACTGCATGGCCCTCTTTAACCCATAGGAGTTTGTGAAAATAACACGTCATTTGCATAGCCAAGTACATATATATATATATAATATATATATATATATATATATATGTATATATGTTTATCCCCTATGCAAAGGGAGAATGTAGCTATTCTCCCAACTTTTTAGCTAGGGAGTCTATATATACACATGTTGAACAGAAAGGGTGCCAACAGGCACCCCTGTTTAACCCCCTCCTTGATTCCTATTTCTGCAGACAATCTACCTGTAGTGCCCACCCTAACAAACGCGGTGATATTTGAATGTCAAAATTTTATTACATTTAACAATTGTATGTCTATATTTAATTTTCCTAAAAAGTCCCATGTTGTCTGTCGACAGACATTATTAAAGACACTGGGTATAGCTACAAACGCACAATGTAATTTTTTAATCTTTTTGACTACCTGTTTATTCCATAATGTCATGAGAATGAATATATTGTTGACTGTCTTTGGGTTTTCCTGAAACCTAACTGTAGTTCAGTGAACATACTGTTTGTTGTTTCCCATTCCTCTAAATGGGTTAGTATGATTCTGGAAAACCATTTGAAAACCATTTTAATCTGAGTCACAGCAATGTTATGGGTCTACAATGTATGGGGTCATATGGGTCACCTTTTTTGAAGAACGGAACAATGATCCCTTTGGATCAATCAGGTGGAAGTCGAGGGCCATTCACTATATAGAACAATGGGGTTAAAATCTATGACCAGTGTTCTGGGGCTGCCTGGAAAATCTCTACTGGAATACCATTCAGCCCTGGAGCTTAATTGCTTTTTTGTGCTTTAATTGCTATGACTACTCCCCCTTCAGTTATAATTGTTTGCTCATTTCCAATAGGTTGTGTACTTTGTATTTGCCCAGGTTCTGCCACTTTTCTGTTATCTCGCTGTGATCACATTATGTTGTCATGGTCTTGAACTTGTCCATAAAAATGTTTTCCCATTTAGTACAGTCAATTACAGAAATAGTATTTTTATCCCTATTATTAATTCAAATCACCACCACCTGCCAAAACATTTTAGTATCTTTAGACTGAATAGCATCCTGTAGTTCTCCCCAGAGCTTTACATCATATTCCCTTTTCTTTTTCCTTATCAGTTCTCTATATTCACTTGAATTTTGTACCTGTTTTATATAATTTGTCATTTGTATTGTTATTGTATATTTGTGTGTGTTTTATTGGGTCAGATCTGAAAATGGGCTAGTCTCAGTATCCAGTATCCTTACCCGGTTAACAAATTAAAAATGAAATGAAATTCTTTATGAACCAAGAGTGCAGCTCTATTAAACTGAACATTCATATTCTACTATGTACCCCTCCCTAACATGTGCACCACCTTCCCCATCTGTTGACATTCCTTATCAAACCATTTATTTACAGAATTATGTATACCTGTCATTGGTTTCCTACCCTTCCTTCCTATTACCTCTAACAAACATCTAATCAAGATTTCATATGACCCCAATGCATCCATCCCTCCTTTGGCTGCATATGATTGTGTTAAGTTATTAGCATGTAACTTTTCCATAAAATCTAATAAATACAGTTTGACAGGATCGCCAGATCTTTTTCAGGGGTATCTCAGTAATCAGGTGACGCCATAGGAACTTCACCATTGGTGAAGCAGGACCCACATGGAAGATTTTCAGCAGTACAACTGAAGCCACCCATGCCAACATCATCTGCTGACGTTTTCAACCCTATAAAGACATTGGTGGCCCCGCTCCCATCCCAGTTCTTTCCTGCTGCTGACTTGTTCACATGGGTCTTCACGGAAGCTCCAACGCAGTTTTGCACCTTTTTATTACCTATGGCTTTTTTATAACTACCTTTTTGGAATTTATTTTTTCAAAGAGATCCCTTTATTTTGTTTATGTCAAAATTAATCCTTTAACTTATCTCTTCTGTTGCTGCGGAAAAAAGACTGCCTCAACAGATGAACACTCTGTGTCTGCTATCTTGGGCCTGACCACGAAGTCCCCGACTGTGAGGTCTGCCAGAAGTGTAATCAGACAACCCTCAGGTGACACAAAAAGGCACTTAAAAATTTCCTTATGGAGCATCAGGTAGCCAGTTCTGGGCAGGGGTCCTCAAGGGTCCCCGCTTCCCTGTCCCTGGGAGGCTCATTGAGCTCCCAGGCTGCTAAGGCCTGAGGTAAGTCCTTGGGAGGAAAAGTCATACGAAAGACTGAGATTGGGACCACTCCTCCCAGTGGTGGTCCCTCTCTCTGACAGCCTCTTCATCCTTGCCCAGAGATAATTCATTGCACAGACTCACAAAACTGCTGTCCAGGTCTCTGTCCTACCAGACCCATATGAACAGCGCCTCTGCCCAATATTCATGGCAGCTGGTCATTGACCTCCAGGATGTTAGCCCCTTCCTCGTAGTAGATGGGATCATCATCAACGGCCCTCCCACTAAGGCCTGATGCTTCCCCAGGCCCTTGGGCTACGGGCTCTTTGAGCTCTCAGGGTCTCTCTGGCAGGCCGTTGCTCCCTGCGCCATTGACCCCCCCGCCCCCATCAATGCAGTCCTCGACTGTCATCGACCTCAACAAAATGTTGGCTAGATTCACTTTGGTAATACTCCATCAGTTAAGTGCCTACAGGCCATTATGACCTGTGCCATCAAAGGCACCATCATCGACAATGCCACGTCAATGGCTGCAGGCCCCCCCCCCCCGAGGGCTGTCGTTGGCACCTCAAATATCGGACCTTGATCTGGAAGAGGTCAATGTCGAGGAGGAGTACCACTCTGACCTTATGCTTTCTTATGAGGCAGAGGAAGAGGAGGAAGAACCCCTCAGCTCAGACAGATACACCACTTCCTCAGTCAGTGAGGATTCTGTCAAACACACTCCTTGGTTTCCTCTGGAGGACCCTACCTTCTTCAATGTTATAGAAACATAGATTTCGATGGCAGATAAGGACCGCTTGGCCCACCTAGTCTGCCATTTCCCTACCTACAGTATAGGCCGCAGATCCTAGTTAACCAACAGCCTATTTCTTCCTACCCCCTACAATAATTGCCTTATGTCTGTCCCATGCATTCTTGAATTCTCCCACAGTTTTAGACCCCACAACCTCCTCAGCAAGGCTATTCCATGCATCCATTACCCTCTCTGTGAAAAAATACTTCCTCACATTGCCCCAGAACCACCCCCCCATCTTTAAATTGTGTCCCCTTGTTCTTGCACGTCTCTTTTTCTGAAAGATGCTACCCTCTTGGACTTTGTTGATTCCACTGAGGTGCTTAAAAGTTTCTACCATGTCCCCCCTCTCCCTTCTTTCTTCAAGGGTATACATGTTAAGCTCCTTTAGTCTCTCCTCGTATGGCTTCTCTTGCAGATCCTGCAACATTTTAGTTGCCCTCCTCTGGACTGCCTCTATCCTGTCTAGTTCGTTTTTTGTTTTTTTTTGAAATTTAAGTTTATTGAAGTTTCAGATACAAAAAATACAAAACATACTAAACCGACACGGACAATAAAATATAGAAATACACCGTACAAACAAACCCCCACCCAAAACCACTCCTAGCCCCCCAAAACCCTCCCCATCAAATCCCCAACCCCCCACCCAGTCAGCATGTACATGATAGAAAGAACAAATCCCCAAAATACCCGCCCAACTACACCCACCCACATCCCCCACCCTATACTGGTGTGCTTTCTGAGTATTACTAATGAACTGGATATGTCCAACATCCATCATTAATAACTAAAATTCCCCATAACAGTAAAGTTACTAAGTACAACAGGTGACCATGACAACATTATCTGTGCAGACTACAGGGATCAGGTCCTAGGTTTATTAATGCAGACATAACGCCTGCAATTTACCCCATCTCTTCTGAAACAGATCCACACGACAATGCAGACTGGCAATTAAACTCTCCGATTGAAGAAAAGCAGGGAGCTCAATCAGCCACTCTGCATAGGTCAGGGCCAATTGATCGGTCCAGTGCCTCAGGACCAACTTCTTGACCGCCATAGACACCAAAGCCATATAATAGCGACGTCCCACACTATCTATGTGAGAAAAATCGCAGAGGATACAAACCTCAGGGGTGAAAAAATTTGACAAACCCAGAAGGGGGTCCAGATTTTCCTGGATAAGGGACCACAGGGGAGCAACCTTGGTATAGGCCCAAAACACATGAAGGAGATTCCCTTCTTCTTGCATGCACCTGGAACAGGTAGGATGGGGAAGTTTTTTAAGCTTGAAAAGTTTTAGGGGGTATAGTACAAATTGTTAATAATATAATATTGAGTTAGCCTTAATCTGTCCTGTGTATAGTACTTATGAAGGTCCTTCCATATACGGGGCCAACTTAGGGAAGCATCAGGCAACAGATATGTCCAGACATTAGAGCCTTCAACTATCTTGGGAAATTTATAATTTAAAAGGAAGGAGTAAATTAAGGAGATAGAATGGGGCTGAGAGGCGAGGTTTATAATCTGGGAGAGAAAAGGATAGGCCACGGGTTCAGTAAAAGAGGAACCAAATCTCCCGGCAATAAGATGTCTTAGTTGATACACTTTGAAAATCTCCCTCCTAGGAATGCCAAACTTATCGAGTATATCCCCAGAAGAGAGAAGGGAACCCTGATAATAAAAATGCTCCAATCTGGCCTCCTTAAGCTGTGGGAGCCATTCAGGAGTAAGCCATGAGTTACCCAACTTGACATTGGGATTAAGGATCACCGGCTGGCCCAGGTCAGAGACAACAGGAATGCTAAGAGACAATAGACATTGAGCCAGAGACTTAAGGGATGTCAGAATCGTGTTATCGGTCACCCAGTGCACAACTGCTGCCGGTGGAGCAAAAAATACCACATAGGTATCAAGTTTAGTCCCGGAGAGAAGTGAGCGCTCAATCTGGAGCCAGGTCGGGCATGGTAGGTTGGGATCTATAGAGAGCCACTTCCCAAGTTTAGAGAGGTGGGCTGCCCAATAATAAAAAGATTAGGAAGCCGAAGCCCACCTTTCTCTTTAGGTTGAGATAACTTAGCGTATGAGCGTCTAACGCCCTTTCCATGCCAGATAAAGTTGGAGAACATAGTATGAAACTGCTGAAAATAAGTAATGGGCAGCCATAGATTTAACAAATTAAGGGGGTTAAAAATCCGGGGAAGGATATCCATTTTGATAACGTTGATCCGGCCCCAGAGGGAAATGGGAAGGGTAGACCACCGCTGCAAATCCTGCTGGATAAGATTTTTGATATTGTCCAAGTTAAGCTTCTTCAGAGAAGAGGGTTCAGTCATAAAATGAATCCCCAAATATTTAATGGACTTGGGGGCCCACCTCAACCCAAAGGTAATAAACTCCTGTTTACAGGTATGAACATTTAGTGGGAAAATTTCAGACTTAGAAATATTCAATTTGTATTGGGAGAAGGCTCCAAACTGCTTAATAATTTCTATCGCCGCTTTTAGAGACTCAGCCGGATATTCTAGATGCAGGAGAATATCATCTGCATAAGCAGAAAGCACCAGTTCCTGCTGTAGTAATCTGCAGCCTCTGATGTGCGGAGAGGACTTAAGTTTAATAAGAAGCGGTTCCAGGTATAAATTAAACAGTAAGGGCGAGAGAGGACATCCCTGTCTGGTACCAGTATATAAACGAAAAAGGGAGGAAAAAACCCCATTACAATAAATTTTGGCTGAGGGGGCACAGTAAAAGGTCTGAATCCATTTTAAGAACAGGTCCGGAAAACCCATTCTCCCCATTACAGCCCAGAGGAAAGCCCAATCCACACAGTCAAAGGCCTTCTCTGCATCAAGTGAGACCAGTGCCACAGGGTAAGGGACTGATTGGGCTTGCTGGGAAATATGAGATAAGGTTCTTAAATGATCTGCAGAGGACCTGCCAGATACAAAACCTACTTGTTCGGGGCTAAGTAAACCAGACCAAACTTTTTTAATCCTTTCAGCTAATATCTTAGCGAAGATTTTCATGTCATAATTCTGAAGGGAGATAGGCCGGTAATTTGCCGGATCCGTAAGAGTTTTGTCAGGTTTGGGAATCAAAATAATTGTGGCTTCAAACAAGGTGGGATCTATATCAATAGAGATAGAGAGATACTCATACAACTTAAGGAGCACAGGTGCCAACTCCTTAGAAAAAAACTTGTAAAAGTTGGCAGGGAAGCCATCAGGCCCTGGTGCCTTATCTGGAGTCAAAGAAGAAATAGTCCTCTCTATTTCCTCCAAAGAGATGGGAGCCGCCAGGATTTTATGGTGGGACCCTGACAGACTAGGAATATCCATATCCCCTAAATATGTAGTGATACTCGGAATGGACGCAGGGGTTAGGGGTTTACTATAAAGGTCCGTGTAGTATTTTTCAAAAATACTGGCAATACCTCTAGGGGAGGTTTCAATGGAACCGGTTGGAGAAAGCAAGGATGGGATTATCCTGGAGGCTTCCAACGTCCGAAGGTGCAAAGCCAGAAGTTTCCCCGCCTTTTCCCCATGGTCAAGATACTTAGCTTGAGTTCTGACCAAACAATACTCCGTTTTTTCTTTCAGGAGGTCCATATACTCCCTCTTAACTACCAGGAGAGCCTTAAGAGAGAGTAGCGAGGAGGTTGAGGAATAATTTGCTTCTAACTCTTTAATTTTACTCAACAGAGATAGAGATTTTGCAAGCCTGGCTTTCTTCCCATGGAGGCAGTCTTAATTAGTTCACCCCTGAGATAACATTTTAATGAGCTCCAAACCATATCAAATCTCAGGGTAGACTCAAGATTATCCGCAAGAAAGAGAGAAATCAAGGACTTAATACTAGAGACCGTGTGGGGGTCCTTAAGCAGCTGAGTATTTAACCTCCATATGGTATCTCAACAAAATTCAGGATCTAAGGAAAGTTTGATCCAAACTATGGCATGGTCTGAAAGAATGATTGGATCAATGCCAGATTGAAGAAGATTGGGAAGAAAGGTTTTACTAATTAGCACATAGTCTAATCTCGATTTGGAGCTATGCGGCTGAGAAAAAAAGGAGAAAATCCGAAAAGAGGGATTCGAGAGTCTCCAGGGATCACATAACCCTAACATTGACAACAAATCCTGAAGGGCTCTCTGGGCAGGGGTAGGGGATCGATTGTCTTGAGGCTCCTTATCGAGTGTAGATGAAAGGGAACATTCTCAATCCTCCCAGTATAATCTGGGAAGGAAGAAGAGTGCTAATTTTGTCGGCAAGGGACATAATTCAGGACTCCACCGACCGGCCCATATACAGAACCTAAGAGCGAAGTGCATCCGTTAAGATTACCCTAACCAGGACAAACCTCCCTCTGGGTCCAAGACAACCAGTTCCTTCATAAACAGAACATGCTTTTTAATGAGAACTGCGACCCCTTTACTAAGATTAGAATTACCAGCCAAATTAGCCTGAGAAAAACCCGAATGAGACAGGGATTTGGTGTCTGCATGAGTCAGATGAGTTTCTTGAAGGAAAAGAATATCCACCTGCAGTAGTGAGCAGTGGTTAAAAACCTGACACCGTTTGACCCGATCCCTGAGTCCACGTACATTCCAGGAAGCTATTTTAATCATATATAGCCATTTTAAGAACAATATAAAGGGAATATGAAACCAGACATAACCAGTGATAGAGAAAAAGGAACGGCACACCAAGATTAGATAAATCCAAAATCCAGTAGTCCGCCAGCATGTACCAAAATAGAACACCCAAAAAATGAACCCCAGTATTCTGACCAGAGTATAACTGCACTTCAATCTAAGCAGGCAGACTAAGCCCATCCTCCCAGAACTTTCCCTCATCCCATTGCTATCCCCAAAAACCCCGCCCCTCTCAAATTGCCTCCAGAGACATTTAACGCTTGAATTGTGTAACGTAGGATAGCACAGTGAGATATGACAAAAAATAGAATATATCAAGCAGCATCCCTCCCACATCCTGCCTCCCCCCAAATCCATCCAAATGCCCAGACATTGACTGAAAAGCAGGAAACGAACAGAAAAACTCACCCATTGGCCCTCCTTCCCAGTAGCATCCCTTAGCCCCAACAAATAACTATTTACAGCAGGGAGCCAGGACTGAAAACGAAACAGCCTCTGACAAGAAAAAACAGGCCCTGGCCACCCAACCCATTTTGCGAACCTCAACGACCCCAGGTCAAATAAATCAGGTCGTGAGAGGTGAACCCAGACCAGAAAATCACTAAACCAGGGAAGGAACCAAACCCCCCATAAAGTAAGCCACAATAAAACCACAGCTGGGGTGAGGTTAGCCAATCCCCCTATCCTAAGCTCTGTGATTTCGCATACAGCTAGCTGCCAGGCCCACAGACCAAAGTGTCTCCCTTCCCCATCCCAAAACGCCAGATACTTCATAGAACATACAAATAAAAAAGAAGGAAACAAAGACCACCCCGATGCCGCCCCACCCACTAACTGGAACATATAACCGAAGTCGGGTTCAACCAGGCGAGACATAGCTCCGAAAGCCCTCACCTTCTAAAAGCAGGCATCCACAGGCGGGGGAAGGCCGAGCAGAGGACCGGGCTCTGGATCTCGGGGAGCATGCAGTCTAGGCCCATTGTTTCCGGGGGGAACTATCTCAGCATAGGACCAAAGCTGTCCCTCAAACTGGAAACTACCCCCAGGGAACTGCCTCCCGGTAAATAAGTACCGGAAATACCTGCGGATCTCAGTAAACAGGACGAGGAGCTCAGCTTCCATCCCACGGGACACCACCCAGCCATCCTAACCCGCGACCAGCCAAACCCCAGGTAAGAAAGCAAGAGGCAATCGGAGGGTTGTAAAGAGACCGACAGTGACCCTGATAAGTGCAGGTAGGGTCTAGTGGTAAAACCACCAACACATGGCAAACTCAATAAAGAAAGAGGTAAACCGGAAAGAAAAAAGGGAAAAGATCCAGAAAAAACAGATTAAGCCTTTAGCCCCTGAAGCTAACAACACTGCAGCAGCATAAACATATATAGTCTCTCAGCCAGGGGTCTTAAATAAGTCCGGCAACTTAATAGCAAGGTCCTTCAGGGCCATTTCTGGAGAATTAAAGCTGCAGGTAGAGCCTCCGATTGTGACCCTGAGAATCGCAGGGTCTAACATTCTGAAGGAAATGGATGCAGCAATTCATTTCTGGACTATAGGATGAAAGGCTGCTCTTTTTTCCCTAATTTCTTTCGGGAGATCTTGAGTGATCCGAATCCTAGTCGAGCCCCATATAACCTCCTTCAGGTCTCGGGATTTACTGTATACGTGCCGTCTCTCTATGCAACTTAAAAATTTCATGATGATGGGGCGGGGGAGGATCCAGGCGGGGGTCGAGGCCTCAGCGATCGATGAGCCCGTTCAAGATGGTAAGAGGGGCTGATCGGCGACGGGCCTACCACTTTGACCAAAAACCTTTGCAGGAAGGCCATGAGATCGGGGCCCTCCTCCATCTCCGGTAGGCCCAAAATCAGCAAGTTGTTACGGCGGTTGCGCCCCTCTAAGTCCTCAGTCTTAGCTTGAAATTTCTTTATTTGTTGTTTATAATCGGCCACCTCGACCTCGGCTTTGGCTCTCCACTGCTCAATAGAGAACACCCTGGCCTCCGCGTCAGCCACTCGAGTGGAGACCGAAGAGAGATCGCTCCGGAGGAATTTGAGCTCTCCAGTCAGCTCCTGGAGAATTTCTTTTAGCGGTGTCAGCTCTTGCAAAAACCTGTCCTCCGTTAGGGGGTTGGATGCCTGTGTCTTTTCCCCACCTTTTTCCAGTTTCAGGCCTCCCTGATTGCGTTGGTTTTTGGCTGCTTTCTCAGGAGATGCAGGCGGTGTATGTCGGATTGGAGCCTGCCTCCCATCCACATCCATCCTGAAACATAGGTAATCTTTCTTTGCTGGCACTTCAGCCCAGGTCGTCCGGGAGTATCTCAGCTCTCTTTAAAGAAAATTTTATCAAATTAATGCACCGGGGAGTTCAGAATTGGCGATTGAAACAGCAGAAGGGAAGAGCTCCAGGCCTCAGCTGCTGCTTAGCTGGCTGCCATCACGTGACCTCCTGTCTAGTTCGTTGCAGACATGGGTTCTCCAGAACTGGACGCAATACTCCAGATGGGGTCTTACCAACTGTCTGTACAGAGGGATAACAACTTCCTGTTTTCTGCTGGTGATGCCTCTCCCTATGCATCCCAGTATACCCCCAGCCCTCCCTACTGCCTTCTCACATTGCTTACTAACCTTAAGGTCATCTGACATGATTACCCCCAGGTCTCTTTCCTTTTTTGTTGTTATTACTACCCCCCATTGTGTAATCTTCCCCTGGGTTCTTGTTTCCCAGGTGCATTATTTTGCACTTCTTTGCATTGAATCCTAGCTGCCATACTTCTGACCATTCCTCCAACCTTGCCAAGTCCCTTCTCATCCTTTCCATGCCTCCTTGTGTATCAACCCTGTTGCAGATGTTTGTGTCTTCTGTAAAGAGGCATATTTTTCCTTCCAGTCCCTCTGCAATGTCACTTATAAAGACATTAGAAAAGGACTGGACCCAGTACTGAACCCTGCGGTACCCCACTAGTAACACCTCTTTCTTCAGAGTGGACTCCATTTACACTACCTTCTGTGTCCTGTTGTCCAGCCAATGTTTTACTTTAGGCTACCACCCTGGGACCCACTCCAGGCTGGTTAATTTGACTATTAATCTTTTGTGTGGGACTGTATTAAATGCCTTGCTAAAGTCTAGGTAGGCCATGTCCACAGCCCCTCCCTAGTCTACTACTTTGGTCACCCAGTCAAAGAAATCTATTAGATTCGTCTGACATGACCTTCCCGCTGTGAATCCATGCTGCCTTGGGTCCTGTGCCCCACTGGCCTCTAGGTACTCAACAATTCTTTCCTTCAGAAGTGACTCCATCACTTTCCCTACCACAGAGGTCAAACTGACAGGTCTGTAGTTTCCTGCCTCTGTCTTGGTCCCACTTTTGTGAAGGCGAATCACATCCGCCTTCCTCCAGTCCTCGGGTACCACACCATCCTCCCATGATTTATTAAAAAGAGTAGTCAGTAGTTTCACTAGTTCCCCCTTAATTCTTTTAGAATTCTGTGATGAATTCCATCAGGCACCATTGCTTTGTCCACCTTCAGTTTTAGGAGTTCTTGCAGAACCCTTTTTTCTGTGAAAGGGCTGGGATCGACCCTTCTATCAAGAGTGCTTCTGTTAATTGGATTAGGCACTTCCCCCTCCTCTTTTGTGAATACTGAGCAGAAATATTCGTTCAGTATCCCTGCTTTTTTCATTGTCACCCTCTGCCCACCCACCATACATTCTATTCAGCCTCACTATCCCTCCCTTTGTCTTTCTACGCTTGCTGATGTACCTGTACAAGGTTTTATCCCCCTTCTTAACCGAGTTGGCTATCTTTTCCTCAGTTTGGGCCTTTGCTATTCTGACTTCACTCCCTGCTTCCTTCTGCCTTAACTGGTACAGATCTCTGTCCTGCTCCTTCTGTGTTTCCTTATACTTCCTGAATGCTATCTTTTTCTTCCTGACTTTCCCAGCCACCTCTTTTGAGAACCATAGTGGCTTTTTCTTTCATTTTGATTTGTTTATGTGCTGCACACAAAGGCTTGTTGCCTCTGTGGTGGCAGTTTTGATGATTCCCCATTGTTGCTCCACCCCTCCTTCTAGCCTGTTTGCTAGTGCATTTCTGAGGTGCTCTCCCATCTTGCCAAAGTCAGCCCTCCTGAAGTCCAGTACCCTCACTTTTGTATGGCTTGACTCTGTAGCTGAGTTTAACGTGAACCACACTGTTTGATGGTCACTTGTTCCCAGATGGCAACCCACTTCTAGATCTGAGATCCTCTCACTGCCCCCATTTGAGAGTATGAGGTCTAAGATTGCTTCCTCATGAGTGGGTTCCAAAACTAGCTATCTGAGGCCTGCCACCAGTAGGGCATCGAGAATGACCCTGCTCTTGGATGTGGCTGCAGCAAATGTGCTCTAGCTAACATCTGGCATATTCAGGTCTCCCATCAACAGTATCTCCCCTTTCTCTGCCATCCTAAGAATGCCTTCTATCATATCCTTGTCCATTCCCTCCCCCTGATATGGGGGTCTGTACACAACCCCTGTGCGGATTGTGGTGCCCTTTCCAGTCTCCAAGGTGACCCACAGTGCCTTCTCTCCTCCCTGTTTACTCTTTTGTTCAGTTGCTTTTATCCCTTCCTTTACATAGAGAGTTACTCCTCCCCCTCTTCTCCCTTGCCTGTCTCTCATGTAGGTTATGTACCCTGGTATGTTAACATCACAGTCATGGTTCTCTGTGTACCATGTTTCTGTAACTGTTACAATATCCAGGCATCCCTCTTCCATCAAGGCCACCAGCTCAGGGAGCTTGTTGCCCAGACTACAGGCATTGGTACTCATTACCCTCCATTTCCTGATGGCCTTACTCCTTTTTAACCCATCCCTGTCCTTCTTGCCTTGGTCACTTTCCCCATTTACCCCAGCCCTTCTCCCTATCACCACCTCTATGTTAGTGTTTACTGCACTTACTACTGTGATTTTTTTGGGGGGACTAGGATTTCCCTGCTCCTTTCCAGTGCCTCCCCCCTTGGCTAGTTTAAATGCTTGCCAATGAAGCATTTAAACCTATCACCTAGGATCCTGGTTCCCCTCCTGGGCAGATGCAGCCCATCATGTCAGTACAGGCTTGCATCACTCCAGGTTATGAAGCAGTTATCCTTAGTCATGGGCTTCCATACTGAGGAGGAGGATGCCATCTGCAAGGATTTGGTGGATTTTCTGGAAATCCCAGAGTCTCCTACCATGATCATTCCTCCTGTTTTGCCTGCTTTGAGGAATGCTACCACTGCGGCCTGACACAGGCCTGACATGGTGCCAGCTATGCCCCTCAGGCAAATAAACTTTACCATGCCCCTCAGGGGTTTCCACATTATGCTGCCCAGCCTGAAGCAGATTCAGTGATCATAAAGGCAGCTCATGACAGGTCTATGGTGCATAAGCACCTTAACGCCCTTCCCCCAGACAAAGTGTCATGTAGGATTAATCTTTGGGGCAAGAGGGTTTATGCTTCCTCAGTACATACCACTGCTGCAGGTTCTATTCGCTAGTCTTGAAATGGTGTTTTGAAGTCTGTTGTATGCTGATAGGAGATCTGTGCCTCAAGTGCTGCTGCTCTCTCTGTTTCTCTCTCCCTCTCTCTCTCTCTCTCCCCCTCCTCCCTCCCTCCCTTCATTCTCTCTCTCTCTCTCACTCTCTCTCTCTCTCTTCCTTATTGTTAACTCCATGGAGCTGTGTTCATAGACATTTCGAAATGAGTTTGGCTCTTGAGCCCTGTGATCATTTGGGTGCTCAGGAAATAAATTTGCTCTGTTTATTGCTATTTTGAAGTCCAAGTCATTGATTTTCAGGTGAATTTGAATGAACTGTGTTTTTTTTCCCTAACCTGAATGAATTCTTCCATAGTCCTATGGTTGACCTCTGGAGAAAGTTTCGTCTTGACCTCCTAGGTCCTGGAGCAGTGTGAAGATGAAGCAACCAGCTCCTGCTCTGTAGTGTTCCTGCTGTGGGCTAAAATCTACACAAAGGGGGTAGGAGTCATTCTACTGGGGGGGGGGGACATCTAAAGGTAGGATGCTCTCTGATTCAATTTTGTGTTCCAACTTTCATAGAGGATGGGTCAGGATGGCACTTTGGTCTGAGGCCCCTTCCCTTTTTTCAACACCAGGTACTCCCTAGACAGTGGGGAAGGGGGGCTTGCAGATATATGTTCCATGGATCATACTGGTCCTTTGCCATCCCTTCCCTCCAGCCACTCTCTCCATGTGTTCCTCACCAGACCGATGTGCCTGTCCAACCCGTCTGAAGCACATGACAGTATTTTAGTGCTGACCACCTCACTGGACAGTCTGTTCCACTTGTCTACCACCTGTTCCATGACAAAATAGCTGCTGATAGCCTTTTTAAACTTACCAACTACAATTTCCTTGCATTCCTCTGGTGGTGTTTGTGTCACTTTTGGTGAACAATTCATTACTATACAATTCATTCATTTACTGAGCAAATGTGTATGTCACAGACATATCCCACTCTTCCTTCTGGTTTCCAGTGTGTGTGTATATATCCAGACTTTTCAGTCTCTCCTTTTAAAACGTGCCCTGCTGCCCTTGAATCATTTTTGTTACCGTTCTCTGAACCAGTTCTAGACTGTCCTTGTCCTTGTCTTTTTTGAGATGTGGGCTGCAGAACCGCATGCAGTCCCCCAGATACAGCCTAACCAGGGATCTGTAGGGGCAATAACCTTCTTTTGGCTGCTAGTAAATCCCCTGCCTATGCACCCCAACATCCTATTTGCTTTCACCACTGCCACCGTTGGTGCTAGATAACTGAAAATATATATGTATACTTTCTTGAAAGGGTCTTAGAAACTGCTAAATGGGGAGATAGTTGGTCACTGATATTTTGGCCTTTTTAAACTAAAATCTAGGTTTCCATGGCAATCAGCTGAGTAACTCACTCCAATATATTTGGACCAGCACTGATTCATATACAAAAATGTATTTCCTTTTTCTGCATCTTGCTGGACTAGTATCCATTTGGAAATACTTCATCTGAAATTCCGCTTCATTCCATAGCTGGATCTGCATTCAGATTATCATCTGTGGTTCTCTCCTGTTGAATAGTATAAATGAATTGAAATTTGACAGAGCCATATGGGTGAAAAATATGGGAATTTTGGATCTAACCAATTACGGGAATTACCATAATGGAATCCTTAGCTTGAGATGATAACCGTGAGCTAAACTTAAAAATTCACTTTTTATGGGCTGACAATATAGCCTAGAGGTTAGAGTAATGAGCTGTGAAAGAGCTTGGTACATCCAGCAGACCAGACCTTGGTTTGATTCTCACAACCTCCACTTGCATACTGTGTGACTCTGAGCAAGTCACTTAACTGCTCAGTGCTCCCAGGTGGGGGGTCAGATTGATGAGGGACTAATTTCTTTTTGTTACTTAAAAAAA
Source organism: Neoceratodus forsteri (assembly GCA_016271365.2). Classification (NCBI taxonomy): domain Eukaryota; kingdom Metazoa; phylum Chordata; order Ceratodontiformes; family Ceratodontidae; genus Neoceratodus; species Neoceratodus forsteri. The sequence goes on from CM057456.1 coordinate 1,072,167,089, forward strand.
ACAACATTGAGGACTGTTTTCTGTATTTCAGGTGCAGGGACAGTGATCTGTGGGTGGGGGGGTGCCACTAGACACCAGGACAATATAATTGCACAAGGGGGACAGTGATCGGTGGGTGGGGAGTGCCACTAGGCACCAGAGCAATATAATTTCACTACAGGGATGATGATCAGTGGGTAGGCAGTGCCACTAGACACCAGGGCAGTATAACTGTACTACGAGACCGATGATACAAAACTAATATACTTGTCCTGTCTAACATGCTTAAAGAGCTACTGATGCCTCAAAGAAACTTTTGAAAAAACATAACAATTTGGCACAATTCTGTTTGTATTCCATGTATACTCTATATTTTTCTCCTCCCCATTATTTATTACTGAGTAAATTTGCATTAATATAGGATGTTTGTCCTATAGAGTTCACTCTGAGCTCATCTACCTTTACAGCTCACTCCCTACTTGAAGTCATAATCCTCTGCTGCGACATCACAGTATATTGCCATGCGAGTAACTGTGATGTCACAAGCAGTGTATTATGATCTTAGGTAGGGAATAACAAATGGGAGTGGATGAACTTCTTCAGGTGCAACGATTCAGTTTTCATGCAAATGGCCTCAGTAATAAGTAATTGGGAGGCAAAATACAGAACTAATGTGAAATGCAAGCTGAACTATATCTAAATATTATGTTTTGTTAAAGTTCTCCTGAAGGCATCAGCTGCTCTTTAAATTGAATTCGTTCTCTGATTCTGTTACAGGAGTACTCCTTAGTGGTTTTTCTATTATAAACAGACTACTGATTTTGATGATCCTCGTGCTTGCTCATACAGCATCTAACAGAAGAAACTATGAAACAAAAAAGCATCATGTGAATGAATTGATATTTTTAAATGTTGTGATGCATGTCTGTATATATGGAGTATCGTCTGTTCAGAATATTTATTATTGTTTAGTCAGTTTAGTGTCAGTGGCTCAGTAGGCGGCACACTCATCTCTGAGGCCGGGAGACCAGATGGCTGTGGGTTCAGTTCCTACATCTGGCACTTGGGTTAATATCCCAGTACTGACACTGTAGTGCAGCATGAGAGGGGTGCTGCACTTCTAAGGTGCCGCCTTTTGGATGAGATGTTAAACCGAAGTCCCATCTGCCTGGATTGGTGGTAGTTCAGTTGAGCCAAAGATCCCATGGCACGTGATCGAAAAGAGTAGGGGAATTTCCCTGGTGTCCTGGCCAAATTTCTCTCATTCACTAAAAAAAAAAAAATACCAGCAACAGCTTAATCTGGTTCAAGGTCAGTTGGCATTCATCTGTATCCCCCTCCCCTGGGTCGTGCCTGAACATAGGCAGGATTTGTCTAGTGCACTTACCTGGTCAACAAAAACCAAATAAATAAATAAAATAAAAATATTGTGTATATCTGTAAAAACTTGATATGTACAATATTATGATGGCATTCTTATTTTAAAAAATGTAGGTTTAGACGTCTGATAATATTTATCTTAGGATTTGATGTTTTCAGAACCTTATATATCTTTAACTGTGTTAATATGGACCTTCACGTTTCTGTGACATATCAGTATGAAGTCACTGTGACTTGTATAAAAGGCAACTGTGTTTGGAACTCAATATGCCTTTTGAAAAAGGATTTGTCCAAAACATGTTACATAGATACATAGACAGTGTCGGCAGATAAGGGCCTATGGCCCACCCAGTCTGCCCATTTGAGCTTGTAAGTTCAGTTTGTTTTCCTAGAAGTCTGTTTCCCCTTACCCCTGACCTCTGACCTCTAGAATTCCTTTATGTCTACCCCATGCATTCTTAAATCCCGTAATTGTTTCAGCCCCCACCACTTCCTCTGGCAGGGTGTTCCACTTGTCCACCACCCGTTCTGTGAAGAAATTCTTTCTCATGTTTCCTCTGAATCGTCCTCTCTCCAACTTCATCCCATGCCCTCTAGTCCTGGAACATCTTTTTGCTTAAAAATAGTGTTTTCCTGCACTCTGTTTCTCCCTGTAAGATACTTGTATGTCTCATCATATCCCTCTCTCCCTCCTCTCCTCCAGGGAGTACATGTTCAGTTCCTTCAACCTGTCTTCATAGGACTTGTGATGCAATCCATGCACCATCTTTGTTGCCCTCCTCTGAACCTTCTACCCTGTCTATGTCCTTACGTGGGTATGGTCTCCAGAACTGTACACTGTACTCCAGGTGGGGCCTCACTAGTGTCTTGTATAGCGGAATTATGACCTCCCTTTTCCTGCTGGTGATGCCCTGCCTATACATCCCAGCATCCTATTTGCTTTACTTGATGCCTTGTCACACTGTTTCCTACTTTGAGGTTCATCAGAGATGACAACCCCAAGATCCCTTCTGCTTGGTGCATGCTATATCCTCACCCTCCAAATGATATATTGTGCCAGGGTTTTGTGCCCATATGCATTTATCTTGCACTTCTTTGCATTGAATTTCAACTGCCAAACCCTTGACCATTCTTCAAGTTTCTGCAGGTCCTTCTCATTCTGTCTACACCTCGGTGTGTCTACTCTGTTACAGAGCTTTGTGTCATCAGCGAACAGTGAAATTCTGCCTTCTAGATCCTGCAGAATGTCACTGATGAAGATGTTGAATAGGACCGTCCCAGCACTGATCCCTGTGGTACCCCACTGGTCACTCTTCCCTCTGTGGAGTGACAGCCATTTACCACTACCTCTGTGTCCTGCCACCCAGCCAGTTACCTACCCACCACACTACTGTCCTGCCCACACCCATATTCCCCAGTTTGTGTAATAGTCTTCTATGTGGCACAGTGTCAAAGGCCTTGCTGAAGTCCAGATAGGCCATGTCCACTGCCCTCCCTGATCCACCTCCCTAGTCACCCAGTCAAAAAATTCAATGAGATTGGTCTGACATGACCTCTCCCCCTGGTGAAACCGTGCTGCCTTGGGTCCTGTAGTCCATTGACAACCAGATGTTCCACCAATCTCTCCTTCAGAAGTGCTTCCATGATCTTTCCCACTACCGAGGTGAGGCTGACTGGTCTGTAGTTCCTGCTTCCTCTTTGTTCCCGCTTTTGTATAAGGGGACTACATCTGCTGTCCTCCAGTCTTTAGGTACCTCCCTGTTTCCAGTGATTGGCTAAACAGGATAGCCACCACCCTCTTAGTTCTTTAAGGATCCTGGGGTGTCACCCATCTGGCCTCATTGTTTGTCAACCTTATTACTTCCAGTTCCTTCAGGACCCTTTCTTGTAAAGGGACTTGTGTCCATTTGCACCATTCTCACCCCTTGTACTCCTTCAGACCCATTACCCCTCTTCCTCAGGAAAGACTGAGCAGAAATACCTGTTCAGTATGTCAGCTTTACTGTTGTCATCCTCCACGACTCCCATCCTCCCCTTCAGTCTCACTATCCTCCCTTTGTCTTTCTTTTTCACTTATGTACCTGTAAAGGTTTTGTCCCTTTAACCACTGATTTTGCAATGTGTTCTTCTGTCTGAGCTTTGGCTTCCTTACTGACTTCCTGCCTCTCTTTGTTTCTCCTGGTACTTCTCCTATCCCTTCTGCCTGTGTCTTTTGTATTGCCTGAATGCTATCTTTTTGGCTTTCACTTTCTTTGCTACCTCTTTGGAAACCATAATGGTCTCCTCTTCCTTTTCCTCTTGCTAACCTGCTTAATGCATAATTCTGTTGTTCTTATAATCCCCATTTTAAATACTGCCCACTGTTCTTCAACCCTGATTCCTGTCCCATTCCCTTAATGCCTCTTTCAAGTATTTCCCCATTTTCCCAAAGTCTGCCCCCCTAAAATCCAGGATACGTGTTTTTGTGTGGTTTGGTTCTGCTCTTTCTGTGATTTCAAACCACAATGACTGGTGGTCACTGTTGCCCAGGTGCTCCCCCACTGTTCCCCCCATCACACTGTCCCTGTTTGTGAGCAGAAGGTCCAGTATTGCCTTCTGCCGAGTTGGTTCCATGACCAGTTGCTTGAGGAAGGCACCCTGAAGGGAGTCCAGGATAAATCTGCTCCTAGTTGATGCTGCTGCTGGGATGCTCCAGTCCACGTCTGGAATGTTGAAGTCTCCAACCAGTACTACCTCACCCTTGTCTGCCATCCTTTGGATGGCTAGCATCAGCTCCCTATCTGTTTCTTCCTCCTGGGCTGGTGGTCTATAGACCACACCTGTGCGGATGGCTGGCCCCATTTTCCTTTCTAGCTTAACCCACAGTATCTCTCCCCCATTTTGTTCCTCCTGGATCTCTGTGGCCCTTATGTCATTTTTCACATACAGTGCCACTCCTCCTCCTTCCTGCCTGCTCTGTCTCTTCTGAATATGATGTAGCCAGGTATGGCCTATCTCCGTCATAGTTATCATTACACCAGGTTTCAGTGATGGCCACAATGTCCAGGTCTGACTGTACCGTGACAGCCTCCAGATCTTCCATCTTGTTGCTAAGGCTCCTGGCATTTGCACACATGGCTTCCATGATTTGACCTCCCTAGTCTGCTTCACTGTTCTACCCAGCCCTTCCTTGGTTGTCATTTATCCCTGGTTCTCCTTGCTGTCTGCCCTTCTGCTGCATTTGCCCTTTTCTGCTTATCCACCTTTTGGACACTAATCTCCATCTTTTGCACACTGCTTTGCAGAGATAGCCACTCCTCTGGTTCACTGGTTCCCTGCACTAGCTGTGGGGGGGAGGCAAGTAGGTACCCTCCTTGCTGGCCTGCCACCCCCTTTGCTGGTTTAAATGCTTGTCAATGTAGCATTTAAACTTATCATTGAGTACTTGGATTCCTCCAGGATGGATGCAGGCCCGTCAGGTTTGAACAAACCTCCATCCTCCAGGTGGGTCCCCAGTCACCAATGAATCCAAACCCTTCCTCACAGCACCAGTTCTTCAACCATGAGTTAAAGTTCCTGGTGCATGCACCTATGCTCTCCTTGCCTCTCACAGGTAGTACTTCTGAGAAAGTGACAGAAGTAGCTACTTGCTTGAGACCCCTCCCCAGTTTTCTAAACTCTTCCTGAACTTCCTTTGGCTCCCCATTTGCCAAGTCATTAGTACCTAGGTGGATAATGACATCCAGCTCACCCTCCCATCTTGCCTTCCCAGTGATCCCCAGTATCTTCCTTCCATCCCTCCATGCCGTGGCACCTGGTAGGCACCTCACCTCCCTGTCCTCTCCCTCCTGTGTTCCTAGCTGGATCCCTCTTACAATGGAGTCCCCACCAGGATTCGCTTCCTCCTCCTCTGGGGTCCACTGCTTTCCCACTGAGGTCACCTCCTTGGTTAACCTCCACATCCTTTCCTTCCACTTCTCTGGGTACCTCTATTTGGTTGTCCTCATTTGCCAGTGTGGCATATGAGTTCTTGAGAGGAATAGGATCTGGGATGTGCCTCTGCCTGACTGCTCCTAACTCTCCCTAGAGCCCACTGTCATCCAAGTGCTCCTCGTTCTCGGCATCCTTTGAGGCAGCTGCATTGGACTGGGTGGTCCCTGGATAGGGTGATGGTACTCCTGACCCAGTTTACTTCGCTCTGAGTCTGGTTACCTCATCCATGCAGTCCAGAGAGATGCATGCAGATAGGGCAGCACCTCAGTGTCCAGAAGGTCTGCCTGAATATGGCTGCCCCACAGCCACTGCATTGCACCACTCCCCACATTATACTGCAATTCCACAACTTGTCTGCTACTGAAACTCTCTTAGTTCTTGTTTTATTAATTTACAGTACTAAAAATCCTGTAACTGATCCTCAGATATTTTTTTTTTAAGGAAAAAGAAACCAATAAATAAATAAATGAGTAGAAACACTTGTCGTGCTGAGGGTGGGCTTCTTTCCCTTAGGCCTCCTACTTCACACCTCTTACTATACCCTGTGTTTAGCTCCTGTCAATCAGATTTATCAGGGCATATAATTAAGAGTTGGGGGAGGGGAGGGAGGAGGGGGGGCGAAAATTTGCAGCAATTAAAGACAGCACAGAATTACACCACTACTATGTTTTAAATTTTCAACAGCCCAAAAACAATTATAAGTAAAGACAACAAAGAAAGAAAGTATAGTGTCACTACAAGCCCACAATCTAAGTTTAAAAGAAAAATACCAATTACCAGTTACTCTAAAGCACTGAATTGAATATGTTTCCTTCCTTCTGGCTTCTTCTGAGAAAACGTGTGTTTCTTTTTACTGGGACCTCAATAAACTGGCCACTTTTTTGGAACTGTGAGCAGTGTTCTGAATTCATTATAGGTGGTGAGTGCTTGATTTTTTGCTTTTTGTGTTTTGTTTAATATCTGAGCATCCCAACCTAGTGCACTGCTTTTCAAGAATACAAAAAAGTGTTACACTGTGTTGCACACACTGTGGTGTTGGGGGCAGGCTGCAACTGAGGGCTGTTCCTGGACAGGTAGTTTAGTGACAGCCCAGGAAAGAATTTGCTTTAGCTGGGCTTGCTTAGGGCAAGTGAAGAGTAGCCAGACATTTTTATTTATTTATTTAGTTTTTGTTTACCAGGTAAGTGCACTAGCCATAAAATGACTACAGGCACAATCCAGGAGAGTACAACAGAGTATAACAGGTAACATTTCATGAGTGTAGGACAATTACATAAAGAGTAGGTCAAATCAGTGTAGATGACCAAGACACAAGCACTCAAAACACATTACATAATGTAGGGCTACAAAGAACAGTTACGTAAATAGGGTAGAATAAAAACATATTAAATAGAGATAACATTCAGCAGGAGTTTACACAACTTAATATGATAATGTAATAAGTCAGGAAGACCCATCAAAGGTCAGGCACTTAACTAAGAACAACAGGGCTAGAAGGGATAAGTATAATGAGAGTAAAAGTAAGTCTTAGCTAGAGGGGGAGTGGGATGGGGTGACAAATTGTAGTGAGGGGAAAAAGGGGGTGCATACAGGATTAGGGAAAGTAGGAGTATAAAATGTACATCAAGTGGGATCAAAGCAAGTGCACAAGTCAGCAAGAGATAGATATTGGTGCACTTCCCTTTTAAAGTATTGATGTGAGTTTGACTACCTAAGAACTAGGGGAAAGGAGTTCCATAGTTAGGGGGCAACATGTTGGAAAGCACCAGTACCTTTAGATGATCGACACCTGGGTACATTGAGTAAAGATTTATCCACAGATCAAAATCCATGGGAGAAGATTTGGGGAACCAGTAATGCTGCAAGTATGGATGGAGATTGTTGTCGGATAATGGAGTCAATGAGTGAGCCAAGATAGTATTTCCTGCAAGCAGAAGGGAGATAGCCATCTCAGGTCACTAAAAGTTGACAATGGTGCTTGAGATGAGAAGATGAGGAGGCATACCGACATGTATTATTGCAGATGACGTCCAATTTTTGAAGGGAAGTTTTATGAGCTGCGGCAAGAATGGGAGCACCATAAGTGAGGGCAGAGAGCAGGACACCTCTGGTAATAGCCAGCTTAGCAGAGGGTGTCAGCATGTAGCTAGTTTTGTAAGCAACACCCAGTTTGGCATTCACAGCTTTGCAGGTTGATTGTATGTGAAGACTGAAATCGAGGATTGGTCAAGCAGGACTCCCAAGTAATGAAACACATTCTATTTGTGAGCCCCCTAAGTCACCCACCATCAGGGACATAGGACAAGCCTTAAGCTTTTGGGCAGAGCCTAGAAGCATGGCTTTCATTTTTTTTTTTTTTACCGTTTAGTACCAGCTTATGGGCTTTCAGCCAGTATTGGACATGTCTGAGATCTGAGGACAGGGATGAGTTCATATTAGTTATGCTAGAGGAGCGTGTATAAATAACAAGATTATCCACATAGAGAGTGGATGAACAGGATTCAAAAACATCTGCAATGTTGTTTATAAAGAGTGAGAAAAGAAGGGGCCCAGGATTGAGCCCTGAGGCATACCAATATTGACGATGGTACTATCAGACAGAGAGGAGTTCAATTTCACAGTTTGTGTCCTATTAGACAAATAGCTGCTAAACCAGTCAACAGAAGGGAGTGAAAAGCTAAGATTCAGAAGAGTGAAGAGAAGCAGGGATGATCAGCAACATCAAAGACCTTTGTAAGGTCAATAAAGACAGATGCTGTGAGATGTCCTGCATTCATCCATCCGTTATACAGGCCTGTCCTATTTAGGACACTGGAAGATTAGCTGGACATACTGTCTACCTGAATCTGCTGCAAACCTTAGTTCTCTTTTTTCCTGTTAGGGTCTATTGCTCAAATAAAACTGTGTTAGGGTGCTGCCAATCATTATAGTATTTGGGTGTATATGCGAGCTACGAGAAGGAATGGACACTCAAATCGATGTTCTCCTTGACCCTCTAACTCATGCAATTATTTAATGGTATCCCATGTTATTGGCAAAGAAAACTGAGCGATTCAAATATGAGTGACTCAGTTTGCTCGCCAGACGGAATAGCTACTGTGTCAGCATGTCGACGTGAGGGAATAGTGTGTATGCAGTGACAAAACAGAGAGGGTGAATCAGGAGGGAGGGTATAGTCATGTTTGGTTGAATGAGGGAAAGAAGCCTGCTGCTGCAGAGCTGATTGACTAGAGTGGTAGACATGGCCACCGGTCAGAATGCCAATGGTTTCAGTTCAGGACTGCCTGCAGGTATATCTTTTTTTGTGAGATGGGTGTTATTTTTTTGTGTGTTTGCTGTCCCCTGGTTCCCCCGGCTGTGATGCCCCAGTGGTGGTAGCTCCCCTCCCATGTATTCCACTTTCCCCCAGTGTCCGCCCCCCCTGGAGTTGATTATATTAATATGGGGGTGCAGCCCCCACATTAAATGTTAGATTATTAAAAACAAAAACTGCCCTGTTAGTCTCACCTCGGTGGTGGGGAAGGTAATGGAGACATTACCAAAGTGAAGTCTGGTGGCATTCCTAAAGGAAAATGGTCTGCAGGACGAAAGGCAGCATGGTTTCACTAAGGGTAGGTCCTGCCAGACTAACCTAATAGAGTTTTTCAATTGGGTGCCGAAGATAGTGGACCATGGAAGGGCGGTGGACGTGGCCTACCTGGACTTCGGCAAGGCCTTCGACACCGTATCACACAGAAGGCTGGTGAATAAGCTGGATGGCCTGGTGTGGGCCACAAAATCTCAAGGTGGGCAGGGAACTGGTTGACAGGTAGGCAACAAGCAGTGGTAGTAAATGGGACACACTCCAGGGAACAGGCAGTGATCAGCGGGGTACCACAGGGGTCAGTACTAGGTCCCCTACTCTTTAACATCTACATTAGTGACCTTGCAGAGGGCTTGGAGGGCCGGGTGTGCCTGTTTGCGGATGATATGAAGGTCTGCAATAGAATGGATTCACAAGGGGGAGTGGAAGCCATGAGGAGGGACCTGGAGAAGCTACAGAGGTGGTCAGAAACCTGGCAACTAAAGTTTGATGCAGGGAAGTGCGCAGTGATGCACCTGGGGAGGAAAAACAAGAGGGCAACTTACTCCCTGGGGAGGAGGAAATCATGGCAAAGGAACAGGAAAAGGATCTGGGGATTATGGAATCACAGAATCTTAAGGTGGGGAACCAGTGTAGCAAGGTGGTGGGTAAGGCGAATGGCATGTTGGCCTGCATTGCAAGGGGTTTTACTAGTAGAAAGAGGGAGGTGCTGATGCCTTTGTACAGAACCATGGTGAGGCCACACCTGGAGTACGGGATACAGTTCTGGAGACCGCACTTGCGCAGGGATATAGAGATGATGGAGAGGGTGCAGAGGAGGGCGACAAAGATGATATGAGGGATGCGGGATATACCATGTGAGCAGAGATTGAGAGAGCTGAACCTGTACCCGCTGGAGACTAGGAGGGAGAGGGGGAACATGATTGAGACTTTTAAGTACCTCAGGGGTGTAAACAGGGTGAAGAAAGGAAGTTTGTTCAAAATGAAAAAAGAAGCGTACACGAGAGGGCACGGGCTCAAATTAGAAGGTGGGAGATACAAATGCAATGTCAGAGGCAGTTCTTCACGGCGAGAGTAGTGGAAGCCTGGAACAGTTTCCCAGTGGAGGAGGTGGGGGTTGAATCGGTGGAGGGCTTCAAGAGGGCATGAGACAGACATAAGGGGTTGGGGAAGGGGATGATAGCATGTGGGGTGGGAGGGAACAGGGGAGAGTATAAGGGCAGACTGGATGGGCCGTGTGGTCCTTTTCTGCTGGCAGATTTGTGTGTAATCCATGTAATTATCTTGTGTTGGACTTCTATTGTGTACTGTTGTCGCAGTAAAGGGGATTGCTGTGGTTGGTGCCTAGCGTATTTTGGAATTGGCGAAATGTACTCACTTGTTATGCAAGTCGCCATTCCATTTTCACTGTTATGACATGGAAACTTATTTAACAGTGTTGGGTCAGGGTTCTCAAACCAGTGCAATCAAAATTCGTTAGTGGACTTTAGGATCTAACAAAATTGCAAGTCTCACCTGAATAGGCCCTCTGGTTCCAGAGAAGTCACTGTCAGAATTTCGATGGACTGAAGCTGGCAGTATGGCAGCTGTGGCAGCTCCAGTGTCCATGGCATCAGTGGGAGATGTCTCCAAAATCAAAGGCATACTCTACCAGGTCCTGAATGAAATCTCGTCCTTCCAATCTTCCATAGCCAAACTAGAAGAAAAAATGAAATCTCTCACCAACAAGCAAAAGGGCACTGATGCTTTTCTTTCGTACATTGACTATAAGTATTCGAGACATGAAGCCTGAATCCATGATCTGGAAAGAATGGTGAGCTTAATGTGGAATAGAGTGGAGAATGCTGAAAATCATTGCCAGGGGAAGAACATCAGGATTATTAGCTTTCTAGAAGGGGTGGAGAGGTCAGATAAAGGATTTTTTCTGCAAAGGGATCACCTGAAGATACTCCAGTATAACTGGAGACTGACCCTCAAAACTGAATGGGCCCATTGACTGCTGGTACCCCAAAGCAGGTAGTTGCCAATGGCCACTATTAGCCAAACTGCTCCAGTTCCCAGACAGAGTGTGGACACCTGCTCTGGCCACAGAAAAAGGGTCACTCACCTAGGAAGGCCATAGAATTTTAATTTTCAATTACTACTCTGCAGAACTGGCTGCAAAAAGGAAACAATTCACCTCTGCCTAAAGGGCCTTTCAAGAACTCAGGGTATCCTACCAGACACTGTACCTGGACAAACTTTGCATTGTCTGAAATGGGGTAGCTAATATTTTTATAACACTGAGGAGGCTATAAGATACACAGAAAAATACTGACCTCAAAAATCAAACAAGGGTACCCCTGGGCCAGCTGCAAACAGACACTCCACTAGCTGATGATCACAGGAGGGCCAGGACATGGACTTACAAACCACCCACTCCAAGAGGGTCCGGGCTAGCTGAAAGGGCTCCTGGTCCCTTACTGCCCTGAGCAATCACTCCACTCGACCGATGGGGGGGGGTTGCTAGAGATTCCAAGGGTTTGTTTAAAATCTTCTGGGGCCCGTGCATTCATGCGCGCTGACCCTACCCTTTGGAATTCTCTACCCAGTTGGTTACGTGAGTGCACAACTGTGGAAGGATTTAAATCAGCCCTAAAAACATTTTTATGGATTCAGGCTTTTGGTGATTAATTGAAATATTATTTTATTGCATGTTCTGTATTTTATACTATTTGTTATAGTTGTAACGTGCTGAAGTTATTTAATTTTTATGTGCGGCACCTTGGCATTTGAAAGGCGCCATATAAATTAAAATGAAACATGAATGAAAGAGAATCAGGGAAAGATACCAAAACAGCACTCAATGGCCAGGCGGGAGCCAGGAACAGAGGAAATGCAAACGAGACTCAGGATCAACCTCTCGGGGCTTGGATTCCCTGGGTGAGCATGTCATTAAATGTGCAGGCTGAGAGAGGGTAATCTCTCCAGCTGTGCCATCACTCAGTCTCAGAAACCAGTTTACTGTCCTTGCAGTGGGTTCACTACCGATCCTGGTGTCCAGCTAACAGGCGGAAACTGCCAACCCAAACACACTTGAACCTAAGACTTTTGATATGGGCCCAACAGGAGCAGCCCAGACAACACTTGAGCGGCTATTGAACTGTTTCCAACACCACCTAGACAGAAAAGAAGAATCACTCAGTTTCCACCGGGTATTCCTTGAATATGCTTTGCTTTAAATAGATGGGCTAAATGTGTCTTTAACTGCAGCTTATTTAACTCTCAGGTAAACTCCCATGCTGTTGAGTATCTGGCTAGTTAATGCCCCCTCAGATGATGATGTACCCTAATCTTGGGACCAGAAGGAGTGGTCCGGCAAGAGGATTTGCCAATTGACAAGGCATTTAATGAAGTCATAAAACTCCAGTTGGATACTCGACATACAGTGGTTTGTTCAATGGTAAATGTGTATACCTGACATACACTGGATTGTGTAAACTGCCTTAAGTCTCTACCAGCCCTCCTCTGCTCACTCAGGCCTCCACGACCATCCCTGATGCTACGCCAGACAGCCTTGTCTGTGATTTCCAGGCCACAAAGCACATCTGGGGAGAGCGAGGTCACCGCACTAGGAGGTGGGCGGGCTGATAATAATGCTGACTCATTGACAGGCCATTTAGAAGCTGTCAGTGTAGCCAGATGCAAAAGAAGTGGGTGGTTTGGCACTGAGAGTAGAAGTGCTGGATGCCACACTTCACACCATGCCGGTGACCCGGGTTTGAATGCAGACTCTGGTCACCTGGGGTTAGCCGTGGAAGGAGAGGATTGAGCATCCATAGGACTGCTCACCCTCACAGGGAGGGAGGGTTTCAGTTCCTGGCACTTGCTTGACTCCTAGTGTTTTCTGGGGCTGAGACAGGCTGTGACTCCATGCATCACAGACAAAGTGGCAGCTTCTGATCCCGTGTATGCAGAAGTGTGTGTGCTGCTGTCTGGGCAGCATTGCACATCACCCCTCCGGGGAACAACCCCAGGAAAAACCCATGGCTGACTGAATTGCTGCTGACCCTGACTGCCGGAGCTCTGCCTCCTATAGAGCACCCACACCGCACTACCTCCTGTGTGAGGGTAAGTCCTGGAAGAAATCAGGGAAGCAAAGCTAGTGTGGTCTGTGCCCAGAGGGTGGCTTGGTTGCCTTGGCAGAAAAATGACTAACTGGGGAAAAAAAGATGTGGGCAGTTGCCTGTTCAGTAAGCTGATTAGCACAGGCCACCGACACACTGATTGGCTGACCAGGTCCCATCTAAACCATCTCCTACCCAATAATTCAGACTGCTAGTGCTGTACAAATGTGGGAGGTTCAGAGATGTCCTCCTCAAAGACTGAGAGATTGAACAGCTGAGCTCCTGCACTCTAGGGTGATACTGGTATAGATGTATGTCAGTGGCACAGGTGCATAATCACTGACAAAGGATGTTCCCCTCAGAACACAAGCCCAGAATCATCTTGGAAACACCCCCCTGCTGCTAATTCACAGTCCCTCTGAACTCATGCAGCAGGTTTGAGTCCCCCCAGATCCACTGCCCAGTGCACAGTGGCACCCATCTCTATGACCCGAGGAGCAAATGGGGAGGAATGGTAGTTTGCACAGCATGTTGTGTTGAAAACTGCACAGGCTAGGCACCAGTGAGGGACAAGACATCCAGAATGGCCATAATCACTGGTACCAGTCCAAGGTGTGTCTGGTGGGAAGTGCTGTCTTCCCAAATGTCCAGCGACCAAACAAGAACAGTGCACTCAAATTAGAAACACAAGCATGAAAGTACTGTTGTGGAAGCAAGCAATTTATTCACTAAAGAACAGAAATATTGATATAACACTGCTGGCTAGAGCCCCCAAGACCAAGCTCCTTGAGCAACATGTCAGGGCACCTATCCAGCAATGTGGTGTCAGTATTCCTGTTCTTTGGTGAATAAATTCTTTGCTTCAGCAGCAGTACCTTCATGTTTATGTTTCTAATCTGAGTGCGTTGTTCTTGTTTGGTCACTGGTGTGGGACCCAGGGAAAAGTCCAAATTCGGGGCCACCTACCGTGATCATGCAGTAACCCATACAAAGCAGATACCTCAGGCTTAAGGAAGCATCACTTCAACAATCCAACATTCTAAGCCTGCATAGATAAACCTCATTTGGAATCTGCCACTTTCAACATTCTCACCCCACTCGAATCTCTCTGGAGCAGAGCGTGGATGGCAGGTACTGAGTGGAGACGAGAATGGGGTGGGTCATAGTCATAGTTGTGCACATCCAGGATCTCACACCTGTGCCTGCATCAACAAAAATACACCACCGGGGATTTCTTATGGTGGGGTTATAGCAGACTTCTAACCTCCCACACACACTGAGTGCCTGTGCAGCAAAATTCCCAGACAGTTCGTCAAGCTGTCACACCCACTTCCCTGCAAATGACCGCAACAATTACTGAGCTAGTTCACACATACTACCTGGCAAGCTACACACTAGGACTGTCCAAGCAATCTCTACAGTGTGTAATTCATGTACTCCCATGCCCCTCTCAGGGTCTACATGGTTCAACCCACAATTAGGATCATAGGTTCTCCACCACCACCACTGATAATGCACACTGCAAGCATAATGTCCGTGGTAGGACCAGTCTGGGATCTGACTTGCTCACTGGTATCAAACCCCAAGGATCTCAACAAAACTTGTAAATTTTGAAGAATTTACTACTAAGGGACCTCATCAGCACAATAGCATTGTTACTACTAATAGTCTTATCATCACGTATATTAAAGGTTTCTGGTTGTATGTTCTCTGTTTTTTTCACTTGTAAAATTAATTAGCAAGCAGAGTTTTGCAGGGCGGCCAGAGGCCCACAGCTGGCCCCCAAACTATTTCTTTATGCAGCTCTCATAAATTTGAAGGACAACAGTCCCCGCACATACTATTTACTACTTTACACAGCTCTGGTCACCCCTACTCAAAGCATAAGGTTAGAATATGGCTAATGTGCCCCTGAAATGTTTGTCTGGGAATACAAAGGGCATGCACTCCCCAATTAAAAGATGCAAGATTCTGTACCATCTCCACAGACTAGGCACTAGGGTTGACTTTCTACAAGAGACACACCAAATCCCAAAGCTGCCATATTAAAAACTGTCTGGGTGTCTCAAATATTGAACAGCACCCACAGTACCAAGAATAGGGTGGTTGCCATCCATATTCATAAGCAGGTGGATTTTGTGGCTAATAACACATATGCTGACCCAGAGGGTAGGTACATAATAGTCACAGGCAGACTTAGTGGTCAGGAAGTGACCATGTGAAATGTGTACAACCCAAACCAAACAGATGCCACATTCTTCACATCAGTTACCCAGAAGCTGCCAGAGGGGGCGCAGCTTGGCTGGCCACATGATAGCAGCTTAATTCCTTGCTCGGAACTCTCCCTATTTTCATCCTACAGCATCTTGGCTCAGCTGCTACCCCATCTTGTCCTCGTATTACAGGGTTATTGCCACTTACCTGGTGTAACCCCCCCCCTCCCAGGTATGCCGTTTCCATCTTGACAGCACTACCTGGTGGGATGGGTTCGGGGAGGAATATGTCACTCGGCACATTGGCTAGGTTTGGCTACTCTGCAACAGGGGCACCCAAGTAACTCTGGACAAAAGAAACAATAACTGTAATGTCCAATACCAGAAGTGGGATTCCAAAGTGTGGCCGTTATTCACATCCAACTGAATAAACAAAGCATAGATGGCCCCCCAAGGGGCTACAATCATGGTAATGCAGATTTATGGAGATCAGAACACATCCTCATTCACTTTAGCCCTCAGGCTCTGAAACACACTGGGCACACAGCCCGAACTTGTATGCTGCTCTGGGTTTTCCTTGGCTCGGCTCCCTTGCCAGCCCTTTGGACACTTTCCATATAGCATGGAAACATTTACTGGTGACTCCCTAAACCACCTATGAGCACTTCTGCTCCATCAGGGAATCTTCCTCATCAATCCCACATCTGGGTACTTTCCTCAGGCACCGGCCAAGTACCTGAGAGAGAGCAACAGATACCCCAAAGTAAACCCGTAGAGGTGAATTTGGTTACTACTGATGGGGGGTCTCCCACCTCTCGCTCCCATAATTGATACCCGGCCATTTCTCTGGACTGTAACACCTCATCCTTGAAAACACTTTGCTATGTAGATTCTCTTTAAATGTATTCACATTCAGTCTACTGTCTTTACATCCCATTTGTGCTGAACTTGAACATACTTAATAAGTGGCTGTGTCCATTACTCTAGGACCCCCCACAGAGTTAAGCAGTCCAATCCCCACATCTTCCAAACTGTACTTGGCTGTCTTTTCCTGACCCCACAGTAACAGTCACTTTAGTTTCATCTTGTTTCAGGTGAAAACACACTGGCCCTTTAGCAGAGCGAACTCACCCCTTGGTTGCAGGTGCCCCACACGTGTTTTCTCCTCAAAGAAATCTCGTCCAGAACTTCTGGTGCCTCAGCACAAACTTAACTCAGGCAGCTTTTTGTTCCCTAGCCAGACCAGGGGAGTTGCCCCTGGAAGCAGGCTGATTCCTTCTCTTCATCCCCGCAGGGATGGGGCCCTGAACCACTGAAAGCGGTCTCTACCACTTCACTGTGCTCTTCTTGTGTTCCTTTTCAGGTGAGAACACACACCTATAAAACAAAAAAAATAGCTCTTTGACAGAGCTTAGAGCTCTGAGGGCCTGCCTACAGCAGAGCACCTCTACTACTGACTGCACAGACTCTACTAAACTAACTTCAAATTCCCCAACGTTCTACTCTAACCTCCAACTGCAACATTCCAGTGTGACTTATGTAGCTGTGACAGTTCAATGATGTCATCTCTCAGTCTCAGCTGAGACTGAGAACAGAGTGAGACAGTGTGAAATCCATTTAACTGGTTTTTCACAAGTTGCCTTCCCTGCCTGCCACAAGGTCTTACTGGGATTCTAGTAACCCTGGGTAACGGGGGGGTTACACCTGGTGTTTGCTTCAGTGGTCACCTGGTCTTTCTATGTTGCTGAACTGCTGAGTTTTACCTGCTCTTCCAACCTCTCAGGACCCCAGACCTGATGTGCAGGAAACTGCTTTAGCCATGGCAGTTGCTCTGGAGAAGACTGTAGATACTAACCTGCAAGAGATCATATCTACTGTAGGTTTCTACAAATAATGGCCCAACTAAACAAACTTGAGAAAGCCTCTCAACTTACATCAGTGGACATCATCTAACTATCCCATAGAACCAATGTTATGAAGCAGTGGATAGCAGATTTTTTTTTATTTTTTATTTTAGCTTTTGTTGACCGGGTAAGTGCACTAGACAAATCCTGCCTATTTTCAGGCACGACCCGGGGAAGGGGGGATACAGATGAATGCCAACTGACCTTGAACCAGATTAAGCTGTTGGTGGTATTTTTAGTGAATGAGGGAAATTTTGGCCAGGACACCGGGGAAATTCCCCTACTCTTTTCGATAAGTGCCATGGGATCTTTAACATCCACCTGAACTACCACCAATCCAGGCAGATGGGACCTCGGTTTAACGTCTCATCCGAAAGATTCTGGAGTTAAAAATGAAAGAATCATGCTCTACCTCAGGGATCAGGACCACACTATAAAGCTACTGTAAGAATGGGTCGAAGATCTTGAAAATTGGACTCGGAGGAAAACACTCTGGTTTGTGGGGTTTCCCAAGGACTGTGAGGGCTCCAACACGATCCACTTTCTACAGAAGGTGCTACCTGAGATTCTAAGATGCAGCTGATCAGGTCCTATCAAGACTGACAAGGCCCATCAATCTCTAGCTCCCAAACCACCATAAGGTTCATGGCTATGGCCAATTTTAGCCCGCTTTCTCTGATCCACAGGCAGAAAAGAAATAATGCTGGCTGCCAGGGAGAAACAGCACATTTCCTGGAGGGGAATAAAATTAAAATCATCACAGACTTTTCCTCTGAGCTTTCCAAGTGTTGCCATGCATTCACAATGGCAGGGAGGACCTGCTGAGACCTGGGGCTCTAGTATTCACATTATTGCAAATCACCGACAATAGGGTCCCACGATCATTTGACTCTCTGGAGGCGGGTGTTACTCACCAGGTACTCCCTGAGCTGAAACCTTACAAATACAGGCCTCACTCAGAATTGCTGTCGTGGAGATCGGGATAAGCAGCAAGACATGGACACCACCCCGGCTCCTGAAAGCAGCCATTTTTCCTACCCCGGCAGCCTCGTCCTCCACTTTGCTCTCCTCCAAAGGAAGATGACCATTAGCTACCGGTGCCTAAATTCAGAAGGAGTGAAAAAGGGCTGAGGGGAGTAGAAGAAGGGACCAATCACCACCATTTAGATCCCACAGCAGGAGTCATAGTGCCCAATCTAGAGACTTGTTCGGTTCAGCTGGGGCAGACACTGGCGCTAAGAGGTTAACTCCACTGACAGACCTACCTGAGGACTTCCCACTGTTACAACTGGCTTCAGCTCCTTCTGCATCCACTCTCACCATAGCACCATCCCCCCACTCTTGGGCTGATGCTGCTGCCCACTCTGCTCTTCCAACAAGTGGTTCTTCTGACGCAGAAGAATCTCCAGACCACACGTAGAAGCCACAGACCACACAAATTCTGCCGGATGTTCCTTCACAGAATGACTGATATCAGTTCAAAACCATTTAATACCAAGAACCTGGACAGCTTGTTCACACGGTCTGAGATGCATGCATGCCTAATTTAGTGGGGGTGTAGACATCACCCCAAACTAGCCCTATCAGAACTGCTGGGCAATTAAGGGCTGCATGCCTTAAAGTTCTTTAAGTATGGTTAGGTCCCCATTCTACAATGTGAATGAAAAAAATTCCCTTAAAAGTGACCTGACTGCTTAAACGTGTTTCCAAGGGTCACAGTGGTTGGGGGTGTTTGGGTAGTGTGGTCCAGTTAATGGTTCCCCTCTCTAAGCAGTGGTGTCCAAGGGTCACAGTGGTTGGGGCTGTTTCGGTAATGTGGTCCAGTTAATGGTTCCCCTCTCTCAGCAATGTTGACTCCTCAGTCTTCAGTCTTTGCACAGCTTCCTCTTAACAGGGCATTGCTCACTCCTGGTGTTCGATTTCAGCTGCCTCTCTCACTAGACCGTCAGACTAAAGGAGGGGTCATGGTCTTGGGGGATGCAATCTTTGATGTCAGGTAGGCGATCACCCATCATAGCCCAAACCCTTTCACCTTCTGTTAAGGTGGCGTACACTCAGAGAAGGTTGAAGCGGGCTTTCCTAAGCCAACTCTTATAGTGCATACTGTACAAGCCAGCTGTTCTAATTTTGTAAGTGAGTTCTTATGTGTGTGGGGGGGAGGCAGCCGGTGCAAGGCTGCCTGCGGAGGGGAGGCTCCCAGTCAGAGCTGTGTGTCTTACGAGTGGCCCTACTGTGTTATGTTCCCCATTTCAGGAATGCTTGTCAGAGGCCTGAGAATGGCCAGATTGGGGTGGTGGTGGTGGTGGAGTTCATGTCTCACCACCCCATCAATCTGGACTCTTTTAGTAACAGCTTGCCTATTTATCTTTTCTTTCTCTCTCTCCTTTGGGCAAAATAGGACACTGCTGCATATTTGTTTAGTTGCAATTACCCTGAGTTTATGGGGGGTACTGGGTAAGGGCTGATCCCTCCTACAGGGTTTCTGGCAGCTTTATAGCATTGAGGACAGGGTGGGAAGGCTGGTATTACAAGTAGAGGAGCAGAGTTCCTGCTGTTTTAATGCTAGTGCCAGCTTTTTTACTTCCAGAGTGTGCCACTGGCATGTTGGTCAAGTGGCAGCCTATGCTTAGGGTGGCATGTACGCAGATTAGAAATGGGTGGGGGGGGGGTTACAGTGGGTTTGGTACAATGTGATCTTTCTTCTGTGGGTTTTCATGTTTATTATATTTGTTGTTATATACATGCTGGGTTTGGAAATGTTTTGATAAAGGGTTATAGGGTTTGGGGTACAGTATCAAGTTTGGGAGATGCCTCCTTTAACAAGTCAAACATTAAGGTGGGGAAATGTGTGCTTAGTGTCATGCTAGATGAACGAGTAAGGCAACTCCATGGAGATTAATTTGATCAGCTGGAACGTTAGAGGCCTTAGCTTACCCGTGAAGAGGAAAGTCTCACCTGAAGAAGCTGAGACCTCACTCACATTGTTTTCCTACAGGAAACAAGGCTCAGCTCATACAAAGTAAAAAAGCTTAAGCAGGCCTGGGTGGGACGAGGAACTAAATATTGCAGCCCGTTCCAAAAAGCCAGGGGTATTGATATTGCTTCATAAGGATCTGAGATGGGTTATCCTGAACTTTAAGAAGGACAGAGATGGCCAATGGGTTATGGTATCAGTTTCAATGCCCGAGGATCCCATGGTCTTGGTTAACCTGTATGCACCCAATATTGACAACCCTGCCTTTTTCTCACTTGATTAATCAAGAGTTAACTGACTTCAATGGAAACACTCCCCCGCTGGTCACTGGAGACTTCAGTTTGACTATTAATGCATCCATGGACAGGAGCGGAGGGGGGTCACCAGAGTCACATACTAGAGCTGTAAAAGCTGTAGAAACCCTCATGCATGAACTCTTCTTGCTAGACACGTGGTGGATGTGCTACCTTGAGGTTAGAGATTATACCTACTTCTCTGCCCCTCATGGTATTTGCAGCAGAAATGACGTGTGGAATATCTGCCAGGCCTCGGTAGCCCAGCTAACACAAGCTACCATTCATCTCATTATCATTCATCTTGCTCTGTATTTCTTCTAAGCATTTGTAATTCATTTGTTCCTGTACTTTTTTCTTTCTGTTAACTATGAAATAGTATTGACCCTCTGCAACCTGTGTACATTATTACGTCTAATCTTCAATGCTGTAATCTCCCAGGTTGCACCTGAAAATAGGCACATTTTTTGTCTAGTGCACCTACCTGGTAAATAAAAGCTTAATAAATTTCTGACCATGCCCCACTTGAGATTCAACTCTTATGGGGACTTACGCCAAGCAAGATCTCCATCCTGGTGGCTAGATCCATTGCTGCTGGAGAATAAAGAGTTCTTTGTGTTGTGTAAACACACATCCTAAGAATACTGGAAGCAGAACAATAGTGCTGAGGTATCGGATTCCATGTTATGGGAGGCATTTAAAGCTACCCTGTGAGGGGGGGGGATAATTACATATCCAGCTTAGGGCGCAGGGTATGAGAGGCAGAACAGGCTAGGTTGGAAAAGAAACTAGCTAGTCTAGAGAAACAGTACAAGGCAGTTGGGTCCTCCAAACCTCTAGTTGCTTTGCTGGCTCAACTTATTAGCACCCGTAATAAATTAAATTATCTTATTTCTAGGAAGATCAAACTGGCCATCCAAAGACTCTGCTATTCATTGTGGGAGGGATGGGAAAAGTCTAGCAAGTTGCTTGCTTATAGGCTCAAGTGCAGACAGGTGGCTAGAGCCACTGCAGGGCTTAAAGATTCCTCCAGTTCCTTTCAAACAAAACAGGAGGGCATCAATAAGGTAATGCAACACTTTTATGAAAAGCTGTATGCCTCTCCATCCCCATTGGGACTTTTCTGGAGGCCCTTCCCATTCCAATACTTCCCCTTGCACAATTGGATGCCTTGGGTGCTCTAATCTCCCTAGAAGAAATTGGCACAGCAGTCAAAAACATGAAGCCCCACAGATCCCATGGGAGGGGGGCAACTTCCCAACTGATTTTTAGCAAGTGCTGGGAGGGCGTCTCATTTCCTCAAAGGGTATTCCAGGACTGCTTACTAAAGGTGTTATGCCCCAGTTGATGAGGGAGGCAGTTATTACCATTCAGCCAAAGAAAGGTAACAACCTGACCTCTCTGAGCAGTTATCATCCTATATCCCCAATTAATGCAGATGTCAAAATGTTGGCAAAAGTGTTGACCAGATTGGAGAAAGTTCTCCCAGGGCTGATCCACCCCTCTCAAGTGGGCTTCATTAAGGGCCAGATCAGTTTTGATCATATTAGAACCCTGGTCTCACTCACATACAAGGTGCAGAGGAGCCCTAACCTGGTTGTGGCCCTTGTCATTAACTCTGAACAGGCACTTGACTCAGTGGAATGGCCCGACTTGCTGGAAACTCTGAAAAGAATGGGTATCAGCCCCTTTAGAGACTGGGTACACCTCTTACACTCTTCCCCAATGACGGCAGTACTTAAAAATGGAGTCAAATCCTCCACTTTCAGTTTGCAAAAGGGTACTTGCCAGGGGTGCCCACTTCCCCCCTACTCTTCTTCTTAGCCATTGAACCCTTGGCTACTGCTTTAAGGGAGGATGACAGCATTCTGGGTACCAAGACAGGGTTTGAGGCATACAAGGCCTTCTTATATGCTGATGATCTCCTGATCATCAGTGGAGAATGCTCATCAAGTAGTGCAACAGGTTCTACCCCTATTAAAGGAATTTTCTCTGGTGTCTGGTTTAAAAGTCAATCAATCTAAGATGGAGGTTTTGGCCTTAAACCGTAAATGCCCCTCTGAATACTTTCAGTCATTAGGCCTTAAATGGGCTCCACAGAGTATCACCTATCTAGGGGCTACATTGCACCAAAACCTTAATACACTGATCCCCTAGAACTTGGACCTGCTGCTAGAGTCCACAAGATTAGACTTGGAGAGGTGGAAAGCACTGCATCTCTCTCTAGCTGGAAAATTGATGCCGTCAGATTTATTGTAGCCCCTAAGGTCCTGCACCTGCTCCCCCACCTTCCAATAAAGATACCTCCCAAGTAATTCCAGAAAACAGACACATTTATTGGTCACTTCCAATGGGAGGGCAAGCCCCCGAAGTATAGCTGCTTGACATTTAGGCATCATTAGAGTTGGGGGGGGGGGTGGAGGCTACCATGGCTCCTCGGATACCACATGGCCTTTATTACTACCCAAGCAGTCTGGTGGCTTTTACCACAGAATGTTTACTCACCTGCTTGGGTCCACTTGCAGATTTCTATAATGAGGGTCACATCCCCTGCAGTATCACTGTACTCCAAACCCTGCCCCTGTTCAACCCTCCCATGGAGGTATCCATAACATATTGGAAGAAGCTCCATAAGATAC
Source organism: Neoceratodus forsteri (assembly GCA_016271365.2). NCBI lineage: Eukaryota > Metazoa > Chordata > Ceratodontiformes > Ceratodontidae > Neoceratodus > Neoceratodus forsteri. The sequence goes on from CM057456.1 coordinate 1,072,190,132, forward strand.
CTATCTTTAAGGGGGTGACCCTAAGAATATGGGAAATTACAGACTTATATCCTTACTCCCTTCCTTGAGGAACATTTTGGAAAGATTAGTTAGTGAGCAATTAACTGAGTATTTACATAAGAGGGGGTATAGGGCTCCTGAGCAGTGTGGCTTTAAAAAGTATCATAGTACAGGAACTGCCTTGGCTAGGTTCACGGACCACATCAGTGAAACAATTGATAGAGGAGCTCATTGGTGCTGTGTTCATGGACTTGTCCAAGGCATTTGTTCTAGTCGATCATCGCCTGCTGCTCGGGAGACTGGGTGATGTGGGACTCATTGGCCCACCCTTGGATTGGTTTAACAGTTATTTAAGTGACAGAGAAATTCAGGGTTTTTTTTATGGTGGTACTTTATCTAGGCGTAAGGTGTTAGAGCATAGAGTTCCCCAAGGATCAATTCTGAGGCCTCTCCTATTTACAGCATATATTGATGTAATTCCTAAAAACTTAATAAACATAGAGGAATTACTTTATGCTGATGACATCATATTATATGGGAGTTCTCAATTGGTTGACAAAATTAGTTATCAACTGAATGAGGAGTTTCATATACTGGAGTACTGGCTAAAACATTTAAAATTGGAATAACCTCCCTCTAGTTTTAATAACAGATTTAAGCCATGCCATTTTTAAATGTGAACTAAAAAAAACATATTTTTAACCAGCTAAGGTGTAATTGTTTTCCCTAATCTATCATATTATATTTGTCTATGTATTTTAAGTGTGTATTTTTTTTTTGTAATTTGTTGTCTATATTCATTTTTACTGTTCTTTGTCATTGTAACATCTTGACCACTTATGGTCTCAGGTTGCATGTGAAAAAGGGCCTTTGGCTCACGTTTACTCGATTAACAAAAGTCTAAAAAAAATAAGAACCTATCCAAATCTCCTAATCCGTGGTACTGTGCCCCTCTGTGGAAGAACCCCTGTTTGATGATAGAGGGCGCATGCAATTCTACACTGGAAGTATTGGGATGCACAAGGCATCAGACTTGAGAAAGACATCCTTGTGCCTGTGTCCCAAACTGTTGATTCCTTCACCACCATCAGAAACCATTTCCTAATCCCCAAAAAGGATTTCTGGAAATATTTGCAGATGCAAGATATAATTCAGCAGCTTAGTTGAGCTTACCCTGTCCCTCCTGCTCAACTGCCCATTCTGTGATCAGATGTGGTAACCTATCTTAGGGCAGAGCCAGCTGCATCTCTAAAGCTCTAAGGGAGGCCCTCCTAGACCCATTCCAAAGAGCCAGACAAAGGGAACTAGATCTGGGAATTTTACCATCTCTGACTCACAATGGGATCACTGCTGGGATAGGATTCACAGGGCATATAGTGATGGTAGGAGTAGGCTAATGATGAACAAAACCCTTCTGAGGTGATATTGCATTCCCTACACTCTTAAACACTTGTGTTTAATGAGCCATGGCCTCTGCTAGTAGTGCTTCCAACCTGGGACCCAGCTGTATCATATTCTATGGGACTATCCATCTATCCAACTCTTATGCCAGCAGGTTATGGATATATGCAAGGGTGTGCCTGGACCCAACATATTCATAGATGTGCCTCTGCTGCTCTCAGGGTGTGGCCCACCCCAAATGCTGAAGTGTGAACCCTATGCTTTGTGGGTCATGGCAGTAGAGATGGCTGCCAAGAGACTCCTTTTCTGTATTTGGAGGTTGGACAAAAATCCTTCAATTCATGAATGGCTATTAGCTGTCGGCCAACTTGCTACATTTGAAAAAATGTCTTGTTTTGTCTCTGGTTCCCAGGAGAAGTGCTACCAATGCTGGACACTCTTTCTGGAATCCAAATGGTGCCTTAATTTCAGTTTAAGAACTACGGTTTGACCTTTTGTGTCCTTATCCCTTCTTCACACCCTTTCGCATACTTACATGCAGAGTGAATAGCCTGGTATGTGAGTTGTAGTTAGTGTAGAAAGTTCACTAGATTGTACAAAGTTAACTTGGGGTGGCATCAGCTGACATAACCAGTTTATGTATAACTCGTTCACATGTGCGCAATTAAAGAGTTAGAATCCCCCATGGGTTGGACCAAGGTAAAAGATGTTGATTTTCCTAAGTTTTATCTAGTAATACATATCCTGTATGGTTCATGCATAGCATCTATGATCAGTGAGCTTTGCAAAGGCATAAGTTGTTGTTATGTTCTTGTTTGTATGTTGTGCAAAAAACAGTTTTGTGGTGGATGAACTGTGGTGGTTCGTACCCCTATAGTTTAGGGTGATGCCAGATAAATCTGGAAGGAGAGGTTGGAGGTGTACTCTAGAGCCAAGATGCAAGGTTTATTAGCAACAGTTGGATCACACAGAAAAGACTTAGCATTCACTATCATACACGAGAAAGAATAAATAAGATTACAGGGACCACAAATTGGCCCCACTAATGTCATACAAAAGTCCAGGTTATTCAAGTCTTAAGGGCGTAGCAATCCAATGCACCAAGCTTGGGTTTCTAGTATTTTGGTAGCCAACCACTGAGTGTGAACCTAGGGAAGCGCTTCTTATACAGGCCATAAAATGGGGCATCCCCCAGTGAACCAGAAACCAAGTAAAACACTGTAGGCCTCCTGGCCCTGGGAAGAAGGTGACTCCTGGTGTCACTGAGGCAACATCGAAAGGGAAGTGCCTGGTTGAGGATGGGTGTTCACGCCGGGTTGTAGGGGAAGGGAACCCTTATCTGGAGTTGTCGGCTGCAGTGACCTTGGGCAGGTGCTCTCCAGTCAAGGAAAGGATGCTGGGTGCAATGATCCACTGGACGACCTCTGTGCAGGTCCCTGGAACCCTTACCACCTCATCCCTGCAGCTTCAGAACCTGACAATCTTCGGTGTGACCTCTTGATGCATCACTGGAACACAAGCCACCTTTGGGCAGTACAATCAAGAGTGTGGATGCCCTTGGTGTGGCCTCTTGTGTGGGCCACCAGTTCTTATGCCACCTCAGGGAATGAGGCACAGAGCCTGGCAATCCTCAGTGAGGCCTTGGTATAGGCCACTGGTACTACTGCCACCTTGGGACAACACCTATGCAGGAGAATGGGCAATGTGACTCCAAGTTTGGTGGATGACTAAAGTCCCTCAAGCTACAGCCAGGGCGACCCCTAACTTGAGTCACTTTGGTGGGCCCTAGCTACCAGCAGGCTACCACTTACGACCGGCAACTCGAACATGGGGCATCATGGCGAGTACTTGGAGTTGGTGGAGGTCACTGGAAGTGGGTGCATGTGATACTGGGCTTCTCGGGGACCCTCCCTGAGTCCAGGAAGAGGCACTGGAGGAATCCTAGATGAGGTGTGAGATGTGTGCAGGAGCCCCCTGGAGTTCAACAAGGATTTCTGTACTCTGGAGAATGCACAACAAAGGAGTGATAAGGCCTCTTTTGCCGGAGCCTGCTGCATAAAAGGTTCACTGGGTCTGTTTCCCAGCCAAATAGACTGACTCGCCGCACTGGGGAACCTGACTAGATGGCAAATTTCTGCAAAAAAATGACCGAGGCTACTACTGGAGATCTTCTGGAGGGAGTTACACTGAAGGGACCCAGGGGATTCGCTTCAACCTCCTAACAGGGAATCCAACATCCATTGCCTTACTGTCCTTCATCCTCCCTGGTCAAACTCTTTCTCCTCTCTCCAGCCTGTGCAGAGCCTCTTCTAGCTGAGGCAGTCCTGGCTACCTGCCAGGGGATTGACTCCTTCATCCAGAGGTCAGCCTCCTGAGGCTGGGTCAGTGGCTTGAAAAAAAGAGTCTCCAAATTTGAATCTACCCTGGCCACAGGGATTGGCTGAGAGGGCTCAGCCTGGCTTCCTTCTCCACTTTTGGGACAGGAATGTGGCCCAACTGGTTTGGCTTTGGCTGAGTAGGTGTTCGTCTTGGGCAATGGGAAGGGGGAGGAAAAGGAAGAAGGAAAAAAAATGGTTTTCTTTTAAAACACTAAATTTAGACTGCTAGGACTGTCTGCTGGAGAGGGGCCTGTTCTGTGTTTCAGGGGTCTCCTAGGCTTTTCAAGGGTTTCCCATTAAGCTACCAGGGTCCCCATAACCGTCTGACCCCCTCATGTCTCTGAGGATCCCCTATTTTCTGTGATGCCCCCAATTCCACTAATTTCTGTGGTGCCCCCAATTTCCCTTGGGCGCTACAGATCCGGGCCTGCCTAACAATACATGTCCTCATGTATTTCCCAAATGTTTACCTTCTTAATCTCAAACTCCTTAACAAGTCCATCCATAAGCAATGACATATTCCTAGCTCTTATTATGGTAACAAAACATTCTTAGCAGCCTACAGATTATAAACTTTACATCCTTAATTCTACATTTTCCTAACACTCTAAACATTATGGTAGTGGTTTTGTCAGTGTATGAGAAAACATTTGACTCCTTGCATCTTTAAATCTCTGATTTACATCTTACAACATTTCAATAAACCATATTTATAACTGGGCAGTGGTCTTGGCTCTCCTTTCATTTTTCTACTCATATGGGGACACCCTTTGTACAGCTTCAATCACATACCTCTGAGGTGGTACCCCAAAGTTTGACCTTTGGGATCTATGTTGAGGGGGCTCTGCAGCAGTGGCTACTGAAGGGTGTGGCACCATTGGATACAGCCATGGGATTAGTAGCAGGGTGGGAAATGACTCTGGGGTGGTTTCCTTCGTTGGGAGTAGTTTCTGCCTCTCCTCCAGATTACTGTCCATGAAGTGACTTCCAGATGGTGGAGCAGCTCTGAAGGTATAGGGTTTAAGTCTGCTGCGATGAACAATCTGTGGTTGCTTCCTGCCAGACTCCTCTTGGATCTTGTAAACAGGTAAGTCTGGGAACGGGATCTGAACAATCAAATATGGTTCTGACTCCCATTTGGCATACAGCTTGTGGCAGCAAATATTTCTTAACAGTAGCCTTTTGCCGATGGCCAGAGGCATTGCTTGGGCTTGGACAACATAGTTTGCTTTTTGTCATTCATGCACTTTATCCATGTTTTGTTCCACTATTTTCTTAACATCTTGTAATCATTGATGGTGCTCAGGGGTTTCACTGGGTTTGGTTTTACATCCAGAACCAAGTCCATGGGGAGTCTCCCATGACAGCCAAACATCAAATAGTATGGTGAGCACCCCGTGCTGCTGTGAGCTGTGTTATTGTATAGGTACAATAGCTCTGGGAGAAGTCTTGGCCAGTGCAGTCGCTGAGACTCTGGTAGGGTTCTGAGCATGTCAAGGATAGTCTGGTTGACCCTCTCACAGAGACCATTGCTTAGAGGTGTGGATATTTTTCCCTCCATACAAGGCACATAGTTCTTTAAACAAGTGAGACTCAAACGCTGAACCTTGGTCAGTCAGGATTTTGGTAGGGTGACCATAGGGTTGAACAAACTGCTTCCAGAAAATTTTCAGCAGTGGTTCGGGCTGAAAGATCATGGACAGGCACAGCAATGACAAACTTTGAATAGTGGTCCATCATGGTGAGAATGTAGTTTAGGCCATTCCCACTGAGGTCTACTTTAAGATGGTCCAGGGCCACCAGCTCGAGGGGTGCATGAACAGTGATCGGATGTAATGGGGCTCTTTGATCTTGCCCCAGTGCTCGCTTGAGGGTACATGTCGGGCATTTGTCACACCACTCTTGGATGTCCTCAAGCATCCCAACCCAATAGAATCTGGTTCTCATATGAGCCTCTGTCTTTTTGCAGCCAAAGTGTCCAGATTTAGGGCAACATCTGCAGCTTCACGAGGGAGGACAACTTGTCAAACTTGGTCATGTGTCTTTGGGTCAGTGATGGTGCAGATAAGCCTTCCATCCGCAACTGTCATACGAGCCACATGTCTCCACAGTTTCACAAGTTCTGGGTCAGCATGCTTTCTGTCCTCCAGAGGCAGGGTCTGCTGGTTACTTATGAAGGCCTTTAGCTGTCGGGTCACCGGAATGTGGTCTTGGATCTGCTGCCATAAGTCAGAGGTTTCCTTTAATGTCTCGGACATGTTGTCTTCCAGTGCTTCTGCAGTTGCAGCGGGACAGACAGCTGTGGGGCAGCTATAGCAGCAGGCTTGTACCATCTCTGCAGGGATCTGGAGAAAGGGGAGGCATCTCTAGAACTTCTCTGTGGTTGTCGTTCTCCTCCATCTCATCTTGGGCAGGTGACCTTGACAGGGCATCAGCATTTGCACTGGATTTACCAGCACGGTACTTGATTGTAAAATTGTAGTTGGCAAGTCTTGAGGCCCACCTCTGCTCGAGTGCTTCCAGTCGGGCAGTGTTCAGATGAGCAAGGGGGTTGTTGTCAGTGTAGACTGTGAAGGGTATGAAGGCTAGGTAAGCTTTGAATTTCTCAGTGATGGCCCACACTAGAGCAAGGGAATTCCAGCTTGAAGGAGCTGTAGCGATCATCATTCCTTTCAGCTCCACGGAGCCCACGACTGGCATAAGCAATGACCCTCTCAACTCCATCCTGGTCCTGGGAGAGGACAGCCCCTAGCCCTCAATTGCTGGCATCAGTATATAATTTGAAGGGAAGTTGATAATCTGGATAGGCAAGTACTGGAGCTTGGCTCAACATTGCTTTTAGGGTGTTGAAGGACTCCTGCTGGGCTGAACTCTTCCCCCCCAGTCTCCCTCCCCTCACCTTGACTCCTCCTTGGACTCTCACACTAGGTGTCACACCTCTTTATCTCCTTCGCTACATATAAACACTGTCCTTTACCCTAGTTGAATGCTCTTGATGCTGTACTATCACCATTGGTACAATGAATGACATTGTAACCTTATTGTATACTAGCTACCTACTATTCGAGTATTGTATGTAAACTGTTTGTTATTGCTGTCATTGTCACCGTTTGACGTGGAACCTTTGTAAAAGGGCTCTGAGTTCAAAGGTATGATCTGAATCCATAAATAAATAAATAAAAATTATTGTGCTGGGCCATGGTTCAGAAGCTTCAATATATGTGTTGTGTCTCTAAGGTATAATACTGTTGATTTTACAATATCCTTTATTTGAATATCCACTTAGACTTCAAGGGTTCAAAGTGGAATGTATTCCTGCCACGGGGGCAAGATTCTTGTGAATTTCTGGGAACATGTAAAAGACAGGTATTACTGGATGACCATTGAATAGTGCCTGACACGCCCACTCAAAACTCACGTGTCATTCAAAATGGGTTCAATTGTTCTCATAATCTCAGTTATTGCACTACAATTTAATTTTAAATAATTTCTGCTATATTCAAATGTCTCATATGTTCCTTTCTGTATTCTGTATAATCTTGGATAATTATCTCCCTCTTAGTTATTTGTACTCTTTATTACATGTGCCTTCCTGTAATCTCTCTTAATACTGTAAATTCCTCCTTACTTAAAGGGGAACTGTCAGCACTAACAGCCCCACACCCAAGTAGGGGGCTGGTCCTAATTTGCACTCTGTGAGCAAAAACATTTTGTTTACTTACTGTTTACTGCAGTATAGTAGCTTGTGTTACACTAGTTCTGTTGACCTGCAAACTGACATTTTCTGTAACTACAAATCCCAGAATCCCCGGCAGCTGACATCAGCGGAGGGCTGCAGCAGTTAAGAGACTCAACGGGTTGCAGTGTATTTTAGCGCTTGTATAAGCTCTGATAACAGGTTTGCTGGTTCAGCTGTTCTCCCGAGACTAAGCACAGTCATCTGTGACTGTACATAGCCCAGGGAGGACAGCAGAAACAGCAAACGAAAGATGGGAGTTTATAAAACTCTTAACATGTACTGCAGGTTATTGAATCTTCCACTGCAGCAGCCCTCCTCTGTCAGCAGCAGGATAGTCTGGGATTTTTTGTTACAGAAAATGTAAATTTGCAAGTCAACAGAATTAGTGTGATACAAACTATTGTACTGCAGTAAACTGTAATATGTTTTTACCAGAAAGTGCAAGTTAGGATGAACCCCACACTTGGGTGTGGGGCTCTTAGTGATGACAGTTCCCCTTTAAATTGTAATTTACTTTACAGACTCCTTTTTCTTTTTTTATCATTGCTGCAATATTCCTAATCACCATATTAATATATGTTTCTATGTTGGATGGTGTGTTACCTGGGATGAAAATGTGGATTTTATTTCCAAAGCCTCCTTCAGTTCCATTTTCTTCTTGTCAGATCTGCTCAGGTGTTACTTTTTGGCTCAAAATATTTTTTAAATGCATCTTTCTGAAAAATCTTTGCACATCTAGTTGTAGTTCAAACATAGAAACATACAAAAGTGATGGCAGAAGGAGACCATGGTTCATCTAGTCTGCCCAAAAGTTTCCAAGACCTCTTATAGGTCCTGTTGTCTAACAACCCTTTTGAAATGAACCCTTTCCTGATCCTGTTGTTCCCCTTTGAGCCCTTTGCCCTTTCTCACCCTTGTTTGAAAGCTGCACAGTCCATGCACTCATCACCTCTGCCGGCAGGCTGTTCCAGGGCTCCAACACTCTTTCTGTGAAAAAATGCTTTCTTATATCTTTTCTGAAGCTCCCTCCCTGAAGCTTCTATTTATGCCCCCTGGTGGTGGAGATGGTGGCCCTTTGAAATAGTTCTATGTATGGCACCTTATTAATGTCTTTAAAGACCTTGAAAGTCTCAGTTATGCCACTCCCCTTTGTTTCAAAGCTATTAATGTACTTATTCATTCAAAATGACAGGCCCCTACTTAGCACTTTAGTGTCTATATTCGTAAGCGTTGTCTTGAAAAAGCTGTAAACTAAGGTATCTAATTGAGAAGTTATTTGTGTTACAGTTAAAGGTACACCTGGTTCAGCATGAAATCTATGGAGCCATTTCGGTCAGGGTTATCTCGACATGGTTATTGCTCCGAGTCTCCTATCAGCACCTGACACTGGATCACTGGGTTTTGACTGATCACCTGAGGATGTGTGGAGGACTCACTGGTATTGTGTTGTGTTGTGATGGTTTGAGTTCTTCATGGCTGGTGGGGAGCAGCATGCAACTCTTGGGAAGTTTTCTTCCAGGTTGGTCACTGTTCGCTTCGGCATTCTGCAAAGCTTGATTTTGTTCCCAGTGTTCATGTTGCCCCTGTGGGAGAGAGTGTGATGGTACAGCCTGAGTTTCCATGGTTATGCAGACGATTCTCAATTGTACCACAGCTCGTTACACAGTGACTGTAATCGATGCCTGTCTGAACTGAGTGGTGGGATCACTGCCAGCTGGTGAAGCTTTATTCTGGGTAAGATGAAGCTACTGCTCATAGAACCAGAATCCCAGAAGACAGCAATGAAGAGAAAAGATATCATGCCCTCATTGGGAGGCAACTTCCTCACATTTGTGGATAGGACTAAAAATCTGGAGGTCATAGTGAACAGCAAACTGTTCCTTGAAGGTCAGGTGGCAGCTGTTGTCCCCTGTGGATTTTTCCATCTCAGAAATATTGCTCCTCTGAAGCCTTATCTTCAACTACTGGGTGGAGTAGAGGAACAGTGGGCATAAATAAAGGAGGGTATTGAGAAGGCAACAAACCTCTCTGTCAGAGAGGTTAACAAGGGCAAGAGAAAAACAAGGAGACCGCTATGGTTCTCTAAAGAAGCAGCAGAGAAAGTAAGAGCAAAAAAGCTAGCATTTAGAAGGTACAAGATGACACAGAAGGAGGAGGATAGGGAGAGAGATATCAGGAGAAAAAAGGGAGGCAGGGAAAGCAGTTAGGAGTGCAAAGACGCAAGTAGAGAAGAATATTGCCAAGTCAGTAAAAAAGGGGATAAAACATTCTTTAGGTATAGAAGCGAAAAGAGGAAGACCAAAGGAGGGATACTAAGGCTAAAAGGGGAAGGAGGGGTTTGTGTGGAAGAGGACCAAAAAAAAAAAAAAAATCAGACACTAAACAAATACTTTTGTTCAGAATTTACAGAGGAAAGGGTAGGTGACTGGCCACAAATAAGGGACAAGGGCATTAAAGGAGGAGAGGTGGACAGTAGTCCTTTTACCGAGGAGACAGACCTCAAGGAACTAGCACAACTAGAAGTGGACAAGGCAATAGGGTCTGACTAGGTACACACTAGAATTCTGAGGGAGCTCAAGGAGGTGCTGGCTGCACCTCTGACAGCCCTGTTCAACCTATCACTAGATATAGGGGAAGGTGACAAGTGACTGGAGAAGGGCAGATGTGGTTCCACTTCACAAAAGTGTTAATAGGGAAGAGGCAGGAAATTACAGGCTTGTCAGCCTGATTTTGGTGGTGGGTAAAGAAATGGAAACACTACTTTTTTTTTGATCCGACCCCCTCTTGTCATTGGACCCATCTGCTGCTGCCCCTATGCTCAGGCTTACCCCCTTGGGTGGGGCCACCGAGGGGGGGGGATTCCCACTCCCAACAGACATTGTGGGCAAGCCCTGGATTATCCCCCGGGTCAGGGCCATGAGAGCAGGGCCCCCCCGCGGGTGTTGGAGGCAGCGGACAGCAGAGTAGGCCATCATGCCGGAGGGCCGGCATTTTTTTGCTGCTTTGTGCAAGGACATCCAGCATCCACCCCCCCAACGTACTGGCGCAGGTTGCAGCGGTGCCCCAGCCTCCGCCAGGAGTCCGTCAAGCGCCAGACACTCTTCACCTCCTCCCCCTGGAGAAAAAGAGGAGTCCCAGGACTCTCCTTCCCCCAGCCCACCCTCTGACTCCTGGGTCCGTTCCTGAACTCGGGTCATCAGCATTGCAAGCAGAAATCTAACCACTGTGCTGGTGGGACAGCTAATGAAAACATTACTGAAGGAGAGGATTGCAAAATACGTCGAGACTAGTAGATTACAGGATCCGAAGCAGCATGGTTTCACAGGAGGGAGATCGTGCCAGACAAACCTGATTGAGTTCTTTGTTCATAGCAAAAGAAGCCTGTACTCCACAAATGTCAAGCGGTGTGCTTGAACCGCGGTCCTGCCAGCCCCACACGAAAACCAAATACAGTCAGTTGGTAGCACTCCACATTGGAACAAACAGTTCTTGAAGTCAGTATTGATGCAAAAGTTGTAATATGTTAATTAATATAGTGCAAATAAATGAATTGTGCAAATGGCAAAGTGCAATAGTTGTAATTCCAGCTGCAGAAAAACACAACACTACACCAGTACCCCTGCGCTTCAACCTATCGGTCTTCCTTAGGGGTTCTAAACGAAGACCAATAGGTTGAAGTGCAGGGGTACTGGTGTAGAGTTGTGCTTTTCTGCAGCTGGAATTACAACTATTGCACTTTGATGTTTGCACAATATTTATTTGCACCGCTTTAATTAAAATATTACAACTTTTGCATCAATATTGACTTCAAGAACTGTTTGTTCCGATGCTGATTGAGTTCCTTGCCTGGGTGACCAGGGAAGTGGATCAGGGCAGAGTGGTGGACATGGCCAACCTGTATTTCAGTAAGGCCTTTGACACCATTCCACACAGAAAACTGGCGAGCAAGATGGGCAGCCTAGGAGCGGGTTCAACAGTAGTAAAGTGGAAAAGAAGTCGACTAACCAACAGGAGTCAAACGGTGGTGATGAATGGTGTTCACTCTGAAGAAGGCAAGGTGGCCAGTGGGGTGCCAAAGGGGTTAGTACTAGGTCTGATCCTCTTCAGTGTCTTTATCAGCGATATTGCAAGATAGCTGGAAGGGAAAGCATGCCTGTTCATGGATTACACAAAAATCCACAAAAAGAGTGACACACAAGGGGCGGGGTGGAAAAAATGAGGGACGATCTGAAAAAGCTGGAAGACTGGTCAAGGGTTTGGCAACTGGAGTTTAATGCAAAAAAGTGCAAAATCATGCACTTGGTGCACAGAAACCCAATGTACCAATTGGACGGGGAGGTATTTGCAACCACTAAACAGGAAAAGGACCTGGAAGTATTAATTTCTGATGACCTGAAGATAGCAAAGCAGTGTGATTAGGCAGTGGTGAAAACTAGCAGGCCACTTGGGTGCATAGGGAGGGGCATTACCAGCAAAAAGAGGGAGGTAGTATTACCCCTGTATAGATCGATGGTGAGACCTCACCTCGAGTACTGTGTCGAGTTCTGGAGGCCCCATCTCCGAAGGACATAGATAGGGTGGAGGCGGTACAGGAAAGGGCAACAAAATGCTACAGGGCCTGCATCAAAAGCCCTATGAGGAAAGACTCAAGGAATTAAATATGTACTCTCTAGAGGACAGGAGGGACATGATAGAAACATTCAAATACCTCACAGGTATTAATAAGGTACAGGGGGGGTAGCATTTTACATAGAACAAGATGTTCAAGGACAAGGGGTCACGCCATGAAGCTTTTGGGGGGGAGGGACTCAGAGGACATATGAGGAAATGCTTCTTCACAGAAAGGGTGGTGGATGCCTGGAACAGCCTCCCAGCAGAGGTGGTGGGTGCTAAAATGGTAACAGGATTCAAGCATGTATGGACAGACACAAAGAAACCTTAGAATTAAGGCAAGGGACGAAATACTGCAGATAGAGTAGGGTCTGTGGTGGCACAGTATGTAGAAAAATAGGGCAGACTAGGTGGACCAAGAGATCCATATCTGCCAAAAGCTTCTCTGTTTCTACTATAATGACCTGGAGACGATGGTGCAGGCCTTCATGACATACTGACAACTACTGTAATGTTCTTTATCTGGGACTTTCTGGGGTGTTGGTGCATTGTCTCCAACTGGTGCAGAATGCCACGGCCAAGTTGATAGCAAATACAAGAACTTTTCATCATATCATAAGTGTGCTGCATGATCTGCATTGGCTTCTGGTGACATGGTGTACGATCTTCAAAATCTACTCTTGTTGGTTTTCAAGGGCATCCATATACTTCATGTCACCCTCTCTGTTCTGCTGCGGAGAATGTGCTGGAGGGCCACCACGACTGCACATGACAGGGCCTTCACAGTGGTGGCTCCCTTGTTGTTGAATTCCTTACCACCTTTACGTCGGTAACATAACCTCAGTGGAGGCCTTTAAGGACTTAAACATTTATTTGTTTTTAACATATTTAATTATCGATCATTTATACACATTGCATATTTCTTTTAAATGCTGCATATTTACATAAAACCATGAAATGGTATTCACACACACCCTGTGCCTCCAGGATGGGGTGCTTTATAAATAACATTTTACTTACTGTCGCCTGTATTTCCTCCCTGTTCCTTGCCCCTTTTGGTCTTCTTTTCAATGTTTATATATTTTTGCCAATGTATCTTTCTCATTTTAATCCTCTCCCCCAACTACCACTAAGTAATACTCCTGTTCTGTTCTCTTCTAGTATATTCTCTTTTGGAGCCATGGTCTGGTTCAGACTGAATTCGGAAACTACCCTGGGCAACAGTTTACTATGGGGGCATAGCACAACCATGCCATTGTGGAAAAGCAGATATGGTAACTCTACAGAGAGTGCCTGGAGTCAGGGCCGTCGGCAGACATACGCTCAGTATGTCCAAGCGTACAGAAAAAAAGAAGAGGGGGCAACAAAAACAGCTGCCAATGGCCAGAATAAAACACAATTCTTGTTTCTGTCCATTTCTTTCATCAGCTTTACTGCTGTGCTACCAGTTTCCATACATCCTGTTGAGGAGAGGGCATACCAGGTATCGGTGGCATCAGGTTATATTCAAACATTTACTTAATAAAGGGAGACTGGTAATTTACTCGTTTTTTTCACTGACTTCCATTATTTGAAACTGAAATTTAGAGCCCTACGTCTTTGAAGGATAGTGAGGACAGTTGTTTGCTTAGTCTATGGAGTTTTATCAGTTATTTAGTTAAAATGAAAACTGTTGCATGTTATTAATTTAAATTGCCCTTGCAATTTCCGATTATTCTGATGTTGTCAGGGTTTGGATTTTATTAGGAGTATTGAAGTGTGTGTGTGTGTGTGTGTGTGTGTGTGATTGCCTTCTGAAAATGCATCTTCATGGATAAGCAATGTAGCTACATTCTGTGAAGGAACACAAAAAGTACTGCAAAGTCATGCGCGATCACGTCTAATCTGCCCTCCTCCTTAAAAAAATCATGGAAGTGAAGTAATGAAATGCATGTAATAGGAAACATATTTCGTTTCGTTCGTTTCATGAAAACGAAATACCATTTTGTACATCACTAAGTCTGCTCCTAACAATTACAATGACATCATAAACAGTGTCACATGTCACCAAATTGAAGTAATGAAATTCAGGGAATAGGAATCATTTTTCGTTTTCTGTTGTTTCATGGAAACTAATTATCATTTTGTTTTTCACTACCTCTGCCCCCAACAATTATTCTGACATCATCAAAATTGACACATCACTGGAACCTGGTGGATTCAATTATTTATTTTTACATCATATATACTTATTTGAAGGGAGTGAAAAATCAGATATAAGGCATCATTCCCTGTGGTCATAGCACTATCTCAATAGTATGCGTGTTGAGTGTCAATGTGATGCATGTTATGTGATGTGATTGGTATTGCAGATTGTGTTGTGATGGGTGTGCATTTAAACATTTGGTCAACACCTGTATAATGGAAGAAAATTAACTGAGTTACTCATATAATTCATTTTAACATACAAGATAATGAGCTAGTGAGTTTATTGTAATCCTAAGTGGAGTATTTTACTGTTTCTAATCAGTGTGAAAATTAGTTATGCTGTCTATATAAAATGGGCAAAGAAATCCCTGTGTCCTGATTGGCTGAGACTTGATTCTAGCCATTGCAGTAAGAGAGTACCACCACTGGCTAAAACAAGTCCCTGATGGGAAGTGTGTATATGTGTGTACATTAGATGCTGGAGTGACCAGGGCACTATGCATGCATGAATTCTAGTGTGAATGGACCTCTGTGAGGCTGGCTACCTTGGTGTGGTACAGAGGCTTATCACAATGTTTCCAAAACATTGTAACTAAAAGCCAGCCAACTTCTGTGTGAGATATGATAAAACAAAAATGTAACTCTATAAAACAGTAATCCTTTATTATTTATTGCTAAAAGCATAGTCAACTGAGAAGTGGGTTGGATAATTGTTTGCGTGGTGTGGCACTGCATTTCTTGATTAATGTTAACATAACAGAGGAGCATAGACATCGCAGGTTGAGGGACCCTACTCCTAGTCCTCCCGTTAAAAGTCACACAACCAAAATTTAAGATGTATATTTTTTAATTAGGAAATATGCAGCTGGAATCGACAAAGCTATCCCTCCTAAATCAGTTAGTCTCACCTACTGCCACTATTACCCATCCACCCAGCAGATAGTGACACCAACTTTGCTTCACTATCTCAGTCAGTCAATCAGTGTGCTCTGTCTTGGGTGGTCCAATTACAGGCAGATGTGGTTTGGCAACAAAATGTAGTCACATGCCAATTCACTGTGATGTTTAAAAACAATCTTCAGGTTCCTGCCCTTATTGTCCTGACCAGGGTTAACTGCTGCTGCTGCTGTGAGGCGGTTAAGAAATAGGTCATGTCTGGGAATAAATCAATCGCTCACTATGGACACTGTAGTGGGTAAATCCTGGCATCACCAACAACCTCTCACTGTATATTGCATAAGTATTCTTTTCTGTATTTTCCTGTCCATCTACATGCTGCCGCAGCTACAGACAGTCTAACCTTATCCACAATGCATGTGTTACAAAGTATGGGGCATAGTATTTTTTAATATTAAGCTAAAGAGTCTGTTAATTGCTCTAAAATGCGGAAAATGCACCATTTGCATTGACATGTTAAAAAAATTTCCTGGGGCATGCCCCAGATTCCACCAAGCTTTTACAGGATTTTTACCCTCTTTAGTCTTTAACTGTGTTCACAGCTATGGGAGGGGGGCAACATTACCCTCCGGGAGAGGTGGGGGCAAGTTGCCTAAGTTTTGAGTACAACTTTTAAATTCCTGGCTACACCCCTGCCTGGAGTTCACCCTCCCATGCTGCTGGGGTGATGGTGACTAAGAACGCAGTCTTCTACTGTACTTCAAATGTGACAGATGACACTTGTTCATAGATTTAGATAGCTTACCCATGAGTCATGATAATACCAGTTGTATGTCTCACAGGGAGGTGGGGCACGCACCTGACAGAGCAGGTGGTCTAGGCCTATGAAGACGTGATTGTGACCATTTTCTCCTGGGTCATCATTGGTATGCTAGCCATGGCGCAGTAAGCCAAGATGGCCACAGAGGGCACCTTCAGGGATGTGGCTTACCCCACTGAGAGGGGCAAGAAGCAGTCATAAATGTTTTGCATTGAGAAGGGAAAACAGGGACAGCCCATGCTCTGCATACAAGCATAAGAACCTATTCCATTGAATTCCACGGGGTTTTATAGTTGACTTTTTTTCCAGACATCTTCAACTCTCAAAGAGCATCCTCAAAATACCCTAAGGCCTGGAATTCTAGTGACTCAAATACTAGGCTTTAAGGTGCAGGGACTGCAGTTCTAAGTGCCTGACTGTTCCCTCCTACCTCTTGACAAGGTTCTGCTAAAGAGGAAGCAGCCAAGGTTGTTTTGCTGCTGAGTCTGAGAGGATCCTGGTACCAAAACTGGTGGGCTAATCTGAAGCTATTTAGGATGAGAGATGCCCAGGGTGCTTAGTGACTGATGACCAACATGAAATAAAAACTATTTGCACTTCACACCTCTGAATTTAAACTTGATTCTGCCACTTACTTTGTGTTTTTTGTGCTTCTGAATCACTGAACAACAGTGGCTGCTCTGGTCCATCAAAGTGTCCTGCACGTTTCCTCTGTGTGTTTTTTGATGAAAGACACCCAGTCTCTTTGTACCCTGAAGAGAGTAAACTTTATGAACCAGAAGCATCCATGGAAGGCCTATAGGAGACCTCCTGTTCATGGCCAAGCAAACATGTCCCCCAGCAGAGTGACCTGCTGAGGGGATGGACACTAAACAGCCTCAGCATGCTGTGTTCCCAGGATGCAAACAGGTCTACTGAGAGTGTTTCCATTCCAAGAACATCTAGAACACCACTCGTGTCTAGTGACAATGCATGGAATGCCACTGCCATAAGACTGACAGCATCCACACCAGCTAGTTGGTTGTGCCCGACACATGGACTGCTGTCAGGTCCATTTGCAGTGAGTGAGCCATGGATCATATCCATAACAACTCCTGACACAATAGGAAGGAGTGACTGCCACCCTACATGTTCAGGGAGAAAGTGGTGGTCACATTGTCTGTGTTGACCAGGAAAACCTGCTCCTTGAACAACGTATCAAATTCCAAAAGTACCATCTGCATGCCTCAGAGCTCCAGAAGGTTTATGCAGTCTAGAGGCTATGAAGCCTAGGAACCTGAGGAAATACCAGGCTGGGCACAACTGCCTGACCAGAAATGATCAAGCAAAGGACACAGGATCCTCAACCTTGCCCAGGGTAGGTTTGCTCTGGCTTGTAGTGAGTTTTAACAACCCTGATAAATGCATTTACTTGCTTTGGAGCCAGCTTGTATTTATCCAGGTTGACTAGATGATCCAGTTGCTGGAACATCTGGATAACCAGGTCCCTGGTCCCCTCCAGATCCGGCACTAAACTGGCCATGAAAAGTTAGTCATTAAGGTAAGGGAGCACGTTTATGCCCCTGCGGTCTGAGGAAGACAACCACTACTGAAGGACACTTGGTGAACACCATGGGGTTCAAAAATACATGGCTCAAAACTGACACAGGGTTCCAGCCACTCAAAGTCTTTAGGAACTGTTTGAGAAGGTCAGATGTGGCAGTATGTGTCCTGAAGGTCTACGGTATAGTCTGAAAAACCTTGCCCCATTTTAAAGGCATGGAATGATCTGATTCAGAGTGACCATACAAAACTTCCATCTGTGGATAAACTTGTTCAGGCTCCACAGACCCAGGATGGGGCACCATCCCTCCATCTGCTTGAGTACCAGAAAGTACAGCAACACAATTCTCTGCATAGCTTGACTTTCTAGGACAGGCGATATCACATGCTAGGAGCAGCTGAACATTCCGTAGCACAAATAGAGTTCAGTGAGAACATGTTCTCCAGATGTGTATGGGGCAGGCATGGGGGAAAGGTCTCAAACTCCAGAGACAACCCAGAGCCCTACCACTTTCAGTACCCACTTGTCTGAAGTGATAATGGACCAATGAGGGAATAAACAGGAGAGTTGGCCCCTGACTGGGATTTTCAACAGAGACAGTGGCAGGCAGGAAATTAAGCCCCTGATCCCATCACTTCTTGCCTTTGGAAGTGGACAAGGATGCATGACATCCAGAGCTGCCATCACCACCACCAATTTTATGGGGTCCTTGTCCAAAATTATTGTGATGGAGGACTTGGCTGGGCAATACTGCTAAAGCTCAGAAAGAACTGAAGCTAGCTGAAGGGACTAAAAAGGAGAAAAAGCCTTTTTAAAGTACATCAGTGAGAAAAGGGATAAAACGGATGGCATAGTATGGCTCGGGAAGGGGGTGGAAGCAAATGGGAATAAGGCAGAGGTACTGAAGGAGTACTTCTGTTTTATCTTATTCTTCACAAGGAGAGGAATGGCCTGGTGTCGCATAGGGGAAGGAGGTGGAATGGATGGAATAATAGAAGATGACCGGGTAAAGAAAGATTTGGTAGCCCTGGGATGGACAAATCTCCATGTCCTGATGGAATTTGTCCAAGAGTACTGACCTGCTCAATAGTTTGCTTGAGTAGTGGGTGGTACTTCAGGACTGGAGAATGGCATATGTGGTGCCGCTCCATAAGAGAGGACCCAGGGATGATCCTGGCAATTACAGAACAATCAGTGTGGCCTCAATTGTGTGCAGGCTCATGGAGGCCATAATCAAGGAGAGGCTGGTAGGATATCTGGAAGAAAATGTCCTCCAGATGAATGGCAACATGGTTTTATGGCTGAGAGATCATGCCAGGGAAACCTGAATGACTTCTTTGACTGGGTCACTAAAACAGTGGCAAGGGCCAAGCAGTGGATAGCCTGTATTTGGACTTCAGCAAAGCCTCTGATTCTGTGCCCCACAAGAGACTGATCAAAAAGCTGGAGGATTTGGGGTAGGAGAGAAACTTAACTGGATGGGTAGCTAGTGGGCTGAAAGCCAGGACCCAGGGAGTGGTGGTGGTGGGGCTCTCAGGTGCTAGGGATGTCACCAGTGGGTTCCCAAAGGGACTGATACTTGGTCTGATGCTTTTTAAGGTCTTCATCAATGACACTGCAGAAGGAGCCAAGGGCAAGATTTGCTTAAAACACCAAGCTATATGGAAGGGTGGATACAGGGAAAGGGCCATGGGACCTAATAGAAGATCTGGTAAAGCTCTAGAGGTGGTCGAGAATTTGGCAAGTTGGCTTTAATGTGAAAGAAATCTAAGGTTATACACATTAGGGTTGAGAACCTGAAGGCAGAGTACAGCCTGAGACAGCTCTTGGTAACCAAATCTGAGGAAGAAAAAGACCTGGGGGTGTTGATCACTAGTGACTTGAAGCACTCTACACAATGCAGGAAGGCTGCGGCAAAGGCCAACAGGATGTGGGGCTGCACTGCAAGAGGAATCAACAGCAGACGGGAGGAGGTATTACTACCATTATGCAGGCCGCTGGTATGGTTGCACCTGGGGCACAATGTGCTGTACTGGCGTCCCTACCTAGAGAAGGACAGAAACCTAATGGTGGCACTCCTAAAGATAGCAATAAAGATGGTTAAAGGATAGCAGAGCAGGGCAGGACATACAGCTGGAGAGGCTGGAGGCTCTGAACATGTGTTTCCTGGAGGAGAGGCAGGAGAGGGGGGCATGGTTAAGACCTTTAAGTATCTGAAAGGCGTGGACAGGGTGTGCCTCTTCAGGTTCAGTGGAAACAAAAATATGAGGGGGCATCTGTCTTAAGTTGGGGGGGTTCAGGAGGGAGACCAGGGGGCAGTCCTTCATGGAGAGGGTTGTGGTTGGGTGGAATGGGCTCCCTGAGAAAGTATCACTTGAAACAGTGGATGGCTTCAAAAGAGGACTGGACAGGGGAAAGAGGAAAGTCACGGCCAAAAGCTGTGTAGCCAGAAAGGATGAGGTTTCGGTTGGGGAGCAGAATCCTTAACTGACGTTGGGGATTCGACAACACAAGCAGACTCGATAGGCCACAAGGTCTTATTCTGCTGGCACTCCTATGTTCATAAGACTGCGCTACTCCACCATTGCACTATTGTAACACTGCAACACTGCAATGCACAGGCTTGACAGACTGAACAGCCTTATTCCGCTAGCACCTATGTATGATCATATGTTGCTGCTGCTAGCCCTTTGAACCACAAGAGGAACCATGAAAGAAGCCACCTCTTTGTTGGCCCTGCTTCATAGTCTGCTTGGTAACTGAAGTGACCAAGTCCAATAAGATAATGGAGCTCTAAATCTGGGTCAGATAAAAACAGGTTACTCACCTGTAACAGTAGTGCTAGGAGTGGTATATGTTGTTCGTCCACACATTCTGACAGTGTCCTTTCCCCTTTAAGATGTGCTGGAAAGTCTTCAAACTGGCTCCTCCCACCCGCCCAGGTGGTGACTCCCCTAGCACTGCCCCATGACGCCAGTTCTTGCCCGCTGGAAGCATACCTGTGCGCCACTGCCAGGAGAGGTCGGGTGGGTCTGTGTGGATGAACAACATATACTACCCCTAGAACTACTGTTACAGGTGAGTAACCTGTTTCTCTAGGGACATGGATATGTTGTTCTATCCACATGTTCTGGCAGACTCCTAGCAGTTCTACTGGGAGGAGGGTACAAGGTGCACACCCCCTACTTAGGGAACAGAGACTGGAGAACTGAGGCCCCAAATCCAGCATTCTGACATGACTCAAGGTCGATGTGGTAATGGGAAATAAAGGTGTGTGCCGACCTCCAGGTAGCAGCCCTGCAGATATCCTGGATAAGGACATCCCTGGAAGCAGCCACCAAGGCAGCAGTATGACGGCTGGAATGAGCCCGTAGCCCTATGGGAGGGCTCCCTATCCCCTCAACCTATAGCAGAGGTAGATGCAGGAGACTATCCACCTGCCAATCATCCACTTAGCTGCCGGCCTGCCAGGTGCGGCTTCAGCGTAGGTGACAAACAGCTGGTGAACCTCTCCCGAACTCCAGCAGTGCGCTCCTTATAGTAAGAGAGTGCCCACCTCAGGTCCAGAGTATGGAGCCTGTGCTCAGCCTCCAAGGTGTGGTTGGTGAAGTACACCGGGAGATTAATCTCCTGGTTAAGGTGAAAATCTGACACAATCTTTGGGAGGAACTTCGGGTTGGGGCAAAGAGCAACCTTGTCCCTGTGGAAGACAAAATAAGGAGACTCCACCGAGAGCACCTGGAGTTCGCTGATCCTTCTGGCTGATGTGATAGCCACCAGGAAGGCGGTCTTCCATGACAGGTGTGATATCTCACACCTGTGCATAGGTTCAAATGGCTTGCCCATGAGCTTTGCCAAAACTAGCAGCAGATCCCAAGGTGCTGGTGGTTCACGCACCGGTGGGGAAATGTGGTTCAAGCCCTTAAAAATGCACCAGACCACCTTTTCCTGTGCCACCGACTAATGATTGGCCCACGCCTGGTAAGCAGAGATGGATGCCAGGTGCACCTTGAGGGCTATCAACTGAAGGCCCACTTTGGAGAGGGTCCTAAGGTAGTCGAGAATGTCAGCCACAGGACAAGCCAATGGGTCCAGTCCCTTGCCCTAGCACCAAATGGAGAATCTCTTCAGTTTGAAAGCATAATATTTTTGAGTCAATTCCTTCTGAGATGCTTCGACTATGGTGAGTACATCTTTGGAGAGACCCAAAGCATGAAACTCTAATCACTCAGGAACCAGGCTGTCAGGTGCAGGGATTGAAGGTCTGGGTGCAGTACCTTCCCCTGATTGAAGGACAGCAGGTCCAGGCATAGAGGAAGACGCCTTGGGAGCCTGCTGCTGAGGCTGAGGAGATCAGGGTACCAGAACTGGTGTGGCCAGTTCGGAGTCTCTAGGATCACCAGTGCCTTGTCCCTCCTGACCTTGAGCAGCACTTTGTGGATCAGGGGAAATGGAGGGAAGGCATAGAGGAGGCCAGAGGTCCAGAGCCTCAAGAAGGCATCCCCCCCACAGCATTCCCTGCTGTGGGAGGCAGGCACAGAATAGCCCCAGCTTTGCATTCTCCCTGGAGGCGAACAGGTCCACCAGAGTTTCGCCCTAATGGAAGAACAAGCTCTGCACTACCTTGGGATGGTGAGACCACTCATGTGATGGCTCACCCTCCCGGCTGAGGGCTTCCGCAAGAGGACTGGAGGCACTGGCCACATGAATGGCCAGGAGGACAGCCTCCAGACTGCACATGTAGGTCCAGATGCAGACAGCTTCCAAGCACAGCAGTAGGGCGTGCATCCCACCCTGTTTTTTTTTTTTTTTTTTTACTATTATTTGTATCCTCCTATGGCAGGTCACCACTTTCGTCTGCCACCCTACGGGAGCTCGGAGTCTTTCGGGGTCTTGTGGCGCCATTGCGCATCCTGGTGGATCCCCTGAGCCTGGCCCGGAGGCTTCCTCCTGGGTGGCTCCCGTTTTCCACCATTTTATCCCCATGTGGGCTCTAATCCTGAGACCCCTGGAAGCAGTGGTGCATGTGCATGGGCGCCATGCCACGCAGCTCAGTGCCCGATCTCTTCCCCTCCCTGGCTAGCACCACACTCCTTGGAGTCACCACCACTCCAGCCTCCACAAGGGGGCAGCCAAGCTCTGAAGAGATGAAGAACTCCCTCCTGAGGTGGAGAGCTGCCCACCGGCAGCCAGCACACATCTCTCCCTCCCCCTTGCCGACCTCCGATGACCCTGTCTCGCTCCCGAACCCAGGTCGCCAGCATGAAGCGAGGTGTGGCATCCAGCGCCTCAACCCTCTGCACCACCGGGCCGGCCTCCCGCCCTATTTGTTAAGGTAGTACACGGTCGTGGTGTTGTCCATCTGGACCTGAACCACTTGACCCCTGAGATGTGGAGCAAAAGCTGCCTGCACCAGCCGAACTGCCCTGAGCTCCAGCAGGTTGATGTGACATCGGGACTCTTCAGGAGTCCAGAGCCCGTGGACTCTGTGTTGCCCCAAGTGGGCTCCCCAGCCCATGAGAGATGCACTGGTCATCAGGATGACCGTTGGCTCCAGATGGACAAACTGGATACCCTCCTGCAGATGTTACAGGACAAGCCACCACTGAAACGTGTCCCACATCCACTGGGTCACAGTAACTGGCTGGTCGAAATGACCCCTGCGCTGAGACCACTGGCTGGCCAGCTCCTACTGCAAAGAGTACATTCTCCAGTGGGCCCAACGGACCATGCTGGTGTGGGCTGCCATGTAGCCCAAAAGACACAGGAGGACTGAGCAGGGCACAATTGCCCAACCCGAAATGATCGGGCAAAGGAGGTAAGAACCAATGCCCTGTCCACCGGTAGTCGAGCCCTGGCTCTGCAAGAGTCAAGCTCCACCACGATAAAGTGAATCCCCTGCGAAGGCATGACTTCCAATTTGGCCTCATTGACCAAGAGGCCCAGAGAGAAACAGGGCTGGATGGCCAGGTCCCTGGACTGCTCCACCTCCTGCCTGGAGGGACCTGCGATGATCCAGTCATCCAGATAAGAGTATACTCAGAATCCCGGGCACCTCAGGTGGGCAGCCACCACTGTTACGCATTTGGTGAAGACCGTGGTGGCCGAGGACAGGCCAAATGTCATGGCCTGGAACTCGTAAAGGGTTCCCTCTGCCTGAAAGTGGAGGAACCATGGGTGAGATGGACAGATTGGGACGTGGAAGAATGTGTCCTGAAGATCCAGTGAGCAAAACCACATGTTTTGCTCCAGGGATGATATGATCTGGGACAGAGTTACTATCCTGAAGGTATGGAACCCAATGAACTTGTTCAGATTGTGCAGATCTAGAATGGGGCACCAGCCGCCCCCTGTCTGTTTGGGCACCAGAAAGTGCTTGGAAATGAACCCTGGTTGAGGTGGAGGATCTGAGATAGGAGCCATTACCTCCTTGAGCAGGAGCTACGCAGTGTCATCCTGAAGGGCCGACTGAACATCAACAGACACCATGTCCAGCTCAGCTGGAAGGGTACAGCTCAAATTCCTGAGGCAGAACCTGGCCAACCATCTCAAGAACCCACCTGTCTGTGGTAACAGTGGACCAGGCGGAAAGAAAGTGGTGAAGCCAGCCCTCCACAGGAGGAACCAGGGGGCTCAGGACAGGAGAGGGGAGGGCACTCCCTCATCCCATCACTGAGCAGACTGAGGAGGGCCCAGCTGAGGGACCACACCCTCCGGGCTTCTTGACGACCAAGGCCATGGACTTCGGCCGAGGGCAGCAGGCCTGCTGCTGTCTAGCCTGAGGCTGGGCAGGTTTGGCCGCAGCAGCAGAGGCAGGCCAAAATGACTTCTTTTTAAGCTGTTTAGAGCCTTTAGAATGCTTCTGGGCAGAGGTCACAGAGTCCAAGGTGGCATTGGACTTCTCAGTCCTGGTGAGGTGCCCCTCCACCCCGAGCCTGAACAAGTCAGTCCCCAAGAAGGGTACATCTGCCAACTTGTGCTGCATATCCACCATGAAGGTGGAGATGTGCAACCAGGCCCTGCAGTTCATGGCAACTGCTGCAGCTATGGACCGGGCACAAGAGCCCCTGATGACCATGGCCATTCTGGAACTGTTGTTTTGCAATGACACGGCCCTGGTCCTGCACCTGCTTACCAGTAGTCTGCAGGTCAGTGGGGAGATAGGTGAGCACCTCATCCAGGGTCTCCAGAGGGCATGTGAGAAGTGGGCCATCAAAAGGGCCACACTCTCCTGCCAAAGGCGGAGCGAAGAGGCAGCATACACTTTTTTTCGCCATGTGGTCCAACTTCTTGGGACTCCTTGTCGGGAGGTTTGTCCAAATCCTTGACATTGCCTGTGCACCTGAACCCAAGAGTCAGCAATGAGCCTCTTGGCCGAGGGATGCTCGGTAAATCCAGACAGGGATCTGGTAGGGACAAAGTACTTGCAAGCCATCCGGGCCGATGATGGGGAACAAGATGCCGGATGCTGCCACAGCTTTAAGGCCGGACCTAGAATTGCATCCTGGACCGGGAAGGCCTCCATGGGTGTATCCCCCAATCGAGGATCTCACTAAGTGGATACCATTCCCGTTTTTGGACGGGCTCCAGTTTGAGTCCCGTTGACTCAGAAATCAGCCGGAGTAGGCCCATGAAGGAGGTCGGGCCCTGGTCTGTTGACAAGTCCCCCACTGACTCTATGTCTACTGGCTGGGAGTGGAGGGAGGACCCCCCCCCTTTAGATTCCAAGGAATCATGAAACAGTCGCCCGCCCATGTCCCCACTCACCCAGCAAGGGCGGTCTGGGGTAACGGTGACCGACAGCCAATGGGGCAAACCCTTGGCCAGCTGGGTGTCCTTGGTTGGGGCACTGGTTGGTGGCTGTTTGGGTGGCATCTCCACCAGGATCAGCCAGGAGGCCAGCATGGGCCAAGCTGGGACCATATGAACAGGCTTCTGCCAGGGCAGACTCTGCTGCAGCTCCGGTAGTGGTACCCGAGGAAGGGCCCTGGAAGCTGGAATAGGTTTGATCCAGGTCAGCCAAAACTGTTGCCATATGAGATCCTCATAGCACCAATGCATCTTGATGCAGTGCTTTGCAAGTGAAATGGGCTGCCAGAGTCCTGGCTTCTAGAGCTGTACCTAGACTGGGACCACCAGTGAGACCGGCAGCGAGTCTCAGAGGGGGCCCAGGAAGACAGGGCCCTCTCCAGGTCCTGAAGCTCCAGGGTGAGGAGCGGCAGAGCAGTGAAGTGCCCCCCCTCCCGAGAAGGTCAGGAACAGAGTCCTGGACAAAGAAGTATCAAGCTCTTCGGCAGACAGACTGTTGACCAGCTTGAGCAATATCTTGGCCAGAATGTCAACCTGATCCTCAGCCAACTGGCCTGAAAGGGAGACTGTGGAGTCAGCGGCCAGTACCGAAACATCATCAGAAGCTGAATGCTGCAGCAAAGTATGGGAGCCAGAGGCCAGAGAGTGCTCCTGATCCCATGAACATCAAAGAGACCGCTTCTTGGTCTCTTTCTTCTTGTCCCTTTTAGAATTCTTGGACTTAGAGCCCTTAGGACCCTGCCCCAAAGTGGGCAGGGACTGGCACAAGTCCTTGAATGCACCTGTAAAAGAAGCACCCAAACAGAGTAGCCAAAAGGCCGAAGCTGAGGTCTGTGTTGCAGCCTGGGCCACAGCCTCTTCAAAAGCCGCAAGTTGCTAGGTGGTTCCTGCAGCCACGGAGACCACCCTACGAACGTCCTTTGAATGAATGGGTAGATCCCTGTCGTACGGACGGCCAAGGAGTAAGCGGGCATGGCGATCCTCGATAGGTGCCAGTAAAAATGAATGGCAGTGAACATAGGCCTGAGTATCGTGCTTGTGGCCCAGACAGTAGACACACAAGGAACATGGATCCGATAGCAACATTAGCTGCCCGCAACCTCATTTCTGGAACCCTGGAGCGGACTTCACGTTGTCCATGTCTGCCATGACACATAGTTGTACAAATGAAGACAAAAGTTTTATTTATGTAGCAAATGTAGTAAAAAGGGCCTTAATAAACATGGAGCAATGAGGTAACTTTCTTCTTCCAAGTGGAAACGAAGAAGTGGCATCACAGGGTGATGCTAGGGGAGTTACCACCTGTGTGGGTGGGAGGAGCCAGCTTGAAGACTTCCCGGCACATCTTAAAAGGGAAAGGACACTGCAGAATGTGTGGATAGAATAACATATCCACATCTCTAGAACCCTAGGCGTCAGGCCTATACAAAACTTTGCCAGTAATGGAACATCTGCCACCCTCTGGTGAATATCTTGCACGAAAGGGAAAAGCACAGTCATGCATGACAACGTATGGTGATTGCAAAACTACTTCCTCGGATGGCAGTCAGCTAACACAAGGGCAACCAGTGGCTGATTTTTAATAAGGGAACACCTCATGTCCCAGATATCAATAAGATCTTGCAGTTATAGTTCATCAGGAA
Organism: Neoceratodus forsteri; assembly: GCA_016271365.2. Classification (NCBI taxonomy): domain Eukaryota; kingdom Metazoa; phylum Chordata; order Ceratodontiformes; family Ceratodontidae; genus Neoceratodus; species Neoceratodus forsteri. Next base: position 1,072,217,160 of record CM057456.1, read on the forward strand.
AGTCCACAAGTCAGAGTCTCATTTAAAAAGTTCATGGCTATACCTAGCTATTTGGGTCATGTAGCTGTGCTGATGTATACCAATGGATGTCCTTCTTCTCTGAACTTCCTGTCTGGAGATTTCAAAGACACTCCCTGTATCTTGGTCCTGCAAAACACTGCATCTGCTACCAGAACCTCCTGGGAAGAATGTTCTGGAAACCTGGTGTACCCTCCAAGAGCCAATATATTTGCAGTCCACCCTCTACATGGGTACCAGGCAGGACACCAGGCACTCTCAGGTGTTGAGCACAGGGCCCATCACAGCTGGTGTGATGGAAAAGGTTACCTCTAGGGAGAAATCCTTTTCAGGATTTTCAATAGTGGAGAACTTCTTTCTCTGAACCTCTTCCAAAGAAGTGTACAGCACAGAGGCCATCGTGTCCAAGAGTGAGGTGAAAGAAAAATATTCTCCCACTGAGGCAACTCAGTCCAACATGCTCCCAATCTCAGGAGGCTGAACAGAATCACTCCTTATTGGAGTCTGAATTGGGATAAAAAAAGATCTCTATGTTGACAAGGAGAGCGAGCTAATCCTTGGAAAGTGGGGACTGAACTTTGCATATCTGAACACAAAAGCAGCTAATGAGCCACAATATGGCACATGTCACAGTGATCGGCGTCATGATAAACTCAGAATGGAAGAGAACGGTGACCAGTGGCTACATTGCCGAGTCTCCTCCAATGAAAACATTATCGTAATATGAGGGAAGGAGAGAAAGTGTGTTGTGCATTTACACTATGGTTTTGACACTTCTGACTTGCTGTAAAGAAAGGTAGATTTTGAAGAGATTCCTTACTGGACAGGCTTGGGTATTTTGGTTCCTTCATGTCTGTCTGCTTGCACCCTAATTCCGTACAGCATAGCACCCCCTACATAACTGTAGTCCGTATCCATTTTGAACATCCCCCTTTTGAAGTGTCATGAAGAAGCATTCTGTCTTGTATAATATTCAAAGACTAATAAACAAAGAAAATACAGTGAACAGTAATCCATGTAAACATGTAGTGTTTTTAATAATTCCACATCATTACAGTAACATACAAATACCTAAAGTATGATACAGTATGACTTATACAGTTATTAAAAAGACAGGCAACAGCAGGAACAGTAGTTTGCAACAACTTAAAACACTGCGAACCAATTTTTAAATAGTTTAATACCTTTTTTCCTTTACCCTGATCTGCCATTTTACCACAGAACAAATATGTCATAAATAGTTCATGTTTCATTTTACTACAATATAAAACATTTTCTATCGACACTACAAGAATATTTTCAATATAAAAATGGTCCATTTCCCAAAAATACAGTGGATTTCTGCACACAAAGCTATGTTCTAGCTGTACAGTGGTGCAGTCAATGCATGACTGCACCTTTAAATAGCCTGGAAGGAAGCAGACGTATACATATTTACAATATCATTTTGGAGACGCTTTTGTACCGTGTCTTCTTATTTCCAGGGGACATGTGTTTCTGGCTCCTTAAACTGGTGATTAAGGTCCTTGATCACGTGATCGCCAAGCTTTATAACTGAAGTATGCATTTCCAGCGTAGCAGAGTGTCACCACAAAGGCGAAAAACTGCAGAGAAAACAAGCGGAAAAATAGAGATTAAATCAGTATATCAGATTATTACCAAGGACAGTTTCACTTGTATACCAAGGGGCATTTTCAAATACAAACTACGACAGCACCTTGTCTCAACCAGCAGCTGTGGCTGCCTCTACTAACACTCCTCCTGTGCCTCAAGGGCACTCTAGCACTCTTATCTCATGTCTAACCTACTCGTCTGACGTGACCTATCCTTAGCACTTCAGGTCACCACCCTACCTCACAACCTTTGCCACCTCTACCCCACTCCCTACCCACCCTTTAGCACCCTTACCACTATCCTCCTACTACCATCTCCTCTGCTGCAACCCAGTAGGGTGCCCTAACTTTGACTCAGGCAAACTACTTGTTGTCTATGATCCTAAATTTGGTGTGTTCACTATAGGAATTTTCTCTAAATTTGTACTACTGTATTACTGCATTTTACTGTTACCCTGTCTAAAACATGTACTACTGTTTTGATGTACCTTTGTCCTTCTAACAGACGTGGAACCCATTAATGAGCAACCGCTTATGGGTGTAATCCAAGAACTCAATAAAAAATAAATAAAAGGGGCGTGAATCTCCTGTAAAATTCTTGTAAGATGTTAACTATGTTTGGGTACATCATCTTAAAGGGAATTTGAACCTTGTTGTTTACATTTTTTAACATGGTTGTGAATTTGGTCATGTGTGACATCTGTTTAGTCATCCCAGTGTATCGTTTTATGTATTTATTTTGAAAGTCCTGTTTATTCCTTATTTAGGGCCCCATATTAGTGCAGTCTTTTCCTGCACACTATTGGTTCTGCTGATGTCACTGTGTTCCATTTCACTGTAGTCTTCAGCTCAACTGATTTCACTGGGTTCTGGAACTGCTAAGCAATTAAAACAAGCATTTGTCAATACCAAATGTTTGCTTGCTTGTATTAGCATTGCAGGAGTTAGACAGATGCAGAATAGGAATGGCAGTGAAGTACTGAACTCATGCCAACCCCACCTCTACCCTGCAGAGATTGACAGGCATTGGGGTGTGCCTTTGGGTCGTCGCCCATACTATTCACGGCATTTCACCTCACCCTATCCTGTAGACACCAACAAGTGTTACGGTGTGCCTTGGGGTGTTCAGCTTAACAGTCACCCTATTTCATAAGACATATGCTGAAATGGGTGCAGTACAGGAGAATGGGGTGAAATCTGGGGCTGAAGAATCCAAGGCACACCTCGATGCCTGTCACTGGCTTCAGGGTGGGGGTGGAATGGCATGAGCATTGTAGCCGGCAATCCAAAGGCACATCCCTAATGCCTGTTAGTCTGTACAGGGTGGGACGTTATGGTTAGAAACCCTAATGCCCCGGGTGTTTGTTGGTATTTGCACTACAAATTTTCAACATGGCCTTTTTGTGACCCCTACCTCATGAAAGCATTTGGGACCTCTGCTCATGAACAGTTGATTTTGTTAATGTGTCCCGAACTTTGATTTCCCACAGCGACCGTGTCATTCTGCACCAGATGTTCAAAAACACAGATCAGGCAGGATGTGAAGAATGACAGCTGTACCATTCATAGGCAGGTGTGAAGAGACGGCAATGTTGAAAACCTGCAGTGAAATTATTAACAAGTATTTGTCAATGCTGAATGTTTGCTTGCTGGCATTGGCATTGGTAGTGTAGAAGTTACAAAGCTGCATAATAGGAATGGCAGTGAAGTATTGAACTGAAGCCAACCCTACCACCACCCTGCAGAGAGTGACAGGCATTGGGGTATGCCTTTGGGTCGTCAGGCATAACGGCCACGCCATTTCACCACACCCTACCCTGCAGACACTGACAAGTATCATGGTGTGCCTTGGGATCTTTGGCCCTTATGCGCACCCCATTCCATCAGGAAATATGGTGAGATGGGTGTGGTATAGGAGAATGGGGTGAACTTTGGGGCCGAAGAGTCCAAGGCATACCTCGATGCCTCTCACTGGCTGCAGGGTGTGGAATGGTATGAGCATTACAGGCAACAATCCCAAGTCACACCCCTAATGCCTGTCATTCTCTACAGGGTGGGGCGTTATGGTTGGAAACCCAAACACCTCAGGCATTCATTGGTATTTTCACTCCAGATTTTCAACATGGTTTTTTTGTGACCCCCACCTCAGGAACAGTGGCAATATCAGTTTGTTAGCCGAAAGCTGCTTATGCACAGCGACTACGGCATTTAGCACCACAGGTGCAAAACACATTCAACAGGATGTGAAAATGACAGCTGTACTGTTCATGGGAGGTGTAAAAATGGCAATGTTGCAATCTGCAGTAAAATATTAAAAACTGGTGAAGTCGCAGGCGTGCATAGAAACTGTGCAGCGCACACCATAATGTAATTAGTTTGGGATTTTTACAGCAGATTGTCAACACAGGCATTTTGGGACCTCTGATCATGAACAGTGTACTGTGATTTTCTTTATCTGTCCTGAACAATGATTTCCCACAGCGACCCACATCTCTGCGCTTGAAAGTGTGAAAACACATTTCGCCATGTTGTGAAAAATGACAGCTGTACTGTTCATAAGGAAGTGTGGGAAAATGCCACTGGTGAAAATCTGGACCAAAATATTACAAAGTAATGAACTTACAGGTGCGGGAAACTCCGCCAATGCTCACTCATAAACAGCCATTTTATGGACTTCTTGTCTCAAATTTTCAACATAGCCATTTTAAGACCTCTGTTCATGAACAGTGTAACTGTGATTTTCTTAATCTGTCTCAAACATTGCTTTCGCACACTGACTGCACCATTGTGCGCTACATGTGCAGAAACACATTTTGGGCGACATGTGAAAAATGGCAGCTGTACTGTTCATAAGGAAGTGTAATAAAATGGCAATGTTGAAAATCTGGAGTGAAAATATTGAAAATTAAGCAACTTACGAAGGCATGAGACCATGCTAACGACGCTTAAAACAGTTATATTAAGTTTTTCACTAAATTAACATAGCCATTTTAAGACCTCTGCTCATGAACAGTGTCACTGTGATTTTCTTAATGTGCCCCATATATTGCTTTCGAACACCGACTGCGCCATTGTGCGCTACATGGGCAGAAACACGTTTTGGGCAAGATGTGAAAAATGACAGCTGTACTGCTCATAAGGAGGTGTGGTAAAATAGCAATGTTGAAAATCTGGAGTGAAAATATTGAAAATTTGCAAACTTACGGGCGTGCATAGGAACTGTGCAATGCATGCTCATAAAACAGTCATTTTTAGGAATTTTTCCACCAAATTTTCAACATAGGCTTTTTGAGAGCCCACCTTATGAACAGTGGTAGTGTCGTTTCATTACTCGGTCCCGAAAGGTGACTGCGAAATCACCCTTCAGGCCCGATTAACGCCATGACAGTGAGAGCATTCATGAGAAGGGGTCCCAAAAACCCCATGTTGAAAATTTGGTGCAAAAATTCCAAAAAATGCCTGAGATATGCAGCAAAGTTGAAAAAACCCTACCTATCCCATCATACAGCTTACCGGCATTTCCTCCGTTTGTGGTCGGCTTTGAAGAGTGCAGACGTTCCCAGTCCACCGAAGATCGTCGCGCCGGAGTCCGGAGGTAAGTATGGGGAGGCAGGGCACAGTGGTGGGGCAGAGACAGCGAGGGACCGCTTTAGTTTCCAGTTTTTTTTTTTTTTTTTTTTAAGCGATGACGTGGGACGTTTGCCACACTGGGGTGGGCTCCCAGCATGCTGGGGCGGCTGTTTGGGGGAGTGTGGGCCAATGAGGGAATTGGGCACCCCTGTCAGCGATAGCATCTGTTGCCATGCTCTCTGGGGGGACAGTGGAGCCAATGGGGGATTAGGCAGCCCGTCGGCTATACAGTAATAAAACCCACGCTGGGGAGGCACCCAGCGTGGCATGTGGAACTCTGTGTGGGGGGTGCAGCACAGCTGGACGGGGACTAGGCACCTGTCGGCTATACAGTGTGCGTGGGGGGTCGGACACGAGTATGCATCGCGGTGTGTGTGTAGGGGAGCAGCGAGGCAGGCAAAATCTTATCGCTGCTCACTGAAGCGTAGCTTCCCCTTTCAACTGTACTCCACTGCATTTTTGACTGCCATCATAGACAGCTCCAGCAGCCATTGGAGAACTGCGGCTGCGCCTGCAAACACACTGACTGAATTGGAAGAGGGCTGCCACACCTCCGAAAACTCGGATGATGGCACTATGTTTCTTGCACGTGCGTGCAAGCAAACATAAAAATGCTCGAACTTCCGAGCGTACATGGAAACTGTACAACGCACACTTGTAACACAGTCATTTAGTGAAATTATTTCACCAAATTTTCAACATAGGTATTTTGTGACCTCTGCTCATGAACACCATCACTATGATTTTCTTAATCTGTCCCAAACATTGATTTCCCAAAGCGACAGCGCCATTGTGCACCAGATGTGCAAACACACATTCTGGGCAGGATGTGAAAAATGACAGCTGTACTGTTCATAAAAAGGTGTGCAAAATGGACAATGTTGAAAATTTTGAGTGGAAATATTACACATTTTTAAAGTTACGAGTGTGCGTGGAAACTGCGCAATGCACGCTCGTAACAAAGTCATTTTATGGACTTTTGTCACCAAATTTTCAACATATACATTTCAGGACCTCTGCTCATGAACAGTGTCACTGTGATTTTCTTAATCTGTCCCAAACATTGATTTTCCACAGCAACCGTACTATTCTGCGTCGGAAGTGCGAAAACAAATTTTGGCCAGGATGTGAAAAATTACAGCTGTACTGTTCATAAGGAGGTGTCAAAAATACCAATGGTGAAAATCTGGAGTGAAAATATTACAAATTCGCGAAGTTATGAGTGTGCGTGGAAACTGCGCAATGCACGCTTGTAACAGTAATTTTTGGGAATTTTTTCACCAAATTTGCAACATAGGCTTTTTGAGAGGCTACCTCATGAACAGTGATACTGTCATTTCGTTAATCGGTCCCGAAAGGTGATTCTGGGCAGTGACCATGAAATCACCTTTTGGGACCGAATAACGCCATGACAGTGATTGAATTCATGAGGAGGCATCCCAAAAACCCCATGTTGAAAATTTGGTGCCAGAAGTTGAAAAAGTGGCTGAGATATCCACATAAGTTGAAAAAACCCATTTATGCCATTATACAGCTTACTGGCATTTCTTCAGTTCGCGGTCAGCTTTGAAGAGAGCAGACATGTTCCGAGTCCACTGAAGATTGTCGCGTTGGGCTCTGGAGGTAAGTATGGGGTGAGGTGGGGGGATGGGGAGGTGAGTGCGCAGAGGGTGGGTGTGGGTTGGGGAAGGGGCCACGAGAGACAGCGAGAGACTGTTTTCTTATTTTACAGGGTTTAAAAAAAAAAAGACAATGCAGGACGCTTTTGGCATGCTGGGGTGGGCTCCCAGCATACCACCTGGGTGTGTTTTGGCAGGAGGGCTGGAGCCGACGGGGATTGGGCACCCTCATAAGCCATACAGTGTGCTGGGGTGCATGAGCCAAGGATTGGGCACCCCTCGGCACACAACAAATGGGGGCAAATTATGCCAACGAGGATTGGGCTACCCCACTGGCAAATAAACTGTGGAGGGGGCAGCCGACAGGGGCATTTGGCACCCCTTCAACTTTAAAGGGGACAGTGAGAGGTGGCAGCTGTCCGTGGGCTTCCATGGGGACTGAGAGGCCCACGGAGAAGCCACCACAATGTTTATTGAAAGGGGACACCAGACAATGCAACTGTAATTGGCTGCTGCAGTCAGGGACTGCCCCAGCAGCAAAAACAGCTGATTGCTGATGATGGGGCGCTCCCCGATTGCAGCGGTGAGTTTGTTTCAAGTTGGTGGCAAGCTACATTACTGCTGTCATGGACATCGTGATCCTCTTTTGGTGCCACACAGACCAGCCCCAAAATGGGCTGCTGACATTGGAAACAATGCTGGCGCGCCTCCACAACTCGCTACTGCAGCAAGCTGCCCCATTATGTTTCTTGCACATGCATGCAAGCAAACATAAAAATTAATATTGGGTAGAAAAAGACTGCACTAATTAACATGGGGTCCCTAAATAAGGAAAATCAGGACAATTTCAAAACAAACACACAAAACAATACATTGGAGTGATTAAGGCAACATAACACAAGCCCACATTTACAGTCATATTAAAAAATGGACACATTTTGTTCCCGTTAATCATCACTGGCAACAGAAAATATGTGGGTTTACTGACTAGTAAGGTACCACAGAGGATTCCACTTACAAGAACTCTGTTTCGGGCCTGCTTATTCAGTCAGTGGAAGCATGTTGTGCTTCTCTGCTGGCAACCTGACTTCAGAATTGGACTATGTACATGTGGACGACACAATAATAGTCAAAAGGCACGTATGTACACCTCCAGAAAGGCAGCAAAAAAAACTGCCAGCTTCTACCGTAGTGAGGGGGAAGGAGGATGGGTGTGCTATGGCCCAAGGGAGGAAATTATTTTAAAGAGAACAGGAAATCATTTTGAACTGGCAGCTGTTTGTAAAGTTCTTATTCTCAGAGATGATATTCCTTCCCCTAAATTATCCATATTTAACTGTACCTGAATAAAAAGTGGTATGAAAAACTGTATTTTGCATTGTTTTGTTTTTATGGGCAGCATTCTTTTACAGTTCTCTTCATGGAACTTGTGATCTGGAGTTTTATCTATGTCCCGGTTTGTGCACAGAACTCTGAGCATGGTTCTGGTGGGAGAGTAGCTCATGTTTAACATTCTGTACATAAACCATGACATAGCAAAAACTCCAAATTACTGGTTCCATGAAGAGAACTGTAAAAGAATGCTGCCCAAATCAAACAAACAATGTAAAATACAGTTTTTCTTATCACTTTTTATTCATGTACAGTTAAATATGGATAATTTAGCAGAATGCATATCATTTCTGAGAATAAGTACTTTATAAACAGCTGGCAGTTAGAAATGATTTCTTGTTCCCTTTAAAGATCAACTGTCACAGTAAGTGTGACGCAAATCCGTCACCAGGGACTTCCACTAAACTGCCACCACCTGGGTTTTTACCAACAGGACCTAGGAAGCCTGTTTCTGACTTTCCTCTTTGCACAAGGTCAGGAAGGTCAACACAATAACTGTGGGTAGAGTGCTCTCTTGGAGACGGACTGCAACAGAGTCCAGCAGAAATAGAATTACCCTTTTAAATAACACACAAGCAGTCACTGATTCTATAAACATAGACTGTTTACTAGAATACTACAAGTATTTACAACAGGATATATTTACAGGAAACAAAAGGGTTGCACATTTACTAAAAAGCAGAAAATAAAATCACATTAAACAGACAGGTATTGTACAGCAAAAGTCTAAGCTATCCTCCCCTAGGAAAGCTTCACCTGCCCTAGCTAAAGAAGCACTTTTCCCTCACTGTGCTATCTTACCTCAACTAGTCCTTGTAATGGCAGGGGCTCTGGTCATTTTGGTGTCAGTCCAAGAGAGTGAGCTGGATATAAGCCCCTCAATATACTGCTTTGCTCCAAGTTGGGAGGATCCTACTCTGAGTGACAGGCCCATGTTGCCCAGCCCTCTTTGAAAGTGTGTTTGCATGTGCCTCCCCACCCTTCAGCACCACCTTGCTAACATAATGATGTCCACCTGGTTCCTTTTATTCAACATGGGAATATCTCCCAGAAACATATCCCACTGAGACTATGGGTTTATTGCTTTACTGCCTCCTGCATGGCTTTTCCTTTTAACTTTCTCATGAGAACCATCAGACCTGTACTTTAAAGGAGTAGTCCACCCAGAATTTGCGAAAACACATGTTATGCAGAGCATTTTGATTTGTATGTAAGGACACACTAGGACTTTACATGCAAATCAAAATGCTCTGCATAACATGTTTTTGCAAATTTTGGTTGGACTACTCCTTTAACTTTTCCATATATACTTGCTCATGTGATCTGGCAACCATCTTGTCTGAAGAAGATGTAAATTCAAAAAGAATAACGATCAAAAGAATACATGGTTCTGGTCCCCTTTTCTGTCACAGAAAGTAACTGTTCTATCCTCATTGAGGATATCTCCTCCACTAGGCCACACCTTGGGAATGATTCTCGAGCAGTACACAAAGTACCCAGGGAGGATGGCAAAGTCTGATATGCCATCAGGACAGAAGACCTTGCAGCACCACAAGACCAAAGCCAGCATATCTGAGAGACAATATCTAGACTGTAGTGCTCAGTGAAAGTACGCACTGTGCTCCATGTGGCAGCAGCACATGTCAGCTACTGAAACATTCTGAAAGCCAGCAACAGAAGTGGCCATGCCACATGCAGAGTGGACATGGACAGCACCAGGAATTTCTTACCATACTCCTTATAATAGAATATAATACAGTTAGCCAGCCATTTGGACAGGCACTGTTTAATCACAGGGGTGCCCTCTCCTTACCGTGGGTTAGAGCTGGGTAAGCCTTGATTTTTTTTGAAGAAGAGCCAAGCCAGAGCTGAGCCAAGAGTCTGGCTTGGCTCTTAGAGCCAAGCAGAAGGGTGAGGCTAGTATAAATATTAGCCTGACCCGACTGAGTGTACTGTCATTAGTTCGATGCCAAGGGAGGAGGTAAGGATGTGGCTGTTATTTGGTATCTTGTACCTATGGGGTAGGGAGGTGGGGGGGGCAACATTGGACAACTTGACGAGAAACAAAATTGGTGAACACAGAAAGGAGAAGCCTCATAGTGTGTTCTAACCCAATCTCATATTATCCAATAACTGCATGCAAAATGCTCTCTCTGCCCATGATTATTTCCTCCCAATGTACACACAACACACCTACTAGCAGTATGGAAATGACATCATTAACATACTTCTAATTTCTGCATGGAGGAGTAGTTAATGATATACATGCTAAATATAAATGAAAAAGTATAAGCACTATCTTGCAATAATATTGTATCTCCAAGTCCCCCGTTAATGTCACTCCATTCCATGATCAATATTTGAAACCCATTACATCTCACTGGACAATGAACACAGTAGCACCCACCACCTCCTTACATACCGTCCTTGTCTAGTCATCAAAGACCAGTCACAGCATGGTGACAGATGACCGTGATTGGACTTAGTCTGTTAATATCACTTTAAATGATTGCTCCTGACAGCAGTTCGGGGCAAGCATGGAGGATGGAGAAGTAATATAACTGCAGAAATGTGCTGTTCTTTATTTTTTTTTGTTTAAATTTGGCATGTATATTGATCATTCCCCTATGCATCACAAGCACATTTCTCCTAATTATTTGAGGTTATTGCTAGTGTATGTGTTTTGTGTATATTGTTTAGGGGGGTGGGGTTGAATGTGAGCAAACCAGGCATTTGTCATCACATGCACACGTGATGACACAGAAGTGGGACTAGAACATGGTACATGACTTCCTGTTCACCTCTATACATCCACCAAGTTTCTTTCAGGAAGGCTGACCAATACACTAAAAAGCAAGCACCCACTGCCCTCCCTCCACCTAAGCAATTGCAATGTACCAAGTCTGGCTATAGCAAGTGAGGCATGAGTTACAGACTCTTTGATCTGATGCCCCAATGGAACTGTTGCACCGATCTTCTGACTTTGACAGACATGTGAATGAATGCTGACAGCACTGAATAGCAACATCATTGTCCAAATAGGTGTTACTATTTTGATGATGTCAACATTCATTCACATATCTCCTCTCTTCTTATAGTCAGAAGTCCAGTGCAGCAGCACAGTAGGGGCTTTTCAGTCATCTGTAATTTATGTGTCTCTCACCTGACCTCAGACCATGGCTAGACTTGATTGATCAGGTATATGATCAAACAAACTGCACATGACAAAAGACAAACACAGCAGAGATACATAATATGTTCCAACTGACAGTACTCAAAATGTTGACAGAATGCATTCAGAAAATATCTTATTAAGAACAAACTAACCCAACCAGGAGACAGTATCAACTTGCTTCAACTTTTCCAGCAAGTAATTTGTTTTCTACTTCCATCCTAGTCTGACTTCTGCATCGGTAGCAGAAGGCAGCATCTAGTTCCGTCACTGTGACAGCCATGACCGTATGGCATGGAACCCATTCTGTAACACTTTTACACACACAGGACAGTCCATTCTGAACAGTAATATTTACAAATTCTTTTATTAAGCCAAAAATTAAAACAAAACTCATGCCTTCTTTAAATTCTCATTGTAGCACTGCTTTCAAAGGGCTGGCAGTACAGTCTCTAGGTTAGAGCAATGAATAGTGAATGACCTTAGTACATTCTCCAGACCAGAGTTGGATTCTCTCAACCTTCACCGGCATACCGCGTGACCCTGAAAAAGTCACAACTTCCCTGGGCTCCCATGATACACCTGGAAATGTTTTTTTTATTGGATCAGCAGTATAGCCTAGAGGTTTGCAGCAACAAGCTGTGAATGAGCTTGGTACAGCCAGCAGACCTTGGTTTGATTCCCACAACCTCCATTTACTGTGCGACTCTGAGCAAGTCACCAACCTCCCTAGTGCACATGGGTTACCTCTGAAAATGGGCCTTATGCCCAGTGGGCCTGACCCAGTTACCAAAGAATAAATAAATCATCCAGAGCCCCTGGTGGACAACAGCCAGCCAGAAGCAGTAGCTACACTATAGCCAGCCTACTGTGAGCATCAGTGAATACATGGTACCCTGCACACAGCACCCAATTGACAACACAGCATTAAAACACCACACTCAGACACCCCCCAACATCCCGGCATAATCTCAGCGGGGATGTGGGTCACAGTGTGTGGGAGTACAGCCTGGAGTAGGAGGCAGGTAACCCCAGTAAACAGCACACTCTGTCATGGAAGTAAGAGGACAGGACCCACTGATGCTGCTCCAACACACTGGGCTGAGCTCAGCACGTCAAACAACACAGGTGCACTTCTCCATTATAATCTGACATAACATGCGAAAGTACAACTCTGGAGTGCTCCTTCGACTCGAGTGTAGCTAAAATGCCCACAACTTGTATGGCCGCCATGGCCACTTCTCTATCTTTTATTTTCTCACCATTTCTTTTTCTGATTCCTTTTGCTTTTCTTTCTCTTTCTGTATGTTTCTCTGTAGCTCTATGACATTGGACAACTCTCATTTGCTGTTATCCTCTAAGGGGTCCGTCTGGGTTCCCCACATGCTGTAATTGTAATGATACTGTGGGCCAACAGGGCTCTGCTTTAAACATTGGGAGAAGCAACTCCTCCCTCAGGCTGCAGCCTGCGGCAATGCACTCTCCCTCACAGACTCCCAGTCACTCAGTCCCCAAGGCAGGGAGGGACAGGACAGGGCAGACTGCCCCCAGCTGCTCCTGCCACCTTCTGATTAAGTTCCTGCCTGCCTAGCCTACTACTAGTGTGGAGACGAGGTGTGTGCAGATGGAATTAAATATGGACTGTCTGAGACCGAGTACGGTAAAGGCCAACAACACCCCCTCCAAGGCACCCAGCCCACTGAGAGCACTAGCACTTACTTCTTGTTGCTCATGAGTCCACAGTTGCTCACTGTTCTCCGAGTCTGCAGACTGACTGATTAGTCTCTCTGCCTGTCAGTTTCACTCCCTCCAAGTCCTCGTTTCAGCCACGGACTCCTACAGACCAGCCAGGCTCAGGGCAGCTACTCCCCCTCTCCTCCTCGAGGACTTCCACCATCCAGAGCAAGTCAGGAATCTTGGAGATCTGTTGACCACACCAACCCGCAGCGGCCTGGCATCACCGTGATCGGGGAATGACGTTCCAGTCGCTGGTACTAATCAGATTCGGGACAGAGTCTCAGGCGGGTGAAAAAAATAAAAAAAATAATCTTTTGCACTAGTCTGCTGCGCCAAACCAATCTTGCTCAAGTTGCTCTCCAGTAACAGAGACGGTTGGATTTGGAAGAACGAGTCACCGCAACTCACAGCGGCGCATGGCACGCAGCAGCAGCCTTCTGTTCCCACTCGCTCGCTGATGATGACATCAAAGACCTGAAGACCAACCCTCTGACTGTCATTGGCACATGTGCACTAGCTCCACAGCCAGAAGGAAGTCTGGGACACTGAGTTTTTAGCACAGTTTAGCACACTACGCATATACAATATGAAAATACAGGAATGGGCATCCGGTATGGATTTTATTCAGGACAGGCAATTTTACAATGAAATACGGGACTGTTGGCAACCTGTTTAGTGCAAGCACTGAACTGCAAATAGAAAGTTGTTTTTTTTTTTCATGTTGTGGCTCGGCTTGCGGTTGGCTCTAAGTTTTGCAGAACTGCCGAGTTGAGCCGAGCCACGTCTTCGGCCAGAGCTTGGCTCGAGCCCAGCCTGGCTCGCCCAGGTATACCGTGGATGACTGAAAAAAAAAAAAAAAAAAAAGTGAGATGATTTTCTGCAGTCCCTAGTGCGACTAAAATAGAAACATAGTGTACTGTGTACATCAAGTATATGGAGTAATGCCTCACCATTTTTGGCATGCTCAGAATAATACACAGGAAGGTGTATGGTCAGATTCAATGTGAAATCAGAGACCGTCTTTGGCAGGAAACAAGGACTGGTCTGAAAAGACAGCCTGTACTTGTAGAAAATCAAATAAGGAGGCTCATGCATTTTATGACAAAAGTCACTACAATCAGAAACAGTGCTTTCAATGAAACTTTATGCATCTCACAGGCCGCAGCAGACTCAAATGGAGCCGAAGTCAGTTTCTCAAGGATAAAATAAAAAATCCACAGTATAACTCATTTACAAATCGCAGGTCGCGTGTGTAGAATGCCTTTAAGAAATGTATGGGACTCTTATAACTGTACCACTGTGTGGCCATCAGTAAAGGCATGAAAAGCCAAAACAAATGCCAAATGCACCTTCACAGAGGAGTACTGGAGATCGGCATCAGACAAGGACAGAATGTAGTCCAGTACAGATCTAACAGGACATGTAAATGGGCCCAATGAATGGGAAGCACACCACATTGAAAAGTGCTTCTACTTCAAAGAATGGGTGTCTAGTAGAAGGCTTTTGAGCCACAAGTAAGATAGCCACCTAGGCTGAAGCCCCAAAATGGGCAATTGCTATGTCTTCAGGAGCCAGGCAGGCATGCACATGCAGGGAACTCGGGTTAGGATGGACCAGGGACCCGTGATCCTGGGACAGCAGAGCCAGACATGAGGGAGTTGAATGGAGGCTCCACTGCTAAATTTGCAGAAATGGGAACCAAATTTAGCAAGGCCAGAAGGGAGCCACCTGTATCAGGGTGGCATGTTTCACCCAAAACTTGAGCAGAACCCTCTAAATGAGAGGGATTAGAGGAAAGGCGTAAAGGAACTTCCCTGTCCTTGAGAGGGACAACACATCTTGCTAGAAAACTTGAGGCCCTGGAGCAAGTGAGTAAAAACTAGGCAGTTTTGCACTGCGTGGGGACACAAAAGCTGACTCTGTCTTGCGAAGAGGTAATTTACTATGGAGGTCAGCAGTTCCCATTCGTAAGCCAGGGGATTAGAATGGCTAAACCCGTCTGCCAAGATATTTTGGACACCTAGGGGAAACAGGGCCAACAGCTGAAGGCTGTGACACATGGCCCAGTACCATAAACACATCGCTTCCCTGCACAGTGACTAAAACTGAGTGTCCCCTTGTTTGTTTATATGCTGCATGACACTTGCATTGTCTATCTGCATCAGCAAGGGACTGGGGCTGAGACGGGCTTGAAATGCCTGTAGGTCAAGTAAAACAGCCCTCATCTACAGAATACTGATATGAGATCAGACTTCAAGCTGGTCCATGAGCCCAGAGTCTCAAAAGACCTGGGGTGGGAACCCCAAAAGAGCCCAAGACAGCCATTGACAATACCTGCAAAGGAGCAAGGTGAAAAAATAAAACACCTTGTAACAGATTCTACCAGTCCATCCACCACATCAGAGCATGGCAGAGAGGGGATGTGAAAGAAGCATTAATTCCAATTCATCTATCAACTGGTTCCACTGCACCCAAAGAGTCCAATGCAGAATGCGCATATGAAGGTGGACAAAGGGGACCATAATGATGGCCTCAGCCGTCCATCCTAACAGACACAACATTGTCCAAACTGATTCATAATGGTGTCTGTGTATCCGCTGAGCCTGGGTGACTAGGGCCTCTGCCCTGCCCACCGGCAGGAAGGTAGTGCCCACCGCCATGTCCAGTTCTGTCAATATACTGAAGGTGTTGACAAGGAACCAGGACAGACTTCAGGACATTTACTGTTGCCCCCAGTTCCTCAAACAATTGTTATGTCCTGGGTAGTGTGTACAGAATAGCTCCCTTGGATGGGGCATTATGTAGTCAATCTTTCAGATACAGGAAGACATAAAACCCTTCCCTCTCCAGAGGGCTGCTGCAACAACTGCTAAACATCTGGTGAATACCAGCAGTGCTGGAGGATAAGACAAACAGCAAGACTCCACCGGAAAGCAGGAGCCTTGTCTTTATGTTTGTGGTGATAGCTGAAAGGCAAGGATTTCAACAACTTTTCCTTTTCCTTGTCTTTAGACCTGGACCACTGTATCTGTGACAGTGTCACCATAAGCCAGGGAGACTTTCCAGTAGTAGCCGTCAAGGGACAGGGAGAAGCAGGCTTGAAGCCTGCAGCCTTGGTGGCTGCTTCCACAGCCTTATTGGCAATGAAGGTCTCTACAGCCTTCTTTCGGTGTCTCCTTGTGGTCTGGTTAAATCCCCTGGCAGATGTCACAGTCCCTCACTTTGTGGGACAACACCGAACAGCAAACGCAAACTGTATCAGCAACATCCTTATAGATCTTGTAGCCTCAGGCAGAAACTCTACACAAAGGTTCTTTCAACTGTGACATAAAATGACCATGTAATTTAAACAAGTAAGTTATGGGAAATAAAGTCGAAAAATTGACTGTTTTTTCTCTGCGAGTATGATGGGTGGTTGATGGTGGGAGAAAGAAATAAGGAGTGATGGGGTGCCCACGTTTCATAGGTATCGATGCTGTAGGTTATTATGGGTAGCACCTGGCTAGCAAAAGTTTCTGAGTGATCCTGCTGCAGACAGCTTACAGCTCCAAAGGTGTGGCCCAATGGGGGAGGTATCATCTGCCTTGGTAACTGACTACCTGGCAAAAATAAGGGTAAGTCCTAAGGGGTGGATGAGCTATGCATCAGAATCAAGGTAGAACTAAGGAAACTACTGGTGGGCTGCTTGCTGTAAGCATTCAGGAGTCACTCCAGGCAAGTGTGTGGACAGAGAACTGGCAAGTGGACAAAATGGTCCCCATTTTCAAGAAGTAGCACGGTCCAACCCCAGCAGTTACATGCTGGTCAGCCTGAAATCAGTGCTGGACATGGTCCTGGAATGATTTACAAGGACAGAATGATGCAGTGCTTGGTTGAAACACAAGGTTCTTGTCCCCTTGCAGCATGGCTTTTTGAGGGGCCAATCATGCCAAACCAACCTGATGACACTCTTCAATGTAAAGATCAAGGAGGTGGACAGGGGAGGAACCATAGACATAGTCTATCTGGACTTTAGCATGGGCTCGGACACTGTGGTACATGGCAAGCGTCTTGCTAAAGTACATCAGAGTGGTATACGGCTAAGGAATACACATGGTGGATTGCTAACTGTCATGATAGTAGGAGTAGAGGATTGTGGTGGACAGGCAGTACTCCCGAGCAGAGAGGGGTACTGACTAGTGCCCCTCAGAGATCAGCACTAGAGCTACTGCTGTTCAATGCTTTTATAAAGGATCTGGAAGCTGAGGTAAGGGAAGGCAAGGCAAATTTACTTGTTAGGCGCCCATCCCAGGTGGCTCCAGGCACCATGCAATAATAGTCACATCGATCTGAATTGTGAGATTAGCAGACCAACTGACAAAATAATTATGCCAAACATCTAGTCTGTAAAATGTTTTAGGAACTCTAGTTGGACCTAAAATCTAAAATAAATAAATAGGTTTTTAGTAATACCTTAAAAACGTCCACTGATAGGGCTCAATGCATATCAGATGGAAGAGCATTCCACAGCAATAGAGCTGCAACCCACAAAGTGGAGTACTGGATTACTTTAATTGAGATGAAGGAACAGTGAGGAGACTTGTATCAGCAGGGCAAAGGGGGCAGACGGGAGTGTATCTGGACAGAAGGTGTTTTAGGTAGTAGGTATCTAGCAAACTACTTAATTTCACTGATGACACAAGGCTGACCAGGGTGGTGAATTCTCTTGACAATCATGGCAAATGTCAGTAAGACTTGAACAAGCTGGGCGATTGGTCGAACTCCTGGAGTCTCAGATTCAGTGTTAGCCAAACGCAAGGTACTAGACTTGGGTAGGAAAAACAGAGGTAGGACCCACACACTGTGTGTAGCTTTTTTGCTGCAATGAAGGAGAAAAAGGACCTGGGGGTTATAACAGACGAGGGTCTGAAGCATGACAAGCAGTGTGCAGTGACTGCCAAGGGGGCCAGCGGAATGCAGTGTGCATCAAAAGAATTGTGGTCAGCACGGCATGGGAATTTATGCTGCCTTTCTGCAAGGCCTTTGTCAAGCCCTACTCAAGAGTACTGCATGTAGTTCTAGGCTTCTCAATACCAAAAAGGACACTAAAGCAGCCTAGAAGGTGCAACACGGGGCCAACAAAATCACCAGAGGTATGGAAGACAAATGCTGTGAAAAGAAGCTTGTGTCCCTATTCACGTTGAGGAAAAGGAGGTTGAGAGGTGACATGATTTCAGTTTTCCACAAACTCAAGGGTTATTGACAAGATTGAACAGCCATTATTTAATGACCAGCAGTAGGCTACTGGGACATGGCCTGAAGCTCAGAGGTGGTAAATTCAGGGGTAACATTAGGAAGTACACCTTCTTCTAGAGGGTAGTTAACTTACGGAACAGCCTACCAGTAGAGACAGTGGACATGATAGCAGTACAGGCCTTCAAAGTAAGTTTGTAAAAATGTCTGCATCCCAAGGGAGTGACTAATACCCCGGGTAGTAGCGTGTATAGGGAATTTTTTTTAAATTAGTATATGATGGCACAGCATACTTTGTCATACTTGCTTATGAAGTGGGGGGTGAACATGATGGTCCAGTCTGACTTTAAATGACTGTTAGCATGTGAAATCACTGTAGTCCATAAACTATTGTGAGTGATGCTTAAAACAACTTGACATGTATGAAATTAACTTACTCATACGACAAATTAGAAACCCAAATGTGTAATGTCCTGAAGTCTAGGACAGCATCCACAGTCATGATGCCCCAGGAATTCCCAGTCCCCAGCATGCCCCAGTAAAGGTACCCTGCCCAGAACAAAGTAAAAGGGATGAGGAAAGTTGTGTACATAGGGCCACTCAAAAAAAGCAGCCTGCCTGTTTAAAATGTTTTTTTTTTTTCTTTTCCCAGTACTGCAGTTTCTCCCCTCAGCGAGTTTCCCACCCACAGCTTGTGGCACAAGTCCTGAGTCAGCTGTAGAAGGCCCAGCTCATGCTGGTTGCCCCCCACGACATCAGGGACTCCGCGTCCTGAATGTTGGGGGCTACTTAAGGGTCCAGCCTGGTGGGAAAGTGAGTAGAGCAGTCGTCAAGCAAAGGGCAGTCATCATCTAGTGAGTGCTTTCAGGTGCTTAGGAGGAGAGTCGGCAGTCAAGCAAGAGAGGGCTGCCTGAGAAGAGAGAGATTACCTCCTCCTGCAAGCTCCATGTCATCCCCTTGATCCTTTCCAGTGCAGCGAGTGTCGGCGATCCCCCCAGCAGCAGCGAGAGAATTAAGCAGCTTCAGAGCAGCAAATCCAGTCAGCAGTTGAGAGAGGAAAGGCAGTGGTCATCCTGTCAGAGGTAGCAGAGTTGGTGGTGGGCAGTGCAGCAGAAGTGGGTCAGTGGCCGCAGTTAGGGCTCTATTTTGCCCCATCTGTTAGTTTATAAAATTTAAGAAATCAGTTCCTTGTCAGTGACCCATGGCGGTGAGTAGAGTGGTCATAGTAGTGACCATTAACAGGGAGGCGACACCAGATTGAGGTGTGGTTGCATCATAAGTGAAAGCAGGTAGGCCACGGCAGTGAGTGTGAGCAGGTTGGGGTTCCTGTCGGCAACAGCACCATCTGAGCCAGTTAGGCCCCAACCAGCCTCACCTTTCCAGCATCCTCCTCTGCCACTCCAGTCAGGGTTAGCCAGGCCCCACCAGAACAGCCTTCCAGGACCCGGTGGCACTGAAGCGCTGGACTCCACACCTCGTGCTATGCTGGCAACCTGGGTCATCGGGAGTCAGCTGGGGAGAAGAGGACTGAGATATGAAAATGCCAGCAGAAGCAGGCCTTATGGTCTATTGAGTCTGCTCGATTGTGCAGCTAGCCCTCAACTTGTATCTGCCCCACCCTCCCACCCCTCTTCATCACAACCCCCACCCCATCTCAACCCCTCTTAAAGCCGCCCACTGTTCTACAGGATACCACCTCCTCGGGCAGAGCATTCCATCTGTCCACCACCCGTTCAGTGAAAAAAAAAGTCTCCTGATTTCCCTCTTGAATCTTTCCCCCTTCAGTCTCAGCTGATGCCCTCTCGTATCCCTCCCTCATTTATGCTGGAAAATCCTTCTGTATTAGCCTTATTTATCCCCTTAAAGGTATTTAATGGGTTCAATCATATCCCCCATCCCTCCTCTCCTCCAGGGAGTACATGTTCAGCTCATCCAATCCATCCCCGTAGGACCTCCCCTCCAATCCTTGGATCATCTTGGTCGCCCTCCGTTGTACCCCCTCCAACAATTTGATGTCTTTCTTCAGGAATGGGCACCAGTACTGTACGCAGTACTCTAGGTGCAGTCTGACCAGAGATCTGTACAAGGGAAGGATCACCTCCCCATTTCTGGAGGAGATCCCCCTCGCTACACACCACAGCATCCTGTTGGCTTTTGCTGCTGCCTTCCTGCACTGAGCTGAGTTGTTCATGCTGCTCTTTATAAGCACCCCTAGATCCTTTTCCTCTATGGTGCTTTCCAGCTGCACCCCTCCCAGCTGATAGCTCCTCCCCTGGTTCCTAGCTCCAAAATGCAGTACCTTGCACTTCTTGGTGTTGAACCCCAGCTGCCATATTTCCGACCACTCCTGTAGTTTGGTCAGGTCCTCCTGCAGACTCTTCCACCCTTCAGTGTCATCTACTACAGCTCTTATCTTCGTATCGTCAGTGAGCAGACTGATCCTACTCCAGATCCTGTGCAAGATATCACTTATGTATATCCCAAACAGCACTGGTCCCAATACTGATCCCTGTGGCACCCCACTCGTCACTTCCCTCGGTGATGAGAGTTCCCCACCACCAACACCCTCTGCTGCCTTCCATTCAGCTAGTTGACGATCCATCAGACCATCTTTGTTCCCACCCCTATGTATTCCAGCTTACCCCAAGCCTCCCATGTGGCATGGAATCAAAGGCCTTGCTGAAGTCCAAATATAGGACATCCACCACATGGGCCCCTGTCCAGCTCCCTGGTCACCCAGTCATAATACTGAATTAGATTTGTCTGGCAGGATCTGCACGAAACAAACCGTGTTGTTGGCTGTCCTGGAGACCATTGTCCTCCAAAAAGGTCACTAGCCTCTCTTTTAGGATTGTTTCCATGAGCTTCCCCACAATTGATGTGAGGATCACTGGTCTGTAGTTGCCTGGTTCATCCCTAGGGCCACCTTTATGAATGGACACCATATGGGCCATCTTCCAGTTTTGTGGTATGCATCCTGTGTCCAGGGAAGTTTTGAACAGGTCAGCCAATGGTCCTACCAGGATCTCTGCCAGCTCCCTGAGTACCCTAGGGTGAATGCCGTCCGGTCCCAGTGCCTTGTCCACCCTCTGTGCTCTTAATCCTTCCAGAACCCTGTCCTCTGACTGTAATCCCTATGTCAGTCACCACCTCCCCCCCCCACTACTCACTCCACCCCTCCCTTGTGGTATCTGCCGCCCTTTCTCCTTTGTGAACATAGAGAAGTATTCATTTAATGCCTCTGCCTGATCCACCTCCTTTTCCACCCACCCTCTGTCCTTCCTAATCCTCACAATCTGGTCCTTGTTCTTCCTTCTTTCTCCAATGCATCTGAAAAAGTCCTTTTCTCTTTCCTTAACACCCTGTGCCAGTCTCAGCTCTCTTGAAGCCTTGGCCGCTCTGACTAGCCTGGTAACCTCTCTGGACTTCTTCATATACTCATCCTTGTTATCCCCTCTTTCCAATGTCTTGTTTCCCCAAAATGCCTTCCACTTGCTCTCATCCACTCCATAACCTCTTGAGTCAATCAACTGGGCTTCTTTGCCCTTCCCTTCTTACTCTGTGTCTCTGTACAAGTCCCAGTGGCCTCTGTCAGACCTTTTTTTAATAACATCTCATTTCTGACTAGCATCCATGTCTGGTTGAATTCCCACCAGACACCTACCCAAAGTTTCCCCCATCCTTTTAAAGTCCTCCCCTTTAAAGTCAATCACCCTGGTCCCCATACCGCCCATTTCCCTACCCATATTGAGCGTGAACCACACCGGGTGGTGGTCACTCCCAGACAGAGGGTCCTCCACCCCAGTTCTCTTACAGCCTCTCCATTTGAAAGTACCAGGTCAAGGTCCAGCATCCTCTCCAATCTAGTCAGCTCATGTACCAACTGCATCAGGAAGCTGTCTTGAAATGCGTCTAGTATGACCTGCTCCCTTGCACTCATGGTGGTTGGAATGCTCTAATCCACCCCAGGTAGGTTTAAGTCCCCAACCACCACTGTGTTCCCCTTCCTACAGACCCTTCTGATTTGCTCAGCTAGCTCTCTGTCCAGGTCATCCCTTTGCGCTGGTGGTCTGTATACTACCCACATCCTCAGTGTCCTATTTTTCGAGTCCTGAAACTGCATCCATAGGGCCTCTGTTCTACCTTCCTCCCTTATATACCTTATCCCTTCCCATACATAGAATGCCACACCCCCTTTCCCCGTAGTCCTATCTTTCCTGAATATTCTATACCTGGGATCATCATATCCCAGTCCTAGTACTGGGTGGCCCAGTTTCCATTATGGCCACAATGTCCACCTTCCCCACTGCCAGGAGAGCCTGCAACTCAGCTGACTTATTACCTAAGCTCCTCGCATTCAGTGTGACCACCCTCCACCCCATTTCCTTCCTTACCTTTCCCTGGTTCCCCTCTCCCCCATGCCTCTACCCCGACACCTACCCTATTAACATGGGGGGTAGCTCATCTGGCTCCCCTCTCTGGGATCCCTGCCTGCCAGCTGTCCCAATGTATATGCTCCTCCTCTGGGGGTGGGTGGGTTACCGGGCAGCGGACGCACCAGCAGCACTACTGCCGGTGGAAGCACGGACAGTAGAGTGTATAGCCTTCGGAGTTGGGATGGGAGGGTGTTGCTGGGTGCACGCCCGTCAGTTTGACGCCAAGTCTTTTGCCCCGGCGCCCCAGGGTAGGGGAGAAACCAATAGGTAAAAAGTCCCTGGAATTATGCATCATGACACTGGGGAAGGAGGTAGAGGTACCTCCAGGCCGAGACCGGGGGACAAGTAAAAAAAAAAAAAAAAAGAATGAGCAGCCTTTCAGCACCAGTGCCTTCTACCTCTCCTTCCCAGCAGCTACACCCCATGTTGGGTTGGTGAGTTGGTGGCAGCACCAGTGGGCAGGTGCTGTTCACCTGATTTATTAATATAAATAAAAGACTGTGGGGGCACAGGATTCATGCCAAGAGGGGCAGGCGGGTCCTCCATTAATTAAATAAAAGACAGCCCAGGTGGGGTGGGCTAGGTGGGCAGGAGGCCCAAATTAAGTGGAAGCAGCTCCTGGGGAGTGGAGCAAAGGGACGGGGCAAAACCACATTTATAATAAAGGGGACTGCCAGGAGGCAGTCTAAGTGTGCAAGAGGCCCTGGTTTAAACATATTTAGCTTCCACAGGGCAGGCAGGCTGCTATTTTGGTCTGTTTGATTTATCAAAGCAGCCCTGGAGGTTGAACTTGGTGGGCAGGGCAGGTCCTGTGTCAAATAAAAAGTAAACGCCCCTAGTGTCAGGGCAAGGACAGAGGCAATGCAAACTAGTAACCCTGGGGGACCACCAGCAAGCCCAAGCCAAAGGCAACTGTAATATATAGAATAATGCATGGGGAAGTGTGGTTAATAAAAATTTTATGCGCATCTGAGCTGTGTTTATCTGTGTATCACACACAGAGTGTGCATAAAATCTGAATTTCCAGACTTCCCCATGTTTTATTTTTTTATTTACTGGTTAATGCAGAAATTGAGAGAGATGAAATCTGTTTCTGTGAACAAGAACATTTATTTAACTTGAGCAGAACAAAGTAAAACAGCAAACAGTTGCTCATAAGAAGGGAATGTAACAGCTTAATCTTTCTTTGTGAGGATTTTATATTAGTATTTTAAAGAAGTGCTTCAACAGAATTCATTACATACGAAATGTTTTTTTTGAGAACCTCCTGACCCATCTTTGACTTAGAAGTATAACCAGTCCAATAAAACAAAACTGAGAACCTATCTGGAAGGAAGTTTTAAATGAAGAACAATCTTATTATTATTTAATACTGCACCCGGCTTTTTTCTTTCAGTTCTCGGAAAAGTGTGTTTTTTCGTGCTGGCAGTTTTCTATCAGCAGCATGAGCGGACCAGCAGAGTGAGGATAGCTTCTAGGAGAGGTGCTGAGGGAGACTCGTGGCTGTTTCCGACAACCGTGCTTTAAAGAACTGTGCATTACAGAGTCTGCAGGGATCTGCCAGTGGTAGTTTATTGACCCTAACCAGTAAATACAAAACAATTAGGGTGATCTATTCACACTAGCTCCAGCCAGGAGCAGGGAAAGGGGACCGGGCAGGCCACAACAAGCCATCCAACATAGTTGTCACGGATCTAGCCAAGAGCCAGTAACCATTTCAGAGTGTTTCTCTGTACCCCGAGGCCCAAGCGGGGCATTTAGCATGGAATTCCATGACAAGTCATCAGCCTTAAGTCAAGAGGGCAGGACTGCTGTTTTACTATAAAAAACTTAATGTGTATGCCTGTGGGAGGAATGGCATAACCCATGGACTATGCAGAGTTAGGTATATCCCAGTCATTTAATCCAGGCTTCCCCTTACGTAGTGTCTGCCCAGGTATCACACCACTGATGACTGAAGAAACATACTGAAGCGCAAGTGCAAATGTTATTCAAAGTGACTGTGCTGAAACCCGATCAATTTAAAGAGAAAATGTCAGTGCAGTTAAAGAGACAGTGCTGAATTGTTGGTGAGCAGATCTGAAGGACAAAATCTGTTTTGTTCCAGGACTGCTTATTTAGAGGGACAGTGCCCAAAGTAAATGCATGCTTGGAGACTGTGAGACTGTCTTGCATGTATCCAATTTGCTTTATTTCCCTAAAGTTGCCCTGTTGTATTTTAAAACAACTGAACATTACCCTCAGTTGCCCTGTATTGTCACTGCATGCTCTGAGACTGAGATACTGGCCCTTGCATGCTGTGAACCCTTTCAAAATTGACTGCACTTGCTCCAAGAAACTGTGATTTGCCTTGCATGTTCTCGACCTGCTGTACATGTTCCTGAATTACCTTATAAAGGTTGCATGATCCAAATACTGCTGTGTTCAGCAACCCTCAAGTAAGGGGACAGTATGCTTTGGAGATTCAACTTTATTTCTGCCCATTGCATGTCAATGATTCTTCATGCATGATTCACAGACAGTTCCATCCAACTTCAGTGCCTTAGAGTGCATGAGAGTGCCTTAGAAAGGCACTAGCAAACAGGTTAGAAGGAGGGGTAGAGCAACAATGGGGAAACATCAAAACTGCCATCACAGAGGCAACAAGCCTTTGTGTGAAGCAAATAAACAAATCAAAACAAAAGATAAAGCCACTATGGTTCTTAAAAGAGGTGGTGGGGAATGTTAGGGAGAAAAAGACAGCATTTAAGAAGTATAAGGAAACACAGAAGGAGCAGAACAGAGAACTGTACCAGTTAAGGCAGAAGGAAGCAGGGAAGGAAGTCAGAATAGCAAAGGCCCGAACTGAGGAAAAGATAGCCAACTCAGTTAAGAAGGGGATAAAACCTTTTATAGGTACATCAGGGAGTGTAGAAAGACAAAGGAAGGAATAGTGAGGCTGAATAGAAAGGACGGTGGTGTGGCAGAGAGGGACAGTGAAAAGGCAGGGATATTGAATGAATACTTCTACTCAGTATTCACAAAAGAGGAGTGGGAGGTGCCTAATCCAGTTAACAGAAGCACTCTGGTTAGGGGGGTCAATTCCAGTCCTTTCACAGAAGAAAGGGTTCTGAAAGAACTCCTAAAACTGAATGTGGACAAAGCAATGGGGCCTGACAGAATTCACCCCAGAATTCTAAAAGAATTAAGGGGAGAACTAGTGACACCACTGACTACCCTTTTTAACAAATCATGGGAGGATGGTGTGGTACCCGAGGGCTGGAGGAAGGCGGATGTGATTCACCTTCACAAAAGTGGGAGCAAGATAGAGGCAGGAAACTACAGTCAGTTTTGACCTCTGTGGTAGGGAAAGCGATGGAATCACTTCTGAAGGAAAGAAATGTTGAGTACCTAGAGGCCAGTGGGGCACAGGACCCAAGGCAGCATGGGTTCACAGCGGGAAGGTCATGTCAGATGAATCTAATTGATTTCTTTGACTGGGTGACCAAAGTAGTAGACCAGGGAGGGGCTGTGGACATGGCCTACCTAGACTTTAGCAAAGGCATTTGACACAGTCCCACACAAAAGATTAATAATCAAATTAACCAGCCTGGGAGTAGGTCCCAGGGTGGTAGCCTGGGTAAAACACTGGCTGGACAACAGGACACAGGAGGTAATTGTAAATAAGGGTTACTAGTGGGGTACCACAGGATTCAGTCCGTTTTAATGTCTTTATAAGTAACATTGCAGAGGGACTGGAAGGAAAAGCATGCCTCTTTGCAGATGATACAAAGATCTGCAACAGGGTTGATACACAAGGAGGCGTGGAAAGGATGAGAAGGGACTTGGCAAGGTTGGAGGAATGGTCAGAAGTATGGCAGCTTGGATTCAATGCAAAGAAGTGCAAAATAATGCACCTGGGAAACAAAAACCCAGGGGAAGATTACAAAATTTGGGGTGGGGATAGTAACAACAACAAAAGTGAAAAGGGACCTGGGGGTAATCATATCAGATGACCTTAAGGTTAGCAAGCAATGTGAGAAGGCAGTAGGGAGGGCTGTGAGGATACTGGGATGTATAGGGAGAGGCATCACCAGTAAAAAACAAGAAGTTGTTACCCCTCTGTACAGACAGTTGGTGAGACCCCATCTGGAGTACTGCGTCCAGTTCTGGAGACCCCATCGATGTAAGGACATAGACAGGATGGTGGCAGTCCAGAGGAGGGCAACTAAAATGGTGCAGGGTCTGCAAGAGAAGCCATGTGAGGAGAGACTAAAGGAGCTTAATATGTATACCCTTGAGGAAAGGAAGGAGAGGGGGGACATAATAGAAACATTTAAGTACCTCAGTGGAATCAACAAAGTCCAAGAGGGTAGCATCTTTCAGAAAAAGAGATGTGCAAGAACAAGGGGACACAATTTGAAGATAGAGGGAACGGCTCAGGGGCAATGTGAGGAAGTATTTTTTCACAGAGAGGGTGGTGGACGCATGGAATAGCCTTCCTGAGGAGGTTGTGGGGTCTAAAACTGTGGGAGAATTCAAGAATTCATGGGACAGACATAAGGCAATTCTTGTGGGGGGTAGGAAGAAAAAGGCTATTGGTTAACTAGGATCTGCAACTTATTCTGTAGGTAGGGAAATGGGAAGACTGGGTGGGCCAAGCGGTCCTTATCTGCCGTCAAAGTCTATGTTTCATCTTGGCAAATCTGAGGCTAATCCTCAGAACAGGAATGGCATAGTCAGCTAAGGAACTCCTTGTCACCTGCTTTCTTCAGAGTCTTCAGGCCAACCCTTCACTAACAGTGACCTAAGCAGTGCAGGGAACCATGCCAGTTCAAAGATCGGGATCCGACACCTAGTGGGGTTGGGGTTTTTGTTTCAGGTTCTTCAGGGATTCATCCAGGGTCGACAGCCCGGATGCGTTCCAGACATTCAGCCTTGCCCAGGACTAGTTCCGATTTCTTCCCAGGGTCAGTGGTGATGGTCTGGAGTTTCTTTGGTATGCAACACCTAGTTCTTTAGGTTTCTTTTGGGGGTTTCTGGTGGTGGGTCAGAAGTTCTTCATTTTGCCAAAGTTCCTTGGAATTACAAGTTTTCTATTTCTCTTCAGAGTTCTTTGTGACAGCCTGGAGGCTCTACCCGTGGAATACAAGTTTGTGTGGTTCTCGTCTCCGGGTTTTATCAATGCTCAGTGGTTCAAATCCTTTGCTCTTGGTAATCGTCAATTCTTCAAGCCAACCAACGGAAAGCAAGTGTTCAGAGGTTCCTCTGTTCACATTCTTCCTGACCACATCATCTATAGCGTCCAATTGATCCATATAGACTCTGCTGCAGCACTGCACAACTTTTAGTGTTATAGCAAACAGTACAGTTACAGAGTGATTTTAGTATGCTGTACTCTTAAGACAAGTGATTTTAGAGCGCAGTAGTATCTAGAGAAGTGTTTTTAGAAGTACAGAAATAATAATAGAGTTGTTGCATATTATTGTTTGCATCTTTTCCTGGTTCCAATTTCTGTGGTTCATTTACTCAATAAAGTGGCCCCTTTTTGTGAGCTGTCTCCCCTGCCTATCCAT
This sequence comes from Neoceratodus forsteri, assembly GCA_016271365.2. Lineage (NCBI taxonomy): Eukaryota > Metazoa > Chordata > Ceratodontiformes > Ceratodontidae > Neoceratodus > Neoceratodus forsteri. Next base: position 1,072,245,564 of record CM057456.1, read on the forward strand.
TTTGGTGAAACTTCCATCATGTAACTAAATAGTCAATAAACCGCTTTAACCATGAACCAACCAAGACAGCACATTATAGTCAAAGACCTGACAGACTGGCAAATCTCATTCGACTCAGAATTTTCAGCTCACTTCACCTGGCATAGTCAGAGTCCAAGTTGACTGGCTGGTTTAGGTTCTCAGATCTCTCAGCTCACTCCACATATTACACAATGCCAACGTGAACATGACTGACCCAACTCACTGGGTCATTTCTCCAGTCCACACCTTTTTTCTGGGTCTTTTCACATCCTCAACTTCTCTATGGGCAAAGACCTGCTAATAAGGAGAGTACTACAGACTGTGCTCAAAATCAGTACATTTTTAATGATCAGAACTTGAAAAACGGTCCTTACAAAGATTCCTTTTCAGAAATTAGCACAGGTTTTGGCACGTTCTGAGTTTATCTTATATACCTGTTTTGTTATTCCTAAATGTGACATCATAAGTGATTAGTCTGGCAGAAGCAGAGTGGCTCTTTTTGGTAAGCTGTGATGCCACAGTTATTTATTTATTTCACATTCAGATTAATACCTTTGAGCCAAAATAGGCTTGTTTACAAAGGTTCCAAGTCAGAGCATACAGAACAGGACATAAAATACAGGTAGCTTCATATATGGCATCACATACAAGTCAGGTTACATAGAGGTAAAGGCTACAATTTTATACAAGGGTGTAATACAAAGTAGGCAGACATTAGGTACACAAGTGATTTTGTAACAATAAGTGCTAAGGAGAGGATGACAACTGCACTAAGGTGCGATACAGTGTAAGTGGTTACATGAAACAACTTGAGGCAAAAAGTTTCTAGATAGTAATGGAGCAGGTTTAGCTGCCAAAGGAGGCTCTGTTTCGTGGGTCAGCAGGGAGCTAGTTATAGTTAGGGGGGAAGGGTAGGGAGAAATGGAGGGATAGAGTGGGAGCACGGGAGTCCTAAGAGGTGAGATGAGGGAAGTGGGGTAGTCAATAGATAGCAAGGGGGAGGAAGGAGGAGGATAAGGTATGGGAGGGCCAGGGACAGAGCCATGGGAGGCAGGAAGGGTGTGGGGTGATGCAGTAAAGGAGGGAAGGATGGCGGAATAGGGGTGAGATGGGAGAATGGGGTAGGGTGGAGGGGACAAGAGAGGGGAGTGGGTAGGCTTAGGCTGAGTTCGGTGGGTGCCGTGAGGAGGGCAGGGAATACTGAGGTCATATGTTAAGGACAGCAATCGCAGTTAGTTGGGCAACAGTGCTGATGAGGTATGGAGAAGAATCGGCGTTAGATGCTGTATGTCCATTTCCACTGTGAAGTACAGTAACAATGCTGTTACAAACTATTACAGATCAACGAAGCACACCTAGCCCACTTGAGCACTCTGTTCCCCTGTGCATGACACACTCTCATTCTCATTCTGCAAAGTGTCACACAGCTGCATTGAAATGAGCAAGCTCCTTGGGCATTTTTGTTTCTTTTTCTTTTATTTCCATGTCAAACGTTTATGCTCCAGCCACTCGCCTGACTGCATGGATATACTCTGTTATCAGGGAATTTTTCCATTTTATTTCCCCTCACTGCCCCAAGCACGGGCCACTGCCTATGTCGGCCTCACTAATACACAACATCCCCACTGTGACAGAAACAAGCTCCCTAGCATAGCCACAGGGTCACTGATGTGGTGGAACCTGCTGACAGCCCTCCCTGGCCAAGACACACTGCTGAAGGGCAGCTGTCTCTGCCCGCTCTGACCCTTATGTGATGCTCAGAGTCTGTTAGTGAATCCAGGTCATCTGTGTTATTTCTATACAATTATTGTCCCTCTCGACCTATTATTTATTTATTGATTGAAGAGAATTGGAATTACAATCCTTTGAGTCATAGACTCCTTTGCAAAGGCTATTATATAAGAACACGTCCCACAATAGCACTCGAACAGTTGCAGTCTTAAGGCACTTTTGCACACAGGTTTCTCTGCCGAAAGAATCGTTACCTGTGTAGTGCCATTGCAGTCTGTTGTGCCTTCAGTTTACATGCACAGCAACATGTCAGCACACCCTGTCCCACGGTTCCTATTGGAGCAGTGTCTTGCATGAGAGCTAGTGCATGGGACACGCAGCTGCCGGAATGGCCTTTTCACACTGCGGGATGCAATGGAAGATACCAGGACGAACCACGCCAACCATGGAATGCGGTTCGGGTGAGCGTTCGCAATTGGAACAAGTGCAATTTACACGACAGTGGATGGAATGGTAAACTAGTTCTATAACGGCCACTCCGTTACACAACTGGTAGTGTGAAAGCACCTTTAGTGTGCCAGAACCACTCCCCTTCAGTTCATGGCTATAATACTCTTAGAATGCATCAGAGCAGTGGGGCAGCTAGGAAGAAACAATTTATAGGCTAGAACCCACTGGTGCCATTTTATAGCCCTCCCTCCATTGTAGAAATGCCCATATTTGTAACCAGAGTCATTGCACACTCATTACTGTACTTCAGGAAATGAGTAATGAGAACAAAAAATACAGCAGTAATTACTTGTATGAATTCAGCAGTATGTTTAAATCAAACGGAGCACAACACCAGTAGAGGTGTGGATATTACGCGGTAGGAGTTAAAAAAAATAATATCCAGTGCCCAGAATGCCTCCCATTCAATCAAGTTGTATGTCATGGCTTACTTGCAGTATATGTTCCTACACTCATGCATCGCACACAATTCTTACAGCTTTAAAGATCAGTGGCAATGCTTTGGTATTTTAAATTCTGAAACTTTTTGGGGGCATTCTGTAATAAAGGAAACACTATTAAAACAAAAAATATGTGTGTTTTGTCTTTTTTCTCATGTTGACACACATTGGCATAGCTTCTTAAATGATACTAAACTAACCAGCCAATTTTATTTTCTTATTACACAGCTCGGCTCAGTGCTCACTGTCATTGACATAAATGGAAGATGCGTGTGGGGTACAGGATCAGCTGTTCTGATTAGCTGGCTCGAGACCTTGTGACTTGGTTTCCAAGCAAATTTCCCATTTTCTTTGGTATACTACATTCACTTGTTAAAAACACAGAAGTGGATATAAAATAAAAATATAAAAACATTACTGAACAGTCGTGTGAGTCTGTTGACCACTGCTAGGTACGTACATTCAGAAACACAGCAGCTCGTTTCGTGACTACGGTCTGCATTGAAGTTTGGGTTGTGCTACTTGTCATATGAACATACAAACATATGAAGAAGCCAGGAGAAGGACACCATTTAGTCTGTTTAGTCTGCTCGTATTAAAGGGTCCACAGCTCGAGCTACTGTCCCTGTCCCTGCCCCCATCTCCCCACTCCTCCTATCCTCCCTACCCATGATCCTTACCTTCCCCTTATGTCTATCCCAGCCTCTCTTGAAGCTGCCCACTGTCTTCAACGAGACCACCTCTTCCGGCAGCACATTCCAAGTGTCTACCACACTCGCCATGAAGAAGTGCTTCCTGACCTACCTCCTAAACCTCCCCCCTCCAGCATAAGACTGTGCCCCCTCATGTTATGTTTGCCACTCAGCTTAAAGAGACCCTCCTGTTCCACCTTATTTATCCCTTTCAAGTACTTGAAGGTCCCAATCGTGCTCCCCCATCCTCCAGGGAGCACATGTTCAGTACCCTTAACCTCTCCTCGTATGCTCTGCCTGGCTGACCCACTATAATCTTTGTAGCCCTCCTTTGGACCTTCTTCAGCAGGTTAAGGTCCTTTTGAGGCATGGGCACCAGTAGTGAACTCCATACTCTAGATGTGGCCTCACCAGTGACCTGTACAAGGGCAGCATAACCTCCTCTCTCCTACTACTGATCCCCTTAGCAATGCATCCCAGCATTTTGTTTGCCCTTGCTGCTGTTTTCTTGCACTGCGTGGAGTACTTCAGGTCATTAGTGATCATCACTCCCACGTCCTTCTCCTCCTCTGATGCAGATACCTGTCCTCCACCCAGGTAGTACTCTGTCCTAGGATTCGTGGCTCCAGCATGCATAACATTGTATTTCTTGGCATTGAAACCAAGCTGCCAGATCCAGGACTACCTCTCCAGCTTTTCCAGATCCACCTGTAGGTCCTCTATCCCTTCAGCTGTGTCCACTGTCCCAGTGCTTGATGTCATCCATGAATAGGCACATTTTGCCCTTAATGCCATCCCCAATTGAAGAAGATATTGAACACCACCGGCCCCAGCACTGAGCCCTGTAGGACCCCACTGATGACCTCTGGTACCAGATAACTCTCCCCTCAAAACCACCCTCTGAGTTCTGTCCCTCAGCCAGTTTTCCACCCATCTGACCATCTTATCCCCAACCCTGAGATCCACCAACTTCCTGATCAACCTTTTGCGGGTCACAGAGACAAAAGCCTTACTGAAATCCAGATAGAAGATGTCTACCACTTGGCCCCTGTCTACTGTCTTAGTGACCCAGTCAAAGAAGTCAATCAGCTTTGTTTGAACCCGTGCTGCCTCACATCACTGGTCACCTTGTATGCTCTGGTTTTTGTTTTAATAATTATATGTTTAACTTTTTTTGGTTTTAAATAGTACCCAAACCAAGCTACATATTAGCCACTGCAGCAGCGCCGACAATGTGATGGTTCATGCATCAGAGTGCAAAGTGCATGCTGACAGCTCTTATCTATTGCATTTTCTGACCCCATTTTGAATCAACTCACTAGCTGATTTGAACACTCCTAGTCAAACGGCATCTCACGAATACTGCTGGCATTATACTGTATAAACAAAATGTGTCTAGTAGAGATACTTTTTTTGCTCCATTATCTAAAACAATATAATAATTTTATATTTCTATGTACTACACATGTGGGGGTTTCTCAGTAGAATAATACATATGATACAATAGCCCAACAGTATTTCAGAGGTGCCATTTGCCTAAGTGAGCTAAAAAATAGAAAATGCTGTTAGAAAATACGATAGTTAAGTGCTGTCAGCATGCACTTTACACTCTGTTACATAGACTGGAGTGAGACCGTGTACCTCATCAGCACTGCTGCAGTGGCTAATATATAACTTGGTTTGAGTACTATTTAAAAGCAAAATGTTACACATATAGTTATTATTTTTTGTTGTAAATATCTTTTTTTTATTAAAGTTTTCAACATATATATATATACCCATCATCAGGTCAGTTAATTCCATTTCTTTTATACATCACTTTATAAATAAAGGAAAAGAGTTCTGGGTTATAGCTTGTTACATACAGATTTATTTGGGTTTCATATAGAATACAGAGTTATTAGTTCATTATTAATTATTCACATTATACATATGTGTAACCCCTAGGTGGCACTATCGCAAGGGCTACTACCCCTGCCTGCTTGGCTAGTAGCAGGTTAAGGGGCCTGAGTTCTGAAACGGGTGCCTCCACCCGGAGATCAGGGTTGGTAGTGGTCAAGTTAACTTGGGCACAGCCCTCCGGGACACTGTAACCCCCCTCTTTCTCCTCTAGTGGCCTGAACACTGTACAATAATCACTTTCACAATACCCCTGGTACACCACACAAGTACCCACACTGTTTGCAGTTACCACCAGTGCTGGTTCCTCTGGTTCGACCCTGGGGACCCCCTGTAAAACAAGATTAAGCACAGCAAATAGCAACAGTACAGTACTTTGAGCACAAACTGGAATCACAGTCAGATTACACGTAGAAAAAGTTAGATCTGATTTATTCAGGGGACTTGAACAAGGGAGGGGCAAAATCAGGTTAATTAGCTTAAACGTTATATCAATCAAGCAGTTATGCATGCGCTTTGAGTCCCCCCACACAGTCCACCTCTGGGTACCCAGGTAGAGAAGAGATGGGCTAGCCAGGACAGTTGCCCGGGGTTGCAGCTGGTTGGGGCCCTGTGATGGAAAACACAACAAGCACAGTACACAATATTTGTAATCCAGAGCCAGAGGGCTCAGTTCGTAAAGGAAACGAAACAACAAGACAATCAGATGACACACTCAGATTAAGTTGTTGTTGTAGGGAGCTACCCTGGTATTTAGTCACGATACCCAAGACTGGACACAGGCTGGACGAAAATCGAGACTGCAGGTGGTTGATCTGGAATGCCAGGAGAAGCAGGGCCCACACAAGTCACAGAGGCGTTGTTCCTGTTCAAGCGTGGAGCAGGGGGCTGATCCCCAGGCAGGTCTTTCATCGATGGCTTCTCTGTGCAGTGGGTAGTCTGGCTGGGCCAGTCTGGCAAAGCCCAGACCGCATGGAGACAAGTTCAGAAGCAGTCCTTTTTGGGCTGGATACAGCTTCCAGCAAGCAGAACACAGTTCACACAGTGGGGAACTAACTCGCAACCCACTAGCAGCTCATAGAACATCTACATGTGCAGGAATTCTACTGTACCAGGCAAAGCGCTCCCCGGTCACAATCGCAAAGTCTCTGCACACACCGGGAGCTTAGGGGTAGCTGGAATTCCTGACAGGCCGATCGCATTCAGCAAAATCTTTGCTCTTCTTTAGGTTTTGCCTGACCCACTTCAGTAGCTTACTTTAGTCACATAAACTTGGATTTTTTTCCAAAATAATTCTCTTCTCTCCCTCTCAGGAGCAGCAGCAGACATGCAAGCCAAAAACTCAGCCCTTTCACAGTTTTCCCATGCAAATCCAATCAGGATTGCTGCCCAAAATACACTTGAGCTCTTCTCATTTCACTTCCCAGCTCAGAATTAACTGAAAATTGCCAGCAGCCCGGGACTTCCCCAAGATCCAAAAGATTTGGTTGGCTGATTTGGCGTCAGTCAAAGCAAGAGCTCCCCCTTCAGTTGCAAAAAAGGCGCAAAAAGTTAAAAACTACAGTTCCTACAGATTTTGACTTCAGACAGCTCCTGTAGTCCGGCTACATTTTAGGTCCCACCAGAACTGATTGGTCCAATTTGAAGACCAGGACCAAGATAGTGGAGACAAACAAAACAGTCCTTGCTAGAAAGAAGGCAGGTTAGACAAACTACATTATCATTATCACTCTAAATGATTTTCAGCAAATAGTTACATCTTTCAACAGAGTTCCCTCTCAGATTACTTAGGCTGCAATCAGGCAGCTCTTGAAGAGACAGTACACAGAGGCTATACAGGCTCTGGTAATCACATTTAAACTGCTAAAACGCAGGACACCAGCCTGGCAGTGAGCATTTAGGCAAGCTCAAGGAAGACTTTTTGGGAACCCCCATTTGTAGGGGGGTTACACATATAATTATTATTAAAACAAAAACTGAAGCATACAAAATGACTTGACTAGTAGCACAACACAAAGTTCAATGTGGGCAGTAATCATGAAATGAGCGGTCGTGTTTCAAAACAGATGTACCTAGCGGCGGCCAACAGACTCATACATGACTGCTCGGTTATGTTTTTATATTTTTATTTTACATCCATTTCCGATTTCAAGCCATGTTTTAACACGTGAATGTGATATACCATAGAAAATGTGAAATTTGGCCGACCTGCTGGTGCAGCGGGAAGATTCACCACTGCGATGCTTTTGACCCAGGGAAGAGAAGGCTTGAGCATCTGCCAACTGCTCACCTTCTTTCGGGGGGACGGGGGGTAGAGGACTGGTGCCTACTGACCCCTGGCGGAGGCCGGAGGAACAGCAGTGCATCTGGTCCAACTATCTGGGAGCATGACAGACACTGGCATCTTCCTTGTGTCCTGCACGTCACACTCCTGTGGGATAAAATTGGAAAATGGCGCACTGGTTGACTGGGTGGCAGTCTCCTGGATCCTTGCCACCTGAACTCCTGGACCACGATTCCCTGCCTCAGCAGCAAACAGGACCACTGGAAAAAAGCCAGTAAGGCTCATTCCCTACATAGGAAGGGGACCCACCTGATGAAGGGATACATCGGGGTACCCTGGGTGGCTGTGATGTGGGGCGGTGGGTGGTTGGGAAGCAGCACAGGATGAGAATCGGTCAGTGAGGGGCCCGAAAGAGTGATTGGCCAGTGTGCGGGGAGGGGGGGGCAACAAAAGAAAAGGGAAAATTTACTGGGAAACCAAGTCACAAGATCGTGAGCCAGCTAATCATAACAGCTGATCCTGTACCCTGCACATTTGTCATTGATGTTTCTCCTTGAATGACGTCAATGACAGTCAGCACCAAGCCAAGCTTTGTAAAAGAATGATTGCCTGGTCAGCTCAGTATTGGTTAAGAAAGTATACCAAAGTGTGTCAATATGATAAATAAGACACAAAACACATAACTTCTTTGTTTTAATAGTGTTTTCTTTATTACATGATGGCAAAAAAATGTTTTCTAATTTAAAATACCAAAGCATTGTCAATGATCTTTAAGAGTGCCACTGCAGGACGTACTGATATACGGGGAAACCAAGAGAGAAAAAGTGAGACTCTTTCACACCACTCATCCTGCAGTCTCATCAGCCATCATGTCACAGTCAGTGAGTTCACAGTACTGATGAGGTATAAAGGGGAATAAATAGCACTAGGCAGGGGAGTCTCAAAACAAAGTGCTGTTCTACAGATCACATCTTCTACTGGCAACCTGAAAACCTGCTGACTGGTTGAAGAAGAAAATAAAATATTTCCATGAGAAAGGCAACAACTGGTTACTGTAAAAAAAATTATATAATTTGAATACTGTAACTAGCACTTTAATTACTTTGCTATATTGCGAAGACTAAGGGCCCGATCCTCTGTATATTCCCTGCCCATCCACATGTCTGGAGGGCCAGGCAAAGCCACAGAGTGCCCCCTACACACAGGATGCACACCATAGTGGCACTCCATGGCATCTACAGTGAGGGACATCTGCCCCTATGCACCTGATCATGCCTATCACATATGGCTACGTGGTGGACTGCAGCAGACTAGGGACAGGTACGGGCTTTTGCCGCATCCACACTGCAGGATGTGTGGTGCAGATGGCCTGCGACGGGGGGGCTACGCAGCTGTAGCAGTTGCAATACAGGCTGCTCACTTCCTCTCCACCTGGCCACACATGTTGACCCCTGGCCCAATTAGCCCCCGCTGCCACCTGCCCCCAGTACCTTCAAGGTGTACTGTAGGCATCACCGACACTGGTCAGTGTATTTTAAAATTCTACAGTGATTCCACTGAGGACAAAGCAGTCCTGGGAAACTGCCATATCCCGGTATTCCCTGCTCCCTCTGCAGGCAGGGATCCACTTGTGGACTGGAATGGCCATCCGATTGGATGCCAGTGGTTTGGACCAGCTCTGCCCACCCCTGCCCCATCACTTGGCTCTGTACTTGTAGAGTGCAGAGGCAAGGGGCTTTGGATGTCATTCAGTCCAGATGGACATGGGGAGTGCAGAGCCGCAGCCGAGATACAGTCTATTTATGCAATTAGTAAACTACAGGAAGCAATAAAAACAGCACATACAGATTATGTTAGGAAGGAATAACCCTCTTCCTCCTAATGGTTACTACATGTAGGAACTACATACTGAAAGATAAGACCCAATGGACCAACCAGACTGCATGGCAACAGGTCAAAAGTCATGCTAAACAGCTAATCTATAACTCCCACTACACCTGAAATCATCAGCCATCTTCTACTGCCTGAAGTGTAAGCGTCTGAAATGTCCTGACAGTGCAGTTCCACCAGAGCTGTTATAGCCTTTGCTTCCTGTTTCGATATGCCGCCACACCTCCACACTAACTGATTAAATGGAAAAACCTCCCCTCTACTCTCCGCTTCTGCAGGCAGCTGCATCCTGCATTCATGTACTGTGGATCTGTAGTTGGCCAGCAAGGCAAAAACCAGCCATTCAAGCACACTCGTGTATTCGAAGAAATACTGACATTCTTCACTGCATCTGCAGTTTTTCTGATTATGGTCATAAAAATGAAGAATGGTTAAAGCATCAGTGCATGATAGCAGTGAAAATGTTGACTTACACTTGTAAGATACCAAATGAAGCTTGGAGCCTATTGCCATTGGTATGATTATTTTGTGTTTCAGATTTCCCGAGTAGTCTGTGTATGGAACTATTCCCCATGAACAGCAGAAAATCGGTTATGTGCTTTGCCCATATTTGCTTCATTTACTCTGAATGGAGTTGACTTGTTGTAGGGGTACAGTATGTGTGCAGAATTTTCAGTGCTTGAAGCTTGCTGGTATTTTTTTTTTTTGTAATACTGATGAACTGATGTCAGTCTAATTGCAATATTCACTACAAAGTTCCGGGAGCGAAATGTTAAGTGGGGTAATGATAACATGCAGACATTTAGCCAGAGATCCCACAATGCTGTTTGAAACCTGAATATGTTGCACTTTATGTCTGCAATTTGCACAAAATAAAAAGAAGCAGAGATCAAGAAATATGCTGCAGTGCACTTTTTTTCCAGAGTTGCCAGAAATCCCATGAATGCATTTGGGTTGTTGAGATTTCATCTGCCATTTCATCTGGCAAAGGGTTAGGAATCCAGTGCAGCAGGCACTCTCAGATAGTTCTGCATTTCCATTTGGTTGAGAGAGGGGGATATTGAGTAATGTGATTTCTGAGAACATGTTTTGCTACCTGGTGTGAGCTGGTGTGGGCGATTAAGGGGCATGCCATTTAAAAGCAAGTATTGTAGAGCTATTTAATATTGCATTTGTTTTATTTTGCAGTCTGGTACCTGCCGACCTTCTAGTGCAAATTAATTTTTGTGGGATGGGAGAGGCATCAGTTCACCAGTGAAAGGGTGAGGTGGAGTTGGAGAACAGGTGGTGGCTGAATCATAGACTTTTCTTTCCCTGGCAGCTGTTGTAGTGCTGGATAGGAGGAAGGTAGAGAGTGAGGGCTGTCAATTTTGAAACCGATCACATACATGGTTTCAGCATCTCCCCAGCACAAGACAGCTTTTGTGTTTGTTGAACCAGCAGCAGGTGTATTACAGTAAGTTTTTCACGTCTTTTTTTATTGTAGTTATTACTGAAGGAAGGGGCAGAAATAAAGAACAGCTGTGAGCAGGAGCAGATGTCTGCCGCATGGCTTTGGGTCTTAGGATGGCCATACATGGAGGCACAATGTTTTTTTAATTTTTTTCCTTAACCCCAAATCTTTATGCAAGTCTATTTAATTGCTTTCAGTTGTTTTTTAAATGCAGAATCAGAATAAAAAAGAAACATCAAGTACCAAGGCATGACATTCTAATTTCACCATATTAGCCAAAGGGAACATACTGAACATCATACTGCGAAATGGGGATTATTAGTGTAATAGAAACGTAGAAGATGACAGCAGAAGCAGACCATAGGTCCATCTAGTCTGCCCATGGGTTACCAGGACTTTCTAAGGGTCCCGGGACCTAGCCCCCCGCCACTCACTGTCTGTACCCTTGGCACCTAGTTGAGCTCTTACTCTGTCCCACCCTCTCTTAAGAGCTGCCACTGTCTTGGTACCCACCACCTCAGCGGACAGTCTATTCCATAGATCAATGACTCTTTATGTGAAGTAATATTTCCTCAGATCCCTCCCTGTAGCTTCCACTCATGTTCTCTTGTGGCTGAGCCTTCAGCACTATTTAAAAGTTCTGAGTGGGGCACTCTATTAATACCTCTTATGAATTTGGGTGTCTCAAGTCATATCTCCTCTCCTAGTCTCCAGAGAGTACATGTTCAAATACCCTAGTCACTCCTTGTATGAGAGCCTCTGGAGGCCCTGAACCATCTTGGTCACCCTCCTCTGCACGGCCTCCACCCTATCTTTGTCCTTCCTAAGTTGAGGGTTCCAGAACTGGATACAGCACTTCAGGTGGAGTCTCACTAGGGACCTATACAGTGGGAGAATTACCTCCCTGTCCCTACTGTCAAAACCTCTTCCTATACACCCCAGCATTTTGTTTTGCTGTAAGCCTTGCTGCATTGGCTTGAACGCTTCAGGGTATCACATATGATGACCTTAAGATCCCTTTCCTCATGTGAGGTGCTGAGTTGGACCCTATTAAGCCAGTATTCTGCTCTTGGGTTCCCTTTACCCAGATGCAGCACCTTGCATTTGTTTCACATTGAACTCCAGCTACCGTTTTTCCAACTTCTTCAGGTCTTTCTGCAGGCCCTTTACTGCCTCGACACTGTCTACCCTACCACCTGGCTTAGTGTCATCTGTGTAAAGAGGGCCAACTTGCTCTGAATGCCATCACCAATGTCACTAATTAACATCTTAAAAGAGGACTGGACCCAAGACCGATCCCTGTGGCACCCCCACTAGTGACCTCACCCTCAACTGACCTCACTCCACTGATTACCACTTTCTGTTGTATGCCCTTTAGCCAATTTCCCACTCACCTGACTATGTTCCCAGCAGTGCCTAGGACTTCTAACTTTCTTAATAGGAGTTTATGTGGTACTGAGTCAAAGGCCTTACTAAAATCGAAGTAGAGGAGATCCACTGAGTGACCTCTATTCATTTGTTTAGTCACCCAGTCAAAGAATATACTGAGGTTTGTCTGGCATGACCTCCCTGCCACAAACTCATGCTGCCTCCCGTATTGAAGTTCATTCTTTTCCAGGTATTCTGCTAGGTCCTGTTTAATTAGTGATTCCATTAATTTCCCAACTATGGATGTGAGACTCACTGGTCTATAGTTGCCGATCTCCTCCCTACTCCCTCCCTTGTGGAGAGGTACCACATCTGCTCTTCTCCAGTAGCTAGGCACGGTTCCCGTCTGTAATGAGTGGTTGAACAAATGTGCCAAGGGGTCAGACAACTCCTCGGCAAGTTCCGTCAGCACCCTCGGGTGCAGTCCATCTGGTCCAGGTGCTTTCTCTGTTTTTAGGTGCACCATTGCTTCCCTGACCCTATCGGTGGTAAATGCTGGTGTCTCCATTCTCAGGATCCCCCTATCAATAGACTTTACTCCAGTTTCCGGAAATGGTCCATTGTTCTCTTTGGTGAATACTGAACAGAAGAAGCTGTTCAGAGCAGCTGCCTTCTGTTCATCATCCTCAATGATCCTATTACCCTTCTACGAGCCAAACTATCCCCCCATTTTTCCTGTTCTCCTGAATGTAGCAAAAGAAGTTTTTGTCTCCAGAGTTGACCCCTTCTGCTATCCTAAGCTCTGCTGCCATTTTAGCTGCATCTCTGCCCTCTTAGCCTCTTTGCTTTTCAGGGTGTAGTTGTCTCATTCGCAATCCCCTTTGTCTTATATTTATGAAAGGCTACCCCTCTGCTCCTAATTGCTTCCCTGACCTGGCCCGTTAACCAAATGGGTCTCTTGTGTCTGTTCCTTTTTGTCATTGTCCTAATGCACAGTTTGGTGACTTCTAGAATGGCTCGTTTAACCTGCTCCCATATGTCATCTACTGCATTCTGATTCTCTTCGATCCAGAAAGTTTTTCTCTGATTAGAATTTGCTATATTTGTGCATTTCAGAAGACATTTTTGACAGTGAAAGAAAAATCTGCATACTCTTCTGCAGAGTTTAATACTGATTTAATTCATGTCAAAGGCCATCTACTAATCTTTCTCCGGTCTCTGCTGCGGCAGAAGTTAACGGCTGCCTGGCTGAGGAATCTTTTTTTTTCCACTCTCTCATGCCTGTCTCCTTTCTTTACTAACATACTAAAATGCCAGCAGAATAGGCCTAACGGTCTTTCGTGTCTGCTCGTTTGGTCAGTCCCCAACCTGGGTGCTGACCTTGCTGTCCCCCTTGCCTTCTCTGGCTTCTCCCTTCCCAGTTCCGGATATTCTTGCTGCATTGGATTTTGCTTCCAGAACCCTTCCCCTGTACCTGTCCCACCCTCTTGAACCCCTCCACTGTCTCTGCCTCCACCAGACCCCTAGGCAGTGCATTCCATGGCTCCACCACCCTCTCAGTGAAGTAGCACCTCCTCCTTTCTCCCTGAATCTTCCCCTCCAGCTTCCAGCCATGCCCTCTAGTGGCCCTTCCTCCTTCCTTGGCTCCTGACTGTTCCTCCCTATTTACCCTCTTCATGTACCCTAAAGACCTCTATCATGTCCCTGGTCCTTCTCTTCCAATGTGATATTTTAGCTCTTCGAGCCTCTCCTCATAGGTCCTGTCCCCAAGCCCCAAATCATTTTGGTTGCCCTCCTCTGGACCCTCTCCAGGAGGTTAATGTCCCGCTTCCAGTGTGGCCTCCAAAACTGCACGCAGTACTCAAGGTGCGGCCTCACCAAGCAGTTATACAGAGGGAGTATCATTTCCCTCCTTCTGGAGGTGATCCCCCTAGCGATGCATCCCAGCATCCTGTTGGCCTTGGCTGCTGCCCTCCTACAAGTCTCAGAGTTGTTCATCTTGACATCCACCACCACCCCCAGACATGTTCTCTTCTCCATTCGGTTTGTTGCAGCTGGCTCCATGATTGATCAGCATAAGACTGCTCTAACTCACAGCAAAATGTCATCCTGATCTGTTTCCAAGACAAGACTGGCAAGCGAATCTTATTTTAAGCACTCAGTATGCTTCCACTGTCCTGCTCAAACCATGAGCCATGATCAGCCTGCTTTCCTTTTTTAGTTAATGTCCTCACAACCTCCCCTGTCAGTCAGTCCCAATCAACCGCACAAGACATACTGTATACTTGATCTACGATAGCAGCCGGACCAGTAAATGCAGGTACAGAAAATTATTCCTTTACAGTAAAAAAAAAAAAAAAAAAACAGAAAAACTGAATCTAGGGGTGTATTGCCTGACTGTAGCTTTGCATTGGTGTATGTTATGTGGGTGAGCTGGTGGAGATCGGGGCGGAATTAGCATCTGCATGAGATAACTGATGTTTAACACATTCTTCACTAGCAAGTGCATGCAAATAGATGCTGGAGGGGGGTAGATTTAGAAGAGATGCAAGGAAATACTTCTTCACAGAATGAGTGGTATATTCTTGGAACAGTCTTCCAGCAGAGATGGCAGGGGCGAAAACAGTGGTGGGGTTTAAGAATGCATGAGACAGGCAACAGGGAATCTTAGGGAAAGGGAAGGGGGGGCATAGCTCTCGGCTGTCCCGGATTATGAGGGACAGCCCTCATTTTACCCCTCAAAACTGCTCTGTTCCCTCCTGGAAAAGGTGTTGCCCACACAGAGAATGTGCTGTAAATCCAAACTCTAAAGCTGAAATTCATAATATTTTAACACCTTAAATCAAAAACAAACTTAGTACAAGTAAAGACAATTGTTTTCACAGTGTGCATAAATTGAACCTCTACATTTGAAGATGTGTCCCTCATTATGAGGGGCAATGTCCTACATTGTCCCTAATTTTGAGTGCCTGTGTCCCTCATTTCAGTAACAAAAGGTTGAGGGTATGTGGGTGAATATGCCAGAGATCAAGCAGGAGCTGCAGTAATACTATAAGCATGGAAAATGGGCAGACTAGGTGGGCCAAGTGATCCTTATCTGCTGGCAAATTCTATACTGTAGTTCTGCGAGTGTGGGGCAGATGACAGAAATACATGTAGTTTTTGTGAATACATAAGATTTTGTGCAGAGGACCCGAGTTACCTATGCTGTGACTAGACAGACAGACAGACTGACTGACTGAACTATGGGTTTCTGTTTTTTTGTTTTTTTAATCCTTTCATATTTTGACCAGAACCCTCTCATCCCGCTGCATCTTCAGCCCCAAATCTGCATGAGTGAGACAGTGTGCATCCAATGGGCTTTCTTTCTTAGGTCACTGCTCTGGTGCTCCAGTCCCTGCTCATGGACTTGAGCCCCACTGCTCCCAGCACAGTGCCCCGATCCCCAATGCCATGATGCTGCACTTTCCTGGATCTCTGTTCCTTGACTAAGCTCCACTGTCTCACTCCCTGTCCTGCTCACCGTTCCTTTCAATGATCCTGCTACTGCCTGCCCCGATGCTTTCTGCCTTACTTCTCACTGCCTGTTGCTCTGCTCCACTCCCCTGACCCAGACTGTTTAACACTATTTTTTGCAAATAGTACAAGCTAACGAACCCAACAAACACCAGATATTTTGTGTCACAGCTGGATGCTTTATAAACAATGGATGCTTGTTTGGTTCCTGTGTTTGCATTATTTATACAACTAGTGTCAGGTAGTCTCTGTACAACTGCTTGGTGAGGCTGCACTTTGAGTATTGCATGCAGTTCTGGAGGCCACACTTAAAGAGGGACATTGAACTCCTGGAGAGGGTCCAGAGAAGGGCAACCAAAATGATCTGGGGCTTGGGGGACAGGACCTATGGGGAGAGGCTCGAGGAGCTAAACATGTACACACTGGAAGAGACCGGGGGGGGGAACATGACAGAGGTCTTCAAGTACATGGGGTGAATAGGGGAGGTGAAGTCAGGGTGCTCTGAAGAAAGGGGGCAACTAGAGGGCATGGGTGGAAGCAGGAGTGGGGGAGATTCAGGGGAGAAAGGAGGAGGTGCTGCATCACTGAGAGGGTGGTGGAGCCATGGAATGTGCTGCCCGGGGAGCTGGTGGAGGGGTTTAAGAGGGGGTGGGCTAGGTAAAGGGGAAGGGTTCTGGAAGCAAAGTCCAGTGCAGTGAGAATATCCGGGGCTGGGAAATGAGAAGACCGAGAGGGCGACGGGGGGCAGCAAGGTCAGTTCCCAGGGTGGGGGGCTGAACAAACAAGCAGATGCTAAAGACTGATAGGCCTGTTCTGCTGGCATTTTAGTATGTTAGTCTGGGTCAAAGGAGCAGGGCAGGCAAATAGGCTGTAAGAAATAGAGCAGGAACACTGGGTAGACAGCAGTGTCAGCGCTGATGCGCATACTCAGGGGTGATGACTTTAGTCTTCAAACCCTGATTAAATTATGTTATACTGCTAATTTTTTTAAACAAGTTTCTTTCTTAAGTCCAGCTCACAGTCTGCTATAAGAAAATGCTGTAAGCTGATACAGCATAAAAACTACTAAACTCGTCCATGCACAAGTTCACACTAGTGCTTCAGTGCCATTTGGTAACATGAATACGCTTTGCTTCAGGCAGTTGGGAATATGGACAGGATGACCAAAAATACTTGATAGTTAAAAAAAAAAAAAAAAAAAAGGAAATCAGTAAATCAATATTTAATGGCATTCTATAATTATATATGCCATGATAAGGCATACAGATGTCTGTGGGAACCTTCTGATATAGGGCTAAAAAATTCAGCCCAAAAGTTGACAGTGTTGCTTTTAAATTTCTGACTGTTCTATTGTACATTTAGGTTTCCAGCTGTTACCCAAATCATTTTAAAATGCTGTCAGAAGGGGGATTCTGAGAGTTTTAGATGGCTGTACATTAGTTGTTTTAGCTCCGCTAAAGAATTACATTTGGCACCGAATTTAAAAGGTAATGGCTTCAGTAACGAGATCAAAATTGGCTAAAGTAGCCGCCGAAGATAAAGTGGCTTCGATTGAAAAGTTTCTTAGCCCGCAGCAAGGGAAAGCTACTTCGACGTGGGAAGGGGCTGAAACTCCCGGCTGAGGAGGAGGAATGGTTTTCCCAGTAATTGGGCGTCCTGAGATGGCCGCAAAGCCGAAACAGCCAGTGACACCCTCATTGCAAACAATTCAAAACTTAATTCACGATTTTCGGCAAGAAATGCGAGTATCCCTAACGGAGGTTAATGCCACACTTGGGAGCATTTCAAATTGCTGTCCGCTAATCGAGGAGATTTCCACAGTCGAGCAACAGGTGGAAGCTGCTGAGGGTGTGACGGAGAAATTGTCAGCTCGTGTCCTGACTTCAGAGAGTGCACTGAAATACAGGTTACTCACCTGTAACAGGAGTTCTAGGAATGGTATATGTTGTTCATCCACACTCATTGGCAGGTATCCTTGCCGCTTTAAATCTTGCCGGAAGGTCTTCAAGCTTGCTCCTCCCACCCACCCGGGTGGTATAACTCTCAGCTCCGCCCATGACGCCAGATCTGGCCCGCTGGAAGCTCAGGTTGTGCGTCAGGCTGGAGGTCAGATGTGGGATGAACAATATATACCATTCCTAGAACTCCTGTTACAGGTGAGTAACCTGTATTTCTAGGACATGGATATGTTGTTCATCCACACTCATTGGCAGACTCAGCAGTTCTCCGGGAGGAGGGAGGCAAGACGCACACCTCCAATACTTACTTGGGAAAGAGAGACTGGAGAACCGAGGCCCCAAAACCAGCATCCCCGTGACTCAAGGTCGATGTGGTAATGGGTAATAAAGGTGTTTGCTGACTCCGGTAGCAGCCCTGCAGATTTCCTGGATAGGGACGCCCCTGGAAGCAGCCATCTGCTAGCAGTATGGCGGGTAGAATGAGCTCTTATCCTCTGGGAGGCTCCATGCCCGCCAACTTATAGCAGAGATTCATGCAGGAGGTTACCCACCTGCTTATCGTCCGCTTGGCTGCAGGTCTGCCAGATGCGGCTTCAGCGTAGGTGACAAATAGCGATGCAACCTCTCCTCGATTTCTCAGCCGCAGCCCTTATAATAAGCTTTGAGCGCCTTCAGGGTCCACAGAGTATGAGCCTATATTCGGCCTCCCGAGGTGTGATTGGGGTAGAACACCGCAGAGTCAACACCTGGATAAGGTGAACTCCGACACCACCTTCGGAAGGAATTTCGGTGGGGCGCAGGACAACCTTGTCCCTGTGGAAGACCAGGTAAGGAGACTGATGGAAAGCTCCTGAGCTCTCCCATCCTTCTGGCTGACGGATAGCCACCAAGAAGGCGGTCTTCCACGACAGGTGAGAGAGAGCACACTGTGCATAGGTTCGAATGGCTTGCCCATGAGCTTTGCCAGTACAGCAGTAGATCCCACTTGAGGTGGGGTTCCTGCGCTGGAGGGGAAATGTGATCAAGGCCTTGAAAAGCGCCAGACCACCTTCTCCTCATGCACCGACTGCTTCCCAGCCCGCGCCTGCAAGCAGAGATGGCTGCCAGGTGCACCCTTAGGGTCGCCGACCTAAGCCCTTGACTAGAAAGGGACCATAAATAGTCCAAGATGCTTGCCAAGGAACAGGAGGAAGGGTCCAAGCCCTTGTTCTGACACCAAATGGAAAACCTTTTCCATTTGAAGGCATAGCATTTTCTGGTCGACTCTACGGACGCCCAACTACATTGAGGACCTCGCCGAAAGACCCAAGGCCTGGAACTCTAACCACCAGGAACCAGGGCCAGGTGCAGGGATTGAAGGTCCGGATGGAACACCTTCCCTGATTGACTGAGAGCAGGTCCGGGCGAGCTGGAAGCTGCCAGAGTCCTGGAGCTGAGACTGAGGAGATCTGGTACCAGAACTGGCGAGGCCAGTCTGGGGCTATCAGAATCACCTGCGCCTTGTCCCTCCTCGCCTTGAGAAGCACCTTGTGGATCAAGGGAAATGGGGAAAGGCGAAAGAGGCCCGGGTCCACTGCCTCGAGAAGGCATCCCCTGCAGCGAGCCCTGCTGAGGGGCGGCATGGAACAGACTCAGCTCGCTGCCTCCTGACAAACAGGTCCACCTGAGGTGTGCCCAATGGGAGAACAGATGCTGTACTACTCCGCAGGAGAGACCACTGGGATGCAGCCCCTATCCGCCTAGGCATCGGCCAGGGTGTTGGAGGCCCGCCACGTGAATGGCTAGGAGATCCGCCCAGGCTGCGCAGACGAGTGACCAAATGCGGAGAGCTCTTTGCATAGAAGCATGGAGCGGTCCCGCCCTGGCGGTTTAGATAGTACATGGTCGTGGTATTGTCCGCCTGACTCGACCACTTGACCTCGGAGGAACGGAGCAAAGGCGTGAGAGCTAGGGCGGACCGCCGGAGCTCCAGCAGGTTGATGTGGCATCGGACTCCCGAGGACCAGAGGCCATGAGCCCGGTTGCCCCCAGATGGGCACCCCAACCCATCAGAGAGGCATCGGTCGATAGAGAGACCGCTGCCTGGGCGGATTTAACGGATGCCCTCCCGTAAAATGATCTGAACGGTCCACCACTGGAGAGCGCCCACATCCCGTGTCACCGACACAAGCTGGACCAAAGGATCGAGCGCCAGACCACTGGCTGGCCAGTCCCCACTGAAGGGGCATGTTCCAGCGGGCCAACGGACCACGCTGGTGCAGGCCGCCATGAGACCCAGGAGGCGCAGGGAAGTCCCGGAGGCGCACTGCCCAACCAGAAATGATCGGGCAAAGGAGGAAAGAACCTCGCCCTGTCCGCCGAGCCGCGCTGGCTCAAGAGAGTCGAGCTGCGCCTGGATGAATAGAATCACCTGCTTCGCTCGAGTTCTGACTTCTTGGCCTTGATAAGGAGGCCCAGTTGAGAGCAGACCTGGAGGGCCAGATTTCTGGACCACTCTGCCTCCTTCCTGAGGGAGCTGCTATCAGCCAGTCGCCGAAGGGTACACCTGACCCCTTGGCGCCGAGGGAATGCTGTCACCACTGCCATGCATTTGGTGAAGACCCTGGGAGCTGGAGACAAGTCAAGGGCATGGCTTGAATCAAGAGGGATCCTTCCGCCGAAGCTTAAGGAATCTCTGGTGAGACGGATTGATAGGGACGTGAAAACACGCCCTGCAAGTCCAGAGAGCAGAACCACACGCCTGCTCCAAGGATGGTATTATCTGAGCCAGAGTGACCATCCTGAAGGTTCGAGACCTTAGGAACTTGTTTAGGTCGCGTAGGTCGAGAATGGGCGCCAGCCCCCGTCCGCTTGGAACCAGGAAGTACCTGGACACAAACCCTGGGTCTGAAGGAGGGTCCACCACCTCTTATCACCTCCTTCTGGAGGAGGAGAGCTAGTTGGCTTGACGAGCCGCCAGTGAGGCTGGGGATCCCGGGTCCTCGAGGGCGACGGCTCTGAAGGGTGGTGCCTGTCAATTCCAGAGGCAGGCCTCTTCCCACCACCTCCAAGACCCACCTGTCCGTGGAAACAGCGACCAGGCGGAACGGAAGTTCTGGAGCCGCCTCCACTGGGGACCCAGGGATAAGGTGACGGGAATGGGGCGACACCTCAGCCCGTCACTGGGCAGGCTTGGAGGAGGGACCGCCGAGGGACCTCCTGGGCCTTTTCCTCCTGCCTCCTGTTAGAGGAAGCCGGCTTGGGTTTGGGATGCCAAGGTCGAGCCTGCTGGCCCTGACGCTGTTGGCGGGTGCGCTGGGGCACAGAAGGACCAAAGGGCTTAGGCTGTGGTTTAGGCCTTGTCCTTCTGAGCGAAGAGACCGAGTCCAAGGTAGCATTGACTCTCGATCCTCTGCAGGTGACCTTCCACCCCAGGCCGAAGAGGTCAGTCCTCAAAAGGGACATCCGCCAACTTGTGCTGGGTATCCAAGCAAAGGTGATATCCTCAGCCAAGCCCGCCGACGATAGCCACTGCGGCCGCCACCGATCTGGCACATGAGTCCCCTATATCCAAAGCAGTCTGGAGCTGCTGTTTGGCCACTGCCCTGCCCTGGTCCCGCACCTGCTTAACCGTAGTCTGCAGATCGGCGGGAAGATGAGGGATGACCTCATCCAGGGAGCCCAACAGGGCATGAGAAAAATGTGCCATGAGGACGGCCGAACTGGCCTGACGAAGGCCGAGAGAGGACGCAGCGTAGACTTTTCGCCCGACATAGTCCAATTTCTTGGACTCCTTGTCAGGAGGTTTGTCCACATCCCTGGCTTTGCCGGCGCGCCGGAAAACGCTGTCGGTAACCAACCCCTCAGCAGAGGGGTGTTCCGAAAAACCGGACAAGGAACCGGTAGGGACCGCATACTTCCTGGCCATCCTGGCCGAAGGCGCAGGGCAGGAAGCAGGGCGCTGCCAAAGCTCCAGTGCCGGACCCACTATGGCCTCGGCCACCGGAAAGGCCTCCGTCGGAGAATCCCCTCGGTCCAGAATCTCCGTGAGGGGATACCTGGCCCGCTTGGAAACGGGTTCGAGCTCCATCCCGTGGACCCGAGATGAGCCAAGTAGTCCCAGGAAGGACGACGGCTATCGCCCATTGACTGACCTCCTGAAGACCCAAGTCCAGTCGCTGGAGAAAAAGGAGGAATCATCTTCGGACTCGGAAGAGTCCTCAAGAGCTGCCTCTGGCCTGAGCCACCCTTCACCTGCCGAGGTCGATCGGGAGTGAGGGTAACTGACAGCCGATGGGTAGACCTCAGCCGACCGAGAATCTTTGGTCGGAGCCCCAATTGGTGGCTGTGGAGGCGGAGGTTCCACCGAATCGGTGGAGCAGTTGGTTTTGGCCAACAACCGCCTGGGTATAGGCCTCGGATAAGTCGAGGGGTTGTGTCGGCTGTTCCGTGACAAGCTTTTAATGGCCGAAGCGACGGGTTGGCTTATTCCCGCCAGGAGGAGCTTCGTTGCAACATAAGGTCCTCGTACTGCCGACGTAATTTACGCCAAGCCTCCTCATCCGAGGAGGAGGATGAGACGCCGCCTATCGCGGGGTGTCAGACCGAGACCGCCTATGACGGTGGGACCGGCTGACCGCGAAGAGGTCCGAGACCGAGACCGGAGTCCCGGAATTTCGAGGTCGGTGCGGGAGGTGTCGGCCGGAACCGCACTCCTTCGGCTCGGATGGTGCATCCGAGGGCCCGGAACCGGAGGCACAGGCGAGGCCACGGATCTCAACTCCTCCGGGAACCGGAGAGGGAATCGGCTGCAAGGCGACAGCTCTCAATGGGTCGAGAAAAATCTCGACTTCATCGGTGGGAGTATCGGTCAACTGACCTGACGGGGACACCGTGAGGCCAGTGGCCGAAGCCGAGCGGTCGACCGAAGCCGACGGTCGACGGCCCGGGGAGAGGGACCTTTCCCGCTCCCAAGAGCGTCGACGGAGGGACTTACCCTTGTCCCTCTTTTTGGACCGAGAATAAGGTCCCGCCAACGTAGGCCCTTCTCCTTTAGTGGAGAGGGACAGACAAAGCTCCTTAAAAGAAGCCGTAAGAAGAGCCCAGAGAGAGCGGATAAATGCCGCGCCGAGGAAGATACGCCCGCGCCGCCTCTTCGAGGGCGACCATCCGCCGAGCTGATCCGCCGAGCCCGCCGCTGGACACCGCCTAACCGGGCCTCCTTGACTTCACCGAGGGAACGCTTCGGACGGCCCAGTTGTAATCGGGCAGCACGTCTTCGAGGACGAGGTCGAGAAAGATGAGCACAGGTCGCAAGCCCGCGGGTCGGCTCAAGGCCTAAGCAGTAGACACACGGAGTGTGGATCCGTCTGAGACATCTTCACCTTGCATGGGCATCTCCGAACTGGGAGTCGATTGGTCCATCGCAGTCACGCGAGGATAGAAGACTAAAGTCTTTGCAAAATTTATTTTTTTAAATCCAAACGGAGAAATAGGAACTAGTCTCAAACGAGAGCGTTATGAGGGAACCTGAGCTTCAAGCGTAAGGAAGATCTGGCGTCATGGGGCGGAGCCGAGAGTTATACCACCCGGGTGGGTGGGAGGAGCAAGCTTGAAGACCTTCCGGCAAGATTTAAAGCGGCAAGGATACCTGCCAATGAGTGTGGATGAACAACATATCCATGTCCCTAGAATGCTGTTTTACATGAACAACTAGCAGCTATGAATAAAACTGAAAGAATAGAAAATACCCTCTTGATAAAAAATCTGAGAATTATTGGGCTCTCTGTAGACACTGATTATTCGGACCTGAAGGATTAAGTTGAAAATCTACTTACTATTATTCTGTCTTTGGATCAGCCTTTGGTATTGGATTCTGTTTTTCAACCACAACTTAGGGAGAGAGCAACAAGGATCAGCTGCTAGATATGTGATTGTTACCTTTCTTTCGATTTCAGATTGAAATAAGGTTTTGAGTTTTGCAAGGCAACAAAAGGGAGTAATGTATGAAGGCAAGAAGTTACACTTTTACCCTGACTTTTCTATGATTGCACAGTGCCGGAGGAAGAGATTTTTGAACATGAAATCGGAGTTTGTGGAGGCTGGAATACCCGTAGTTCTGCATGTTCCAGCAAAATTAAAGGTTACTTTCCAGGGAAAAGTTTATTACTTTCAAGATGTGGACAAAGAAAAGGAGTTTTATGAAAAAGAATGTTGCACTCCCGACGGACAATGATTCGGATCTGGAGGAGAAACCAGCATATGAAACCCATTACTTGCCGGTAGTTACGTAAATGCAACCAAAGAGTGGACTATAATTTTTTTTCATACTTAAAGATAGTTTTCTTCAGTGAGTGAAATCTGGGGCATGTTTCTGGCTTTACTGGATTTATTATAAGATAAGTTTGGTTGGGTGTTAAAGCTTGGAGCAACAATGTTTTATTTTATTTTGAAGATAAGATTTAATTTAGTTAATACTATTTGATCCTTCAAAAATAAAAATAAAAATTATTTATACTTTTTAAGAATTTTTGACTTGAAATTGGAGATGAAATCTTTCTTTGTTGATACTATTTATGTAAAAATAATTTCTCTCTGATATAAAAATAAAGTATACAAAAAGAGTAACTATAAAATGCTGTCAGCCAGTCAGAATGTTACATTTTCAAGCACTGGTTTTCAGTATCTGACTTCCTGCCAGCCCCACCCCCTACTCCCATCTTGCATCATCTTTCCTGACAGCCCCTCTGTACTCCTCCAGCACCCTACCCTTAGGGGTCAAAAGCCAATCTGAATCAAATGCCTCTTCTCCCCTCCCCCACAATCCTCAATTGTTGACTGGTTGAGAAGGAATGATGGGCAGATTATTAGTGGCTAGCTCAGTCTGTATATAGACCCTTCTCTCTCCCACAGGTATGAAATTAGACTGAGTAGCTGAGAGTTGTGATGGGGAGTTACTACACTCTACACTAGCGTTTCTGTAGACAGCAATCAAAGCTCATTGCTATACACAGATATAGGCACACACAGCATTCACATCGGCTGTGAAGGTAGCAGCTTGCCCTCTCCCTCCTTCCCTTCCTCCCTCCTTCTCAGCATGAAGGAGGGTGACACTGTAGTGGGTCGAATATCAAGGTGGGGGACAGGGTCAAAATATAGGGGAAAACAAATGAAAAAGTATTTTAAGACAAGCACAAGGATTTAAGTGATGGTTACATAAACAGTAACCTAGAGTTAGTACTGCTTGTTACTACACAGGATTAAATTAAACGGCACCACAATACTTACTGAAGATGCTGCCCAGCTGTTGTAGTTGTGATGGTCCTTCTCCCTGTGGACTGAAGCAGCATCTACTACGGCTGCAATGAGGTACAATACAGTGGCACTTCCATTGAAACACAGACCCTGGAAAGGTGAGACAAGCAATCAGGCAACACGTGTATCCCAGTGAGAACCAACTATAATCAGACATTTTCCTGTGACCAGCTCAAATCACAACTTTGGTTTGCTTTTCAGCAGCCTAAGTTTACAATGTTTTTCATAGTTCTTGTTGTTTTTCCTCTTTCAGTTGCGCTTGCTGAGAAACAGTGATTAAGTACACTGTGGCGTATCTAAAACTTTACTGGACAATGTTCCTTTACCTTTCCCCTTGCCCCTTCCCTTATTTGGGGGTCACCATAACCACATGTGCATTCATACTTGTCAAGAGCTCCACTTGCCACATTTATGGGTAGCTGCAACAAGTGACTGTCCTGTACTGTTCCATAGGGCAGACCTTGCTGCTTGTGTCACTTTCGGGAGTGTCCCAACAGCAGTATAGAAATGCAGGAGTACAAGATGTTTTGTCAGATAGTAAAATCCCATCCAAAAACACTTCTAACTCCTGCCACTAATTGGGTGAGGCTTTCTCTGGCCCAGTGGATTTCTAGGGGAAATAGAAAAACTGAGCGTATCTGATTACTAAGAGCCTTGTTAGTTGGCAGTGGCTTTGATTTGGAACAAACAGTCATTTAAAATATGAAAGAAAGTATCTGAAAAAATATGCCCCACTCAGGGCCAGGTTAAGGCAACCTGGGGCCCTGGGCCCAAGAGAAATCTGGGGCCACCCTCACTGCAGCCATGCACCTTCGCCATGACCGCACCACTTGGCTATTGCATATCAGTTACTGAAATATGAAAACAATGTTCTCACTGTCCCTAAAAAGTGGCACAAAATGCTTCAAAATTAATGAAACTGGCAGGCCCAGTGGAGCTGAGGGTTGAGGTGCTGGACGTCACACCTTGTAGCCATTGGCAACCCGGGTTCGGTGATGGACTCAGGTTGCTGAGGGTTGGCCAGGGGTAGAAGGATTGAGCACACAATGGCTGCTCTCCTTCTCCAGGGAGAAGTGGGATGCTGGCCCTGCCACTATACCGCTGGTGCGGTTGGGAAAGCAGATAAACAGGGAGGGGCCGACATCACCCGAGGACTGGCGCAGAGGCACGTCTCTACGTACCTCCGTCTCATTGGTTCTCCTTCAGTGCTGACGTCAGCAGTGGGTGGACCAGAATAAGGAAAAACACCCCATGGCTGATCTAGGCAAAGGGCTCCTGCACCACTGCGACCATGGAGGAACTGGAAAGGAGCTTCAGTTGTATGTTCCACTGAGGATTGGAGGAGGTAGCATGGACTCTTCTGCCCCACCCGGGTGGGTCAAACCGGGTCTCTAGAGTTGCATAGGAGTGGGGCACCTATGGGAGCATCCTCCCAGTCCTCATGGTGCAGACTGGGTGCATTGGGATGCCTGGAGAGAGGGACCAGTCACGGTACAAGAGGGAGTATAAAGAGATAGTAAAAAAAAAAAAAAAATTTAATGAAACTAATACTGTCAGTATGGAAAAATAACAATAGCCTGAGTTTTGATAATTTAGAGAAAATAATTAATAATAGGCCCAGTAAAAACAATATTTTGTATGCAAAATGTCATGATTTGCACTTTTCCAAAGCCCCCCAACCCCAAACACACATGTGTGCACTCGCAGTCTGGGTGTTATCATACTGTCCTGTCAGGTAGTATGAATCAGGATGTGGGAGTGTTGTTGGGTTGGGTAGGGACCGATCTCTAAAACAGGCTAGGTCCTGGGTGGTGTAGGACTTAAGTTTGTGGTTTACTAGGGGGGTAATGAACTTTAGAGATTATACTGCAAAGGGAGTGATTATTGGAAGAATTTGAAATCATTTCCAGGATCAAACATTTCTGTATTGATAAGTAAGCCAGCCAGTCAGGATCCATAAATAGCAAGATTTACTGACGGGAATCTTGAGATACATTCATTTGTTCACCCTGAAAACAGCTGTGTCAAGGTCAGAACTTCAGTATGAGCGAGATGAGAGAATTTAAAAAAGTGTATGATTTTTAATTGTACCACTGAAACTTATTGTACATTTCTTAATTTTAGGAGTGAGAGTAAATATTTATGTAACCCCCCTGCAAATGGGGGTTCCCAAAAGACTTCCAGGAGCTTGCTTGAATGCTCCAAGCCTGAATGGTGTTTGGCATTTAAGCCATTTATCTGTGAGGGTTTTTAGAGCCTCTGGTACTGTCTCTTAAAGAGCTGTCTGCTTGCAGACATAATTAGTTTGTATGGGGGGAACTGTGTGTTTCTCTGCTTGAGTACCACTCGACCTGCTGCCAAGTCACTCCATTTTTGCAGTCACTAGGAGTGCAAAGGGAACCTATCTGAAAGATATAACTGTTTGCCAGAAATCATTTAGAGTAATAATGAAAATACAGTTTGTCTAATCTGCTTTCTTTGCAGTCAGAACTGTGTTTGCCTAGTTCCCCATTCTAGTTTTGAACTGCTGAACTGGACCAATCAGTGTGGGTTAAGGTAGCTCTAAAATGGTGCCATGGACAAATCAGAACTTGGACTCGTAATCTGAGCCAGCCACAAGAGGATTGTACGGGCAGTGACTCTGGGAGATGTAGTTTGGACTTTGGCGCCTTTTTGGACCAACAGGGGCAGTCTATTGTGAGTGACAGCCAATCCAGCCAAGAACTAGGAGGAACTGAAAGGAAGTGCCCGGTTTTGTCTGCTGGAGTTTCAGTTGATCTCTGGCAGTGAAGAGGGAAGGAGCCCTGTGCTTTTTCGGTGTGCAGTTTTAGTCGGGAAACGCGTGTAAGGCCCTGAGTTCCGGTCTGCAGCTTGTGTAACTGCTTGTTAGGACTGAATCCGTCCTGTGAAGAGAATCAAAGGATATCTGAAGAGTAGAAACCAGACTCACCCTGTAGAAGACTGGAGAAATTGCTGAATTGCACTCGGTCTGTCAGGAACTGAATCTGCTGTGTGTTCCCCGGTATTGTGCAGTAATTCGATCGGGATAGAGAAGCAGCCTGCCTGGTATAGTACTTCTTTACCATATAAATGTGCGAGGAGGCTTGTGTAGCTCAAGTGAATCCTGCTGCCATTAAAGGACTTTTGCCTGTTACTGTTTACCATATAAATGTGTGAGGAGGCTTGTGTAGCTCAAGTGAATCCTGCTGCCATTAAAGGACTTTTGCCTGTTGCAGTTTGTCATATAAATGTGTGAGGAGTCTCGTGGAGCTCAAGAGTAGCCCTGCTGACGTTGAAGGACCCTAATCTTGTTTGGAGGTCGTGAGTACTAATTCAGGGTCGCTCCCTGTTGAATTGCCACATTGAATCCAAATGGAATTACTGTACTGCTGACTGTTTAATTCTCCTTTTCTCTGTGTGAAAGGGCCCCTACCAGCTGCCACGGTTTGGACTAGCCACTAGGGCTTGGGTACCCAGGGACAGTAACTGGTAGGGATAGGCCTGTGCACAGAGACATAGGTAGATGATGTAAAGTGATAAGCTAATTAACCTGATTTCCCCCTGTCCTTGTTATATCCCCCTAAATAAATCAGAGCTGCTTGTTTCAGCAAAGTTATACTGCCTGAGGTATTTGTCTATGTTAAAGTATTGTACTGTGATTGTTGCACCGTATCTTCTTATTTTACAGGGGGTCCCAGTGCCTGAACCAGTCCTGGGGGTAAGTGTATACTGTAAAGGTAATTCTGATATACTGTGTGGGCCACTAGTGGGAAGAAAGGGGGGTTGCAGTATCCCAGAGGGCTGTGACCAAGTTAGTTTAACTATTGCAAACCCTGACCTCTGGCTGGAGGCACCCGCCATCGGATCCAGGCCCCTCAACCTGTTAGTGGCAAATCAGGCAGGGGTAGTAGCCCTGGATAGCGCCATCTAGGGGTTACATCTTGGAGGCTCACCGCTGGGATTGTGTGTCCTCTAGTGGCCATATTTACGAACCACTGTTAAGAAAAAATGGGTACCCGACAGAAGTGGCTGTGCACCGCTGGTGGAGTGGTGTACTGGGGAGGAGATCGACCCCCAAAATGCTATGCTTATCCTGGACATCCCCCTGGGTATCAATACGGACACTGTACAGGGAGTACTTTCCAAGGTGGAAGGTTTACAAAACCCTGTGGTGGTAGGTCAGCATGCTAATCTGCTCACCCACACTTTCCTGGCCCTAGTAGAGTTTAAGGATCCCATAGATAGCTCCAAAGTGCTACAGACCATTACCCCAGAGGGAGCCCTCACTGCCTGGAGAGTGATAACTAAGGACAGTAAAGACCTGGGAATGAGCCCCCACCACTGTCTGAAACTTTGAGGAGAAATTTACAAATGGTTGCTGGGGAAGGGAAAACTGTGGAGGACTTAAAGAAACTATTCTTGCCACCTGGGGTGTTCTCCCCAACACCCTCTCCTGCTCCAGTACCCGTAATGGTGGCTGAACCAATGCAGACTCCTATTTCTGCACCTGCCATTAGTCACGACTCTTACCGAAGGTTGAGGATCTTCTCTGGCACCCTCCCCACCCCCCAAGGGGAGGATGACTGGGAGACCTGGATAGACTATGTTGCCCCCCGCGTTAGAATGGCAATGCTCAGGCGTTTAAAAATGTAAAGAGGGTTAGTGAGAGCCTCCCAGGTCCTGCCCTGGCTACCATCCGTACAAACGGGCCAGTAACCCTGAAGCGACTGCACAGGCCTATCTTGAGGCCTTGGAGAATGTGTATGGGAGCCTAGATTCTGATGAGGACCTATGGTGGAGAGTAAGAAATGCACAACAGTACCAAGGGGAGTTGTTGTCTGTGTATGTATCTTGGCTGGAAAAATTGTTGCAAGAATGAGTCAGAAAGGGTAGTTTGCCAGCGATTGAACTGGACCGAACCAGGCTGGACAGGATCCTTAAGTCTGCCCCCTTCTCAGAACTGCTGTTGCTTCAGTTACGCCTGGCAAATCGACTGGAATCCCCACCCTCCTATGATGAGTTAATGAGAGAAATTCGAGGAGTTGAGAAAAGGCGACCTCGGAGGGACCTGCACCAGCTGCGGCTACGACCGAGTGAATGAGGGTGACCCATCATGAAGTTCAGGGCAGAGGTTGGCAAACAATGAGTGCTCTGACAAGGAAAAAGATATGCCACAATGGGGCGAACTGTTGAGAGAGATCCGGGAATTCAAAAACAGTCCCTTTATGAAGGCCACGCCTGCAAGTACGGGCCCCAACCTATATCCGACTGCATCTGCTCTGGGGGTGGGGGTACCCACCCATGTATCTCCTGCTGATAACAGCTCCAAACTCAATTCCTTGACCATGGAAGTGGAGAAACTGACGAGATGTCTCCAAATGCTTATCACGCCGCAGACAGAGATGGCACCCAGGTTTCCAGTTAGTAGTACCCCCGGCCTGGCTCCCAGTGTGGCGCCTCGGCCAGCTCAAACTCCAGAAAGTATGTTTTGCTATAATTGTGGGAAGGATGGGCACATGAAGAGGGAATGCCGGTCCCCAAAAGACATTGACAAAGTTGCATATAGGCTACAAGGAGAGCTTCGGAGAACAAATCAGTGGTTAAGAGGTGCACAAAATGATCCCAGTGAGGGCACCAAAAATGCTAACTCGCGTCCTTTTGTGGCAAGGTCAGTTGCCCAGGCCCCTGCTACCGCCTCTCCAGACTGGTCCAGAATAGTGGGTCCCTCCATGGAGACCACTGTAATGGTGAATGGAGTGTCTACAAGAGCTGTATTAGACAGTGGCTCCCAAGTGACAATTATGTTCCAGGATTGGTATCAGAAGCATTTGTCAGATGTACCCTTACAACCATTAGAAGGACTGCATGTATGGGGTTAAGTGAGAAGGCCTACCCTATTCGGGTATATCCAATTTGGCTGTCTTTCCCCACCTCCGTGGCTGGAGTGGCCGAACAAGTAGAGACCCTAGCCTTAGTGTGTCCCCACTGGACTGTATGATGGTGTCCCTTTGTTGATTGGAACAAATGCTCATATGTTCGGAAGGCTGGCACAGTTGTGTTATGAAAAACAGGGGTCAAAGACTAGTAGAGCTTTAAGAGTTCCGGCTTTAATAAAGAAGGCCTATGAGGCACAGAGAGATGCTGAAAAAATAGAACCAGAGGAACCGGTCGGAATTGTATGGAAGAAGGATCCTGAGTCTCTGATCCTGGTGCCAAATGCCCAGTGTACCTTATAGGGAGAGGTCCGTATCAGGAAGGATGTTAAGAATAAAATATTAATGTTGGATGCACCAGGCGATGGAAAATTGCCAGAGGGACTGCTGGTCAAGCCTAGTATTTTGCCCACTAGAGCCCATGCTTATGCCAGAAGGGTAATGGTCCAAGTTCATAATGTGTCTGAAAGAGACATTCGAGTAAATAGAGGTTGCATCCTGGCTAATGTGCATTGTGCAGACACTGCAGTGCTACCCAGCAGCAAGAGTTCGAGGAAGAATGACAGAGTAACGCCTGACTTGTTTGATTTCGCGACTCCCGCTGCCAGCTGAATGGAAAGTGGGGATCAGTGAGAAGCTTGCCCAGAGAGACCAGGTGTTTCTTTAAAGGAATGGGATGTAGGATGCGCAAGGAGCTGAGCACAATATCCGGCTGCATGACGAAAGACCATTTCGTGAGAGGTCTCGACGCCTGGCACCTGCTGACATAGATGTGAGACGGCATCTGCAAGAGATGTTAGCTGAAGGTGTAATACAAGAATCTAGAAGCCCTTATGCTTCCCCATTGTGGTAGTGAGGAAAAGAATGGGACAGTAAGGATGTCGTGGATTATCGCACCTTAAACCGCGGACTATCCTGATCAGTACACAATGCCCCGCATTCAGGATGCTTTGGACTGCCTAAACGGGAGCAAGTGGTTCTCTGTGTTGGATCTCCGCAGTGGGTACTACCAGATCCCGATGGCCCCAGAGGACCGTGAGAAGACAGCCTTTATCTGTCCGCTGGGCTTCTATGAATTCAAGAGGATGCCTCAAGGGATTTCAGGTGCCCCAGCCACTTTTCAACGATTGATGGAGCGTGCAGTGGGGGACATGAACTTATTAGAGTGCCTGGTATACCTAGATGATGTTATTGTGTTTGGCAGCTCACTGGAGGAACATGAGAGCAGATTATTTAAGGTATTGGACCGACTGGAGGACTTTGGCCTTAAACTGTCCATTGATAAGTGTCAATTCTTTCAAACATCAGTAAAGTATGTGGGACACATAGTATCCACCGAGGAATAGAGACCCACCCAAGTAAAGTTGAGGCCTTGACCACCTGGCCACAGCCCAAAATCTAAAAGAACTGCAAAGATTCCTGGATTCTGTGGTCATTATCATGTTCATCAAGGACTATTCAAGAGTGATCCGCCTTTACTTAACCTTACTCAAGGGTATCCCCAACCCACAAAAATACCAAAAGTCAGCGTCCCTCAAGACTGAAAGAGTGTATTTTCGTCCGAGTGAAGTATTTGGGGCCGCTGGACTCCTGATTGTGAGACTGCTTTTCATGAGATCATATAACAACTTACCCTTGCTCCAGTGCTGGCCTATGCCAATCCAAGAAAACCTTACGTCCTGCACACTGATGCTAGCTTGCAAGGGTTGGGGGCTGTGTTGTACCAAGAGCACGAGAATGGCCTGAGACCAGTGGCCTTTGCCAGTAGAAGCCTGACCCCATCCGAAAAGAACTATCCTCTACATAAGTTAGAGTTCCTGGCTTTGAAGTGGGCTATTGTTGACCAATTCCATGAGTACTTGTATGGGGCTAAAATACTAGTAAAAACTGACAATAATCCTTTGACCAATGTGCAGACCTCCGCTAAGTTGGATGCCATTGGCCATAGGTGGCTTTCTGCATTATCTACATACGACTATGCTCTCGAATACCGAGCAGGTCTGAACCACATAGATGCTGATGCTCTCTCCCGGAGGCCTGTTCCCCAGAATGACTGGGTCAGATTGGCAGAACCTGACATTCGGCACTCTGCCAGAAGTTTGACAGGGAGGAACAAATGTCCACGGACGCAGTGGACTGCATGGTGGATTGCTTGGGACCCTCTGAGAATTGCATACCTGCTGCTTATTGCCACTTTTCTGCAATAGACATTGGTGCACTGCCTCAGCTGGACAATGACAGTATTCGGCGGGCTCAGTCCCACGATCCCATGATCAAATCAGCTTTAGAAGCCCTCTGTGCAGGAAAAGATGTGTACAAATTACGCTCCACTGATTTGAGAACTGCACTGTTATACAAAGAAGGTCCTAAGTTGAAACTGATCAATAAACTGTTATACAGAGAAACAGTAGACAGAGAGGGACAAGTAGACAAACAACAACTAGTGCTGCCCACTGCCTTTTGAGACTCAGTATTGAGGTCCTTGCACAACCACATGGGGCACCTTGGTATAGACAGAACACTTGACTTGGTGAGATCCAGATTCTATTGGCCTAAGATGGGGCTGATGTGGAGCAACACATTCGAACTTGTAGTCGCTGCTTACAGAGGAAAGCTTTGCCCCAGAGGGCTGCCCCCCTTGTTAACATCACCACCAGTGCACCCATGGAGCTGGTCTGTATTGATTTTCTGAGTTTGGAGTCAGATCAAAGAAATATCAGTAATGTGCTGGTGGTCACTGACCATTTCACGAGATATGCCCAAGCTTTCCCCACCAAAGACCACAAAGCATCCACTGTGGCCAAAGTACTTGTAGAAAACTTTTTTGTTCACTATGGGGCTCCACAAAGAATCCATTCTGATCAAGGGAGAGACTTTGAGAGTCGTCTGATCAAAGAGATGCTTTCTCTGTGGGGAGTGCGAAAGTCCAGAACCACTCCTTACCACCCCCAGGGGGACCCACAGCCTGAACGTTTCAACCGCACTTTGCTAGATATGCTAGGCACCCTGCACCCAAAGGACAAGCCTAGATGGAGCCAACAAATTAGCACCCTGGTACATGCTTATAACTGCACCAAAAGTGATGCCACTGGTTCTCCCCTACCGCCTGATGTTTGGAAGAGAAGCTCGACTACCGTAGATGTGTGTTTTGGGGTCTCTCCTGATGGGGTTCAAGCTGACAACTATTTACAGTATGTGCAAAGTTAAAGGCCCAGCTAACTCATGCATACCAACTGGCTCAAACCATGGCTGCCAAAAGAAATCTGGCCAACAAAGAAAGGTATTATAAAAAGGTGAAAGCACAGGAACTCCAGGAGGGAGATCGGGTATTGCTAAGAAATCTGAGACTGCATGGCAAACACAAGATTGCTGACAGATGGCACCATCTCTCTCACATTGTAGTGGGCAAACTAGATCTGCCAGTGTACAAAGTAAGGCCTGAGAATAATTCAAAAGACGTAAAACAATGCATAGAAATCATTTACTCCCATTGGACAAATCTTGATTGAGTCTGAGCCCCAGAAGATGCCCCTCTGACCAGTGACTGAGCTGCTGCCAAGAAAAGATCAAGAAAGTCTGCACCTACAGAAGCAGAGTTAAAGTGCTCTCCACAAGTCCCAGTTGAGCATGACTGTCAGTCCCTATCAGAAGAAAGTGAGAGTGACTTTGAATACTATCCTTCTTACGAACTGAGTCAATTGTTTGGGGCAATCCCTAATCAATACTGGAGACGAAGCTGGGCCTTCTGGACTGTCTAAGCCCCCAGCTCATCCCTGGAGCCAATGCTCCCAGAAAGTGAAGTGCAAAGCATCAGATCAGATGAATGGAATCATTGTGCATGGTTGAACTGTTTGAGCTTCAGGGAGGAAAATGATGGATTGGGGCAGACTGGTGATACACCAGAACAAGAAGAGTATTTTGAGTGCCCTGACAGTCCACTGCCAGTGTCCGAAAGCTCTCCATGCGAGCCAAACGTTGTGGACTCAGAAACTGTAACCCCTGGAGCTGAAAGTGCCCCAAGTTCTAGCCCCTCTATCCCCATGGAGACTCCCCTGACAAGTGAGGACAATGCTGAAAATGAGGCTCAGAGTGCAGAGACTGTAACAGTTCCCCCTAGAAAGACTGGTCGAGCTGTAAAGCCTGTGGTGCACCTCAGTTATGAT
This sequence comes from Neoceratodus forsteri, assembly GCA_016271365.2. NCBI lineage: Eukaryota > Metazoa > Chordata > Ceratodontiformes > Ceratodontidae > Neoceratodus > Neoceratodus forsteri. Next base: position 1,072,280,715 of record CM057456.1, read on the forward strand.
TCCCTTGAGAGGCCTGTGGACTTGCCTCTCAATGTTGTCCATAAAGGAGTGTATGTGTCCCCAAGCTCATTGCCCAAACTGAGTATCAGTGCTAACTCCAAGTTACTTGTGTTGCCCTCTAAGTATGGTGCCCTTGCCCCGTCCAGCCCCAAGGTAACTGAGAGGGAAGGGTCCCCTCTCTTCAGGTTTCATGTACAAGAGGTAATAACCTGAGTTATGGTACAATGTGTGTGTAATACTGTGTAAAGAGTGACGTATTACAATGTTTCAGAAATGTGTTCTTGGTAAAATGATATATTGACTGATGATTACATGTGTGAGCCTAATGCAAATGTATATGGTTGCAATTGAAACTTGGTACTTGCTTGACGCGGACGTCAAGCTTTCCCAGGCCAGGAAGGGTGTAACCCCCCTGCAAATGGGGGTTCCCAAAAGACTTCCAGGAGCTTGCTTGAATGCTCCAAGCCTGAATGGTGTTTGGCATTTAAGCCATTTATCTGTGAGTGTTTTTAGAGCCTCTGGTACTGTCTCTTAAAGAGCTGTCTGCTTGCAGACATAATTAGTTTGTATGGGGGGACTGTGTGTTTCTCTGCTTGAGTACCACTCGAGCTGCTGCCAATTCACTCCATTTTTGCAGTCACTAGGAGTGCAAAGGGAACCTATCTGAAAGACGTAACTGTTTGCCAGAAATCATTTAGAGTAATAATGAAAATACAGTTTGTCTAACCTGCTTTCTTTGCAGTCAGAACTGTGTTTGCCTAGTTCCCCATTCTAGTTTTGAACTGCTGAACTGGACCAATCAGTGTGGGTTAAGGTAGCTCTAAATGGTGCCTTGGACGAATCAGAACTTGGACTCGTAATCTGAGCCAGCCACAAGAGGATTGTATGGGCAGTGACTCTGGGAGATGTAGTTTGGACTTCGGCGCCTTTTGGACCAACAGGGGCAGTCTATTGTGAGTGACAGCCAATCCAGCCAAGAACTGGGAGGAACTGAAAGGAAGTGCCCGGTTTTGTCTGCTGGAGTTTCAGTTGAGCTCTGGCAGTGAAGAGGGAAGGAGCCCTGTGCTTTTGGTGCAGTTTAGTCGGAAACTTGTAAGGCCTCTGAGTTCCGTCTGCAGTTTGTGTAACTGCTCGTTAGGACTGAATCGTCCTGTGAAGAGAAATCAAAGGATATCTGAAGAGTAGAAACCAGGCTCACCCTGTAGAAGACTGGAGAAATTGCTGAATTGCACTCGGTCTGTCAGGAACTGAATCTGCTGTGTGTTCTCCCGGGTATTGTGCAGTAATTGCGATCGGGATAGAGAAGCAGCCTGCCTGGTATAGTACTTTCTTTTTACCCTATAAATGTGTGAGGAGGCTTGTGTAGCTCAAGTGAATCCTGCTGCCATTAAAGGACTTTTGCCTGTTACTGTTTACCATATAAATGTGTGAGGAGGCTTGTGTAGCTCAAGTGAATCCTGCTGCCATTAAAGGACTTTTGCCTGTTACTGTTTACCATATAAATGTGTGAGGAGGCTTGTAGCTCAAGTGAATCCTGCGCCATTAAAGGACTTTGCCTGTTACTGTTTACCATATAAATGTGAGGAGGCTTGTGTAGCTCAAGTGAATCCTGCTGCCATTAAAGGACTTTTGCCTGTTACTGTTTACCATATAAATGTGTGAGGAGGCTTGTGTAGCTCAAGTGAATCCTGCTGCCATTAAAGGACTTTTGCCTGTTGCAGTTTGTCATATAAATGTGTGAGGAGTCTCGTGGAGCTCAAGAGTAGCCCTGCTGACGTTGAAGGACCCTATCTTGTTTGGAGGTCGTGAGTACTAATTCAGGTCGCCCCGTTGAATTGCCACATTGAATCCAAATGGAATTACTGTACTGCTGACTGTTTAACTAATTTTTCTTTTCTCTGTGTGAAAGGGCCCCTACCAGCTGCCACGGTTTGGACTAGCCACTAGGGCTTGGGTACCCAGGGACAGTAACTGGTAGGGATAGGCCTGTGCACAGAGCCATAGGTAGATGATGTAAAGTGATAAGCTAATTAACCTGATTTCCTCCTGTCCTTGTTATATCCCCCTAAATAAAATCAGAGCTGCTTGTTTCAGCAAAGTTATACTGCCTGAGGTATTTGTCTATGTTAAAGTATTGTACTGTATCTTCTTATTTTACAGGGGGTCCCAGTGCCTGAACCAGTCCTGGGGGTAAGTGTATACTGTGAAGGTAATTCTGATATACTGTTTGGGCCACGAGTGGGAAGAAAGGGGGGGTTGCAGTGTCCCAGAGGGCTATGACCAAGTTAGTTTAACTATTGCAAACCCTGACCTCTGGGTGGAGGCACCCGCCATCGGATCCAGGCCCCTCAACCTGTTAGTGGCAAATCAGGCAGGGGTAGTAGCCCCTGGGATAGCGCCATCTAGGGGTTACATTTATTTTTTTATTTATTGAGATATTGGAATTATAAACCTTTGAGTCAGAGACTCATTTACAAACGCTCCACGTCATGAAGTACAAAACAAGAGAAATGGACAATGCAATGAAAGGTATTACAAATGAATGCGGAGGGTAAAACAACCCAGAGTCAAGTATGGTACAAAGGTAACAAGCAATACATTGAAAGGTATTTCATCTGAATGCGGAGGGTAAAACAACCCAGAGCCAAACACGATACAAAGGTTTTAAGCAAATTAAGCTATTGATTACATTCAAATTTCAAGGACGATACAAGGTTTCCTAAGCCAATAAAACACATACTTAAGATACAATATAAAGCATACACACTGAATTGCATTGTTAATCTTTTATATTTAAGAGTAAGATTCTAAACTGGGATTCTAAATGGGTGTGGGAGACAAAGCAAAGGAAATGGGATTGTTCACACCTTAAAGGTCATCCTGGGTGGGAACCCTGAAGCTGTCAGCTGCACCCCTGGAAATAGTTCCTTTATACCTGGGGTTCTGACATCATTTCCTCAAGAGTGCAAGGTGTATGTCACTGTCATATCCTCTCTAGCACACTGCACTGACAATATAAGCATACACATTGTATAATATATATATTTCTGTATAACAATCCAATCTCACACACACACACAAAAGTAGATAAACATGTGGGGAGTAGTGCAATGTAATGGCTGTGGGGCAGCAGTCTTCCGGGAGTCTTTCTGGAGGCTGAGATGCTGCCCTATTTGCAGACAACTCTCTGCCCTGAGGGAGGAAGTTACCAGTCTTCAGGCCACACTGGACAGTAGTAAGGGAACCTTCCCCCAGGCCACACTGGACAGTAGGAAGGGAACCTCCCCCATCCAGGAAGCACCAGAGCCACCACCACCACCACTACCTCAGAGGTTGCGAAGAAAGCACAGCAGTTGGACCACAGTGGGCTCAGGGAGGGTGAGGATGGTGGAACAGAGGCACACCCAGTTAGTTGTTCCACTCCACAATCCATACACCATTCTGGGGGAGCATAGCTCCCCTATGGATGCACCTGCAGAGGAGACTAAGGAGGCTGAGGACAAATGTCACAAGGGAGGCCCACAGGAAGGAGGCAGAGGACACCACAGGGAAAGGAAGCAGCTCCTGGTGGGAGACTCAATTATTAGGGGGATAGAACTGGGGGGAGAAGGGAAAACTGAAGTAAGATGCCTGCCTGGTGCCATGGCTTGGAGGGACAGGAAGCGCATCCTCAGGATCACGAGAACAGCTGCACGGGAGTCTGAGCTGGACGTCATTGTCCACCTAGGGACAAATGACTTTGCTCATCATGAGATTAGAGCAGTACAGGAGGACTTTGTAGAGTTGGGGAAGGGCCTAAGACAAGTAGCACACACACTATCCTTCTCAGAGGTGCTGCCTGTCAATGGCATGGGGGAGGCGAGGGTACTTTGCACCATGTAGTTTAATGAATGGTTGAAAAAATGGTGTGGAGCACAGGGGTTTGGCTTCATTGGGGACTGGGGTTCCACCTGGAGGGACACCAGCCTATACTGGCAGGATGGTCTGCATCTGTCCAGGAAGGGAACAAGTCTTTTGAGCAATCTGTTTTAAATGCTTCACTGGCAAGCTTTTAAACTAGTCAAAGGGGGGAGGCACTGATAAGCAGCAGGAAAATCCCAGCCTCACCCTACAAAACAGGGTACTAAATGAGGAAAAAGACCGAGGTAGAAAGGTCAGTGGGGGATGCTGCAACAGAAGGTAAAGCCATCACAAAATGGAGAGCAATGAGTACCAATGCCCGTAGTCTGGGTAACAAGCTTCCTGAATTAGTGGCCTTGATGGAAGAGGAACATCTGGATATCGTGGCAGTCACAGAAACATGGTACACACAAAACCATGACTGGGACGTAAACATACCAGGATACACTATCTACAGGAGGGACAGGGAGGGTAAAAGAGGAGGAGTAGTAGCTCTTTACATAAGGGAATGAATCAAAGCAACAGAACAAAAGGGTAAACGGAGGAGAAGAAGCACTGTGGGTAAAATTTGGAGACAGGCAATGGCACCACAATCCGCACAGGGGTTGTATACAGACCCCCTTCTCAGGGGGAAGAAATGGACAAGGAAATGATAGAAAGTATACTTAGAATGGCAGAAAAAGGGGAAATATTGCCGATGGGTGATCTGAATATGCCAGATGTTAACTGGAGTGCAGTTGCAGCAGCCTCTTCGAAGAGTGGGGTTATTCTAGATGCCCTACAGGGGGCATGCCTTAGACAACTAGTATTGGAGCCCACTCGAGAGGGAGCAATCTTAGACCTGGTACTCTCAAATGGAGATGGAGAGAGGATCACAGATGTAGAAGTGGGTAGCCATCTGGGAACTAGCGACCATCGAACAGTATGGTTCACAATAAACACAGCAATAGAGTCAAGCCATACAAAGGCAAAAGTACTGACTTTAGGAGGGCTGACTTTGCTAAATGGGTGAGTGCTAAGGAATGCACTAGCAAATGGGCAGGAAGGAGGGGGTGGAAGAACAATGGGGAATAATAAAAACTCTCCATCACAGAGGTAACAAGCCTTTGTGTGAAGGAAATAAACAAAACAAAATGATGTAAGAAACCACTATGGTTCTCAAAGGAAGTGGCAGTGAAGGTTCAAGAGAAAAAGAAAGCATTCAGGAAGTACAAGGAATCACAGAAGGAGCAGGACAGAGAACTGTATCAGTTAAAGCAAAAGGAAGCTGGGAAGGCAGTCAGAACAGCAAAAGCCCAAACCGAGGAAAAGATAGCCAACTCAGTTAAGAAGAGGGATAAAACCTTTCAAAGGTACATCAGGAGTGAAGGAAGACCAAGGGAGGGATAGTGAGGCTTAATAAAGAGGAGGGAGGGTGGGCAGAGGGTGACTGTGAAAAGGCAGAGATACTAAACAAATATTTTTGCTCAGTATTTACAGATGAAGAGGGGGAGGTACCTAAAACAAACAGTAGAAACACTCTGGATATAGAAGTTGATACCAGCCCATTTACAGAAGAAAGGGTTATGAAAGAACTCTTAAAACTGAAGGTGGACAAAGCAATGGGGCCTGATGGGATTCATCCCAGAATTCTAAAAGAACTAAGGGTAGAACTAGTGACACCACTGACTACCCTCTTTAACAAATCATGGGAGGATGGGGTGGTACCCGAGGACTGGAGGAGGGCAGATGTGATTCCCCTTCACAAAAGTGGGAGCAAGGCAGAAGCAGGAAACTACAGACCTGTTAGTTTAACCTCAGTGATAGGGAAAATTATGGAATCACTTCTGAAGGAAAGAACTGTAGAGTATCTAGAGGCCAGAGGGGCACAGGACCCAAGGCAGCATGGATTCACAGCGGGAAGGTCATGCCAGATGAATCTGATGTACTACTTTGGTCACCCAGTCAAAGAAATCTATCAGGGAGGGGCTGTGGACATGGCCTACCTAGATTTTAGCACGGCATTTGACACCGTCCCACACAAAAGATTAATATACAAGTTAGCCAGCCTGGGAGTGGGTCCCAAGATGACAGCCTGGGTAAAGAATTGGCTGGAGAATAGGACACAGAGGGTAATAGTAAATGGAGTCCACTCTGAAGAAAGGGGAGTTACTAGTGGGGTACCGAGGGTCCAGTATTAGACTGAGTCCTCTTCAATGCTCCTTTATAAGCGACATTGCAGAGGGACTGGAAGGAAAAGTATGTCTCTTTGCAGACGACACAAAGATCTGCAACAGAGTTGATGCACAAGGTGGGGTGGAAAGGATGAGAAGGGACTTGGCAAGGTTAGAGAAATGGTCAAATGTATGGCAGCTTAGATTCAATGCTAAGAAGTGCAAGGTAATGCACCTGGGAAACAAAAACCCAGGGGAAGAGTACACAATGGGGGGTGAGATACTAACAACAACAACAATGGAAAGGGACCTGGGGGTAGTCATATCAGATGACCTAAAGGTGGGCAAGCAATGTGAGAGGGCAGCAAGGAGGGCTGGGGGGACACTGGGATGCATAGGGAGAGGCACCACCAGTAGAAAACTGGAAGCTATTATCCCCTCTGTACAGGCAGCTGGTGAGACCCCATCTGGAGTACTGCGTACAGTTCTGTAGACCCACTCTCCGCAAAGACATAGACAGGATGGAAGCTGTCAAGAGGAGGGCAACTAAAATGGTGCAGGGTCTGCACCAGAAGACATATGAAGAAACACTTAAGGAGCTTAATATGTATAGCCTCGAGGAAAGGAGGGAGAGGGGGGACATGATAGAAACTTTCTAGTACCTCAAGGGAATCAACAAAGTCCAAGAGGGTAGCATCTTTCAAAAAAAGAGGTGTGCAAGAACAAGGGGGCACAATTTGAAGATGGGGGGCCGCTCAGAGGTAATTTAAGGAAGTATTTTTTCACAGAGAGGGTTGTGGATGACTGGAACGGCCTTCTGGAGGAGGTTGTGGAGTCAAAAACAGTGGTGGAATTCAAGCATGCATGGGACAGTCATAAGGCAATTCTAGGGGATGGGGGTAGGAAGAAGTAGGCTGCTGGTTAACTAGGATCTGCAGCTTATCCAGTAGGTAGGGAAATGGGCGGACTGGGTGGGCCAAGCGGTCCTTATCTGCCATCAAATTCTATGTTTCTATGTTTAACACCTAATCAGGGAGGTGAGAGTCATGTCACAGTTCAGCACCTGACTTACTCAGTGGCTGAGTACTTTACAAAAAACATGCAGCTCAAGCAGAAAGAAAAGGATATATAGCAAATATGTGTTGGGGATTGCTGGGGGCCCCCTGGCAGGCAGGGGCCCTAGGCCTGTGCCAATGTTGCCTATGCCTTAATCCAGCCCTGGCCCCACTTAACGTCTATGGAGCATGCCCCTACACTCTCCAAAGTAAGACATCACAAGACTATGGAGTGTGGGGATGGGGCCAGCACACCAGGAAACGGAAGGTACTTGGATGTCGGCTCTATGAAGCCAAAGTACAATCCCTTCTCTTCCAAAAATGTGGGACTTCAAGCTCCAGCCATTTTAGGGGAAACTTTGTAAAAACATCATTTTTTAGACACAATTCTGTTTACATTTCAAATGTTTCCAGTATTTAGTTTCCCCTTTCTCTTTGTAAAAGTGCACATGAACACAAAATCAGGATCACTGTTCCCTGGATGGACTGCTTGTCTCTCCCCAACTTCAACATCCTCTGCTTGCGACAACACAGTCTGTTGCTGTGGAAATTATTATGTCATACACAGAGGACTATGATGTCGGATACAGACACAGTGATCCTGTTTTCATGTTGCTGCATGTATTTATAATGAAAAAGAGAACGCTAACTACAGAAACTATAAATCCAAGTAAACAACATGAATAGACAGGCAGTTATTATATGGGCAAGAATGGTGACGTTAATGTCAAATGTACCAGGATTACAGAGTCCAACTGTGGAAAGTAACAAGATTTATGACCAAGTTGTTACTGCCAGTGATGGTTCTGTTTATGTCAAGGGGGCAACTTTTTTAATTGGATGTAACTTCTGCTCCAGGTCCAGATGTATTTCCTTTGTACCAACCCCCCCCGTCCCAAGAGATATGGCATACCTAGCTGCCCTGGACTGCCACAGTGTGTGTCTGCCTTCTCCAGCCCTCTGGTCTCAGAATTTCTATAGTGGGGCCAACAGGAGCTGAAGAGACCTTGTTTCTGTGGACCTCCTGAGCCATAATGGACCATGGCTCAGGTTGCACAACAAAGGTGTGTGGCCCCTGCCATTGGAGCAACCGCTCATTCACCTATCTAAAGTAACTGGATGGAATATTCAGCCCCTGCCACTTAAACTCAGGGGGTAGGACTAGCAGGAAAGCATGCCATCCTACCACCTGGGAAACTGTGGGTTGAATGCACCAGGACATCATGGCGGCCACCATCGTACTGACCCCTGACCCTGGCTGACACCCAATAAGGGGGTCAGATTGCTTCAGAAGCTAATGCAGACCTCTGGGATGCAGGACCACCATGGATTCTGGAGTCCATGCTTTGCAGAAACAATATTTTGAAACTGACACTGATACTCGGGATGTTTCCGGCATGAAGTACCTTTTTTTCCAATTGAAAATGCTGGCCCTCATTTGACACTTTTGTAACTATTTTCTATCAAAGTACAAGCACCTCCCTGTGACTGTGTACCATCATATAAAATTGCAAAGATTGTCTGAGGGTGCTCAGCTGTTAATAACTCTGAGGCTGCAGTTTTGTGGTTCATTTTAAGTGTGTCTGCATCTGCTTAACTTGGTGTGCAGCCCGCACCTCACTGTGCCTGGTAGAAGAGAAGCCTGACAACTGAGAAGCTGAACTGTAAAGTACAAAGTAACTGCACCAGAAGCATGTGCGGAGTTTATAGATAAGGAGGGCCAATAACAAAATAGTCTTTTTTTAAGTACTGTAAAGGGTGCATCTTCACATATTTTAAGCTGTAATGTCACCAGCCCCTCCTTTCCGAAAAGCCTATTTTTCAGATTTTTTAAACTTTTTGTTTATTTGTGTAAGCCCCCCAAAGTGGGCTTTCCTGTTGTGGAGTCCCCGCGGCTCTGATTTTCCCACCCCCCGTCGCTGGCGTTCCTGTGGCTCCAGGAGGGAGTCATGCTTGCGACCCCACCATTTGGTGCTGCTTGTGGCCATTCTTCCCTGCTGCTTGGACATTTTTGGGGTCAGGCTGAGCTGCGGAGTGTCTGTGGGCACCCCCGGGGACATCCCTTTTGTAAATAAATATTCATTTTTAAGATGGCGGTCCCACGCGCAATGCGCATGTGCGGCTACTGCCGAGGTAGGAATTTAAAGGAGCAGTGGCTCCTTCAAGTTAGAGTAGTTTTCGGTGCTGGCAGGCACCTTTGGGGACACAGATTAAATATTGAATCAGGACTACAAGACACTCCGCAGAGCGGCCGACCCCCAAAATGTCCGAGCAGCAGAGAAGAATGGCCACAAGAGAGAGCAGCAGGTTTGGCGCCTGTGAGGATCGGTCCTTGACTGGACCAGTTTTAGGTGCTAAACCAATAAAAGGGACTACCTTGAGGGAAGAAAAGATTCAAGAAGGAGAAAGTGAGGAGGAGGTCGGAGCAGGGCGCTCCACAGCTTGGCCATGCAGTCGCTGCTGTGTTTTTTTTTTTTTTGATTTTAAACAGTACGGCCACTTGAGGAAAATATCGAGGAGCGGCAGCTGCCATTTTGGAAGAGCTCTAGGATCCTTAGCCACAGAATCCAGAGAGAGAAGAAGTGGCCTGCCATTCAAACTGATGGAGCCGTGAGGTATGGGGTTATGTGTGGAGTCTGAGGATGGCAGCCTCAGAGTGGAGCATGCCCCTGTGCCTAGACAGCAATTCTGGGCTTCATGCCCAGCAGTTCGGAAGAAGCATGTGTTTTGGCAACTGAGGGTCAGGCAGTTGTTTCCCCAAGTGTGCATGCTCACATGGCAAGGTTCGGAGGGAGCTAGAAAGTGCTCTGCAGCCTGTTTTCTGCTTGGAGACGGTCTGTTTGGCCTCAAGTGTGTGTCTGCCATGGACTGTAAGCTGCCCAGAAATTCTGGGGTAGCTGCTTGTGAGTACTGCAGTGAGTTATTAATTGGGACCTTTGGGTCCAAAAAAACAGGTTACTCACCTATAATAGTAGTTCTAGGAGTGGTATATGTTGTTCATCCACACTTCTTGGCAGGTACCTTGCCACTTTAAGATGTGCTGGAAAGTCTTCAAGCTGGCTCCTCCCACCCACCCGGGTGGTATAACCCTCGGCTCCACCCCATGATGCCAGATCTTGCCCGCTGGAAGCCAGGTTTGTGTGAAGCCGGGGAGGTCGGGTGGGTCAGTGTGGATGAACAACATATGCCACTCCTAGAACTACTGTTACAGGTGAGTAACCTGTTTTTCTAGGATCGTGAATATGTTGTTCTATCCACACTTCTTGGCAGACTCCTAGCAGTTCTCCAGGAGGAGGGATGCAAGATGCACATCCCCTATTTAGGAAAAAGGGACTGGAGAACTGAGGCTCCAAAACCAGCATCCCAGCGTGACTCAAAGTCGATGTGATAATGGGAAATGAAGGTGTGTGCTGACTTCCAGGTAGCAGTCCTGCAGATTTCCTGGATAGGGACGTCCCTAGAAGCAGCCACTGACACAGTGATATGGTGGGTGGAATGAGCCTTAAGCCCTACGGGAGGCTCCCTACCTGCCAACCTATAGCAGTGGTCAATGCAAAATGTAATCCATCAAGCTACCGTCTGCTTGGCTGCAGGTCTGCCAGGTGCGGCTTCAGCATAGGTGACAAACAGCTGGCGAACCTCTCCCCGAACTTCCGTCATTCGTGCTCTTTGTAGTAGGTGAGCGTTCATCTCAGGTCCAAAGTATGGAGCCTGTACTCAGTCTCCGAGGTGTGACTGGGGTAGAACACCGGCAGAGTAATCACCTGGCTAAGGTGAAACTCCGACACCACCTTCGGAAGGAATTTCAGGTGGGGGCACAGGTCAACATTGTCCCTGTGGAAGACAAGGTAAGGAGACTCGATAGAGAGCACCTGTAACTCCCCAGTCCTTTTGGCTAACATGATAGCCACCAAGAAGGTGGTCTTCCATGACAAATGTGAGATGTCACATTTGTGCATCGGTTTGAATGACTTGCCCATAAGCTTTGCCAAAACCAGCAGTAGATCCCATGGAAGTGGAGGTTCATGCACCGGAGGAGATACTGTATGTGATCTAGGCCTCTGAAGAAGCGCCAGACCACCTTCTCCTGTGCCACTGACTACTGATCAGCCCACGCCCGGTAAGCAGAGATGGCTGCCAGGTGCACTTTTAGGGTCATCGACCGAAGTCCCTGCTGGGAGAGGGAGCTAAGATAATCCAAAATGCTAGCCACTGGACAGGATGATGGGTCCAACCCTTTGCCCTGACACCAGATGGAGAATCTCTTCCATTTAAAGGTATAGCATTTTCTGGTCGATTTCTTATGGGAAGCCTCAACAACGTTGAGGACCTCGTCGGAGAGACCCAAGGCCTGGAACTGTAACCACTCAGGAACCAGGCCATACGGTGCAGGGGTTGAAGGTCAAGGTGGAGTACCTTCCCCTGATTGATGGAAAGCAGGTCTGGGTGTGCTGGAAGCCACCTTGGGAGCCTGGAGCTGAGGCTGAGGAGCTCTGGATACCAGAACTGGCGTGGCCAGTCTGGGGCTACCAGGATCACCTTCGTCCTGTCCTTGCTGACCTTGATGAGCACTTTGTGAATCAAGGGAAAGAGAGGGAAGGCATAAAAGAGGCCTGGGGTCCACAGCCTCGAAAAGGCATCCCCCTGCAATGAACCCTGCTGAGGGGGGCCGGCATGATACAGCCTCAGCTCGTGTTCTCCCTGGAGGTGAACAGGTCCACCTGAGGGGATCCCTAGTGGGAGAACAGATCTTGTACTACCTCCTGGTGGAGAGACCACTCGTGAGATGCCCCGCCTATCCGTCTGAGGGCATTGGCCAGCTGATTCAAGGCTCCTGCCATATGAATGGCTAGGAGATCTGCCTCTGAGCTAAGCACGAGGGACCAAATGCAGAGAGCTTCCTTGCAGAGGGTCGAGGAGCATGCCCCACCCTTCCTGTTGAGACAGTACATGGTCGTCATGTTGTCCATCTGGACCTAGACCACATGACCCCAAACAAATGGAGTGAACGCGGTCAGGGCAAGCCGAACCACTCGAAGCTTGTGCAGGTTGATGTGGTATCGGGACTCCTGGGGGGACCACAGCCCGTGGGCTCTTTGCTCCCCCAGATGGGCACCCCAACCCATCAGAGAGGCGTCAGTCATCAGGATGACCATCAGCTCAGGGTGGATAAACGGGATCCCTTCCTACAGGTGGGACAGGACGAGCCACCACTAGAGGTTGTCTCACATCCTCTGGGTCACAGAGACAACCTGGTCGAGACGACCTGAGCGCTGAGACCACTGGCTGGCCAGTTCGCACTGGAAGGAACGCATATGCCAGCGGGCCCATCAAACCATGCTGGTGTAGGCCGCCACGTAGCCCAGAAGATGCAGGAAGTCCCGGGCAGGGCGCAATTGCCTGACCAGAAATGATTGGGCAAAGGAGAGGACCTCAGCCCTGTCCACCGGGAGCCGAGCTCTGGCTCGGCAGGAGTCAAGCTCTGCCCCAGTGAACTGAATCACCTGTGAAGGCACGAGTTCTGACAAGGTTGAAGCAAGTCTGGGGGGCCAGATCCCTGGAACTCTCCACCTCCTGCCTGGAGGGACCTGCTATCAGCCAGTTGTCCAGGTAAGGGCACACCCGGACCCTTTGGCACCCCAGGTAAGCCGCCACCACTGCCATGCATTTGGAGAAGACCCTGGGGGCTGAAGACAGGCCGAACAGCATGGTTTGGAACTCATAAAGGGTTCCCCCAGCTCGGAAGCGAAGGAACCGTCGATGGGACGGATGGATCGGGATGTGAAAGAATGTGTCCTGAAGATCTAGGAAGCAGAACCACATGCCTTGCTCCAGGGATGGTATGATCTGAGCCAGAGTGACCATCTGGAAGGTGCAGGACCTGAGGAACTTGTTCAGGTCGTGCAGATCTAGAATGGGGTGGCAGCCCCCCATCCATTTTGGTACCAGGAAGTACCTGGAAACGAACTCAGGGTCCGAAGGCAGGTCCGCTACTCTGCGCAACACCTCCTTGAGGAGGAGCTGAGCTCAGTCGTCTTGGAGAGCCGACTGAGAGGCTGCAGACACCAGATCCCCCCCCAGGGCTTGACAAATCCTATAGACCGACGTCCCGGACTACCATTTTTTATGTAGGGACAAGCAGATGCCAGAGTTCTGCTTGTCCCACGGACTACTATGCTGCAGTTTAAAATTTGCAGATTTTTACCTGCTTTTCTCTCTCTGGCCACTAGATGGAGTCTTTATGCGCATTGTTGAATGCGCGCACCACAGCCGCGCGCCACTGTGCCTCATGTCCCGACTCCCGAATTAACTGTGCACCGGCACCAGCAGACACTTGGGGAGTGGGCGCGAGACGGGTGCCAAGAAGAAACGCTGCCAGAACTGGTCAAAATAGCCAGACTGACAGGCTAGGCAGCCTATAGCTTGATGGTATAGTCCTGTCAGTCCTGGCTATTCGGTGTCCGCGTTAGGGGTTGGACTGGAGCTCTCACAGTGGCAGCAGCACTAGCTCCGCTGCTGCGTTGCTATGCGCCATTTCGCTGCTCGGGAGAGGCAGAGAGCACATTGTTTCTGTTTGGAGCACAGTCAAACTGTGTATTTGGGGCTGATTGTCATGAGTCACTAGCAAATCAGTAACAGGAGAGAGAAGTTAGAATATAATACAAATATATATTGGGAATTTTGGAGCAGGAGAGTAGGAGGATCTGTAGTTTGGGGGGAAGGGGATGTAAGAGGAGAGAGAGTTTGCTTAGAGTGGAAAGTCTGATAAAACAATCTGCTGATTATATATATATATATAAAAAGAAGGGAGAACTAAGCAAAAACACTGCACACTGAATTCAGGGAGCTGTGTGTGTTGTTTGGACTCGTGTGGACTCATGAGAAGTGAAGAAAAATAAAAGGATACACAGCTCTTAAATAAATAAAAAAAGGCAAAAAAACACGAGACTCTAAGTGGGGGAAGTGATTGTGTGTTGAATTTAAGTTGTGGAATTACTAAACATTTCAATAATAATCGTGTGATAAGGGTTGGTGTGTGTGTGTGTTTGTGAGACAAGCCTGCCTTCCCTGAGAGAGCAGAGATCAGGGACTTGGACCTGACTGATAATGTATGCCTCCTGCAAGACCACCGAACCTGCCCTGAGAGCCTAAGGGTAGAGTAGAGGAAATTGTGGAAGGGAAAGAACTGAATACTTAATAAAGTAACAGTCGCAGTATAAAAGAGATAGATACAACAAAAAAAGATAGCTACCTTAAATAAACTTATTAGCTAGTACTTTGTTTGTCCTATCAAGTACTTGGTGGAGGTGTGTGTGGCAGTGGGCTGTGAGTGAGACCTAACCTGCCCTGAGAGGAGAGGGTACAGGAATTTGGGAACAACTACGGACTTCTTTCTTAGAAATATACTATAGGAAGGGGAAAGGGAAAAACATTTTTTGTGTGAAAAGTGACAGTGACACTACACAGAAGAAAATAATAAACCCTAGCTAGTACTTTTGGTGGAGGTGTATGTGTGTGTGGCTGTGAGGCCAAACCTGACCTGAGAAGGGAAAAGGCATTTTGGGGACACCAAAAAAATAAAATAAACCTACCAGTACTAGCTACACTGGTGGAAGTGTTTGTTTGTGTGTGGCTGTGAGACCGAACCTGCCCTGAGAAGGGAAAAAGCAATTTCCTGCTAGTACTCCGTCTGGCTCTGGACTCAGCCCTCTCCCACCTACCCACCTCTGTCCTGCCCTCTTGTAGTGCTGCATAAGCACAACAGCTTAAGGTAAAAAAATTACAGTAACACAACACACACAAAATAGAATTTTATTGTGTACAATATTGTGTACAATAATACAACAATCTTAATTAGTTTATTTCACAATTGCAGCATAGAAGACAGTTAAAATAATGCAACAAAATAAGCCAAAGCAAGCTACTCTATTTTCCCTTTGGACAGGGAAAAAATCTTCTTCATCGGAAACAAAAAGTAAAGAGCCTGACCCTGAGTCTTCTTCACAGTCTGAAAGCCAGCCCCAACCAGCCCCCTGGCCCTACTAGTAGTCAGGAAAAACGACCAAGGTTCTCGCCTGGGTCTGTGCTTCTGTACATAACAGGCGATCAGTCTAACTTGACCTGCATTCAGTTTCTGAAACGAGTGAGCTTAACAGTAGCAACAGTTCAGTGCCATCACATTCTGGTTCAGTACAGGTAAAGCGACCTTTCATTTTAGATGATGAGGAAATAAACACTGAGAAAAGAAGAGATAAAAAATATGATGTTGAAAAAGGGCTCGAACATTTCAGCATCACTGGCTAAATCAGTTTACCTGGCTAAGGTATGATGACCAAAATACGTCATGTACTGCTCTGCCTGTAGAAATATCCCACTTTTCGACTCCTGCTTATTCAAAAACATAACATGTTTGCCACTGGTTCAAATAATTTCAGAATCGAGTCTGTGAGAGCCATGAGAAATCGAATCCACATATAATTTGTGCAAACCAGCATAGTCATGAAACTGGTCAACATGCAGTCAATTTTAACATATCTGAAACTGCAATATATCATGCATTTTCTCAGATGGAGGAAGTCACCAAAAATAAAATGAGGCATTTATTTAACACTGCATATTCCTTGGCTAAAAATTTACGTCCTTTCTCAGATATGGAGTGGCTTTGCACATTGCAAGAAAAAAATGGGGTTAAACTTGGCAGCAATTACGCAAATGGTAAACGGGCCAGAGATTTCTGTAACGCAATATCAGCTGTCATGTCTACAACACAGATCCAGACTATCAAAAATACAAAATTCGTTACCGTTCTTGCAGATGGCAGTACAGATGCAAGCATTGTAGAGTGGGAAAATGTCTTCCTTCGTTTTGTTGATGGCACAGAAAAAAAAGTTACAACTGTGTTAATTAAAGCTGTACCTCTTGAACATTCTCACGCAGATGGAGTTTTTAAAGCAATAACCTCTGCACTTGAGTCTGTTGATCTTTCTTTTGAGGACCTTAATGATGTGAGCAGACCTGAACCAGTTCTCGTATGTGCCAACTTTGATGGTGCCAGTGTGATGATGGGCCATACAGGTGGCACCATAGCAAAAATCCGAGAACATGTCCCCACTGTAATACCCATGCATTGCGTAGCCCACAAACTGGAGTTAGAAGTTCTCGACATCATGAAAAAAAATCCCTTTGTTCAAAAAGTAGAAAACACCTTGAAAGGAATTTTTAAATTTTACCACTACAGCCCCAAGAAACTTGGAACTGCAGGAAATAGCAGATGTCATACACACCGAGTTGGCTCATTTCAGTGCAATAAAGCAAGTGCGTTGGCTTGCAAGTAAGACACGTTCAGTTCATGCTGTTCAAGTCAACCTGCCTACAGTAATTCAGCATCTTGAACATGTGTCAAACTCTGCTGGTGATGATGCGGCCAAAGCAAAGGCACTTCTAAGAGATGCGCACGCAGTACAGTTTGTAAAATCACTGTTTATTCTTAAAGATTTTCTGCCAATATTGAAAAATGTATCACTTTAATTTCAGAAGGATGACCTACTAATATTAGAAGTCCCCCAACTCGTTGAGACATGCTTACTTCAGTTGACTGAGCTAAAAACAAGACCTGGAAAGTTTATGACATCATTTCTGAACCAATATAATCCTGCAGAGAAATGCATGAACTACCTCATTTCAAAACGTGGCAGTGAGGACAAGATTGTTCCTTTTACTTTCAAAAGGAACTGCCCAGAAGTAAATTTTATGACTGATACACAGCTGCACAATTTAATAGATGCAGCAGTATCTTACATTGATCAGCTGCTGAATTTCTCGGAAGAACCTCTGAAATGGTTCAGTTGCTTGATTTCAAAAATTTTGATCTGTCACGAGAAGAACTTGCAATATTTGGCACAACTGATTTAAGTAATTTATTAGACTATTTTCACAACTTTTTTCTGAAGATCATGTAACCAGTATAAAAGGGGTATTGTGCATTAAAAGCAATGCTTAAGTCTGCAGTTGACAAACCATATCTGCAAGTGTATTCAAACTACTCTGAGAGAAACCTGCCCAGCTTGCTCACATCCTTAACCTAATAGAAATGTTACTGGCTGTGAGTGTGTCTACTGCTAAATGTGAGAGAGTATTCTCCATTCTGAATCTTATAAAAACAAAAATAAGAACAAGTTTGGCTGATGACACGCTCCAGTCACTTCTGCATATAGCAGTCGAAGGCCCTGCATTAGACAGCTTTGATCCGGATCAAGCTATCAACCACTGGCTACTATCTGTTCCTGGCACACGCCACATTCATGGTCATCATGGTCATGCTAGTTCAACTACTAGTTCTGCTGAGTCACGCGAAAATGTCCCTGAGGCTGTCACTAGTCTTGATGACGACATGACTGAATATGATGCTCCGGCTGGAGCAAGCTCAGGCTTCCTGTAACTTTTCCCGATGCTGATGCTGTACTGTCTGCTACGCTGCTGTAATGATGTTCTCACTGTGCTGCAGGCTGGCACTCTGTGCTGCTGCTGCAACCACACTTGCTGTCAGTTCCTCGCTGCTAATGCTAATTCTGTCTATGCTCACAGCCTCGCCATGCTGCTGACAAAAATAAAATCATACTATTTATTCTCCTTATTGTCTATTTCAACACTAAATAACTACTACAATAAATCCATTGAGTTTTCTGTAGTTTGATACTTTCCATTAAAAATATGCCATCTTATACCGGGACTACCAACTCAAGCACTGGGACAACTACTTTTGGACAAGCCACTTGTCCGTGGACAAGTACCTAATTTTAAAATTTGTCAAGCCCTGGATCCCCCCATGGGGCATGGGCTTGATATGGAGGGGCCTGCTCAAATTCTAGAAGCAGGCCTCAACCGACTACTTCCAGAACCCAATGGTCCGCGGTGATAGCGGACCAGGTGGAAAGAAAGTGGCTGAGCCGACCCCCCAGGGGAGGTGTGATGGGATTGAGGGAGGTGCCCCCCAATCCGTCACTGCTCAGGCTTGGAGGAGGGTCCGGCGGAGGAGCCACTGGGACCTTCCCCCCCAGGCTTCCTGAATGAGGAGGCCGCTGACTTGGCCCAAGGACGCCACGTTTTAGCCTGCTGGCCCTGCTTCTGCTGCTGCTGGGCCAGTCTGGCCACAGGAGTGGACGAGTGAAAGGACCTGTGGTTCTGACGCTTGGGGCCCTTGTCCTTCTGGGCAGATGTGGTGGAGTCAAAGGTGGCCTTGGACTTCTCTATACATTGGAGGTGGCCCTCCATGCCGGGCCTGAACAGGTCAGTGCCCAAGAAGGGGACATCTGCCAGCTTGTGTTGCGTATCAGTCATAAAGGTCGAGATGCACAGCCAAGCCCTGTAGCACATGGCCACTACTGAATGGGCACAGGAGTCACCAATGTCCAGAGCCGTCTGGAGTTGTTGCTTTGCCACTGCCCTACCCTGGTCCCGGACCTGTTTGACAGTGGTCTGGAGATCCATCAGGAGATGATGGTTCACCTTGTCCAGGGAGCCCAGGAGGGCATGGGAGAGGTGTGCCATGATAACGGCTGAACTGGCCTGACGAAGGCCAAGGGAGGAAGCTGCATAGACCTTCTTCCCAGAATGATCCAATTGTTTGGATTCCTTGTCCAGGAGTCTGTCCACATCCCCTTTGTTGCCTAAATGCTGAAAGATGGAATCGACCACCAACCCCACCACAGAGGGGTGCTCTGAAAAACCCGAAAGGGACCCCATAGGTACTGCATACTTGTGGCCCATGCGGGCAGAAGGTACAGGGCAAGAGGCAGGATGCTGCCACAGCTCCAAGGCTGGGTCCACAATGGCCTCAGCCACCAGAAAGGCCTCCATCGGAGTATCCCCTTTGTCCAGAATCTCTGTGAGGGGATACTTGGCCCATTTCTGCACAGGCTCGAGCTCCATTCCCGTGGACTTGGAAATGAGCCAACAAATACCCGTCAGTGAGGTAGGGCCCTCGTCAACAGAGAGACCCTCCTAAGAGACTCAATGTCGACAGGACGGGAGACCATGGAGCAATCTTCGGACTCCAAGGAGTCCTCATAAAGCGGGCAACCACCTATGTCATCCTCAACCTGCCTTGGGTGGTTGGGAGTAAGAGTGACTGACAACTGACGGGGCAGGCCTTGGGCCAACAGAAATTCCTTGGTTGGAGTCCTGGACTTCAGTTGCGCGATCGGTGGAGTAGCCGGCTTCAGCTGAGCCAGTGCGGCCTTAACTGGCACCTCGGTGATGGTGGCCATGGCCGATGGTCGCTTGGGAGAAAGCCTCTTAATGGCCGGGGTAGAAATTGGAATCAGTTTAGACCCAGACAGGACCAACTGCTGCCACATTAGGTCTTCGTAGCACTAACGCAACTTGTGCCAGAGCCTCTCCCCATCTGTGGACAACGAAGACGAAGAGTGGTGCCGCCACTTACCATTGCATCAGGAACGAGATCACTGATGAGGGCGAGTCTTGTCCAACATTGAAGTCGAGGAACGAGACCGAGACAGAGACCATTGGCAGGGCCGACGGGTGACCTCAGAAGGAGTCGGGGAAACCTGTGGCTCCTCCTGGTCAGGTTCCTCCACAGCCTTGCATCCACTGTGTTCCAGGGTGGCTTCCAGAGAGTCAGGAACCAGAGAACCACTGAGGAAGACATCAAGAGGCCTGCCTGGTGAAGGCTATCTACAAAGGCCTCCGGTGAAGTGGGCAAGGCCAGGCAGGTGAAGATCTGCGTCACCCCCTCCCATGTACCAGTTCAGTGCCCTTGGGGTCCAGGGCTTCTCGATGGAGTCCATCTATCACCATCATCACCCATGGACAATCAGGTACTGTTTTTCTGTCTTATTTCTGGACTGCATTTTCTTGGACTGTACAGCGCTCCCCCTTCCCCACGAACTTTAACATCTCAAATACCCCTAGACAGGGAAGGGGGTTGCTTATGTTCGATTTTTTGCATCAGAACAATACACACAAATACATATGCACTGTACAAAAATCCTGCAAGTGGATCTGCATGGAAATACATTAGTATATATCAACTGGATTAAACTACGAGTACATCCTTCTCTTACAATTTTGCCACATTTTGTGGTGAACCTTAAAAATAAATCTATGCTTTTATATAAATCCCAAATGATTTGGCCTTGCTGGACCTATCAGCAAGGACCAAAGTGTATAAAAAGAATTACCTAAAACAAACTGAACACCAGCTCTGAAAGCCCCAGTGTTGCTAAACAACATAGGACTTTATTCAATGCTATCTAAAAAATATTGATTGATTCTGGATGGATTTTGTTTGTGAAAGGAGGGGTAGACAATACTGCCTAGTTTTAGCCTTGTCTCATAGGCATACAGATGTAAACCAACTAATACTGAACCAGATTAAGCTGTCGGAGGTATTTTTAAGTAGAAGGGGGAATTAGGCCAGGACACTGGGGAAATTCTCCTACTCTGACAGTAGGGGGAACCTCTGTCTTGCTGGTCCTAGACCAAGATGGCTGCTGTGGAGGGGCCAGAGGAACTGATGGATGCCGAAGAGGCTGGGGAACAGGTCTCACCCCCTGCCTCTCATTGTTCTGAGACCACATTACCTGAAGGAATTATACAGAAGGAATTGTTTGCTATGAAGGAAAATCTTGGGAGCCAACCTGAATCTGTCCAACCTTTGACTAATGCATCACCAGTGAGCCAACCTGATGTTGTGGAAGGTTTCAGTACTGAGTCTTTAATTTTTGACAGTCTAGAACACCTATTGCAGTATGAAGAATGGCGCTACGCGCATCGCAAACAGCTGCTAAAAACTGCACTGAAATTGGCTCAAACTAAAACTCCGGTAGTGATTTCCCCACAAGAGGTACAGACAATTAGTGCTTTATCTCTAGCAATGACAGAGAAAGTTGCTGGAAATTCAGTGCAGCCTATTGTGTCTTCTCCTGATTCTGGAACCAGGGCTTCCACTTCTAAAGATTGCCACGCTGTTTCACAGGTGGATTGTGATGTAGAAGGTGCGCCGGGAATGGCAAACATGGACCGAGGGTCCGGCCTAAGACACCCTTCTGAAGGTGATAATTTAGCACAACCCACGTCTTTAAACAGTGCTCCTGAAACAACAGAATGGATGCACGATGCACATGGCAAATGGGTATCGGGACCGACCCCCATCATAACATCGCCGGCACGCCGAGTGATACTGTATCTCCGATCTTCCCCCTGCTGCTCCTGCTGCTGAACAGCTGCGGGGAGAACAATCAGTTGGTGGAAACACTTCCCCACTACATTTACCAACTGAATTGCGGTTAGCAGGGAATCCTGTGTTGCATTTTGAACAGCCTAATCATACTTCAGGGCATTCAAAAGTAAATATTCAATCTTCGCTACCAGCTGCAACGGAGGGGCCCCCAGAAGCACCTTTACATTTCATACACAGAACAACGCAAAGACCATATGCTTCATTGTTTCACCAACCAATTTATCCTGTAAAATGGCACAATGCTGTTAAGACTGTTGTATAAAGGAGGTATGGACACAATACCAGACAGAGTATTTATTGCGAAACATTTACTAAAAGAATCTATGACATTTTTTGCTAATGAGGTCTATGCGCTTAAACATGTCTCTGGCGAGACCACATATGACGTGAGTTTTAAGCTAAATACTGGGTTGCAAAGGTTTTGGGCACAGTATAATGTGTTAAAACAGACCCCCTTATGGGCACCGTTTGAGGCTATTCCCCTTACTAGGCCTACTTATAAAAACATTACAGTTTTATTCAGGAATGAGGGGGTAAGTGTTACTGACCTAACCTATTGATTAAAGTAGCATTGTTCAATTCTGGGGTCTCCAGAAACAATTTTTGATTCGGAGCATATATAGACAGGAGGATGGAAAGTAAAAGTTATGATACATTCTACAGATATACAGTATATAGGGCTAAAACACCTTCCTTACTGTTTTTTCCTAGGTAGGGATCGAGGAGTCCTTTTCTATGCAGGCCAGTCAAAGGCCTGCTACAAGTGTGGATCCACAGCCCACATTAGTAGCATTTGTGACCAAATGAGTGTACATTATATCAGGAGTTAGGCCATACAAGTGGGACTTGTCTGAACGAACCTAAATGTAATTTGTGTGACTCAATGGGACATACTTACCAAAGCTGTACATGGGCAGCCCACAACCAAGCAGATTCCTCAGATGATGTTGAACAAAGGTTTATGATTGCCATTGCACAAAGAGAGTCAGTTCCTCATCCTTTGAGACAGGTTGAGATCTCTAGGGTACCCCCCAACTGAGACAGGGTCCTTGAATCCACCAGGGAGTACAGAAACTCGCCCTCTTGCAGAACAAGCTGAGCCAGGTAATGCTCTTTCTATAGAAGGAACAGAGCAGCCTAGCAGGGAGTCTATAGATATGCCCCCCAAGTACAAAAAAGGTCGACCAGAAGAAACCAGACTACTGAACAGCCTGCCCCCAAGATATCCAAAACTTCAGAATTACCTTTGCATAATAGGTATGAGGCCTTTCAGTCAGTCTCAGAACTTTCAGATGCCGACTCAGAAGGTTCTTCTTTGTGGTCCTCACAGGTGGACCCTCATTCGGAACCTGAGGAACCACAACAGAAACCTAAAGAGCAGCAACTGAGATCCCTAATGTTCCCTTCCTTGACTGGAGCAAAATGACTTTCCCAGAATGACACCTGCCCCACTAGCTATTGACTCTCTTAACGTTAACAGTATAAAAAGTAGCAAAAAGAAACAGATAGCTATATCCTTTTTGTTTCTGGCTAACCCTCTTCATGTTCTGTTCCTACCAGATACTAGGCTTCACAATATTTCAGAAGTAGGTTATGCCACCAAATTATGGCATGTGGGGCCATCATACTGGTCCATTAGCACAGAGACTTGCTCAAGGGTACGGGGTTTTATTTAGATCTAACATACAGGTTCAAGTAATAAAATTGGTGGACCTAATACCAGGTAGGGCCTTAGTCTAAGATACACACATTTTCAACTCCTACTATAGGTTTATTAATATATATGCCCCACAAATGAAAGCAGAAAGGATTACACTATTTAAAACAGTTCAACCATATCTGGTTTCCTCTCAGGCAGTGATTTTAGGGGGGGATTTCAATTGTGGCCTGGACAAAAGGGATAGGGGACAGTGTACTACAACAAGTAAAATACACTGCGACATGACTACTCTGAAATCTATCATTTCCACATCAGATTTAAAAGATGCTTACATGTCAGTACATCAGGTAGCTCATACAACATTTCAAAAAGGCAATTTAGCGACCAGGATTGATTTTTTCCTTTTTTCCAAGCCTTTAAACATATCATCTATACAGGTAGCAGAAGTTGAATTTTCAGACCATAAACTGTTAAAATTACACTTGGGTGCTCCATCTCCGTTCCCCCAGGGTCCCGGTACTTGGGAATTTAACTCCTCTCTTTTATCAACATCAAGTATAACTCAGAATATTCAGTATTTTATTGCACATAAGAAGTCAGTGTTAGAAATGTCTGACAATCCTGCCCTCTGGTGGGAAAATGTTACAATTGATCTAAGAAGGTTGTTGAAACAAGAAAGTAGGTCCCATAGGGATGCTGCTTATTATCTCCTTTATTTAAAACAGAGACAGCAACTACAAAAACTACAATCTTTAGCTAGAAATTCTACACATGATTTCAGTACACACATTAAGACTTTACAACAAGATATGCAAGCTTTCCATTTAAGGCAACAGGAAAGTCTGCAGAACCAACAAAAATTTGGGTGTTTGGCGGAAGGCAGCTGTTCTCTTAAGGGAACTGATAGAAAGAGACAATTGCGAGGGGCTAGATGTTTTTTTTCTTTCATTGGACCAGAGGCAAGCGTTTGATACGGTAGAACATCAATTTTTGTGGGACGCTCTTGCCTATTATGGTATACCAGATTCATTTATTAATTGGCTTATTACCCTGTATAAATCTGCCACAGTAACCCCACAAATTAACGGTTGGTTGGGACCACTGATTCCGATAAAAAGAGATGTGAGGCAAGGCTGCCCCCTCAGCCCCCTATTATATATATTCAGCACTGACCCTCTTTGGGAAGCTTAATTCTACCACAGGTTTAGCATATATACATGTAGATACGTATATAGTTCCACATATAGCTCAGGCGTATGCGGATGACATTACTATACTAGTACACGATGTAGATTCTGTAACACAAGTGATAAATACATGTCAGGTGCTTGGATCTATATCAGGTACCTCTTTGAATCTACAGAAATGTATAGGATGACAATTGGGAAACCCAATATCCCCCCTCCCTGATGTAGCAGGTATAACCCTTACAAGAGACCTGATCACTATTTTAGGTATCTCTTTTGGTTCAGGGAATTTAGATATCCTCAATTGTCAGCCAAAACTTGAACAGGAACAAAAGCTGGTGAACAATTGGAATACGTGGCAAATGAGTAAAATGAAGAGAGTGTACTCAGTAAAAACCTTCCTTCTACCTATATTTTTACAAATTAGTTTGCCCCCCCCCCCCAAAGTCCTAGAAGTCACATTGCACAGCATTTTCTTTCAGGCCATATGGGGGAGCCAACTTAACCCCCTAAAACGTAATATCTTATATTTACCCAAACATCAGGTGGGGTCTGAGAATGGTAAACCCAGTTGTCATGTTTAATGTTAGGTATGTGTTAACTAATTTGAGGCCATTATTGACCCAAGTCAGACGGCCCTGGGCACTCTTATACAAACTCTCTTGTAGCCCATGGTTCCCTCAGTAGTCAGCTGACTCCCTTAGACTGATTAAAAAGTCAAATATAAGTCCCCAGTATTTAAGGGATGTGTTCCTCAAACTCAAAGGTTGGCACTTAACTTCTAGAATGATCACTAGTCAACATAGGGGCAACAGATTATCAGTGACAAATTTAAAGAGCAAGTTTAATTTCCCAGCTGTCCAGTACAATAATACCTGTGATGCTTGGGTACTTAACTAATCCTAGAATTCCGGAAAAAATGCGGGATGTTCATTGATTGTGTTGTCATAACCGGCTAAATGTAAAAAAACATAAAAAACTCAGTTATCAGAAAGGATATGTTCCAGACCTCAATGCTCCTTACAGTTAGAGTCGATGTTTCACTTATTCTTTGCGTGTCCTTACATTTCAACCTTTTGGTCCTTTGCAGCACAAAAATGGAATATGCCCAACTTAAATCATCTTACATTAGACATCTTATTATATGGGAATTTTGATGCCTCTTGGAAAAAATGGGAAAGTCCACTTTACAAGTACTTTTTACTGTGATAAAATGGTACATATGGAATTCTCGTTGTTGGTTTACTTTGCAACAGAAAACGGTATCACTTATTGAGTTGTTGGAAAAAATTGTATGGGACATGAAATTGATTTATAGGCAACAGATTCAAAATAGATCTCATAACTGGGTATTCCAGGCCTGGAGGAATCTTCCTTGGATTACAGACTCAGATGTACCACTCACATGAGTATTATGCACTACTCTGCCCAGCAGCGGAGCCTGAACTCGGGGATTGCCAGAGCCTGTAAGAGGCCCTGCAGCACCCCTCTCCATTCACTACTCTGCCCAGCAGCGGAGCCTGAACTCAGGGATTGCCAGAGCCTGTAAGAGGCCCTGCAGCACCCTCTCCATTCACTACTCTGCCCAGCAGCGGAGCCTGAACTCTGGGATTGCCAGAGCCTGTAAGAGGCCCTGCAGCACCCTTCTCCATTCACTACTCTGCCCAGCAGCGGAGCCTGAACTCGGGGATTGCCAGAGCCTGTAAGAGGCCCTGCAGCACCCCTCTCCATTCACTACTCTGCCCAGCAGCGGAACCTGAACTTGGGGATTGCTAGAGCCTGTAAGAGGCCCTGCAGCACCCCTCTCCATTCACTACTCTACCCAGCAGCGGAGTCTTAACTCGGGGATTGCCAGAGCCTGTAAGAGGCCCTGCAGCACCCCTCTCCATTCACTACTCTGCCCAGCAGCGGAGCCTGAACTCGGGGATTGCCAGAGCCTGTAAGAGGTAAAGCGTCCTGCACTACAGCCTGACTGTTGGAGAACTTTAATCGCTTTGGGGTCTGTTTTTCTGTCCCCACACAGTGACTGATTGTTTTTCCATCTGGAATTCTGGACTGCTCTGCACGGGGATTTGGGGTCTATTTCTGTGTTTCTTTAAGGGCTAGTTTGCTGATCATCTAACACTATTATCCTGTGTTTCAGAAGCTGTTTGAATGCTGTAGTTAGAGTGCTTACCTTCGGTAGAATTGTACAGAATGTGTAGCGTGTGTGTCCGCCATCTTGCGCATGCACAGTAGCCTTCTGTATCGGGATACAGTCCCAATAGTTGGCGCATGCGCAATAGGGTCCTGAACTAGCCCGCTGCATACTAATGTAATTCCTTTGTTTCCCTTCCTTTACAGGCCCTGCAGCACCCCTCTCTATTCACTACTTTGCCCAGCAGCGGGGCCTGAACTCGGGGATTGCCAGAGCCTGTAAGAGGTAAAGCGTCCTGCACTACAGCCTGACTGTTGTGTGGCACTATCTCCCCCTCTATCATCCAAGTTCCCCATCTTTCTTCACTTCAGCTCTCTCACCCTTACCAATTATGCATGTGCACCTCCTGCCCACCTGCCTCTCTCTTCTCCTCCTCCTCCTTTTGCCTTCCACCAACCCTATTGTCCCTGTTAACCCTCAGCCTCACTACTCTAGTGCTCCTACCTACCTCCTGCCCTCCCTCCTCCTATACCACTGCTCCTCCCTCCCTCCTCCTCCACACACCCCATATGCTCCTCTCCACCTCACCCCATCCAGACATTACGCTTTCTCCCCGCCCCCTTGGGCATCTGATCACTGCCTTCTCTGCCTGTGCTGCCCTACCCACCCCTGTGCTACGAAACCCCTTTCTCTTCCTATCGCCTCCCGGCGAAACTCTCCTTCTGCCACCCTCTGACCACAGCAGTTCTCCTCCTTCTGCTCCTGACGGGAACATACATCCCAACCCAGGCCCTGCCCTCCCACCCACCTACTCGGCCTACTGGTCTCCAAATAGCATCCATGAACATATGCAGCCTGCTGAAAAAATTTGACGCCCTACAGTGCTGGGCCATGGCTCATCAACCAGACATCATAGCCCTGGTTGAAACATGGCTGTCCAAATCCAACCCTGACTCATTTGTCTCCCTCCCAGGCTATACCTTATACCGGGAGGACAGAGTAGGCAAACGAGGGGGAGGCTGTGCAATCTACACTAGGGACACAATATTTGGACACGCGCCCCACCCCTGCCCTTGTAAATGGGGCCCAGGCTCTACCTCAAACTCACCCCGGACCCTCTAGGGCCTCTCTATCTCACCACTGCCTCACGTTCCCCAAAGAACCAGCACCCGGCCCTGGTGTCTTTAACTGACTATCTGGCCTCCCTCCACCATAAGGCGGAACAAATCCTAGTTGGGGACCTTAACGTAAATTGGCTCAGCCCCTCCTCTTCCACGATCAGAGACTCATTTGCCACCCAAGACCTGACACAACTCGTCACCCAGCCCACTAGAATAAACCCTAAGAGAGGAACCAGCACCCTTCTGGATGTAATTATCACCAACCGACCTCAAAAAATCCAAAACATCCAGGTCCTACCAGATTCCCTAAGTGACCACTCCCCTATCCTATTTCATTGGGCAGTCCCCAATCCCAAGTCCAGACCACCCTCCGCAGGCGCCTCCGCCCTGGTGGGCTGCAAAAACTTAAACTATTCCTCACCCAGATAAACTAGTCCCCCATTCATCGTGCAACCGACATTGACACTGCCCTCGCCTTCTTCTCACACACCTTCAACATGGCCTGTGATCTCTTTGCACCCTTCACCAAAATCCGATCCAAAAGGCAGAATGCACCCTGGGTTAGCCCTGCCCTTCTACAATTACTAAGAAATCGAGATAACCTCTGGCACCTTGCCACTGAAACGGGTCGGCTGTCTGATAGGCAGGCTTACATTGCAGCCCGGAATAAGTGCTCTTGGGCCGTTCAGAAAGCCAAGGCCGACCATTACCAGGCCACCACCTCCTCCTCCTGGGTTCGGCCCAACTTTCTGGGATAATATTAAACAACTAAATGGAAAATCACGCCCCTGCCCCATCCCAGCTCACTAGTATAGCACTGACCTCCACCGAGCCTGCCACCATAGCTAACTGGCTCTACACCGCTCACTGACCTTAGCTCAGTCCTCCCTAGTAATTTCTTTGACCTCCCCAACCAACCTCCCCTGCCCTCCAGCACCCCAGCTTCCACCTGCGCAAGATTTCTGCCCGGAAGCCAGACCCATCCTAATCAAAGCTTTGAATAGCAACAGTCCCGGCAGTGACTCACTGGACCCCAGTATCCTCAGGCTGGTGCTAGATGAAGTCCTTGCCCCACTCACCAGCCTAATTAACCGATCGCTCTGCCTGGGACAATTTCCCACGACTTGGAAAACAGCCATAATCACGCCCATTCATAAAGGGGCGACGGGTACGTCGACCAGCAACTACTGACCAATCTCCATCCCCCCAAAGCCCTGGAGAAAGTGGTGGCCATTCAAATCACTGAATATCTGGCTAAGCATAACATCTTATGCCCAGAGCAACATGGCTTCCGTGCTGGTCACAGTACCAGCACTGCACTAATTGAATTCTCCAACTTCCTACACTCCTTCCTGGATACCAGCTCCCTAGCTGGTGCAGTGTTCATCGACCTCTCAAAGGCTTTTGACACCGTCTCCCACCCTCTTCTGCTGAATGCTCTCTGCCACACTGGTCTCTCAGCTGGCCCCCTAGCATGGTGCACGAGCTATCTAGCCACTCGATCACAGTGTGTTAAAATCAATGGGATACTCTCTGATACCCGTCCCACTCACTCTGGGGTCCTCCAAGGCTCCATCCTGGGCCCCTTCTTCTCACTCTATCTGAACACCCTGCCCAGTGCATGCCCTGGCAAAATTCTGTATGCAGATGACGCTGTCCTTTTTGCCACCCACTGCAATCCCGTCTCCCTTCAGGACACCCTACAGCAGTCTTTCAATAATGCCAAAGCCTGGTTTAAGGAGTGCAGACTCATCATCAATCTTAAAAAAAACAAAGCTATGCTCTTTTCCCGCCCCCAAAACAAAGCTAGCAACCACCCACTCTATATCCTTCCTAGTACCAAACAGCCACTGGAACAAGTCTGCTCCTACAAATACCTTGGGGTTACGTTCGACTCAGCCCTCACATTTCACAACCACATTGATGCCCTAACATCCGCCACTAACACACGGCTTGGCATCCTCTTCCGCCGTAGAACCTGCCTTCCCCCAAATGCCTCCGGCTCGCTGTTACATCTTCCAGATGTCCCTTGTAGACTATGGTCTACCAGTCTATGGTGCTGCCAACACGACTGCACTCAAAAAATTCACTTAACCCTGAATAAAGCCTGCAGATTGGATTACTGGTGCCCCCAGGCTCACACACACCTGTCAGCTGTATGACGAGGCTAAACTCCTTACCCTGGATGAACGGCTCCGATATCAAACCTGCCTCCTCACAAAAAAACATACTCAGGCTCTCCCCTCCTGGGGTGACGGTATCCATCCACCGGATCCCACCCACTATTGCAACACGGTCATCCAACAAGACCACTCTAATGGTCCCCAGATCAAGAACCAGCCGTGGCCAGAGGTCCTTCTGCTACAGAGCCCCATCCTGGTTTAACTCTCTCCTGCCCCATCACCAATGCCACCACCATCTCCAAGTTCAAAACCACCCTTCGAAACCAACTCTTCAACACTCGTAGCTGCTCCTGTCTCTGAAGGCAGCCTCCACCTCGACTTCTCATGACAACGCCCATCGGGCGCTCTCTACCAGCCTCCCCACCACCTCTTCCCGCACAGCGCACTTATGTTCAACTCTGGCCCGTGCCAGCTGTTTCATGGTATGCCTATTAGATTGCTCAATTTTGATACCAACTTGTGTAACACCTGTTCTCAATTACTTGTACCCTGTAACCTAAATGTATTTTGTCTGACCTCAGTGTGACGTGGTGCCTCTGATGAACGCCTATTTTTAGCAAACCTGTGCTATGTAACCTAAAACTCTATGTATGTCTTTAATGTGACGAGGTACCTTTGGAAACGAGCCTCTGGCTCAAAGGTTGTAAACTAATTTCACAAATAAACAAATAAACAAATGCTAACCAAGCTGTTCTTTGAAACTGAGGAAAACGACAACTATGTGTATGACAACTGTTTTTTCATTTTTGTTTCTACTACTGTGACACTTTTGTTTTTCATTGTTTTCTTTGTATTGCATTGTCATGTATGTGTGATTCCTCAATAAAAACTAAATGCTCCTACACTTCTAGTAGGGGGCCAGATTTCCGGTGAGCAGAATGGAGAGCACAGTTGAGTCTGAGCAGTGTGAGGAGAAGCAGGTTGAGATGGAGGCCTATGAATCAGCAGTAAAGCATCAAGAAAAAATAAACGGAGCCCAGGAGGGCAATAAGAATACAGAGTTGGATGACTCATTTGAAGGATGCGACATAGACAATTCAAACGGCAGTCCCTTAGGGACAAACCCTGAGGATATTGCAATCGCAGAATCACAGTTTGAAAAAAGCTGGATGCGAGGAGAACTGTCTTATTTCAGTTATTAGCGGATGATGAAGAGAGATATACTAAGAGGAAACTACCTGTATGGTAAGAGGAACAGCGAGACATGAGTCGAAGTAAGGGACCACTGGAAGGAATGAGTGGTGGCGAGGGAAGTGGACTACAGGATATCGTAGAAGAGAAAGTTAAACTTTTGCCTGCACAAGAAATTATTAGGCAAGCCTTTTGGAGTGCAGGATGCACACACTGAGGATCAACAGTGGTCTCTGGAGAAAGCCTTGTGGGACACTGGATGGCAGAAAGCACCGGCGGGGGGCTGGATCCCTGATATGGATACTACCTTCCTGGAGACAAGAAGATCGATCGAGAGACAGGTGGGAGTGGAGCTAGGAGTTGATGGAGGCCAGGAGCATCGGGTACAGGACAATATTATTGAAATACCCACTGTGATGAAACAAAATGTGACAGAACAAGATCATGAGGGTGAGAAGCCAAGTGGATGCAAGGATGTTAGAAAGGGGGAAATGAGGCCTGGAGTCACTTTACATATTACAGCGGCACAGGCAAGAAAGGAGGGAAAGAGTCAAACGGGGGCTAGAGGCGATGGGATGTCTCAGGCAGAAACGAATAGGGGGATAGAAAGAGAATCCCCAGGATAGTGATCAGAGGCAACAAAGATACGAACATACGAAATTTGCCAGCAGATAAAGGCCTAGAGGTCTATCAAGTCTGCTTGAATGTGCAGCTAGCACCCCTTATTCTGCAACTGCCCCTCCCTTCCACCCTTCCCCTTCATTAACCCTCCCCCTTGTCCTGTCCCATCCTTGTTTGAAGCAGTCCACTGTTCTACTGCATACCACTTCTGCAGGTAACGCATTCCACCCAGCCACCACCCTCGCTGTAAAAAAGTGTCTCCTCATCTCCTTCCTGAACCTTCCTTGCTCCAGTCTCATATCATGGCCCCTGGTGGCCCTCCCCTCCCTTACTTTGAACAGCCCCTCTGTACCCATCTTGTTTATTCCTTTCATGTATTTAAAGGTTTCAATCATGTCACCCCTGTCTCTCCTCTCCTCCAGTGAGTACATGTTCAACTCCTTCAACCTCCTCTCGTATGATAAGTCCCCCAGCCCCTTGATCATCTTTGTCGCCCTACGCTGCACCCCCTCCAGTAACTTAATGTCCCTCTTCAGATACGGACGCCAGTACTGCACGCAGTACTCCAGGTGTGGTCTAACTAATGACCTATACAGTGGCAGAATCACCTCCTCCGTCCTCGAGGATATACCCCTTGCAATACAACCCAGCATTTTGTTGGCCTTTGCAGCTGCCTTCCTACATTGTGCCGAGTTGTTCATTGACCCTGTAATGAGCACACCCAGATCCTTCTCCTCCTCTGTCTGGGCTAGCTGCACTCCCCTAGCTGGTAACTCCTCCTTTGGTTCTTCATCCCAAAATGCAGCACCTTGCACTTTTGGCATTAAACCCCAGTTGCCAGGTGTCTGACCAGGTTTCAAGCTTTTCCAGATCATCCTGCAACCCCTGCCATCCCCTAGGTCATCTACCACCGCACAACCTTGGTATCATCAGCAAACAGACTGATCTTGCTCTTGATGTCCCATGATATGTCTGCAATGAATATCCCAAACAACACTGGTCCCAACACGGGCCCTGTGGAACACCGCTCACTGCCCTTGGGTGTGAGAGCTCCCACCACCACCACCCTCTGTTGCCTTCCCTGCAGCCAGTTCCTACCCATCTCACCAGCTTTGCACCCGCCCCTGTGCCTACTAACTTCCTTCCCAGCCTTCCATGTGGCACCGAGTCGAATGCCTTACTGAAGTCCAGATACAGGACATCCACTGCATGGCCCTTGTCCAGTTGCCTAGTTACCCAGTCATAGAACTCGACCAGGTTGGTTTGGCAGGATCTGCCACGTATGAAGCCATGCTGTCTGCTGTCCTGTAGTCCTTTGGCCTCTAGGAGGGCCACCAGCCTCTCCTTCAGGATAGTCTCCATTAGCTTACCCACGATGGATGTGAGGCTCACTGGTCTGTAGTTTCCTGGTTCATCCTTGGGGCCACTCTTGTGGAGGGGCACCACATGAGCCATCCTCCAGTCCTGAGATACACACCACGAATGTAGTGAGGCATTAAATAGGTCTGCCAAAGGTCCTGCAAGGACCTCTGCCAGCTCCTTCAGTACCCTGGAGCATTTTGATGAATGTCCATATAGGCCCAACTCCCCCCCCAGAACCTACATGACCTCCTTCAAGAAAATAATGGAGACACCAAGAGAAAGCCCCCCATCATAGACCCCTGAGATCAAGGTTTTCGACCTTTTTCTTCCACTGCACCAGCTCCTAGAAGAAACGAGTACTTAATCAGATACAGGGGAGGTCTAGAGTGTACCCCTGATAGGTTTTATGTGGGTAAAAAGTTATTAAAATATTCTATGCATTTCCTAGCCTCAGAAGTGTATGCCCTAATCCACATATCAGGGGAGGAAACTTTTGATGCAAGTTTCCAATCCCCCCATGCTCTGAAGCGGTTCTCGTCAAAATATAACCAGCTAAAATGTTCTCCCCTGTGGGTTCCCTTTATGTACATACTATTGACCAGACCCACGATAAAATTCATAGCGATAATGTTCCGCAATGAGGGAGTACATGTGAGTAACATCATGCACTGGCTGCAACACAGATGTGAGGTTCTGAGTGCCCCAGAGGCTGTGATAGATGAAGAATACTTTTGGACGGGGGCATGGAAGTTTGGAGTAAAATTGAGGCAAGAGGCAGAGGGATGATTACATTTGCCCAATAGCTTCTTCATTGGCAAGGACAGAGGAGCCCTGTTTTATGCAGGGCAGCCAAAGGTGTGTCAGAAACGTGGGGATAGGTCTCATTTGGCAAGTGTTTGCGATAAAGTGAAATGAGGCATATGCAACGAGATGGGGCATGTAAGCATGCAATGTGCGAATCAGGCAAGATGCAACTTATGTGATGACTATGGTCATATATTCCAAAGTTGGCCCTGGATGGCACACAATAAAACCAGGACAATGAACCAGGATCATATTATTAAAAAAGCTCAGCAAATGGCAAATGCTCCTCCCTCAGCACATCCCCCAAATGAGGCTCCCCCTCCCATCTCCCCTTCAAGTAGGGATTCAGAAAATACGGAGATACCAGCAGAAGAAA
Organism: Neoceratodus forsteri; assembly: GCA_016271365.2. NCBI lineage: Eukaryota > Metazoa > Chordata > Ceratodontiformes > Ceratodontidae > Neoceratodus > Neoceratodus forsteri. Next base: position 1,072,314,665 of record CM057456.1, read on the forward strand.
TGGCTACAGAAGCAGAACCTGCCTCGACAGAAACAGAGGCTTCAGCACAAATGGGTGTACCAGGCCCAAGCAACCTAGGAAAGTCAGGTGACAGCAAACAGGATACTGGGGCTGGAGCTGAGGTGCATGAGTCTCGGGATACATCAAATCAAGATAAGGAAATGGGTAGCAAGCCATCCTCCCCAGAGTGGAAAACACTGTTCCCCAGAAGACGGAGTTTGAGATTGCAGAAAAAGACTATGGCAGAAATTGACATGGACAACCCATACAACGCCTTGGGGTCCTCGAGTGTGGGGTCGATGGACTTGGGTGATCAGGATTCAGACACCTCCTCCTTTCATTCAATACTTCCCAAGCTTGAAAGGGAGACCCACAGAAAGAAAAAAGGGAAGGAAAAAAAGAAGAAAAAAAAATATATATATATATATATATATATATATATATATATATATATATATATAGAGAGAGAGAGAGAGAGACTCTTGTGTTAGAAAATAATAATGATCCATAACTGTGTTTTCTATTGTAACCCCTAGGTGTCGCTATCCCAAGAGCTACTACCCCTGCCTGCTTGGCTAGTAGCAGGTTGAGGGGCCTGGGTACTGAAACGAGTGCCTCCACCCAGAGGTCAGGGTTGTTAGTGGTCAAGCTAACCTGGGCACAGCCCTCCGGGACACTGTAACCCCTCTCTCTCCCTTCTAGTGGCCAGAACAATATACAGTAACCACTTTTGCAATGACCCTTATTCACCATGCAAGTACCCACACTGTTTGCACTTACCACCAGGGCTGGTTTCACCAGTTCTACCCTGGCGACCCACTGTAAAACAAGGTTAGGCACAGCAAACAACAACAGTACAGTGCTTTCAATACAAACTGGAACCACAGTCAGGTTAAATGCAAAAAGAGACAAGATCTGATTTATTCAGGTGACTTCAACAAGGAGGGGGCGTAATCAGGTTGATTACCTTAAAGGCTAAATCAATCAGACAGTCATGCATGCACTTCAGAGTCCCTACACAGTCACACATTCTGGGTACCCAGGTGGGGAAGAGGTGGGCTAGCCAGGAACATTGCCCGGGGTAGGCCGGCGTCACAGCTGGTTGGGGCCCTGTGGTGGAAGAAAGCAACATGCACAACACACACTATTTGTAATCCGGAGCTGGAGGGCTCAGTTCGTGAAGGAAAAGACCACAAGGCAATCAGATGACAACACTTTAGATTTAGCTGTTGTTGCAGGGAGCTACCCTGATATTTACTCACGATACCCAATACAGGACACAGGCAGGATGAAATTGAGACTGCAGGTTGTTGAGCTGGAGTGCCAGGAGCAGCAGGGCCCACACAAATCACCGAGGCATCGTTCCTGTTCAAGGCATTGGGCAGGGGGCTGATCCCCAGGCAGGTGTCTCGTCAATGGCTTTCTCTGTGTAGCGGGTATTCTGGCTGGGCCAATGTGGCAGGGCCCAGGCCAAATGGAGATAGAAACACAGAAACATAGAATTTGATGGCAGATAAGGACCGCTTGGCCCACCCAGTCTGCCCATTTCCCTACCTAATGGATAAGCTGCAGATCCTAGTTAACCAGCAGCCTACTTCTTTCTACCCCCACCCCCTAGAATTGCCTTATGACTGTCCCATGCATGCTTGAATTCCACCACTGTTTTTGACTAAACAACCTCCTCTGGAAGGCCGTTCCATGCATCCACAACCCTTTCTGTGAAAAAATACTTCCTTACATTACCTCTGCGCTCTGTCTTCAAATTGTGCCCCCTTGTTCTTGCACACCTCTTTTTTTGAAAGATGCTACCCTCTTGGACTTTGTTGATTGCTTTGAGGTACTTGAAAGTTTCTATCATGTCCCCCCTCTCCCTCCTTTCCTCGAGGCTATACATATTAAGCTCCTTTAGTCTCTCTTCATATGTCTTCCGGTGCAGACCCTGCACCATTTTAGTTGCCCTCCTCTGGACAGCTTCCATCCTGTCTATGTCCTTGCGGAGATTGGGTCTCCAGAACTGCATGCAGTAATCCAGATGGGGTCTCACCAGCTGTCTGTACAGAGGGATAACAACTTCCTGTTTTCTACTGGTGATGCCTCTCCCTATGCATCCCAGTATCCCCCCAGCCCTCCTTAGTGACCTCCCACATTGCTTGCCCACCTTTAGGTCATCTGATATGATCACCCCTATGTCCCTTTCCATTTTTGTTGTTGTTAGTATCTCACTCCCCATTGTGTACTCTTCCCCTGGGTTTTTGTTTGCCAGGTGCATTACCTTGCACTTCTTAGCACTGAATCTAAGCTGCCATACATTTGACCATTCCTCTAACCATGCCAAGTCCCTTCTCATCCTTTCCACCCCACCTTGTGCATCAACTCTGTTGCAGATCTTTGTGTCATCTGCAAAGAGACATACTTTTCCTTCCAGTCCCTCTGCAATGTTGCTTATAAAGACATTGAAGAGGACCGGTCCTAATACTGATCCCTTCGGTAGCCCACTAGTAACCCCCCTTTCTTCAGCGTGGACTCCATTTACTATTACCCTCTGTGTCCTATTCTCCAGCCAATTCTTTACCCATGCTATCATTTTGGGACCCACTCCCAGGCTGGCTAACTTGTATATTAATCTTTTGTGTAGGACTCTGTCAAATGCCTTGCTAAAGTCTAGGTAGGCCATGTCCACAGCCCCTCCCTGATCTACTACTTTGGTCACCCAGTCAAAGAAATCTACTAGATTCATCTGGCATGACCTTCTCACTGTGAATCCATGCTGCCTTGGGTCCTGTGCCCCTCTGGCCTCTAGGTACTCGACAATTCTTTCCTTCAGAAGTGATTCCATAATTTTCTATCACTGAGGTTAAACTAACAGGTCTGTAGTTTCCTGCTTCTGCCCTGCTCCCACTTTTGTGAAGGGGAATCACATCTGCCCTCCTCCAGTCCTCAGGTACCACCCCATCCTCCCATGATTTGTTAAAGAGGGTAGTCAGTGGTGTCACTAGTTCTACCCTTAGTTCTTTTAGAATTCTGGGATGAATTCCATCAGGCCTCATTGCTTTGTCCTCCTTCAGTTTTAAGAGTTCTTTCAGAACCCTTTCTTCTGTAAATGAGCTGGTATGAATACGGATTCAGTCTGCTGGGGCTGGATGTAGCCTCCAACAAGCAAAACACAGTTCAGCACACTGTGGAGAATCAAATTGCGACCCACTAGCAGCACACAACACATTTACATGTAAGGAAATTCTACTGTACCAGGAAGATTGCTATCCAGTCGCAATTACAGTGTCTCTACACAGATGGGAGTTCAGAGGTGACTGGAAATCCTGACAAGCCAATCATATTCAGTAAATCTTCGGTCTTCTTCAGGTTGACAGCCTGGTCACAGTTCTGTGGCTTATCTCGCGCTCACAGTTTGGATTCAGTCCGAATAAACTTAAATTTCCCTCTCAGGGACAGCAGGCAAGCAGGCAGGCCAGAACTCAGCCTTTTCACAGTTCTCCCACGCGAATCTATGCAGAACTGCTGCTCGACTATCTCGAGCTGTACACTCTTTCACTTACCAACTCAGACTGACTCTAGCTGCAAGAAGCCTGGGACTTTCCCCAGGATCCAAAAGGTTCGGTTGGCTGATCTGTCTGTCAGTTACAACAAGGGCTCCCCCCTCCAGGTCCATTTGGGCGCCAAAGTTCCAAAACTACAATTCCTACAGAATTTTGCTCCCACAAGACACCTGGGGACAGGCTCCATTTTAGGGTCCCCAAAGGTACTGATTGGCCCATTCTGGCAGTCCAGGACCAAGATGGTGGTGAATAACCGAAATGTCCATGCTTCAAAGAAGACAGGTTAGACAAACTACAATATCATTACCACTCTAATAGATAATCGGCAAATAAGTATATCTTCTAACAGAGCTCCCTCTGTGCAAATACTGATGGCAGAAACGGAGCAATTATCTGGCATCCCAGGCGGGACTCGAGCATAGAAACACTCAGCCTCCCTCCCAGATTAATTATAATTGTGATATAGGCAGCTCTTAAACAGAGAATACACAGAGGCTATACAGGCACTCTCTGGCAATAATGTTTAAACTGCTGAAATGCCGGACACCAGCCTGGCAGTGAGCATTTAGGCAAGCCCAAGGAAGACTTTTCGGGAACCTCCACTTGTAGGGGGGTTATACTATTATCTCTTTAAATGTGTACAGTTTAGTAAACAACAGCAAAAGAAGGGCTGTTTTAACTTATTTATATGACATGAATGTAGAAGTCCGTTTTTTACAAGAAACATGGTTTTCCACTGCAAATATATGCTCTCTGGCTAGTATGGAATGGAGTTGGGGACCTTCATACTGGTCGTTTGGGGAGGATAGGTTGGACAGGGTGGGTATATTATTTGCAGGAACGGGGTTTAAATTCCAGAAAATAGTGGATTTATTATTGGGAAGAATTTTAATTTTGGATGGAATCTGGAAAGGAAGGCCAAGTAGGTTTATTGTGGTATATAGTCCTCAGACTAAAGCTGAGACAGTACAGTTAGTGGAAAAAATTAAACCTTTTTTGGCTACTGCAAAAGACATATATTTGGTGGGAGACTTTAATTGCTCCATGGCAGTGACTGAAAGAAGGGCACAAGGGAAAAAAAATCTATTGTGAAGCCAAAGCGCTAAAGTGTATTGGACAAGCTGGTTTGATTGATTGTAGTGAGGAAGCAACACCACAAATTAAATATACATTTATAAAAGGGACACTTACATCAAAAATAGACTACATTTTCTTATCTAAGCATATTCAAACTCAAAACACATGAAGTATACCATTGGGATTTTGGGATCATCTGGCGATTTTTTCAAGAGTAGAACCAGTAATAGAGGGTGTACCAAGGCAGAAGAGGTGGAAATTAAACACTGAGACGATAATACTGCCTGAAGCAAAAAAGGGAATATTAGATATCCTAATATCCAGAACATCAGTAATCTCATTGTATGAGGATTTAGGGAGATGGTGGCTGGATACCAAAGCAGACATCAGAGAGTGGTATCAGAAATTTTTGGTGAAAAAAAGTAAATGAAAAAATTTAAAATATATCTCATTACAGAACCAGCTGTACAAATTATTAACCATATCCCATGAATAAAGAGTGGATCTTGGGGAGCAAATCAGGCTGGTGAAGCAAGAAATGCTAGAGGCACAATACAACAGGGCAAATTCATTAAAGGCAGAACTAACCTATGGGACACAAAAAACATTGATGAGTGACCCTTACGAGGCCTGTAAGGAGAGAGAATGGAGAAGGTGGAATTTTCGGTCCTATGGGATGAGGAAGGGAGGAGACAAGAAGGATTGCAGGGCATATTACCTATAGTAGAAAAACAATTAAAAGATTTTTCACAAAGGGAAACTTTAGACACCTCAAGAATAAAAGCATATCTAGAGGGGATACAGAGCATGGACCTAGGACATTAGTTCGAGGAGATGGAGGAAACTGTGATTCAGGAGGAAGAAATTCTACAAGCCATAAAGGCCCTTAAATTAAATATAGCCACTGGAGCTGATGGGATCCCAAATGAATGGTATAGACTCTTTCCAGACATTATGGCAGTAATATTGAGAAGGTTTTCAGATTTTTTTTTTTTTTTTTAACACAAGACACATTACCATCAGATTTTACCATGGGACTAGTAATGTACCTGTTTAAATCAGGAGACAGAGTAAGCATTGGAAATTGTTTACTAAATGCTGATTTTAAACTTTTGGCCTTCATTTTACAATCTCGATTAAAAACTATTGCTTCAGAGGTCATTCACCCACTACAAACTTGTGCCCTACCTGGCAGACACATTCAAAATAACCTATGCATTATAAGGGATGTAATAAATTACTGTGAGACGCAAAGGATAGAGGATTTCTTATTATCGTTGGACCAACGAAAGGCCTTTGATAGAGTGAGCCATGAGTTTTTGTTTCAAGCAATAGAGGTGTATGGTGTGCCCCCAAGACTAAGAAAATGGATAAGGATACTTTATAATAATGCCGTCATAACATCAAACATAGCAGGGCCACAGGGAAAGAGATTTGTGATTAGGAAAGGGGTGAGACGGGGTGCCCATTGAGCCCGATATTGTACCTGTTCATTTTGGACCCTTTTGTTAGGAAGATTTTACTAAGCCAGGACATCCAGGGAATTACGGGATCATCTGAGAGGTCAGAAATAAAAATAATAGCGTATGCGGATGATATATGCACAATAGTCAAAAGTGAAGAGGAGGTGGGACATATCCTCCAGGAAATGGAGGAGTATGATATGGTATCTGGTGCTAGTCTAAATTTACAGAAAAGTAAAGCTATGGTACTTGGTGGAGGGGGGTATGATGAACAGGAGGTATAGGGTATTGAAATCATGACCACTCCTATAAAAATTTTGGGAGTATACTATGGCCCGGGAGAGATGAGGAAATTTAACTGGGAAAAATCATTACAGATAGGGGAAAGGAAAGTGAACCAATGGAAATGGTTGAAGATGTCAGAACAAAAAGGGTCCATGCCATTAAACAGTTCCTTATACCCATATTTTTGTACGTAAGTGCAATTTTTCCCCTCCCTATCTGTCTAGAAGCAAGAGTATTTCAAGTATTTTTTAAACTTTTTTGGGGGAGCCGGTTGAATCCAGTAAAGAGAGAGGTTAACATACCTACCGATAAAAAAAGGAGGGGTAGGGATGATAAATCCATGGGGTTTTTTTTCCATTGTATGTTTTGGACAAATTTTAAAAATTTATTATAGAGTCAAACGAATTTGGTAAAATGTTGGTTAGCCCAAAACATTAAAGGGATTTTACCATCATGGGTAAATCAAATGGTCAGACTAACAGAAGGGAAAACTGTACCAGAATATATAAAAAGTTCATTTCAAAAAATGTTTAAATGGAAGGTGAGTAAACAAATGATTTCAAAGACAAACAGGAAAGAACTATACCAAGAGGTTTTAAGAAGTTTAGGGTCAGAGGCACCCAATTTTAAAAATTGTAGGGATGGGAAACATATGGAGGTTATTAAACAAATAACGGACCCACGAATTCCCACAAGGATGTGGGACGTGCAGTGGGGATGTGCACATGGAAGGATCAGTGTAAGGGGAAATCACAAGCACAAGGCCATAGAAGACAGGTACTGTTTATATCCAGATTACAGAAACCAACTAGAAAGCCAGGAGCATTTTTTAATAGATTGTTCATATTCTGCAGGAGCCTTGAAGTACCTTGCAGATATGTGGAAGATGCCATGGTTGAAAAAGGTAACATATCATATGCTAGTGTTTGGAGATTTTCCCATGCTACTGAACAGGTATGAGCCAAGTTCTCAAGAGAGTATTATTTGCTTGTATAAAGTATTACTTATGGTAGAGTAAATGCCAGTTTTTGTTACAGCAGAAAATCATGATTTACCAAATATTTTGTTTACATTGTGAAAATGCCCTTCAGGAAGTGTATCGCAAGGATCTGAAGGTTCACCCAAGGGAACTCGTTATGGTATGGTGGAGGGGGTTTTCTTTCATTATAAAGTACAGATAAACACTATGAATTAATACAGCACGGGGGAGTGACACTTAGGTTTGGGTGTTGGTGAGTGGCGAATAAAAGTTACAGCAAGGAGATGTTTCATGGTGATGGAAATGATGCATCAGAAAATACTATGAGGTGTATGTTATGATTTTTTTCACAATAAAAATTTCCCCTACTTACATAGAAACATAGACTTTGACAGCGGTTAAGGACCACTTGGCCCACCTAGTCTGCCCATTTCCCTACCTACTGGATAAGCTGCAGATCCTAGTTAACCAACAGCCTATTTCTTCCTACCCCCCACAAGAATTGCCTTATGTCTGTCCCATGCATTCTTGAATTCTCCCACAGTTTTAGACCCCACAACCTCCTCAGGAAGGCGGTTCCACGCATCCACCACCCTCTCTGTGAAAAAATACTTCCTCACATTGCCCCTGAGCCCTCCCCCCTCTATCTTCAAATCGTGTCCCCTTGTTCTTGCACATCTCTTTTTCTGAAAGATGCTACCCTCTTGGACTTTGTTGATTCCACTGAGGTACTTAAAAGTTTCTATCATGTCCTCCCTCTCCCTCCATTCCTTAAGTGTATACATAGTAAGTTCCTTTAGTCTCTCCTCATATGACTTCTCTTGCAGACCCTGCACCATTTTAGTTGCCCTCCTCTGGACTGCCTCTATCCTGTCTGTGTCCTTGCAGAGATGGGGTCTCCAGAACTGGATGCAGTACTCCAGATGGGATCTCACCAACTGTCTGTACAGAGGGATAACAACTTCCTGTTTTCTGCTGGTGATGCCTCTCTCTGTACATCTCAGTACCCCCCCAATCAGCCCTCCCTACTACCTTCTCACATTGCTTGCCAACCTTAAGGTCATCTGATATGATTACCCCCAGGTCCCTTTCCAGTTTTGTTGTTGTTACTACCTTCCCCCCATTGTGTACTCTTTCCCTTGGTTTTTGTTTCCCAGGTGCATTACTTTGCACTTCTTTGCATTGAATCCAAGCTGCCATAATTCTGACCATTTCTCCAGCCTTGCCAAGTCCCTTCTCATCCTTTCCACGCCCCCTTGTGTATCAACCCCACTGCAGATCTTTATGTCATCTGCAAAGAGGCATACTTTTCCTTCCAGTCCCTCTGCATGTCACTTATAACGACATTAAAAAGGACTGGACCAGTACTGAATCCTGCAGTACCTCACTAGTAACCCACCTTTTCTTCAGAGTGGACTCCGTTTACTATTTTCTTCTGTGCCCTGTTGTCCAACCAATGTTTTACCCAGGCTACCACCCTCGACCCACTCCCAGGTTGGCTAATTTGTTTATTAATCTTTTGTGTGGGGCTGTGTCAAATGCCTCACTAAAGTCTAGGTAGGCCATGTCCACAGCCCCTCCCTGGTCTACTACTTTGGTCACCCAGTTAAAGAAATTGATTAGATTTTCGTCTGACATGACCTTCCTGCTGTGAATCCATGCTGCCTTGGGTCCTGTGCCCCACTGGCCTCTAGGTACTTAACAATTCTTTCCTTCAGAAGTGATTCCATCATTTTCCCTACCACAGAGGTCAACCTGACAGGTCTGTAGTTTCCTGCCTCTGTCTTGCTCCAACTTTTGTGACGGGGAATCACATCCATCCATCTCCAGTCCTCAGGTACCACACCATCCTCCCATGATTTGTTAAAAAGGGTAGTCAGTGGTGTCACTAGTTCTCCCCTTAATTCTTTCAGAATTCTGGGGTGAATCCTGTCAGGCCCCATTGCTTTGTCCACCTTCAGTTTTAGGAGTTCTTTCAGAACCCTTTCTTCTGTGAAAGGACTGGGATCGTCCCCCCCTATCCAGAGTGCTTCTGTTAATTGGATTAAGTACCTCCCCCTCCTGCTGTTTTGCGAATACTGAGCAGAAGTATTCATTCGGTATCCCTGCATTTTCACTGGCCCAATTCTGCCCACCCACAGTCCATTCTATTCAGCCCCACTATCCCTCCCTTTGTCTTTCTACGCTCCCTAATGTACCTATAAAAGGTTTTATCCCCATTCTTAACCGAGTTGGCTATCTTTTCCTCAGTTTGGGCCATTGCTATTCTGGCTGTCTTCCCTGCTTCCTTCTGCCTTAACTGGTACAGTTCTGTCCTGCTCCTTTTGTGTTTCCTTATACTTACTAAATGCTATCTTTTTCTCCCTAACCTTCCCTGCCACCTCTTTTTAGAACCATAGTGGCTTTTTCATTCGTTTTGATTTATTTGCTTCACACAATGGCTTGTTGCCTCTGTGATGGCAGTTTTGATGTTTCCCCATTGTTGCTCTACCCCTCCTTCTTGCCTGTTTGCTAGTGCTTTTCTAAGACACTCTCCCATTTTGACAAAGTCAGCCCTCCTGAAGTCCAGTATCCACTCTTTTGTATGGCTTGACTCTGCAGCTGAGTTTATTGTGAACCACACTGTTTGGTGGTCCTTGTTCCCAGATGGCTACCCACTTCTAGATCTGAGATCCTCTCACTGTCCCCATTTGAGAGTATGAGGTCTACGATTGCTCCCTCCTGAGTGGGTTCCAACACTAGCTGTCTGAGGCATGCCTTCAATGTGGCTGCAGCAAAGGTGCTCCAGTTAACATCTGGCATATTCAGGTTCCCCATCAACAATATCTCCCCTTTCTCTGCCATCCTAAGGATGCCTTCCATCATATCCTTGTTCATTCCCTCCCCTGAGAGTTGTCCAACTGTTTAGAATTAGTCTTCCAATATTTCCTTACACAAAAAGTCTTTCCTTCTTTTAAGGAAGGTTTACTGATTTTTATATTTAAATCAGGAGAAAAGAATGTCATACAAAACTGGAGACCAATCACCATTTTAAACTCTGACTATAAGATCTTGACTCATAGCCGGCCCGGTGGTGCAGAGGGTTGAGGTGCTGGACACCACACCTTGCACCACGCCGGCGACCTGGATTCAGAAACGAGCCCGGGCCGTCGGCAGGGGAGTGAGAGGATCGAGCATCCAGTGGACTGCTCTCCTCTCCTCTCTCTGGGAGGGATCCAGGGTCAGGCCAGCACCGCAGCGGTCCTCGGTGGAAGCCGGAGGCACTGCCATGAACAGAGCTCAAGTAGTGGGTATCTGAGCCATGGTGGATGTTGCTAGATGTCACTGCATGTCCGGGCTCAGGGGAGGGAGGGAGTAACAAAGAAAATCTCCGCCGATGGGGACACCACGGACCCCGGGAACCCACACTCCAAGGCTGGGCACCTCTCCTCGTGTCCCCCCCAAACCACCTGGCAAACTGGATTGTAGATGGAGTGCCCTGGGAGGATAGGGTAGCCCTACCTCGGTGGGTGCAGAGCCGGGGGGGGGGTCTGCCAGGGTGGCTCGGGGCCAGGAGAAGAGTGCTTCAGGCAGGAGGTAGAGCTCCAGTGGTAAGTGGATGCTGGAGAGAGTTCCCCACCGGTGGAGCAAAAACAGAGTTTGAAAAAGAAAAAAGAAAAAAAAGATATTGACTCATATCCTGAACAATAGGTTAAAACATTATGCAAATTTGGTAAAATCTCCCCAACAATTTTGTGGGCTTCCTAACAAAAACATACAACATGCCTTGAAGATAATTCGAGACTTGATAGACAGCCTCTCCCTTCATAGAAATTCAGGATGCATAGTGTCTGTAGATCTCTATAAAGCCTTTGACCGAGAGTATCACCCCTTTTTGTTTCTTACATCAGAAGCATATGGGATTCCTCCTGATGTAATAAAATGGAGACAGTTACTTTATACCTCAGCTATTGTCATTTCATTTCATTTTTATTTTTTATACTTGTTAGCAAGATGAGCAAACTGCCCATTTTCACATGCGACAAGTTGACAAACAGTAAAGACATACAAAACATTAGTACAAAAACATACAAACTACAATATCAAAACATAAAAATTACATATATTCACCCTGTGATTAAAAATCAAGTTACTGGAGGGCTGCAGATCATTATAGGTGTCAGACAAGGGTGCCTCCTTAGCCCTGTCCTGTACATTTTTACCTTAGACCCCTTCCTTCAGAAATTAAATGATCATCCATGTTGGTCAGGGATTTCAGGGACTCATACAAATACGACTTTACAGTTGCAGGCTTATGCAGATGACATTTTTTTTTTTTAGACCACCTCCAGCTAGGAGCATTTTTATAAGAAATGGACATATATTCTTTGCTCTCTAATTCTAAGTTAAACATTAATAAATGCAAGAGTCTCTTTGTGGGCTCTGGGGTTCCCAGTCCCATACAAGTTGCGGGTATCAATATATCCCCAGACCCTTTGAAAAATCCTCAGATTTCTTTTGGGACGCAAAATATACCCATATCAAATTGAGTGACTACCTTACAAAAAGTTGATTCAAAGGTCCAAAGATGGAAACACTGGAAACTGTCGAAACTGAAAAGAATCCAGATTATAAAACAATTAATTATCCCCTGTATACTGTATGTGGCTATGGTTTTTCCCCCTTCTGGTCCCACTGGAAACAAAACTGTACATTCTGTTTTTCAAAATGTTATGGGGTAGTAGGTTCAACCCCATCAAAAGACAATATATGTACCTATCAAAGGAAAAAGGAGGTCTGGGAATGATGGACCCAGTAGCCTTCTTTCACACTCTGTTTCTCTCCCAGACAGTCAGATGTGGCATAAAGCCCTCAGATTCATTGCATTATACATGGGCTGTAGCAAACCTGGCTAGATACTTTGATGCATGGAAAACTGTCCCTCTGAAACTATCTGGCCACTTGCACATCCCAGAATACTTCAAGCCTGCTGCTCAGAAGATCTACAAATGGGGCCTATCAAAGCAGCAAATAACATTAGGAACAGGACTAAACTATATAACTTAGTCATGGCCAAGATATATCCAGTTGAACCTAGTTTTAAGACTTGTCCCACCTCTGAGAATAAGTTTGTTTTACAGCAGTTGATGAATGATAGAATCCCTCCCCAAATGTGGGAACCTTTATGGCTATCTGTATACGGTAGGTTGAATATTAGAGGGAATGCTAAACATAAGGTAATAGAAGAGAGGAATTGTCCATACCCCTGTTGTATCGATCAAGAGGAAACAATGGAGCACTTTCTTTTTCTGTGTAATTATACCAAATCCCTTTGGAACTTCCTTGCAGTAAAATGGCACATGGGGTGGCTTACAAAGGTAATTTATGATGAATTAATTTTAGGAAAATTGCCTCCAAACAGGTCACAGTATCATCGGGATACACCAACTGTTTTTTCTTTGTTTAAAATATTTTGTATGGCAAGCTAGGTGTCAATGGGTCCTATGTCAAAAGATTATGACTTATGAGACAGTGAGTATTTTGATTCAACAAGCATTGGAAAAAGTGTATGCTAAAGATCAGGAATTGCACACATCTCAGAAGGTGTTTAAATGGTAGAAAGGGTTTACTAGTTTCATTAAGTTTAAATAAAAAGAATGGAGGATTTAAGAAGTAAATATGTATGTTATGGGGTTTAACTCAGTACTATACACCCATGGGGGAGTGTACACCTTAAGGTGATGCGGAATGTTGCATTTTAACTGTATTCTTAGTATTATTTCTGTTCCCCTTTTTGTAAAGCTTAAAAGTGTGTTTTCTATTATCTCCACCTTAGAGTTTCTTGTTCTACCATGTGGTCTCATTCCTGTACATATATTTTTTTGTTTGTTGTCAGTATGATTTGATGTTCTTTAAATAAAAACTACCCTACTCTTGGAAGGGGGCGCTGTTGGCTCTTGTTGTTCCAAAATGGTGGATTTGGATGGGACAGAGAGTGTGCTGCAGGAGGTTGGAGGGCTAATATCTCAAAATGTTTAGATATGTGAAGATGTTGCCTCTGAAGGAGAATCTGGTGACTCGATGGAAGAGGATGATGGTTCTAGGTTTGCTACACCTCTTGTGCTGGATGATATGGATGGGATTACAGGAACCACTGATATTGCAGCCGCTGCTGCTCAGTTGGAAAAATAAATAGATGAGAGAAGGACATTGATACTTACAATGCTGGTTGAAGATGAGGAACGAGAGGAAAATTGCCTTAAACCAGAGAATACAGAAGATGGATGGGATCGATGTTGCCATGGAAGCTACAAAACCCAGGTCAGATAATATCTTTTCTACTCCTACTACCTCTAAGGCATCTATAGACAGACCTGTGACAATGAGACAACTTATTACTAACCATTTTGAGCTTCCCGAAGTACCTATCTCGAGTGATGCTTGGTCTCTGGACAGAGCACTTGGTGCAGCGGGCTGGAAATCAGCTGAGAATGGGACTTGGATCCCGGACCTGAATTGGGATGCGACACAAGCTCCCCTTCAGGTTACAGGGCCAGACAGCCATGAAGATGCTTCTATGTCCCCCAGACGAACCAAATCTGGTGGACTGGAGAGATCGGGATTAGAGCTCGCACATACAGGAGAACAACCACTGAAAGGACGCAGAGTTGCGATGCTGCGTGAGCATCTTTCACTAAGAACACTGAAGGCAGTGTTGCAGACAAGCTGATTGATCCAGGATTGGCACAGGCAAGGGGTGGGAGGTCACATACTGGAGCGACGGTCGGTAGGCCAGAAAAATCTTTCCAAACTGGCTCTTGCATCTGGGACACTGTTTGGGGTCACAGACTCCCAGACTTTCCAGAACATGAATAAATCACCTGCAGTTACAGAGCATAAAAACATTCTTTCACATACTGATATGGTGGAATCTGAGGAGATGGCTCCAGTTGTGAACCCATTGCTGGTACAGGTATCTGGACAGGAACACATACAATTGTCTGGCACAAAATAGATTTTGGATCCCTCTGCACCAATATTTATTACTACAGCAAATGACCATCATGTAGCGCATGAGAGTATGGAGGGTCCGGAGAGCCTAACAAGTCACATAACCAGGACTCAGATGGTTTGTCTCACCCAGACTTATTTAATAGATCAGAGCCGACACCCCCACCCCCGGGAGAAATGCAGTTCAACTGCGATATAAAGGGGATCTTGAAGTACACCCAGATAGATTGTATGTGGGGCAGACACTGTTGAAAGATTCTTTGAGGTTTACAGCTCAAGATGTATATGCTTTGATAAAGATGTCCGGTGAGGACAATTTCGACATAAGTTTTCAAACATGAGCGGGTCTGGAGAGGTTCTGGATGCTCTATAATCAATGCAGGTTTGCCCCTTTATGGACCCCTCTCTTTGCTATTCCCCTCACAAAACCCCTGTTAAAAATGGTTATGGTCATGTTCCGATATGAAAGCATACATATTTGTGACATTCACCACTGGCTCCAACAATGTTGCATAGTGCTTAGAGCACCAAAAGCCCTTTTCTACTCAGAAGCTTTCTGGACAGGAGGCTGGCGTTTTCGGGTGAAACTGACAAACTGCTGAGGGGACTTCCCATATCCCAAATAGTTTCTTTCTGGGCAAGGATCATGGAGTATGTTTCTACTCAGGCCAGCCAAAAGCTTGTTATAAGTGTGGGGCTAGGACACATTTATCTAATGTGTGTGACAAACTATGCTGTGATATCTGCTGAGAATTTAACCACACCAACTCACACTGCAGAAACCACTCAAAATGTAAGTTATGCGAGGAACATGGTCACCTTTTCCAGGAATGTCCTTGGGCTGCCCACAATAAAACCAGAATGGTGGATCCTGATGAGTTAGTCAGGAAAGCCCAAAAAGGTTCTTCGACAGCTGAACCAGAGTCTGATGTCCCTAGATCACGGTCGACAGAATCCAGGGGTAGCCCTGCTTCTCTTCTGGACTCTGCTTCCCCTCCGGACCTAGATGTTAATGACAGGATCCCAGAGGGTGAAAATACCCCGGCCCCCCCTTCCCCATCACAGTGACCCACTGAGAAACAATCTAAGGATGTTGTGGCCCCATCAATGGTAATGGACATACAAGATTTAATAACTCCAGAAAATCTTTCCACATCAATTATGCCACCCCCACAACAGGACACCTGGTCAAAAGCGGGACAAGAAGACAGAGTTTGAGACTTTCTAAAGCAGGGACTGAGGGTGGAGAAATTGTGACTGACAATCCATTTGAGGCTTTATCTTCAACAAATTGGGGGGATTCAGAACAAGAAGATCTGGTGTCAGACGCTTCCCCGAAATCAGGGTCTACGGTCATTGACCAGCACCCTGCAAAGAAAAAAGAAAAAAAAGAGGGTTTTTGGAAATGATGTCTAAATCTTCAACATGTCTTCCTTTTCAGTGGCCTCTTTAAATACTCACAGCATAAGGAATACCAGAAAACATACAGCTGTATTTGCTTTGTTGCATGATTATGGGTTTGCAGCATCTTTTTTACAGGAAACCTGGATGTATTCCTATGCTGTGATGCAATTGGCTAAAAACAACTGGGTCTGGGGTCCTTCATACCGGTCTTTCGGACAGGACCAGGCTGATGGGGTGGGTATTCTATTTTCTGGGTTTAGGTTCACCTTACAGGAACTAGTAGGCATCATACCTGGAAGGGCCCTGCTAGTTGATGGGATTTGACATAACACTTCTTGCAGATTTATTTCAGTCTATGCACCCCAGGCAAAGGCTGATAGGGTGGCATTATTTGATCAGCTTCGGACCTTTCTGGCAACTGCTAATGCGGTGTTTACTGGGGGTGATTTTAATTGCACCTTGGATGTTAAGGGAAGGAAACTGGGAGGAAAAAATATCTATTGTGACTCTGTGGCCTTTCAGAATCTAGTGGGAACCACTGATCTTACTGATTGTTCCTTACATATCCCCCGATTATTCATACTTTTGTGAAAAACGCTTTAACCTCTAAAATAGACTACATTTTTGTGTCTAAACAGTTATCAATAGGTATTACATCAGTGTTGCCAATAGAACTTTCAGATCATTTTTTACTAAAAACAGTAATCTCAATAAATAAAACAATCTTGCCCTTTACCACTAGATGGAGACTGAATACCTTCATTCTTAAGGAACCAGTGGTGTGATTGCAAGTTACCTCGATTATAATGGCTAGGATTTCTGTGCTTGGCTTGTATGAGGATTTGGGGTTGTGGCTGGCAGGTACGAAGCAAGATTTAACTGAATGGTTCCAGCAATATGGAAAACAAACATCAAATGGAAGGTTTCTGGAATATATTAATTTAAGAACACACCTATTTAAATTACTATCTTTGACCTATAGTACACATTTGGATTATTCTAGCCAGATTTTGGTTATAAAGAAACAGATGTCAACTTTGCAATACAATAGATCAAGATCTTTACAAGCAGAGTTGTCTTTTGGTACTCAGAAGACCCCTTATGAAGATTCTTGTGAGGCTTGTAAAGACAGAAGGATTAATTCTGGTGACCTCACAGAGGGAAACCCTATCTTCCACAGGGGATATACGACAAGAAGTGGAACGATATCTAGTTTCCTTAAACCAACCCTATGAGGTATCTCAGGTATCTATAGACCGAGATACATGGAAGGTATTGTAATTCCAACTTTGGACATTGGTGATACAGCTAATTTAACTCATCGGATAACTTCTCAGGAAATATTGGATATCATAAACACGTTAAAAGAAGGAACCTCTACTGGGAGAGATGGGATATCAAATCCCTTTTATAAGATCTATGGAGATATTATAGCTCCTTGTTTAGAAAAAGTGTTCAACTATTTTCTTTCTCAAACCCTAATACACCCAGATTTTTCTAAAGGTTTGGTGTTTTTTCTATATAAAAAGGTGGATAGGAGACATCTGGATAATTGGAGACCTATTTGTCTATTAAACATGGATTTCAAAATACTATTGTATTGGAAAAAAGACTATAGCAGATAGCACAATATCTGATTCATCCAGTTCAGACTTGCGCCCTTCCAGACAGGTACAGTATGTAAAAGAAAATCTATCGATAATTAGAGACGTGGTGGAATTTAGTAATAG
Source organism: Neoceratodus forsteri (assembly GCA_016271365.2). Taxonomy (NCBI): domain Eukaryota; kingdom Metazoa; phylum Chordata; order Ceratodontiformes; family Ceratodontidae; genus Neoceratodus; species Neoceratodus forsteri. The sequence goes on from CM057456.1 coordinate 1,072,332,147, forward strand.
AAAGTGTCAGCCGGGCTATGTGCTGTCATTGGATCGGCACAAAACCGGTCCTGATTTTTGTTTTACATTTTATGTATTTATGGGGTTCATGTACATGTTATACTCTGGTTGCAGTTGATATACAGGCATGTTGAGATAACACCCCTGACAGCAGGAAAGAGGGACAATGGATCCCAGTACAGCTTGGGGTTAGGCAGGGGTGCCCCTTGAGCCCTCTATTGTATATTTTTGTTCTGGATCCATTGATTAGGCACATGATGGTTAATCCCAAGATACAGGGCATTCTAGGAGAGCGTGTGCCTCAAGAGATACAACTGGTGGCTCATGCCGATGATTTATGTTTGTTTCTAAGAAATGCGGAAAGTATTTTTGCCATGTTACAAGACATAGACCAATATAGCAGAATTTCTGGGGCTAGTCTGAATGTACAGAAGAGTATAGGAATACGGGTAGGGACTACAGATGTGGGGGTTTCCCAAATAGTGGGCATCACCATATCAAAGGATCCCATTAAGCTCTTAGGTGGTTTTTTTGCGGGGAAGGGGAAATGGCAAGTAAAAATTGGGACAGTAATCTCACCATTTGTGAAGGGAAAGTAAACAGGTGGAAAAATTGGAAATTTTCCAAAACCAAACAGATTTTTATTATCAAACAATTTTTGGTGCCATATTTATTTTACGTTAGCTCTGTATTTCCTTTGCCTCTAAAGTGTGAAACAAGGTTGTTAAGAATCTTTTTTCAAATGTTATGGGGGGTCATGGCTCAACCCAGTGAAGCGAGAAGTGACACATTTACCTAAAAATAGAGGGGGCTTAAATACCATTAACCCGGCTGTTGTTTTTTCCATACGATTTTTGGTCTGGGTCACTTCAATTGGCTGTCAGGGATACGGATTCCTTAGTAAAAACTTGGCTCTTCAATAATTTTTTAAAAGCATGGAATGAGATGCCATTAAAAATAAATCCAAAATGGAAGATTCCTGATAGTTTCAGATTTTCATTGCAAAAGGTATACAAATGGGGGGGTGTATAGGTCTCATATGACAGGGAAAACAAGGAAAGCATTATATATCCAGATTCTAGATACCTTAGGGATGGAAATATCAGAATTTAAAGGGTGCAAACCCACTAAAGTGGATTTTGTAATTAATCAACTAATGAACAAAATAATTCCTTATAGCATGTGGGATATTGTGTGGTTAGTTGTACATGGGAGATTAGGAGTTAAGGGGAATAGTAAGCATAAGGTGATAGAAGAAAGAACTTGCCCATACCCAGAATGTAAACGTATAACAGAGACTATGAAGCATTTTTTCTTATGTCCCTATTCTAAAGGATTATGGATTTATTTAGCTAGAAGATGGAGATTGTCCTGGCTGTGCTCAATCACTTATGAGCACACTGCCTTAGGGAGTTATTCTGAACTCATGCATAGTGGCCCTGATACCACCTTAAATGTGTTTTTCTCTATTTTAAAATTTTATCTTTATCAAGCTAGAAGACAGATAATGTTTCAACAGAAGAGAATGTCTTGTGTCCTTTAAAAATGTATGTGAAACTGCTTTGAAGGAAGTTTATGCGAGAGATATAAAGCTGCATCCTAGGACAAAAGTGCAAGCCTGGTGGAAAGGCTTTCCCTTTTTTCAAAAATATGGCTAATCTGTTTTAGGAAGCCTACTTTGGTTAGGGTCTTGGATGTTTATGACTGACAAACTTGAAGTAGTTTAAGGTATGGTGAAATACGATACTTAAGGGATTACAATTAGGAACATCACTAACAGAGAACATGGAGCATGATGTGCATGTCACGACTGGGTTTGTGTTTGGAGGGTTATATAGGGGTTGCAGGTCTGAGGGCTGGCCAGGTTTTATTTACTGTATGGGATTCTTTGTGTAACTTCTATTTTTCATTAAAACTGGATTTAGGGTTCTCAAGGGTTAAGGGGGTATGTCGTAATACTTATGTGACATCAAGGTTGGGGTTTTGGGGTTTGTGTTTTTTCGAGAAACGAAGTATGAGTTTAAGATTTATTTTCATACTGACTTGGTTTGATTTTTTTAATACAATAAAACAAGTTTTTCCCCAACTTTTAAATGGAGGGGGAGGGGGTTTTGCTTTTGGTTTTCAGTGAGATATGCTGAAATACTTTATGATTTTCTTTCTTTTCTCTATGATTTAATGTGAAGTAATACCGATATGTATGTATTTTCCTTTTGTTATATACTGTATATGGTGACTGTTTATACTATTTATGTTTAGAAATTTGCTGTGTTTACGTGTGTGATGTAACACGTGTTTGTTGATATTTACTTTACAATTTTGAATTAAAGATTCCCCTACTCTGTCAGGCGTGGGCGCTGCTGGCCAACTTGATGGAGGATCCAGACCTAGAGGAATCACTGGAGAAGCAGCAGGCTGGATGTTCGTCCTCCGCCCCAGCCTTGGAAAATAAGGAGGAAGAAGAAGAAATGTTGTCTGCAGTATCTGGTTTGGAAACTGATTTATCAGATGAAGCAGAGGATGTGACTACTGATTTGGAAAACGAGCCTAGTGGTATGGATGCAACCTCTAGTGTTAACCTTAACACAAATGAGGAAGACAGCGCATCAACCAAGGCTCAGCTACACAAAGAATTGGATGAAAGACGGACTCTGCTGTTTACCTTGCTGGCAGAGGACGAGGAGAGGTATGCCAAAAGGAAGATAGCCTCCAGGCAGGCTATACAGAAGGAGATGCCTGAACGAGAGGAGGTGGCATCTGGGCCTAGAGTGGCACAGATGGAGAAACTTCCTAACCATGAAGTGAATGTTGTCAGTTGGCCACCTGTGGGAGAGGACTGTGCCAGGCCAAAGACGGGGCAGGAATTGCTCCCGGCAGCTTTTCGCATGGAAACTGCTCCCTCTAAGCAGAAATGGTCTCCGGGGTGTGCCTTTTGTGAGGTGGGCTGGGGACAAACAGCACCAGGAAACTGGCTGCCAGGTACTGATTTATCTTTTTTGGAAACTCAGCCGGAGGATGGCGAAGAAGCAGCGGAACGGGACTGAGTGGCAAGTGAGGGCCAAACACAGGATGGTGGAGGTCTAAGATCAGGAGTCATTATCCCGCAGGTACCGGGAACTGGGGGAAAGGAACTGCTTTTTTGCGGTCCAGAACACAGCAAATGGGTGACATTAATGCAGTTACAGGGCAGGAAACTGGGTTTGAAGCTCGAGGTTTCACTGCACGGCTGCAAGGTGGGGGAAGGAGTGATTTTTTTACAAAAGGAGGTTCCAAGGGAGACCCAGAACCAGCAGGAAAACTTGCCTGCAGAGGGGACACACTTAAATAACACAAATGTGGAGACAGGGACGACTCCTCCTGGAGGATCCAGACAAAGGCTGGTACAGGTCCCAGGACATGCTCTGAGGGGCACCCTCCCCCCCAACCAGAGACTCTAGGCCGCAATATTCTTCACCAGAACTGAGCCGGCACAATGCAGAAAAGTGCGACTCAGATACAGAGGTGGCATGGATATTAAGCCAGATAGATATTTTGTAGGGCGCAACCTGATAAAGGAGTCAATGCGCTTCATGGCCTCAGAGGTGTATGCCCTTATACATGTTTCACGGGAGGATACCTTTGACCTCAGTTTTCGCTCCCCTCATGCCCTGGAGCGTTTTTGGATGAAGTATGGACAGTTGAGGTTTTCCCCCTTAAGGTCCCCCTTTGTGTGCATCCCGTTATCAAAATCCACCATTAAGAATGTGACTGTTATGTTCCAAAATGAGGGTGTACATATTAGTGACATCATATATTGGTTACAGTAGCATTGTGATGTACTTGGCCCTCCAGAGGCAGTGCTTGATATAGAAGCTTTCTGGACTGGGGCATGGACTTTCAAAGTTAAGCTATAGCAGATGGATGAAGGAACAGTCCACCTGCCAAATAGTTTCTTTTTGGGAAGGAACAGAGGGGGTCTGTTATTATGCAGGGCAGCTGAAAGCCTGTCATAAGTGTGGGGCATGGACTCATTTACATGCATATGAACATATGAAGAAGCCAGCAGAAGAAGACCATTTGGTCTATCAAGTCTGCTCGTATTGCAGGGTCCACAGCTTGAGCTAATGTCCCTGCCCTCCCTCCCCACTCCTCCCATCCTCCCTACCCATGATACTTACCTTCCCCTTATGTTTATTCCAGCCTCTCTTAAAGCCGCCCACTGTCTTCAATGAGATGACCTCTTCTGGCAATGCATTCCAAGTGTCCACCACCCTCTCTGTGAAGAAGTGCTTCTTGACCACCCTCCTAAACCTCCCACCCTCCAGCTTAAGACTGTTCCCCCTCATGTTATGGCTGCCACTCAGCTTAAAGAGACTCTCCTTATCAACCTTATTTATCCCTTTCAAGTGCTTGATGGTCCCAATCATGCCCCCCACTCTCTCTCGCTCTCTCTCTCTCTCTCCCCTGTCTTCCAGGGAGTACATGTCCAGTGCCCTCAACCTCTCCACGTATGCCTTACCCTGCTAACCCCACTATCATCTTTGTAGCCCTCCTCTGGACCTTCTCCAACAGGTTAATGTCCTTTTTGAGGTGTGGGCACCAGTACTGAACTCCATACTCTAGATGCGGCCTTACTAGTGACCTGTACAATGGCAGTATAACCTCCTCTCTCCTACTACTGATACCCCTAGATATGCATCCCAGCATCTTGTTTGCCTTTGCTGCTGCTTTCTTGCACTGCGTGAAGTGCTTCAGGTCACTAGTGATCATCACTCCCAGGTCCTTCTCCTCTTCTGATGCAGATACTCGGACTCCATCCAGGTAGTACTCTGTCCTGGGATTCCTGGCTCCAATACGCATAACTTTGCATTTCTTGGCATTGAAGCCAAGCTGCCAGATCCTAGACCACCTCCCCAGCTTTTCTAGATCTTTCTGTAAGTCCTGTATTCCTTCAGCTATGTCCACTCTCCCGCAGAGCTTGGTGTCATCCGTGAATAGGCACATTTTGTCCTTAATGCCATCCCCAATGTCATTGATGAAGACATTGAACAACACCGGGCCCAGCACCATGCCCTGCGGGGCCCCATTGGTTACCTATCTGGTGCCAGATAACGCTCCCCCCACAACCACCCTCTGGGTTCTGTCACTTAGCCAGTTTTCTACCCACCGGGCCATCTTTTTTCCAACCCCAAGATCCACCAACTTACTGATCAACCTTCTGTGGGGCACAGAGTCAAAGGCCTTGCCGAAATCAAGATAGAGCATGTCTACTGCTTGGCCTCTGTCTACTGTCTTAGTGACAGAGTCAATATTCGTTTGACATGATCTCTCCCCCCCCCCCCATGAACCCATGCTGCCTCACATCCTGGAGACCATGCTCCTCTAGATATTCCACCAACCTTTCCTTTAGTATGGTCCCCATGAGCTTGCCCACAATGGAGGTCAGACTGACTAGTCTGTAATTCCCTGGGTCATCCTTGGGACCGCTTTGTAGAGGGGCACTACATGTGCTGTTCTCCAGTCCTGCAGCACCACGCCTGACTCTAGTGAACTATTAAATAGGTCTGCCAGTGTCCCTGCCAGCTTCTCAGCCAGTTCCTTTAGTACCCTTGGATGTACTCTGTCAGGACCTGGTGATTTGTCCACCTTCAATGCCAGCAGCCCCTCCCTCACTTTGTCCTCCTTTATCACTACTTCTGTGTCCCCCCCCCCAACTCCTCTTTTCCCCCCTTAAGGCACTGTTCGTCCTTCTCTCTGGTGAAGACGGAACAGAAGTATTCATTTAGTATTTCTGCTTCCCCCTCCATTATCCTCCACCTACTCCACCCCTTTCTTAAGCCTAACAATCCCTTCCTTCTTGCCCCTTTTCTCACTTATATAGCGAAAGAAAGCCTTCTCCTTCTTCTTAAAGAAAAACTCCACCCTCATTTCTTCTAAATGTTATTTGTTTCCATGTCAATAGACAACTCTTTTCATGTAGCTGTTAAGGATGTATGCAAATGTTTTAGTTTGTTTTTACAGTTCATAATATACCCTCCGACTGCCCTGGGAGTTTCCATTTCATGGTTGTTGAAATTACATTGTCCCTGACAGCTGCATTAGCATATGAGAACATGATGTCAGATCACCCATTTATACCATGTATCTTTATGCTGAAAGAACAAATACCTTGCAAAGTCTCTCTGGAAACTCATAAACTGAGGAAAGTTTAAAGGCAAAAAAATCTGCATTATAACTCAGACAGTTTGCAAAGCTCACTGAAGGTAAATGTGGTATTACACACCTTTTTGCAGCTTGTTTCTTTTAAGACTAATTAAGCAGGCAGGCATACTGGGGAGTTTAAAGGGAGATTACACATCATTTAATTTATTTATTTTATTTATTTATCAAGTCTAGGATTACAAATACCTTTGAGCCAAGGCTCTTTTACACTGGTTCCATGTCAGAGAAAGACAAATTATGGGGAACATCAAGACAGACATTACAACAATGTGGACATTACAAACAGATTACAGAGTAATACAATTCAAGGGTAGCATTGTAAGCAAGGCAGCCAGCGGCATTTGTCAGAGAAAACAGATGAGATAAGAAGGACAGAATCATAGGGAGAGGGAAGAGGGGAGGGGGGAGGGGAGCAGAAAGAATGTAGGTAGGGTGGGGAGAGGGCAAGAAGTGCAGCATTGAGTATACCAAGATGTGAGGGTAGAATCCAGTGAGGAGGGGAGGGGGTACCACTAAAGCACGCAGGGAAGTGGAGGAACAAGGTTAAGTTGGGCAGTCACAGGAGCTGTTGGTAGTGAAATAGTCCCGGAGCCTAGTTTTAAACATGCCAATTGTCGAGGCAGAGGAGATGGTGGGGCTGAGGCCATTGAACCAGAGTGGCGCTCGCACAAAAGAGCATTGTCCTGTGAAGTGTGACAGTGGGGACTTTCAGTGGCTGTAGCATGGATCTCGAAGGCACCGCTTTGTTGGTTCGGTGTTGTAACAGAGTTGAGACCCCAGAGGTGCAAGGCCAAGGTAGATTTTTTCGCCATGGAGCAGGTGAGAAACTTTATGCAGTTTGATAGTAGGAGCCAGCGGTCTGGGTGTACAGGTCACATGTGTGGGTGAGATGATGAGCACAAGTGATGAGCCGACATGCCTTATTTAAGGCAGCTGAGAGGCGTCTAAGGGTGTGTTGGTGCTACAAATGATGAGACCATAGTCTATTACAGAGATCACAGAGCTCAGGACTGCAACCTTCAAAGCTTCTGGCATGAGGTGTTGTCTGTGTTTGTAGAGGAGACCAAGCCGTGTATTAGCAGCTCTAGCTACATTATCTAAGTGAGGTCCATAGGAGAGATTAGGGTCAAGCTGTATCCCTAAGTATCTGAAGGACCCCACCTGATCTAGAGTGTTCCCCTGGGTGGTGGAGATAGCCAAGTGGTGTAGCTTGTTTGGGTTATGAGAGCTGCAGAACAGCATAGATTTGGTTTTCTCATCATTGAGGACCAGTTTATGATTAAGAAACCATGTCTCTACACAACTGAAACCAAGTTGAAGGTTGTGTTGAAGAGCTGCAAGATCTTTGTGAGTGGAGAATACAACAGCATCACCAGCATATAGTATGATCTGCTCAGAGCAGTGGTAAAGGAGGGAGTTTAAGAAAAGGCTAAAAAGGAGGGGGCCCAGTATGGATCCCTGTGGGACACCCGAGCGAACAGGCAGGGTGTTAGAAAGAGCGTCAGCAATTTTTACTCTCTGCGACCAGTTTTCTAAGTAGCTTTTAAACCAGAGAGAAGAGTCATGTGATAGCCCGGCATTCAGTAGTTGGTCAATTAGTAGTCCATGGTGTACTGTATCGAAGGCCTTGGAGAGGTTGACGAAAATAGCCCCTTTGAGAAGGCAGTTGTCAAGAGATTTGTGCAGAGCTCCAGTGAACTCAAAAAGGGCTGTGGTGGTGCTGTGACCTTTCCAGAAACCGTGTTGTTGTGGACAAGGTATACTGTATTTATCCAAGTGGTTGGTAAGTTGATCAGCCACAATGTGCTTGAGTGCCTTAGAGAGTGGGGTCAATATGGAGACAGGGTGATAATCTGAGTGATTCATCTTATCCCCACTTTTATGGACAGGTGTCACGATGGCTGTTTTCCATAAGTCCGGGAATTTTCCACAGCTGAGAGAGAGGTTTAGGATTTTTGTTAATGGATGAGTTACCTCATCGAGGGTGAGCAACAGAAGCTTAAGGTCCAGGGTGTCGCTACCAGATCTAGATTTAGAGATAGCTGCAGTAATATAGCGGCGAGCTTCATTCAGCCTTACATCCCTGAAGTAGAAGAGGGGATGGTTAGACTGTGGGGCTGAGGTATTTGGGGAGTAGGCCCTGTTTTGAAAAAGTCATGGGGTAGAGGACAGCACTAAGGTCTGAAAAAGCCGTGTTAAAGATGTTTCGATCACCTTGGGGTCGAGGGTTGAGGATCCATCAACCATTAACATGGCCGGAGAGGTTTTGGCTGCTTCCCGTGACATCCTTGATATTGCCCCAAATACGACCATTTCCCCATGTATTAGGGTGAAAGCGACTTTGCAATAGGTGGTTATTGATCGGATGGCTTTTGTGCAGGCATTCGTGCTTGTTTGCAATTTGGATGTCAGTTGTCTGCCAGTTTCCTGGCAACTGCCCAGAGGTGGTCCCTTAGTTTCAGCTGTGAGAGAAGAGCCATGGTGAGCCACGGGTTAGAGAGAGATTTTGTTTTGTGCCTTTTAGCAGGGGCAAAGAGGTCGCAGGCTTTGTTGAAAATTGAGATGAAGTGATCAAGAGCCAAGTTAACATCTGTTGCTTCGTAGATGGGTAGCCAGTCTTGTAGAAGCAGGTATTGTTTGAGATGTGGAAGTTTTCCACGAGGAAGGACTCTGCTAGCAATAATTTTGGGAGGGGGCTTGAGGAATTTGTTAGACCATGCACATACGACTGGGGAGTAGTCACTGAGAGAGTCTGGGAGAACAGTCGTACGAGAAATCCCTGTGGGGTGAGAGGTGAGGACCCAATCCAGGAGGGTACTGGTGCCAGTCTTGTAGTTAATCCTAGTAGGGGAGTTTACCATTTGCGTGAGGTTAGCAGCTGAGATGGAGTCTTTATAGGCACTGGCGCCTGATGCTAACCAGTATATGTTGAAATCCCCTAGTAGAATAAGTTCAGCTTCAGGAGTATGAGAGTTGATAAAGTTTAGGACATTGTTGAAGCCATGTTTAGGGTCCCTGGGCGGGATGTATATGGAGACAATAGTCAGGGCTTTATGGTTGGGACCTAGGACGATTTTTATTGGCAGAATCTGGGCCGAGGCAGAAAATGATGGAGTTGCTACAGGGTGCCATGACAGGGAATCTTTGATATAGATTGCACAACCACCGCCTTTTTTGGATATCCGGTCCAGCCTGTGGACATTGTAGCCCTGTATTGTTACTGCCAAGTCAGGAACTTTAGGCATCAGCCAAGTTTCCACCACTGCAAGGATGTCAGGGTTGTGTTGGCATATGAAGGTTTGGAGTACATCCAGCTTTGGTAGTAGGCTGCAGATATTAATGGTTGCAAGGATAAGGGCACCTGGAGTTTGTGTGTAGTCTGAGCTTCTAGGACCAGGACTGGGATGGACACTGCCTGAGATGAGAAGGAGGAGAAGTAGGAGTTTTAAGGAGCAGAGTCGCAGCTCTTTGAGAGATAGTTTTGATCGTTGTTTCCGGGAGTAGAGGTTGAAAGGTTCCAGGTGGTATCCCATATGGACTGCAAGGTGGTACAGTGTAGAGAGGTGGCCACACTTGTTGATAGTAGTGGTTGGGGTAAGTTACCAGGAATATCCAAATGGCGGACCAAGCACAAGTCTTGAGTGGAAGTGGAGGATTCCCTTGGAGTAGCAGTGGAAACCAGAGTAGATGGTGGTGGGAGGCGGGTGGGGGTGGCTAGGACCAGGGAGAGAGAGAAGAGGGGGGGCAGGGCAAGGAGGAGAGGTGAGAGAAAGGCAGAGAGAACCCGCATGGCTTGCACACAAGCACAGTAGGGGTGGGGAAGCGAGTTGAACAGGAGGGAGTAACTTGGCTAGCAGGAGGCAGATAGAAAGAGAGACTGAGAAAGGGAGCACCTCAATCAGTAAGCACTATGTGGGATGAGAGAAGTGGGATGGGAGGCATAGGCAGAGCAGAGGAAGCTACAAGTGTTGACCAATAGGCAGTGGGAGGTGGGGTGGGGTATGTAAAGGGAGGGCGGGGTTAGAGGTCTATTTAAGTAAGGTAGGAGGGGTGGTGGGGAGGCGGGCGAAATTCTGCGGCAAAACTAATGCAAAGTCAATGGGCGTAGCACTCAGAGAGCAAAGCAAGGCAGTGAAGACAGGGCCGGCCAATCAGCTGCTGTTCGAGAGGTGTGTTTACAGATGGTGGGAGAGTGTCTGCATTTAACCCCTGTAGGTAGACTGGAGCAAGAAGCACAAGTGGTTAGAGGTGAGAGTGGATGGCAGGCTTATCTAGTTTTTAAGAAGGAAGAGAGAGAGAGAGGAAAAGGAGAGCCCACTGAGGAGGGAGCATTGTGAAGATAGAAGAACAGAGTGTGTGATGTGCCAGATAGGATAGGAGCTACTACCAGAGATATAGCCCTCTAGTGGTGAGAGGATATAATCTGCTAATGGAAAATTCAAAAAAAAAAAAAAAAACTCAAAATTCACTTCTAATATCAACTCAGAACTTAAAATGACTGTAAGGATTAAACAAATTATTTAACCCTGGCACATAAATTCAGTTAGAGACATAGAGGGAGATACAGTAGTTAGAGATGTGTTCAGCAGGAGATAGTGTGGGCCACTTGGAAATCAGCTTCCACTGGTACCAAATCCAAAAATCCGGGCTAGTACTTGCAGTAATCAGCTGAGCTGTAGCTCATGGAGGATTTCTGAACCACTGTTTAGGTTCAAGAAATTGATGGGTCCCTGGTCTTGTCAAGGCTCGCTGGGTCCCTGGTCTTGTCAAGGCTCGCTGGATCCCTTGCAGAATTAGCTGAGCTGTAGCTCATGGAGGATTTCTGAACCACTGTTTAGGTTCAAGAAATTGAGGGGTCCCTGGCTCGTCAAGGCTCACTGGATCCCTTGCAAAATCAACTGAGCTGTAGCTCAAGGAGGATTTCTGAACCACTGTTTAGGTTCCAAGAAATTGAGGGGTCCCTGGCCTTGTCAAGGCTTGCTGGATCCCTTGCAGAATCAGCTGAGCTGTAGCTCATGGAGGATTTCTGAACCACTGTTTAGGTTCAAGAAATTGAAGGGTCCCTGGCCTTGTCAATGTTCTCATATGCTAATGCAGCTCTCAGGAACAATGAGATTTCAACAACCATTAAATGGAGACTTCCAGGGCAGTCACAGAGCCAAGTATGAACTGTAAAAACAGACTAAAACATTTGCATACATCCTTAACAGCTACATGAAAAGAGTTGTCTATTGCCATGGAAACAAATACATTCAGAAGATATGAGGGTGGAGTTTTCCTTTAATTTCTTCAGCTATCTGCAGCTCCTTCTGTGCCTTTGTTTACTGGACTCTCAGTATAAGGAGCTGTTGGAACACTTACTCTACACCCCCTTGATATAAAAACAAGTTTTCTTTCCATCTTATCAGTTCTGGGTGTACTCTGATTTTATGTGCAGTTGATGTACCAAGGGCTTGGTGCATCTAAAAGGCAGAACAACACTGATTGTTTTCACAAGTAGCAGAAACAAAGGTTCTGCCCAACCACCCATCCTGCCACCTAATCCCACCCACACCAGGGTTATCCTCCTTTATAGGGTTTACATTGCTCCATCCCCTTCCTGCCTCTCCTAATTACAAAGGCGGGGCATACATACATACAGCTCAAACGCGAAGGGCTCAGACACAAAGGGCACCCCTACGAGGCATACACCAAGAGCAGTCCAGCCACTAGCCTTATTGTCTGCTTCACTGATCTATCACTGATTTAATATATATCAGCTTTCTTACTAGGCCCTGTTATTAGTCCCCACCTGGGAACTTCCCCAGCTCTTTCACTCCCATTATGCTTTATCTTTCCCATCATCACCTTTTTGTTTCACAGATTCTCTCTTAATCTTACCATTTATCACTTCTTCTCACTGAGCCTCCCCTTTCTTCTTTCTCCACATATATGTCTCTCTCATTCTACCTCTCCTCTACACTAACTTGTTTTTTTTCTCTTTTAGATATTTCCTGAAGAAGACCTAAGGTCGAAACGTAGATTTTTAATTCTATTTTCTATTTTTAGCGTGCATTTAATATAACCATTTTGTTTTGCTTTTAGACCACATGCTGACGCAGCGCCTTGTTTTTTACATAATATATATATATATATATATAGATATACATATACACACACACATTTTTTGGTCCACTCACAGCCTCCACTTCTGGTCGTCCACATATTCCCTTCGTCCATAACAGCTCAGGAAAACAGCCACCTCCTAACCCCCTGCTGAGCAGATTCACACCCCAGCAAAATAGCAGGCATCCCTTTTCTTTCATCTAAAGATTGCCTCTAGGCAATCTACTTCTCTCGCCAGGAACTTACACAGAGAAATAAAGGCCACTATGAACCTCCTGAACTGCAATAACTGTGGCACACTTTTTACCAAGGATTTCATTTACAGAGTGGGGCACTGTCCAACATGTTCCACAATCAGAGACCTCCGATCACAGCTTTATGCAGCAATGGCTGAGATAAAATACCTCTACGATATATTAAATTGGCCCCCACTGGGCAACAGCGTAAAATGCTCAGTTTCAAGGCGCACTATTCCAGTACCCCTCCCCCAAAGGACAAACAGGCCAGAGGGCTGGCAACAGGTCAGGTGTCATACAACTGGCACAAAATCCTCAATACAGGAAAGTAACAAACCTATTCAAACACTGAATAGGTATACTGCACTATCTACTATGACAAATAGCGTAACGAGCGTCACAAATTCTGTGAACCCAAAGAGGTGCACAGAGGTACAGCACACAACTAAATCCACTAAAAAGGACAAAAAGAAACCGGTACTAATAATTGGCGACTGAATGATTAGGGGTGTAAAAACTCACCTCCAGCAGGGCCATGCTTCAACTACGATAAGGTGCCTCCCCGGAACATTGGCATGGAGGGACATCAATCGCATAGAGGAAATCATTCAAGGCGTTGATTGAGATACACATGTCATTCTCCACATAGGTATGAATGACCTAGCCAGTAAGTCAGTAGAGGAGCCGGAGTGCAGCTGAACGCTATTCTGCAAGGATTGCAGAAGGAGCAGGGCGATGTTACGCTGACTTTTTACTTGGAACACGTATGCCATTGTTGCCTGGCTTTTTGTATTTCCAGGTATAAAAGAAACCACTTTGAGTTTTTGAAAAATCAATTGCCTTTCCAGGCCAACCTGTGCTGCGGTTCAATACAGTGGTGACAACTTCAGCTAAGCCTGGCTCGGTGACTGTGGGGCTTGGAGTCCGAGCAGTGGCGGAGCCCGCCCCCACCACGGAGAGAAGGGGCTACAGCCTCCGGACAGTTGAATGGTCGAAGCATTCCCTCCTGAGGACTTGGCGTTCCCATAAATAAGGAGTATATTTTTTCTTCTCTGGAATTCCCTTCTATTATCCTCATAATATATGAGACCCAAAATGTTGATGTTTTGGCATCTTTTTGTTGAATTGTGACTAATTGTTTTTGTTTTTTTACTGGGTTTTGCTTTACAGACGTCCAGTCGTGCTGATGTTGACCCGAATATATATATTATATAGTGATCACTGTGAATTATAGTGGGTTTCACCTACTTTATTTCATATTTTATATTTTTTATATCTTGTCCCAGGTATTTGCTTAACGCACAGGGATATATTTTGCTTTTTTAGAATTTGAGGTGTCTGTTTAACCAATTAATTAAATTAACTAGTTTTTATCAAAGTATTATTACATTATCTCATAGTGATGGTTGGTTTCAAATGTTTTGAATTTAACTGATTTGAATTTGACTTGATCTAAATTATACATAAATTCTATGTTATCTGCCTTTGGTATACAGCAAAGATGTTTAGTTAATTGAGCTTTTGCTGAGGCTTTAATGAATGAAATGAGGACGAAAGCTATTGCAGCTGTTGTAACTGATAATAGATTTTCCAGCTAGTTGATTAATTGATTGGCCAATCAAATGTTAGCAGCTTGTTTATTCTCTACATCATCTATTTTACACGCTTGCACGTTTGCACATTTTTTTGTTCGTACCTTACAAGTACTCGTATTTAACATGGCTAATCATTACTACTACTAGCGTTATTTTGAAAAATGTTTCATCTGAGCTGCCGTTTAGATGTTCTGTTGCTTTGAGATCGTTTTGTCTCTCAAGAAACGGAATATAGAAAACCTGCTGATCTTGGTCCCTTTAGCTAAGATCTGAAAAGTAAAAGCTAAAGTTTAACTTCAGCAGAACATACTTTTTGGCTTTTATGGCCTTGCACGGCCACTCAGTTGACTCCATAGTGTGTGTTACCCTTGCTGCGAAAGAAATTTATCCCTAAAAACGATTCATTTGGTTGACTAAATGATAAGTACATTACAGGCTTACTAAAGGTCCGTTTTGATTTTGGCAAGGGACACAAAGACAATAGCTGTCTAAGCTCAAGTACAAGTAAGGACATCTTATCTTTAGTTATTTTTAGTTAATTTTAGCTACGGTATCTTATGTTAGTATTTTCCTGATGCTTATATTTAGTGCTACAGTTAACTGCATTTTTTCGGTTAAGGGGGAGACAGGAGTGGGAGGGGGTTCTCATTGTTTTAGCATACTCTCTCCATCTTGTATATTTTCTCTTTCTCTTTTTTAGTGGGAACGAATAGTGTGGTGGTGAACCAACCATCTGACGAATGCTTCGTTTTGAATAAACACTCGTCTGGATGTTTTTGCTGGTATATGTATAAAGGGACTGATCTGTTCGTGCTTCTCATAAGAACTGGGCATAAATTCTTTGGTCCTGCTGAAGCTATCGCTATTTTTTCACCCTTTCTCATCTGTGAGGATACAGCCATTTGACATTGGTTCCAGTTATTGTCCTATCGTGTCCGAAATGGAATTGGTGAAAATGGTGATGTATTTTAGCTATACTACAGCTATTTTCGATTAAAGCCATATACCTGCCATCTGAATGTTATCTAATTTATACCAACGGTGTTCGCTTTTTATCTGGATGGACATAGACTAACTCCAACAACTAACTCAGCATAACTGTATAAATTTACTTGTTGTACACTTAGTGCTGCATTGTTTTTCAAATTCCTGATCTGTTCTTTAAATTTTTTTTTCGTTCCTGCATTTCTGAATTTTAACTTTAATTGAAATGGTAGTCACCAGAAGTGGAAAGGGCAGTGCCCTAAACTTAGCTGCAGGAGAAGTCTCTCACTCTTGTTCAGTAATTGAAATACTAGAAACTCAGAATGATTTTACAAAAATAGCTCCCCACATAGCTCCTCACAAATGTACTTATAAAAATAGAGGGTGCAAACAGAAGAGAAAAAATACCAATAAATTAAAGGAGAAAATTCGAGAGAAAAGACATGATGGTCCTTTTCTCTCTTCTCCCTCCTTATGTGGCCCATAAAAAAGGAAACAACTTAAAATAACTGATTTCTGGATTAACAAAGGGTTAGGGAAGGACTCTAACCATAGCTCCACTCCTATTCTGGCAATGGTTGATATGGCTAATTATACCACCATGTCTGGTAATCAGCCTGAAGTTTCCTTTGAGAATTCTGCCAGAGAAGATTGGCACGCGTCTATACAGTCCATACAGTTTGCTGAATCAATTTCTTATGACCATTATGTGTGGGATACATATAGGTCCTACACAGAGGAGCTAGATTGTTCTGAGCTGAGATTTTCTCCAGTCTCAGATATGATCCCACCTTCTGATTATATACAGCAGGAGACTCTTACATCACCAAGGCTCCTTCCCAGATATAAAGGACAACTGATAGAACAAGGCCCTTCGGATTATAGCTATAACAATCTAGCCTTGGAACCTGATAGGAAGTCAGGAAAAAAATACAGACTTAAAAACTATAATTAAAGAATTAAGTGTTACTATTGAGGATTTAAGGAAGGTGGATACAACACATACATCAGCTAAGGAAACAAAGGGAAAGCATAAGTTACAGAAGGATTTGACCCCTCAGGAAATAAATTCTACTATAGATGAAATTCAGTGTATTGATAAATCACACTTGGTGGCTACCTCTACTATTTCTAAGCAGACCTTAGAAATTCTAAAGAATAGATACTCTGCTGATATAGTTTTGCTGGAAAATATCACTATGCTTAAAGATGAGATCTGTAATTTAAGAGCAGATGTATTCCATAATAGAGTACTTTTAGACAGAATCTTGAGTAGTTGTAAAAAATACCCTCCTGAGTCTTTTAGAGCTGAATCTATGGTTATAGATAAGGCTACCAAAGGTATACAGGTACAGCTTCGTCCTTTCTTTGATAAAAATAAAGTATGTGAATGCTACATGAAGAATACAGATTTAGAAAACCAGAGTAGCAGTGAGTCAGGCAGACTAAAACAGAGACAACCAAAAAGGAGACTAAAAACAAAAAATAAAACTAAAAAAATGTAAGATTCTTCCTAATAAAAGTAAAGATATTCAAGTGGTACATGATAATCCGAAAATGCCATTCGCACAGGAGATAAGGGAAGGACAGATGTCCCCTAAGAATCCGAATGTTGATAAACAACTGGTTGCACAGGAGATTAATCTTGGCCCTAATGGTCTGTATAATGAAATTTCTTATGATGCAGTTGTAAGCAGGGAGTCATTAACCATCCTACAGGGGGAGACTGAGACCCCCAGTAATCCACTCAACAAAGGTACTCCCACTAGTAAGACCCTGGAGATTGATGCAGGGATTCTTCCTGCTTTACAGAATTGTGGTACCACTGAATTTATGATCGAGATACAAGATGTTGCCATACTGGAAAATGAAACAGAAAGATCACTCCTTGTTTGGATACTAGATTTTCTTGAACTATCCAATTTTGAGTTGGAAAAGGACGTGTCAGTTTTAAGATTCTTAAATCCACACTATAGGAAAATGTATTACTTTATTGTTCATCTTTGAAGACTGCACATTTTATTTTGGAAAAAGCATTGTCCCTAGGAAAAAAGGGTTATGGCATTACTTTCCCCATTCTGGTCCCAAGATCTATCCCTGAGCCCCCTCAGAGCAAAGAAAATAGTGTATACGAGCAGTCACTCCCCATGGTTGAGATATGCAAGTCAGTAAATGTACCCCAGAGGAAAATCTTAGGGGTAATTAATGAACACACTGAAAATCAGAATAAGTCATGCCTAGGGAGAACAATTGCAGTGTTTGGGTGGAAATTTACTGGAAAGGATGCTAGAGCGAAGGCGAGAAGGGACCTCCTTCACTTCCTGGAAAAAGCATTAGACTTGCATATCACCTGGAACATGGTTAACTATATTAATATCTATGATGATACAGGCTTATCATCTCAGATTGACATCACTTTTAAAAACTCTAATCTACCCAGTAGAATATTGACATCACTTTTAAAAACTCTAATCTACCCAGTAGAATACTGTCATCAGCTGGTAAACTGGACTCACTGGGAATTTATATTGTGGACCCGGTAGAACTGGAGGCAGATTCCACCGGACGGAACCCTGTAATGGAAATACAGGAGCCAGCCCAGGAGTTAGACTCTCTGTTAATAAACTTTGAAAACTTCGAGGATCCAAATACTTTCTCTCCATTGTTGACTGTGGATTCAGCCTGACTATGCCAGGCACGGGAGGTATCGGGTGGGGTAGTGTCTGAAGAGCATAATTCCTGGACTCTGATTAATCTGGAGGGGAAAAGGAATGAGATGGATGCCCTCTCTATCCTTTCTTGGAACATAGAGGGTATACACCTTAAAATAACAGATCCCGAGGTCTCAAGTTTTCGAGTCCTTTGATATAATAGGGATTCAGGAAACATGGGTGTACTGAAGACTCTACTCCTGGACTGGCAGGTTATTCAGCCTTGACTTTATCTGCCACTAGAGACAAGAAATTTGGTAGACTTAAAGGGGGACATACATTTTTTATTAAAACACAGTTAGACCTTGGAGTTATTCAAACAGTCACTAATCTAGAAGGCATTCTGGCGTTATTAATCAATAAAGGCCAGGAGAAAATTATTTTGTGTAACATATATTTTCCTCCTAGATCTAGAGACTCTGAGGCAGCAGACATATATATCCAGAACCTGAATATCTTACTTGATGATCTGTCCAATAGTCATGCAGCTTGTCCTATAATTATTCTGGGAGATTCTAATTCCAGAATACCGTTTAGTCTTCTGGAAGATGATTACACTGATCTAGTTTGTTCATTTCCCTTAGTTAATGAAAATATCATTTATAAAAGGCATTCGCAGGATCTGGTGCTTAACCCTAGAGGTAGGGTTCTTATGGAGGTTCTTGCATCCAGGAACTATTGGCTCCTAAATGGGAGAACTCTGGGAGATAAGTTAGGGACCTTTACTTTCAGAGGATCCCTGGGTGCATCTACACCTAATTTAATTTGGATTAACCTGGAGGCAACTCATTTGGTGCAAACACTAGAGGTTAAAGATAGACTGGAATCTGCTCATTGCCCCATTGTTCTTACTTTGAAATGCCCATTTGGAATAATCAGGAAAGAGGGGTATCTGGAAGATAACTTGGAGATTGTTAATGAGAAGAGAATTATCTGGGGTCCTATTCAAAATACAAATTTTGAGATTATTTTAAATACAGGAGAAGTGTGCGATATACATGACACTATCGCTAACTATCATGAATCGATGAATATCATAGAGAACTGGGAAAGGATTACTATGTTATTAAAACCATGGTGCAGGGGAAAAAAACACTTTCTTGTAAACACACGTGTAAAAAGTCTTGGTTTAATACAGAATGTTTACAGGCCAAAAAATTATTTGGCAAAACACTTAGAATACATAAGAAATAAAACAGCTACAGACTTTAAACTGCTTAAGAAAGAGAGAGAAAAGTATAAGCTGATTCTTGAAAGGGCAAGGGAAAAATACTCTCAAGGACTCTGGGAAAAATTAAGACAGTCTGTATTGGATAGAGACGGCAGACATTTCTGGAAAGTAGTATCTCAGGGTTACAATAAGTACTCCAACAGGTTGGAAGCTTATATTACACCTGAAACCTGGATTTCCTATTTCTCGGAGCTCTATTTTTCTCAAATTGAGTTGGAAATGTCTGCCGATCAAGAGCCTCGGGGAGATGTGCTTTGGCCACGGCCCAATTTTATCACAGAAAGTGAAATCCTTCAGGCCCTATCTACATTGAAATCTAATCTAACAAGGCTCCAGGCCCTGATGGCATCCTGGGAGACCTGTATAAAGCATTCCCTAACTGGTGGTCCCTCATCTTTTTCTCTTTATTTAATGGACTGGTACAAGGACTTCCCTGCCCTCTAAGTTGGCTAGGTAGTAATATGTTTCCCATATTTAAAAAGGAGGACCCCAATAACCCCAAGAGGTACAGACCAATCAATCTAATAGATGTCTCTCAGAAAGTTTTTTCCAAGATAATTATGGGTAGATTACTTGAATGGGCAGAAGAAAATTCAATTTTAAATGAGTCACAAAATGGGTTTAGGAAGAATAGGTCCACAATACAACATTGTTATGTATTACATCATCTGATTTGGAAATATGTAAAAGTTAGAAAAACTAATCTTTATTGCTGTTTTGTGGACTTTTCTTCAGCGTTTGATAACATTAGCAGAACAATTCTTTGGACAACGCTTAAGGTGCTAGGACTGGAGAGTTCTCTGTTGGATGTTATCATTAGACTTCATGAAAATACTTGGGCCAGAGTCCAATACGACCAGTATGGACATGTAGCTGACAAATTTTTCACGAACACAGGGGTTACACAGGGGTGTATTTTGGCACCCACATTATTTAATAAGTATATAAATTCAATTTTGGACCAGATTTCTAATCCTGATTTTCATGCTCCTAAGGTAGATGGTTCTAGGATTGATAGCCTTGCATATGTTGATGATTCGGTATTGCTGTCTACTTCATCACTGGGCCTAAAAAGGAAACTGATGAAGTTTGATTATTTTTGTGTACAGCTAAAATTGAGGATCAATCATAGTAAGACAAATGTTGTGGGATTAGGAAAACAAAGTAAAAACACCTCTAGCTTTAAGATCAATGGGGTAAATATAGATAAAGTAAAGTATTATGACTACCTAGAAGTTCATTTCGCTTATGGCCTATCCTGGAATCAACATGTGGATATAATTCAAAATAAAATGAGATCATCAGGAAATGCTCTAAAAATTTTCAATAATAAAATGGGGAAAACCTCAGTTAGCGGAATTATGAATGTGCTAAATGCCAAAATAAGAACGAGTATGCTATATGCTTGTGAAATATGGGGATATGTAGAGACTAGAAGGCTACAAACTATTTTAAATAATCTGTATAGACATACTCTCATGTTACCACAAGGGACCCCAAAATACATTTTAGCACTGGAATTAGGCCAGCGTACTTTATCCTCCCTCATACAGGAACGACAAATTGTATTCATACTTGATCTTTTCGGCTTCCTGAAAGTAGATATCCTAGAATGTGTCTGGAAGAAAGTATAAGAATGGCTAACTTGGGATATGTCCACCCTTATATCCAGCTTGTTAAGCAAGTAATGATGCCAGCCGGTTTAGAACACTTACTCTATAAAATATATTATAGAGCTTTCATAGAAATTAAGCAGGACGTTACTTTAAGACTTGGCGCACTGGATGAGAATTATTTGCTTTCCCAGCTCTCTATGCTTAAATTTCATGACTTTTATAAAATATTTAAGCTCTCATGTAGCTTTGAGATGTATTTATCTCTGATAACATGCCCCAGATTAAGAAGAATCTATACTAGATTTAGAACGGAATGCTATATGGCTAACCATGTACAGTACAGATATAACAAAAAGGTTATTCCTTCCCCTCTTTGCAAATGTGGATTGGAACAAATAGATGACTTAAAATGTGGTATTATTATGTCCCCTTTATGAATTGTCCAGGAAGAAATGGTTGGGTGGGCTTCTTGGAGGTCTCAGTCTCCCCCCTTCTGATTTGCTGAATTATCTGTTTAAAGCTAAGGATAAAAAAAACTATCGAGCTCCTGGCAAAGTTTCTTTTAACAACACATCTGTAAAGTATGGATTTGTTCTATCATGAGTTCTATTTATGTGCAATAAATAGTCTATGTTTAGCCTTTACCGGTACTTTGTACTGGAGTTAAATGATAAGTTTTTATTAAGTTTATGTATAATGTTTTAACTAATTATGTTTTGTTATTTTTTGATGATTGTACATTTTATATTGTATACGGCTTGATGCTGATCAATAAATGTTCTACTACAGTAGAGGAAACTAAACAAAACCTCACCAGGCTGGGGGACAAGCTTGCTTCCCTTTCATCCGCTATCACCTTCTCTGAAATTCTGCCAGTCTGGAAAAAAGGAGACAGCAGGCAGAAGATCAGGGAAGGGGACATCTACGAGCTAAACATCTGGCTAAAGGACTGGTGCCAGGAAAAGGTCATCACTTTATTGGAAAATGGCAGGACTTCTGGGAACAGGAGTTCATTAAATTCGACGGCCTACACCTCTCAAAGGAGGGGACCCGAGCGCTAGGGCAAAAATTCGACATTCACATCAGTCAGTTAAACTAGTGGACAGGGAGGTGGCACAGGCACCCCCTAGCACAAAAAGGGCTGCCAAATGTCCCCCTCCATCACCAACTAGTTCAGCATAAGGATGTATCAATTATATGTGGACCAAACATCACACCAAACATACTCAGACCAAGCATTTCAACAAAATGACACAACCAAAACATATTAAAAATGCAAATGACCAAAACAGAAGGGGATAGAAAGTAATGTGTGTCAATGCTCGTAGTCTGCCAAACAAAATCCCCTGATCTCACAGCCATAATGGCAGATGCACAATTAGACTGGGTCACCGCTACGGAATCATGGTTTACTGGGAACCACTCCTGAGATGTCACCATCCCAGGGTATGAGTTATTCCGGAAAGATCACGAGGGAAAGAAGGGGGGGGGGGGTGGCACTGTATGTCAGAGATGACATATGTGCAACAGAAATCCAAGGAAACCACAGTAAAGCAGAGGCCCTTTGGGTTACACTAGGAGCTGGGGACAAAGCCCCTATCCGGGTAGGAGTCATATACAGGCCCCTCATCCCAAGAGTCCGATGCAGACAAGGAGCTCTTGGAAACCATCTCGATGATGACAGACAGGGGTGAGTTGTTGCTTGTGGGGGACTTCAATCTACCGGATGTTAATTGGTCCTCATACACTGCATCCTCAGACCGGAGCAAAGACTTCCTTTTTGCACTAAGGGGAACAGGTTTGCGTCAACTGGTGAACTCACCCACCAGAGACAAAGCAATATTGGATCTAGTGCTGACAAACAGCACAAGGATCCCCTAGGCAGAGATGAGAGCCAATCTAGGGACCAGTGATCACAGTTCAATCTGGTTTACTGTGAACAATATGGAGGAAAAAAGTCACACCAAAATCAAGGTACTAGATTTCAGAAAAGCCAGTTTCCCAAAAATGAGAACTATGATAGCATCCATGCTAGAAGGAGGAATCATAGGAGATGTAGGACACTGCTGGAATACCCTGAAGGCTGCTCTGCATACAGTAACAACTGTATGCACTAAGCAGATCAGCAAGTCCAAAAGAAGGAAAAGACCTCTCTGGTTCTCTCATGAAGTAGCATCCAAAATCAAAGAGAAAAAAAAGGCTTTTACACAATACAAGCAAACAAAACATGAAACAGACATGGAAGAATACAAGAACAAATTAAAGGAGGCAGGGAAAGCTGTTAGAAGGGCAAAAGCACAGACGGAAGAGAAAATAGCACAGAGTGTTGAGGAGGGAGACAAAACCTTCTATAGATACATAAGAGAAAAAAGAAAAACTAAGGGAGGAATAGTCCAACTAGCAACCAAGGAAAGTAAGATGACAGAGAATGACAAGGACAAGGCAGAAGTGATATACGGGTTCTTTTGCTCTGTCTTCACCATAGAAGACAGTGGCAAAGGTCCCACACTGAGCAGGACAAAAGAAGATACCCAGGGAGCAGATACTAGCCCCTTTACAAGGGAGAGGGTCTTAAAAGAGCTTTGTAAACTGGTAGTGGAAAAAGCCATGCATACACCCTAGGATACTAAAGGAGCTTCGAGAGGAACTGGCTGCACTGCTGGCTGAGTTCTTCAACAAGTCACTAGACAGTGGGAAAATACCTCAGGACTGGAAACAGGCAACTGTTGTGCCCTTACATAAGAGCGGAAAAAAGGAAGAGGCAGGAAATTACCACCCTGTCAATTTGACTTCAGTTGTGGAGAAAATGATGGAGTCACTGCTAAAAAAAAAAAAAAAAAAAAAGAGGGTAATGACGTACCGAACAGATACTGGAAAAATTGACCCAAAGCAACATGGCTTCACAGCAGCACACTCTTGTCAAACCAACTTGACCGACTTCTTCGACTGGGTCACCAGAACACTGGAACAGGGATGGGCGGTGGACACTGTATACCTATATTTCAGCAAGGCCTTTGACACCGTCCCTCACATAAGGCTAACCAACATGCTGGAACATATAGGAGTTGACCAGAAGATGGTCAGCTGGATCAGTAACTGGCTGAACAGTTTTGTGCAGTTTTGGGGACACCATCTCCGCAAGGACGTAGACAGGATGGAGGCAGTCCAGAGGAGGGTAACTAAAATGGTCCATGGTCTGCATCAGAAACCGTATGAAGAGAGACTGAGAGAGCTTAATATGTATACCCTTGAGGAAAGGAGGGACGGGAGGACATGAAACTTTCAATTACTTTAAAGGAATCAACAAAGTCCAGGAGGGTAGCATCTTTCAGAAAAAGAGATGTGCGAGAACAAGGAGCACAATTCAAAGATGGAGGGGGGACAGCTCAGGGGCAATGTGAGGAAATATTTTTTCAAGGAGAGAGTGGTGGACGCGTGGAACCCCCTTCTTGAGGAGGTTGTGGTGTCCAAAACAGTGGGGGCATTAAAGAATGCATGGGACAGACATAAGGCAATTCTAATGGGGGTAGGAGGAAGTAGGCTGTTGGTAAACTTGGATCTTCAGCTTATCCAATAGGTAGGGAAATGGGCAGACTGGGTGGGCCAAACGGGCCTTACCTGCCGTCAAAGTCTATGTTTCTACATTTGAATGACAGGACCCAGAGAGTGCTAGTCAATGGATCATTGTCAAGGGACGGTAGGGTGACCAGTGGTGTCCTGCAGGGATCAGTACTGGGACCGATCCTATTTAACGTATTTATAGCAGACATAGCAAATGGACTAACAGGGAAGGTTTGCCTGTTCGCAGATGATACAAAACTCTACAACACAGTGGACACAAGGGAAGGAGCAGGCAACATGGAAGCTGACCTTAGAAGGCTAGAGGATTGGTCCAGGGACTGGCAGTTACAATTTAAAGCCAAAAAGTGTAAGGTAATGCACTTGGGAAAGAGGAACCCTGGAAAAAAGTACACACTGGGAGGACATCAACTTGAGGAGACACAAACGGAGCAAGTTCTTGGCATAATCATCACTGCCGAATTAAAGGCAGGAAAACAACATGAGAAAGCAGCACAGAAAGCGGGTGGCATCCTCGGATGTATAAGTAGAGATATTTCTAGTAGAAAGAGGGAGGTTATCATGCCCCTCTACAGGTCCTTGGTGAGGCCATGCTTGGAGTACTGCGTTCAGTTCTGGAGACCTCACCTCAAGAAGGACACTGACCATTTGGAAACGGTGCAGAGAAGGGTTACTAAGATGGTGCATGGACTGCACCACAGGTCTTTGGGGAACTGAATCTATATTCCCTTGAGCAGAGAAGAAACAGAGGGGACATGACTGAAACATTTAAGTACGTGAGGGGATTTAACACAGCTCAGACAGGCACTCTATTTCAACAGAACATGGCAGCACACATGAGAGGGCATGATATCAGACTGGTAGGAGGAAGGTTCAAAAGCAACCTCAGGAAGTACTTCTTCACACAGAGAGAGAGAGAGAGAGAGAGAGAGAGACAGATCCATGGAACAGCCTGCTCCAGGAGGTGGTAGCATTAAAGAAAATTAGGGAGTTCAAACTTGCATGGGACAGACATAAAGGACAAGTTAGGATGATGGTTGCATGGGGGGGGGTAGTTTCTAGGGCAGACTAGATGGATTGCATGGTCCCCATCTGCCAACACTTTCCTTATGTTCCTTACTTGCCTCACTAGCCAACCTTAGGTAATTTTCCCTATCCACCTCTTTCTCTTGGTCTTCTTGAATTTTCTATAGGTCAACCTCTTTTCCCTTACTGCCTGGGTGACCCCAGAACTGAACCAGCTGGGTGCTTTGGCCCTTGTGTTCTTCCCCCCGAGCCCAACACACTCATCTGTGGCAACCAGTATTCCTTCCTTAATGATGGACCTCCTCTGGTCCACCCCCATATCTGCTCTGATGCTCACCAGATGGCTCCTTAGCACTTTGTTTATTTTCCTGAAGTCTGCCCTGCTGAAATCCAAGAGTCTGGTCTTAGTTGAGATGCTTTCCCTGCCCATATCCAACTGGAATCACACTGTGCAATGGTCACTTCCACCCAGTGGCTCCCTGACTAACGGCTAATGTATGTGATAAACTTAGATGTGGTATTCGTAATGAACTGGACCACATCAGCCACCAATGTGCTAATTTGGCTAAATACAACCTATTTGAGGAGTTTGGCCACAGCTTCCAGGGACGCCCTTGGGCAGCGCATAACATCAACCCTAATGAGTTAATTAGAAGTTCACAAACGAAAGACAGGCTCTCGGAACTGAATGTTCCGAATCCCACCCCAAACCCCAGAGAGAAGGGGAACCATGTTCAGCTCCACCAGCCAAGAGGACTTCAACACCTAGAGGCTTCTCATCCTCTTCAAAGGATATGTCTCCCCCCCCCCCACCTGGAGTACAGATCTGGACACTGCTGGCCCTTCAAATATGCAGGTGCCACATGAATCCACTGGTACCGATCCAAGTGCAGAATCTGAATCTGCGCCAATGGATACTGTCCAAGATGTTTTACCTTCTGCATCGAACACAGGGGGAGGGATACCCTCCATCCTCACCTCATGGAAAACTCTTCTACCCTGATGGTGAAGTCTGAGGATCCAGAAGACTAATCTCGTGGATACTGAGATGTCTAATCCTTTTGATACACTTTCCAAAACTAGTAGTGGAGGATCAGATATGGGGGAATTGGACTCTGATGCATCTTCTTCCCATACCTTGTCCCAAGAACAGGACATTTCGGGTATTGAGGAAGCGAAAAAGAGAAAGAAAAACAAAGAAAAGAAAAAAAGAAATGAGTTTTTCTTATTAAATTAACCCATGCCTTTTTCGTTAGCTTCCTTTAATGTGCATAGTATTTTGTCTAGTATCAAATATCACAGTGTTTTCTTTTTCACATGACTCTCAGCTACATATTATTTTTCTACAGGAAACGTGGTTTAATTCTAGCATAATCCTAGCACAAGCTCGAAGGGAATGGGTGTGAGGACCCTCTTATTGGTCTTTTGGGGAGGATGTAGCTGATGGGGTAGGTATTTTATTTTCTGGTACAGCTTTCCTTTTTCAAAATTTAGTTGGCCTATGCCCATGGCACTGAGGGTTGAGGCGCTGGACACCACACCTCACTGGCGACCCGGATTTGGACATGAGCCCGGGTCGTCAGGAGAGGGGTAGGATCGAGCATCCAGAGGTTAACTATAGAATCTATAAAAATGCTAGGGGTCCACTATCGGGGGTGGGGGTTGGGGTAGACAACAGTGCCGTACTAAACTGGGAACCTGCCATACAACAGGGAGAGCAAAAGGTTGAAGGGTGGAAAAGTTAGTGGATGTCAAAATTAAAGCGTGTGCATATTATCAAACAATTTTTATTACCAATATTTCTATATATTAGTGCAGTTTTTCCACTCCCAGTGGTGCTAAAGACAAGGATTTACAGGGCTTTCTTCCAACTATTATGGGGAAGCTGCCTCAACCCTGTTAAGAGGGAAACTACATACCTGCCCATAGCTAGAGGGGATGTGGGAATGGTTAACCCTATTGTTTTCTTTCACTCTATATTCTGAGTGACAAACTTGAAACCGGCACTAGTGAGCCAGTATGCCCCAGAAAAGGTTGTGGTACTCTTTTCGAGAGATTCTGGTCCAGTGGGTGAATTTGCCCATTAAATTAGTTGGGGCTTGTAAAATTGACGTCTCTCTGAAAGTCACTTTCCAGAAATTATGGAAGTGGAAAATTACAAAACTGATGGTCATACAGCAGACCAGGAAATATCTATATATGACCAAAGTTTATGGAATATAGGGCTGAAGGAACCAATTTTTAAAAAATTACAGGGAGGGAAACAACTCCTTTGTATAACCGGCAACTAAATAACCCAAGAGTACAATGCCAAATGGTTAAGCGCTCGTGGTCACTTAAATGTTACGGGAAATCATAAGCATAAGACTGTGATGGACAGAAAGTGCTTATATCCCGATTGTGTAGATGTTATTGAAACGCAGAAACATTTTTTAGTAGGATGCTCTTATGCAGTGGGTTTGTGGTTCTTTTTGGCCCAACAGTGGAAGTTGCCATGGATGATCACCCTTACATATGAAGAATTGGCTTTGGGGTAGTTTCCAAGATTGCGGAGCAAATATGATTATGGAACTGTTACTGTCTTTTTTGCCGTTCTTAATTATTATTTATGGCAGAGCCAATGCCAATTTTTATTGCAGCATAAGCTAATGTTGTGTGATGTTTTTAGGAATATGTGTGAACAAGCGTTTTTGAAAGTGTATAGAAATAATGTAAAATTTCATCCTAGGGCACGTGTGATGGCGTGGTAGAGGGGGTTTACTTTTTTTGAGAAAATATATTTGAAGAAGGAGGTAGGAGATTTCTTTTTAGAACTAGTCACTGTGTGTATATTTACTTTCTAGGATTTCTAACTGAGATGTAATTTGGTATTCTTATTTTTGTAGAAACATTTTGGTTTCCACCTGAACAACCACAAGAACAAGCAGATGGAACCTCGGTTAAATGTCTCATCTGAAGGACAAGTCACCCCAACAGTACAGCATCCCCTTAGTACTGCACTCGGGTGCCACCATTTTTTAATGATACGAGCCTAATCCCGGTGTGGGTCTAGAGACCACGACCTTCTGTCCTAGTGTTGGATGTGCTACCAACTGAGTTATGCTGACACCTTATCAGTATGACAGTGATAACTTAATTTCCATCCATATTACATTTACTCTGATCATATCTTGTTATCATCCTATGCAACTTACAACATTATAAACAAAGAAACAACCTAAACATCTGATGTTATAAGCAGGACTAGCTCTATAAAGTTAAACAAGATTCATTATTGTCAATGCGGCATGAGGAGGGCAAAACAATTTAAAAGTCCTGATAATTCTGTTACGCTGGCTTAGAGCCACAAAACAGTGCTCGACATCTCAGTGAGAAAATGAACAGTGTCCAAGGGGGGGCAGGCAATAAAACTGTGCCATAGATAAATTTATGCATTTTAGATTAAGAAATGGCTGTTTTAATGATAAGAACACCAATATAACAAACATGATTTAAACAGTAGCATATAGCCATAACTCCATCATCCCAGCCACTGCACCTTAAAGTTCAAAAATAAAATTTATAGACGAGGCCCAAAATCTGCACTGTACATCCTACCAAGATAACTCAGTTTCCTCTGGAATCTGATGAGCCCTCTTCATCATGATGCTGTCTGTCTTTCTCCATCTTTTGTGACAACCAGCATCTTTAGGGTCAGTAAAAAAGAAACGCTCTCGGTAGCTGATATGTTGTCTAGCTCACTGTAAGAGGATGCACATGATATTTCTCTTCCTGAGGGTGTCTGGACCCGGTCAAATTGTTTGCACCTCTGCCACATAGCATGGATGAAATCAGGGTAGAGCTAGTGTACCCAGAATCCCTCAGCTATGATCTCTCATTTACTTCTTGGCAGCTACAGTACTTGATCTCTGGTGCGTATCCCGACATGACTGCCAGCAATGTGTGAAGATCTGACCCTTGCTGCGTTTCTCCTAGGCACAAACTGGTATGCCATTTTTAGTACTACAGGTTCTGCAAGGTCCACACCCAACTCATCCAGGATCAGTCCAGCAAGAAAAGACGGAAGGAATCCCCCCTCTACTGCTTCTGGTAGCCCAACCAGCCTGATGTTAGCAGCCCTCATCTGATTTTCCAGTACCTCCAGCCTTGTGTGCAAGAGACCATTCTATTTTATCAGCTGTGCTGCACTCTGTTGTATGTTAATACCACCTTCAAGACCACTCTTATGGTTAAGAGTTGTCTCATCCGTATTCTTAGGGTATGAGAACTGCGAATCAAAGGTGAGTGGGTCTCTCACACTAAGAATGTAAGTGAGATCACTCTTAAGGTTGAAAGAGTGGTCTCTCTGGCAGTATTAATATATTATTGATCGAGGTCGAGCAATAATATATATTTTTTTAAACCTTTTCCAAACATGCTGTTTCCAGGACAGCTGTGCTGATGCACACTTCACAGAATAAGAATGTCTCAAGCACAGAAGAAAGATGCGCTCTGGTAAGAGTGTCTCAGGTGTAGAAGAAAGGTTCATTCTGATACTCCCTCGATCTATAAAGGCTGAAAGTGTGGTGGCTGTGGCACCCACAACCTCCAACTGCATCCTAGCAACATTTTGCTCCATGGATACCAGTCAATCCATGAAGGAGTCAATCAGTGTAACAGATATGTAAAGCTCTTCTGTTCTGTGGCTGACGCTAGCTATGCTTGGTTCAGAAGCAAACCCGAGGCCTCCCCCCACCATGCTCATGGGCTGCAAGGCCTTTCTTTGGGACTGTTGTCTCTTTCTGCTTGGTGCCTTCTCCACCCAAACCTTATGGTTTGCCCATCTTCTGAATCCTTCGCTTCCCAGCTATCACACAGTGTAAAGGTTGAAACAAAAGACCCGCTTAAATGTGAAAAAAAAAACTGGTTACTCACCTGTAACAGTAGTTCTAGGAGTAGTATATGGTGTACATCCACACTTCTGGCAGTGTCCTTTCCCCTTTAAGGCTTGTCAGAAAGTCTTCAAGCTAGCTCCTCCCACCCACCCAGGTGGTAACTCCCTCAGCACCACCTGTGATGTCAGATCTTTCCTGCTGGAAGCAAGACCGGTGTGCCACTTGCCACGGGAGGCCGGGTGGGTCAGTGTGGATGTACACCATATACCACTCCTAGAACTACTGTTACAGGTGATTAACCTGTTTTTCTAGGGACGTGGATATGGTGTACTTATTCACACTTCTGGCAGATTCCTAGCAGTTCTCCAAGAGGAGGAGCAAGGCACACACCCTCTACACAGAGAACACAGATTGGAAAACCGAGGCCCCAAAACTACCAGCATCCCAGTGTGACTCAAGGTCGATGTGGTAGTGGGAAATGAAGGTGTGTGCCGACTTCCAGGGAGCAGCTGTGCAGATTTCCTGGATAGGGATGTCCCTGGAAAGCAGCCACCAAGGCAGCAGCATGACGGGTGGAATGAACCCTAAGCCCTATGGGAGGCTCTCTACCTGCCAATCTACAGCAGAGGTTGGCAGTATACCCTAGAGGTTAGAGGAACGAGGTGTGAACAAGCTTGGTACATCCAGCAGACCAGACCCGAATTTGCTTCTCACAACCTCCACTTGCATACTGTGCGACTCTGAGCAAGTCACTTAACCACCCAGTGCTCCCAGGTCGCCCCTGAAAACAGGCACTTGTGCTTAGTGGGCCTTACCCAGTTACCAAAGACTAAAATAAATAAATAAAATAAGGTTGATGCAGGATACAATCCACCTGCAAATCTTCCACTTAGCTGCCTGTCTGCCAGATGCAGCTTCAGAATTGGTGACAAATTGCTGGTAAACCTCTTCCTGAACTCCAGCTGTGCGCTCCTTGTAATAGGTGAGCACTCGCCGCAGGTCCAGAGTATGGAGCCTGTGCTTAGCCTCCAAAGTGTGGTTGGTGAAATACACTGGGAGATTGATCACCTGGTTAAGGTGAAAATCAGAAACAACCTTCAGAAGTAAATTTGGGTTTGGGCAAAGAACAACCTTGTCCCTGTGGAAGACCAGGTAAGGAGATTCCACCGAGAGCACCTAGAGCTCACTGATGCTTCTGGCTAATGTGACTGCCACCAAGAAGGTGGTTTTCCACAACAGGTGAGACATCTTACACCTGTGTATTGGTTTGAATGGTTTGCCCATAAGCTTTGCAAACAACAGCAATGAGACCGTGGTGGTTCACGCACCGGAGGGGAAATGTGGTCAAAAAAAGTGCCAGACCACATTCTTCTGCACCACCGACTGCATACTAGCCCACACCAGGTAAGCAGAGATAGCTGCCAGGTGCACCTTAAGGGTTGTTGACCGAAGGCCTGAGAGAGGGACCAAAGGTAGTGAAGAATGCTAACCACCAGACAAGACAAAGGGTCCAACCCCTTAGCCCTGGCAACAAATGGAGAACCTCTTCCATTTGAAGGCACAGCATTTTTGGGTAGACTCCTTCCAAAAAGCCTCAACCACAGTGAGGACATTGTTGGAGATACCCAAAGCCTGGAACTCTAGCCACTCAGGAACCAGGCTGTCAGGTGCAGGGATTGAAGGTCTGGATAGAGTACCCCTGATTGCAAGAGAGCAGGGCCAGGCATAGAGTGAGACGCCATGGGAGCCTGCTGCTGAGGCTGAGAAGATCGGGGCACCAAAACTGGTGGGGCCAGTTTGGAGCTACCAAGATCATCCATGCTTTGTCCCTCCTGGCCTTGAGCAACACCTTGTGGATCAATGGAAATGGAGGAAAGGCACAGAGAAGGTCCAGGGTCCAGGGCCTCGAAAAAGGCATCCCCCAGTAGCATTCCCTGCTGAAGGGGGTAGGCACAGTACAGGTTCAGTTTTGCGTTCTGCGAGGAGGCAAACAGGTCCACCAGAGGGCTGCCCCACTGGAAGAACAGGTTGTGTACTACCTCCAGATGGAGGGACCACTAGTGAGACACCTCATCCACACAACTGACTGAGTCTGCCAGGTGGTTGAAGACCCCGGCCACATAGATGGCCAGGAGATCAGCATCCAGGCTGAGCAGGAGGGTCCAGATGTGGTGAAATTCTCTGCACAGAGGAAGGGAGCGCATCCTGCCCTGTTTGTTGAGTTAGTACATGGCCATGGTGTTGTCCATCAGGACCTGAATGACCTGACCCTGAATGTGTGGAGCAAAGGCTGTCAGTGCCAGACAAACTGCCCAAAGCTCCAGCAGGTTGATATGGCATCAGGACTGCTTGGGGGTCCACAGCCCATGGACTCTGTGGCCTCCCAGGTGGGCACTCCAGCCCATCAGGGAGGCATCAGTCATCAAGATGACCCTCCGCTCTGGGCAGACAAACAGGATCCCTTCCTGCAGATGTTCCAGGACTAACCACCACTGGAGGGTGTCCCATATCAGCTGGGTCACAGCGACTGGCTGGTCGAAGTGGCCCTTGCACTGAGACCATTGACAGGTAAGCTCCCACTGAAGAGAGAGCGGACCATGTTGGTGTATGCCGCCATGTATCCCAAGAGGTGCAGGACATCATGAGCAGGGTGCAACTGCCCAACCCGAAATGACTGGGCAAAGGAGGAGTTCGCCTGGTCCACCGGAAGCTGGGACCTGGCTCTGCAAGAGTCGAGCTCTGCCCCGATGAAATGAATCACCTGTGAGGGGACAAGTTCTGACTTGACTTTGTTGACCAGGAGGACAAGGGACAAGCAGGTCTGGAGGGCTAGATCCCTGGATCACTCTACTTCCTACCTGGAGAGACTCGCTATGAGTCAGTCAACCAAGTAGGGGTATACCTGGACACCTCAGTGCCTCAGGTAGGCTTCCACCACTGCAATGCACTTGGTGGAGACTCTGGGAGCTGAGAAGAGGCCGAAGGGTATGGCCTGGAACTCGTAGAGAAACCCTTCCACATGGAACCAAAGTGTGATTGCTTTAAAATATGTGTCTGAGTCCAGTTAAAAATTTTATTGTTCGACACATTAAGTCTTTACAATTATACAATACAGCTTTCATAAAGCAAAATACATAGCAAAAAATTTAAATATAGATAAAGATGTTTTTGTACAAACATTAAATAACAATCAATCCTCTTGGAATAAACATCTGCATTACAATACATACAAATTCACATCCATAGTTTTACAGTACATCATATACATATAGGCCCAGATATGCAGAGTAGTTGCGCATGACACAACCGAGCTGT
Source organism: Neoceratodus forsteri (assembly GCA_016271365.2). Classification (NCBI taxonomy): domain Eukaryota; kingdom Metazoa; phylum Chordata; order Ceratodontiformes; family Ceratodontidae; genus Neoceratodus; species Neoceratodus forsteri. The sequence goes on from CM057456.1 coordinate 1,072,365,620, forward strand.
GCCGGCGCAACTATAGATATGTGCTACAGAGCCATATTCAACCACCGCGGCTGCGCAGCGCAAGTCTCATTGCACCGTGGCACAAATGTAATGTATGTAGCACAAGTGCATGGGGGCATACCCATGAATATGTGGTGCAATGGCATATTCAACCCAAAACCATGGCACAAGTCAGGAGCAAACCACAGGATGTACCAGTCAGACATGAGCCTTTCAAAACAGGCTCAAACACACACACAGCAGATGCACAACCCTGAGCACAAACCAGAGTATCATGGATGCAGGTCCATTCATCATGGAGCAGGTAATGAGGGATGTGAGGAGGAGGGAGGAACAACACCATGGCCAATGAAGGGCTCGTTGGTGGTATGCCCAACACAGATGATACAGTGCCTGCCTCACCTTCGAAGACTACAGCGATGTGAAGATCATGGGCCAGTACCACCTGAACAGGACAATTCTGAGGCAGCTCTGTGAGCTATGTAGTGATGAGTTGCAGGCACCCACCAGACAGAGTCATGCCATGACTGTGGAGAACAAGGTGACAGCAGTGATGTGCCTGCTCACCACGGGCACCTTCCAGAGACCAATGGGTGCCACCACAGGGTTCACCCCATCTGCCATGTCTCACCACCTCACACAGTTCCTCAACGCTCTGCTGCCACTTGCTTCAGACTTCATATGATTCCCAAGCACACAGGAAGAGCGTACAGCAAACCTGCAGGAATTCCACAGGGTGGCACACGTGCCAGGCGTAATAGGGGCCATAGACTGCACCCACATGGCAATACGCACACCACCTGGCCCAGAGGGGGCGGCATACATGAACATGAAGGGGTACCCCTCCATCAACTGCCAGGTGGTGTGCAATGCCATGAGGCGCATCATCAATGTTTGCGCCACACACCCTGGGAGTGGACACGATGCCTACATCTGACACAGTTCTATCCTGTGCCAGACATTTGAGCATGAGGATGTCCCCACAGGGCACCTGATAGGTGAGCAAGGCATGGGGATGGATGCGAGTGCAGCAATGCCGGGGGAGGAAGGCGGCAGCAGGGGTGAGGAGGTAGCACAGGCACAGCACAGAAATAACCATATCCTCTTCCCACACAGGTGTCAGTGCATACCTGCTCAGGCCCTGGCTGGCTGCTCACCCCCTACCGGCGACCATCCACAGCCACGGAGGAGAGACACAATGAGGCACACACCATCACATGCAGTCATCGAGCGTGTCGTTGGCATGCTCAAGATGCAGTTCTGTTGCCTAGACAAGCCAGGTGGTGCCCTACAGTACAGCCCATCGAAAGCCTGTGGCCTATTCCTGGCCTGCTGCATGCTGCACAACATGGCCATTGACCATGGGATAGCAGTCCAGGTGGATGAGGGAGACAGCAGTGGAGATGGCAGGGATGACGAGCTGGAAGGGGGTGTGCAGCCACCCATGGGGAGGAGGGACCCCAGGCAGGTGGTGGAGGCCAGGAGGCACAGGGCCACCATCACACATTTTGGAGACTGCAGGTAAATGTAACGACACGTGTGCAGGGTCTGCACAGACCACCACCCCACCCACAGGGCTGGACGGGCACATAGGGAGGCATGCAGTGACATGGGCAAACACTGCTTGCTTGGTGGACTCAGAGCCACAAAGACACACACACAGCACAGGCATGGGCACACACACACACGGGCTGCAGGGCATGGCATGGATCAGATGCAAGACACCAGTGCACAGGCACAGCCGGCATGGAGCTGCCCTCATCACACCCACACCACAAGGCCCAGCAGCCCAGCCAGTACACACAGGGGGCATGCGCCACACCACACATGCACACCACCACATGCATGGGGCACCACCACCCATGTGTGCACTGGGCAGCAGCAGTGGACAGCAGGGAAGGGCAGCACACCCAGCAGCCCTACCATGTGGTGCCATGGCCGCCACGGCCATGTGAGCGGCTGCGTCCAGGCTGTTCTGTGGCCACGGGCTGCGCAACAGCCACCGGTGAGTGTCCAACATACTCGCAGGGGTGGAGGCCTGAGAATGTGACTGGGTCCTCGCTAGGGTGTAGAGCCAGCCGAACAGGTTCACGCCAGGGGTGTCAGGGATGGCCACGTCGGAGCCCGGTGTCAGCCGTGCAGGGGTTGCCAGATGCCAGGACCATGGTGCTAAAGTATCACTGCGGGGAGTTCTATGCACACGGCTGTGCCCAGTGGATGCAAGCGATGCAAATCCAGCCACAGTGGTACCGGTCATGTGGTCCAGCGATGCGGTCGTGACCTCCTGTAGCTGGCTGATCTCATCAGTGAGCTGCGCACGTCCTCTGTCCTGTCATTCAGCCAGCTGATGCACCTTAGTAAGCAGTGCATGGAACTCTGTAGTAAGCAGTGACTGGTTGTTTACAGATGCCTGCAGCAGCCGGGTATGCTCAGCCAGTCGGTCGGCATCCTGCACATCCTGGCCCGGATGCCAGCCTGCTGGGGGTCACACGGCGGGCTGGTCAGCACCCCTCTTTGGTGGACGCTGCACACAGGACCGCACAGGGCGTAGTGTGGCCACGGGTGCACCAGTGGCAGCCCCTGTGGCGTGCTGCCTGGTGGTCACTGCATCCTGCCGCCACTGTCCATCCATCTGCTGGTCCATGCCCAGCACGGCTGCGCCCACAACAGCACCCCCCCTCGCCAGGCACAGTGGTGGCACCTGCACCACTGTGCTGCCATGGATAGGGGCAGCTGCGCAGCCGCAGGCATAGCATTGGGCCCCGACAGTGCCTGCATCTGTCCTTGGACCATGGCTGGCACCACATGCCCAGTGCTGGCCAGGCTCAGTGTCATATGATCATCATCGGAGTCAGACACACCACCCAGCTGGGTGCATGTGCACAGCACAGGCAGGCTCTCACCCAGGAGGAGCTCTGACAGCACGTCATCCGAATCCAGCCCCAGGATGTCCAGCAGCCCCACACTGTCACGTCATGGTCAGTCCCTGTCCCGGATGCCCATGGACGTCGATGGCACCACCTCCTCCTGTCCCATGTCAGCATCCTCCTCCTCCTCCTCATGTACTGCTCCGCGGAGACATGATGGTGCTGGAAAACAGGAACACAGAGTCAGTGGAAGTGTAGCACCAATGCAGGTGGGTCCCACGCCCAGGGATGCACACTGCCATGACCGCCATCCTCCAATGCACCATCCACAGCTGCTTACCCCACCCACATGGGCTATGCAGCACGGCAGCAGGTCCACCTGCATGGTGCTGTCCATATCCCCCCCCCCCTTGCATGGTGTGTGGTGACTCACTGTGCTGTGCGGGACTGCCACCCGTCTGGAAACCACAGCCGGGAACGCCCTCTATGGTGGCACAGCCGACGGTAGCCGCCACCAACTCCTCCGTCGCTGTCAGTGCCGGTGCAGTTGGTGGTCCGCCGTCCATCCTGCTGCATGACGCCCTGATGGCTGCCACCTTCTCTTTAATATGGCGTCTGTCCATCCCTACCTTCTTCCCGCACTCCTAGGCGCTGCTCTGGTGCCTGCCATGTGCATTCACATAGGTGGCCATTGCCTCTCACCCTGCCAACCTGTTCTGTGTTGTGCCCGTAGCACCACTCAGCAGGTCCTCCCTGTCGAGGTAGGCCTCAAACAGGGTCTGCTGCTCCTCCTTAGTGAAACTGGGCCTGCGCTTCTGTGCAGGACCATGCTCCTCCTCTCCCTCAGCCTCAGACATTGTGCTACCTGTGGACAGTGACAGACATGGATGTCAGCAGCAGCCTGGCACAGTACAGTGCTCCGTTGTACTGTAGGTATGGGCCTATCACTCCCAGCATTATCATCCCCTTACCAAACTGGCTGCAATACTGGTCCATGGGCTGTGCTGTGGCATGGCGCTTTAAGGTGCAACGCATGCAAATGAGCCTGTGCGCAATGGTAATGGGATGCTAATGACCCCTGTTGCACCGTGCATAGCCTAATGAGGTGATTTGCATATGGTGACTGAATATCGTGTTATTGCACCTGCTCAAACAGATGCGCCCGAGCAATCATGTGGAGCAAGTCCAGTGCATGTATAGTGCGTGGGCTTGCAGTGCGCATGTGTGCACCTGTGTACAGTGGCCTATCGCGCGACCATATGCAGTGCATGATATGCCCCCATTGTGCATGTGTTGCTGGTCGCCTATCATGCAACCGCACGCATCACAGTACAATGGCCCATGGCGCAGCTGCTTGGGATATGCTATGCCGCATACAGCACAGGGCGGGGGCATGCGCAATGTTGTACAGGGTCACGGCCATGACCCCATGCACCCACCAGGCCATGCCACTGTGCGCATGCGCAGTGCTGCACAACAGCCTGCCACAGTGCATGCCAATTGCGCATCCACGTGCTGTGCAGTCACGTGCAATGGTACGCTATTGTGCAATGTCCACAGGCTGCACCACGTGCATACTGTGTAGGCCATAACACATCCTATTGTCAAGTTGCACTTCAGCCATAGTGGACACCGTTACCATGCATTGGGCAGTTAACTGGTCGGAGGCTGAAATGTGTGACCTGGTTGCACTGGTGGAGCTCTATGCATCCCAGCTCTTTGGGCAGGTGCCCCTGCAGCAGCCAAAGACCGAGGTGTGGGCCCATGTAGCCACGGCCCTGGAACGCCGCATGGGGGTGCAGCGTACTGCTGAGCAATGCAGGGACCGCTATGGCGACCTGCGAAGGAGGGATCCGGAACAGCTGGGACAGGTCCAGGCACATGTGCAGCATGGCACTGTGCCACTGCCAGGTTAGTAGTCCCATGCGTCATGAATGCCTGTGGTGTACCTGTACTGGGCATCCGGATGTGCAGCGTGTGTAGCTGCTGGGGGGCAGACACGGTTCTGGGCGTTGCTGCGTGTCCTGCACGTGCGACATGCACAATGCTGTTGTGCATGTTGAAGTCGTCCAGGCACCAGGGCCACAGGGTGGGTGGTGTCCTGCCCTGCACTATGCCAGCTGTGTACTGGGGGGGGTTGTGTGTGCGTGACTGTCCTCTCATGTCCAGCTCTCTCTCATCCATCCACTGGTCCAGAGGACCGCTGGAGGACCAGGGCAGCCGTGGCCAGCAGGCAAGGTGATAGGATGGCTGCTGGGGCTTCCAGACAGCAACAGCCAGGTAGGCATGTTCACACTGTTGTACTGTGCATGTGTGGGTCACTGTAGGTCGCAGGGTTCTGGACATGGTCACCATTGCCATGTGTGGGCACTGCCTGGGTGGGCGCAAGGACCAGCGGACATGCCACTGTTGCACTGCAAGTGCGTGTGCCGTGCCCATATCCACTGTGCTGCCCGGGGGGGGCACAGCCTCTACTGTGTGTGTGCTGCCACGGGTGCCTGCAGTCTGAGTCGTGTACCTTGCAAGTGCACCGCAGCACCCACTGTGCAGCCTTGTGTGCCTGTCCGCACTGGTGTGGTGTGTCATGTGGACAACTGGTGTGGCCCTCCATGCATGGGACCTTGGGGGTCTGTCCAATGGTGTGTGCTTCCACTGTCCAGTGCACACTATGGGTGGGATGGGGCTCCTTCTGCCACGTCGCTTATTGCCTGGTCTGTCCCTTCTCCTAGGTCAGGCCAGGTTACTGCCATGGAGGACGGGGCAGATGGTGAGGGCCCTGCTTGTGATCCTGTGCCAGCAGAGGAGGATGATAGCCAGGCTGGGGTGGATGGTCGCCCTGACATGGTGCCAGCTGACTGAGATGGTGGCCTTGAGGAGGGACATAGGCTGATTGGAGGATGCAGTGCATGGCTGGTGTTAGCCTGCCCCGGTTCCATTGGGGCGCAGTCCCTGTGTGCCCTGCTCTTCCCCTGTTGCCCTGCCCATCCCCACATCCCACTGTACAGCCCCAAGACCCTATTCCCCCACCTCCTGTGACCCCTCAACATTCTCTTGGTTTCAGTTCTGTACATAGTTGCCCTGTTGGCTTAGTATTGTGTTGTTCGTATTAAACCTTTTTCTTTGCTACAGTTTCTGTGTCTGTTTCCTTTGCAGGTGGCTTGTGGAGCCATGCTGCAGGTGTCTGTTGTGCTGTGCTGTGCTTGGGCATGTCCCTGGTGTCCCACTGCTGTCCCCTTGGGGCGCTGCACCTCTGTGCACCGGGCATGGGTGCCGTGTCCCTATCCTGTGCGTGTCCCTGTGTGGTGGGTCTCACAGTGGCCTGTGCTTGCCCCTTCACCTTTTTGCCCTTGTCTGCCTGCGCTGCCCTTCTGTCCGTCTGTTGTGCTGGCCACCACTGGTGTGCCCTGTGGAGCTGTGCCCTTCTCCACTCCAGCTGGTGGACCGTGTGCCCCTGGGTGGTCTGTGCCTCCCTTGCCCATGGCCCACAGTCCTCTGTATTTGTGTGTTGTCCTGGCACCATGGCCACGGCCCCCTGCAGCATGGCCTGTTAGGTATGTCTGGCATGGCTCTGCCAGGCTGGTGTACCCGCAGTGACGGTGTGTTGCCCTGGTGCTTTTGCCACAGCTGGCGGCCCGGGGTCCTGTTTCTGCCGTCCCCTGGTGCCCTGTGGTGCCTCCAGGACTGTGTGCCCCTGTTGTCTGTCGTTGGCCGTGCTGGCGGGCTACTGTGCCCCTGTGCGTCCCTGCCTGTGTGTCCCTGTTGCCCTTGTTCAGCCCCGCTGGGTTGTGTGTTCTAGCATGCTCCCGCACATTCCTGGTTGCACCGGAGCATCTGTGGTTGCGCTATGGCACATCTTTGCTATATTGAGCTTGCCTTGCACCAGCGCATGTCAACTGCGCATCTTATGAATATGGCATCCTTTGCTACATGGCACATCTGCATTCTGCAGTGCCATCCTTTGCGCACACCTTGGGCGCATGTCTGAATATCTGGCCCATAGCCTCTAACTTTTTATATTCCTAATTTTAATATGCCTAATCTTACTTATTTGAAAAAAGAAATTTTGCATGTCTATTGATTGTCCAACCGTCATGATTGGAAAGGAGTATTTGTGTTAATATTTATTTATCGATATTCTCCTGCTCCAGCATAAAAGGTGCAAGCCAGAATTTTCTCTCATTTTTATACCAAGAGCAATCCCATAGTACATGCAATAAACCTTCTTTAAGTCCAATTCCACAAAAACATTTCATTTCAGATTCTGGAAGTTTTCCGTACCTAGTTGTTAGAACATTACTTTTGAATTTTTCCAGCCTGTATCTTGTAAAGGTTTTTCTTAATACAGGATCTTTTAATGAAATTAGATAGCACTGGAATGAGTGATTAGCCACATTAGAGACATACCAAGTTCATATCAATTCCCTATCTCTTGAAATCTAGTAATTTATTTTCTTTTTGACATAATTTCTACGTTTTAGACTTAAGGTAATATTTCTTTCCACACATCTATTCAAAACTGCTAGGTCATACAGTTCTAATTTTTGAAAAAACCCTCTTAACCAGCATTTATTTACTCACACAATCTCTTTTAATCCAGTCTTTTTGTTCTATCATGCACTGTACAGGTAGTCTACTAGTTATTAACCCTGTAACCTTGATACAATACATAATTTTATGTACACACATTAGAGCTCTTATGTCTATAAGACCTGTTTCTGCTCTCAAAAATTGAGCTGGATATGACAATGATAGTGTCAGATGTTTTCTCTGCAGATTATGAACTGGGATCATTATGGTATTTAGATTTCTAGCATCCCATATCTCTGCTCCATACAGAAGCTGGGAATAACATTTGACTTTAATTGCTGTTATAAGAGGTTCTAGTGACAAGCCACCATATTTATAATTAAATCTGTTTAAGGCTAAGGCAGTTTTCTGTATAGACTCTCTTAATTTCCTTATATGTTCATTCCACCTCATTACACATGAATAGGTAAGGCCCAGGAAGGTGTAGGCTCGTACATTTTCCAGGGGGATTCCTAAGTTGAATTTTACCTTTTTTACTTTAGGTCTGAAGACCACTGTTTGGGATTTATTAATATTTATTTTTAGTCCTAGATCTTTGGTTTGAATGTATAGAAAATCCATTTTTTTCTGTAGCCCTGACTTAGTTAGAGAAAAAAGTATCAAATCATCTGCATATGGCTAAACTGGATACAGAAAGCATGTTAACTTATGGCGAATCTGATTCAAGCTGATGAATTTTTCTCAGTAGCCCATCTATATACAATTCAAAATAGCGTCGGTGCGAGCACGCAGCCTTGTCTCACCCCTCTATTTGTGGGAATCTTTGTTGTCAGCTGTGCACTCACCCCCATCCTAATTCGTACCCATGTTTCTGTACGTAGTGCTGAGATTACACCCACCAGATCTGGATCAATTTCTCTTTCTAGCATTAATATCCAAAGTATATTTCTATCTACATTATCGAAAGCAGATGAAAAGGCTTCTACAGGCAACATGCAAAAATTGCTTCCTTAATTGTTCATATTTTTCTATTAGATGGTTATAAACAAAACAGTTATCAATTGTACTAAAATTACTTCTAAAGCCAGCTTGTTGTTCCAAGAGACCTCCTCTTATATCTACTTATTGTTGTAATTTTTCTAATAGTATTTTTGAAAATATGTTTAAGTTGACATCAAGAAGGCTAATTGGGCTGTACATTGTAGGATCCATAACACTACACTTTTTGTGTATTGGAACCACCTCCGAACCTCTCCAAGATTCAGGGACATACTTTTCCTTTATACACAAATTAATGAAGTGGGTTAATTAAGCAATAAGGCTCAACAGGGTGTGGGTTATTGAGGATTTACCCACGCCTTGTGTGGTGTGTCATGAGGTGCAGCCGAGTGACTTAACCACACAAGAAGTGGGTAAATCACCCAATAACTCACACCCTGGAGTGACTTCTTGTGATTATGCAATGGACCCATGTGTAAAATAAATTTAAAATGTGTTTAATTATGTTTTTTATAAATGCCATTCCACAGCCACGGGTTATGCAGGATTTACCCATGGTCATGTGACATGTTTTGACCAATGCGGTTACAGGATTTTCACACACCATTGTATAATAGGTTACACCACATTCTTTGGTTTTATTGATAAACCTCCACAGGGGTTGTGTCCAGTCCAGGAACTTTTCCAGGTTTTAAGGATTTAACTGCAAAGTAAACTTCTAATCTCTGTATTTTTAGAGTCGTGTTAGAAGATATAAATTCTATTTTTTGTGTAATATCTTCAGTTAAAAAACATTTTTACAATGAACCCAAACCTGTTCCAAGATATACGAATTTATACTTTTCCTGCTATTGCATTTTCCCTTAGCCACAAGAACCCAAAAGGATTTAGAGTCCTCATCTTTAATTGTCAGAAGCATTTTTGTCCATTGCCTATGATGGAATGCCTTCTTTTTCTCTTCAGTCAAGAGTCTATATGGTTTCCGTCCCTGCCACTATAGATGGACTATTTTTTATTTTAAAAATCTCCTGGTTATAATCACCCTTTCTTAATACTATCTCTTTATTTTCTAGTCTCTGTGTCTCTCTCCCCCCCCCTCACCCCAGCACTATCCCTTATCTATTTTTTTCTTATATCCTCTTTGGTCCAAATTCACAGGGTGGTAAAGTGCATATGACCACCAAGGCCTTATGCCGACATGCACAAAAAGAAGGCACATTACATGCATAAGGTTACCTAGGGTAGCCTGAAGAATACAAGAAAGAACAGCCTTTGGGGCTGGAAAAACCAGAATGTCCCCCTGTTTGTAAACTGTTCCCTTATCTGTATACTGTTACACCGGTGGACAGGGGCAGCAACCCTTTTTACCTTTTGTTTCCATACCCCTACTGCTCCTGGTCATATATGTAGGTTCTCAAAAGATAAAGAAAGAGCTTAAGAGAAAGCCTTGTGTGGCTACTTATGTTTGCATAGAACATTGGGTTTTAATAGTGCAGAGAACCCCCTGTAGTTTTTGTGTAAAATGGTTCTGTGTAGCAAGAACTGTAAGAAAATACTGCAACATAAAATGCCCTTCACTAGAAATAAATGAAACAGGAAGGAGAAGAACAGTAAAAGAAAACAAACACAAAAAAACAAAATGGACACACTAAAACAATGCAAGATAAAGATTAAAGAATGAGGTTTTTTTTTAACTAAGATTACCTGGGAATTAATTACTAGTACTTTAGGCAGTCTTATGTGGTCTTTTAGAAGAATGCACAGGAAGACACTTTAACTTCTGTCAGTTGTGAAAAACAAAAAGGTAAAATTCTGGCCTACAACTCTGGAGAGCAAATTGAAGCCAGTCTTACCTGAACAGGGAGACTCAGTTAAGTGCCAGTCTAGGGGCACTGTAGGCCAGCAGCAGCCTCTTGTGGCCAGTTTTATAAGAGGAAAACTGTCAATCACTGTGAGTGGGGAAATCCTCACTTTCCTCTTCTTATTTAATCCAGTCCTGGGTTACATTATTTACTTTTAAGTTAAGGACTGTATTAGCATCACGTTTAGTAAGCCCTCAGCATCTGTATACTTTAAAAAGAGGGCTTAAATAAAGTACATTTATGTTGAGCAATGCTAGGGTCACCTGACTACAGGAGGGCAGGTATAAAAAGCCCTCCTGTGCTAGCAAGAGTCAGACAGGGTCAATTGCTGCTGATCAGTGTAGACTAAGGACTGTGTGGGTCTATGCTACACTAGCAAAACAGTAGTAGAAACAGTGTTAGTTTGCCACAAGATTTACTGTTTTATTTGCGTTAAAGTTTAATTTACTTTTGTTTTCTGTACAAAGTATTTTATTTTCTTATTGCAAAAAAAAGAAACACAATAAGCATCACACCAGGAAAATGGTGCGTTAAACTTAAACATTTGTTGCTGAAGTACATCTGTTATCCTACACCTTTAACACTTTCCTCTCCTTATTTAGTTCTTTTGTTTTAAAGAGAGATTTTGTTTTCCTATTTTTTCTAACAAACCTTAACAGTTTATGTTTCCTTTCTATGCATTCCCTGTCAGACCAGGTTTCCTCATAATTATTCCTTCCTATTTTAATTTCTTTACAGAGAATCTTGTGTAATTCCTTGAACAGAAGAGAAAGTTGATCCGCAAGTCCAACAGCAGTTAACCTGGAGTGCCTCGGGAGTACGTTCATATTTATAAAATGTTTCGCTGTTAATGCAGCTTGTTCATCTAAAACCGCATTCCATTGCACCTTTTTTTTATTCTGATTTCAGAAAATAATAAAGGTAAACTTGTTTCTTTTTTAGTATTCCTTAAAAGTCATCTCAGGATTACTGGATAGTGGTCACTTTCTATTCTAGGAATTATTTTTAAAGAGGTCCAGGTAGTTACCAGTCCTGACCACAGAAAAAGGTCCAAGAGTGAGGAAGTATTTTGTTTATTTTATGTACAATGCCCTTCTAGGTCTCCTTCAAACCTCCCATTAAGTGGGTATAAATTATGTTCTTTCTAAGTTTTATAAGTCTGGAGCCTGATTTATTTTCCTTTGTATCCTGTGTGTTTCTTATAAATTCTGTATCAGGCACCTCTAAATGATCCCATGTGGAAGAATCTAACAGTCCATCGAAGGATTCTATTCTGGCATTAAAATCTCCCGCTATTAAAATATCATAATCAGGGTACTTAAATATAATTTTCTTGTAACACTGACTGTAACTTTTTCCACATTGTATCTTTATAAAAATTGGAATTTACTGGTGGTAGATAATTTATTAAGATAATCTTGTAGGTCTTTAGTATAATTTTAAGGGCTATATAATGTTCAGTTGTCCACAAGGAACCAGAGGAACCGGCGCTGGGACAGACTGACAGGGGGCAGGGAAGAACGTGTCCTGAAGACCTAAAGAGTAGAACCACACGTTCTGCTCCAGAGATGGGATGATTTGAGACAGAGTGACCATCCTGAAAATGTACGGCCAAAGAAATTTGTTCAGGTCATGCAGATCTAAGATGGAGGGCCAGCGCCCACCCCCCACCCATTTTGGCACCAGGATGTACCTGGAGACAAACCCTGGGAGTACTGGAGGGTCCAAGACAGGAACCAAGACCTCCTTCCGGAGGAGCTGGGCAATGACTTCCCTAAGGGCTGGCAGAACATCAGTGGACACAATATCCTCCCATGGGGCATGGGTTTGGCAAGGCAGGTAACCCTCAAATTCCAGAGGCAGACCCTGACAGACCCCCTCGAGGACCCACCTGTCTGTAGTAACAGTAGACTAGGTGGAAAGGAAATGGTAGTGCCAGCCCCCACAAGAGGACCTAGAATGGCCATGAAGGAGGCACAAGCTGAAGAACCAGTGGGGACCTCGACCTCTCGATTTCTGAACAACTGAAGCATTGGACATCGGCTGGGGATGCCAAGCCTAGGCCTGTTGCCCAGCTGAGGTCTAGGACATTGGACTTCGATAGGAGTGAGGTGCCCTTCAACCTCCGGCCTGAACAAGTCAGTGCCCAAGAAGGGGACATCTGCCAGCTTATGCTGGGTATCTGTTGTAAAGGTCAAGCTCCTAAGCCAAGCCCTGAGGTGCATGGCAACTGCAGCTGCCAAGGACTGAGCGCAAGAGTCACCAATATCCATGGCTGTCTGCAGCTGCTATTTAGCCAGAGTCCCTGCTGACCCTACAAAGTCTATCAGGAGTCACAGTGACTGACAGCTGCCCTTGAAGCCCAGAAGCAGTAAGGGCATCCTTAGGGGGTGGGTCCACGGGTGGTTGTTTGGGCAGCAGCTCCACCTGAACGAATGGAGAGGCCAGAACAGGCAGAGATGGATCTGGTTGAACCGGAGTAGGCTGAGGCCTGGTGGCAGTAACCATGTAATAGCTGGGGTGGGAGCTGGAAGCTGCTTAACCCCAGAGAACATGAGCTGGTGCCACATAAGCTCCTTGTAGTGCTGACACATTTTGGCCCCGAGCCTCTCCTCATCCAAGAAAGAAGAAGAGAAGGAGTAGTGGCGACACCGCTTGCCTGAATGTCGACAGCAGGAACACCAATGCCAACGTGGGCTGCTCAACTTGGGGCTTCGGGATCAGGACCGCGACCATCTGGGCCACTGACAGCAGGTCTCAGGGGGAGTCAGTGAAAGCTGAGAATCCTCTGGGTTCACCGGATCTTGATGAGGAGGAAGCGGATCAACATTCTCGTCTGACCCTCCTTGGGAGGTAATAGGCAGAACCAGAGTCCTACAGAGGGAGGTATCAGCCTCAACTGGCGACAACAGGTCAACCAGTTCCGAGAAAAATTTCAACAGGTTAGTCGATGGGCATCTCAACCAACTGGCCCAATGGGGAAACCATGGAGTCAGATGCTTGGGCCGAAGGATCGACTGTAGCTGAAACCTCCATAGACCCGCGGGCGGCCCGAGAGCGCTCACGATCCCACGATTTACAGCAAGACTTCTTTTTCGTCTCTTTTTTAGACTTAGATTTTGTACCCAAAGAAGGGCCTTGCCCAAAGGTGGGAAGGACCTGGCACAAATCTTGAAACACTCCCCAAAAAGGTGGCACCTAATGGGAAGCAGCAGAAAGGCCAAAGTCAAAGAAGCATGCTCCCCGACCTGATCCGCAGCTTCTTCAAATGCCGCAAGTTGTTCAGCAGACCCCACAGCTATGGAGACTGCCCAATGGGTGTCTTTAGATTTAACGAGAGGATCCCGTTCATCAGGGTGCCCCAGAAGAAGTTGAACGAGCTGGTCTGCCAATGTAGTAGGATGCAAAGTGCGACACAGGCCAAATGCCTGCAGATCGTGTTCATGGCCTAGGCAGTAGATTCACATGGTGTATGGGTCCGTCTGGGACATCTTCTAACCACACACATATTTTTTGAATCCTGGTGCTGACTTCAAGTCATCCGTCATGGATAAGATGAAGAAATCACCTGAAGACAAAATTTTTGCAATGCAAAACGTTTTAGAAGCAAAGGGCCTACTCAACGTGAGATCGGTAAGGAGGGAACCTTCTTCTTCCAGCAGAAAGGAAGATCCGATGTCATGAGGTGGTGCTGAGGGAATTACCACTCAGGTGGGTGGGAGGAACCAACTTGAAGACTTTCCGACAAACCTTAATGGGGAAAGGACACTGCCAGAAGTGTGGGTAAGTACACCATATCCATGTCCCTAAAAAGGCTACTTTTCAGTAGTTTGCCCAAAGTGCTTGCAGAATGTGTCCCATAATGCTGACATGTTCCAGCATCAGTGTTTGCCTTTTCAGAAAGTCAGATATATATATATATATATATATATATATATATATATATATATATATATTAGAGAGAGAGAGAGAGATTATGTATTATATATATATATATATATACACACACACACATACATTAATTCCTTACAGCATCTACTATGGAGACTACCAAGCTTCCAGATGGGATTTATGTTTATCATTGTTATTTCAGTAGTCTTCGATTCTCAGGTAGGTCTCTGAATATAAATGATCATTTGTAATCCTGGTTAAATGTGTGTGACGGGGAGGGGGGAGGTAGGGGAGTTGGATACCATTAAGATTTTTCAAATTGTGATCGATGCTTATAAAATGTATTTAACTCTATTTTCCTTTTCCTGTTCTACATAAGTGCCACTATTTCATGATTTGGATGTTTGTATGTTTTGTTTATGTAAAATTTAATAAAGATTTTATAATTTGAAGAAAAAAAAATGCTAAATGTTGCCTCCTCCACTCTTCAGTTTTTAACTTCCAATAAACCCCCTTTCACTCTACACTCTTTTTGATTTTCACCTTTTTTTATGTTAAACCATCTATCTTATTCACAAAAATAAAATGCCACAAATACCATCTGTCTGATCAGATCTGCATTCCTTTTGCATTGCCTGCAAAGTAACCTTTGCAGCTTGCCAAGTGCTGCTAGAAAACAGGCTCTACCGCAGTGATCATGATGCCCTTCAGAAATTTAATCTGCATGAGGTTCTGCATTTGTGCCTTTGCTGCCCGAATGCCAGCACAGGCTGCCTTGTCTTATCACATGAATGCGATTGTGTGCAAACTCAACATCAAGGTCTGCAGGGTAACTGAGATCTTGCGGTTGTGAAAGATTAAAATAAGCAGTCCCAAAATGCACTGCAGGCATGGCTCTGCACAGGCAGTCCCGAAATGCACTATAGGCATGGCACTGCACAGGCAGTCCCGAAAGGCACTGCAGGCATGGCACTGCACAGGTAGTCCCAAAATGCACTGCAGGCATGGCACTGCACAGGCAGTCCTGAAATGCATTGTAAGCACGGCTCTGCACAGGCAGTCCCGAAATGCACTGTAGGCATAGCACTGCACAGGGAGTCCCGAAATGCACTGCAGGCATGGCACTGCACAGGCAGTCCTGCAGTGCACTGCAGGCATGGCACTGGCATCACTCTTGTCCCTTAACCCAGAAGAGAGATGCTCTGTCAGCTTCTAATTGCAGTCCCTGACGCTGCAGCTAGCATGGTGGTTCACTGCCTCATATTTGTAACCCTGCAAAGGCTTCAACCACAGAGAATGGGGCATAGTTACAGGTAATACGTTTTTGTAATGGACCACGCTGTCTGAAATTAACAAAACTAAAATGTGCAGGGTATTGTGTTTTTTTTTTTTAACACTGACCAGTAATTCTGCTCCAGTTTCGAATAGCAAAGGTACGTGTTAAGTCAGGTACATTTCTCCATGGAGCTGTAGCTACAGAATGTAATGACTCAGTTTTTCATGACAGATCATTCCTGCAGATGCACTTACGGTCACAACATTGATTCCACTTACGGACAGACTAGATGGGCCTAGCGGTCCTTGTCTGCTGACAATTTCTATGTTTCCAACTTGATTTCCCGTTGTCAGCCTGCATTTAACATTTTGCAGCTGTGTTTTATTTTCAGTCCACATGAGGATGTGTTTTCTTTGCCCTTTCTCCATGACTGAACAAGGTTCCATATCTCCTAGCCCAAAGAATATATTTGCTGGCCCAGTGGTACAGTAGTGCTGCCACCTGGTGACAAGGATTCATACTGCAGCAACATCTGGTGGTCAGACCTGTCATCCTCATGGGCTCTGCCGCATGACTAAGGACTGGCAGTGGTATCAGTGGGGAAGGTATCTGCTCACCTGCCCTGCCTCCTGACTGGAGTAAGGGGGCAGCTGTGGGGATCCCAATCATCGGGGAGGTGGGTACAGAAAAATGAAAAAATGGAATAAAGTTTGAACTAGTAAGAATGTCTTTACATAACTGTTGTCTTTCCCTGGGTTTTGTAGTTACACAATTTGTATTGTCAGTAGGGTTGCTCGAAATCCAGTTCACGGAATTGGATACCTCAGATTTTGGCCCTTCTTTCAGGACTAGGATTTTCGGAATTGAGGGCCAAAAATCTGAATTTTGAAAAAAATGGTTGGATTTGGAATCTGAATCGGATTCCATGTCTGACTACCTGTTAAAAACCTCCCCACCCAATACACAATAAGATCCCCTGCCTGTAGCTGAAAGATCTCCCACCTTCTCATATCCTTGCATTTCCAAGGCAGGTTCCCAAGTCTGGGTGGGCCAAACTGTCCTTTGTTGTTGACAAATTTTAAGTCCCATACCTTAATATCTGGGATTGGTCCTCCTTTCAGTTAGAGACCAAAGGTAGCTAGCTGCCTGTTTTCCGGAAGGGTTCATCCCCAGGTGACACTGGTGGTGCTGGAGGGTTCGGGGTTTGTGATTACCGAATTTTACTCTAGTGATGAAAGTCCAGTCAATGCCCTGAAAGGGCTCTTTGCCATCCTGGTACAGAATGTATCATCAGATTCGCAGATGAACCATCTTGAGGGACTCTGTCCTGGCCCAACCCCTCTTGACAAGATCACCCCAGCATGATCATCACCATCCAAGTAAAGTTTACTCCCTCTATGAGTGGCCTGGGAATAAGTGAACAGGTGGCCAACGGGGACAAAACCCGCCACTGAGCCAGCCACTGTACTACTGAATAAGGTGTCTAGTGGTAGTCTAGGGTTTTGTTCCCCATTAGCCAGTTCCTCACTTATTCCCAGTTCACTTATGGAGTGGGTGGACTTTACTTGCACAGTGATGGCCGGGCCAGGGTGATCTCCTCAAGTTATGAATGGGACGGAAGAAGTCCCTTGGGACGGCAGAAAGCACTTTCAGGGCAGTTGGTGGCAGGCATATGTGGTTGTGGATTTATGTTGGGGGGGGCTTTTTCTTGGTGGCTTGGCACTGACTGAACTCTCTTCACTTAAGTAAAGTTCTGTAATTATGGATGATGGATCCACCATGACCAAAAGTGCCACCCTGGCATGAATCTTACCTGAACACAGCAAACTACTCCAGCCTCTAGCTGAAATTGGGACCTGTGTCGGCCATGCATATTAAGCTAAGGGACTTGGGAGCTTGCCTGGGAAAGGTAAGGTTAGGGCAAAGGGGGAGGTCTCTCTTTTAGCTACGAGGGGAGGTCTTTAACAGAGTACCAGATGGAAAGAGGTTTTTAACAGGCAGTCAGATGCAGAATTAGAAATTCCAATTCCAAGTTGGAATAGTATACGATTCTGAATTGGAATTTCTGATACTCTGAGGGATGGTCAACAAACTGAAATGTTGGAGCTGTGCAAATACCTATGTCTGCTAAAGTTTTCACATCATAACCAGAATAGCTCAAGAAGTTCAGTTTGCGGATTCAATATGAAAGTTGTCCCCTTTCACTTATGGCTGCTTTTAGCAGCTATAAGTGCTAGGGACAAAAAAAATTAGCATCCCAGCCCCCTGGCTCATCACCACTACCCCAAGCCCAGTACTTCTAACAAAAAAAAAAAAAAAGCTGGGGAAGCTTCCTGAATCTAACAGTTCCCTTTTATGTCTGTCTGGGTGAGTGGAGAAGGGACACCATTTTCCATCTCAGTCCCTCATCAGTTCCCTGCAACTACCTGATCAGGCAGGGATTTTCATCTCCATTTGTGGGGGGTTGTGTGCACACAATGGCTACATAGTACTGGTCAGACCTGCCACTGCCTGTTTTGGCAGGCTCCGTCCCAGATTCCAAATCCTGCCAACACCATCACTTGCTAACCTCTCCCCTAGTTGCTGAGGCCCTGAACATTCTATTCCTTGGCCTTTGCTCATCCCCCAATCCCCACAACCCCCACCCAGCTGCTGAGGCACATAAACCTTCCCTGAGGTGTAGTCACAGTCTCCAACCTCCATGTCAATTCCTCTTCTGATTCGAGCTCTTCAGTAGCACCGAGCTATATGCCAGCTCAGTCCTATGTAGTGGCCATAATAAGTTATGCGAAACAACTTCTGCTTCACGTAATTCATTACAGGCAAGGCATGGAACACGGTGGATGTGTAGCTCACTGCTACTGAAGAGCACAGAAAGGGGAGTCGCAACAGATGCCAGGGAATAATGTACTGTGACGATCACTTAGGGTAGGTTTAGAAGTCTCAGAACTTGGATGGGGATCTAAGGGAGCGAAGGCTGAGAACTGTGATTATGCTTTGAGGTCAGCAACTTTTACATGGGTCTCAGCAGCTTAATGAGTCAAGAACAGTAACAGAGGAAGGAGTCAGAATTCAAGCCTGCTGAAGTAGGCAGCAGAAGATCTAGATAGGACTGAGGACCAATCAGAAGGCCAATTCCTCAATGTGAATTGAAATCCCTGCCAGGTGAGGCAGCTGTGGAGTACAGAGGAGGAGAGATGGCATGGCCCACTTCCATGTCTGAACAAGCAGTGACACAAGGGCAATCTGGATTCTAGGAGCTAGGAGACCCCCTAATGTTATGGTTATGGTGACTGATGGACAGGGAGTGGAGATTCAGGTGTGAGGAGGTTTCTTTTTGCTGTTTTTATGGTTTTGTGCTATTTACATGGGGACGGGCAACTCCCCCCTCACCACCCAAGTCAAATGAACCAAAATCACAGCTTTAAGTTTGTCTTCTTGGATTAGTTCTCCTAGCTCTAACCAGGCCAAACTTCATTTTTAATTTTGCTAAGCTGCAAACTGGCCCAAAAGTGGTCAAACAGCCAAAGTTCGACATGTTTGAATCTTTCTGTAGAACCAAACTTGCTCTAGTTTAACTTTCAGGTTAAATGTTGCATTTCAGTTATACAACTAAATAGAAGAGGGCCATTATATCTCCTCGTTAAAAGTATTGTTAGAGTGTTTGGTTTACTTACCACCGTACTCCATGGTATCTGTGGAATCCTGGTGTAGGCCATTGTGAGGTAGAGGATTAAAAAGAAGACAGTGAGAATCCAGTAAAACACAGCTACAAACATCACCCAGCCAAAGGCAGAAACCCTGAAGTATCCTGTCCCAGCTATAAGCGCCCAGACCAGCAGACCAAATATCTGGAAAACAAATACAAGTGGAAGAGAAAGAGTAACAGTTATGAGACTGAAGGCAAAGGCTGCTAACAATTTACATACACATGCAACATTTGCAATCAGTGGCTTTCAACACTTGAACTGAATTCAAACCATCTCTTTTCATACTTTGAGCTGCAGAAATCTTGGTCTGGAGTAATTTGTCTCAAAGTTAAGACACCTAGGGCAAGGTATTCAAAACTTAGCACTGGCGCTAAGGGTTGGTTTGCCCAAACTAACTGGGTTTTGTGTCCAATTTGTGGGTGGGGATCTGTATTCAGACACTGACACAGTGCAGGCAAAACCCGAGAACACCCGAGTGCAAAGTTACCACTGTGCCCATGCAGATAAGTTGGTCCTCCCCTGCACACGGGCGCAGTTGGAAATTAACAGGTTTGTACAGGCGGTAAATGCCACCCGAACAGGCACATGTTACTGCCTTTGCAAACTCAAATTTAGCGAGGTGCAAGACCATGGTGGTGGGCAGTGGTACTGCAACTGGCCACCCCCCCAATCCCTCCTCCGAACACCAGCCTGTGTAAACATGGGATACTCTGGTGTCCAATGGCACCCCAACTCTCTGATCACTGATTGCCATATTAGTAAAGCTTCTCTGGTGTCTAGTGGCAACCCCCACTGTCAACTCACCAGTCACTGTATTAGTAAGGATTTCCCTGGTGTCTAATGGTACCCCCCTCCATGCAATCACCCATTGCCGTACATGTCATGTTTTCTGTGGTGTCCAGTGGTACACCCCCACCTGCTGAGCATCTGTCCTGGTGTCACCCAGCGCCGATGTGGCTTGCGGACCCCACCCAAACCAACATGCCACTATTCCACTCATAGCCTTTGTCCAGTAAACAGCGCAGGATCCACTACGGTGAACGGCACAGCCCTCCCAGCCCCACTTCAGCCAGTCGCCATATGGCATGACAGGGAGCATACATACGGTGCACTGTATAGGAAGTATATGTACTGTGCAATATGCATGCCTCCTATACAGTACACACACAGTATGCTCGCAGTACGCACACTCCCTGTCATTCCATATGGTGGCTGGCCGAGTTGAGCAGAGGAAAGCCGTGCCAGTCGCTGTATCAGATCCCCTGTGTGGCACTGGACAAAGAGATATGGGGGTTGGTGAAGTGGTGAGCTTGGTGGGGAGGCCTGCTTAGTCAACAGGGTGCTAGGCTATTACGGGGATGGGTGCTAGGTGGGTGGGAGGTATCACTGGACATCAGGGAAAAAAATGATGTGTACAGCAATGGGCAATCAGGGTGGGGGGGTGTGGGATGCGCCATGAGACACCAGGGAAATCTTTACTAATATAGTAACCCATGACTGGAGGGTGGGAGTGCCACTAGACTCCAGGGAACGCTTCACTAATAGGGCAACCAGTAATCGGAGGGTAGGGTGTACCACTAGACACCAAGGACTGTGTATGTAATGAGGATGGGTATTTGGAGGGTGGGAGTACCACTGGACACCAGGGAGGAGATGTAAATTGAGAGGATGGCTTTTTTGGGGTATGGAGCGGTTGCTTGCCATCATGCTTGATGTGGTGGGTGGCCACAGGAGGGGTACAACCCTGCCGCTGCTTCCCATGCAAATGAACCCATAATGGGCATGCACATGGCTCCTTAGTGCCTTGCATATCCAATAGGATCATCTGCATGTTGCTGGCTGAATACCAAGCCATGGCTCCCAGTGCTATCCAGTCTGGGGGCACAGTTGCCTACACTTCCCTATGAGCTGCGTATAGCCCAGATCCATGTTGGGGCAGTGATACTCAACCAATGCTGCACCGACATGGTCCTATATTCAGTCAGATAGCACCGGTGCACTATCCGACTGAATACAGTCTTCTGCAGGCCTGATGCAAGGGCAGTGCAAACCTTTGCGCTCCACTTTTACCCATATTTGAATATCGGGCCCCTAGATGTACCCCTCCTACCTCAAATGAGATATAGCCCATTTTCCTCTGTGTAACTGTGAAACAACACATTTTTTTTTTTATTTATTTAAAAATATATGGTCAATTTATAAAAAAAAAATATGGTCAGATGTGACTATTTTTTTTTATTTATTGGATTTTGATAACCGGGCTGAGAATGAAAGTCCTTTTTTTAGGGACAACCCAGAATTAGTAGCAAAATCTTTATTTTTATACAGGTAGATGGTGAAACACACCATTAGGTCCCAAGGGGCCTGTTTTCAAAGTAGTCCTGTTTAAACGGATGTCACAAATTGCATTCAAGAGTAAACAATATTAAAAATTACTACAACTCCAACGCCATACACAACAAACAATGCTAGATAATTTAAACGTGTACAACAATTACACATGAAATAAAAAGCATTCACTAAAACTTGTATTATAAAATTCTTATTAAACTCAATTTTTACTATCAGACAGATTTGATTAAATTATTTCCAATTTTTATTTCATTTCCCAAGTAAATATTATTCACATAAACACCATATTTTGGATCCTTCTTTAAGATGTTTTTGAAAATGCTTAGGATCGTTTATCAATTCTTTATCATGTGGATTCAGTGTATCCCAGTATATTAGTTAACAGATAGCAATAAATACACACCATCCATACAATATAAATAGAATGATAGATAGTTTACAGTGAATTACAAGGCTGTAATTCCATCGAGAGGTTCTGGGGACATAGATAACCCCGAGAGCTAAGCTCGAGAGGTTTCTATGTCCCCAGAACCTCAAGATGGAATTTCAGCTGAGTAATTTACTGTAACCTATTTTTCATTTTTTGTAATATATGGATCCAATTCGGAAAATGTGCTCCTTTTCTAGCATTTTGTGAAATGGGCTGGCTGCCTGTTGTATTGAAGATGCACTTGCTCTCGGTCGCCCGCCCGCCCGCCATACTGAAGTCCTGTCTGACCCAGATATCTGTTGATAGTTTTTATAGGCAGTCCTACCTTTTACTTTTTTTCTTCGTTTGGCAGGCAATCCACTGTACGTTTTATAAAGAAAGAAAACCGAAGAAATGAACTGGCCGCAACCCGCATTCCTCTCACTAAGCGAGGGTAAACGTCCGCCATGTTTTTGAAGTTGGTTTGCCTGCCTACAGAGAAACTCCGCCAATGGGATTGCACGCTTGAACAGGATGAAACGTGGCAGCATGGCAACAGCGTTTGTGTGGCAGTCAGACTGGCGCTTGCGCCGTGGGAATGGAGTGATAATACTATCGTTCAGAGCTGAAACGATAGTATTATCAGCAGTGAACGACAGTATTATCACTTGAGGAAGGGTAGTAGTATTATGGGAAAAGGAGTAGTGTATTACAGGGACTTTTTTGCATGACATTTGATACTATTATTTTAGTTATCCATATATTACAAGTGATAATACATAGCAGCAACACAAAATAATGTGGGGACATTACAGCACCTTACAATAGTTGTTAACTAAATATACCTATGGTACAAGACATATAAGAGGAGAAGCAGAAGTAATAATATCCTTAGACAGCAAGGCCATTGGATTTAGATAATACAGCAATGTAAAACAAAAGTGACAGCAGTAATGAACATAAACATGTGAACTTGAAACCCCATCTGTAGCAGTCACACTGACCCCCTCCCCTTGTAAAGTGATTTCACACTGGATTTGACTCTGACCGAAATCGTACAATCCCTAGTTTTAGAAGGAAGACAGTTACATAGTGAAGAGGCAATTCAGGCAAAAGATCGGCTACCAAACTTTAATTTGGGGGCCGCTGACTGGATACTGGAGGAAGACTGAAGAGTTCTCCTTAGAAGCTTGATTTTTAGCATGTCTTTCAAGCTAGGTGGGGGGGGGGTGACAAATACAAGCTTGTGTGTTAGGCCCGGTTCACACTGCATGATCTGAAACGGTTCTTGGGGGTTAAACCGTTTCAGATCCATGCCAGCACCCTTGGCGTTCCCACCTATTCCGCTTTAGAACACATTTTCGCGAACCGTGCTAAAATCCTGATCGGACCTAGGCTATAGCATGATTTGTGAAAGCGCTTCAATTAGTAAATCATTTTTACTTACAGTACGAACACTCTTTTCCCTGCATCCGTATTGCGGTGGATCCACGTTCCCACTGTCCTCTGTGTTGACCCCTGTTTTGACCCCTAATACCCAGAAACATGCTACCGCACCATGCTACACCCAGAGCACGCATACTGGCACCAATGTAAACGGATAAGCACACTTACCAAGAAACGGTTTAAAAAACGGACTGGGACAGTGAGAGCACTGCAGCACGGTAAGGCTTAATTCATTTTAAGAACTGTTTCTCCTTACTGTGCTATAGAGTGAACAGGGCCTTAGACACAGTGCGAGAAATTCTAACCTACATTCGGGGGAGGGGGGGCAACTAAGCAAGGGAGAAGAACCTACAGTGATGCTCTCTGCAGGAGACACCTGCAGCAAACCGACTCATTTTTATTGTATAAACCTTTGAGTGACCTCGATGGTGGTCTCATTGTGAAGGTAAGTCACGTAGTGCCACGGGGTCCAAACAGAGAGATGGGAAATGGTGAGAAAGTGGTGTAGTGGGTCTGGGTGCCAGTCCCCCGATGATAGTTGGGAGATGGAAAGAAAAGGAGAGAAAGGCTCCATATCTACTGTTTTGAGCTCGTTTTTACTACTTTCTACTTCAGAAAAGCTTTAACTGAAACTTGATTGTAACATATGGTGTGGTGCTGAAGGTACTACTTATTTTATTTAGGTGTGGGCACATTACCTTTTTGGGGGGTCTGATGGGTTGGGCAAGATCAGGCTACAAAAATCAGAACCAGAAACGCAATACACAGGAAAACAGAATATTGTAATTAATTTATAAAGCACAGTACTTACACAGCAGTTCTGGATCTACTGCACCCAAAAGGTCAGTGTGACTCAGTGGCTTCACTTTCTACCTGCTGTGTGCTACCAATGATCCCACCCAACCTCTTTAAAATCTCCCTAGCACGGGGCTCCATGAAACAGAAGATCCAGGGGCCACCAG
Organism: Neoceratodus forsteri; assembly: GCA_016271365.2. Taxonomy (NCBI): domain Eukaryota; kingdom Metazoa; phylum Chordata; order Ceratodontiformes; family Ceratodontidae; genus Neoceratodus; species Neoceratodus forsteri. Next base: position 1,072,389,921 of record CM057456.1, read on the forward strand.
CCTGTAAAAATGTGCAATTAAAGCAGGACCACACTGTGAACCAGATGCTGTATGTCAGCTATGCTATCCTGAGTGAGTAAACTGTAAAAAAAAAACAAAAAAAAAATCTAAAGCCCTCCACCCTTAAGCTAATATAATTAACTCCAATCCTAACTACCTTTTTCCTTTTCTCTTGTTCCCTTACTGTTTGCTCTCATCTGGGACAATGTGTGCCCCATCATCTGCTCCCCATGCATTCATGCTGGGGGTTGAATTCTGTTCCCTGTATGTCTTGTCCACAGTGACACTACACATGTTATTTAACAACAAAAACAAAATCTGGTTTCTAATCCTTTGGGGCATAACTGTGTGTGCTCACCTCCCATCCTCAGTACCCTTCCCAAGTCTTGTTAGCTGCCCCCACCTCCCGATGCCAAATTGTGTGTGTGGGTGGAGGGAGCAATGCGAGACAGCAACATGTGGCAGTAGGACGGCAAGTTGCCAATGCCAAGGAAGGCGTTATGGTAGATCAGTTGGAATGACACGATCGGCAGGACCCATAAAGGTATCTTTTGCAACTGGACACTTTGCCATGAATCCCACCCCCAGATCAAATCACTCCAAATGATCTGCTTTAGCACCTTCCTTGCAGGCCTACCTGTGTTTTCTTACCTACTCATCCCATGCTGCCCTTCACACTGCTCTCTCCCCAAGGTAACAAGACTTTGGGGATTACAGAGGACAGGGGATACACAGCTGTTCCCTCTGACGCTTGGAAGCCATTAAGTATGCCACTAGGAACTGTGGCTATGAACAAGACATGCAAGAAATATAACTCAGCCCCAGCCCCCATCAAAGGAAGAGGTTCAGTTTCACAGTAAAGGTGAAGAGGTTAAGGGGGGGTGGTTAAAGCTGAGGTTGAATTATGAAATAGGTGTAGAGAGAGGGATTTTAACCATCAAAACCCCAAACTGGGTGAAATCTAGTTGAACTGGCTGTGACCCAGTTCTGGACCAATGTACTGGTCTGGGAAATACTCTGCCAGTTCACACCTCTGACCAAGTCTGCTGCACATCCCTAATTTTATTGTTGCAAGTCTTTAAATCATGAGTTGCTGTAAGCTAGAGGAAACGTGCAATACAAGTGAATGAATACTGTAAATAACCATGAAAATAAATGGGTGCAAAAATGGATCTGAAAACTATAATGTGTAAGCATTAAACCATGATCGAGCATGGTTCTACTGTGGCATTAATCCATGGTTGGGCTGACTGAGGCATAAGGCCGAAGGCCGAGTGCGTCCAACCTGCCAACCATAGATTAATGCCACAAGTAGAACCATGCTCTGGAATGGCTTAATGCACTTGTAACATGGCAAATGCAGGAAGAAGTAGTGTATAACACAGAAAAGCAGTACAACACTTTTCCTAACATATTCATTTGCTTCCTAGAGTATATGCGTAGAGTGTTTTTATTTATATTGTAATGACCTAAATACTTTAATACATTTTTTGTGTTCAAAACACGGGAGAGCAAAGTAACACAGCTCCTTTCCTAAAGTACTCAATAAAATATGTTACAACATCTGTTTTACTTGCTTTGTAACATGTATGAGAGAAAATACATTACTTCCATGAGTTGCAAGCACTGCATTGTGGGTATGTAAACATATAGGTAATGCAGTACCTCTGTCATTCTCTTACTTCTGAACAGTAGCTCATATGAAAAGCCTAGTACCAATCCTGACAGTAAGTTAGGAGATTGTACTATATTAGTAAACATAAAGATAGAATTGCTTGCTGAAAATTGCTCCATTTCTACTCATGATATTATCTGCCACATTTTTCTGTATCACCACTATACTGCATCTGTCAATAAAGATATTAATCAAATAAGCAATAATCCACGACAAAGGAGGGCTCTACTAGGGAATTAATGCCTGGTTGGGGCACGAGGCCGCAGGCCAAGTGCGTCCAACCACCAACCAGACATTCATTCCCAAGTAGACCCGACTTTGGAGTGGATTAATGTACTTGTAACACGGCAAGCACTAATTTACTACTGTTACAAGTCACTATAATATGCCACTCAGATGAACAGCTACTTATTATATTATTTAATACAATATTTACTGGTGTTCAACTCTGTACTTTTCTGAGTAGACGTTCATCTCCTATGGATGCGTGCACGTTCAGAAGTCACTATCTATTTATATTGTGACTGCTGTGTTTTGCACGTTTACAACTCATGTTTAACACCACCATTCTGCAATATATAACCTGCCACAGTAGCTTTCTTTGCTACCTACGCGGCTGTTTTCAGTTGTTTTGGTCGTTTACATTTATGCTTCAATACAGCATTCTGGGAACATAAGAATTATTTACATATCTCGCTTTTCAGTTCATTCGGGATAGGAAGGTATGCAAATATTCCTTATGTCCCCACAACGCACTGATGATTTCCATGTCTTAGCCGGAAACACTGATCGCGGTCACAGTAACGAAAAACCACTCATGGTCTGGTTCTTCACCTCCTTGTACTTCAAGGACTGTGTCACCTTCCTGACATTGGTCCCGGGCAACTGTCCTAATGCATGGCGCAGCACTAGATAATACTTGTCGGGCGCATGCCTTCCTGTCGTCCTCGCTGCCCATGGGTTTAGTCGGGTCGGCTGAGCGGCGCGTTCGAGATTTCTCCAGCTCTTGCACAGCACCAAGGGTACTCTAATGGTTTCCTGTGCATGCTCACTTGAATAGCAACATGGCATTAGTGCTGGAATAATGCCGTGTTGCTCTTGTATCACCTGATGGGGTTCAACCAATTGTGTTGCTTGTATGCTCTACTATTCTTTTTGCCATGTTACAATAGCAGAATAACTATGTTTAATACTTTATATTATTGGCTTCTTAGACTATATGACTAGAGTGTTTATTTATATTGTAATGACCTAAATACCTATTTTTACTATGTATGAAAATACATTTCTTCCATGGCTTGCAAGCACTGCATTATGGGTATGTAAATAATATGGGTAATGCAGTAGCCTTGGCATTCTCTGAGAAATCAACTTCTGAATAGCAGCTTATATGAAGGACCTAGCACCAATCCTGACTTGTGTTAGGAGAAAACATACTACATTAGTAATTGTGGCAGATGGAGACCAATAGCTTCTTAAGCTGGTCTCACATTTACGGCACGTTATGCTCAAAGATCGACGTTTAGCCAGTGAATAGTGTCCACATGAGTGGGTGGGTGGGAAGCAATTAAAACTCTTCTATGGAACTTACCGTGATAACTAAGGTACTACACGAGCAACCATGGATCTACTGTGGCATTAATCCATGATTGCTTTGTGGTCACCTGATGCTGTTTGTCCAATGCAAGTTATTTTGCGATTGTATTTATGCCATGCTACAATTTTTACTCTATCTGGTGCATGTACAAGGATCACTGGATTCTTACAGTGACCTCAACTTAGACCAGACTGGACTAGACTAGTACCAGTAAGTTCACATGATCTATTTCTAACACGTAGCATATTATAGTAACAAAGCCCAGAATGGAGTTTCTGCCCAGGGAGTAAAACAAAATGTAATGTCTTCAAGGGTTTTACTGCATTTAATAGCCCAACAAAAGATGATGGACAATTCAAAAAGCAAGGTAGACAAAATCAGGATATAGCAGGGGAGAAGAAAAATAACCAGTAGGCTTCATTATGGCAACCGCATGCATTAACAATCACCAAATTCCTGCTAAATGAAAGCTGTGATGGTTTTAAACTAGTCATTTGAAATCTCTTCAGTACTGAATAAATAAATCTGTTTTACTGTACCAGACAGGTTTTAAATGGCTTGTTTATATAATACTGTGTAAACATGTTTGAGTGTATAGGGTAATTGTATGGTTGCTATCTCCCTGGGATTCCCTCGCAAGCCAAATGTTTTATCTCAAAGGGGCTAACCTGGTGGGTAAAATTTCACTACATCGATAAAATTACTGTTCCACAAATGATTTCAGTAAATTATACCTGGAAACAAGCTATCATGGCTTGGTATGCTTTTACTGGTCAAAAATGACAACTAAGTAAATAAGAACCTCCCCCTGAGAAAAGGCACTGTTGCAATGACTGTCATTGGTAAAGCCATACTAGGGTCAGACTGTGTTTTTCTGGATCGAATCAGAATCCACAATGGTTCTAAAGGTTTTTTTAACCTCATAAAATGCCTATATCTGCAGATTTTTATATGATAATTATGTGCATTTAAAACCTATTTTTAACGGGAATTTTTTTTCTAAAATCTGTAGAACTTAACAAATCTTAATGGGACTTTTTTAAATCAAGCTTTTTTCCTGTGGCCCTTGGCTCCGACGGGCCATCAGCGAAGACCCTCACCCCACCTGCGACTGCCTCTCCCGGGACCTACCTGTACTCCTGTTCCCGGTGACTTCCCCACATGGCAGGACCATGGGAGGGAGGTCTGCCCTCCCTCCCCATCCCTGGAGCACAATGCGGCTGGCGGTAAGGGTCAGACAGTGGACCTGATTTCATACACCTGAGCCAGATGCCTTCCATGTACTGGTTCAGTGTCTGGTGGCATGCAATAATGCCAACATGCCTGCATGTGAAGGCATGAATGTGCCACTCCCAGGCTGTACCCCTCTGAGATGCACCTCCTACCCTCTCATCAAGCCTCCACGTGGTGGCAGTATAGGAATGGCACATCCTGCCCCCGGACAGGAAAGCATCTTCTCCCATCCAAGGCAACTCCCAATGGTCTGAGCTCCTTCCCAAACTCAAGATCGCTGGTGTGATGGGAAGTAAGGCATCTGGGATCTCAGCCCTGCATGTCACTGAGCCAGCCACATACTGAGACAGTTTTATTGTAATGTTTTATCCCCCCACCCCAAAGGAAATGCTGCACCTCTGTCTGTATCAGTCCAACGCTGCTGCCTCTGGTGCCTTCTATGCTACCATTCCACCTGAATACATCCCCACAACTCCCCACCCCCACCCCATGTGGGCTATAGGGAGGCCTGGGGAAATTATCTTTTCGGTTTGTAGTGCAACCCCTGTCCCAAAGGGGGGGCGGGATTACCTTTCACATGTCTGGGAGTGTGATGCAAACCACTGCTCACGTCAGTGTCCCCATGGCCTGCAAGCATCTCCCGTGGCCACAAGCAGCACAAACTCCCAAACTTTATCTTCAGTGTTTCCACTGGGGCTTTGGAAGAAGGAAAAGAGCAGCATGCCAGAACCACTGTAGCAGCAGTGTTTCTTTCTTTGGTACCTCAGAGGCACACATCAATGACCGCAGTCTGAGCCACCACCACTGTAGGGCCTGGATATGGTGCTCATGCCCAAATTAAGGGATGAGATTTACAATATTTTTTTAAAAAGGTGTTGGTCCTCTGCCAGGAGCTGGCAGGAATCACGGCAGACTGGAAGTCCCCGGAGGTTTTTTCAGACACTTCAACCATGATGCCTTATGCCAAAGGAAGGACAGGAGGTCAGACAGTTACATTAACTGGCACACTTTGGTTGTTGGTATCCACTGGCATAAGTGAGACAGCTGGAAGTTGCTGTGAGGTACAGTTAATAAACTGCCCCAGAGTGTCACAGGGTCTGCCATCTTGAGAACTTCTGTCCTCACTGACTTGTGGGTAGGGGCCAGATGTCAGTAAATTGCCTGCACTGTGGGAAGCCAGTCAGGAGTCTCTCAACACCTTAGCACACACCTCCACACAGTGCTAGCCATTCAGGTAATGCTGTGAGCCACAGCAAGCCCAAATGACAGATTCTGGGGCTTGTAGTCCCCTGAGAGTAAGGGCATAAAAATGTCCGACCAATGGGTGGGTTCCATTTGACCCTTGTGACTGTTCTGACCAACGGACTCTAGGGCTTGGAGAATTGGGACTGCTGCAGAGTTCTCTGTCAGCTCAGATTTGCATAATCTACAGAGAGACAGATGTGCTTTCAGCTCAGCCTTTGAGTCAAGTTGAAGCCAGTATCCCCTGCCTGGGACTCTGAAAAGCAGAATCTGCCTCAGGGCTGAAGTGCCCACTGAGGACTTCAGCCGTTGGAGCAGAGGTTGCTCTGCAGTCTGCAATGATCCATTTCTGTGGGAGAACTCAACCAGTTCTTCTAAATAAAATCCTGCTGCAGGGATTTGTCCTTGCAGAGAGTCCTGCCAACTACAGCCCTGAGTGACTGCCTTTCCTCATGTGGGTACAGACGAGTCCCTTCCAAGGGGTGAAGATAACCAACCAGAAGTTCACCAGATTCATCATGGCCAGCACCTTCCATGACCAGAGAAATCTTTGGCCAAGCCAGCCTGCAGAATCAGCACAGAGGATACCCTCCCCACCCCCCTGGCATTCTGAAGTACACACCAGGGCATGACCTGTAACTTTTATAGTAAAACAGGGATTTAGCTAACTAGTATTTGGTTTGGGCAAGAACTGCACAATATTAACAGTGCCCAGAGAATCTGGATTAGACTATCTCCTTAAAAGACTGTTTAAAGCCGGTTGTATTTTAACTGCCCGCCTGAGCAGACTTTTACTTACGTAGACCCCCCTCCCCGGTGTCTAGGGGTGTGATGGAGAAGTCCGTTGGGGGGCACAAGCACAGAAACCACCAGATGGCTGCGTTACCTGGTTTTTGATTTAGCAGAGGGAGTGCTCAAGATGGGGCCACAGCAGCCGCGAGGTAAAATGGGGGTTAAACACTGTTAAACTGGCTGAATAAATAAGACCATCATTCAAACAGCATTAAAAGTTCATAAAAGTCCATTTAATTGAGAACTTGGAGAAACAACGACCACTCCATGGAGTGAGGGGGTTACAGACAGAAGAGTCAATCTCAGGCACACAAGTACCCCAACCAGTGACCAAACGTGGTCATGAAGACCTCCACTGAAAATGTCCTGAAGCCGAATCAGGCTTCCAATTGGGCTGGTGGCAGCAGCATGACAAACACAGCTGAATCAGACCTGCTGGATTATCCTGGGTGGCTCAGACTCTCTTGTCTGTCCTACTCTTGCATGCTTTCAGTTCCAAATAACACAGATCCCAAACCTCAAGTGCAGACACATTTCCCCACTCCTCTGCCTCCGAGACTGAAGGATAACGCTATCAATGCTCGAACCTCTGACTGCTGCACTTCAGATGACAAACTCAGGCTGGACCTCCACACCACTTCTTCAGGCTGTTTCTCTCTGTCGCCAAGATCTAGGCAGATGCCAAAATGGGCACACCAGGATACACAGTGTGGACATAACTCATTTTTATTTATTTAAAATTTGTTAAAAGGCACACTAAGCCAAGGCTCGTTTCAGGTGTGACCCAGGGGTATTTACAGACATATACACAAACAGGGGTAGATGCAATAGATGGTCAGGGTCGGGATATCAGTTGTTGGTATTTGTAAAGTCAGTCTTACAACCAAGATGGGATTTTAGTGTAGGGCATGTTGTTGTCGGGATTTAGTCAGTCAGGATTTCGTTCGGACCCCATGCAATACTTATACAAAAATAACAAGAAACCAAATTAAAAAATAGATCAAACTGTTGACATACATTAGAAGGAGTTAGATAATCAAGGAGCTTAAACATTATTTACAATATAGTACAACAAGCAAGAGGGAACATCATTTACAGCAGGGGTCGGAACTGGCACCGGCCCGCTAGCCAAATGCTGGTAGATTTTGTATTGGGCTAGTAAGGTTTTCATCTAACTAGCCCTGCAGGCTTGTACTGGAGAAGGCAACACTTCAGTATGTATACCAACTGGGCCACTGAAAATATCTGTGGGGCCAGTGGATTCTTCCAGTCACTAGCCCTGCTTGCTAGTGGCTGCAAAATTTAATTTCGACCCGTTACAGTATTATTTACACTATTATACAATACAGTACAAGCAGCAAGATAGAGGGACTATGGGGGGGTGTGACAAGGGGAGAAAGGGGAGGGTGGGAGCAGGGTGAGGAGTGGCGGAGGAGGAGATGTGGGTGAGGGGACAGGTGCATTGATGTGAGGAAATAGATATGAGCTGTCATTTGAAAGCTGGGAGGGAGTTGAATTCTCGGATGGGAGCAGGCAGTTGGTTCCAGAGGTGAGGAAGGAGGTAAGAGAAAGTGGAGGCACTGGCAGAGGAACGCCGGTGGGGAATGGAGAAAGAGCAGGGGTGCTAGAATCTGAGGGGATAGGCAGGAGTGGGTGTAGAGGAGAGGAGAGGAGAGGAATGAGGAGAGAAAAGAGAGGGAGGAGGTTAAGCCAATATTTAGCCATGACTGTGACTGAGTATAAGTATTGGTGGGCTGCTTGCAGAGACATCCAGGCTGTCCATGCTATCTGCCTGTTCCCATCCACTCCACCCATTCACCAGAGTGGTGAGGCAGGATCCCACCACTGTCATGTGGGGACCGGAGAAGGCTCTCACCACTGCCAGGCTTACACTTCCACAAGAGGACTGCAGCTCCCACAGCATGTTTCCCAGACCACACAGACCACTGCCACTTCCACACACTGACACCGCTATGAAGACAGCCCAGGGGGCCGGAGGGAAGGGAGGTAATCATTCCACCCTGACCCCTCTTCCCTGGTCCTTAGCCCAGACCAAACTCTTCTTTTCGTGCCAAAATTCCCCATTTAAAGGCTTCTGCATCCACCCAGACCGCCGGCTGGCAAGCAGCCCCCGATGACGCCAGAAATTAACCCTGTAAAGGTTCTTGTAAGCCACATGGGGGGGCTTACACTTTCTCTCACGCAAATGCTCACCTCCTTGTAAGCACTCACCCCAGTTACACAGCATGTGCCCCAAGGAGGGGATATATGCATTCTCCCCGCAGATATCACCTGGCACTGCTGGTGGCACCGCCGAAACAGTGAGAACCAACAAAACCAATCCTAACCCCACAACTCTGCTAGCTACTCCGGAAACTACACTAAGGGACCTGGTGACCCACCCACCTACGGACAGTTTACCGGACATAGCGGTGGCTTCCCACCCCCTCCCAGACTCACATTTTCCAACCTCCAATGTCTCCCAATGCTGCTGCCACCAGACAGACCCCCTTCAAAGAACACAACAGACTGGGGTCCAAACAGGAGTGCAGGAGCACTTAGCACAAACAGTTTGTTAAACAGGAAACAGTTGAAACACATTACTCAGGACTAGTGCATAACCCCACCCAGTCACATTCCACGCAAACACTCACACACCATAACCAGCCATATTAATACCACACAACCACACCCATCGTACACACATACTACAGCACAATCTCTCCCCACCCCACTGCTTAACTATAGCAGCACTGAGGTGCTTCATTTTTTTGATTGCAGAAGTCTGTAAAGCAGTTCCAACACAAGCCCATAGGCTGCTGGAAGCTGGCACTGGGCCCCTAAAGTCCATCTGTGAGAGACCTACCTTATTACTATAATAGTAACAGGAACAACCAGCATGTAATAAACAAAACGAGCTGGTCTGATCCAATTTCTGGAGGGCTCAGCATTTTAAATCAGAGTTCATACAGGGGCTGTACAGGTCACAACAAACAGTCCTGCAGGTTCTTTCCGAGTTAAAGGGAGCTGGAACTTAAGACTTTTCACCTCCATGGGCATAGGAGAACTGGGGGTCTGACTTGCTCACCTCTTCTCTGAAGGAGTCCTAACTGATGATGTACTACTTGATGTGCTTCCCCTCGATATCTTGGATAATGGTGAATGTCTTAAACAGAGTGATGGCAGTGTATGCATGCATGACGTTAGGCTTCCTGAAGCTTTTATCTCTAGATTGGTAGGGCTGAGGCACCGTTTGGTGTAAACCTTGTCAAGCCATCCTCTCCTCACCTCTCTGGCAGGAGTATATGCGGAAGGTGCAGGCTAGATTTTTCATTACCCCGCAGATACAGGCGAAGTGGGCACCTGAAAGTTCCCCTGGTTGTTGGAGAGAATGTGGGGTACGTGTTGCTACACTTTCTCACATTTATTACCTATGCCCAAGGCTGGATATCTTTAAACAGAGGGTGACTAGTGAAGTAGCACTCCTATTTGATATTCCTGCTATACTTTCCTTACACAGTGTGGTGATGGTGTTACCCCCGGTGGGGGTCAGAGGACTTAATTCTCTCTCTACCTATGGTACATATGTGTGGCAGCCTATAATAAGGCGATCACAAGGAGATGGCTTAAAATAGAGCCTCCATCAACTGATGAATGGAAGAAGCTTATCATGGACATACAAGAAATGGAACATTTAACACATCAAGTACAGAACAGAACAGAGAAGTTCGAAAAACATTGATCCAGAGGGATGCTGCTTATGGGACAACAGAAAAAGGGGGAAAACTTTGTAAGTTCTGAGATAATACTGTAAGTAACTTGTGGAAAGATTGAATATAAGTTAGCCAAACTTTATAAGGAACAAATACAAAAGAGTAACTGAAGACATTATGTATGATAAATAATAAGATAATGGGATTCCTCCCTCCCTTAGTTGGGTCCCCAGGTTAGAGAGCCACGTGTTTTGGTTTATTTTATTTGACTCCAGTTATAGGGGTTTAAAGTTGATGTTTGAGTGTATATGTGAGCAATGTATACTATTTTATGCACAGTACTGATACATTGAACCTTTGCTGGACTAATAATAGATACAATATTGCGATCTTAACAATATGGATGCATTTTCACTAATAAAGAAAGTATTAAAAAAACCTTGTCAAGCATGGCATGGAAAATCCAATTGGCACGGCTCTCCTCAATTATATCCCACAGACGCTCAGGAAGATATTGGTAGCAGTTGCCAGGGTACTCCTTGTGAATTTGGCACCTGATCAATTTTTCTGCCTGGGACTAGTCTGGAATGCTACAGACACTGGGCCAGAAAGCTTGTCCCTCCAGGAGCCACACTTTGGTTCGATACTCCAGAACCCTGAGGTCAGTGGGTCTGAGCTGGTCCATCCATTCTCTTCTCTGCCGGCAGACCTGCGGCAAAGTGGGAGCCTTGTCAGGGAAATGTAACATGGGAGACTGGTAAGGCTTTGGAATATCTCTCTCCAGAATCTGGTCATCAAAAGATAACTTATCAGTGAGACTGGCTGTAAGGGCTCCCAGATCCTTCTCCTCTTCTCACAGTTCCAGTCTGAAGCTCCTCCCCTTTTCCTCCACAGACTCTTCGATAATTTCTGACTGCTCCTTCACTTTAGTGGCAAGCTCCTTAGCTGGCTCCTTGGGTGCAGGCACAGGATGTGAGGGCACCAGCTTTTTAGACAATGAGGCCTCTCCTGCTGACAACAGGAGAACCGGGACCCCAAGCAGGAGTAGGGCTGGGCAGGTAGCTAACGCCCTTCTCCAGGGGTACTTCAGTGCTGCAATCCACTCGTACTTCCTCCCACACTTCCATGCTGGCTGTCTCGGACCTGAGGGAGGTAAATTGTTCAGGCCATCCCCATACAGGCATATATAGGGGCAGGCCCTCAGCGGGCTTAGCTGGTACATGGTGCACATGTAGCAAAGTGAAAGATCCAAAACTCCAGGGGGCCTAGGTACTTGCACAGGACTTACTGCTCCTTCATGGTTGGCTTCTCCATCGTCTCCCCAAACCACCACAACATAGTGGCAGGAACAATCTCTTCCTTGCCCATCTGCTCTGGTGCTTGGGCCATTTCGACACTGGTACAGGCGAACTTCCCAACTCTAGACTGCTAGACACAATTTCAGCTGCACAGGATTTTCTTTCTCTACCATCCCTCTAGCACTTTCCTGCTTAGGCCTGCCACAACCTCTGACCTCTGCTACTAGACTCTCCACAGCAACCAGTCTCTCAGCCAATCACTGGTGAAACTGGGACATTAGCATAAACTATTGCTGAAGGCTGCATTTTCCTCTTGTTTCCCCTCCAAGCACATGGATGGCTCCCAGGCGCCGCTTCCCAAGACATGAATTATCACAGATTGCAAAATGGCAGCAGGTGAACAACAAAGTCCAGTCCACTTACCCCAGCACCCACCAACAGTCCAGGCATACGAGCACCCCAAAACAGCATCCCAGACAAGCCCCCACACTGCAGACCTCTGGGTGTCTGGACGTGATGGAGAAGCCCATGGGGGGGGGACACAAGCACAGAAGCCACCAGATGGCTTCATAACCTGGTTCTTGATTTGGCAGAGGGGGTGCCCAAGATGGGGTCATGGCAGCCGTGGGGTGAAATGGGGGTTAATCACTGGTAAACTGGCTGAATAAATAAGCCCACTGTCCAAACGGCATTAAAAGTCCATAAAAGTCCATTTAATTGAGAACTTGGAGAAACAACGACCACTCAATGGAGCGAGGGGATTACAGACAGAAGAATTAATCTCAGGCACACAAGTACCCCAACCAGTAGCTTAATGTGGTTGTGAAGACCTCCTCTGAAAATGTCCCGAAGCCGAATCAGGCTTCCAATTGGGCTGGTGGCAGCAGCATCACAAACGTAGCTGAATCAGGCCTGTTGGATTACCCTGAGCAGCTCAGACTCTCTTCTCTGTCCTTCTCCTGCACACTTTCTGTTCAAAATTAACACAGATCCCAAAACTGAAGTGCAGAGATGTCTCCCGCTCCTTTGCCTTCAAGAGTTAAGGATAACACTAACAGGACTTGAACCTCTGGCTGCTGCAATTCAGATGACAAACTCAAGCCGGACCTCCACATCACAGGCTGTTTCACTCTGCCAAGACCTAGGCAGATGCCAAAATGGGCACACTGGGACACACGGTGGGGATACATCCATAATGGTGGACTGCTCGCAGAGACTTGCACCCGGGCTCCCCATGCTATCTGCCCATTCCCATGAGCTCCATCCATGACTGGACAGCAGCACACTCACCGGAAGAGTGACACAGGCTCTCACCATTGCCACTCGGGGACAGGGGTAGGCTCTCATCACTGCCCCAGACCCCTTCCCTCCACAGCCAGGTTAAACTTCAACAGGAGGCCTGCAACACCTACAGCATGTTTCCCAGACCACACAGATCACTGCCACTTCCATGCACCACCGCCACTATGAAGACAGCCCGGGGTGGGGGCAATCACTCCACCCCGGCTGCTCTTCCCCGATCCTTAGCCCAGACTGGACTCTTCCTTTTCACACCAAAACTCACCATTTAAAGGTTTCTGTGCCCACCCAGACTGCCCGCTGGCATGTGACCCCAGATTATGTCAGAAATTAACCCTGTATTTATTTTTTATTTATTTAGTTTTTGTTTACCGGGTAAGTACACTAGACAAGTTTTATGCCTATTTTCAGGAACGACCCGGGAGAGTACAAAAGGGTACAACAGGTACATTGATACAGTAATTGGTTCAGATGAATACATTCAGGTACAAAAACAGGAGAAAAGACAATTTTTACAGTTTTACATTTACGTGGAAGGTACACCCAGATACAGTGCTGGGGCAAGGTATAAATTAGAGATAAATTCAATGACCAACAGGGCTGGTGAGAGATTATGAGCATAGTAACATCATAGCCGGTCAAGCAAGGGAGGGGATTTGGATGAGGACATAGTGTAAGAGTGGTGACGCCAGAGCAGGAGAGAAGAAGCTGCACCAGTGGACACCGGGAGGCTAAGGAGGCTTAGGACATCACAGCGGAAGCCACCTTAAGATGATCCCACAGGGAGGTCCGGAAACTCTTGTGAGAGGAGGCAGTACGGACTCTTTCAGGAAAGGAGTTCCAGAGCTTGGGGCCATGGACAGCAAAACTCCGGTCCCCCATGTTGGTGCGGGAAGTAGGTACATTTAGTAGGCCGTGGCCTTGGGATCTAAGCAGGTAGGGGGAGAGGTCAGCAGGAACAAGAAACTGGGCCAGTTCCGGAGGGGTGCCGAAGCTAAGTACTTTACTCACGAGGCACCCAGTGCTAAAGTTAAGGTGATTGAGGGAGATAGCCAGCCAAGCTTCCCTCAGAGCTCGCAGTGATGGGGTGAGGGCGGGAAGTGCCAGGCAAAACGATGATGTTGTTGTACTGCTGTGCTCCACTTGCTTAGGAGGGTCTTAGAAGTATGAGCAATATGAGGGAGCCAGAGCTGAGGGAGGGAAGTAGTACTCCCATGGCAAGAGCTAAGCTTGGTGCTGCTGGAGGAGATTGTACCGAGCCCCTGTAGGCCATCCCCAGTTTGCGGTTTATCCCACTGCAGGCATTATGGATATGACTACCAAGGTCCAATTGGGATCAAGTGTCACTCCAAGATATTTGAGGGAGGTCACGTAGGGAGAGGGAGCCATTCCTTGGAGTTGATATGTAGGGGAGTTGAAGAGGCTCGATTTTGCAGAGGAACCCAAGAGCATAGCCTGGGTTTTGTTTTGATTTAGGACCAATTTATGGTTGAGAGCCGTGACTGGATGTTCCAGAGGTCTTCAGATAAGTGACGGTTTAGTGTGGCTGTATCACAGGAGGGCCAGGAGAACCAGGTCATCTGCATACATGATGACATGGCAGCTGGAGACCACATCAGGAGATTGTTGATGAACAGGGAAAAGAGTAGGGGACCCAGCACGGAGCCCTCCTGAGGGACACCAGAGGTGACAGGTCAGGGCAGAGAGGACTTTATTGAATTTAGTTAGTTGTTTTCTGCCATATAGGTAGTCAGAGACCCAATTTAGGGCGGTGGGGGACAAACCAAGGGACCCCATCGGCAGGGCAAGCAGGTCGTGGTCAACGAGGTTGAACGCCTTGGATAAGTCAATAGATACCACACCTGAGAGTTTTCCCTGATCCATAGCAGTTCTGATGCTGGAAGAGACTGAGATGAGAGCCGTGGAAGTGCTGTGCCCTTTACGAAAGCCGTGTTGGACCGGGGTCAGCAGACCATGGGAGTGGATATACTCCGAGATTTGTTTGGCGACCACCTTTTCTATGTTCGAGTAAGCCCCATGGGGGACTTACCCTTGGGATCCCACACCTTTAGTCATTTCCTCCATTACCAGTACTGCATTGTACTTCCATTAGGCCAGCAACAGCTCAGTGTTCATATGCAGAGGCTGTGGTTGCTTCCAAAAGAACTTCGGGTACTTGTGCACCACAGAGAGGGGTTGTGTTGGGACTGTAGGCATACTGTCTGAGTTTTGAGGGTGTTGAGTTTAGTTATGTAATAAGGCATGACAGGGCATGCCTTACTGTGGGAGAACTGCACACCTCGGGAAGAGAGGCACCAGGCAACACTGAGTGCCTTATGCACCCGTGAAGTGCTGTTGGCTCACAATACGCACAAACTAGAGTGATTTATTGTGATTCTAAACTGGTTCCCTAGATTTTTTGGTAAGATTGAGAAACGAGGTTTGGAAACTTAGCATTTCTGACCTGTGCTACTGTAACCCCCCCTACAAATTGGGGTTTACTAAAATGCCTTCCTGGGCTGCCTAATGCCTGCTGTCAGCATGGTGTCATGTGTCTGCAGCAGCTGTATGTGTCTGTATGAGAGTGCTACAGAAAGCCTCCATGCCTGTCTCTTTAAGAGAGTCAGTATGCTGTGTTAGAAATTAGTCTGGGCTGGATCCGAGTAGTTTTGGGCTCGTGACCGGCCAGACGAGTGGTATTTCTGCTCCACTCTGCAGCTGCTATATGCGCAGAGGGAGCTCTGTTAGGAACTGTGTTCATTTACTGTTTATCGGCCTTATTAATAATAGTATAGAAGTTTTTTAATTTGCTTTCTCTTGCAGCTTGGACTTTTTGCATAAGAGTCACCTTTTTGGTTCTGGACTGCCAGAGTTGGACCAATCAAACCTCAGGGGACCTAAAATTGAGACTGTCCCCAAAGGTCTTGTGGGACTGAATTTCTGTAGGAATTGTAGTTTTTAAGGTTTGGCGTCTAAATGGACCTGGAGGGGGAGCCTTTGCTCTGACAGACAGTTCCCTCAGCCAACCAAATCTTTTTGATGGCAGAGGAACTCCCCAGAACTTCCTGCAGCAGAGTCAGTTGTGAGCTGGAGTTTGGAGAGTGAATAGCTCGAGCCATCGAGCAACTGCTCCTGCGTAGGAGCACTGGATAATCAGTGGGAAGACTGCACTGGCCTGCCGGTCACATCTTCCTGTGAGAAATCTGGTGAATATGAAAGTGGGACTTAAATCTAATTCCTTTGTCTGAGATCTGAAGCCTAAAGAGAAACAGTGATCACTGCCTGAATTTGGGACCGAAGACTTGCTCCAGAAGCGATCAGCCTGCCAGGTACTGACCTGAGTCACGGATTGAGAGGTTTGGGCAGAACTTCTGCTAAATTGCAACTGGACTTTACCCAAACTGTGACTAAGAGTTGTGTTGCTTATAAGTGGTCTGAATGTGCTGTGTGGGTCATGATTTGGTTCCACACCTTCAAGTGTGTGATGCTAGCAGGAAGCTGCTCCAGCACTCGCACGTGCTCTGGTCTGGACCCTGCCATCTCGGCCTAGACTGCTGCTCCCATCACAGACACATTTTCCGACAAAAGACCTGCTTGGGGATTCGGCACCCTGCTCAACACCATCAAACAGGTAGCAACCACCTCAGTGAGTCATGTGGGCCCTGCTTCCCCTGGCAAACCAGAACACCATCCAGAGGTCTTTATCTCGTCAGTCCTGCCTCCTGGTCTGGGTAGCATGAGTACCAAACAGGGCAGCTCCCTGCAACAAAGCTGCAATCATTGTGTGTCATCTGATTTATTTGTTTGGGTTTATTACAATGAACTGAGCCATCTGGCTCCGGATTACAAATTCTGGGTTGACATGCATGCTAATTGTTTTCTTTCTTAAGGGCCCCAACAACAGCTGCAACGCCGGCCTACCCCAGGCATCGCTTCCAGCTAGCCTGCTTACAACTGGGTACCCAGGGTTGTGTGATTGTATACAAGGCACTCTTTGTGCATGCATTTTCAGCCTGAAATAATCAGATCTATAAGTCATCTGCTAGATTCATGCCTCACCCCTGTTCACATTCCCCTGAATAAATCAGAATGTGTTGTTTTTGCATTTAATCTGGCTAGTGTGTACCTTTTTGGTGGGGGTACTGTACTGCCACTGAACTGTTGCATTACAGGTCTTATGTTACAGGGGGTCTTCAGGGCAGCTGCAGACGATCCAGCCTTGGTGGTAAGTGCAAGGGGTGTGAGCAAGTCATTACTGCCATATGGTATATGTGAAAGTTTTGCTGCTATACTGTTTAGGCCATTAGTGGGGTTATAGCATCCCAGAGGGCTATACCAACAGCAGTTACGCTACACCAGAACCATTCCTCTGGGTGGAGGCACCCATTCAATGAGCTCAGGCACCTCAACCTGCGCATAGTCACGCAGGCAGAAGTTACACTATTGTGTTAGAATAGTGCTTGATTATGTGATAAAATCTGACTAATCCAGACCTTGGATAAGCTTATCCATTTTATAAGACCTATTAATTTCACTTGGTTTGCCTTGTCCTGCCTCACCCTAATTCCCTTCCAGATCCCCGTTCCCAAGTTCCCGTCTCCCCCTAATAAAACCTATCTTTACCTGGTTGCATTTACTACCCCTCCCGCAGTTATTACTTTTTATGTTACTCAAGTACAGATTAGAGTTATTGCCCTGGATTGTGGGGTACTGTGATATATGTTTATTTATTTTATTTATTTCGTTTTTGTTGACCAGGTAAGTGCACTAGACAAATCCTGCCTATTTTCAGGCGCGACCTGGGGGAGGGGGATACAGTTGAATGCCAGTTGACCTTGGACCGGATTAAGCTGTTGGTGGTATTTTTCGTGAATGGGGGGAATTTGGCCTGGGCACCAGGGAAATTCCCCTACTCTTTTTGATAAGTGCCCTGGGATCTTTGACATCCACCTGAACTACCACCAGAACAGGCAGATGGTACCTCAGTTTAATGTCTCATCCGAAAGATGGCACCTCAGGAGTGCAGCACCCCCCTCATGCTGCACTACACTGTCAGTATTGGGATATTAACCCAAGTGCCTGGTGCGAGGATAGAACCCACAGCCTACTGATCTCCCGGCTTGAGTGGCGAGTGTGCTACCTGCTGAGCCACCGACACTGACAGGTTATCAGATCCCCTGCAACTGTGGGTGGGAATACCACAGTATACTACAGTGCATAGTATTTTCCTGCAGGTTTGTATACCCTGGATTCCCACAGGTGGTGGAGGAGGCATCTCATCACACTAAACACCACTTGAACCCAGGCACCACCCATCCGAAAGTCTAAGGACCCAGCCATTTGTAGTGCATCCAGAATCAGTACTCATGCAACACAGAGTGACAACTGGTAGTTAGTTATAAGTTGAGACTGCAACATGGAAAGAACAAAAAGTCAGTCTAACAGCTTGGCTAATGGCACCTTCCTTTCAACTGAATGACCGCTGCCTCTGAAACCAGAGATGAAAGGATTGATCCTAGAACATGGCACTTACTCCTTCAAGCCTGTAATTCAGTTTACAGAAGATACCCCCCCAAATGAGCTGGAGAGAGGATATTAGACCACACCTTGATTCTGCGTGACTGTGTGCGCCGCCCACCTTGCAAGTGTATGTGGTTGGGTCAAGTAATTATTTTAGAACCAAGTCTGCCCCTCCTCATTCTGTAGTTGGAGCATCCTGAGATGCCATCTTTTGGATAAGACATTAAATCGAGGTCGTGTCTGCCTGTCCGGGTGGTTGTTCAGGTGGATGTTAATGATCCAAAAAGAAAGTCAGGCTACTCATCTTAGAAGCCTGTAATGTAATCCCGACAACACTGAAGCAGTTAACAGCTTTATTAGCAATATAATGGTGAACACACGCCCGGTTTCCCTTGTGCGCATGCCCAAACAGCAGCTCTTCCTTTGCTCCGTGCCAGCCACCAGTACTTTAGCACCAGATCTGCCACAAGTGGTGAGTTTATTTAAAAAAATAAAAAAAAGTATATGGGCACTGCAGGCAAGGAAATTAACCATTTGTTTTAATAAATACAAAAAGTAAGGGACACCTTTCCCTTTGGTGCTTTGAATTTCCTTTCTGACTGCATGGAATGTGCTGAAACCCGATCGGACCACACAGGGATGTTTGTTTTTATTTTATATAGCTGCTGAGCGAAAAAACGATCCTCAGCAAATATATAAAATAAAACTTGGGGTAGAGTGTTTAACTCGAGATTTTACACACACACTGCTCGGTGTTGGATGCTTAAATAAACCCCTAGTGCTTTGCTCTCAGGGTTTATGTAGCATCCAACACCTTGGGGTGTGTGTGTAAAAATCTCATAATTACCGGTTTCTTTTTCTCATAGGGAAACTGTAGGTAATTTGCCGTAATGAAGGAGTGTTCATTACGCAAACACGCTGCATATTCCTCACTGTGCGCATGCACGTGCTGCACTTCCTCGCTTCGTGACACCATGCCTGCTCAGGGAACCGCTATGGGACACTTCAAACCGCCACCTCGACTAGGCGGTAAGTACATAAAAAACAAATCTGCCTCAGTCAGTCCTGTGAACAAAATAAAAAAAAAAAAATCAAACGGCTGACTACGGCAACTACTTCACCCTCCGTAAACCTGGCTGCACAGCTAGATTTTATTTTATACAATTGCTGAGGCAAAAAAAAGGAAACCCAGCAATTATATAAAATAAAATATGGAATCTGGTGAAATTTGACTACACACACCGGGTTAGATGTTTCATATAAACCCTCGAACTGGCCTCGGGTTTATGTAGTATCAACTCCTCGGGTGTGTGTAAATTCTCGCTATACACCCAGACCCATACTTTATCCTATATATTAAAAACACCACCCCATGCATTATTCTATACATAATAACTGGTCATCAAGTTTTTCAATGTTGATGACCAGGTGTTTGCTGTAATAACCGGCTGGTTATTATGGCAAACATGAAACGTCTCAGAATGGAGCTGATCTCGAGAACCACCTTCTCATACTGTCTCGAGCGAAGCACTCCATTTGATACAGCACTTTTAAAAAGTGAAATTGACATATCTAGTGACTGTGTTAACTTTATTTTCAAATTTTCAAACTATACCCACATTACATTTTTTCTTTTTTTTTTTCCTCCATTATCTGTTTTTCCTCCTGGCAGGTGGCTGCAGTTCCTCCTTGTGGAGAGAGACACTCTCCGGCTTCTCCCTGCATTCCATTATCACTGACCCCGGCTAATCCCCCGCAGTGGGGCCAGGGTGGAGGGCACCCCCCCCCCAGACCCAATCCAGACTCCGGGTTTCCACCACTGTGGATGCAGAAATCCACCACAGAACCTGCCAGGCTCCCTTTCCACTTTTTCTCCCATTCCCTCCTCCCTACTGACGTGATGATGTTGGCACATGTCTCCCGACCCATACTGCCCTCCAGCCACTGCCAGAGGGCAATCAACGAGCAGGACGACAGGTCTCTCTCCCCCCAAGAGAGGAGAGCAATCCTCCAGATGCTCAATCCTCTCTCACCCCTGCCGACCCCTGGCGGCCCGAGCTCATTCCCAAACCCGGGTCGCCAGTGTGGCGTCCAGCGCCTCAACCCTCAGCGCCACCAGGCCGGCTCATTACATTTTTTTCTGAAAAGTAAAACACCTTAATCCCTGCTGGGCTCGAGACTGCCTGCCTGCGTGCCAAGCACAGCACTTCCTGGATCACCCTGTTTTCACTGCAAAGGAGTGACTGCAATGTTGTCCCTGTGTTTAGTTTCATAACAAAAATTAAAAATACCAGTACAAAGTTGTAGTGCAGTGTTCCTCTGCATTCTTGCACCGGGATCACTGCTAAACATCCTCTGCCTGTTTACATGGGATCACAGCTAAATGTCCTCTGCCTATTTACAGGAGTCTTCACAGTATCCACAGAGGATTAACTACCATTTCCATGACAGCCCGAAACTTCCGACTGAAACTGCAGTTTTTCAAGTATTTAAAAAAAAGGGGGGGATATACCTTAACTGTTGGCATCCTGTGAGACGAACACCATCCCCTCTCTCTCAGTCTTACTAGCAGACCATAAATCTAAGAAACTAGCATCAGTAGCACAAGGGGAGGAAAAAACTGATGGCCAGTTATATAAAATAAAATATGGGGTACTGTGATTATTTTTATTTAATTCACACCTTCAGTGTGTGATGCCTGAATAAACCCCTCAAGTGTCGCTCTCAGGGTTTATGTAGCATTACACTCCTCGGGTGTGTATTAAATTCTTACACACCATCCCATATATATTCTATATACAGTAATACAGTAAATGAAGCATAAATATAAGTAATTAGAGGCTAATAAATGAATGCAAGTAGAAAATTACACCCATTCTTAGGGAATAAGAGGAGGAGAGGGTCATAGACAGTTGCAAGTAGGATGACAAAAATCATGGAGAAGAGACTTTATGGATGAAGGAGAAGAGGCAGAAGGAATAGAAAGGGGAAGGGAGGACCAAAGTTTAGGAAATCGGCAAGAAAAAGCAGATTGTCCAACAGCAAATTTTCTAGAAGGAATAGAAGGAGAAGGGGAATTAGTGTTGCAGAGAAGGTAGGAGGAAGCAGGAGGAGAAGACAGAAGGGATTTGTGATAGGAGGGAAGGAAGCTGAACCAGAATTTAGGTATAAAAGATGCACAATGGGAAAGATGCCTAGCATTAAGAGAGAGAAGAGAAAGTGATGAGTAATGAGAGCAGTAATGAGTACAAGGGGGACAATCTAAGGCAAAATGATAGTAAGAAAGGAAAAGGGGGTCCAGTCTGACAAGGGAAGATTTAGGGGCACCACTGCAGACTAAGTCACTGTAGTCAAAGATAGGGAGAATCATTTTTACTACAATTTCTCGGCAGGCAGGAAGCAGAATACTCGCTTTATTCCTGTACAATGCTCCAACCTTAGGGTGCAGCTTATGGTGAATAGCATCAATATGCACTGAGAAATCAAGATGCTGGTCAAGGTACACCCTGAGGTACTTAAAGAAGGAAACATCTTGTATCTTAGTGTAACCCCCCTGTTACCCAGGGTTACAAGAATCCCAGTTAAACCTAGTGGCAGGCAGGGAAGGCAGCTTGTGAAACTCCAGTTAAATGGATTTCACACTGCCTCACTCTGTTCTCAGTCTCAGCTGAGACTGAGGGATGACATCATTCAAGAACTGTCGCAGCTGCATAAGCCACACTGGAATGTTGCAGCTAGGGAAGTCAGGACATAATGTTGGGAGGTTTTGAAGTCAGTCCTGCAGTAGAGTGTTGAAGAGGGAGGAGGTGTGCTGCAGCTGCAGGCCCTCAGAGCCCTCAGCTCTGACAAAGAGCTATATTTTTGTTTGAGGTGTGTGTTCTCACCTGAAGAGGAACACAAGAAGAACCAAGTGAAGTGGTAGACACCGCTTACAAAGGTTCAGGGCCCCATCCCTGCAGGGATGGAGGGGGGGGAAGGATTCCACCTACTTCCAGGGGCAATCCCCTGGTCCGGCTAGAGGAAGAAGAAGCTGCCTAAATCTAGGTTCATGCTGAGGCACCAGAAGTCTGTTGAGATTTCTTTGAAGAGAAAAAGCCTGTGAGGCACCTGCAAGCAAGGGGTGAGTTTGCTCTGCTAAAGGGCCACTGTGTTTTCACCTGAGACAAGATGAAGTTAAGTGGCTGTTACTGTGGGGGTCAGGAAAAGACAGACAAGTACAGTTTTGAAAGTTGTGGGAATTGGACTGCTGAACTCTGTGGGGGTCTAGAGAAATGGACACAGCCACTCATTAAGTATGTTTCAAGTTCAGCACATGTGGGATGGAAGAAACAGTAGATTACATGTGACATACATTTAAAGAGAATCTACACAGTAAAGTGTTTTCAGAGATGAGGTGTTAAAAGTCCAGAGGAATGGCCGGGCATGATTTATGGGAGCAAGAGGTGGGAGACCCCCATCTGGCGTTACCAGAGTCACCTCTACGGGTTCGCTATGGAACACCTGTTGCTTTTTCTCAGGTACTTGGCCAGTGCCTGGGGAAAGTACCCAGACATGGGATTATTGAAAAAGATTCCCTGATGGAGTCAGAAGTGCTCAGAGGTGGTTTAGGGAGCCACCGAGAAATTATCCATGCTATATGGAAGGTAGTCCAAGTGCTGGCAAGGGAGCCGAGCCAGGGAAACCCAAAGAAGAGTACAAGTTCGGGCTGAGTGCCCACTGTGTTTCTAAGCCTGAGGGCTACAGTGTATGAGGACGTGTTCTGATCTCCATAAATCTGCATTACCAGGAGCGTAGCCCCGTGGGGGTCCATCTATGCTTTGTTATTCTGTTGGTTGTGAATAAAAGCTACACTTTAGAATACCAATCCTGGTTTGTACATTACAGTTATTGCTTCCTGTGTCCAGAGTTACTTGGGTGCCCCCTGACTAGAAGTCAAATCTAGCCAAAATACCGAGCAACAGTTTTCTCCCCGAACCTACGTCCCAGGTAGGGGGTTACAAAAATGGAGGCACCATACAGCACTAATAACACAAAAATACCATCAACCCAACCCCTGGGGAAACCCACTGGTTACAAAAGCACCATCCAGGGTATTAAAGAATGGGAGAGAAGTCTGGCAAACCTTTGATGGGTGCCAAAAATCAAGGAGACTGTTTTTCTGGCATTGAGGGACAATTGGTTAGACCTGAACCAGCACTGAATGTTGTCAAAAATTCAACTGCAGCCGAGAGGTTAGGCCATGGGAAGAGAAGCCAGAAGCAAAAAAGAACTATCTCAAAAAGAACTATGTCATCAGCGTACATATGAATGAACGCAGAGGAACAGACAGTGAGGGGGTAATTTTGAGAGAATGGAAAAGAGAATAGGAATTGTATGGAACAACTCAAGTCTTCAACACGCCCTAATACGTCCAATGGAGGAAAAAAATACAGATAAGGCAAAGAAATACAAAAATGCTTAAAAATACAGAAATAACAAGGATACAACTGAAAACAGTAACATACAATGGAATCCAGAGCCTATAAAATGTTCAGCAACCTGTTACTCAGGAGATGTTTTTTGCAAAGCTGGTTCAGTACAGAGAGGCAAAACAGGCTATATTCTCTCAGACGTATCTCCCTCACAGCACTCTGTATGTTATTCAGCAGTTCCAACTGAGGAACATACTGCTGCTGTAATCCCAAAGGACAATGAACCTGCCATATGTGATATTTCAGTATAGCAAAAAAACAATAATATTCTGGTATTATGTTTCCCCAACTGTCAGAGTTCAAGACCCAGAACCAATACATAATATGTTATGGTGGCAAAAATAAGGTCACTCCAGGCTCAAGCAACCTCCTGCCAAAAAAATCCAGATACAAGGGAAAAAAATGCAGACATTCCCGTGTCTCCAGTTGATTGTTACAAGTGTCTCTGTCTCTGGGGCAGTATCTCTCAGTTTGACTCTGTCTTGTGCTTATGTGAATTCCACATATTTAACCATCCATGGCAACTCAGTCATGCCACTTCCCCCACAACAGGCAGAATCCTAGGTTCAAATAACTGCATCAGGCTTTTATACCCAGAGGAGTACGTGGGAACAAAAGTTGTTCTGAAAAGGCCTTCCTTACAGCTAACTAATACAAGTGTTCCTATTATGCTGTACCAAATTAGAGGGAGATGGATTCCAAATCCTCAACTTCTGTAAACAAAAACCTCCAGGAGCTGAAACCACCGTGGGTGCACAGAAGAGGCCTCGTAACACTCCCCAAGCCCCAGAAGCCGACAGCTTCCTGCCCAAGGCATCGGAGCTCCCTCCAGGAGCTGAAACCACCGCGGGTGCACAGAAGAGGCCTCGCAACACTCCCCAAGCCCCAGAAGCTGACAGCTTCCTGCCCAAGGCATCAGAGCTCCCTCCAGGAGCTGAAACCACCGCGGGTGCACAGAAGAGGCCTCGCAACACTCCCCAAGCCCCAGAAGCCGACAGCTTCCTGCCCAAGGCATCGGAGCTCCCTCCAGGAGCTGAAACCACCGCTGGTGCACAGAAGAGGTAATTTAAAGAATCTCTGCCAGCACCCTTGTGAGGGTTTTTTTTTTTTCCAACTGCTCGGACTACAATCTTTGAAAAGCGGATATTACTTTGATATCTCTGACTGCTTCCTCGCTACAGCAGTAACGCTGAATTGCCCTGTACATGTACTGCATTGTGTTTATTCTGCTTCCAGGCTGGGTCTAATGTTGGGGAGGGGGGTGCAGTCTCGCTAAGTGAATGATTTACTAGTTACTCTTGCTGGGAATTTTCTTTGTGAACAGTGCCTGCATAGCCATGTTTAAAGTCCTTACCTGCATAGAAAGCCTCAGGATTTACTTGTAGGGGTCAGTTAGTGCCTGAATCGGGACTCTCGCGCTGTTTTAATCATGATTCTGGTCTCCCGCTGAGTACTAATGAAGCTCCTTTGTTCTCTTGCAATATAGGCCTCGCAACACTCCCCAAGCCCCAGAAGCCGACAGCTTCCTGCCCAAGGCATCGGAGCTCCCTCCAGGAGCTGAAACCACCGCAAGTGCACAGAAGAGGTAATTTAAAGAACCTCTGCCAGCACCCCTGTGAGGGGGGTTAGCCCGTTGATGCGCTGCGCGCGTCGACTGCCCCGCCCGCCCCAGCCACCCATCCACCCAGGGTCGTCCCTTGTTTTATAGGCCCTGCCTGATGACATCACTTCCTGCTACTGGAAATACTAAGTCCCCATTTTTCCATTTGCAGGTTATACCTGCCAGCCACTAGAGGGACCCTTAGATCCTGCCTCTAGCTCTTCTATTCTCAGAAAGCCTCCCTCCTGTTTTCCTTGATCCCATTACCTACCTATCCTCCCTTTCCTTCTCCTTCAGCTACCTCGCCCACACCACCTCCCACATCCAACCCTGAAACTAACCCACTCACAGATTCCCTGCCTCTCACCCCCAAGCCCCTCGCTGAGTGACCTCCTTTCCCGGATTCTTTCAAACTACCTATCCCCTTCCTGTCTTCCTCAACTACAGATATCCTACCCACTCCCCCCCCCTTACTCGGTAATGAGCCCTTGCTTGGACCTCCTGCCATCCAACTGAGCCTGCACCGAGTGACCACTAGGAGTCACTATTGTGCACCCCTTTTTAGTCCTAAACATACCCTGTGTTCTAGCCTCAGAACGTGGAGCACGGCTCCCACCCAGGTCCCTTGTCCAACTGCCCTAAGTTGGTCTTGATCCGGGTACCCTGTCCACCAGAGTCCGTGTCACTACCACTAATCCAAAGTGGCATCCACACTTGCTGTGGGACACATAACTTCAACCTACCACACTGCTGCAACCACTAGCATTATGTTAGCCCACCTCCTACTAAAATGCCTCCCTCTCATCCTTACCCTGACGCCACTGTCCCACCCACCAGATACCACATCAGACACACTGGCACCTGATCCTACTATTGTTCTGGAGCTAGTACATTCCCACCTTACTCTCATCAGCTGCCCCAGCCTTCTACACTCTCCCCCCAGTCAGCTCCCAACAGTTTCCTCAGGTGCACACTGGAGACTTATCATCCTCACTTTCACAGCTTGGAAAAGCCTGCCCATCCCCAGTGCCCAGAAGCACCCCTCCTCCCCACGACATACTTATCGAAAACTCACCCTCTACCGTCCCCTGGCCAGGGCTGTGGTTATACTGCTACTCCTGACAGGAAATATACATCCAAACCCTGGCCCAGCCCACTCTAGCCCACCGACAGGGTCACCCAGGCTCTGCATAGCATCTATGAATATATGCAGCCTGCTGAAAAAATTTGGTTCCTTCCAATGTTGGGTCTCTTTGCATAGACCAGATGTCATCACGCTGGTGGAAACCTGGCTATTAAACTCCAGACTCCTATGTCTCCATTCCAGGGTACTCCCACGCCCGGGAGGATCGTGTAGGTAGAAGAGGGGGGGCTGTGCGATATACACCAGGGACTCTCTCACTGGACAGACACTCTCTGCCTCTGTTCTCACATTCGGGGCGCAGGCCCTAACCCTCAAACTGACCCCTGACCCCTCCAGGGGTCCCCTCTATCTCACCACTGCCTACATTCCCCCTTAAAACCAAACTCTGGCACTGGTTTCGCTAACTGACTATCTCTCAACCCTACCTCACTCAGCTGACCAAATCCTTGTGGGTGACTTGAATGTGAACTGGCTCAGCTCATCTGCTGATACCACCCGTGACTCTTTCGCAGCCATTGACATGTCCCAACTAATTTCCCAACCCACCAGAGTTAACAGAAGGACAGGTACCGGCACCCTACTAGATGTGGTCTTCACCAACCGCTCTCAACAAATACATGATACCCAGGTCCTTCCTGACTCTCTTAGTGATCACTCCTCTCTCCTTTTCTGTTGGGTGACCCCCACATCCAAACCCACGGCCCTTCCCACTTTACGTCGGCGCCTCAGACCAGGTGGACTAAAAGGCCTTAAGCAACTTCTTGCCCAAATTAACTGGTCTCCTATACACCATGCCCCAGACATAGATACTGCCCTTACCTTCTTCTCCCAAACCTTCAACAAAGCCTGTGACATTTTCGCGCCCACTACAGCAGTCCGAACCAAAGTTCGTAATGCCCCCTGGGTTACCCCATCCCTGCTGCAACTGCTCAAACACAAGGATAACCTGTGGCACCTGGCCTCCGAAACAGGCCGTTCGGCAGACAGACAGGCTTACAATGCCGCAAGAAACAAATGCACTTGGGCCATCAGGAAAGCAAAAGCCGATCACTATCAGGCCGCACTTACCTCCTCCTGGGGGAATGCGAGAACTTTCTGGGACAACATAAAACAACTGAATGGGAGCATGTGCTCCCCACCCCCCTCTCAGATCACCATTGATGGCTCTATCTCCACTGACCCTGCCCGCATAGCCAACTTCCTCAACTCATCCTTCACAGACCTTAGTTCGGTCCTCCCTAAAGACTTCTTTGACCCCCCTCCCTCCCTACCTGCCCCAGTCATTCAATATCCTAGCTTCCACTTACGCAGGGTAACTCCCCAGGAGGTCAGGCCACACCTGCTGAAAGCTCTAAAGAGCAATAATTCTGGCAGTGACTCCCTGGACTCCAGTATCCTCCGCCGGGTTATGGATCAGGTCCTTATCCCACTAACTAGCTTGCTCAATAAGTCCCTCTGCCTGGGGCAATTCCCCTCTGCCTGGAAAACTGCCACAGTTACGCCCATACACAAAGGAGGTGACAGGTACACAGCCAGAAATTACAGGCCAATCTCCATCCTCCCACCCCTCTCCAAAGCCCTAGAAAAACTGGTGGCTACCCAGATTATGGACTACCTGACCAAGTACAACATCCTTTGCCATGAACAACACGGTTTACGTGCAGGTCACAGTACCAGCACTGCCCTTATTGAGTTTTCAAATTTTCTGCATTCCTCCCTGGACTCTGGCTCACTAGCCGGGGCAGTGTTTATTGACCTCTCAAAGGCTTTCAACACTGTCTCCCACCCTCTCCTGCTTGATGCCCTCAGTCGCACTGGCTTTGCCACCGGCCCGGTCTCCTGGTGCACCAGCTACTTGTCTGACCACTCTCAGCGTGTTAAAATTACTGGGACCCTCTCCAATTCATGTCCCATCCGTTCGGGTGTCCCCCAGGGTTCTATCCTTGGTCCTCTTCTCTTCTCACTCTACCTCAACACCATGCCCAAAGCCTGCACTGGTAAAATCCTGCTGTACGCAGATGATGCCATCATCTTCGCCACCCACCGTAACCCCATTTCCCTTCAAGACACCCTGCAAATAGCCTTCAATGATGCTGAAGCCTGGTTCAGAGAGCACAGACTAGTAATCAATCTAAAAAAAGACCAAAGCCATGCTCTTCGCCCATCCCCAAAGCAAATCCAGTAATTTCCCACTCCGCATCCTCCCTAGCTCCAAGCATCCTCTCGATCAAGTCTGCTTCTACAAGTACCTCAGGGTCTCCTTTGACTCAGCACTCACTTTCCATGACCACATTGGTACTCTAGCCTCAGCTACAAATGCATGGCTAGGTATCCTCTACTGCTACAAGCACTGCCTCCCTCCAGATGCCCTCCAACTAGCAGTCACCTCCTCAATAATGTCCCTTGTGGACTATGGCCTGCCAGTCTATGGTGCCACAGACACGACCGCTCTTAATAAAATCCGACTCACCCTGAATAAGGCCTGTAGGTTAATTACGGGAGCTCCTAGGCTCACTCCTACCTGCCAAGTATATGATGAGGCCAGGCTGCTTAATCTGGACGAACGGCTCAGGTACCACATCTGCCTCTTAGCGAAAACAATTCTCCTTGGAATCTCCCCCGCCCAGACTGACAGACTCTATCCATCTTGCACAACCCTTAGTCCAAACTCGTACCTCCTCTAAGACCACCCTGCTAGTCCCTAGGTCCAGAACCACACACGGTCAAAGGTCCTTCTGTTACAGAGCTCCCTCCTGGTACAATACTCTTCCCTCCTCCATCTCTGATACAACTACAAATCGCCCGCTTCAAAACCACACTTCCGAAGTCAGCTATTTAACATGCGTAGCTGTGCCTGTCCGTAGGTGATCTAGCGCACCATGCCCTTACAAAACTCCCTGAGTGGCTCCTCAACAAACTAACTGACAACACTCTCTGAGTGGCTCCCCACCCAAACTTATCACCAGCTGTGCCCTTACCACCTGTATTATTCACTTCTTGCTGTTTCTGTTCTAGACTACCTGTCTGCACTACCAATGTATGCTTTATCTCTCAATCTGTTCCCAATTACTGTACTAGCTTGTGAATACCAAACCTGTAACACTCATATTGTAACAAAGATATAACTGCATATATCTACCAAAACTGTAACCGCAATGATGTAAAAATTCTAACTGCAATGTGCAACTAAATGTTGTACTGTATGTGCCCTCTTTGTGACGAGGTACCTTTGGAAACGAGCCTCTGGCTCAAAGGTTGTAAACCAATGTACAAACAAATAAACAAATAAATAAACTTTCTGCCTGGCCCATTTGCAGTAACTGCATATAAGGTTCTAACCATTTCTGTAGCCAGGGTACCCATTCAGTAGACATCTGAGTTTACAAATGGAGTAATATTGCCATGAATTAAAATGGAAAAGAAAAATGCCATTGGATAATCATATTTAAGCCACCTTACGCATGACAGTAAATGAAACTGTATTTTAATGGATTCAGGTGACTTCCCCACAAAAACTGGAAGAATATACTGTAGAGTCAAACCTGAAATTGTGTGTGGGGGGCACATGACTGATAAACAGGAACAGTGGGACCCAGGTCATAATTAACCAATAAGGCATGACCAGGGGTTAGACTACAATCTGTTAATCACTCCCTAGGGGCATAATGTGGCATGAGGTGCAGCCAAGTGCCATATTGCCACTAGGGGGTGATTAACTGACTAACTCCTGGGAGTGCCTTATTGCTATTATAACAAGTATATAACAAGGGGCTATTTTTCGGGGGTAGCTCTACAACGGTTTAGATTCATTGTTTTAAAGTGTGCCGAATAGAATGGCAAAATAAAAATTTGAAAAGTACACTTTATTTTTTGCTCCTTATTTGCTACTCTGGGGGAAGGTTGTAGTAGTAGTAGTAATGATTTTATTCATTTATAATGAACAAGGTAAAACAATCCCATTGAGTACACAAGTACACTCATTTTCAAGGGACACGTTCTAAAGTGCATAACCCGGTTACAGTATAAGAAGAACATTTTACAAGACATACAAAAATACAAATATATATATACTCAATAAATATATTTCCAACATATTTAAATCACATCCCAGTAGACACCAATTAACCATCTGTTAAACATTTATCCATTTTCCAATGCCATACAGCATTCATGAGGTTCCTCACTTTGCTTAAGATACCAACGCCTAATCTTAGTCCAATTTATTTTAACACCATAAGATCTTAAATCAACAGGCAGATTATTCCACATTTTTAGACCCAAATAAAACAATGTTGCACACCCACATTGTGTCCAATACTTTGGCACTTCAAACTCTATGTACTGGGCTGATCTCAAACCCTTAATTGGGTGTTTAATTTTTAAATCTTTAGTAATGTATTCAGGTAATTTATTTTCAATAGACCTGCACATAATTTTAGTTATATGTTGATTTCTCCTTATATACAAATGATCCCATCCTACACTTCTATACAACTCACAATGATGTGTAAGTCTATGTAACCCTGTAATATACCTGGCCATTTTATTGTATACACTATCTACTTTTTTCAAATCAGTTTTATTTGCCCCCCATAAATTATGTCCGCATAATCAATCACTGGCACTAGCATTGTATTAATCACATGCAGCCTTGTGTTCCTTGAAAAATTACTTATTCTGTAAAGCATCCCCAGTTGTTGCCCTAACCTCCTGACCAAATTATTTATATGAACGGACCACTTGCAATTTATGTCCATCCATAACCCTAGATATTTATACTCTTTTACCATCTGTAATGTGGAACCATCTCTCACTATTATTTCCAAGGGTTTTTTTATATACGAGTTTTTATTTTTTTGCGGAAATAATATTACCTTGGTTTTAGTAGTATTCAATACTAGTTTATTCTTAATATAGTATTTCTGTATGTCATCAAAAGCTAATTGTAATGTATGTTGTATGCTATAAGAATCCATATCTGAGATGTACATAATAACGTCATCAGCATACTGATGATATACTAATTTTTCTTGCTTGAATTCTAAATCATTTGTATATAAATTAAATAAAAGGGGCCCCAGGATTGATCCCTGAGGGGTTGTGAGGTTCTTTTTGATGCAACAGTAACTAATTTTTAACCTTACGCAACCACAGCCAGTGGGTGACCACTTTCTGTCTCTACTATTATAACAAACTGTAGCAAGAGCCAATATGGCTGCAAAGTAATGACACTGTGGGCAGTGAGAAATGTGTAAACTAGCAATTCTTGTACTAACCACTGAGCCACCTAACTGCACTTTCTAATTGTGACACACACACACACACACACACACATACACTGACTAATATATATGCATATATATTCCAGTGTAACACAGCAGTGCACTGCATACACACATTTTTACGGATTACAAAAAAGAAATTGGGGGACCATTTCCTTCTTTTCAGGCTGCGAGGGACATTGGAGGGTGGGGAGTTGCCACTAGACACCTCATTTAAATCAGCAATGACATGTATAAGGCTGAAACTGATCTAGATAGTGGGGGAATGTAGACTAGCCATTTTTGCATTAACCACTGAGCCACCTAACTGCACTTTCTAATTGTTGTGATATACACACACACGGTAATACATGTAGACATGTATGAATATATATTGCAGTATACCATAGCAGTGCACTGCCTACACACAAAGAGCATTCCTACACACACACACACTAACACACATACGCTGAATTATATGGCATTTATTTACTTAGACATCTAACTCTAACTTTACTGTATTTATGATAAGCACAGTGTTTTGCACTAGCTCATTGTACTAATCTATGCCATGACTGGGTAACTAAGGTAAAGGACCACAGAGGTGTGGTCGATGTGACCTGTCTGGACTTCAGAAAGGCCTTCCATATGGTTCCCAAATGAAGGCTGATTAACACTGTGCAGCCTAAGGGTGGATCCTAAACTAGTTCTATGGGTGGAGAACTGGCTGAATGACAGGAGTGCAAGGGTTGTGATAAACAGGGAGTACTCTGGAGAGGGAGAGGTGATGAGCAGGTGCTGCAAGGGTCGGTGTTGAGGCTGGTCCTCTTCAATGTCTTTACTGGGGACATTGCAGAGGAACTGGAAGGGAAGGTATGCATCTTCGCAGATGATACAATGGTATGCAATAGGGTGGCCTCACCAGGGGTTGTTGAAAGAATGTGGGAAGACCTTAAAAAAACTGGAGAAATGGTCTGAAGAATGGCAGCTGGGATTCAGTGCAAAGAAGTGCAGGATCATGCACATACGGCACAAGAGCCCAGGGGCAAAGTACGAACTAGGTGGGGAGGTACTGACAGTCACAAACCAAGAAAGGGACCTGGGAGTTATCATCTTGGAGGACCTAAGAGAAACTCGGCAGTGCGATAAAGCAGCTGGGAAGGCTAGCCAGATACCTGGATACATAGGGAGGGGTATCAGGAGTACAAAGACAGAGATCATCTTGCCCCTGTATAAGATATTCATGAAACCGCACCTGGAATACTGCTTCTAGTTCTGGAGGCCCCATCTGAGAAAGAACATAGGGTGGAGGCGGTGCAGTGGAGGGCAATTAAAATGGTGCAGGGCCTGTGGGATCAGACCTATGAGGAAAGACTAGCCAAGCTGATATTTAAAATATTTATTTTATTTGGGTAAAGCACTTAACCCATTTTAAATATTGAATTTTTACAGGATGTGCCAGATTAGATTCAATACGTTATTTACAGTGTGGTCATGCTTTTAACTGTTTTTTCTAATGTATTTGCACAACACAGATCTGCTGAGAGGCAATTTCAATGTGGTCTTCCTTTTACGCATTTTTACAATGTGTTTTCCTAGAATATGCCTGCTGATTGCTATATATTTAGCCTGGATAGTTCACAGTGGGGTTCTACATCTACACATTATTGTACTGCATTGTGTAAAATTGGAACACGCTGAAAACATTATTTTATATCTGGACTAGGCTACCCTAGATAAATACATTGTAAAAATAGCTAAAATCATGACTGCACTGAAAACAAGATATTGTATCTAATATGGGATATCCTGAGTGAATACAGTGCAAAAATGTGTAAAATAAAGATCACTATAAGAGTGAGATATAGCATCTCTCCTGTGCTATTTAGGATACAACATATAGAATAGGAAATATTTAAAGGAAATCTATAATTTGTTCTGTACCATCACTATGTAAATCATGTAGTCGAGACGTGGTGGAAGTGGAGAGGAAGCTAAGCTGATGAATAGGTTATTTTAATCATTAAGCAGCTGAATGTAAATATACAGTAATTACATTTACCATATAGCAAATTCCACATTGTAAACTGAACTTCAGTGTGTTCCATATAACCAAGGCTGACATAAATAGTTTCTTTATTGTTCTATAACACAATAGGCTGCAGTATTTATTTCAAATGCTGTGGCCATGAGGATAGTGTGTATGTGTTTGTTTGAGTGAAAGGGGTTAAAGAAACAGCTGTCTTCTGATATTGTAAACTATGCTAGACATGGTGCTAGAGGCTGTAATATGTACTTAGATTTGAAACCAGAAAAGTTGCTCTTTACAGGGCTAAAAAGTTACAGGATGTGTTTACCAGCCATAGGTTTTTTTTTTGTCCAAAAAGCATAGTAAAAGGAGTAACAAAAGATTACAGTTCTTTACTTGTCTTAGGAGTTAAAGAAACAGATGTCTTCTGCTATAGTAAACTATGTCTGAGACATTGCTAATCAGTGTCTTAAGAGGTTAAAAAACAGCGTAACTCTTTTTACAAGATTTGTTGCTGGGAAAGAGTGACTACGCTAACATGTTTATGAGCTATGAACGTTTCTTGAAAGGGAATACTAGCCAAATTGAAGCTAATAGTTATGACACAAAATAGTCCAGTGCAACACTGCTCAGCTGAATAAACACAGCAGACTGCTTCATTTAGCAGAGTAATTCCACAAAACCTCCAATTGTATCTAGTCAGTTGGGAATCTGCAGAGCTCCCTTCTTCTAATAGCAAAACGTCTGCAGGGCTTTACCCACTGTAGCCATAAAAACTGATTTCAAATGAGGAGTGTTAGAAGTGTACCTTTTGAATGTTTTCCTCACTGAGAGGGAGAGGTTTTATAAAACAGTTCATCCACCAACTGTTTAAGAATGCTGGTTCAGAATGAGAATGCATCATTCTAGTCATTCAGCGGTGCTAGAGGATGGAATGATGACGGGAAGAACTCATGTGCCACGCTGATCAGGCTATACATGGCAGTGTAAAAGAAATTAATGTAAGGCTGTCAGAATACAGACAGCCAATCAGAATGGAGCATTTCTGTGATCCTTTTTATAATCAAAAATACTTCTTTTATTTTTTGACAGCTGCATACTGTTCCAGTGGAAGACTTCTCTCTCCCCTTCTTGCAACTTTTCATTCCAATTTTAAGTACAAAGGTGACCTGAGCCAAAAAAGTTCCCAAATTTTTATCAGGGAAACTGACACTGGTATTCCACCAGGTGATTCCAGACCCATGCATGACATATGACTTCAACATAAAGTCTAGCTTTTTCTGTAACTTACTATAGCTCCACACAATGCTAAAAAAATAGCTCACAAGATTCTCCAAATGGACAGACTAGACTATAGGATGCTAAAAAGGCAGCTATCATCTGCATAGACTTGAATTTTGATAAGAATAGTTCCTGAAAGTTAGGGGCCTTGTACAGTATCTTGTCAGTGAGATCAAGTCCCCTAATCAAAATAAACAAAACACATAAAGCTGAAGACTGAAAGGACACCCCTGCCTCACACCTTGTAATTTCCCCCTAGAAATTCACTAATTATTGGCTGAAACTGAGCCACATCATAAAGCATCTGCATCCACTATATAAAGTAAACAGAAATGCCATGAAATGCTAGTGCCTGAAAAAGGAAAGCAAGAGAGACATGATCAAATGCCCTTTCCTGATCTAATGTCAGGAGAAAACTGTCCAACCTGTCCATATTACTTCCGCTTACCACTTCCCTGACCAATATCAAATTATCATTCATTTTGTGTTTTTTCATAGAAACAGTCTCAGCAGGGGATATCAACAGGGTGGACGCTTGCCTCAGTCTAGAATACAATCACTTGGAGAAAATTTTCTGATCACTATGCATGAAACTGACTGGAGGCTAAGTTCCAAAATCTGTCAGATCCCCCTTTTCCCTTAAAAGACCAAAAAAGAATGGGCCATATTCTGTGAAAATCTCAAATTCTCAGGTATGTCATTATAGACATCAACCAATACCAGAATCGGCCCGGTGGCACTGAGGGTTGAGGCGCTGGATGCCACACCTCGGGCCACATCGGCAACCCAGGTTCGGGAATGAGCCTGCGGGGGGAGGAGAGGATCAAGTATCCATAGGACTGCTCTCCTCTACTGGGGAGGGGTAGGGGGACTGTCCAACGCACATAGTGACACCCAGCAATGGCTGGGTGTACTACAGCTGCAGGGACCCAGCGAATAGGGTGCAACGTTGGGCTGCCGCCCTCTAAGCGTGTGCAGGTGCATGCATATTACAGTCTGGGCGACACTGCTCTGCCCTCATTGGGGGGGGGAGAATAAAAAAGTAGAAAACCCTCCCTCCTCAGTAGGCGAAGGCGGGGCCAGTGGCATCAGCCCTACATCCACCGCCGGTGTAAAGATGCCATTCTGGATCCCTCCCCTGCACCAGGCTGCCCCACCACTCCTCTAGATAGGGTGCCGGAGGTGGTGGAGGTCCTTCCCCAGACTACACAGACCCGGGGGGTTCAGGCACGCTGCGCAGGTGTTTGGGGATAGTCCCTCCGGAATCATGTGATCCTCACTTTAGGCTGGGTGGGAGAAGCAGATGACCGAGAGCCCACGCTGGAGAGAGTCTGGAGGTATGGAGTGTAGAAATAAAGTTAAAAAAAACAAACAAGGGCTGGCCCGGTGGCGCTGAGGGTTGAGGCGCTGGACGCCACACCTCATGCCACGCCGGCGACCCGGGTTCGGGAATGAGCCTGGGTTGCTGGGGGTCGGCAGTGGAGGGAGAGGATTGAGCATCCGGAGGACAGCTCTCCTGTCCCAGGGAGGGACAGGGGTCCCTTTTCAGTGCTCTGCTGATCTCTGGCAGAGGCTGGAGATGCAGCAGGCACTGAGGAGTAGAGAGAAGGAGTGAGGGAGTGGCAGACATCGGTTACACCTTGACATCAGGGCACCAGCCACTCCACATGGGAAAACAGAGAAAACGCCTCTCGGCTCTGGCAGAGACGGAGCACCGGAGCTTGCTCCTGATTTGCAGCCACCCACCTGGCATCCTCCCGACTGACGTTACTGCAGTGTCAGAGCCCACCCCGTCCCCGCCCAGGGGGTACAACCGAGGCTACATGAGTGATGGAGGATGGCCAGGTAGGGTGTGTGCCGTAGGGGGATGACTCCATGTGCTCCCGAGGAAGACCAGAGCCGAGGGGGTGAGAAGGAGGCATAAATAGTAAAATAAAAAAATTAAAAACATAATAAATAAATAAATAAATAAACAATACCAGAATAATTTCAGCTTTAAAGGTTTTAAAAGTCAACTAAAAGACAATCAGGCCCTGGAGAAACATTTTATTCTGCATTGCACCCAGGACCTGCTCGACGTCAGCTGCTCTTATTGGGGCACATAATGTCTGCGTCATGTCATCTGCAAGTGAATACAGAGGAGGGTGAAGTTGAGAAAATCCTGAGGAGACCCTGACCAGGAATGGATGTTCCAAAGGAGGACTCACACCAATTTTTTACCACTTGTAATATATCCATACTATCAGTATATACTGTACTGTGCCTTCTTGATTCTTCACTGCTTGAAATGTACAATAATTAATTCTATCCTGAAGCCCAGAAAAGGTATCAAATAACTGTTTCTTTCCCTGTACCACAAACCTGGGTTCAGCTTGTAGGGACTTAGCCTTATCACACTGGTTATTTCATCATTTCTTTCTTTACCTGCATTGTAAGTGGGATGTGACTCCCTTTACCATCATTTTTTTTTTTATTTAGTTGTTTAACCAGGTATAGCACACTAAGCTAATAGCTTTTTTACAGGAGAGACCTGGGAGCACAAGGAGGTTAAGTGACTTGCTCAGGGTCACACAGTATGCAAGTGGAAGCTGTGGGATTCAAACCCAGGTCTGGTCTGCTGGATGTCACCAGATTTGCAGCTCAGAGCCTTAGACCACTGCGCTATACTGCCTCCATTTTGAAGGGAAATAAAGCAAAGCAATTGGGTTCTAAGTTTTAAATATGATAGATAACTGTCCCTTGATAATTCCTTACCCTGTGCTTCGAACAATTTCTGGACCTCAGACTTTGTGTCTTCCTACTGCTGGAGTGCGGTATCAAAACAATCCCTTGCTGAGAATGTAGCCCAGTAGAGTTCTCACTCTAGACAAGGATTAGTGAGGGATATGAAAGTTATGAAAGAGTACATTTTAGAAGAGAACAGTCTGAAATCTCATTGGCCAGAACCTGCACTTCACCAATTAGTAGTGTCCGGTCACAAAATTGTATTCTATGCGTAAGAATAAAGTACCCCCGATATATGTATGCCCTCCTATTTATACTTTACCCTAACGAATACTTCCGGCCTGTCGAGTCTATCATCTGTGTTAAAAAATGAGCATCCTAAAAGAGTTGAAGTATTCTGACTTCCAGTTCACATCTATTATAAGGGCCCACCCAGCAGCAATTAGTATCAGAAAGTTCCCCTTGTGAGGATGCAGTGGAAGATGTTTTACAGTCTCCTTCCTTTCCTTCTGTATCCCTCACTGTTTAGGGTCTTGGGGTGCCTCAAAGCAATTTTCCAGGCTGACCACATCCTTTTTGACATTTCTGCCTTTGGCTGTTTTTTTTAGCCCCTTTTTTCTTTGAAACTAGTACCATATCATCTTCAGACCGGATGCGGGGGGATCGAGATGCTCCTGCATGTGTATTGGTGGTGGAAGAAGCATCAGATACTTCTGTCTGCTCTGAGACTTGGGACTGCTCTGAAACTGGGTTGTCTATTGGCCAACTAGTTCCCACTTGTTTCCGGATCATCCACCTCCCTCGCCCAACCCTTCTCTCCCTTCTCCTCCTATTGAAGGACCTGGGTCAAAACTGCTCCCACATTTGTGTTGTGCCTGTTGCACAATTTTTTCATGGTTTATGGGGTCTCCCCTGTTGTGTGTCACCAGGGGCCCTGCAGAAATGAGTGCCCCCGTTTGTCACACAAATTACATCTCAAGGGATTCAGACAGTACATGCTTCCATGTCCAAGCTCCAGACACA
Source organism: Neoceratodus forsteri (assembly GCA_016271365.2). NCBI lineage: Eukaryota > Metazoa > Chordata > Ceratodontiformes > Ceratodontidae > Neoceratodus > Neoceratodus forsteri. Next base: position 1,072,428,823 of record CM057456.1, read on the forward strand.
GGCCGCAGTGCACTTAGCCACAACCATTGCTGAGGTCGGACAGAGCACCACACTTGTGGCAGGATTTAGGCTGTCCTACATTGTAACAAAAGCAAATGCATTATACCCTTTTCAGATTATCTTACCTGCACTTTTATTCTCCACCTCCTCTCCCCCCACCCCGTCCAGATATTTTTACTACCCATTATTGGAGCCAAAGGATTGATTACTTCACATCTACATTTTACCCAGTGCAGAACGTCTGAAATATTAACCCCTTTCATTTTTAAACAAAAATTGTTATAGTCTTAAAATGCACGTTTTGTGAGGGGGACAACAATGAAGGGAATTCATAACTGGATGTACTTAAGTTGTTGAAATTCTTTTCCCAAAATCTGTCTAAAAGAACCAGGGTTTTAAAGCTAACACCAAACTGAGTATCACTAATAGTATGGATAAGTGCATAAATCTTTGTTGAGAAAAAATTCAGTTTTTAAGTCATTTTCTTACAACATATGTCTGGTCAGGGATTTCTTCTAGTTCACCCTTGTACTTCAGGCAAACAGCATAATGCCTTTTAGTTCTCCCATGTTTCAAAAGACGTCTGACATATGTGTAGGGCCCCCTAGAGTTCTGACTCACACTGCCTTGTCCAGCAGTACCCCCTGAGGTAGAAGAGGGTGGAAAGTGTGGGCTCATCATGTGATTCAGAGGACAGGCCTTCCACATCAGCACCATATACACTATTTAGTCTATCAGAGGCTTGCACCTCAGAACCAATAGTGTTTAGAAGGTTAGTTTGCGCAGTTTGGTCATCATGTTTAGGACCCTCTGATGGGCCACCAGTCCCAGAAACCAGAGGAACCAGCTCTTGCTTCCCTTTGTCCTCCCTCAGGTTTGAAGAGAAACTCTCTGGGTGATAGAAGAAACCCTCCAAAATATGAACAGCCCAGAAGCTTGAGTAACACTATTAGGACCTGCTGAAATATTGTCAGTTTCTACTGACGACTGGGGTCTCTTTCATCCAGTTGGGGCTGCAGGGCCTCCCCTCTGTATTGGTAACTGAAGGGAAACATTTTGCAATTCCTCTTCTTCCATCATGGCAATCAATGGCTCTTTTATTCTCCATTAGGTCAGCAGCTTCCTTTCCACAGTGGAAACCTCAGCCTCCACAGCCGTCTCATTCTCTGTAACACCCATAATGATAGTATTAGTGTCCATATCAGGTTAATCCACAGTCCACTGGAAACACAGGGACCTCTTCATACCAAGGACAGGGAGGGAGGTCTGCTCCTCTGCCCTTTCAGCTCATCTCCACTCACTCCAGGCTCCACCATTGCCCTGAAGGACCCCTACCTCTCAAAAGAAGCAAGAATATCCCATGGCACGTCTCAAAAAGAGTAGAGGAATTTCCCCGGTGTCCTGGCTAAACGTCCCCCAGTCACAAAAAAACAAAACAAAACAAAAAATGCTTAATCTTATTCAATATGTCAGTCTGCATTTGTATAACACCACCCCAACCAAACCCGGATAAGGCTGAAAATAGGCAGAACTGTCTAGCCATCCTTTCCCAGTCAACAAAAACTAAATAAATAAAAAGAGAAGGGATGATTAAAACAGCAGAATAGCGACCATGACCATGCCCTCCCACTGGAACCTGTTCTCTTTTCTGTGCTTTCTTCAGCAAGCAAGTTGTGTTGTACTTTTCTTCCCCTCCTTTTCATTCTTCTGGATTACATACATACATACACAGCGTTTCTCATAAAATATTTATCCACAGGGGTTCCCCATGTTTAAAGCACAGACTTTCTTGGTCCCCAGTACTGTTAGAGCTACTGCCTTTGTGGGACCACTGAGAGGAAAAATAATACAAGAAAAGGGGCAATGTAACATGCATAAACGGGAAGAGAGAGAGAGAAAAAGAAAAGTATAAAGACTTGGAGACAAAATGAGGAGACTTAGGAAGAGAGATGGAGACAGTGCATCTTATGTCTATGTTGATTGACAAACGCCCTCATCCTTTCATTTTTTTGCTCTTAGGGAACCACTTCATACCAACACTGTTTGATCCAAGAGACTCGTATGTTGCTGTAAATAACTATGCTTTAAAATGCATAAGAAAAATCTTACTGTAGCATTGGTGCAAACACATCACATGACCATGCATTATTCATTATTATACCATGGACATTTTATTTATTTATTTGTTTTTGGTAACCGGGTGGGTGCACTAGGCATAGAGATGCCTATTTTCAGACATGACCCAGGATGATACAAGTCAAATACAAAAACAAATAACAATGTGATGCAGCACATAGAATAGGTCATACAATGCAAAGGTAGTCAGAAAAATACAAACAATTTGCAAGACTATATAATATAAGGTCTGACAAAGTAAATAATATGAACAAAATACAGGGATCTTCCGAAAATGAGACAAGTACAGAAATTTGTACCAGTCAGTGTTATGGACAGTGTACAGTCAGTAAGTGCCATTAGCAAGGCAGATAAACATAGTAGAAAAATAAAGGGGAGGAGGAGGAAGGGAGGGTATAGAGGAAGGAGAGGTAGGTAAGAGTATGTACAGGAAGGGTGGAAGTAGAGTAAGATAGAGCAAAAGTGAGAGATGAGCTTAAGGTGGATGGAAGCAGGTACAAGGACTTGATGCAAGTAGATGTTCACAGTGGAGCTTCTTAAAGCCAGCATGTGTAGGGGCAAGACGAACAGCTTGATGGATAGTATTCCAATACTTAGGGGCAGCATAGGAGTAGGCTCATGCACCCATTGGGGTCTTGCCCCATGTGATGTAAAGAGGGGTTTAGTCATTTGAATGAAGCCCATAGGAGGGGGTTTGAGAGTGTAGTAATGAGGTGAGAGATTGAGGGAGGCCTGATTTTATTATACAATCTATTAAAGCGCCATAGGATAGGAGGCGGTGATTAGCAGGACTAGGCCAATTTAGATCAGCATAGAGCTGACAGTGATGTTTGTACCGAGGAGAGGCAGAAGCATAACAGCAAATGTTATTATAGGTAGTGTCCCATGTATGGAGGGAGGTCTTAGTTGCACCTAGGTAGGTAACAGAGCCATAGGCCAATGATGGGAGAAGAAAGCCTTGTGCCACAGCAAGCCTGGCCAATGGAGTGAGGGCATAGCTAGTGCGGTAGGCTCCTCCGAGTTTTGAATTAACAGATTTGCAAGTAGCAGTGATGTGGGGCTCGAACTCCAAGGATTCATCAAGAAGAATACCCAGGTGTTTGAAGGAACTAGTGCTAACTAACAGGAATTGTCAGCACAGGATATTTTGAAGGATTTTTGGTTCACTTTTAGTCTACCTGGAGAGCCAAAGAGCATAGAATGAGTTTTACTTACATTAAGAACAAGGTGATTTACAGTTAGCCAGGATTGTATGTTTAGAAAGTCTGAAGATAGGGAGTTGTTTATGTCCAATACATTACTGGCACTGTGGTAGAGGACAACGTCATCTGCGTAGAGCAAGGCAGAGCAGGTAGGTGCCTGGGATGGAAGGTCATTTATAACAATTGTGAAAAGTAGGTGGCCCTGTGGGACGCCAACATGTATGGATGACAGATCAGACATTGCCGAGTTAAAAGCTACAGCCTGCCATCAATTAGACAGATAGCTGTAGAACCAGTTCACCGATTCAGCTGAAAAACCAAGGGAGAGGAGTTTTGTACGGAGAAGGGTATGGTTAACCAGGTCAAATGCCTTGGTTAGATCGATGAAGATGGCACCTGTCAAGAGACCAGAATCTATGGCAGCATAAATGTCATTAGTAAGTTTTAGGAAGGCAGTAGAAGCACTGTGGCCTTTTCGGGAAACCATGCTGGGAAACAGAGAGGAGGTTGTGTTTCCATAGATACTCTATGGTTTGATTTGCCACTAATTTTTCTAAGATTTTACTGAGCACAGAGAGGATAGCAATGGGTCGATAATTAGTCATATCTTTAGGATCACCTTTTTAAGGATGGGGGTTATTCTAGCTATCTTCCCTATGTTGGGAACTACACCATGACATAGCGACAGGTTAAAGATTTTAGTTAGGTGGGGAGGCTATGAGAGGGGGCAGCAGCTTTCAGGAGCCTGGGTTCCTAACTGTCAGCACCAGAGCTAGTAGTGTCTGAGATAGTGAGTAGCAGCTTAAGGACTTCAGCTCTAGTGATGGTCCGAGATCTGAAAAGTGGAAGAGAGAGCATTGGTTCAGCAGCCACAGGAGTGGAAGTAGGGTGGCCTGTAGGGAATGAACCAAGTAGCAAGATAGATCTGAGAAATGACAGTTAAAAGAGTTGGCAATAGTCACTGGGTTGTTACAATGTACGCCGTTTAGTACCATGTCATTTGAGGTGGTTGATTTATTAGTTCCAAGGAGAGTTTTAATGACAGACCAGAATTTCTTCAAGTCTCCTCCAGCTTTTATTAGTAAATCTTTACAGAAGGAGCTTTTAGCTAGACGAGTATTCCTTTTGCAGGAGTTTCTCAGGGCTCTGTAGTGATTGTAATCAGCCTGCAGCCCTGAGGCCTTGAAACGCTGCCAAATTTAATAAGTGAACAGCCAATGAAATCATCAGACTGGCAGTTTACCGCCAGTGTAAATCCTTTGATAATCAACGGCTGTTGATGAGGATACAATCCAAGGAATCATCTGCAGCACAGGAATAAATAGAATAAAAATAAAAAAACAAAACAACCTCTTTCATATTTGTATTTTATTATAGTAAAAAAATTAACCTTGGTATAATCGCAATAAGTCACTCAGAGGATGTGGGTTATCGGGGATTTACCACAACGGGCGAGGATGTACCCACTCGGCTGCACCTCATGGGCAAACCACTCCAGCCGTGGTAAATCCCCCCGATAACCCACACCCCCTCGTGGCTTGCTGCTTAAATAACCGCATGCCTGCACCTTTTCATGTGTCTCTCCCCATTATTATTGCACTGATTTGTGTGATACACTTCAGGGTGTGCTGTCATTGTCTGATATACACACTTCTTGGGGTGGTTAAAGGCACTCAGCTTTGCCTCATGCCTAACAACACACTTGAGGCACGTGGATTTCAGAGTGCGACTGCACATTCTGTTGTGTTATCGCTTACATGTTATTGTACAATAGAGCATCATATACAAATTAATATATTCAACTCCCTATATACTGTGGGAAGCAGCTACACATGCCAGCGTTTGCTCCGTACTGTGTTAACAGGCTGATATGATCTGCCATTCCAAAACATTTAATAAAAATACAACTCCTACACATAAATGGTGGCATTATGGATGTTTTAAATTATTCCACTGAAATACATTAGGAGTTTTCTTGAATAAGTGGGCATCCTTATCTAGGAAAATGGTTCATTTTAAAGAGAAAACTGTGGTGACACAGCAACCTAGAAAACAAGATGCTGGTTCAGTATCACTTGCCAAATAGGGAGCATTTCATGACCCAGGAGGTACAGTTATGCATACCTTTCAACTTTTTTTCTATGAAATGTGGGGCACCCATACCAACATGGAGGAATTGAGATCTGGCTTCAGATTTGTACTCCGCTCTTTCTAACAGCACATTCATAGCTAGTGAACTTCTGTTTATTAAGGTAAGGCTCTGGGGCTGGCATCTCTCTCAAGAGTCATGAAAATCCAGACTGAGCATTTTGTTAGAACCTTTTACTGTAACACTCAGTTTTACTTGGCTCACGAGAGCAGCCCAATATGGCTATGTAGCAGGGAAAATCATTACAATTTTTTTCTGACCAGCTGCTACTGTTTTCTGGGGGGAAGTAAAATCCTTATCAGCATAATGTGAAAACCGTACAGTATTGTGTTTATTCCACTTTCCCCCCAGAGGACAAGGCCTGCAAATGAAGTGGGAAGGTTCGGAGTTAGAAGCTGGAGCTGCAGACCACCTTTAACATAATCTCTCTTAATTAAGTTACTCTTTGACAGCTTTCCCAGACACAAACAGAAGGAAGTTATCAGTTCATTAGGCGATTTCTGTTTACCAGTGCTAACCTGAAAGATGATACCTGGCTGTTTTTCATACATGTCTATGTATGAAACTGGATTAAACCAGGAATAATAAAGCGATTTAAAAAAAAAGGTAAGTGAAACTCAACAAGCCATATGGTTTTTAGTTGAGAGAGGGCATGGACTGCAAGATGACTAATTCCAGTGAGTTATTAAAAATGTAACACTAGCTTTTATGATCAAAATCTGCACCACCAGGGGGGCTTTAGAGTAAAATATGCAAAAAGCTGATGCAAAAAAGATCTGCAACTGCTTTTAGGAGAAACAGAAAATGTGTTTTATTTTAGTCTTACTGTAGATAGGATCCTCAAAGTGCCAGCATAATCAAAGGGCTGACTATCCAAGACCAAAATGAAACATGTATTTTTAAACACCGGTGACAAACCTATTTAGCCAGGGGTAACATGAACTCAAAATTAAACAGAATTCTAAGCCAGACAATTGGCACAGGGGCAGGGCTACCACTCGAAACGCCAAAGACCCAGCTTTGGGAACATGCCTGGAACGTCAGAGGCCAGACGGGGGAGAACATTCAAGCATCCTAGAGGATGCTGTCCTCCGGGGAGGGGGCAGCTGACTCCATGGTGATACTACCTCCTGGGTGACCACAGGTGACAGTGCAGTTGGGAGCAGTTTCATGGCAGGGGACACCAGCTAGTGGCAGTGCTCCATGCTTGCGTGCACGTGATCCTAAGCCACCAGTGTCTTAAGGGCAAGGGGACTGAAAAAACAGAAAATACTCCAACCATGGCAGAATACATTCCACCCTCTCGCAGCCCCCATACCGATGACTTGGCCCCTCCTCCAAGCTGATCTTGACCACAGCAGAGGCTGCAGAGCCCCGCCGCCCCCACCGTGGGGGAAGGGGACATATCATGGGGAAATGGAGTTGAGGATAAGTCTGTGAGAATCTGGGTGATGGGGGTGGGGAGGCCAGCATGAAGGGGGCATTGTTGGAGACAGGGGGCACAAAGGGAAAAAGTAAAAAAAAAATTATTAAAATAATAATATCCCAGTGCTCCCTCTAATCCAAATGTCCTGTGTCTTGACATCCTGCCAAGTTCTGCTCATAACTCAGCTGAGGGAGGCGGGCAGCAGAGTGGAGTGCTGCAGTACAGTCGTCCACCTCTCCCAGAAGTGGAATGAAGATCAGCTCCATGCTGCACCCACTCTCCACCAGCACAGGTCTCCCAAAGTGGTGGACATTCATTTTATTTTTATAAATATATTTTTTGAACTATTTTTTCCCCATTTCTCCCTCCCCCAGATCGGGGACACCATAGGTATACCCTTCAACTTTAGCCTTCACAGCCGAAAGCAATGCCACCCCATGGTCACACAGCAAGGGGTGCACCACAAACCTCACATGAAGCAACAGCCCTACAATACTTTTTGTGACATGACCAGACCCCAGCTGGCCCAAGTGTGGGATGCTGGAGCTTGCATGTGAACCACCATCTTTGTGCCTTCTGGATAGGCCACTTGACCAGCCTGTAAACTGTGCATTTAAAACGAAGAAAAATACAACCACAATTTAGTTAACTAAAAAGGAAAATGCCACGTTATCCCCGGAGATTAGGCCAATTATGGGGATGAAGCACAGGGGAGTGGTAGAAGTTCTGGCAGCTGGAACATCAGTGTGGTGTTGGGGCAGGAATGGAGGACAGGACTGAAGATACACAGGGCCTCCACTGGAAATTAAAAACAACTGGGTAAATAAAAAATTCTACCCTTTACTGTTTTTTCGTCCTCCCTGCATATTCATCGGGGGAAGTGGTTATTTTTCCATACCTGCTGGCACCTGATTTACAATATAAATGGAAAGACAGGGTGGGGCATACCCAGCTGTTTGAGCTGGTGAGTACAAGCAGAAACAGAGAGCATGCAGTCAAACTGGGGCACAAAGCGAAATTTTGAGGGCTTGTCCAACCACAGCCATAGCTGAAGTCGCACTTGTCCATTGTCGTTTACAGTGAAATTAGTTCTGACTGTGTACTTGCCCTTCAATGAAGCTTACTTGTACTGGACAGTGGGCAACAGAATGTGTACAGCGCTATGGGGAAAAATAGCTGGCCTGGTGAGCTGGGTAAAGATGGCACCATGCTGGCTTTCAGAGCAGGACGAGACAGATCCCTGAGGGAGGATACTGTAGCACTGAGGGATATACAGCATGAGCGGGAGTAACACTGCACCAGTTAAGCTTGGAGTTGTGTCACAGAATCTGTCGGCAGAAAAGGACCACTTGGCCCATCCAGTCTGCCCAGGTGAGTTTCAGTATTCAAACTGGGATACAGTCACTTTGCAGCCAAAATGGACTAGAAGTCAGTTCTACTACCATGATACTATGTTGCTTCTTTATACAATGGGTACGAGAAACCAAGACCTAATTATGGTGAGCTAAGCATGTGTTATTCCAGCACAACAGGGCAGGTCAGAAATACTTTAATTCTGAACTTAATTTCTCAGTTTTTTAAACAAAAATCAGAGGAGGCATGTTATACTTGCAATAAGGCACTCAGGGTGTGCATAATTACGGACATCTGTGGTACATTGCCTCTTGTAACATGGCACAAATATGAAGACTTGAGGGAGGAAAGATGATAGGTCTAACAGGGTCAGGTGTCATAAGAGCAACACGGCATTATGGCACGATAATGCCGTGTTGGTTTAGAACGCTTAGACTAATAATGCCCTGTTCAGAGCGTGAACACGCTCACCAAAGTAGGGAAGCAGTGAATGTGTTAGAAATATGTCCACCAATAGGTGGCACGAGTAACACAGCCGGTAAGGGTATCGGCAGGGGGAAAGAGGGACAGCAGAAATGGCTGTGTCGGTGCAGGCACCATAGAATACGGGAAAGAGCAGACAATGGGGAACTGTGCAGTGTTGGAGGTAGTGAGCGAGTGAGGGCATATAATGGAAGTCACTGAGGGATGGAAAAGACCACATGAAAGCAGAGGTGAGTAAGAGATCCACGGTAGCGAGACGCGAAGCTCTGAACAGTTGACAAAGCACCACCTGTAGGTCGGACGCACGAAGGACAGGTGAGGGAAAATTAGCTGTGTAGGAAAGCGTGTGAAGAGGGAAATAGTGGACAGAGTAATGGGAGGGAGAAAAGAAGTGTAGAAGGACAAACCGCGCGTGCAGAATGGAGCGAGGCACAGAACGGTAGTGGCAGGAGATGTGATGGCTAACAGAAGGCATGTGGACAAATGCACGAAGAGCGAAATGGAAGAGAACTGCTGTGCTGCTTTGAAAGCGTCACCTATTGGTGATAATCGACAGCTGAACAGGGAGCGGAGAAGACAACTGTCAGGTTTGGGAGACTATCAAGATATGCACGGACATATTGCCCAGCATGCACTAGAGCACGCATGAAGAAAACAAACGAGGGTAGACAACTGGAGTAAGCAGCAGAAGTACGAAAATCGCAGGTGCAAACAGAGCTGCACGCGAACAGTGAAACATCAATCAGAGTTCAAACAGCAAAAAAAAGTAGTCACCACTATATTACTCATAGAAACATAGACTTTGACGGCAGATAAGGACCACTTGGCCCACCCAGTCTGCCCATTTCCCTACCTATTGGATAAGCTGCAAATTCTAGTTAACCAACAGCCTACTTCCTGCAACCCCCCACTATAACTGCCTTATGTCTGTCCCATGCATGTTTGCATTCCCCCCTGTTTTAGACCCCACAACCTCTCCAGGAAGGCGGTTCTATGCGCCCACCACTCTCTGTGAAAAGAATTTCACATTACCCCTGAGCCGCCCCCTCCAACTTTAAATTGTGCCCCTTGTTCTTACACATCTCTTTTCTGAAAGATGCTACCTCCTGGACTTTGTTGATTCCTTGAAGGCACTTAAAAGTTTCTATCATGTCCCCCCTGTCCCTCCTTTCATCAAGGGTATACATATTAAGCTCTCTCAGTCTCTCTCCATATGGTTTCTGATGTAGACCCTGCACCATTTTAGTTGCCCTCCTCTGGACTGCTTCCATCCTGTCTATGTCCTTGCGTAGATGAGGTCTCCAAAATTGCACGCAGTACTGCAGATGGGGTCTCACCAACTGTCTGTACAGAGGGATAACCACTTCCCTTTTTCTACTTGTGATGCCTCTCCCTATGCATCCCAGTATTCCCCTGGCTCTCCTTACTGACTTCTCACATTGCTTACCCACCTTTAGGTCATCTGATATGACTACACCAAGAGCCCTTTCCATTATTGTTGTCGTTAGTACCTCCCCCCTGCTATTGTGTACTCTTCTCCTGGATTTTTATTTCCCAGGTGCATTACTTTGCACTTCTTTGCATTTAATCTAAGTTGCCACATGTCTGACCATTCCTCCAACCTTGCCAAGTCCCTTCTCATCCTTTCTACCCCCCCCCTTGTGTATCAACTCTGTTACAGATCTTTGTGTCATCCGCAAAGAGGCATACCTTTCCTTCCAGATGAAGGTGGCATCTCGCACTCGGCCTCGGGCCACAATGGTCCCAACCATGCATTAACTCCCCATTAGATGCCACCTTCATCGGGGATTAATGCTTACTCGAGGTGGGGCGATCAACATGCACGCGCACGGATGCAGCAGCAGAAAGGCAGGAAAAGTAAGAAGAAATGTACCATAATTGGAAGCGCTACATAAGTGTTTTGGGTGATTACTGTTGAACAGCACAGAAAAGACCATCTGAGAAGTAGTGCAGTCGCAGGTGCCATGTTACAAGTGCATTAATCCCCGATGAAGGTGACATCTAATGGGGGAGTTAATGCATGGTTGGACCATTGTACGCACTTGGCCTCGGGCCACAATGGTCCCAACCATGCATTAACGCCCCATTAGATGCCACCTTCATCAGAGATTAATGCTTACATGTCTTACTTTCTGAGGTGTGCCATAACCCATAATAATACACAGCCTGGAGTGCTTTATGGCTTAATTAATCTAAAAGGAACCCAATCTGCAATTCTCCAGACAAGTGCCACATAAATCAACTTGAACCAAGCTACTAATAAATGGACTGATGGGCACAGTGATGGCATAATATTCCTTCTAATTTGAGACTGGGGCAATAAAACAGTGTAAGAAAGTTTAGTTGGTGACACCTGCTGTCCAAGAATGAGCAACTTAATGCAATGGTAGATTCAATGGTCAAAATTCCCATTAGCCAGGAGGGTTAAAGACTGGGAAAAATAACCCCCCAATACAGCCCCTTCACTGGACTCACCTTTGTACTTACTAAAATACTGCCTCCACCAATTAATTAATTTCAAAGGTTTCAACAGGAGAGACATACTGAACTGAGTAGCAGCTTGTTTCCAGATGCATCTTGGGGGAAGGGGTAACATGAGGCAAAGTAAAACAGATAAACATATTTACAGCAGGAAGAGAGTCAGAATTTACACAACGATACAGTCAACAACAACTGGCAATTTAATATATACTGCATACATTTGGCCTGGATAAAGCAGAGGATACAAAACTAAATGTAACATTGAACTATGCAGGTAGGGGAAGGTGGGTGGAGGTAGGTGGGGGGACTAATGCAAGGTAAAGGGGAGAGAGTAGTCAATGATGGCGATGGTGGGAGAAACAGCTGAGTAGGGGAACAGAGGTGGAGATCAGGAACATTTGCAGGAGGGAGAGCTGAAGTCACGGAGAGAGAGAGAGAGAGAGAGAGAGCCGCGAAGGGAAGAGGCAGAGCGGATGGATGGGGGAGAGAGTTCCATAGTTTAGGGAAGCGGCAGGAGAAAGCAGCATGGCCAGCTGAGGACAAGCTTGAAGAGAGTGCTAGGGAGCAAAAACAAGAGTTGTGAAGGCTGTAGGAGGAAGGGGGTGAAGAGGAGAGGTAAGAGGGTAGACAGCATAGCTAACACTTAGCAATAAAGGAGAAGCAATGAGCTAAGCACCTGGCTTCGAGGGAGGGAAGGGAGAAGGAGGTGTAGAGGGAGCATTGGTGGGTGCGGGGCAGACAGTCCAGGGCAAAGCAGCAGCAGGAGTGGTAGAGGGGATCCAGTCTGGTTAAAGTGGACTTAGGAGCAGCATTGTAGACAGTGTCTCCATATTCAAAAATAGGGATGATCATTTTCTGGAGGATGGCTCTGCAAGCCAGCAGGGGATGCACCCATGATTTCTGTATATCGTACCTAATTTTGGGTGCGTTTTTTTGTGGAAGGCATCCACATGCCCAGAAAAGTCAAGGTGATGGTCCAGCCAAGCCCCAAGGTACTTGAAGAGGTGACATCCTCTATGGAGGACCAATCTAGGGTGTGATTGGGGGGGAGGGGCAGTAAGCCTGGAGAGCTTTTACCTGGTTCCAAAGGTCATGGAGACCATTTTTTCTGGCACTGAAGAACAGCTGATTTGATCAGAACCAGTGCTGAATGCTGTTAAAGTCCAGCTGAAGCCTAGTCATCAAATCGGGGGTGAGGAGCCGGAGGAAAAAACAACTGTATTGTCTGCATACTTATGGATGGACGCAGAGGTACAGACAGCAGGGAGGTTGTTAAGGAAAACTAAAAATAGTATGTGGGCCAAGGTAAGATCCTTGGGAGACTCTAGTGCTGATATGGAGGGAGGGGAGACAGGGAATCGCCAATTCTAACCGATTGAGTCCTACTCACAAGGAAGGAGTGGAACCAATTAGTAGTGGAGACGGGAGAGTCCCACAGCTGCAAGCATATCAAGGAGGAGGGGGTGGGCTTTGGTGTCAAAAGCTTTGGCCAAGCCAAGAAAGATAGCAGAGGTGATCTGGCCCTGATCCATGCCTGAGAGAATGGAGTCAGTAAACTGGAGGAGGGAGGAAGGAAGGAAGGAAGGAGGGAGTGGAGTGGGATTTCTGGAAACCAGACTGGAAAGGGGTGATGAATGAGGACAAATCAAGGAAGGAGACAGCTGAGAGAACACTAAAAGTGTTCTTGCAGTTAAGCAAAGGAAAGAAGCAGGGAAACAGGGTATTAACTGCCAGGAATGGAGGAGTTGCCATCTTTGGGAAGAGGTATGACTGTGGCATGTGTCCAAGCCTCAGGGACAGAGGCGAGGGAGGAGAGAGATTTAGAAGGGAGTTGACTGGAAGACAGATGGCAAGCTCAGAGAGATGGAAGAGTTAATGGTCAAGCCCATCAGGGCTCTTGCCCTTGAGAGGGTTGAGAGCTAGGAGAGCCTTGAGGGTGTCTGACTGTGAAATAGAACAGAAGGAGAAAGGAGGCGACTGGGTGGACGGATGAGGGGGTGGGAGGAGGGGAAGGAGGAGAGGAGGGATTAGGTGCAGAAGGTGAAGAAAGCCTTGAACACAGCAGCAACAGAAGGGGGTGCAGAAATGGTGGTCTCTCTCACCTTAAGGACTGGGACGGAGGACTGGGCTGGGGGTGAGAAGAGAGCATGGATGACCTTCCAAAACTTGGAGGGGTGATTAATGTTGTTTAGGAAGGTGTTGGAAAAGTGTTCAGCCTTAGCGAGTTTGGTGGCTTAATATGCAGTACAAACCACAAGACTAGTTCAAGGAAATCTGTACTGGCCCTATATAAAAATCTACCCACATAACGACACAGCATCTCTCTCTCTCTCTCTCTAGCACAACTGAAAAAGGCACTGATTGACTGGGAGAGGGCGATAAAAGCAGGGCAGCAGCTGGTACTGCCATCAAAAGCATATCATAGAAGAGTGCAGCAGAAAGACGGTGGTCTTAGTGTGTAATGGAGCATGTCAGGGAATTCCATATTAAGCAGAGGAGTGGAATACAACAGAAAGCCAGTGATTGTAGTGTGTAATGGAATGGGTCCAGGGATTTCATATTAAGCAGAGGAGCAGAGTGCAGCAGAAAGTCGGTGGTTTTCGTGCGCATGATGGAGTGAGTTGGGGATTCCATATTAAGCAGAGGAGCAGAGTGCAGAAGAAAGTCGGTGGTCAAAGTGTGTCCAAGGATTCCATATTAAGCAGAAGAGCAAAATGAAGCAGAAAGTCAGTGGTTTTTGTGTACAATATAATGCAGCATATCTGGGGATTCCATATTAAGCAGAGGAGTGGAGTGCAGCAGAAAGCCGGTGGTTGTAGCATGTAATAGAGTAGGTCCAGGAAGTCCATATTAAGCACTGGAGTGGTGTGCAAATGAAAGCCAGTGGTCAGTGTGCAACGGAATGCCTCTGGGGATTCCATATTAAGCAGAGTGCAGAAGAAAGCCAATGGTCTTAGCATGTGATGAAGCGGGTCTGGGGATTCCATACTAAGCAGAGGAGTGGAATGCAGAAGAAAGTCAATGGTCACAGTGTGCAATGGAGTGGGTCTGGGGATTGTATAGTAAGTAGAGAAGCAGAGTGAAGCAGAAAGCCAGTGGTCATAGTGTGCTATGAAGTGTGTCAGGGAACTCCATATTAGGCAGATTAATGGTGTGCAACAGAAAGCTGGTAGTCAAAGTGTGTAATGCAATGGGTCCGGTGATTCCACATTGAGCAGAGTGCAGAAGAAAGCTGGTGATCTTAGCATGTGCAGAGGAGCAGAGTGCAAATGAAAGCTAGTGGTCAGTGTGCAATGGAGTGCCTCTGGGGATTCCATATAAAGCAGAGTGCAGCAGTAAGCTGGTGGTCTTAGTGCGTGATGGAGAGGGTTCGTGGATTCCATATTAAACAGCAGAGGAGTGGAGTGCAGCAGAAAGCTGGTGGTCATAGTGTGTAATTGAGTGAGTCTGGGGATTTCATATTAAACAACAAACAAAAAACCATGGCACTAGGATATAGTGCAAACAAAGTGTTTATTTATAAACACATACATATATAACAGTGCCTGGCCGTGCTGTGCATATAGCTGCAAAGAAGAAATAAAGAGCCAGCTGGTGTAGACCCGACCTGGTTTTGCCCGTGTGAGCTTTCTCAAGGGACAAGGAAACAGTTCATAGGAGTATCCTTAAGTAGTGTTTCCGCAGTCATCACATGAGCACAGTGTGCAAACTCTTAAAGGTGCAGTATTGCTTTAAATAGAAAGTGATGCCAAGTACATTAGTGAAAACTATATAACTTACATACTTACTGTTGTCTGTCTGTCTGCTTTTTAAAGTTCATTTGGGTAAAAACCTGTATCAAGTTAAAAAAACATATTACATAGAAATATGTTAATATAAATACTGAAATATACATTAACCCTATGAAAATCAATCACCGTGACTAAACAGTAGGTACTAGAATCCATCATAATCATACACAAAGTTACACCTGGATTAGTTTCATCAGAAGTCAGAGGTAATAATTAAAAAAGGCAGTTACTGTGAGGCTAACCTTGTGAGTAAAGAAGTTGCCGCCCCCTTCTGGCCAGCCATTCTCTTCCACTCTTAAGATCATGTGAGAGCACAGGTAAAGACAATAGCCATACAGGGGTGGAACCTACAAGGTCAAGAGAGGTCATCTCTATTGACCAAGATGGCGACCATGCTGGGTCCGCCTTTAATACAGCTGAGTAGCATGTTTGATTTAATTTGTTTTATAGTGCTCTTATAATGGTTTTTAAACTATTTTATTTTGATTTTGATTTGTGGCTAAAACATCAGTAGCGGGAACTGTGAAGTAGCGATCGGCTTTGTTTAACTCCAACCGCTGCTTCTGTAAATCGTTACCTACCCAAAGCGGTTATCGGTTGGGACTGCCTTGCATTTTAGTGCCAGCATCCGTCTGGCACAGCGTGCAGGATTCTGAATTGTGGTGCTTGTGTAGCACCAAAGAAGTTTTGGCATTGAACTGTCTGGGGAACCGCTGCCGTTTTACCTCATACAGGTGACTGTCTGCCAGGTGGTACTGCGTGCAGGATTCTGGATTGTGGTGCCTGTGTAGCACCGAAGAAGTTTTTGGTGTTAAACTGTCTTGGGATTCGCCGCCTAGCACATATGGGTGACCAGCTCCCGTGTGGAGTGATTTGGGAAGACAACGATTGAGTTTGGAAGTGCTGACTGTATTGTCCCTATGGAGCCTTGTTCCTGCATGGTGCTGATTTGGTGAGACTGTTACGGCTGAGACGGAGAGTTGTGATCTTGCTCTGGGAACCTTTCTGATATTTGGGAGGAAGACTGAATTATAGCGGTCGAGAAGGGGGGGTTAGCTGGACCGATTGATCCTGAGGTGGGTATAAAGGGCAGACATTCTCTCTTGGGGGGGGGCTCAGGGGTGCTAACCGGAGGGTGTGCACTACCCAAACTCCTGGAGTGGTGGAGGGCTGCATGACAAGGGTCAGGCTGCTCACGCTACTTAAGTGGAGAGAACTGAAACACAGAAGTTGATGGCAGATAAGGACCGCAAGATCCATCCAGTCTGCCCATTTTTTCTACCTTATGAATGTGTCACTGGCCTTTACTCGGTCAATGGCCTATCCATACATACTCATCTGTATTGCTCCCTTATGCCTATCCCATGCCTGTTTGAAACCATGCACTGTATTCATATCCACCACTTCCTGAGGCAGGCCATTCCATGCATCTACCACCCTTTGTGAAAAATAACTTCCTCACATTACCCCTTAATCGGCCTCCCTCTAATCTCATGCTGTGTCCTCTTGTCCTGCTATTCTCCAGTACTGCACACGGTACTCCAGATGGGGCCTAACCAGTGTCTTGTAAACAGGGATTATTACCTCCCTCTTATGACTTGTGATACCCCTACTAATACACCCCAACATCCCTCTGGCCTTACCTATTGCTTTAGTGGTCTGCTTGGATGATTTCAGGTCATCGGTGATGATGATGCCCAAGTCTCTTTCTTCCCATGTGACTGCCAGCAACTCCCCTCCCAGTCTTTAGGTGGCTTCAGGGTTTCTCTTCCCTATGTGCATGATCTTGCACTTTTTGTGTTAAACCCCAGTTGCCACTCTTCCAACCTTTTTGCCAGTTTATCCAGATCTGTTCTCGTTCTGCCCAACCCATCTGGATCATCTACTCTGTTGCAGATCTTGGTGTCATCTGCAAACAGACAAATCTTACTCTCCAGTCCATCTGCAATGTCACTGATGAAGATACTGAAGAGGACTGGCCCCAGGACTGATCCCTGAGGTACCCCACTTATGACTTCCATCTCTTCTGACTGTATACCATTTACCACCACTCTCTGTTTTCTGCCCGCCAACCAGTTTGCCACCCAGTTGCCCAACATCTGACCCACCCCAAGCCTCCCAGCTTATTAATCAATCTTCCATGTGGAACAGTATCAAAAGCTTTGCTGAAGTCAAGGTAGGCGACATCAACCGCTCCCCCTTGGTCCACCACTCTGGTTACCCAGTCAAAGAAATCTATGAGATTAGTTTAACAGAAGCTTCCTGTTGTAAACCCATGCTGTCTTGGATCCTGTGCTCCTGTGGATTCCAGGTGTTGCACTATCCTTTCCTTAAGGTGTGCCTCCATAATCTTGCCCACTACTGAGGTAAGACTGACTGGTCTGTAGTTCCCTGCCTCCTCCCTGCTACCACTCTTGCGTAGCGGGATCACATGAGCCCTTCTCCAGTCTTCTGGGACCTCTCCTGTGCTTAGAGACTCACTAAACAGTTCTGATAATGGCTCTGCTAATTCCACCCTTAGCTCCTTTAGTACTCTGGGATGTATGCCATCAGGTCCCATTGCCTTGTGGTACTCTGAGGCCTTCCTCGGGGTTGATTCGGGGCCTGGCAATGTGATCCATCGGAGGACCTTGCTGGAAAAATTGGTGTTATCAGAATCTCATCAAAGCGGAGCAGTGTTGGCTGTGGACTCCTTTGACTTTTCAGCTGGCTACCAAGGATTATTTATCTCATATTTTGGACAGGCAGTGAGAGCCTATTTTGCAGTGAATATAGTATATAATCTGTTTTAAATGTGGCAGTGAGAGGGTCACATTTTGGCCTAAATTTATTGCTAGGGGGTGGTGAGAGTCCCCCTGCAAAAATCCTTAACTTGCGGACATTATTTAATCTTTAAATTACAGTTGGAGAGTCTATGCAAGACATCAATTAACATAAATGCACTCCCTATTACTGTTTTGGTTAAGTTTTTTTAAGTTTAGTATTTGGCGGTGGAATAATTTATGTAGCTGGGGGTATTTAGGGATACCTTAAATAAGGGTCAGAGAGATTGTCTGATTATTTTAGTGGAGTGATTGTTATTTTTAGACAGCTGCTGAATGAGAAATTTTGGCACGACGTGCAGGCAGAGGGCCTCGATGGGCGGGTACTACTCTCCCACTGAGCTCTGAGCCCTCCGCCCCTTTGATTGCCCCCCGCTGTCGGTTGTGGTTTATGGGCATTGTTGCGCCTTGGGGACAGCAAGGAGGCGTCAGAGGGGTGATAGGGGGACTGGCAGGGGGAATGGAGCGGAGTGGGGCAAATTGGGGTCGTGGGGTGTAGGCCCTGGGGCGAAATGGGCTCAGAACAGGGGGTTTCCCTGCCTGGTGCCCATACCCAAGGGCTCCACCTTTGGTGAGCAGGCAGCGCAAGCAACCTTGGCTGCTCATCCAACTCGGGCGGTGTTATGCAATGCCAGGTCAATTCGGAACAAGACAGCAGTAATTGCTGATCTTGTTGGGTCATCTGACCTGGGTTGTATCACCAAGACCTGGCTGGATGAGAATGCTGGTCCCATTCTGGAGTCAGCAGTTTGGGCCAGGTACTTGGTGATACACCACCTGAGACTGGATCATAGAGGCGGGGGGGGGGGGTAGCCATCTGTTTCAAGATGGAGCTGGGCCTTGTAGATGTGCCAGTCGGAATCACTGGATCCTTTGAATGTATCATGAGCACAGGTGTGGGCTGTAGGATACTTCTCAGCTATCATCCACCCGGTGATGGGAAGGATTTCCTACAGGAAGTTGCGGACTTCATTGTTGAGATGGTGTTGGAGGCCCCCAGGTGGTTGGTACTGGGGGACTTCAATGCCTGGGTCAACAATGAACTCTTGCGTTTTGAACAAGACGTCCTCCAACTGATGGTTTTATTGGGCTTCACATAGGTGATTACCTCTGCGACCCACATACAGGGTCATTTGTTCAACCTAGTTTATCTGCTGGGGATGGAGATCTCAGACGTGGTGGTGGAGCCCGTTGGATGGTTCGATCATCACACTGTAGGGTTCAACTTTGCTGCCCCCTAAATAGACCAGCTTCTATGGATATGGTCAGATACTGCCCTTTGCAGGGTTTGACCCCTGAAGGTCTTATGGTGGTATTGGACCTATCGGGGAGTTCCAATGTGAGCATGGATCCAGAGGGTCTTCTGCTAACCTATAATAAGATGGTAGGGGCAGCTCTGGATTCTATTGCTCCTGTCCGCATTCGCCCCCTCTCCCTCTGCTCTCGGTTCCCCTGGTTTGATGGGTCTCTGAGGGAGTTGAGGAGAGTAGGGAGAAGGTTGGAGTGATGCTGGCAGAAATTGGCCCTGGATGGAGACAGGCTTAGATTGATATCCCATTACAGGAACGGCAGAGTTCCTGTCCAGGGAGATTGCTGTTGCGAAGAACGGACCGGCTCAGCTCTTCTGTACTGTGGAAAGGTTGTGCAGTCCAACCTGTCTCCAGAAGTGGGGAGCTTTTTAGCAGAAGAAGTGTGATGAGTTTGCTCAATTCTTCGCTGATAAGGTTGACACCATCAGGTCCGAGATCCGAATAGCTCACTCAGATGGGCACAGCAGAGATCAGTACGAGGTTGCTAGCACCCGGTTTATCTGGTCAGATTTTGGCCAGCTGGCGACTGAAGATGTCATGAAGATGATCGGGGCTTGCGACCAACTTACTGTAGTTTGGACCCTGGTCCAACACGCCTCCTGGTGGGGTGCGTGAAGGAAATCGGACCAGTCCTTGCTGAGATAGTTAGATGTTCGTTAGAGACTGGGGTGTTTCCAGACACCCTGAAGGAGGCGGTGGTTCACCCCAACCTGAAAAAATCTTCTCTCCACCCTGTCTCGCAAACTACAGGCCTGTCTCTAACCTGCCTTTTGTGGGTAAGGTTATTGAGAATGTAGTCGTGTTGCAGCTCGAGGAGCATCAGACAACCCACGACATCTATGATCCTCTGCAGTCCAATTTCAGAAAGAGGCATAGTACTGAGACTGTGTTGGTTACAGTACTTGGGGATCTCCTAACAGTGAGAGATGGGAGGAGCCGTTCCATCTTGGTCCTCCTTGATCTCTCTGCAGCATTTGACACCATGGACCATGGGGTGTTGCTAGAGTGCCTGCGGCTATTCTGAAGACTATCTAGTACAGTCCTCAGATGGTTTCACTCATTCCTTACCGGCAGGTCACATAGAGTTGAGTTGGGAGTTTTCTCCTCAGCTTCTAGCTCCCTGCCTTGTGGGGTACTGCAGGGGTCTTTGCTTTCCTCTATGTTGTTTACGGTGCATATGCTGCTGTTAGGTGAGATCATTAGGCAGTACAGGTTGAGTTTTCACTGCTATGCAGATGATAGTTAACTGTACATGTCTTTGTACGTGAACAAGGTGATGTTGTTTCGGTCTTTAACAACTGCCTCTCTGTGATTCAGGACTGGATGAGTGCTAACTGGTTGAGACTGAATCTGGATAAGACTGAGGTGTTGGCTGTGGACCCAGGTCATCAGGTAGAGAGATTACTGACAGGGCAGCCATCTGGATTATAGCTGGGTGGCAACCAGCTGGTGACCTCTGACCAGATGCAGAACCTGGGCATTATGCTTGATAGCGTGCTGACGCTTAAGTCTCAGGTGTCGGCCATTGTCAAGACCTCATTTTACCATCTGAGGAATATTGCCCGGATAAAGCATCTGGTCCCACCTGATGACCTTTCTACCTTGGTCCATGAATTTGTGACCTTGCTCCTGGATTACTACAATGCCCTATACCTAGGGCTACCGGGGGTGGATCTTCACCGCCTGCAGCTGGTGCAGAATGTGGCTGCTAGGTTGTTGACTGGTGTATCAAGAGCTTGTCATGCACACCAGTGCTCTACGGACTGCACTGGCTGCCAGTGCGGTGGAGGATCACCTTCAAGGTCGAGTTACTGACCTATAAAGCCCTACACGGACAGGGACCACGCATGGGTAGCTATAAGGGTGTGCTCCACGCTCAGAGCACATTTGCCAACATCAGGAGCACATTTTTTAAACCTAAATTTAGTGTTGTCGTGCTCCTGCAAAGTACTAGGAGCATAGTCCATTTTGCATTATTGTACATGGCTCTGAGACTTAAGTACATGCCCCAGAATGACTTGTACTCATTTTAGTTCTAATAGAGCCATTCAAACCAACTATACCCAATCACCCCATCTTTCTTGTATGTTTTTCCTGACGTGAGCAGTATTAATATACGCATGTGCAGGGGGGGCCAGAGTCATATATTTTTTCAGTTAAAACTCTCGGAAGAGACGGATTCTGCTGTGACAGTGGATTAAGTTATGCTGGAAAAGCAGGTTTGCAGAGGCAGACATGCACAACTACTGCCAGCATAAGTCAAGGTTGTCTGTGGTGGTCAAAACAAGTGGCTGGCTGTGTGGGATGGAATGGGTGGTGGGGGTGCCACCGGGAGGAGCAGCCAAGTGTACCTGTATTTATAACCATTCATTAATGGATTTGAGAAGGGGTCATTCAGTGGAGGTCAGGAGTACTAACCCTGGCTTGGGCCTTTTTTTTTAGACTTTTGGGGCCGTGGTACAGGAGACGAAGACTGTAGATTTAGGGAAGGGGTCGCCGCCAAGCACATCAAGAGCTGCACTGGGCTTCAGTACTTGGCCATTCAAAACCAACTACCACAGCAGGCCTTGGATGCTCTCTCTCTCTCTCTCTTGACTTGCGACTTTTGGCTTAGAGATAAGTTGTCTCCAACCTCTCTCTGTGTGCTGGTGGCTGCTTAGGTTGGTCAGGAGTGGACATATGGGAAGGAGCAGAGGAAGTTGAGACTGAACTGAATAGTCCAGACTGGGCTATCCGCATAGGGTGATCAAAGGTTGAGGGTTGAAACTTGCATTGGCCCTCCATTAGCCACATGCTGAAAGTTTTTGAATTGGACCAATAACTTTTTTTTTTTAGCTGGGCCTCCTGACTTGTACTGAAGAAAAAAAACAACATTTAATTAAGTGCACCAGTTGGACTTGTGGAAAAGACTGGGACCAGTACTTTCCCAACCACTAGTTTGCTGCCTAGCAGGTGCAAGACAAAATATCGACCACTGAAGGTGCAGAACTGCAGAGGGATTGGTCTGCACTGCCACAGGCACTAGTTTGCCCATACTTTGACTGTGAAAGGCAGTATAGTAAGTCTGGTCAGATGCAGGTGGTACTCTTACGTGCAGTGGCCTCAAAGTAGTTTTACACATTACAAAAGCACAGTGATGCAGCAGAGACAAATGAGCAGACTTGGCCTCATCTCTCTAGGTTTCTTGGACTCTTCCTCTTCACTCAGAGGGTGAAAAAAGTCAGCTAAAGAAAAGTAATTCAATATAACCAGCTTTAGAATATACATACGACCATATCAAAATTGCCAAAAGAAAAAGGACGTACAGTCTAGCTAGTCTGCTTGTTTGCAGACTCCCCCCCAAGTAACTAATGCTAGATCCGACTCCCCCGAATCAATCTCTTCTTCCACTTCGATGCTCCCCCACCACCACCACCTTTCCCCATTTCATGTAATGTTCCCCTTTTAGCCTATCCCAGCTTCTCCTGAAGCTGTCTAAAGTCTTCAGGAAGACAACTTCCTCTGGCAACTTGTTCCATTTTGCCATCACCTTCTCAGTGAAAAAGTGTCTCCTCATTTCCCTCTTGAAGCATCCCCACACTAGTTTGAGACAGTGCCCCCTACCAGTCTTGTTCCAACTATGGTTGAATGGACCCTCAGAGTCACTTTGTTGAAACCCTTAAGGTATTTAAAGGTTTCGACCACATCAGCTCCATACTATGTAATGTAATATGGGACTGTAAATTATGAGTAGGTCCCACAGAACCTCCAGTAGTATCAAACAACTGATGATTTAATATCAGGAAATTGATAATAAATAAAAATGTAGGTAGGAGCACAATCATGGTCTGAAGGAGCACATATGTCATGGCACAAGTTCTGTGAAGTGTGCTCCTCTGCTTCGGAGGAGCACACCACAATAAATCCTTAACACTACCCCTGGGACCGCGGTACCTGCAAGATCTTCTTTGCCCCAACTGCCCTCTTTGTCCTCTCCGCTCTGCTGATGAGGGATTGCTAGAGATTCCCAGGGTCCATTTAACAACTTCAGATGCAAAATCATTTGCTTTTGCAGCTCGGACCCTGTGGAATTCTCTACCTCACTGGGTGAGGGAGTGCCCGTCTGTTGAGGCCTTCAAGTTTGCGCTGAAAATGAATTTATTTGAATTGGCATTTTAATGATACTTAGTCCTGCTGTTTATATATGTTTTATATGTGTGACTTGTTGAAATTGAAATGTTTTATCTGTATTTTTGTAAAACACTATGATCTATGTGTAACCCCCCCCCCCCCACAAATGGGGGTTCCCGAAAAGTCTTCCTTGAGCTTGCCTAAATGCTCACTGCCAGGCTGGTGTCCTGCATTTGAGCAGTTTAAATGTGATTGCCAGAGAGTGCCTGTATAGCCTCTGTGTACTGTCTCTTTAAGAGCTGCCTGGATTGCAGTCATAAGTAATCTGAGAGGGAGCTCTGTTGAAAGATGCAACTATTTGCTGAAAATCATTTAGAGTGATAATGATAATGTAGTTTGTCCAGGGCCCCTGGTGTTCTGCGGCAGAACTTTCTGATTTCTGCAGCAGGGCTCCTTGACTTCTGCGGCAGCATTTTCTGATTTCTGCGGCATTATTTATTCATTTCTCTGGCAGAATGCAGTCCTGTCATTGGCTAAATATGATGTGATGTCATCAATGACATCATATGCTGAGCATAGAGGAGGGGCTTTAGGATAAACAAGGTAGGAAAGAAAGCCTGACACTATGGAAAAACAGTATATTTATATGAAAATTCACCAAAAACAATGAATTCTGCGGCACTATATATATTCTGCGGCATGATGCAAATTCTGCGGCAAATTCTGCAACCGCAGAATTCCAGGGGCCTTGAGTTTGTCTAACCTGCCTTCTTTGCAGCAAGGACTGTTTTGTTTATCTCCATTATCTTGGTCCTGGACTGCTGAATTGGACCAATCAGTACTGGTTTGACCTAAAATGGAGCTGGACTACAGGAGCTGTCTGGAGTAAAAATCTGTGGGAATTGTTGTGTTGGGCTTTTGGCGCCTTTTTGCACCTGGAAGGGGGAGCCTTTGTTGTGAATGACAAACAGATCAGCCAACCAAACCTTTTGGATTCTGGGGAAAGTCCTAGGCTTGCTGGCAGTTGAGTCAGATCTAAGTTGGGAGCTAAAAAAGTAACAGCTTGAGACAGTCAAGCATTCGTCTGAGTAGTTTCATGCGGGAGAACTGTGGAAAGGCTGAGCTGTGGCCTGCATGTCTGCCTGCTGCCCCTGAGAGGGAGAGAAGAGAATTATTTCGAACTAAATCCAAGTTTGTGAGAACGAAGTAAACCATTGTTTTTTTACCAGGCTCATACTTGAAGAAGACCGAAGATTTTGCTAAATGCGATCGGCCTGTCAGGATTTCCAGCTGTTTTTGAATCCCCGGATTGTGCAGAGATTCTTCGATCATTACCGGACAGCGGTTTGCCTGGTAAAGTAAAATTTTCTTACATGTAAATGTGTTGTGAGTTGTTAGTGGGTCGTGATTTGGTTCCCCACTGTGTGAACTGTGTTCTGCTTGCTGGAAGCTGTATCCAGCCCCAAATGGACTGTATCCGAATTTGTCTCCATTTGGCCGGGGCCTTGCCACACTGGCCCAGCCAGACTACCCGCTGCACAGAGAAAGCCATCCATGAGAGACCTGCCTGGGAATTAGCCCCCTGCTCCATGCTTGAATAGGAACAATGCCTTAGTGATTTGTGTGGGCCCTGCTTCTCCTGGCACTCCAGATTAACCACCTGCTGTCTCGGTTTTCGTCCAGCCTGTATCCAGTCTTGGGTATCATGAGTAATCATCAGGGTAGCTCCCTGCAACAACAGCCTAATCTAAAAGTGTGTCATCTGATTGTCTTGTTGTTTTCTTATCACGAACTGAGCCCTCTGGCTCCAGATTACAAATAGTGTGCGTTGTGCATGTTGTTTTCTTCCATCACAGAGCCCCAACCAGCTGTAACATTCCTGGCTAGCCCACCTTTCTCCATCTGGGTACCCAGAGTGTGTGACTGTTTATGGACCCTGAAGTGCATGCATAACTGTTTGATTGATACAGCCTTTAAGCAAATTAACCTGATTATGCCCCTCCCTTGTTCAAGTCCCTTAAATAAATCAGATCTAACTCTTTTTTGCATTTTCCCTGACTGTGGTTCCAGTTTGTGCAAGAATACTGTACTGCTGTTATTTGCTGTGTATAACCTTATTTTACAGGGAATCCCCAGGGCCAGGCCAGAGGAAAGCCCTGGTGGTAAGTGCAAACAGTGTGGGTACTTGTGCGGTGTATCAGGGGTATTGTGAAAGTGATTATTGTTTATTGTTCTGGCCACTAGTAAGAAAAGAGGGGGGGTTACAGTGTCCCGGAGGGCTGTGCCCAGGTTAGCTTGACCACTACCAACCCTGACCTCCGGGTGAAGACACCCATTTCAGAACTCAGGCCCCTTAACCTGCTACTAGCCAAGCAGGCAGGGGTAGTGGCCCTAGGGATAGCACCACCTAGGGGTTACATATGGAATAGCATTCCATAAATAAAATTTGCTTGCTAGGTTCCAACCCTGTATGGCTATTGTCTTCACCTGTGCTCCCACACGATTTTAAGAGTGGAAGAGAATGGCTGGCCAGAAGGGGGCTGCAACTTCTTTACTTACAAGGTTAGCCTCACAGTAACTGCCTTTTTTAATTATTACTTCTGACTTCTGATGAAACTAATCCAGGTGTAACTTTGTGTATTATTATGATGGATTCTAGTACCTACTGTTTAGTCACTGCGATTGATTTTCATAGGGTTAATGTATATTTCAGTATTTATATTAACATAGCTCTACGTAATGTGTTTTTTAACTTGATACAGGTTTTTACCCAAATGAACTTTAAAAAGCAGACAGACAACAGTAAGTATGTAAGTTATATAGTTTTCACTAATGTACTTGGCATCACTTTATATTTAAAGCAATACTGCACCTTTAAGAGTTTGCACACTGTGCTCATGTGATGACTGCGGAAACACTACTTAAGGATACTCGTATGAACTGTTTCCTTGTCCCTTGAGAAAGCTCACACGGGCAAAACCAGGTCGGGGTCTACACCAGCCGGCTCTTTATTTCTTTTTGCACCTATATGCACAGCACAGCCAGGCACTGCTACATATTTATGTGTTTATAAATAAACACTTTGCTTGCACTGTATCCTAGTGCTGTGGTTTTTTGTTTGTTGTTTAGTTCTTTTTCTACAGCACAAGTTTAGTAGCTGGGCAGCTCTTCTCCTGCTTGCAATGCGGATTCTACATTAAGCAGAGCAGCAGAAAGCCGGGTGGTCTTAGTGTGTAATGGTGGAGAGGGGCCAGAGATTCCATAGTAAGCAGAGAAGCAGAGTGCAGCAGAAAGTCAGTGGTCAGGTTTTAGTGTAGGGTGTAATGGGGGGGGGGGGGTCTGGGGAATTCCATACTTAGCAGAGGAACAGACTGCAGCAGAAAGCCAGTGGTCAAAGTATGCAATGGAGTGGGTCTGTTTTTCTGAAAGCCGGTGGCACCAAATAAACCGGATGCACTCATGCATGTGGCAATTGAGAGAAAGTTTAGATTTCTGCTTACTGGGCCTGCCCAATGGTGCTGAAGGTTGAAGCGCTGCACACCAGACCTTGCTCCACACCAGTGACCTGGGTTCAGAAGCAGACTCTGGTTGCCAGGGGTCAGGAAGAATCGAGTGTCCGAGAGACTGCTCTCTTTTCCCAGGCAAGGAGGGCTTCCTAGCCCAGCCTCTGACTGCCACCAGGTGGAGACCTGGTAGTACTGCAGGCTAGGGCAGCACTGATGGAAGGGGCTGTGGCCTGGTGATGTGTACGTGCCTTTACACACATACTTCATGTCAGCCTCAATAGGGACAGAAGAAAAGTGTAACAATGGGAGCTGGGGCTTACTGAAGCCCAGCACATCTGTCCATGAACCTGTGCTGTCACCCGGACCACCAACTGGATTGTGTTTCAGTGGGGGGATAGCCCCCTCTCCACTGATGGTGTCATGGAAGGGACCGCAAGGTGGGTTCCAGGGGAGGCAGCTGCTGGCCCGTGGGGACAGGGACAGGTCTGATAAGCTGCTTGGGGTATCCAACTGAGGAGAAAAACCTATACAAAAAAGAAATCTCTTTACTGTTGAGATGTCTTTCTGTCACTGATAAACTACACTTGAGCCACACATCACGCCTGACATATATTTGTGACTGTACTCTGTAGTGTGGTCTTATTTTTCGAAGGGTGGGCAGATGAAGCAGGAGCACCAGCATATAAAGCTACAGCTGAGGACAGCGCAGTAACTGAGCATTTGTGGATTATAGGCCTATAAAGAAAACATTGGAAATTAAATATAAGCACAGATTAGTTACTGCTGTTAAAACTTTATTTGTCAAGTGTGTTAGAAAGATCTCAGGTGGGATTCTGATTTTTGATTAAAATTTGTGGAAATGCAAGTTAACTGCTTATGGCAAGTAATGGGTCCTAAAGAGCTACTGATGCCTCAAAGAAAACTTTAAAAAACATAATAATTAGGTACAATTCTGCTTGCAGTCCATTTATATTTTATATATTTCTCCTCTCCATAATCAATTACCAAGAAAATGTGCATGAATATATGATATTTGGCCCTTCACGTTCATGTTGAGTTCATCTGCCTCTATAGCTCAGTCCCTACTTCAAGTCATAATCGTCTCTTGTGACATCACAATCTGCTGCCATGGGAGTAACTGTGAGGTCACAAGCAGTGCTTTATTACTTCAAGTAGGGAGAAAGCAATAGGAATAGATGAACTCTTTCAGAGTAAAGATCCTGTTTTCATACAAATGACCTCACTACTAAATAATGCTGAGGACGAATACAGAACTAATGGGAAATACAAGCTGGACAGTGCCAAAATATTATGTTTTGTTAAAGTTATCCTGAACGTGTCACCAGCTCTTTAAGGTTGCTTACTTTGCTAACATGGCTGCCAGAAAATGCTTTAGAAAAGTTTCTGGCAAGCAAGGGTATATGGGCTGCACTGCATCCTGCCTGGCATTAAAAGTGCCAGTCGCAGAGTTGTTATCCTAAGGGCACGGCCCTGACCAATCATATAGAGATAGATATTTATAAACACACACACATATATGGAAGATATATAATGGGCAGGAGTGTGATATCGAAAATGCTCTCACTCCTGCAGAGTGAGCTCTGGAAACTCACGAGTGCTGAAGGCACAAGTGGGAGTGTCCAGAGTTCACTCTGCAGGAGTGAGAATATTGTCCATAGCACACAATCTGCACATCGTGTGTGCTATTTATACAATGGGGGTGGAAACTTCAGAAATACTGTTATGTTTTCCTGTATTCTTTTCCTGTTTATGTGTGCTTTCTGCTCTTTGTGTGTGTGTTCTGAGTGAATTTTTCGGAATGGGCTGGGAGTATCAGAAACACTATGGGACACTGGTGAGTGTTGTTTGCAATGCTAATTGAGTTAGTTGCAGGTAGCAGTGAGAAACAGAAACTTTTGTGAAGCAGTTCCATTTAGAATGCAGGCTGTAGTGAGCGAGTGGTGACAACAGCAGAGTATGTGTATCTGTTAGATATTTTAACTCTGCTGATGTCATCTTCAGATATCACACTCCAGCAGAAATAACTGAGGTTATCACACTGACATTGCTCCCACCCTTATTGTATATTATATATATATATATATATATATATATTTTTTTAAACCTACTGTATCCATTTCACACTACATGTACTGTATTTTTATTATGAAGCAGGGATCCCACATAGGATCCTTAAGTGGCTGAACTATTGCTAACGCAAGAAGATATCAAATATTGAGGCATATCATCACCTATTTAAAGAGGAAGGTAAGTGAACTGGGTCCTTCAAAATCAGAAAACCCATGAAAAGATCTTTCAAATGAAGTAGTGGGCTGGAAACATAAATTATCTGAATAAGAGGCAGAAAGTGATGGGCAAGCTGTGCTTCACAGCATACAGCTTGCCCTTCAGTGACATCCCTTTCTGTCTCAAGATTTCTCCAAATGGCTGCAACCTTGTTTTAACTTATGAATGGTTTAGATATTTATATTAGACAATGGGCAGGGAGGATCACCAGAGACCAGTCAGGGACCATCTGGGCAGACTGGCTGGGCCAATCAGTCCTTTTCTGATGACTATTTCTATGCTTCTGTGTTTCTATACCTCAGAACCATGTGGACCTACAGGTAAACACAATTTATTGTTTTGAAATAATTTTTCACGGGTTCTCAGAATTGGAGGGGACCCTGCACACCTGCCTTTCCCACAGCAGAAAACCATAATAGCATGTGCAAACAAACATTGATCAAGTCAGTGTTTAAAAACATGGCTATATTATGATGCTCTTACTAATGAAGGCAAGTAGTTCCAAAACTTAAAGTACAGAAGCTAAAAGAACAGATACAAGTCAACTGTAAGTTTTAATTATGTTTTCCATAGTTTTCAATCCACACCTTAGCAGTATCTTGTTCAGTCTTTTTTTAATTCTGGACTATTCTGTTATACTTTTAGTCACACTCACTCAAGAATGCATCTCCATGCTGAACTTTCCTACACTGACTGTTGGAATACCAACTGCGTAAGCAGAGATGAATGACAACCATCCAGTCACTCCGGCATCCCGACTTTGGAGTCACACAAACGGTGTCGCTACTAATTGCCGACACTCAGAATCCTGACATTCAGGATCCCGACTTCCGCTGCCTGACACACACATACCCGACAGACAGAAGCTGGTGCCAACAGGGGTAAGGTAGCGGATGTGATGAACCACTACCCTACCCTAGTCAGGCACCACAAGGGAGGGGAAAATTCTGAGGTTGGCTGAGCTGCTCTTGTGGCATGGAGGGCTAAGCCACTAGCAGCTGCTCAGCCAGCATCGTGCTTCTGTTCCAGGACAAGAAATTTGGCACGGCGCTCTTTTGCCCCCCATAATTTATTTTTTACCTACTCTGAGGTCCGCTCTCCCTCCTCCCCGAGTTGGTTATTTTAGTTATCAAAAGTGGAGCCCCCTAATGGGGTTGCAAGGTGCTTGCCTCCGTGATTGCACTAAGATCTTTGTCGGTCTTCCAACAGTCGGTCTCCTAAACTCGGGCTTATGGAGTTCGGGAGACTGACTGTCGAAATTTCATAGCTGAGCCACGCAAACAAAACTCCATGACATTGTGAGGGCATTGTGTTCTTCTTCTTATTGTTATTATTATCCACAGGCCTATCCACTGACATGGTGGCGTGGTTTGGCAGCTACCTCACACACAGGACACAAAGAGTGAAAATAAACGGCAACCTCTTGGAACCTAGGGAGATGAACCTTGGAGTTCCCCAAGGACTCCAAGGAAAAATGCTACCTTCATCTACCTTAACACCTGTGAGATATTTGAATGCTTCTATCATATCCTTCCTTTCCTCTGGAGAGTACATATTTAATTACTTCAGTCTTTCCTCGTAGGGCTTTTGATGCAGGCCCTGCACCATTTTGGTTGACCTCTTCTGTACTGCTTCCACCCTATCTATGTCCTTCCAGAGATGAGGCCTCCAGAACTAGACACAGTACTCAAGGTGGGGCCTCACCATAGATTTATACAGGGGTAACTCTTACTGCTGGTGATACCCCTCCCTATGCACTCGAGCATCCTGCTATCTTTCTCCACTGCCTTATCACACTGCTTTGCTACCTTCAGGTCACCAGAAATGATTACCCTGAGGTCCCTTTTCTGTTCTGTGGTTACCAATACCTCGCTGACAAATTGCTACATTGCCCCCAGGTTTCTGTGCCCCATGTGCATGACTTTGCACTTTTTTTGCATTGAAACCCAATTGCCAAGCCCTTGACCAGTCTTCCAGCTTTTTCAGATCATCCCTCATTTTTTCCTCCCCCCGGTGTGTCCACTCTGTTGCAGATTTTTGTGCCATTTGCGAACAGGCATACTTTCTCTTCTAGACCTCCTGCAATGTCGCTAATAAAGATACTGAAGAGGACTGGGCCTAGTACTGACCCCTATTGCACCCCACTGGACACCTTGCCTTCTTCAGAGTGAACCCCATTTACCACCAGCCTCTGACTCCTGTTGCTTAGCTAACTTCTTACCCATTTTACTATTTCTGGACCCACTCCTAGGCTGCCCAGCTAGCTCACCAGTTTTCTGTGGGGAATGGTGTTGAAGGCCTTGCTGAAATCCAGGTAGGCCACATCTACCACTACCCCCTGATCCAGTTCCCTGGTCACTCAGTCAAAGAACTAGATCAGGTTTGTCTGGCAAGGTCTCCCCCCTGTGAAACAATGCTGCCTTGGATCCTGTAATCCACTGGTTACAAGGTATTCCTCAATCCTTTCCTTCACTAGTGATTCCATTACTTTACCCACCAGCAAAGTCAGGCTGACAGATCTGTAATTTCCTGCCTCCTCCCTATTTTCACTTTTGTGAATCATAGTTGGTTGTTGTGGAATGGATTATGATGTCACAAGCAGGAGATTCTGACATCACATTTAAACAAGCAGCAGGAGCAAGTTCAAAGGACGAGGATCATATGTCCATACACATGTCCTCAGTAATAAAGGATAAGGAGAGGATAAACATGGCAAATACAGGAAATACATCTAAAAATTATGTACAATTTCCATTTGCCCAAAGGCATCACAGGCTCTTTAAGAGACCCACAATTAAAGCTCTTGACCAGCATAAGCACTTATGTTTGGGATTTTCATAGGCGGGACATAAAAGTAAGTTTGACATGAATTGGACGTATATTCAACCAGACTTGGCTATAGCCTTTTACTCTGGATGGTCTGACTCAACCTGCCCGATATGACAGTGTTCTGGGCCTTAAGGTACTGCGTAAACAACAATACACAACAGGGCGTGAGCTTGTTGGAATGTACAGGCCCTCCTCCAGTGACTGTGTACGGAGGCACAATGCAACAAGCAGAGTACTTCTCAGCACACATTGGAGGAGTTCCTACTGTATATATTTAATCGAATGTAACATCCTGTTGTGTGTTACTGCACTTAAAAAAGGCCCAGTATTAAAAGTTTTAGCCCAGAGCATGTAGCACTGAGAGTCTGGGAGTATATATAGGCATGGCAGATGACCTCGCTCATCCAATCAAAGAACAGTATTTGTGGCGACCATCTTGATCCATTTTACAAAGGATATTTACTCTTTTACATACGAAATGTGCCAGCAGATAAAGGCCTTACGGTCTCTCTAGTCTGCTTGAGTGTGCAGTTCCCGCTGTGTTTACAGAGGGAACTACCCCACATATCCCCACTGACCCTTTGCAAATACCCTCTCCGCCCCCTCCCTCCACACCTGTAACTTTTCTCCTCACCCTGTCCCAACCTCTCTTGAATCTGTCCACCATTTTAGGGATACTACCCTCCTCCAGCAACTCATTCCACTTAGCTACCACACTCTCTGTGAAAAAGTGCCTTGTCTCCCTCCTGAACCTTCTCCCCACCAGCTTCAGGCTGTTACCCCCTTGTGGTCTTGTTTTCACGAAGGCTGAATAGACTCTCTGTGCTCACCCTGTTTATACCTTTAAGGTACTTGAAGGTCTCAATCATGTCCCCCTTTCCCTTCTGTCCTCAAGAGAGTACATGTTTAGCCCCCTGAGCCTCTCCTCGTAGGTATTGACTTGTTGGCCCTGGATCATCATGGGTGTCCTTCTCCGGATTGTTTCCAGCAGGTTGATATCCTTCTTAAGATAAGGACACCAATACTGCATACTGTACTCTAGGTGCAGTCCCACTAGAGACCTGTACAGTGGCAGAATGACCTCCATCTTTTTTCTTTGTGTCATCTGCGAACAGGAAGATCCGACCCTTGATCCCAACTGCAATGTCACTTATGAGTATGTTAAACAACACTGGGCTGAGCACAGAGCCCTGTGGGACCCCACTAGTCACAGGCCTTGCTTGTGAGAATCCCCCCACCGACTACCACCTTTTGGCTTCTGTCCTGCAGCCGTCTGACCCATCCAAAAAGCTTAGCCTCCACCTCAAGTCTTCTAGCTTCCTGACCAGTCTACTGTAAGGAACAGAGACGAAGGCCTTACTGAATACAGGAAATCAACTGCTTAGCCCTCATCCACTGTAACAGTGACACGGTCAAAGAAGTCAATTAGGTTAGCCTGGCAGGACCTCCCTGACACAAACCCATGCTTCTGGACATCCTGGAGTCCATTGTCCCCCAGAAAGCTCACCAACCTCTCTTTCCATATGGTCTCCATCAGCTTGCCCACTACTGAGGTCAGGCTGACTGGCCTGTAGTTCCCTGGTTCATCCTTCAGCACACTTTTATGGAGAGGCACCACATGTGCAGTTCTCCAATCCCGGGGCATGATCTTTGACTCCAGAGAGGTGTCACACAGGTCTGCCAGGAGATCTGCCAGAGATTCTACCAGTTCCCTTAGGACCCTTGGGTTCATGCAATCTGGCCCTGGAGATTTACCCACCTTCAGGGCCCTTAGTACCTTATGTATCCAATCAGCTAGAATGACACCCTCCGAGACTTCCTTTCCTCCCTCCCGATCTTCAACCCCTGTTCCCTTGTGGTACTGGTCCATCCTTCTCTCTAGTGAAGGCTAAATAGAAGTTTGTGTTAAGTACCTCTACTTTCTCTTCACTACCCTCTGTCAAACCACCCTCCTTTTTCAATCTCACTATCTCATCCTTTATATTCTTTTCTTCCTTATGTATATTGGAAAAAGGCCTTCTCCCCTGTTTTACCCCCTGTGCTAGCTGCATTTCTCTTGTAGACGTTGCCACCCTAACCTCTCAGCTCACCTCCCTTGATTTAGAGGAGCAGTGCACCCCATCCTTCTCCTTCTGAGTATATCTGCAGTTCCAGAAGGCTAGCTTCTTGTTACGTACAGCTTTTGCCACCCCCTTTCTGAACCAGATGGGTGTTGTGGCCTCAGTTTTCTTACTTTTGATTTTGGCACACTCACTTGTGGCCTCCATCGTTCCCACCTTTATTACTGCCTACTTCTGTTCCACATTCATCTCCCTTCTAATTCCAGCATGATGTCCTACTAGAATTTCTCCCATGCTACCACACTGAGCCCTCTTAAAGTCCCAAACCCTTGTTCTGGTCCTGACCATCCCCCTGCCCATGTCCAGGTCGAGTCACACCATGTAGTGGTCACTACCTGCAAGTGGCGCTTCCATTTTCACATCCTGAACATATTTACAGTTGGACAGGACCAGGTCCAGTACAGCCCTCTCCATAGTGGATTCCGTGACACTGTGGGTTAAGAAACCCCCCTGATATGCATCCAGCAATACTTACTCCCTAGTGCAGGAGCTAGCTGGGATTTTCCAGTCCACCCCAGACAGATTGAAATCCCCCATTATTACTGTCTTCCCCCTTACTGACCCCTTCAGTGATTGAAGACCCTCCAACTCCTCCTCCAGGAAAGGTGGCTTGTAGACCACATTCATCATTATTTTCCTCCCCCAGTGGACTGCACCTCTACCCACAATGCTTCAGTCTTACCCGCCTCCTCTTCCTCTCTGGTACAAGTTATCCCCTCTTTCATGTACAGGGCCAATCTCGCCCCTCCTTTTCAGTGAAACTGACAAGAAGGAAATGAAAAAAAGTAATGTGAACAGCCATGTGACTTCTAAAATAAGTCTGGCTTTCTGTAATTTCATTCTCCCATCACAATACACTTTACTTGAAGCATGCCAACCAAACCTGTCGGGTTGCAATTTGACACCCTGATAAAATTCCCCTTTAAAACTGAATTGCTAATCTTATCACTTGTGGTTCATTCTCCTGAAGCCTTTTGTGCTATTACTGATCGAAGATAAGCTTCAATGTACAGTCCTACAATTTGGGAGCACCAGGCACTTCCCGTGCTAACTAGGATTGCCACCTGACCTGCTTTTGTCAGAACAGTCTTGGTTGAAGTGGCTGTATCCTGCCAAAACATGAAAAATGCTAAATGTCCAGCTCTCAGTAGAGAGAAATATATCCTCACTTTCCTCTAGAAGTTGCTGAAAACTATGAAACTTTAACTAAAATACCTTTAAATAAGTGGAAACAATATGCTCGAATAAAAAACCACAACAATTTATCCCAGTTCTGATTATTTTTTTTTTTGTAAGCCTTTTCTCCTTTAGCGAGTACAGTAGATAGTTACATTTCCTTCTACGCTCCAATTACATTGTTCCAAGTAATATCACATTCTTAAAATATTCCAGAACTATACAAGGTGCCATGGCGAGGGTTGTCCCATCCGGTCTACCTTAATGTGCATATTACTCACAGAATTACTTCCATCTAATGGCTGAAAGTTGATTAAAAGATTATATGCAGAGAGTTATTAATCGAGACTTTACTCTGCTTAAACATTCAACAGACCCTTTATACCCCTGCCACAGATCACCTTCTTCTCAGTCCCTGTATGCCCCATTTTGAGTAACCACCAGTAGAGGCTGGAATGTGGGTGATGGGATGTCCCAGACCCTCTCCCATACATCCCACCTTTTGCTATTTTACCTCTGTAGTATTCCTTTTCCCACCGCATCTATTAGTGGGCTCCACATATTGTTAAACTTGTCCGCATCGTGGCCAGCTCAGTGGTGAAGCGGGCTGAGGCACTGTGGGCACCTTACTGCTTTCCACACAGATGACCTGGGTTAGGGAACTAACTTGGGTCAGCTGGGGGAGGGAAGACTGAGTTTCCATAGGACTGTTCTCTTCCCTTGGGGAGGAGGAATTCTGTGACTTGCCACTTGACTGCCACCCGGAGGAATCCGGGTGGTGGTGCATGCAAGTCACTTACTGGGCAACGGCCAGTGTTCACAGCGCTTGAGGCATCTCCACAGAGGCAGAGTTCACACAACATGCTCACTGCATGTTCGCGGAGCCCAAGGGGGAGAAAATAGGAGGAAAAATGGAGGACAGGCAATATGAAGCCCTGCTCATCACGCCAGTGCCCTCCCCCTTCCGATCTCTCCAGTTCGGGGAGTCTGGATTTGTGTCCCAGGTGGGGGAGCCCACCATGGAGGGCAATCCATGGGGGATAATGGTCCCCAGTACCAGAGGAGATACAGGATGGCTGCAGTTGGTGGGGAAAGGGCTGAAACAGTCACCAGATCCTGCCAGGAGGATAAAAACCTACAGAGAAAAATAAAAAAAACTTTGTCTGCACCCCCCAGAACATTCCAATGGGCTCTTTCTAGTTTCATACATTCTACCAGATTAGCCATCCAGTGGGCTATTTGGGGGGGGGGGTCCACCCACCCCCAGTGTCGTGCCAGGAATTTCTTTGCAGTCACCAATACCAAGCTCCATGGGGGGGGTTTCAACCACCCTACTCTCCTATCTGGTTCTGCTTCCAACATCATTTCTATGGGGGTGTTCAGTAGCGAGCCCCCCAGCACCTTTTCCATCACCTGATGCATTTCTGACCAATAAAGCCTTATTTTGGGGTAATCCAGAACCATATGCGCCTTCTGCTATTTTACATCTAGGGCACCTGCCACTCTTCTCATCTGGTTTCATTTTATGGATTTTTGCTGGTGACAAGTAAGTCCTATAAAGAAAATGATATAGTACCTGCCCTAAAGTATTAGCTCGGGCACAAATGGTGGCATGCGTAAAAGCCTACTGCCAGATTTCCAGGGCGATTTCTCTGCCCAAATCCCTCTCTTATGTTTTTCTGTAGTCCACTTTATTTTGGGGGGGGAAGGGTAGCACCTCTGAGAAGTCTGTAGTGGTACGATAATGGCTTAGTCTGATTAAAGAAAATAAATCTGTTGCATTGGTCAAGGCTACATATTTTCCTGCAAAAAGTCATGTTTCAGTATGAACTGTCCCACGTTTAGCTTTGCAAAAGATGATAATCCTAATGCTGACCCACAACCCATAGGTCACAATTTATAACTTGCACAGCCATTCAAATAAATACTGCAGTGGCTGGCTCCTGGAGAATAAAAATGAGTCTAGATGTACAGTGTAATAAAAATGCATCCTGTCACGTTTTGTGCCCGTATCCAGTATATGAATTTAGTAGCCAGCTTTGTCTACTGGCTAGAGCACAGGCTCAGGAACCAGAAGACCCAGGTTTAAATCCCAGCAGAGCCACTTCCTCACTGTGTGACCATGAGCAAGTCACAGAGCTTTGGTCCACCCAGCTGTGCAAGTGCATTAAAAGCAGGCACAACTTGAAAACTACATTTCTAGCTCTGAATTAGTATGGCTTAAAAGTATGCATGGTGAAAGTGTAAAGGGAATGTTTTTCTAGTAAAATGTTATTTCTGTTTCAAACATTTACATGTTTACATACTTTTGAGCCATAATTTTATCTGTGCCATACCTGGAAATGAACCTTCGGATCTACCTCCTGCAGCCAACCCCTGGCTACCTGGTGCTACACAGTCCTCCACCACGAGAGAGGGTTGGCTAGGAGTCTAACAATGTCTCTTGGTGGGACCACGGGGCAAGCATCATGCTCACAAGCATCAGATTAATTTCTTTCAACGACGGCACTGTCAATACAAAGTGCTCTAGTCAAGCAGTATGGGGCTTTTATGAACACAAGGCACTTACTCTCAGGAGGCATCTACATGGTGCTACCACAGACTGCTCCCTCCTAAGAAGCTGTTCACAAGTTACATTTTGGGTTCCAGGTCACAGTTCCCATGTCTTACAAGGAGAAATCCTCTGTCTGCAGTCATCATGTTGCTCTGGTTGACAGGCTACACGTGTGCCGAGCACTGTGGACTAAGACAGTTACTACTACTACCCAGGGAGATCCCATTAAGTTCACTGCTCTAGTGAGCCAGTGACTGAGGGTGGAGCACCAGTTATGGATCCCCAGGCAATGAGTGTAATGGGATCTCCTTGGGCAATAGTGACAGTCTTGGTCCACAGTGCACAGCACACATGTGTACCACCCCTGCGGCACCTCACAATAACATTTAAAAGAGCAGATGGAGCTATTTGGAATGTGTAACCACCATCCAGTATGTGCAACGTTACCAGTGCAGTATAGGAAAGTAACTTACCTTGACATAACCATCACTGAGATGAATTTGACCCTGCCACTGCTTATTTCTTGATGTTATTTATTTGCCCTACTGGAAACTGAGCCAAACCCGACCCCCCCTCGACTCAGTCAGAAATATGACGCAACACAGAAGTTCAGTCCGACATCAGAACTGACCCTGCAGCAATCCATATGCTGCTATGTGTAAACACTGGGCAGCAGCATTTCAGCAGGAGTGGTTGGGAGCGGTGCAAACAGGAGAACAGTGAACAGGTTAGTGTACAGTAAATGCACCTACACTCTCAAGCTCTGCTGTACTTCTAAAAAGGAGGGCCTCTGGGGAACAGAACCTTCAGGCTGCCTGGCTACATCCCAGGCCTGTAGCTCTACTCACACTGAAGCCTCAGCCCCAGCCTCAAGGTTGGGAGAGCTGCTGCTGTTGCCTCTCTAGACTTATTTCACAGACTGACTAGATTACACTATGTAGCTCCTAGGCAGCACTGCTCCTATAGTTACTAACCCTGCCTTGTCAGTCGAAACAAGGTTAAGGGGTCTGGGTTCCTAAACCTTAACTTAAACTGGTTCTAACCCAAGATTTTACATAATGCGCAGTGCCTCCACCCAGAGTTTAGCATTTAGTGGGCTAGCACAATACCTGGTACAACACTCTGGGGTGCTGTACCCACCCACATTACCAAAAAGCCACCCCAAACATGACCCAATACACATTTCCCCACAATTCAGACATTTTACCATTTAATGACTCTCTCTAATAATATGCTCACAGGGCAAGATCGGCTAGAATAACAAGTTTATTTACCGGGGGAGGTCTAGGAAAAGGGGAGGGAAACTGAATAGAGGTTATGCATTTATTTACTGTCAATTTAAATTTGGTAAGTGCTGGTGAAACCCTCCAGCTGGGTAATTTAGTGCAGATTAAATTTGCATACCATTATTTATATTTGCCCCACCAACCTTGGTGATTAACCAGGGCCCTGGCTATCTAACTAGCTGCGTAAGGCAGATTATTCACAGAAATACCCACACCGGTACCAGTATTCCTTTTGGTGCAAGTCCGCACAATCCCACACAACATGGGTACCCAGTAACTTTTACGTTTTCAAACATGGTGCAGGCCTGACGGATGGTGCAGCTGATTGTTGGCCGACTTGATTAGCAGAAATTGCAATGAGATTTCCCAACATTAGGTATTTAAACTATTTACAGTTTTTCAGGACTGTGCAGGGATTGCCGTGCATTACTTACAATAAGATGCCTTGTCAGGTTTTAGTGCTCACGAACAGGCCGAAACTCTGACTCCAAAGATTAAGACACAGGACAAAGGCTAACAGCCAGGAACCTGAAACTGACTGCAAGGGTCTTACAGCTTTTGAGATGAAAACTTAGATTTTAAACTCTAAAGGCAGTGTCTCCAAGACTGGAACACTCAGCTTGATAAACGGGAGGAAGCAGGGCTGGCACAGTTCAACCCCACGTCTAGGCTATGCCCCTCGGGGGAAGTGCACATGGCAGTGCTACGGTGGCACGCTACCAAGCTGTCCCCAAAACCATTTCAAGCTGAATAGTTACATTCAGTACATTTATTAGCCAGGCGATGCATTTGACCACATGTGGAGCTAGGACTGCATTCATTACAGGCCAGACCACACTTAAGACTTGACTACTTACACTGGACCCCATACTGTCTTGGGCTGAGCTTAAACTTGCCTCACTGCCACCTGCAACACTTTTTTCAGGTTGAGCATCACTGTTTCTGAGCAGGACTTTGCTTGTTGGCAAAAACAGACGCAGCAAACTCTTTCGACGCAAACACCGGTACTTGGCTGTATCTTTATTCACTTTAGCTCCCTCAACACTACTTTTGTAACTTGCTTCAACTCACATTTTACTGTAGCACTTGGCAGTACTGATTTCTGTAGCTCTGTAAGCTCAGATACTAACATACTAAAATGCCAGCAGAATAGGTCTAACGGTCTTTCGTGTCTGCTCGTTTGGTCAGCCCCCACCCTGGGAGCTGACCTTGCTGCCCCCCTCGCCTTCTCTGGCTTCTCCCTTCCCAGTTCCAGATATTCTCGCTGCACTGGATTTTGCTTCCAGAACCCTTCCCCTGTACCTGTCCCACCCCCTCTTGAACCCCTCCACCATCTCTGCCTCCACCAGCCCCGGGCAGCGCATTCCATGGCTCCACCACCCTCTCAGTGAAGTAGCACCTCCTCCTGTCTCCCCTGAATCTTCCCCTCCAACTTCCACCCATGCCCTCTAGTTGCCTCCTCCTCCTTCCTTAAGCACCCTGACTGTTCCTCCCCTATTTACCCCTTCATGTACCTGAAGACCTCTATCATGTACCCCCAGTCCCTTCTCTCTTCCAATGTGTACATATTTCGCTCTTCGAGCCTCTCCCCATAGGTCCTGTCCCCCAAGCCCCAAATCATTTTGGTTGCCCTCCTCTGGACCCTCTCCAGGAGTTTAATGTCCCTCTTTAAGTCTGGCCTCCAAAACTGCACGCAGTACTCTAGGTGTGGCCTCACCAAGCAGTTATACAGAGGGAGTATCACTTCCCTCCTTCTGAAGGTGATCCCCCTAGCGATGCATCCCAGATGGGGGGTGGGGGTTACACTTAATAGTAGCCTTAAATTTGTCAAGCATATTGAAGGACTGATGTAAAAAGCAAAACTGGCTTCTCTACAAAGCAAAAACCTGCCTGTCGCTTGAATCCAGAAAGGAGACAATATATAAACTAATACTACTAATTATTGACTATGGTGTGGTGGTCTAGATGATGAAACCCAGAGCATTCTTGGACCGTCTAGAGAAAACCATGAGCAAGCTCTGTAGATTCACACAATTACATTTAAGAACAAGAAACAAGAAGACAGCTCCATTGGCCTATCTGATATTTGGGGGCTGAATCTTTAACTTTGTCTGGATCAGTTTCTCCTGCGAAAACTATTACTGTGAACAGTACTGAACTCACTAGGGAAGGCAGGGTCACAAGGGGCATAATTCATAGCCATATTAGTTTGTTTAAGTGAAACAGTCCGATAACTTGGCCTTGAGTTCCTAGAGGTTTCTGCTGCTGGCAGGTTTTCTTCCTCTCCAATGTAGCAAAGTCCAAACATTTCACCAGTACCAATAACCATTAAACAGTGTCTGTAATTGTTCTGCATAATTCTAAATGCTGCAGCTATCCAAACAGCAAGAGGTGAACAAATGGACCTGGAGTCTTTTGTTGTCCAGCAATTCCTTTGTTTCTGTGTTTTACACAAATGTACCACAATCAGTGTGCCCCACGTACAAACAGCCATCCCTCTCAACATTCTGTCTCTGAAATATATGACACTGGCCCTTGAAACTTGGGACACACTGTGAACTATTTATTGAATTTTGTTGACCGGGTAGGCCCACTGAGACTAGAAGTCCCTTTTTTAGGGGCAACCTGGGGGGAGGGGTGGGATACAGATGGAAACAGACTGAAATTGAACCAGATTAAACTGTTAGTGGTAGTCTTAGTGAATGTGTGAAATTTGGCAAGGACACTGGGGGAATTGGAACCTTTGAGTACGGATAGTAAACCGACAAGGAAGATGGAGGACATTTCGGACGCACGGAAAACTGCACAAGATGAAGAGGATGATCTTTTTTTGGAATTGGAGGGTAAACATCCCAGGAACACCAGGATGGGAGGAAGAAGACGGGTGTGATGCAGGAAGTTGGACGCTCTGATCGGGAGCATTTTGGTTTGGCGACTGCGATGTCGCAGGTTCAGAGAACGGACCATCCTGCAGCTTTAAAGAATTCTGGACCTGAACAAGGTTGGAAGGCTACATTCCTTTCACTGCAGCAGGAACAAGAGAAGGATATTCCACCGGTACGGCTAGACGGATCCCAGACACCTGTTCACTCAGCGGTGTCTCCTCGTAATACAGGTACTGTTATTGACTTTTCTCAGGATGCTCCTATCCAGAACTTTCACAGCCCATCTTGATAACTCCTCCCGAGGCATGGTATTGGGATTGGGCAGGAGGCTGATACACGATGGCACTTTTTGCAGCCTGCGCCTCTATCTGGACATGGTAACTTGGTTGGTGCCGCCTCAAATTTCATTTGTGGAACTATGAAGGGCTCAGACCCTAAACAAGTAGGGTCTCAAGCATGGTCCCCGGACAGAGCTCTGCTTAATGCAGGATGGCTCCAGAATGGAGTACGACAGTGGGAACCTGATGTTACTGATATGGCAGTGCAAAGACACAGACAAGTGGCTGTGGCTAGGGATCTTTGAACTACCCCAACCAGGTGGAAAAAAGTAAGGAGACTTCAATGTCTGTTCCTGACTCTGTTAAGTTGGGGGGCGGCAGAGGGGGTGGACTGTCCCTGAACAGCACCCTCTTGCTTGCTCTGAGCACATTAATTCTGACACACCTGCTAACACAGCCACTATTTCCTCTGAAGGAATGGAGAGAGAAACCAGGAAAGTTTTCTGAGTTATTCCAGACTCGAGGGGAGCCAGGCCCCCGTAAGAATGCTATGTGATTGATACATAAAGGAGACGTAGATTCTCCCCCAGATGGAGTTTATATTGCCAGGACTTTGCTCAAAGACTCTAAGAATTTTTTTCCTCGGAGATATATGCCCTTATACACACAGGAGATGCTAACTATGACGTCAGTTTCAAGCATATTGCAGGCCTGGACAGATTCTGGGCTAGCTACAATGATTTGTTCAAGATTCTTTTATGGAGTCCATTTTTGGCAGTAGCTTTGACGAAACCCCAGATTAGAACTGTTACTGTGTTATTTAAAAATGAGGGGGTTAGTATTTCAGATATTCTTTTTTGGTCATGGAATAGATGTGAAGTTCTAGGTACACCAATCCCAATCCTGGATTCACAACAAATCTGGATGGGTCAAGTTGCACAATACAGATGTTATGGTTCAGCAGTTGCCAAGAGTTTTCTTCCTGGGCAGGGATGGGGGTACTCTGTTTTAGTATGGGCAGCAAAAATCTTGTTTTATGTGCGACTCTAGAGCTCACTTCAGTAATTCATGTTTAACCCCCCCAAATGGGGGTTCCTGAAAAGTCTTCCTTGAGCTCGCCTAAATGCTCACTGCCAGGCTGGTGTCCTGCGTTTTAGCAGTTTAAATGTATTGCCAGAGAGTGCCTATATAGCCTCTGTGTATTGTCTCTTTAAGAGCTGCCTGGAATGCAGTTATAATTAATCTGGGAGGGGGCTGAGTGTTTCTATGCTCGAGTCCCGCCCAGGCTGCCAGATAATCGCTCCGTTCTGCCATTGCTAATTCCGCAGAGGGAGCTCTGTTATGAGATGTACTTATTTGCTGAACAGCTATGAGAGTGGTAATGATATTGTAGTTTGTCTAACCTGCCTTCTTTGCAGCATGGACAGTTCTGTTTATCTCCACCATCTTGGTCCTGGACTGCCGAAATGGGCTAATCAGTGCCTTTGGGGACTCTAAAATGGAGCCTGTCCCCAGGGGCTTTGTGGGAGCAAAATTCTGTAGGAATTGTAGTTTTGGGCTTTTGGTGCCTAAATGAACCTGGAGGTGGAGCCCTTGTGACTGACAGACAGATCAGCCAACCAAACCTTTTGGATCCTGGGGAAAGTCCCAGACTGCTTGCAGTTTCAGTTCAGATCTGAGTTGGAAAGTGAAGGAGTACCAGCTCGAGACAGTCAAGCAGCCGTTCTGTGTAGTTTTGCATGGGAGAACTGTGGAAACGCTTGAGTTTTGGCCTGCCTGTCTACTTGCTATCCCTGAGAGGGAGAAGAGAGTATATTCGGACTGAATCCGAGTTGTGAGAACAATTTAATGCCACTGAATTGTGACCAGGCTTGAAACCTGAAGAAGACCGAAGATTTGCTGAATACGATCGGCTTGTCAGGACTTCCAGCCACCTCTGAA
Source organism: Neoceratodus forsteri (assembly GCA_016271365.2). NCBI lineage: Eukaryota > Metazoa > Chordata > Ceratodontiformes > Ceratodontidae > Neoceratodus > Neoceratodus forsteri. The sequence continues at coordinate 1,072,472,989 of CM057456.1, forward strand.
CTCCTGGTTTGTGCACAGACTCTGTAATTGCGACCGGATAGTAATCTGCCTGGTACAGTAGAATTTCCTTACATGCAGATGTAACCCCTAGGTGGCGCTATCCCAAGGCCTACTACCCCTGCCTGCTTGACTACTGACAGGTTGGGGGCCTAGGTTCTATGGCGGGTGCCTCCACCCATAGGTCAGGGTTTGTAGTGGTCAGACTAGCTTGATCACAGCCCTCTGGGACACTGTGACTCCCTTTGGTTCCCTCTAGTGGCTCACACAGTACACAGGAGTTGCAGCCCCAATACCCCACGTACACACACTGTTCACTCATAAAGTACCACTTACCCTTGAGACTGCTTCTGAAGCACGTCTCTGAGGACCCCCTGTAAAACAAGGTTAATCAACATACACAGCAAAAGGCAATACTATTTCCATAAGTACCAACACCACAGACAGTATATAGTATAATAACAACAAATCTGATTTATTTAGGGAACAGTAACATGGGAGGGGCAATCAGGTTGATTAGTTTTGGCCAAGTTCAAATCACAGTACTGTGCATATATGGTCCAAAATGTCACTCTCTGGGTACCCAGGATGGGGGGGGGGGTGCTAGCCAGGTCAGTTGCCCAGGTTAGGCAACAGGTGCAGATGGATGGGGCCTGTAGGAAGAAAATACATGCCCAACACCCAATTGTAATCCGGAGCTGGATGGCTCAGTCCATGAAGAAGTGAAACAACAACAATTAGATGACACACATTTGTAATTAATAGCAGGCTGCAGGGGAATACCCTGATTTGTACTCACAATACCCAAGCTGAGAACCGGATGGTGGATGTTCTTCTGGATTGCCAGAAACAACAGGGCATGGAGGCAAGGTCCTTGTAACTGGACCCCACTGCAGTTGATAGCAAACGGATTTAGTCCGAGACAAGCTGGGGTTTGCTTCCAGCTTCAACACACAACACACAGCACAGGGGATTGGAAATAGCGATTTCCCACAAGCACTACGCACATTCATATGTAAAAGGAAAGTACTATACCAGGCAGGCTGCTCCTCGATCCTGATCGCAATTACTGCAAAATACCCGGGAGAACACACAGCAGCTTCAGTTCCTGACAGACTGAGTGCGATTCAGCAATTTCTCCAGTCTTCTACAGGGTGAGCCTGGTTTCTACTCTTCAGACTTCCTTCTTTCTCCTCACAAATCGGATTCAGTCCGAACTGGCACTTACAACGGCTGCAGACCGAACCTCAGGGCCTCACACGCACTTCCCGCATGAAACTATACACCGCAGAAGCACAGAGCTCCTTCTCTCTTCACTTTCACAACTGATCTGAGCTTTCCAGTAACAGAGCAGGGCATTTCCTTTAGCTCCACACCATTCAGTTGGCTGGTTCGGCTGTCAATCACAATAAGACTCCCTCTGTTGGTGAAAAAAGGCGCCAAGGTCAAAACTACATTTCCCAGAGTCACTGCCCATACAATCCCCTTGTGGCTGGCTCAACAGTGAGAGTCCAAGTTCCGATTCGTCCACAGGCTCCATCTTAAGGTCTCCCTATCATCCTGATTGCTCCAAGTCAGCAATTCAGGACCAAAATAAAAGAGCTACACTGAAACAGTTCGTGCTGAAATGAAGACAGGTTAGACAAACTACATTTTCTCAGTCACTCTAAATGATTTCTGGCAAACAGTTATAGCTTTCAACAAGGCTCCCTCTGCACATGTAGCGACGGCAGAGACGAAGCGAATTGACAGCAGCTCGGGTGGGATTCGAGCATTAAATACACAGTCCCTCCATACAAACTAATTAAGTCTGCAAGCAGACAGCTCTTAAAGAGACAGTACGTGGAGGTTCAAATAGCACTCACTTGGAACCACACTTAAATAGCTCAAAAGCCGAACACCGCCCAGACTTGGAGCATTCAGGCAAGCTCCTGGAAGACTTTTGAGAACCCCCAGTTGCAGGGGGGTAACACCAATGTGCTGTATGCTGCTAGTGGGTCGTGATTTGGTTCCCCACTGTGTGTTGAATTGTGCTCTGCTTGTTGGAAGCTGCATCCAGCCCCAACGGACTGAATCCGAATTCGTCTCCATTTGGCCTGGGCCTTGCCACACTGGCCCAGCCAGACTACCTGCTGCACAGAGAAAGCCACTGAGGAGAGACCTGCCTGGGGATCAGCCCCCAACTCAACGCTTGAACAGGAACGATGCCTCAGTGATTCGTGTGGGCCCTGCTTCTCCTGGCACTCCAGCTCAACAACCTGCAATCTCCATTTCATCCTGCCTGTGTCCTGTATTGGGTATCGTGAGTAACCATCAGGGTAGCTCCCTGCAACAACAGCTAAATCTAAAAGTGTTGTCATCTGATTGTCTTGTTGTCTTTCTTTCATGAACTGATCCCTCTGGCTCCGGATTATAAATAGTGCTTTCTTCCATCACAGGGCCCCAACCAGCTGCGATGCCGGCCTATCCCGGGCACGGTTCCTGGCTAGCCCACCTCTTCCCCACCTGGGTACCCAGAGTGTGTGACTGTGTAGGGACTCTGAAGTGCATTCATGACTGTTTGATTGATATAACCTCTAAGCAAATCAATCTGATTACACCCCTCCCTTCTTCAAGTCCTCTGAATAAACCAGATCTAACTCTTTTTGCATTTAACCTAATTGTGGTTCCAGTTTGTGCCAAAAGTACTGTATTGTTGCTATTTGCTGTGCATAACCTTGTTTTACAGGGGTCTCCAGAGCTGAGCCAGAGGAACCAGCCCTGGTGGCAAGTCCAAACAGTGTGAGGAATTGTATGGTGTATAAGGGGTATTGTGAAAGTGATTACTGTGTACTGCTCAGGCCACTAGAAGGAAAAGGGGGGGGGGGTTTACAGTGTCCCAGAGGGCTGTGCCCAGGTTAGCTTGACCACTAACAACCCTGACCTCCGGGTGGAAGCACCCGTTTCAGTACCCAGGCCCCTTAACCTGCTACTGGCCAAGCAGGAAGGGGTAGTAGCCCTTGGGATAGTGCCACCTAGGGGTTACACGTGGCAGTGCAAAATGTACTCACTGTGTGGAGTATGGGCATCTGACGAAAGATTGTTTAAACACCTTCAAATGTAATCTTTGTGAGAGCAGGGGTCACTCTTATGCTAGATGCCCCTGGGCCTCGCACAACAAGAGCGAGTGTGAGTCCCCAGAAAACCTAGTAACACGGGCACAGCAATCTGGAGCAGCCCAGGCTTCGACCCAGAGGGCAACTGCCCTTTCCACCACATCAACTCTACAGCCTGAGAATTCTGAGGATTGTGCTGTGGAACCCTACAGTGGGATGGTGGTAGGGCAGCCTGATCCACTTGAGGAAGGCACGGAGTGACAGACTAATGGAATGGTGGTCGCTGACCCCCACCCCCTAATAACTACCCCTACCATCAGTCGCTCCAACAGATATGGAAACAATGGCGGAAGTTCAGTCTAGGGACCTTGCTATGGTAAAGTGCAGGAATCTGGGCCTTCTCCCCACGCAGAAGCAGATTCTCACCCTGTATAATACAAAGGGGAAAAAAGCGTCAACGAGTAGGAGGTAAAACCACCCCTAAGAGAACGAAATCAAATAAACTTACTACACGCCCTTTTAAAAATAGTTTTCAGCTCCGAGTACAGCCTCTGGCCACTTTAACTCAGATTCTGAGGTTTCTGATACGGAAATCCTACCTGATATGGTTTCTTCTGTCTCACCTTCTACTGACCTTTTGGACCCCCCAGTGACAGATTCTGCCCTCCCCCAGATGATCCAGACTTGGTCACAGTCTTCTCTTGTGACCTGAGAGGCACCCCCCCCCTTTTTTTATTTTGTTAAGTTTATCCACATGTTTTTTCTCCTTTATGGACTCCATTAAGCTTTCGACTATGAATGTTAATAGCATTAAGAATTGCAGGAAATGTATAACTGTCCTTACCACTCTCAGTGATCTAGATAGGCAAGATACTAGACTGAAGATTACTTCTGAAATAAATCAGGCATCTAGGGTTTGGACCAGAGGTCTGTCTTTTTGGTCTAGACAAATGTGATGGTGTGGGAATCTTATTTACTGACAGCAGATTGCAATTGACTAAACTGACGGAAATTCATCCTGGAAGGGTTTTATCTTTGGATGTAACTTTTAGTTCCCACTGTCTGCGGAGCATAGCTACCTATGCTCCGTAGACTACAGCTTTGAGAGCTGCTTTGTTCGCTGCTATTCAGCCCTTTCTACATACTTCCAGACTAGTGTTTTGGGAGGCTGATTTTAATTGTGGCACAACTAGAACGGATCGCGGTCTCATAACCACGAAAATATTCTGTGACTCCAACTGTTTAAATGGTGCTTTGCATGCAGCCAGGTTGAAAGATGCCTTTTGGGTGTTACATGCAGTGGGAGGGAACAAATCTTACATTTTATATTTATATCCCAGATTATTTCAGTTCTCTTGGCTAATACTTGTTATGAATTTACTGATCCTAAAATGGTAACCTGTTCTGTTTATTGAGGCAATGCCTCTGTTCATGGTAAAGGCCTATGGAAGCTGAATAACAGTAGATTGGATGACCCTGAGCTGTTATTACAATGGTCACAACTATGGGTAGCTCGGCTGTCGGTCCGGGTTTTTTATTACACTACTGATAAATGGTGGGAGGACAGTAAATGGGACATTGTGCAATTTTTGAAGTCTTTTTCAGGTAAAAAAAAAATCCCAGGAAAGTCATCTCCAATATCTGAAACTATGCTCTCAGTTACAAAAACTTGTGTCCAGGTCGGAAACAGAGATTTCTGATTATAGTAACCAAACTGAGAATATTAAATTACAGATGGAAAAAATGTAATATGACAGAGCTCAATCTTTGCAACAGGAAATGCGGTTTGGGATTCAGGGACGTAGACAGACTTGTTATCCCTATAAGGATTGCAGTTCCTGGACAGACAAGAGATCAATAGACAAACTAAATAATAGCCATGGGGTATTGGTAACCTCCTGGGATGACTTTTTACAAGTGATAAATTGGCATGTTTCTAAGACCTTTACGGCAGACTCAGTAAACCCGTATGTCAGATCTTATCTGGCAGACTTGGCGGTACCCCCCATTATTGGATTCAGAAGTTGAAAAACTGATAGGCTCTGTTTCTACTATTGAAGTGGTGGCTGCTATCAGAGGTGTGCATAATAATGCAGCCCCAGGTGACGATGGTCTGAGTGCAGAATTTTTTTTTTTTGGTATCTATTTTTTGCTTCTTGGCCATCTGACCTGCTCCTCCTACCTCATCCTCGCAACCAGCTCGGGGGCATCCAGCTGCTGACCGCCTCTAACGCAGGCACCCAGGTTTCTGCGGTCCCCCCCCCCCGCAGCGGTGTCGCAGGGAGCCCCCTACTCCCTGCGGAACATGGATCCAGGTGATTGCTGTGGCGAAACTGTGGATGGCCTTCAAGCCGCTAGATTCAGACATAATTTTTCCCTGGTTTTTGATGCCCCCATTAGTGCATGCTCAGGCAGTGTCTCCAGTCTCCACTGGGGGCTGCTGCTGCTGAGTGATGCAATTCCCGATCCCGCCCCCGGAGAGGAGAGCAGTCCTCCCAGATGCTCACTCCTCTCCACCCCCTGCCGACCCCCGGTGCCCCAAGTCCATTCCTGAACCCGAGTCAGCGGCGTGGGTCGAGGTAAGGTGCCAGCACCTCAACCCTCTACACAACCGGGACGGCTCAAGTGCGGAATTTTTAAAGAAATGTCAGGATCAGGTTACGCCAATTTTAGCTGAATTGTTTAATTATTGTTTGGAGTGTTGGGAGTCTTCCAAGGTCACAATGATCTGCTTTAATGATATTCATACATAAAAAAGGTGATAAAACAGATCTCAAGAACTGGAGACCTTTGAGCCTCCTCAATTCGGAATATAAAATATTGGCTGAAATTTTGGCTAGCCATCTGGGTGAAGTTGCAGAGAAAGTTATCAGTAATCAGCAATTGTGTTCAATGAAAACATGTAGTATACAGGATGCATTATTTTGGGTTCATGAATTGTTTTTGTGGGGCAATCAGAATATGATTTCAGGTTTTCTCCTATCTATTTAACCAGGAAAAAGCTTCTGACAAACTCTCCCATGATTATTTGTTTCAAGTGCTGCACACGTATCACATACCAGGGAGATCTGTCTTTTGGATTAGAAACTTGTATGACCAGGCCATTGTGAGGCTCTATGTGAATGGATAGCTAGCGAAGCCATGTAAGTTGTGAAAGGGGGTATGGCAGGGGTGCCCTTTGAGCCCCTTGCTGTACGTTTTTGGCACTAAGCCCCTCCGTAAAATTCAAAAGAATGAACAAATTCTGGACCTCTTTCTGGGGCCTTGATCTCCCCCAATTTCCATCACGGCATATGCAGATGATGTTGTCTTAACAATTAAATCTTCAGACGTGGGCCCTGACATTAGTAAAGAGTTGCAAGACTTTGCAGAAGCTTCTGGTTCATGGATTAATTTTCAAAAAAGTAAGGGAGTGTGTATTGGACCTCCAATATCTTTGTACCCTAAGCGAGTAATGGGGTTTTCTATTGTACAGCAGGATATTACTGTGCTCGGAGTCATTTTTGGTGCCATCAATATGGCAGACAAGAACTGGGAGGCTGGTCTTCAGGCAGCACAAACAAAAGTTATTTTTTGGAAAAACAAACCTATCTAAACTGAAGACAGTGCTTTTAATTAAAACTCTGATTCTCCCAATGTGTTGTATATTAGTTATGTTTTCCCCTTACCCAAAGCTATGGAGACCAGGCTACGAAGTATATTCTTTCAAGCCTTTTGGGGCAGTCGGCTGAACCCCATTAAACGTAATTTTACTTACCGTTCAAAAAAAGAAGGGGGTGTGAGTATGGTAAATCCTAGAGTGTTTTACTGCTGTATATTCATAACATCTAATATTTGTGTTGCTTTGAGGCCCAGTGGTAAAGCATGGACTACTGGTGTCCTGGACTGGTTGTTGGCCTTATTTGGCTGAATGGCTTAACAATTCTCTTAAGAGTACTTCGAAACCCAGGTATTGCCCAGAGTATATTACTGAAACTATGTTTAAAATTAAGCAATGGAAACTAGGGTTGACAAGACTTCTGATGGTTGGAAGAAAACAGCTCTATGCTGCGATACAAGCCACTTTCTTTTTGGGTGACATGGAAATGCCACGATGCACAGATCAGCAACAGGTTACCGTGACGGGATACCTTAATAATAGGCGTTTGCCCCCATTTGTGTGGGACATACAGTGGCTGAGTGTTTATGGGAAAGTGGGGGTTCATAACTCCCACAAGCAAAAACAAGTCTTGGAATGTTACTGCCCTAGGAATAGTTGTGCTCAAGTATCGGAGACACAAGACCATCTTTATTTTTAATGTCCTTATGTTAAAGCTTTATGGTCTTACCTTGCTAGCCAATGGCAAGAACCGTTACATAGAAACATAGAATTTGATGGCAGATAAGGACCGCTTGGCCCACCCAGTCTGCCAATTTCCCTACCTGATGGATAAGCTGCAGATCCTAGTTAACCAGCAGCCTACTTCTTCCTACCCCCAACCCTTAGAATTGCCTTATGACTGTCCCATGCATGCTTGAATTCCACCACTGTTTTTGACTCCACAACCTCCTCTGGAAGGCCGCTCCATACATCCACAACCCTCTCTGTGAAAAAATACTCCTTAAATTACCTCTGAGCCACCCCCTTCTATCTTCAAATTGTGCCCCTTGTTCTTGCACACCTCTTTTTTTGGAAGATGCTACCCTCTTGGACTTTGTTGATTCCCTTGAGGTACTTGAAAGTTTCTATCATGTCCCCCCTCTCCCTCCTTTCCTCGAGGCTATACATATTAAGCTCCTTAAGTCTCTCTTCATATGTCTTCCGGTGCAGACCCTGCACCATTTTAGTTGCCCTCCTCTGGACAGCTTCCATCCTGTCTATGGCTTTGCAGAGATTGGGTTGCTGTTGTCATTTACACATAATTAACTGGTAATGATAGCATATACTCCAGCACACTATTCAAATCGTATACACTTCCCGTTACAGGTGGTAGGGCCCTTTTGAAGTAGTCCATCTGGCAAGCTAGACATGCTTGGGTATTACAACAAGGGTTAGTAGCTTATGAGGAAGTGGGAATGAATATAACCATTGCTTTAAAAAAGATTCATGATCTGGAAGAACGTAGTACATTACCCTAACAAATGCGACAGTACTGGATAGATTGCCCCTTTATATATTAAGTTACTGTGGCATTACCCTGTGGGGAACCTGGAATATGCAGTAGACCGCTACATTACATTCCTTTTCTTGTAACTTTTGAAATATGTTGTATAACCCCTTGATTTTTTTTCTCCTTACTGTGTATGTTGTTTGAATGTTATGTTTATTACAGATTATCGTATAGTTTTTTTCTTTGTGATTTGAAAAAATGTCTTTTTGTATAACTTTTGTATGATTTATGCTTTGTTACTGATAACAATTACCCTACTCTTTTCAAGAAGTGCCATGGGATCTTTGACGTCTGCCTGAACAACCACCAGAACAGGTAGAAGGAACCTCAGTTTAATGTCTCATCTGAAAGACAGCACCTCAGGAGTGCAACATCCCCCTCATAATGCACTACAGTGTCAGTACTGGGATTTATCCTATGTGCCTGGTGTGGGGCTAAAACCCACAACCGTTCGATCTTCCAGCCTCAGAGGTGAGTGTGCAACCTGCTGAACACACACGCTCTGAAATCCATGGATACAATTGCTTTTAACTGAGCTAAGTTTAATTGCTACTTATCCTAGATTATTATAAATGTATGTTTTCAACCCTCCGTTTACGGGGGGTGGGATCGCTGTGTAGTACCAACATGGCAGCAGCTCTTTAATGGAGCTCTGACAATGAACGATCAAAACTTTGGAAAACTACAGTAACATTTTATTGACTGGGATTTTTCATTTCTCTGATGATAGTCAGAGCTCGCCTGCTACAGAATGAGCCCAAAAAAGGATACCAAACGTATCTCACAGAGCCTCGATGTATATTTGTCGGCCCAGAGCACAGCTACCAGTACGGGGCCTAACCCTATCAAAGATGCGGTGTCGCCAGAGCTCCCAACTGCACAAATACTTGCTATGCTCGCTAAAATCCAGGCCACCACAGACAAAACTAATAAGTGCATAGCAGCAGTGGAGGCTAAACATTCGGAAAATGACTGACTAATCCAGGACAACACAGCTATTGAGGACCTCGTGGAGGGGAGAGAACGCCAATCCGAGTGCAATGCTGCCTATATCAGAGATTTGAATCTACTGAAGTCGAAGACTGAGACTCTGGAAAATCTCCAACAGCAAGCCAACATCAGAACAGTGGGTTTCCCCTCCAAATATACTGCCCCTGCAGACCTACAGTTGGTGGTTCAAAGAATAATTTTCCAGGACTTAAAGCTGTTGCTTCAAGATGCGGGGATTAAAATCACGAAAGGTTTTTCATTACCGCAGCAGCTCAGATCCAGGGGAGCTGCACAGCAATCATCGCATACTGCTATTGCTTGCTACTCTTTCTACCTCAGAGGCCCGCATAACCCTATTACAAGCTGCACGCTATCGCTGAGAAATCATTAGGGAAGGCAATCATCTTTCTTTCTTTCCTGATCTATCAGCACCAACACAATCCAGGAAGAAGGACTTACAAACTATTGAAAAAGACTGCCTTCAAAATGGTATTGAGGCTTGCCTAAATTTCCCTGCCCGACTAATGATCCGACATGCTTCTAAAACTCATGTCTCTGTGGACCCTGCAGTGGCATCTGTGTTTGCCGAAAAACTCATCGGGTCATTGAAACTGCCGGTTGATACCTCAGACGACGATGGCTGAAATAATGAATGGACACAGTAAAGTATATTATTGCAACGCTAAGGACTAAGATAGAACAGGGTTACACCACTGCCTTAACGGTTTATATACCTGAACTTCATTACTGGGGGTTTACTCCTCAATTAATATTTTAGTTATGGGGTTGTCCTCTATCTTAGAGTAACTAAAGTTAACCATGCATAATCTTACTTTTCTTTTTTGGGCTCCGATTTTGATTTTAAGTTGCTGCTCCAATCTACTGTTCTATTACGGATCCTTTTGGCAGAACACTGTATTATATTGTAGTGCATAGTTCACTTCTCAGTTTGTGAACTAAGTTAATATTCTTCACTTCTATAGCACCCTAAGGGCAGGTTGTCATGCTATGCCATAGCCTAAGGGGACGTCATTCAGCTTAATTGGGACCAGACGGTCTTATTATTTGCCCGATTACAGTGTACTGGCCCGTTTCTTTTTCCCTCCAACGAGTTCTTCAAGGGAACCGGCTCCCTGGCTATAGAGACAGACATTATTCATTTTGGGGTGAGAGGGTCACCATTCTACAGGCAGTACAGCTCGGACTATACTCCTACATTTTAGCTGGCAGCCTTTCCAGCACATGGACCATATCCTGTAATAAAAGTAATTATTTTCTGTTTTTTATATTCTGTACATGTGAAGCAAGGGTTTGCATACCTCGATACTTTATTGTTTATAGAATACAGTATATGCTGTAATATCATAAAATAGTATAAATAAAAAGTAAAAAAACTCTCATTTTACAATGCGAGGCGGTGCCTTCTATATGAGGGATGGAGCAATTCTGAGGGGATAAATGAGGTCATCCCTCGTAATGTGGGAAAGTTGAGAGGTACGCTTTCACCGATGGTAAGCCCCTACAGCTTAAGATCAATGGATGCTCTCGCTGTTAAGGTTCAAGGAAGGGGCAGAGCCAATGGTTTTCCATTTGCAAAGGAAAACCCCAGTACAAAACAGAATTTACCATTTTTAAACCAGCACTTTTGAAAACCCCACTTTACACTTGGCTTTTTGGAAAAAAACTCTATTTTGAGCAACATTTTTGTATACACATACTGATCTGCCCTCAATTTTGGGTTAAAAATGAGAAGAAAAAAGGGATTTTAAGATTTTGCCAAATTGAATTTGCCATTTTTGAAAATAGAAAATCACTGGCTTTAAAGGGGCTAAATGGAAAATCATTGGCTCTAAAGGGGCTACCCTTTCCCCAGGAAAAAACTCGTAACATTTTCCATTGTAAAACTCAGATTAAAGTAGCTTCTTCTTTTTTTTTTTCCACAGAACATGTATCTCTCTCTCTCTATATATATATACATACATATATACATACATATATACATACACACATATACATACACACATATACATACACACACACACACACACACACACACATATATGCACACACATAGATACATAGACAGTGTCAGCAGATAAGGGCCTATGGCCCACCCAGTCTGCCCATTTGAGCTTGTAAGTTCAGTTTGTTTTCCTAGAAGTCTGTTGACCCTTACCCCTGACCTCCAGAATTCCTTTATGTCTATCCCATGCATTCTTAAATCCTGTGATTGTTTCAGCCCCCACCACTTCCTCTGGCAGGGTGTTCCACTTGTCCACCACCCGTTCTGTGAAGAAATTCTTCCTCACGTTTCCTCTGAATCGTCCTCCTCCAACTTCATCCCATGCCCTCTAGTCCTGGAACATCTTTTTCGCTTAAAAATAGTGTTTTCCTGCACCCTGTTCCTCCCTGTAAGATACTTGTATGTCTCTATCATATCCCCTCTCTCCCTCCTCTCCTCCAGGGAGTACTTGTTCAGTTCCTTCAACCTGTCTTCATAGGACTTGTGATGCAATCCGTGCACCATCTTTGTTGCCCTCCTCTGAACCTTCTCTACCCTGTCTATGTCCTTACGTAGGTATGGTCTCTAGAACTGTACTACAGGTGGGGCCTCACTAGTGTCTTGTATAGCGGAATTATGACCTCCCTTTTCCTGCTGGTGATGCCCCTGCCTATACATCCCAGCATCCTATTTGCTTTACCTGCTGCCTTGTCACACTATTTCCCTACCTTGAGGTCATCAGAGAAGACAACCCCAAGATCCCTTTCCTGCTTGGTGCATGCTATATCCTCACCCCCCAACTGATATATTGTGCCAGGGTTTTTGTGCCCCATATGCATTATCTTGCACTTCTTTGCATTGAATTTCAACTGCCAAGCCCCTGACCATTCTTCAAGTTTCTGCAGGTCGCTTCTCATTCTGTCTACACCCTCTGGTGTGTCTACTGTATTACAGTTTGCTGGCCTAAGGGGGACACAGAACTACTTTGCTAAATAGCTACATCCGCCACTGGTATTTTATGGAAAATGTCTCCTGATTCTCCAAAGTTGCACTGCCTTTACATACTCTACACCTGCCTACCACACAAGGTCAGTCTATGAAAACACAGTGCAACATGACCAAACAAAGGTCAGCAAGCTAGTTCGGTCTTGCCAGCTCTTTTGTTTATCCATAACAAGTACAGTTGTAGTCATTTCTGAACCCCACCCACAACATGGTGAAGTATATGCTGTTCAGATGGGCCCCAACTCATGATCAGGGCCCCTCCGTTCTCTGCAGCACTTCAGCCCCAAGTTTTGTGGCAGGTTTGTTACACTTCTGCACCAGGCATTATTAACTACTGAGGTGGATTTCTGTCCAGTTTTTTTATTTATTTAATAATTTTTGGCCAGGAAAAACTCACTACTTTGAGGCTTCTTTCCAGGCCCCGTGAGAGGAATTTCAGACCACATGAAAAGTTTAGACTCTGGGGCCCCTATGCAACTGAGTACAGTAGCATGTCAGGCACCCAGACCCCTCTTTGGTGCTGGGCCCAGGGAATTATCCCTGGCTCCCCCACCCTCTCATGGGCCCTGGTCCTGGGAGTACAGGGAGATTAGGTGACTTGTTTATGGTCATGCAGTATGCAAGTGGTGGCTCTGGGATTCAAACTCAGTTCTCCAGGTTTGCAGCTCAGTGCTCTTAACCACTACGTTAAACTGCCTCCCTGTACTCACCTGTAACTGTAGTTCTAATACAGTATCTTGGGAAATTTAAGGAATGGTTGAGAATATGGCAGTTGGGGTTCAATGCCAAAAAGTGCAAAATCATGCACCTAGGGCATAGGAACCCATAAGCCAAGTATAGGATGGCGGGAAGTACCGACAATCACTCAGCAAGAAAGGAAGCTTGGGGTTATCATATCTGATGAGCGCAAAGTGGCAGGGCAGTGTGACAAAGCAGTGGGTAGGGCCAGTAGGATGCTGAGATGCATAGGAAGCAGTATTTCCAGCAGGAGAAGTGAGGTGGTGTTGCCATAGTATCGCTCACAGGTGAGACTCCACCTACAGTACTGTGTCTAGTTCTGGAGGCCGCACCTCAGAAAAGACATAGACAGGGTGGAAGCAGTCCAGAGGAGGCAACTAAAATGGTGCAGGGGTTGTACCAAAAGCCCTATGAAGAGAGACTGAGGTATCTCAACATGTACTCCCTGGAAGAGAGGAGAGCAAGAGGGGACATGATAGAGACCTACAGGTACCTCACAGGGGTAAACAAGGTGCAGGACAGGAGTCTATTTCAAATGAAAAAGAGCACCAGGCCAAAGGGCATGCAATGAAGCTGGAGGATGGGAAGTTTAAAAGGAATGTGAGGAAGTATTACTTCACTGAAAAAGTTGTAGATGCCTAAAGCAGACTGCAAGTGGAAGCGGGGGAGGTGAAAACAGTGGGGGGCTTCAAGTATGCGTGGGACAGACATTGGGGAACATTAGTAAACAGGCAGGGAGGAGGGTGGGTCGCTGGAGACTAGTTAGGGTCTACAGAGACAGGCTAGGCCGGGACCATCTGGGCAGACTGGGTAGACTAAGTGGTCCTTTTCTGCCAACAAATTCTATGTTTCTAGTACACAACAGCTAAGTGGGACAGACGTTTAAATGGCATGCCCCTCCAGGAACAGATCTTCCTTATTATAAAAAGCCTAAGCCGGCCCAGTGGCGCCGAGGGCTGATGCACTGGATGCCACACCTTACGCCACGCCAGCGACCCGGGTTCGGGAACGAGCCCAGGTCGGGGGTCGGCAGGGGTGGGGAAGGATTGAGCATCCCTAGGACTGCTCTCCTTCCCCAGGGAGGGGGGATTCCACCTGCCAATGCACTGGTGACTGCTAGCAGAGGCTGGCAGTACTACAGTGCACGGCCACAGAATGCAGGGTTGGAAGCTGCAGCAGACGTCTTTCCGAGGTGCACAGGAGCATGCACCAGCCGAGCTGGACATCACTGCACATCCGAGCTTCGGGCAGAAAACAAGGAAAAATACCCTGCCCTCAGGGATAGGCGATGGCATTGCCTCCCACCAGCCACACTCCACCACAGTCGGACTACTTCCTGTCCTGGGCAGAGTCCAGCTCGGCCACAACAATTGTAGATAGAGCGCCCTGGGTGGATAGGGTGGCCGGGGGGGTTGGTGCCGGGACATAAGGAGGAGTTTCAGGCTTAGGAGGTAGAGCTGGGGGTAAGGCAGATGCCTGAGAGAGTTCCCCGAAGTGGCAGTGAATAAAAAGTCTTAAAAAAAAAAAAGCCTATGTTCATTTTCATTTAATAGGCACTGGTATTTTAGGTGGTGGCACTTAAGCGGAATGCTCACAGCTGATTATTATATTACTGCAAATGGCAGCAATCAGCAGCTGTGATTCATTGGCAAACAATTTAGCACCTTGTCTAATCTGATCATTTAAGACTATCAGTAATTCCTAGTGCTGCCTGTGCTCTCTTGTCTACAAGAGCCATGTCACTATCCCGCGATGAACTGTCTCTTGCTGACTAGGTAAAAGTCATCAAAACATTACAAAACCCGACCAGCTCACTGTCCTCTGTTACAGCTCAATGTAAAATATTCTAGAGTCGAGCCAGTAGGATCAGTAACAACCGATACTTTCTTCTTGCTGAGTGGCAGTCTAATGTGCACCCCAGGCAAAGGGGGAAGCCTGAGGGTAACTATTCTGCAGTCCTAATGCTGTGGTTCTCTCATATTGTATAGTCTTGCTGTTAATATTACGGTTGCTGTACATAAGCTGGTTGTTGCTTTTGACTGCATTGTATGAAATCGCATTCTCTCACTGCACCCTGTGCTTGTGCCTAATTGTCTTGCTTCATACATTTGTCCCTCAGTGTATATATTTAACCTTATGTTTATTTTCAAACTGTATTTATTTCCACTTCTGTTATAATCTGGATAACTAGACGCTTGTGTAAACGGGCAATCTGCCCACATGAGGCAGTCCAGAGAAGGGCAACCAAAATGGTGCAGGGACTGCATCAGAAGACATATGAGGACAGATTAACGGAGCTCAATATGTATACCCTTGAGCAAAGGAGGGAGAGAGGTGATATGATCGAGACATTTAAACACCTTAAGGGCATAAACAAGGTGAAAGAGTCTAACATGTTTAAATATAAGAAAAATTGCAGGACAAGAGGACACAGCATGAGATTAGAGGAGGCCGATTAAGGGGAATGTGAGGAAATTCTTTTTCACAGAAAGGGTGGTAGATGCATGGAATAGCTTACCACAAGAAGTGGTGGCTATGAATACAGTGCAGGCTTCAAACAGGCATGGGATAGGCATAAGGGAGCAATACAAATGACTATGAATAGATAGGTCACTGACAGAGCAAAGGCCGATGGCACATTTATAAGGTAGAAAAAGAAATGGGCAGACTGGATGGGCCTTGCGGTCCTTATCTGCCGTCAACTTCTATGTTTCTATGTTTCTACATGCATTTCCAGTATAAAATAAAAATGAAATGAAGCCCTGGATAAAGGTGCTTGTGTGCCCAGGCCTGTGTTGAAGCTAAAGCCCAGAACTTAGCCCCACAACTGGGGCACATACAGTTTGAGGCCACTAATGAATTGCTCTCGCAGTGGAAGTTGCAGCAAAAAATTGTGTTCAAGAATGAACTCTGTGAAGCAGGTTGCTGATTCCACAGCAGCACAAAACTGGATAAGTAATGCATTGCCCAGCTTGCTGGACAGATAACTGTATAGAAGATGTTTGGAATACAAGTGAAACTGGCCTTTTTTTGCCATACTTACTCTAACCACGGTCAAGCTCTAAAAGATCAGGAGCTGACTGGTGGTAGGAATGCAAAAGATTGCATCTCTTTTCCGTGCGTGCAAATCAAACCAGTTTAAAAAAAAAAAAAAACACTTGTTTTGACTGCAAAAGGTATTTATCTGCATTTTCTTCCATCAGAATTTCTTCTATTGGTGATCTTGTAGATGTTTAAGTCTCTGCTGCTTGTCCAAACACAAAAAGTCCTCCCGGTAACAGACACTAGTTCCACCAATGCTTGGATGACAGTATTTATTTTCCAGGAGTGGCTGATGGCATGGGAGAGACAGCTTCGTAGAAGCCATAGGAAAATTTGCTTTTCATTGACAACTGCTTAGGCAACCCCTATGAGATATCTCAAAAACTGAAATGTATCAACCTTGTCTTTTTCCCACCCAGAACAACATGCATTATTCATCCCATGGACATGGACATCATTAAAAACCTGAAGGGACATTAGAGGTCTTATGTTGCAATCAAAATCCTGCAAACAATTGATGAGGGTGAGACCGCTCACACTGCAGTAACTGCCCAAAAAGTGAACCTGCTCGATGCAGTCTACATGCTTAGCTAAGACTGGGGAGCTGTTAAGCCTGTTGCAATCGAAAATTGTTTTAGGAAGGTTGGATTCAGGCGCAGGAGCTGTAAAAAACCAGCACAACAGTGGTAACAGGTCTCAGATATGTCACAATCATATTATTCCTGGATGCTGCTGCATTCAATGATTTCATCAACATGGACAGACAAACCAATGGTCAGTGAACTGACTGGAGATGAGGTAGTCAGTGACCCAAAGACAGCAGTGGAACAGGAAGATGCTGAAGACAGCACTGAAATTATCCAAAATGAGCTAGTTAGAGTGGTGACCACGGCAGAGGCATTGATGGGGCTAAGTGTGGTGATGCGATAGTGTCAGCAGAGAGGGCAGATCATAAGCTAGGAGAAACTCTGAAATTGAAAGTTCCATCCAAAAATAAACCATACAAGAGACAAACCAGCTCTGCATTACAGATTATTTGTATTTATTTTTAAACATGCACTGCTAAAGCTACGGCTACTGCCTTCACATCTGCATCGAACACTGTTTCCCCCAAAATGCTCATAATGTGATCATGCCAGCAGTAGAAGGACTAGAACCAGGGAACCATGGAAGAAGGTTGAAGCAACAAAGCAGTACACAGTGCTATACAACAAGCAAGGCATAAAACAGTTTACAAAATGAAATTAAAAAATACCTTTTTTCCAAACTTTATTCACAATATTAAAAGTAACCAAAAAACAAAATCAAGCTGTCTCTCTGACTGCACGAATTCCCTTCTAGAAATACTAACCTCAGCCTGTAAAGACAGCTGATTCAGTGGGATAATCAATCGCCTTCCCACCAGACTGTCCCGTGTCAGCAGCTCGCGCTGTAGTGGTATACAGTTCACATCTACATTCTGCCAGTTCTGCCGGATACAGCTGAGTTGTAGGAAATCTTCAAGCTAACCGCCTCCCACCAGATGGATGGAATATCCACCTGCTCCACCCCGTGATTTCAGATTTTCATATGCTGGAAACAGAGATCTGGGTGCCAGTTGCCAGAGGAGGTCAGGAGGGATGTGAGGACATGAACTATATACAACTATTAGAGCTATGGTTACAGGTGAATAACTGGATTTCTAGAAACTCTGGTACCATTCACTATCCACATTCTGGCAGACTCCTAGCAGTCCTCCAGGAGGAGGGGGAAAGGTACGCACTCCAATTTGGCAAACAAACTAGAGGACTAAAGCCACAAAAGCAGCATCACAACAACTCTGCACATTGATGCTGTAGTGGGACATGAAGGTGTGTGATTTTTTTTTGGGGGGGGGCATTAGTCAAGACTGCAGTCCTGCATACCTCTTCAATGAGGATATCCCTGGAAGCAGCCAACAAAGCAACGGTATGTCTGGTGGAATGAGCCTTAAGCCCCATAAAGGACTCCATACCAGCCAACCTATAGCAGCAGTTGATACAAGATGTGATCCTGTGTAACCCTGAGAAAGTCACTTAACTTCCTTGTGCTCCCGGGTTGCACCTGGAAACAAGCTCCAGCTTAACAGTGCCTTTCCTTGTTAAATAATTTCCTCCTTCCCCTTCTATCTGGCAATTGTCCACTTAGCTGCTGGTCTGTCGGGTGTGGCTTCAGCATAAGTAACAATAGGATAGCACCCTCCAGAACCTGTGATTGGCACCGCCATCAGACTGGTGAAATACATCAAAGGTTTATCACCTGGTTAAGTTGGAACTTTAACAGTCTTCAGGAGAAACTTCATGGAGGGGTGGGGGGACGAACTTGTTCTTGTGGAAGACCAGGTAGGGAGGCTCCACTGAGAGCGCCTGGAGTTTATTCACCCTTCTGGGTGACATAATGGCCACCAAGAAAGCAATCTTCCATGACAAATGTGACATCTCACACTTGTGCATCAGCTTGAATGGCTTGCCCATGAGCATTGTCAGTACCAGCAGTAGACCCCATGGAGGTGGTGGTTATCGCACTGGAGGGGACAAATTATCCAAGCCTTTGAAAAAGCTCACGGATGCCTTTTCCTGCACTACCATCAACAAACCAGTCCACGCATGGTATGCAGAGATGGCTGCCAGGTGAACTGAAAGGGTCATGGTTCGCAGTCCCAACTGAGACAGGGACAAAAGGTAGTTGAGATCACAACTACTAGGCAGGCAAGGGGAACAAGCTCCTTCCCAACACTAGATCAAGAATCTCTTCCACTTGATCACACATATTCTGCAAGTCAACTCCTTTCGGGATGCCTCCACAACATGGAGGACGTCTTCTGAGAGGCCCAAGACCTGGAAATCAAGCTGCTCAGGTACCAGGCTGAAAGTTGCAGGGACAGAGGGTCTGGATGCAGGACCATCCCCTGCTGTCTCATCAGCAGGTTAGGACGGTGGGGCAACTGATAAAGGCAGCCTGCTGTTGAGGCTGAGGAAAATCGGATACCAGAACTGTCTGGGCCACTCTGATGCTATCAGGATAATTCAGGCCTTGTCCTTCCAGGCCTTGATCATGACCTTGTACACCAAGGGGGAGTAAGGAAAGGCAAACACTAGGCCCAGGACTGAGAGAAGGCATTCCCTGCAATGCCCTGGACTGAAGATGTCAGGCACAGAAGCAGCCTCAGTTTTCTGTTTTCCCACAAGGCAAACAGATCCACCTGAGGGGTGCCCCACTGGGTGAACAGGTGATCTACCAAACTCCTGATGCAGAGACCTCTTGTGCGATATCTCTCCAACCCAGCTGAGAGTGTCCACCAGCTGGTTATTTTCTCCTATGACACGGATCACCTGGAGATAAGTTTTCAGGCTGCGCACAAGGGTCCAGGTATGGAGAGCTTCCAAACGCAATGAAAAGGAGTGTGTTCTGCCCTGCCTATTCAGGTAGAACATGGTGGTCATGTGGCCCATCTGGAGCTTAATGACCTTATCCCAAATGAATGGAGTGAATTCTGTCAAATCCAGATGCACTGCACCAAGCTCCAACAGGTTGATGTGGCACTGAGACACCTTGGTGGAGGGGGACCAAAACCTGTAGACTCTGTGGTCTTCCAGGTGAGCTCCC
Organism: Neoceratodus forsteri; assembly: GCA_016271365.2. Lineage (NCBI taxonomy): Eukaryota > Metazoa > Chordata > Ceratodontiformes > Ceratodontidae > Neoceratodus > Neoceratodus forsteri. The sequence continues at coordinate 1,072,492,632 of CM057456.1, forward strand.
TACCCCACCAGAGACATATTCATTGTGACCATTACACATGTCTCCAAGCGGATAAATGGGATTCCTTCCACCAAGTTCTGGGGGCATCCCACATCTGCTGGGTCATCAGGATGCTTGGTCCAGGTGACCTAGGCACTGGAACCACTGCTGGCCCATTTCCCATAGTAGGGGTGCATCTGCCTGTCAGCCTAATGAATTACACTGGTAGAAGCCACCATAAGGCCCAGCAGCTTCAGCAATTCTGGGTCAGAAGTGAACGCCCAACCAGAAATAAGCAGGCAAAGAATGCAAAGTATACGATGCCCTGTCCATAGGGAGGTGGGCCCTGGCTGATGGGAGTCATGTTCCATCTGGATGAACTTTATCACACCATGTGGGGATCAGTTCTGACTTGGCCAAGTTCACCAGAAGGCCCAAGTCCTGACAGATATGGAAGGCCAGATCCCTGGACCACTCTACTGCCTCCCTGGATAGACTACAGAGCAGCCAGTTGCCCAGGTATGGGTACACCCTGATGCCCTTGCATTGCAGGAAGGCTGCTACCACTACCATGCATTTGGTAAAGATCCTCAGCATGGATGAGAGGCCAAAAGACAGGACCTTGAACAGGTATACTATCCCCTCTGCCTGGAACAGGAGGTACCACCGGTGGAACAGACAGAATGGGATGTGGTAAAATGCATCCTGGAGCTCCAAGGAGCAGAAGCATGTCACCTGCTCCAGAGATGGTATGATCTGATTAAGAGTGACCATTCAGAACATACGCTTCCGCAAGAACTGGTTTAGATCATGCAAGACCAGTATTGGGCGCCAGCACCCTTCTCATCCATTTCAGTACCAGGAAGTACCAGGAAACGGCAATGAAGAGGAATACCATCATGCCCTCATTGAGCGGCTCCTTCCTTACATCTGTAGCCAGGGCTCAGGTGTCAGCTGTTGTCCACTATGGATTTTTCCACCTTAGAAAATATCACCCAGCTGAAACCCTGTCTTCAGTATGAGGACCTGTTGACTGTGGTGCATGCCTTCATGACATCCCCATTAAACGACTGAAACACTATTTTTTTATCTATTTATTTGTACAATCGGATTTACAACCTTTGAGCCAGAGGCTCATTTACAAAGGTACCTCGTCACAGTGAGGACAGACAGAGCAACAAATTTACAGAGTTCAGGGCAATAAGTGACATAGAGTTACACATAGATGTTTTCATATGAAGAGCAATTTCAAACATTTCGAGGTGATAAATGGTAGCAATATAGGTAGCAACAGGGGGCAGGAAGCCGGGGGGGAGGATTCAGCCCAGTGGGCATTGTCAGGTGCAATGAGATAATAGCAGGGCCCCATTTAGGGACATGAGCAGCTGCGGGTGTTAAACAGTTGGTTCCAAAGGGCATCTTTGAAGGGCGCAATTTTGGGGGAATTGGAGATGGTTGCAGGGAGGGAGTTAAACCAGGTTGGGGCTCTGTAACAGAATGACTTCTGGGCATGGGTGGTCCTAGTTCTTGGTACCAGTAGAGAGGTCTTATAGGAGGTTCAGGTTAAGACAGTGGGTGGGGTATGACGGATGGAGGCGGTCATCCCAGGTGGGGAGAACCCAAGCAGAATTTTCTTAGTTAGAAGGCAGGTTTGGTAGTGTAGTCATTCATCAACGCTAAGGAGATTGGCTTTGTCATAGAGTTGACAAGTGTGAGTGAGCCTGGGGGCACCTGTTATTAGCCTGCAAGCTTTGTTTAGGGTGAGGCGAATCTTGTTGAGGGCCGTGGTGTCAGCAGCTCCATATACTGGCAGGCCATAATCCACAAGGGACAGCACTGACGATGTAATGGCAAGCCAGAGAGCATCAGGTGGGAGGCAGTCCTTGTGGCAGTAGAGAATGCCAAGTCATGTTTAGTGGCTGATGCAAGGGCATTGATGTGTGCGTGAAAGGCGAGGGCTGAGTCGAAGGTGATCCCAAGGTATTTATAGGAGTAGACTAGTTCAAGCGGTTGTAGGGTGCTAGGGAGGATAACGAGCGGGTTTCTGCATACCTTGTTTTGGGGGTGGGCAAAGAGCATTGTCTTGGTTCTTTTTAGATTAATGATGAGTCTGCGCTGCTTAAACTAGGTTTCGGCATCATTGAAGGAGCATTGTAGGAAGTCCTGGAGGGAGGTAGGATTTTGGTGGGTGGCAAAAATGACGACATCGTCGGCATACAAAAGAATGTTGCCAGAGCAGGCCCTGGGCAGGGTGCTTAAATAGAGACTAAAAAGCAGAGGACCCAGGATGGAGCCCTGGGGTACCCCCAAGTGGATGGGTCGAGTTTCTGAGAGTGTTCCATTGATTTTGACACACTGGGAACGAGCTGATAGGTAGCTCGAGCACCAGGCGAGGGGGCCAGCAAAGAAACCAGTGTGGCAGACGGCATCCAGTAAAAGAGGGTGGGAGACAGTGTTGAAGGCCTTAGAGAGGTCAATGAACACTGTTCCCAGCTAGACAGCCGGTATCCAGGGAGGAGTGCAGGAAGCTGGAGACCTCCATTAACGCTGTGCCAGTGCTGTGACCAGCATGGAAGCCATGCTGCTTCAGGCACAGGATGTCATGCTTAGTCAGGTATTCAGTGATTTGATTGGCCACCACTTTTTCTACGGCTTGGGGGGGAATGGAGATAGGTCCTCCCCCAGCAATTACCGACCTATCACCACCTTTATGAATGGGCGTGACTATGGCTGTTTTCCATGCAGAGGGGAATTGCCCCAGACAGAGGGACCAGTTAAGCAGACTGGAGAACGGGACAAGGACTTCATCTAGGACCAGTCAGAGTATTTTGGGGTCCAGGGAATCATTGCTAGGACTGTTAATTTTTAACGCCTTTAGTAGGAGCGGCCTGACTTCCTGGGCAGATACCTTGTGCAGGTGGAACCAGGGGTGTTGGAGGACTAGGGACGGTAGGTCGGGGGAGTGGGTTGAAGAAGTTACTAGGGAGGACAGAGCTAAGGTCCGTAAAGGAGGAGTTTAGGCAGTTGGCAATGCAAGCAGGGTCAGTGGAGGTAGAGCCATCAATAGTTAGCTGGGAAGGGGAAGGAGTGTGAGATTTCCCATTTAGCTCTTTAATATTGTCCCAGAAGGTCTGGGCACTTTCCCAAGAGGAGGTGAGGGTGGCCTGGTAGTGGTCAGCCTTGGCTTTGCGGATGGCCCATGTGCATCTGTTCCGTGCGGCACTGTAGGCCTGTCTATCAGATGCACAGCTTGTTTCGTGGCTAGGTTATCTGGGACTTTCTGGAGCATTTGTGCATTGTCTCCAACTAGTGCAGAACTCCATGGCCAGGCTGATATCGGGTGCAAACACTTTTAATTATATCATGCCTGTACTGCATGATTTGCACAGTCAGTTAGATGGCATGACACCGTTAAGATTTTCTTGCCAGGCTTCAAAGCCTTGCGCCATCTGGGTAAAGACCTCCTGTACCCAACATAACCCCATGTTGCTCTCTCCACTGGAAAGAATCTTCTAGAGATTCCCCAGGGCCTTTCTGAGACTATCCACGGACCAGGCCTTCGCTGTAGCAGCACCACCAGCTGTGGAACTCCTTATCATTCCATGAGCGCAATATGTCCATGGTGGAGGCCTTTAAGATGGCCCTAAAGATGCATCTGTTTTCCCTGGACATTAATAAAGTTGGTTAACTGTTCTATTTTGATTCAGCATATTGTGTATTTTAACTGTTATTCATATGTTGTGTATGCCATGGTGTTATGTACAGCACCCAGAGCCCCTGTGATGGGGCATTTTACAAATAACTAGCATTTGTCAATGCCGAATGTTTGCTTGCTGGCATTGGCATTGATAGTGTAGGAGTTAGAGAGATGCATAATAGGAATGGCAGTGAAGTATTGAACTGAAGCCAACCCCACCACCACCCTGCAAAGACCAACAGGCATTGGGGTGTGCCTTTGGGTCATCAGGCATAACGGCCACACCCTACCCTGCAGATACTGACAAGTGTCACGGTGTGCCTTGGGGTCTTTGGCCCTTATGCTCACCCCATTCCATCAGGAAATATGGTGAGATGGGTCCTGTATAAGATAGTGGGGTGAACTTTGGGGCCGAAGAGTCCAAGGCACACCTCGATGCCTCTCACTGGCTGCAGGGTGTGGAATGGTATGAGCATTACAGGCAAGAATCCCAAGTCACACCTGATGCCTCTCAATCTCTACAGGCTGGGGCGTTATGGTCAGAAACCCTAATGCCTCAGGCGTTCATTGACATTTTCACTCCAAATTTTCAACATGTTTTTGTGACCCCACCTTAGGAACAGTGGCAATATCAGTTTGTTAGACGAAAGCTGATTTCACACAGCGACTACGCCATTTGGCACCACAGGTGCGAAAACACATTTCGAACAGGATGTGAAAAATGACAGCTGTACTGTTCTTGGGGAGGTGCAAAAAATGGCAATGTTGAAATTCTGCAGTGAAAATATTAAAAAAACTGGTGAAGTCACGAGCCTGCATAGAGAATGTGCAACGCTCACCCGTAATGCAATTAATTTGGGGATCTTTTTTACAGCAGATTGTCAACACAGGGATTCTGTAACCTCCACTCATGAACAGTGTCACTATGATTTTCTTAATCTGTCCCAAACAGTCATTTCCCACAGCAACCACGCATTTCTGCGCTGGAAGTGCGAAAACACATTTCGGCCATGGTGTGAAAAATGACACCTGTACTGTTCATAAGGAAGTGTGGAAAAATGCCAATGGTGAAAATCTGGATTGAAAATATTAGAAATCCATGAAGTCACATGGGTGCGTGGAAACTGCGCAATGGTCACTCATAACATTGTCATTTTACGGACGTATTTCACCAAATTTTTAACATAGCCATTTTAACACTTCTGCTCATGAACAGTGTTGCTGTGATTTTCTGAATCTGTCCCAAACATTGATTTCGCACACCGACTGCGCCAATGTATGCTACATGGGCAGAAACACATTTTGGCCGAGATGTGAAAAATGACAGCTGTACTGCTCATAAGGAGGTGTGGTAAAATGGCAATGTTGAAAATCTGGAGTGAAAATATTGAAAATTCGCAAACTTACGAGCGTGCGTAGGAATAGCACAGCGCATGCTTGTAAAACAGTCATTTTTGGGAATTTTTTCACCAAATTTTCAATATACGGTTTTTGGAAGCCTACCTCATGAACTGTGACATTGTCGTTTCGTAAATCAGTCCTGAAAGGTGGTTCTGTGTAGTGACCACGAAATCACCTTTCGGGGCCGATTAACGCCATGACAGTGACAGAATTCATGAGGTGGGGTCCCAAAAATCCCATGTTGAAAATTTGGTGAAAAAATTCCCCAAAATGCCAGAGATATGCACTAAAGTTGAAAAAACCCTATTTATTACATTATACAGCTTACCGGCATTTCCTCAGTTTGCGGTCGGCTTTGAAGAGTGCAGATGCGTTCGGTCCACGAGGATCGTTGCGCCGAGCCCGGAGGTAAGTGCATAAGAGGAGGGGTGTGGGAGGCAGGGTGCAATGGGTGGGCGCGGATGGTGGGAGATTGGGTCAGGACAGTCAACAAGGGAAGGTTTTTTTTTTCTTTCAGGTTTCTTTTTTTACTTAGATGATGCGGAATGTTTGCCACGCTGGGGTGGACTCCCAGCATGGCAGCTGGAAGGCTGTTTGGGGGGGCTGTGGAGCCGACAGGGGATTGGGTACCCTCGTCGGCCATACGATCTGTTGCCATGCTGGGGTGGGCTCCCAGCGTGGCACCATGTAGTCTTGGGGGAACAGTGGAACCAATGGGGATTGGGCACCCCTGCCAGCCATACAATCTGTTGCTACACTGGGGTGGGCTCCCAGCATGGCATCTGGAACTCCGTTGGGGGCAGCAGTGCAGCACTGGCCGATGGGATTGGGCACTCCGTCGGCTATACAAGTGTTAGTCGTTGGTGGTGGGAGGCAGCGACACGCAGTATCGTGTGTGTGTGTGGGGGGCGTGCATGAGCATGCAATATCTTATCGCTGCTCACTGAAGCGTAGCTCTCCCTTTCAACTGTATGGCCGCTGCATTTTCAACTGCTGTTATAGACAGCTGCAGTGTTCATTGGAGAACTGTGGCCGTGCCTGCAAACACACTGACTGAATTGGAAGACAGCTGCCACACCTCCGAAAACTCAGATGATGGCACTATGTTTCTTGCATATGCGTGCAAGCAAACATAAAAATGTACTTTCTTGTAAGTTGACACTTTTGTAACTATGACGTAATTGGAGTACAGTACAGAGGCACCGACAGCACGACAGCAGTATCCACCTACAATTTCTTTTTGTTTCAGAAATAATTTTACAAAATCAGAAATTATAAATTGACAGTGGAGAACAACATAAAAAAAAACACTTTAATTTAAAAATGTTTTGTATTAACTAGCAATCAGTAAGTGTATTCAATGAATTGAATTCAAAAGCAAAGCCCATTGGAGATACAGTTCCTCATTTACTACGATACACTGTATGTTCTTCATTTACTACGATACACTTTGCAACATGGCAATTAATATTACCTGAAATCCAGCAAATCTGTTGGTCTAAAGACAACACGTGGCTAGAAACCAGCGGGGATTAATCCCTGAGTAATGCCTGCTGAGGCAGTACCAATGTTTTGCCAGATAAGATAGGGAGTGCATAGTACCGCCTGCAAAGTATTCCACACTGTGGACGCCACCACGCATTACATAAGTGAACACTGAGGAATTTCCCGCCCACCTACCCAGCTGATACTTATGCACTCGCACTAAAAGTATAATATTCACGAATACAGAAAAGGGAGGAATTTACCACTAGTGAGACAGATGAAATTCCATGCAGTTGTCAAAGTTCTCCCAAAACAGGGTTTGGAACACCAAATGAAACAGTGATTCACTGTGAGCAACCACCAAACTTTGTGGAGAATTGTCCCCATTGTAATTTAATGAGGTTTACCATAAACGGCCCAGTCAAGTAAAATTACTACTCCCAGCTGGAAAAAAAAATGAAAATGCAACTGTTAACCTGTGTGGATAGCAAGCGACATCTGCAGATCAGTAATGTTTGGAAAAGTATTGGCAATATACAAATCACTTATCCCATAGTTCAAAGTTATGGCGAAACATTAGCAAGTAATATTAGTGAGTGAAATAAACCTGTTTTGTTGAAAAGTGCTAAATATTTAAAGACGTTAGTGCAGTATAACGTGTTTTGTAACATTTTAGTACAGTAACGGAAACTTGGAACCCGCCATGTAAATAAATGTTGCTGAAGTGAAAACCCGGTGTAACACCCTACAAATGGGGGTTCCCTGAAAAGTCTTCCTTGAGCTTGTCTAAATGCTCACTGCCAGGCTGGTGTCCTGCATTTTAGCAGTTTAAATCGGATTATCAGAGAGTGCCTGTATAGCCTCTGTGCACTGTCTCTTTAAGAGCTGCCTGGATTGCAGTCATAAGTAATGAGAGGGAGCTCTGTTGAAAGATAGAAACATAGACTTTGATGGCAGATAAGGACCACTTGGCCCACCCAGTCTGCCCATTTTCCTATTGGATAAGCTGCAGATTCTAGTTAACCAACAGCCTACTTCCTGCAACCCCCCACTATAATTGCCTTATGTCTGTCCCATGCATGTTTGAATTCCCCCACTGTTTTAGACCCCACAACCTCTCCAGGAAGGCGGTTCCATGCGTCCACCACTCTCTCTGTGAAAAAGAATTTCCTCACATTACCCCTGAGCCGTCACCCCTCTAACTTTAAATTGTGCCCCCTTGTTCTTACACATCTCTTTTTCTGAAAGATGCTACCCTCCTGGACTTTGTTGATTCCCTTAAGGCACTTAAAAGTTTCTATCATGTCCCCCCTGTCCCTCCTTTCATCAAGGGTATACATATTAAGCTCTCTCAGTCTCTCTCCATATGGTTTCTGATGTAGACCCTGCACCATTTTAGTTGCCCTCCTCTGGACTGTTTCCATCCTGTCTATGTCCTTGCGTAGATGAGGTCTCCAAAACTGCATGCAGTACTCCAGATGGGGTCTCACCAACTGTCTGTACAGAGGGATAACCACTTCCCTTTTTCTACTTGTGATGCCCCTCCCTATGCATCCCAGTATCCCCCTGGCTCTCCTTACTGACTTCTCACATTGCTTACCCACCTTTAGGTCATCTGATATGACTACACCCAGAGCCCTTTCCATTACTGTTGTCGTTAGTACCTCCCCTGCTATTGTGTACTCTTCTCCTGGATTTTTATTTCCCAGGTGCATTACTTTGCACTTCTTTGCATTTAATCTAAGTTGCCATATGTCTGACCATTCCTCCAACCTTGCCAAGTCCCTTCTCATCCTTTCTGCTATTTGCTGAAAATCATTTAGAGTGATAATGATAATGTAGTTTGTCTAACCTGCCTTCTTTGCAGCAATCCACTATCTTGGTCCTGGACTGACGAACTGGACCAATCAGTACTGGTGGGACCTAAAATGGAGCTGGACTACAGGAGCTGTCTGGAGTCAAAATCTGTAGGAACTGTAGTTTTGGGCTTTTGGTGCCTTTCTGCACCTGAAGGGGGAGCCTTTGTTGTGACTGACAGATCAGCCAACTGAACCTTTTGGATCTTGGGGGATTTCCCCGACTGCTTGCAATTTTCAGTTAGTTTGGGCTGAGAAGTGATGAAGTAACAGCTCAAGTGATTTGTGCAAGAGTTCTGTGTAGTTTTGCATGGGAGAACTGTGAAAGGCCTGGCTTGTGGCCTGCATGTCTGCCTGCTGCCACTGAGAGGGAGAGAAGAGAATTATTTCTGACTAAATCCAAGTTTGTGAGAACGAAGTAAGCCACTAATTTTTTTTTTTTTTTTTTAACCAGGCTCATACCTTAAGAAGACTGAAGATTTTGCTGAATGCGATCGGCCTGTCAGGTATTCCAGCTGCTTTTAAATCCCCAGTTTGTGCAGAGACTTTGCGATCATGACCAGAGAGCGGTTTGCCTAGTACAGTAGAATTTCCTTACATGTAAATGTACTGTGAGTTGTTAGTGGGTCGTGATTTGGTTCCCCACTGTGTGAACTGTGTTCTACTTGCTGGAAGCTGTATCTAGCCCAAAACGGACTGTATCTGAATTTGTCTCCATTTGGCCGGGGCCTTGTCACACTGGCCCAGCCAGACTACCCGCTGCATAGAGAAAGCCACCGACGAGAGACTTGCCTGGGGATCAGCCCCACTGCTCCACGCTTGAACAGGAAAGATGCCTCGGTGATTCGTGTGGGCACTGCTTCTCCTGGCACTCCAGATTAACCACCTGCCATCTCGATTTTCATCCATCCTGTGTCCTGTCTTGGGTATCATGAGCAATCATCTGGGTAGCTCCCTGCAACAACAGCCTAATCTAAAAGTGTGTCATCTGATTGTCTTGTTTTCTTTTCACAAACTGCGCTCTCCGGCTCCGGATTACAAATAGTGTGTGTTGTGCATGTCGTTTTCTTCCATCACAGGGCCCTAACTAGCTGCAACGTTCCTGGCTAGCCCACCATTCTCCATCTGGGTACCCAGGGTGTGTGACTGTTTATGGACCCTGAAGTGCATGCATAACTGTTTGATTGATATGGCCTTTAAGCAAATTAACCTGATTACACCCCTCCCTTGTTTAAGTCCCTTAAATAAATCAGATCTAACCCTTTTTTCATTTACCCTGACTGTGGTTCCAGTTTGTGCAAAAGTACTGTACTGCTGTTATTTGCTGTGTATAACCTTGTTTTACAGGGGGTCCCCAGGGCCAGGCCAGAGGAAAGCCCTGGTGGTAAGTGCAAACAGTGTGGGTACTTGTGTGGTGTATCAGGGGTATTGTGAAAGTGATTACTGTGTATTGTTTTGGCCACTAGAAACATAGAAGTTGATGGCAGATAAGGACCGCAAGGCCCATCCAGTCTGCCCATTTCTATTTCTACCTTATAAATGTGCAATCGGCCTTTGCTCTGTCAGTGGCCTATCTATTCATACTCATTTGTATTGCTCCCTTGTGCCTATCCCATGCCTGTTTGAAGCCCTGCACTGTATTCATAGCCACCACTTCTTGAGGTAGGCCATTCCATGCATCCACCACCCTTTCTGTGAAAAGAATTTCCTCACATTCCCCTTAATGGCCCCCAATCTCATGCTGTGTCCTCTTGTCCTGCTATTTTTCTTATATTTACACATGTTAGACTCTTTCACCTTGTTAATGCCCTTAAGGTGTTTGAATGCCTCGATCATATCACCTCTCTCCTTCCTTTGCTCAAGGGTATACATATTGAGCTCTGTTAATCTGTCCTCATATGTCTTCTGATGCAGTCCCTGCACCATTTTGGTTGCCCTTCTCTGGACTGCCTCAATTTGGTTAATGTCCTTGTGAAGGTGTGGCCTCCAATACTGCATGCAGTACTCCAGATGGGGCCTAACCAGTGTCTTGTAAAGAGGGATTATTACGTTGCTCTTACGACTTGTGATACCCCTACTAATACACCCCAACATCCCCCTAGCCTTACCTACTGCTTTAGAGGTCTGCTTGGATGATTTCATGTCATCAGTGATGATGATGCCAGTCTCTTTCTTCCTTTATGACTGCTAGCAACTCCCCTCCCAGCCTATAGGTGGCTTCAGGGTTTCTCTTCCCTATGTGCATGATCTTGCACTTCTTTGCATTAAATCCCAGTTGCCACTCTTCTGACCATTTTGCTAGTTTATCCAGATCTCTTCTCATTCTGCCCACCCCATCTGGATCATCTACTCTGTTGCAGATCTTGGCGTCATCTGTAAACAGACAAGCCTTACCCTCTAGTCCATCTGCAAGGTCACTAATGAAGATGTTGAAGAGGACTGGCCCCAGGACTGATTCCTGAGGTACCCCACTTGTGACTTGTATCTCTTCTGACTGTATACCATTTACCACCACTCTGTTTTCTGCCCGTCAACCAGTTTGCCACCCAGTTGACCAGCTTCTGACCCACCCTGAGCCTACCCAGCTTATTTATCAATCTTCTATGTGGAACAGTGTCAAAATCTTTGCTTAAGTCAAGGTAGGAGACATCAGCTGCTCCCCCTTGGTCCACCACTCTGGCTACCCAGTCAAAGAAATCTATGAGATTAGTTTGACAGGACCTTCCTTTTGTAAACCCATGCTGTCTTGGATCCTGTGCCCCTATGGATTCCAGGTGTTGCACTATCCTTTCCTTAAGGTGCCTCCATAATCTTGCCCACTACTGAGGTAAGACTGACTGGTCTGTAGTTCCCTGCCTCCTCCCTGCTACCACTCTTGTGGAGTGGGATCACATGAGCCCTTCTCCAGTCTTCTGGGACCTCTCCTGTGCTCACAGACTCACTAAACAGTTCTGCTAACGGCTCTGCTAGTTCCACCATTAGCTCCTTACGTACCCTGGGATGTATGCCATCAGGTCCCATTGCCTTATCCACCCTGAGCTTAGCAAGCTCTTGTAGGACCCTTTCTTTTGTGAAGGGAGTAGTGCTCACCTCCCTCCCCCCTGTGTCCATGGTGCTGAGCTGTGGGCCCTGCCCTACCTTCTCTTCAGTAAATACTGAGCAAAAGTATCTATTTAGGATAGATGCTTTTACATGGTCCTCCTCCTCACATGCTCCCTTTTCTCCATTAAGCTTAGCAATACCCCCTCTGGACTTTCTCCTTTCACTAATGTATCTATAGAAAGTCTTGTCACCTTCTTTTACTGTTCGTGCTAGTGTTTCCTCAGTTTGGGACTTTGCCTGCCTTACTGCCTTCCCTGCTTCCCTTAGGGCAGTTTGGTATGCCTCCCTATCTTCATCCCGCTGTGTTCCCTTATATTTCCTGAAGGCCAGCCTTTTGGCACTGACCTTTTCTGCTACTGTATTTGAGAACCAAAGTGGTTTCCTTCTTCTTTTGCACTTCCTTTTCTGTCTAACACAATGGGATGTTGCTTCAAGTATTTCATCCTTAATGCTTGCCCACTTTCCTGTACCCCCTCACCTGTGTTTCTTTTTGCCAGGGCTAGCTTAACTCTGTTGGCCATCTTATCAAAGTCAGCTCCTCTGAAATCCCATTTTTTGCCTTGGAATGGGATGATTTAGATGTAGTAGCCAAACTGAACCATACCATGTGATGGTCACTGGCCCCCAGGTGACCTTCAACCTGGAGATCTGTGATCCCTTCCCTGTCAGTACTAGATCTAGGATAGCCCTGTCTCTTGTGGGTTGTTGTACCAGTTGTTTGAGGCCCTTCCCCTGCAGGGAATCCACTATGTGTCTAGTTCTGGCAGATGTTCCTGCTGGTATTGACCAATCTGTATCCGGCATGTTGAAGTCTCCCATTTTCAGAACCTCCCCTTTAGCTGTCATGTTTTGTATATCTTCTAACAGTAATGTGTCTATGTCCTCCCCCTGGTCTGGGGGCCTGTAGACAACCCCAGTTCTTATGGCTGTCCCATTTCCTGTTTCCAGGGTGACCCACAGTTCTTCTGGCTCCTTATGTGTATTCTGAATTTCTGTAGCTTTGATATTTTCATTGACATACAGGGCCACTCCCCCTTTTGCACCTCAGTCTCTTCTGAACAATACATAGTCAGGTACTGAAGTCTCCCAAGCATGGTTACTGGTAAACCACGTCTCACTAATTGCTACCATGTCCAGTTTAGCCTCTGACATTATTGCCTGCAGGTCTGGGATCTTATTTCCCAGGCTGTGAACATTTGTGTACATGATTTTCCATTGATCAGATTTCAGTGTGTTAGTTGTTGGGTGAGGTTTGGCATTAGCCCTGTGCGTCGTGTGGGGAGACGAACCTTTTTTCTTACCTTGTGATGCAAATGAACTACAAACATGCTGAATCCCTGTTTGACCACTAGCTGAGGGGGCAGGGGTGTTCTTCCCATTTGACGTATGGGTGCTGCGCCTCCCCATTTCTAGTTTAAATATTCTGCAAAGACATCAAACTTCTGCCCCAATGCACTGACTCCTCCTTAGTCAGATGCAGTCCATCAAATTTAAAGAACTTTCGCTCCCAGAACTGTTGCCAGTTCCTACAAATCTGTGTCCTTTTTCCTGGCACCAGCCCTTGAGCCACGTGTTTAGCTCCCCTATCTCCCCTTCTCTGACCTTCCGTCCATCTGCCCCCCTCTCCCAGACTGGCAGGATCTCAGAGAAGGAGATGCCGGACAAAATGGATGATAGTTTGTCACCCAGCCTGGTCAGGTGTTCCTTGGTCTCCACAACTGACCGGCTGGCGAGATCATTAGTCCCTATGTGTACTAGGACATCAATGTTTTCTCCTGCTTTGTGAACAATTTTAGTAATGTGGTCAGTGTCTCTCCATGCTGATGTACCTGGGAGACACCTGACCATTACCCCTGGCTGGAGATGGGTATCAACTCCACGAATCATGGCGTCTCCTATGATCAGAAGTTTTTTGGATTTCCTTTTTGCTTTTTTTGTTTTGGTTCCTGATTTGGGTGAGTTTTATTGTGCTAGCTCCTGTGCCGCAGTGTCCTGCTCTGCAGTGTCTTCTGCCTCTTCAGAGATAGAGGCAGATACCTGTTTGTAGTGTTTATATAGTTTTTGGAGGTAATATGTTGGAGAGCAGAGAGTGATGGGGCACCCAATTTGCCCCTCCTAATCACTTGCCAACCTCCTGGTCCAACTACCCTCTGCGGTCGAGGTTTTTCTGTTGGATGCTGGGGAAATGGCGGGTGGTTCTTATAATGTATTTCCTCTTGAATATGAAATTTGAGGCGTGCAATCTCTGCCCATGCTGCCCGGAGCTGAGCCCTAAGAACTCCAATGGCCCAGAATGTAGGACAGTGTCCTAAATCCTGTAAGACTGTCCTTCTGAAAACTGTTCCACAGTACCTGCAGTTAATGATATCCATTCCAGATAAGTTGCTGGGTTTATAACCTAGTCAGAGTAATTAGAAGGAAAAAAATGCAAGTAATGGTTTGATTGTGTTTTGTTTAACTTGTTATAACAAGTTAAATTACTAGTGCCCCTGTAAATGAGCTCACCTTGTGGATGCCCCACTGATCCGCCCCTTCCTGCTCTGCCACAGGAAATGTCACAACTGTGGTACCCTATAAAAGGAGTGTAGTGTGGGGTGGTTGGGGATGGGGTGGGTGGCTGGGCCCTTCCCCCTGCCGAAAAAGAAGAACCACGGATGAAAGAACAAGGAGATAAGAGCAGAAACAATCAGTCAACAACAAATGTAGTAACCCTAAAAGCTTATCCTAATGTTAGATAAAACTGTAAAACCTGTAAAGCACCACCTGTAATAATTTCAGAGAAGATATACGCTGTAAGAAACACTTTGCTACAGAGAAAAATAAAGCAATGAAATGTTAGCAACAAACAGTAGCAATCCCTGTGAGTAAAAAATAAAAAACAACACCACACAGTAAATCTGCTTAGCCAAAGGACGTCTTAATCATTTTTCCCTTGCTCCGGTAAGGTTCTCTACTCTGCCTTTCAAGCAGTCTTGGAAGGAAAGAGCTCAGCTGAAGCTAGGTGCCTTGGCCAGCAAACCAAGCCTTCTACCTCTAGTAAAGAAAGAGGGGGGGTTACAGTGTCCTGGAGGGCTGTGCCCAGGTCAGCTTGACCACTACCAACCCTGACCTCCGGGTGGAGGCACCCATTTCAGAACTCAGGCCTCCTTAACCTGCTACTAGCCAAGCAGGCAGGGGTAGTAGCCCTTGGGATAGCGCCACCTAGGTGTTACACCAAGTTTGCTAAATGTTTACAAAAGTGATTACCATTTGCACATGAGGGACGTTCATGTTGCTGTTAACGACATAATTTGAAGTATTATACAGTTAAAAAGTGTCTTTTTCACACTGTGCCAAATGTTTATAAAGATGTTTCAGTACAATTCAATATGTTGTGTTACATGACAACATAGTTATATACATTGGAATCCACCATATAAATGAATGTGGCTGAAAAAAAAATTATAAAATTTTTATATAAAAGTTTTTGAAATATGAACATTTGTCATTGTTTTTTGTGAACCTCATAAATGAATTAAACAACCAAACATTTGGCTATGTCAAAAGAGCATTAAACACTTCGGAAGGAGGCTTCTAACTGTGGAATTAATGCATGGTTGGGTGGTTGTAGGCACTCAGCCTTTGGCCTCATGCCACAACCCCCAAAAAAAAACATGCATTAATTCCACAGTAGAAGCCTCCTTTCTCAGGGCTTAATGCTTACGTAGAACCTTTATTTATATGTTTTATGTGTGCATTCTTATGCACACAGGATGCCACTGAAAAGGAGCTCTGACCCCAAATGGCTAATTCCTGAACTGTTAATAAATGTAAGACATTCTGTGCACTAACCAGCAGGACAAATGACACAAAGCGGCACTAGCCTTTAGATGGCTTCAGTAGTCCATAATTTTTTATTTATTTTATTTTTATTTATTAAGGTCTTGGACTACACCAGTGAGCTGATGCTCATTTACAGGTTCCATGTCAGTTACATAGACAATACAGTACAGTACAGATGACAGGGTTACATATGGTACAGGTAAGTTACAGGGTACAACAGTATTAAAACAGCTTAGGCAGTATAGCAGCTAGCCAGCGTCAGAGGTTAACACCCTACTTGGAAGCTCTCGGAGTTGAGAAGAAGGAGGAGGGGTTGCAAACATGGGTGGAAGGAGTAAGGTAGTTGGGAGCATCTGAGGGAGTAGGGAAGTGGGAGCTATGTCATGATTGGGGGATACGTGTAACCTAAAGTGCCGGGATTGGGGTTTCTCAACCCAATGAATTGTCAGGAGGTAAGTACAGGTAGTTGGGTGATGCTCCGGGAGGGTGCTAATGACAGCAGTCATATTTACTAGATTTTACTAGGTGCTGACAGAGTCTGGATTTGAACGTTCCAATCGTTTTGCACACAGTATAAAATGTGCATCTAGAAATATACCATGTTTTCTGCTCATTTATTCTGCTCCTACATCACTCCCCTGCCCCCTGCCCCCTGCCACCGTGAAAAAGACATGTTCAGCAGGCACAAACCGTCTGCCTCAGTCGGCATCACCATGTGCTTCACCACACTACTGCCCCACCCACAAAGCAGAAAACAAGAGTCTGGCAAAGAAAGGCACACTCAGCCACCATGCTGCACTTCTAGAAGTGAGTATATTATGCCAAGAGGGCAGCCAGTACTTAGTCTTGGGGTTCACAGCGGCAATTTCAGTAGAGTACTCACACTAGTCAGGACAGGCAAGTAGAGGTTTAGCTGTACTAGTCCAGGGTAATATGCACTATGGACCAGGTAAGTCAAATAATGTTAAAACTGACCCCTGTAAATGTATTACTCATAACCATACCTTAGAAAGCACAATATCTCACCCAGTGCAGACATTTTTGAATCGCAAAACAGCATTTTAAGGTTCAATACAACTGCTGAATCACAGTGTGGCTGGCTCATCACAAGGCACCCTGATTGTGGTGACACTGCCCATCACACCTGGTTGGGTCTTACTGCTTAAACCCACTGGAAGTGGCTTAGAAAAGATTCTTGCCATAGGCATAGAATGTAAGAAACCCTTTCTGAAATGGGATGCAACAGAAAACCACTTGACATTTAGGGTTCACAATCATGAAAGCTGGCCTTTCATTCCCTTGGGTCATCTCTTTTCCCACATTCTTCAGTTAGAAACAGTGTTTCAGCACTGAGGCCTTCTTTACAGCTAATCCAATGGCGAAAGTGACCATAGTAAGTGCAGTGTCGGCTTGCATTTCACCATAACAGTAAGTTCCCTTTTGCAACCAACACAGACACAGCCATTGCCCCACCTTGTGAGAACAATGACTTTCCTGTAGATCCTGCCAGCTCTGTTTCGTCAACAGCAAGTGAACTGGTGACTCAGGTCTCTACGGCTAACAGAGCCAAGTCTACGCCCTCTATATCAGGGCTCTGCTATCACAAAAAGCAACACACAATTATGTCTGCATTCCATTCCTACAATAGATAAACAAGAGAGTCCCACAGCTGTAGATAACAGATGATCATTTTGAGAGAAAGAAGGTGCTCAGCTTGGCCTGCATTCAGGAACTGGTCCGACACCCAGCAGTGACATCGCTGCATTTGAAATAAGGCACAGCAGAGTCTGCAAACAGTACTCTGCAAATATTTAACAAGCATGGGCCTCATGAGCTCAACGTTTGCTTTACAGGAATAAATTGTTTCAGCGGGACTTTTTCTTGGCTTGGACATTTTATCTCAATACAAGGGAGTAACCTTCATAACTCGTGTGCAAACTTTAAACATATCTTACTGCTCCAAGTATGAATCTTGAATTAACTTAACTACTTTGACCGAAAACAGTGTTCAGGTAATGCTCTGGTTGCTGCACAAAGCCACACGTCAGGAAATGCAAAGCAAATCTAGATCAGTGGTAAGGTCAAAAAATGTATTTGTTGTTTTGTTCTTGTTTACCGGGCAAGGTACACTAAACAAGTAAAGGATATTCATGTACAATCTAGAAGAGTACAAAGGGAACAATATCATAAAAACAATACATAATACAGGTAACAGCAAGTGACTGCTAATAAATTATAAATAATGAAATTACAGAACAAGATGGACTAAAGTACAGACATATATACAACCGAACAGAACAGAACAAAATAGAATATAAAACAGGTACGTGTAAACATACCATTATACATGGCAAGTAAAACCTGGGATTAGGAGTCCAGGTCAAGGGACTTTAACAAGGAACAATATGGCCAAATGCGGTTAGGTTTTATGTCAGTCCACCTTTGTAGGCTAGTATTTGAGGTGGTAATATTTCAATAAGTATGCCAGTTAGGCCCGTGAATCATCGGGGGGAGGGTGACGCATTTTCTAATCCATCACCTCCAATGACCGGTGGTTGCAAAATTTAATTTCAGTCACTTACGGGGTCTCAGTTTCAAGTTCAGGGTTCACAGCTCTTAAAGGAAAACTCCATGTTAAAAATCAGAAAAAGATATGTAGTATTCTTTTTTCTGTGTTATAACCTTTTCCCAGTGTTTTCTTTTCCTCTGGCTGTGACAGTTTTTTCTAACTTTCCCTGGCTGTTTTATTGCCCCTGGAGGTTGTCATTCTGGTTTCCTTTATGGTCTCTTGCCCCAGACAGTCTTCCCAGAGTGCCCCTCGGCGTGATGTCTAAATCGCCCCTGCAGGAGGCCAGTGTCTTGTTACAGGGTCTGTCACAGCTCAGTCACAGACAGAATACTTCTTCCAGAGAAGACACACTGCTAGATTTTGGGTAAGTGTAATCATTATTATTTTTTGATATTGGTACCTTGTCCTGCTATGTTACAACCTATAAGGTGATGTTCAATTTTTGCTACTTAGTACTGGTGCAAAAACTGAAAGGGACTGAGAGGAATAGCCAGATAAGTTCAGACACAACCACTGCAAAGAGTGACATGATTAAAACACACACACACACACACACACACACACACACACAGCAGAACATAGCAGGACAAGGTACCAATATCAAAAAAATAATAATGCGGAGTTTGCTTGGATCCTTGGCGGCCCCCAATGGAGATCAGGGGTCATATAGGAGCCAGCGCAATCATGGGGTGGAATGGCGGTGGACGTCAGCAGTGCACCTGCGCAGACATCATCGCATGTACACGCTCCAAAGGAAACCTCAGCGTAAATACCCTGAGGTTCAACGGAAATGATGGAGACACAAGGGACCTGCCCACATCCCGCTGCCGGACTCGTCCTCCTCGATTCTTCCATACTGGGGCATGATCTCACAGCCGTCCCTCTAATCTCAGAAAGGACCAGGCCCTCCCCAGGGGGTGATCCAGCGGGCTAGGTGGACCATGGGATGAGAGGAAGACCGAGGGAAGGAGGGTTTCAGGCTGGGAGTAGAGGCAGAGTTGAGTGGGTACTCCAGAATGATGCTCTAGATCCTCGGAGCAGAAAAAGAGTCTACCACAAAAAAAAAAAAAAAAGCCCAAAATGTTGCACTTTAATAACTCTGCAACTGTTAGATCGATTTACCTGAAATTTTGCATGCACCATCTGCTACCATAGATCTCTGGATCTGGCAAGTTTCGGTTCCAGTCAGATGTGCAGTTGTGGAGCTGCAGAGTGCCAAATAAAGTGCAAAACAATACTTTTCTGGCCATTTTTGGTAAATGCTTTGTTCTTCTCTACAGCCCAAATGGGTTTGTTCATCTGGTCCAAAATGTTTAGGGTACATGGGGACTGCATCAGGGAAGTGCCTTTTTGAAGGTCTGTTAAAAAAATATTAATCCATTTAAAAGTTTAAAGTTTCACATTATAGCCTATGGGGAAAAAATAATTGTCAGGCTCTAAAGTACTTTTTACTTTCGCGAAAGTCCCATTGGTTAACATAGGACACTTTCGTGGCACTTTTGCGAACGTCCCCCATGTTAACCAATGGGACTTTCACGAAAGTTCTGCAGGTAAGCAGCCCCAAACAACCAGTTTCTTTGCCACTTCATAGCAAAACAACGGTTAGGACTTTTGGGATGAAATTTGCAGGGTGGCAAGCCCTTGCACCACAGATGTGCCTTTTCCTGGTTTGGTTGAAAACATTTGCACCCCTTCCAGTAGTTACTGCATTCCAAAGTTTAGAAATGTCCCACAGGATAACTGCGGGGACCACAGCACCTTTTGGCGCCCATATCTCGAAAACAGTTTGAGATATGGATTTTTCACTCTGGGCAGTTTAGTCTACCTTTAGCTGTACTAAGCATGCATGGAGGTTTCCAAGTCATAATTACAGCTGCAGTGGAATTTTTCCCATAGTTGCTATGGTTACTGAGATATTGTAACACTAATTTTACAAGGGTTCCTTTCTATGTAACTAGGCCTGCGGTACGTGTCCATACTTATGTGTAAGTGGGAACGCAGGGCCCAGATGGCCTGTGCTCCCACATATGCATACCATTACGTAAAGAATGGGAGTCGGGGGCATGCCATTATGCAGTGCTGGGAGATGAGGGTTCATTACAATGTCTCTACACTTATGAATGTATGGTTCCAACAAACGGATAACATTATGTATTCCTGTCGGCGTGAAGGGAGCACAGGGCCCTCCACTTTTCAAAAAAGAAGGGAAATTCACTGCAAAAAAACTCCGTTAATGCCTCAGTTAGGGTTGTTTCCACAGCAACAAAAGTGTGGAAATGTGATGTTAGGGTTACCAGTCCACCACCCCTCCCCCATGCCCCCATCCTCAAACCCCTAACTCTGCATTCCCCCCATCCCCACACACAGAAGATACATGCAAAATTGTAAGACACTACACCAGTCAGTCACATCTGTAAGCACAGTAATCACGACACTGTACTACTTTCAGATAACACTATGTTATGAAACACAAACACAGTATGATCGACCCTATACTGCCAGCACTGTATGATGACACTATAGCTGCCATAGCTTTCTCATAAACTTTCTAAATATCGATTTTTATGTGTCATAATTCAACGATTGGCTCGCTGCAGGTATCGCTGCCACCACTCAGGCATGTGGTAGCAGTACAGACACAGCTGAGAGATAACGTAGTACTTTTCACATACTGCTCAGGTATGGAACTAGCACCATCACATGTTGTAATACTGCTGCGTTAACTGGAAATACTCATTAGCAGCATGTTATGGTTAGCTTTGGATGTTACAACTGTTGCTGTCACATGTTTCTTGTAAACTATACTACAAAACATTACTATTATTATTATTATTACCACCATGTCTTATTAGGACTGACTCACTCTATCAGAAAAACATATGCAAAGACCCACTGGCCTGTTGCTAGGGTTATCCAAACTCTTATTTCCAATACAGCTATCTATAGATAAGATACTGTGCATTTCATCTTTTCTTAACAACTGAAATACAGGCATCTGCTAAAATCTTGTTAGGGATGTTTGTAACAAAAAAATGCTTACTGTGGGCCCTCTCCCATAGTTGCCCAGCATAGTGTGTACCCACAAGGCACTCTGATGGCAGCAGAACTCATACAGTTGCTGGACCATGATGATGGATGTGTCTTGTACTGCTTGCATGTGTGTGTGTGTGGGGGGGGGTGGGGGGTTGGGGGAGAATGCGGAGTTAGAGGATGGGGTGGGATGGTAACTCTAACATCACATTTTCACACTTTTGTTGCTGTGAAACAACCCTAACTGATGCATTAACAGAGTTTTTGCAGTGATCTACATATATATATATATATATATATATATATATATATATATATATATATATATATATATATATATATATATATATATATATATATATATATATATACATATATATATATATATATATATATATATATATATATACACATACACACACACACACACACACACACACACACACACACATACACACACACACATATACATATACACACACTGTGAAGCTCGCCAGGATGAAACCCACTTTTACAGCATTCTGCAGTATGCTGCGGCAGAGTTACTGCAGTAAACAATGTAATTTCAATGGGAATTAATCCCTTTTGTCGTGCAGGAAAATGGGCTTGTATGCATTATATGGGTCCCACAAAATGGCGGACAAGATTTCAGCTACAGCGACGTCCTTACAAGCTATTAGAAGTAGTTGTGGTAGTAATAATATATTACTCGAGGTGCGTGGAGCTTGGGGGTTTGTCCCCAAAACTAAAAGATCAGATGTATGTGGGAGGGTAGTGGGGCACAGCCCCGATCGCTTAAGTTTCCTATGGAAATTTCATCTACCATTTTGCCAGAATCCATAAACTGCAGCCACTTCGGAAAATGTGACACTGCCAGGATGAAGTGACTGTCACAGTTTCCTGCATGACAAAAGGGACCAACTACCATTGAAATTACATTGTTTTCTATAGTAACTCTGTTGCAGCATGCTGCACAGTGCTGCAGAACTTGGTTTCATCGTGGCAAGCTTCACTATATATATTTATTTTATTTATTTATTTAGTTTTTGTTGACCGGGTAAGTGCACTAGACAAATCCTGCCTATTTTCAGGCACGACTCGGGGGAAGGGGATACAGATGAATGCCAACTAACCTTGAACCAGATTAAGTTGTTGGTGGTATTTTTAGTGAATGAGAGAAATCTGGCCAGGACACTAGGGAAATTACACTACTCTTTTCGATAAGTGCCATGGGGTACATACAGTGGCGTGAAAAAGTATTTGCCCCCTTCCTGATTTTCTCTATTATTGGATATTTGTCACACTGGATGTTTTCAGGTCTTTAGACAAAATATAATATTAGATAAAGGGAACCTGAGTGAACAAATAACACTTTTTTTTTTTTTACTTATTTCATTTATTTAATGAAAAAAGTTAACCAACACCAACTGGCACTGTGTGAAAAAGTAATTGCCCCTAGTTAAATCAACCCAATTAAAGGGATAATTAGAGTCAGCTGATTGAACACAGCCAGGCTTGATTACAGCCAGCCCTGCTCAATATAAACCTCACTTATTTTGGCCCTTACCATCAGAGTCACGTTGCCAGCACAAAGATTCAACAAGCACATTATGCCATGATCAAAGGAAGTTCCTGAAAAGATCAGAAAAAATTTGTTGCCCTCTATCAGTCTGGAAAGGGTTACAAAGCTATTTCTAAGGCTCTGGGACTCCATCGAACCACAGTGAGAGCATAATCTCCAAATGTAGAACACTTGGAACAGTAGTGAACCTTCCCAGAGTGGGCGCCTGCCAAAATTACTCCAAGGGCAGTGTAAAATCATCCAAGAAGTCTCAAAGGATCCTAAAACAACATACAAAGAACTGCAGGCTTCTCTTGCCTCAGCTAAGGTCAGTGTTCATGACTCCACAATCAGAAAGAGACTGGGCAAAATGGGCTTCATGTGAGAGTAGCAAGGCGGAAACCACTGCTAACTAAGAAGAAAATAAATGTCAGTCTCATTTGCCAAGAAGCACCTGGATGATCCACAAGCCTTTTGGGAAAATATCATGGATGCTGATCGACGGATTTTGGCCAACAGCAAACACAGCATTCCACAGTAAGAACACCATACCAACAGTCAAACATGGTGGTGGTAGTGTGATGGTGTGGGGATGCTTTGCTGCCTAAGGACCTGGATGACTTGCCATAATTAAAGGAACCATGAATTCTGCTCTGTACCAGAAAATTCTTAAGGAGAATGTCCAGTCATCCTTCCGTCAGCTGAAGCTGAAGTGTAGTTGGGTCATGCAGCAAGACAATGATCCAAAACACAAAAGCAAGTCCACATCAGAATGGCTAAAAAGAAGTAAAATTAAAGTTTTGGAGTGGCCTAGTCAAAGTCCAGACTTAAACCCAATAGAGATGCTGTGGCAGGACCTGAAACGAGCAGTTCATGCTCGAAAACCTACCAAATGTTACATTGAATTAAAGCAGTTCTGCGAGGAAGAGTGGGTTAAAATTCCTCCACAGCGATGTGAAAGACTGATATCGAATTATAGGAAGTGTTTGGTTGCAGTCATTGCAGCTAAATGTGGCATAACCAGTTATTAAGTGTAGAGGCAATTACTTTTTCACACAGTGCTAGTTGGTTTTGGTTAACTTTTTCATTAAATAAGTGAAATTAAAAAAAAAAAAAGTGTTATTTGTTCACTCAGGTTCCCTTTGTCTAATATTACATTTTCTCTAAAGACCTGAAAACATCCAGTGTGACAAATATGCAATAATAGAGAAAAATCAGAGGGGGGCAAATACTTTTCACGCCACTGTAGATACATGATACATAGACAGTGTCTGCAGATAAGGGCCTATGGCCACCTAGTCTGCCCATTTGAGCTTGTGTTCAGTTTGTTTTCCTAGAAGTCTATTTCCCTTACCCTGACCTCTAGAATTCCTTTATGTCTATCCCATGCATTCTTAAATCCGTGATTGTTTCAGCCCCCACCACTTCCTCTGGCAGGGTGTTCCACTTGTCCACCACCCTTCTCTGTGAAGAAATTCTTCTCATGTTTCCTCTGAATCGTCCTCCTCCAACTTCATCCCATGCCCTCTAGTCCTGAAACATCTTTTTCGCTTTAAAATAGTGTTTTCCTGCACCCTGTTCCTCCCTGTAAGATACTTGTATGTCTCTATCATATCCCTCTCTCCTCCTCTCCTCCAGGGAGTACATGTTCAGTTCCTTCAACCTGTCTTCATAGGACTTGTGATGCAACCCATGCACCATCTTTGTTGCCCTCCTCTGAACCTTCTCTACCCTGTCTATGTCCTTACGTAGGTATGGTCTCCAGAACTGTACACTGTACTCCAGGTGGGGCCTCACTAGTGTCTTGTATAGGGGAATTATGACCTCCCTTTTCCTGCTGGTGATGCCCCTGCCTATACATCCCAGCATCCTATTTGCTTCACCTGATGCCTTGTCACACTGTTTCCCTACCTTGAGGTCATCAGAGATGACAACCCCAAGATCCCTTTCCTGCTTGGTGCATGCTATATCCTCACCCCCCAGCTGATATATTGTGCCAGGGTTTTGTGCCCCATATGCTTATCTTGCACTTCTTTGCATTGAATTTCAACTGCCAAACCCTTGACCATTCTTCAAGTTTCTGCAGGTCCTTCTCATTCTGTCTACACCCTCTGGTGTGTCTACTCTGTTACAGAGCTTTGTCTCATCAGCGAACAGTGAAATTCTGCCTTCTATATCCTGTGTAATGTCACTGATGAAGATGTTGAATAGGACCGGTCCCAGCACTGATCCCTGTGGTACCCACTGGTCACTCTTCCCTCTGTGGAGTGACAGCCATTTACCACCACCCTCTGTGTCCTGCCACCCAGCCAGTTACCTACCCACCACACTACTGTCCTGCCCACACCCATATTCCCCAGTTTGTGTAATAGTCTTCTATGTGGCACAGTGTCAAGGCCTTGCTGAAGTCCAGATAGGCCATGTCCACTGCCCTCCCGATCCACCTCCCTAGTCACCCAGTCAAAAATTCAATGAGGTTGGTCTGACATGACCTCCCCCTGGTGAAACCATGCTACCTTGGGTCCTGTAGTCCATTGACAACCAGATGTTCCACCAATCTCTCCTTCAGTAGTGCTTCCATGATCTTCCCCACTACCGAGGTGAGGCTGACTGGTCTGTAGTTCCCTGCTTCCTCTTTGTTCCCACTTTTGTATAAGGGACTACATCTGCTGTCCTCCAGTCTTTGGGTACCTCCCTGTTTCCAGTGATTGGCTGAACAGGATAGCCAGAGGTTCAGCCACCACCTCTCTTAGTTCTTTAAGGACCCTGGGTGCACCCCATCTGGTCCCATTGCTTTATCAGCTCTTATTACTTCCAGTTCCTTCAGGACCCTTTCTCGTGTAAAGGGACTTGTGTCCATTTCTGCACCATTCTCACCCTTGTACTCCCTTCAGACCCATTACCCCTCTTCCTTAGTAAAAGACTGAGCAGAAATACCTGTTCAATATGTCAGCTTTACTGTTGTCATCCTCCACGCTGCTCCCATCCTCCCCTTCAGTCTCACTATCCCTCCCTTTGTCCTTCTTTTTCACTTATGTACCTGTAAAGGTTTGTCCCCTTTAACCACTGATTTTGCAATGTGTTCTTCTGTCTGAGCTTTGGCTTCCCTTACTGACTTCCCTGCCTCCCTTTGTTTCTCCTGGTACTTCTCCCTATCCCTTCTGCCTGTGTCTTTTGTATTGCCTGAATGCAATCTTTTTGGCTTTCACTTTCTTTGCTACCTCTTTGGAAACCATAATGGTCTCTCTTTCTTTTCCTCTTGCTAACCTGCTTAATGCATAATTCTGTTGCTCTTATAATCCCCATTTTAAATACTGCCCACTGTTCCTCAATCCCTGATTCCTGTCCCATTCCCCTTAATGCCTCTTTCAAGCATCTCCCCATTTTCCCAAAGTCTGCCCCCCTAAAATCCAGGATACGTGTTTTTGTGTGGTTTGGTTCTGCTCTTTCTGTGATTTCAAACCACAATGACTGGTGGTCACTGTTCCCAGGTGCTCCCCCAATGTTACCCCATCACACTGTCCCTGTTTGTGAGCACAAGGTCCAGTATTGCCTTCTGCCGAGTTGGTTCCATGACCAGTTGCTTGAGGAAGGCACCCTGAAGGGAGTCCAGGATAAATCTGCTCCTAGTTGATGCTGCTGCTGGGATGCTCCAGTCCACGTCTGGTATATTGAAGTCTCCAACCAGTACTACCTCACCCTTGTCTGCCATCCTTTGGATGGCTAGCATCAGCTCCCTATCTGTTTCTTCCTCCTGGGCTGGTGGTCTATAGACCACACCTGTGCGGATGGCTGGCTCCATTTTCCTTTCCAGCTTAACCCACAGTATCTCTCCCCCATTTTGTTCCTCCTGGATCTGTGTGGCCCTTATGTCATTTTTCACATACAGTGCCACTCCTCCTCCCTTCCTGCCTGCTCTGTCTCTTCTGAATATGTTGTAGCCAGGTATGGCCATCTCCCAGTCATGGTTATCATTACACCAGGTTTCAGTGATGGCCACAATGTCCAGGTCTGACTGTACCATGACAGCCTCCAGATCTTCCATCTTGTTGCTAGGGCTCCTGGCATTTGCACACATGGCTTTCCATGATTTGACCTCCCTAGACTGCTTCACTGTTCTACTCCAGCCCCTTCCTTGGTTGTCATTTATCCCTGGTTCTCCTTGCTGTCTGCCCTTCTGCTGAATTTTTGCCCTTTTCTGCTTATCCACCTTTTGGACACTAATCTCCATCTTTTGCACACTGCTTTTGCAGAGATAGCCACCTCTGGTTCACTGGTTCCATTACTAGCTGTGGGGGTGAGCAAGTAGGTATCATCCTTGCTGGCCTGCCACCCCTTTGCTAGTTTAAATGCTTGTCAATGTAGCATTTAAACTTATCATTGAGTGCTTGGATTCCTCCAGGATGGATGCAGCCGTCAGGCTTGAACAAACCTCCATCCTCCAGGTGGGTCCTCAGTCACCAATGAATCAAACCCTTCCTCACAGCACCAGTTCTTCAACCATGAGTTAAAGTTCTGGTGCATGCACTCTATGCTCTCCCTTGCCTCTCACAGGTAGTACTTCTGAGAAAGTGACAGAAGTAGCTACTTGCTGAGACCCCTCCCAGTTTCCTAAACTCTTCCTGAACTTCCTTTGGCTCCCCATTTGCCAAGTCATTAGTACCTAGGTGGATAATGACATCCAGCTCACCCTCCTGTCTTGCCTTCCCAGTGATCCCAGTATCTTCCTTCCATCCCTCCATGCCGTGGCACCTGGTAGCACCTCACCTCCCTGTCCTCCCCTCCTGTGTTCCTAGCTGGATCCCTCTTATGATGGAGTCCCCCACCAGGATTCGCTTCCTCCTCCTCTGGGGTCCACTGCTTTCCCCACTGAGGTCACCTCCTTGCCTAACCTCCACATCCTTTCCTTCCACTTCCCTGGGTACCTCTATTTGGTTGTCCTCATTTGCCAGTGTGGCATATGAGTTCTTGAGAGGAATAGGATCTGGGATGTGCCTCTGCCTGACTGCTCTAACCCTTCCTGAGCCCACTGTCTTTAGCATCCACCTGAACTACCACCAATCCAGGCAGATGGAACCTCGGTTTAACGTCTCATCCGAAAGACAGCACCTCAGAAGTGCAGCACCCCTCTCATGCTGCACTACAGTGTCAGTACTGGGATATTATCCCAAGTACCAGATGTGGGAACTGAACCCACAGCCCTCTGATCTCCCGGGCTCAGAGGCGAGTGTGCTACCTACTGAGCCACTGACACTGACTATATGTATATATTTATATATATATATATATATATATATATATATATATATATATCACACATACACACACACATACATATATACACATACATATATACATACACATATGGAGCTGAGAATTCTCTCTTCAAAAGTGTCACCTCTTGTGTCCTTATGGTACTGAACTTCCTACCCAAAGGATACAGGAGATGACACTCTGGAAATGTGCAGGGAGGCCTCAGTGTTTGTATTTACATTTAGCCTAGCACACACTGTGCCAGAAATATTTCAACATATTTCAACAGACGTTACTGTATGATTACAAAATGGGTATGGAAAATCCAACATACTGACTGGTTGGTACCTATGTCTTAGACATGTCTAAAGCATAGGTAAAAAAAAACATGCTGGCATCAGGGTACAGCACACAAAGAATATCACTGCCTTTTTCAAAAATTCCTGATTGCCACTACAAACATGGCTGCCGCATTACTCACCAAATTATCATCCGGGTCCTAAAAATTAAACTCTCTCTCAAAATGAAAAGAACAAATAAATTAACTGCTCCTTTCTGTTATACTTGTAACCCCTAGGTGGCGCTATCCCACGGGCTACTACCCCTGCCTGTATGGCTAGTGACAGGTTAAGGGGCCTAGGTCCAATGGCGGGTGCCTCCACCCAGAGGTCAGGGTTGGTAGTGGTTAAACTAGCTCGGGTACAGCCCTCAGGGACACTGTGACCCCCCCTTTGTTCCCACTAGTGACCCACGCAGTACGTTGGAGTTACCTCCCCAATACCCCACATATGCACACTTCTTGCACATACAGTAACCACTTACCCTCAGGACTGATTCTTGTAACATGTCTCTGAGGACCCCCTGTAAAACAAGGTTAGATAATACACACAGCCACAATGCAATGCTTATTCCACATGTACTGACACTACAGACAGAATAGTTCAATAACAACAAATCGGATTTATTAAAGGAGCAGTAACAAGGAGAGGGCAATCAGGCTGATTTGGTTTGGAGATATTTGATTCACAGTACTGTGCATGCATGCATATAGGGTCCAAAATGTCACACTCTGGGTACCCAGGATGGGGGCTGGTGCAGCTGGATGGGGCCCTGTGGGAGGAAAACATATGCACCAACACACAATTGTAATCCGGAGCTGGATGGCTCAGTCCACAGAAAGAAAACACACAGAAATCAGTTGACACACTTTGATTAAATGAAAGGTGCAGGGAGTTTCCCCAATCTGTACTCACGATACCCCAAGCAAAGAACCTAAAAGAAATGGTTGTTCTGGATTGCCACAAAACAGGGCATGGAGATGAGGCCCTCGTGACAGGGCCCACTGCTTTGAATAGCAGGCGGATTCAGTCCGATTAAATTGAGTTCAGCTTCCAGCTTCAGCTCACAACTCACAGTAACGGGGAAATGGAATCGTGATTCCCCACAAGCACTAGACACATTCATATGTAACGGAAATTACTACACCAGGCAGCTGCTTCACGATCCCGATCGCAAACACTGCAAATTACCTGGGAGCACACACAGCATCAGCAGTCCCTGACAGGCCAATCGCACTTCAGCAAACCTTTGGTCTTCTACGGGCAAGCCTGGTTCTGCACACTTCTGCTTTCTCTTCCAAATTCAGGTTCAGCCCGACTCACTCACTCTAACGGCTGCAGGCCGACTAAAGGGCCTCCCACACGCTTCCCGCATGAACTATACACCGCAGCAAACAGAGCTCCTTCTCCTTACACAGTCAACTCGCATCTGAACCTCCCAGCAATAGTTCAGGGCATTTCCTTTGGCTTCATACCAGTTCTATTGGTGGATTCAGCTGTCAATCACAGCAGGACTCCCTCTGTTGGTGCAAAAAGGGGCCAAGGTCCAAACTACAATTCCCAGAGGCACCTGCCATATATTCCCCTCTTGTAGCAGGCTCCAGGCGAGAGTCCAAGTTCTGGTTGACTCCAAGCAGTCTTCATTTTAGGGTCCCCCTAACCCAATTGGCCCAGCTCAACAGTTCAGGTCCAAAATGGAGAGGCAGCACAAAAAGAGTCCCAGCTGCACGAAAAGCAGATTAGACAAACTGCATTTTCATTAACCCTCTAACTGATTTCTGGCAAACAGTTGCATCTTTCAATTAGGCTCCCTCTGCGCTCTTAGCGACTGCAGAAATGGAGCAATTAGACAACAGCTTGGGCAGGAGTCGAGCATTAAACACACAGTCCCACCATTCAAACTAAATTAGCCTGCAAGCAGGCAGCTCTTAAAGTGACAGTACCAGAGGCTCTAAAAGCACTCACAGTTAAGCGACTTAAACGCCGAACACCATTCAGACAGGGAGCACTTAGCCAGCTCCTAGAAGACTTTTGAGAACCCCCCATTTGCAAGGGGGTTACATACTGTATTCCCCTCCTTACACACACACACACACACACACACACACACACACACACACACACTACAAAAAAATGAAGCACTCTTTACAATTTTATTTTTTGGAGCTTCTTTTCTGACCATGCCCTCCAGCCCATCCTTACCTGCCTACAAGGGCAATGTTTGCTACTTGCCTTGCCACAAATTGAATCCCTGGTTTTACTGAGGCCTTCTGCTGCATGTCTTTGTGTGGGGATAAGTTAACATTCACCTGTAGAATTCTTTGTCAGTTTGAATTCCTACATTCCATGATAAACATTCCCTCTGTTGAAGGTGCAGATATACTGTACAGATGCTTGATAGCTGGGGAGGGGCTACTTTTTAATACTTACTTTAAAAAAAATGTTTTTTAACTTAAAAAGTTGGCTTTTTTTTTCTAAGTTTACCCATTTTGTAAGTGCGGTAAGACACTTCAGAGCTCTGCATGTTGATCTAACCGCTCTTTCAGGGGCTAAAGGGACTTCGTCTGCAACACTGTGCCTCACTAGGCCCATGGTCATGCAGTTAGATCACCATAATCAGATGGCAAGATGGTGGCCATGCTGGGCTGCCATCAGTGAGAGGAGAGGAGTCCTGCTGTTTTTTCAATCTTAATAGCTTATTTTTAATTGTTTAATTTTAATTTTCATTTTTATTTTCAGGTAGAGCTTAGTGTAGGGATGGGGAGTGTTAATGAGGGCAAAAACTGAGGAAGAAGTAGGAGGTAGAATTTTTTATTTTTAGAGAGGTTCATTTGTCCATTTGTTGAAGGACTGTAGCGTACCTGCAGCTTCTGGAGAGCAGTGGTGTTTATCTTGAACTATGTAGAACTGTTTGCGGTGTGCCAGCTGGAGAAAACAGAGAAAATCTGGGAGTTGGCGACGGAACGTTTGCAAGCAAACTGGAGAACAGGACGCAGGAAATTGGGTGCTCTCAGAAAATCAAGAGTTTGACAGAGCTGTGGTCTGCGGTTGTTGGATACTGCAGGGGAATAGCTTGGTAACGTGGAAGTCTCTCAGTACACTATCTTAGCGCCCTGAAGTTTGTCGCGAGCTACAGAACTGTTGTACAATTAGAGATTTCCCTGAGCCTCTGTGTGAGGGCGCACTTTCCAGGTTACGGTATATGCGGTACAGATGAGACAGTGAATGTTATTCTCCGAACTGGACCTGGGCATTTGAACTATGTGCTGCGTTTGGTTTCTGGACTGCTGGAGGTAAGAGGGAGACTAGTGCATAAAAGCATATGATTGTTTGAGTCCTGAGGGTTAATCGACCAGGAAAGGTGCTAAGTGTTGCTTCAACAGCACTGCGGACTGTGCTTATCGGTAGTGGGTCATGAGAGGGCCTTTACCACAAGCCCAAGAAAAGTACAGTTTGTAAATCCATCCGGGAAGTTTGCCGTGGGTTCAAAATGAAATTCAAGAAGCCAGGACTTGAAGGTAGGACCAGAACAGTCCTCGACTGGTGAGAGGGGTTGAGGGTCTGTATATTTCTGGTCCAGTTTGAAGAGCTACATCTTTAAGGGATGAGAGCCCTGAGGTGGTGGGAACTTGAATTATATCTGACTCTGGCCGTTTCGAAGAACTGCTCTCTGAAGGAACAGTGATATTAAGGGACAGCTCTGGGTGAGAAGAGAGTGCCCTGATATTAAAGCTGTTTGGGGCCAAAACCGATCTGATACTTGTTTCATAGATTTATGGACTCCTCTGAGAGGATAAAATGATCTTACTAGAGACTGTTTGCTCTTGGGGGTTGGCGAGGTAGTGAAATGAGAATAGGAGTTATTGAGTGTGAATGGCAGATGTGTGAGAGTGAACGGTTATTAGTATTCGTTATTAATATTAAGTTGGTGTGATTCGATTTATAGTGTGTTAGTAGTAGATAAGATTAAGATGCATTAGTCACTGGCTCCCAAGGGAAGATGTTATTCCCCCTCCAGGCTCCGTGATCTCTGACCCTTTGACCATCCCCCTTTGTCCTCTGAGATATATAAACACTGTACAGCACTGGAGATAGTGCGCAGTGGAAGGAATCAGTGATTTGCAGGAGCTAGTGGGGGAAATATAGTTGGGGGGGACTGGAGTGGTGGGAACCAGGAGACGCCCTGGGGCGAAATGGGTCCAGGAGAGGGGTTCTCCTTGCCTGATGCCCACACCCAGGGGCTCCACAGTTGGTGGGCAGGTGAACGGACCAGCTTCATCGACCTATCCTTCTTGGGCAGTGTTGTGCAACGCCAGAGCTATTAAAAACAAGACGTCAATTATCGCCGATCTTGTTGCAACATCTGACCTGGCATGTATCACCGAGGCCTGGCTGGATGAAAATGCCAGCCCAGTTTTGGAATAGGCTACTCCGGCCAGGTACCTGGTGGTACACTGCTCAAGAAGGGATCGTAGGGGTGGGGGTGTGGCAGTATGTTTTAAGTCAGACTTGAACCTCACAGCCCTGCCGGTAGGAACAAGGAGATCCTTAGAATGTGTAGCCGTTCAAAGGTGTGCATGTGCAGGTTGCAGAATCCTGCTCATCTTCTGGATGCTGGAGGATGGGAAGGAGTTTCTGTAGGAAGTTGCAGACTTCATCGTCGAAATGGTGTCTGAGTCGCCCAGGTGGATTATTCTGGGTAACTTCAATGCCTGGATCAATGGTGAACTCTTGCAGTTTGGTTGAGACTTCCTCCAACTGATGTGTCTGTTGGGCCTGACACAGGTTGTTACCTCTGCAACCCATATACACGGCCATCCATTGGACCTTGTCTTCCTACTAGGAATGGAGGCCTCTGACCTTATGGTGGAGCCAGTTGTATAGCCGGACCACCATACTGTAAGGTTTTTGTTCAAGGCCCCCTCAAATAGACCCTCCCCTTCAGAGATGGTCCAGTACCGCCCTTTAAGGGGTTTGACCCAACAGGGTCTGATGGCAGTGCTAGCTCTATCAGGCCCGATGAGTGCATGCGAGGAGCCGGGGGAACTGATTCTGACCTATAATAGGATGATTGCGGAGATCCTCAACTCTGTCACATCTGTCCGTGTTCAACCCTTCACCTCACACCAGGGGTCCCGCTGGTTTGATGGGACTCTCAGGGAGATGAGGAGGAGGGGTCGAAGGTTAGAGCGGCGCTGGCGTAGGTCTGGTTTGATGGAGGACAAGCTTATATTGATGATCCATTATAGGGACTATCAATCAGCAATCTCCTGTATGAAGGCAGAGTTCCTATCCAAGGAGATTGCTACAGCAATATACAGACCAGCTCAGCTCTTCTGCACCGTGGACAGGCTTTGTAATCCAGCCCATCTTCGATCCAGGGGCGATGTGATGAGTTCGCTCAGTTTTTTGCTGTTAAGTTTGCCTCCATCAGATCAAAAATCCAGTCAGCACCCTTGAATGGGCATTGTGGGGAAGGTCA
Source organism: Neoceratodus forsteri (assembly GCA_016271365.2). Classification (NCBI taxonomy): domain Eukaryota; kingdom Metazoa; phylum Chordata; order Ceratodontiformes; family Ceratodontidae; genus Neoceratodus; species Neoceratodus forsteri. The sequence goes on from CM057456.1 coordinate 1,072,526,207, forward strand.
TGATGTCACAGGCACTCAGTCTGTCTGGTCCAGCTTCAACTAGGTAACTGTAGTAGATATCATGAGTGTCATCCGGGAGGCTACAGCCAACCTACTATAGTTTGGACCAAAGTCTAACGTGCCTTCTTGTGGGGTGCATTGATGCTATCAGCCCGGTCCTAGCCAAGATAGTCCAATGTTCTCTGGTGTTGGGTTTTTTTCTGGAGCCCCTGAAGGAGGCGGTTGTAAGGCCCCTCCTAAAAAAAAAGAAAAAAAGATTCAGTAGACATGGACTGTATGGCAAACTACAGACCTGTCTCTAACCTTCCCTTTGTGGGGAAGGTTATTGAGAAGGTGGTGGCTGTTCAACTGGAGACCTAGTTAACAGCCCACGACATCTATTAGCTTCTCCAGTTGGGATTTAGGAAAAGACATAGTACTGAGACTGCCATGGTTCGGGTACTAAATGATCTCCTGGCAGTGAGGGAATGGGGGAGACGTTCCATTCTTGTTCTCCTCGATCTCTTGGCAGCGTTTGATACCATGGACCATGGGGTGCTGATGGAGCACATGCGGGTTTGTTGTGGACCGACAGGTACAGTTCACAATTGGTTTAGATCTTACCTCACCAGCAGGTTGCAGCAGGCGGTGTCTGTTTTTTTTTTCCTTAGCTCCCATGCCCCTGCTGCGTGGGGTCCTGTAGGGCTCAGTCTTGTCCCCCATGTTGTTTATGGTGTACATGCTACCGCTAGGAGACATTATAAGGCAGTATGGGCTGAGTTTTCACTGTTAAGCAGATGATACTCAGCGCTACATGTCCTTTGCACCCGAGCAACAGGAGGCGGTCTCAGTATTGAACACCTGCCTGGACGAGATCCAAGACAGGATGACGGCGAACTGGTTGAGGTTGAATCCGGATAAGACTGAAGTACTGGTGCTGGAATCTGGTCACCAAGGGATGAGGGTGCAATCTGGTTGTGTCTCAGGGCTTAGGCTCGGGGACTGCCAGTTGCTCACCTCTGATTGGGTGAGGAATCTTGGTGTTGTGTTGGACTGTGGCCTGACGCTTAAACCACAGGTGTTGGCCATGGTCAAGGCCTCTTTCTACCATCTGAGGAACATTGCCAGGGTTAAACTCCTGATACCTCTGGCTGATATGCTGGCACTAGTCCATGCCTTTGTGGCATCGTGTCTAGATTACTGCAATGCTCTGTACCTGGGGCTAGTGTGGGTACATCTGCGCCGCTCGCAGCTAGTGCAGAATGTGATGACCAGGTTGTTGACCAGTCTATCTAGATCATGTCATGTACAGCTGTGCTGCGCTCTCTGCACTGGCTGCCGGTTAGGTGGCAGATCTCCTTCAAGGTCGGTTTGTTGACCTATAAGGCCCTGCACTGCCAGGGGTCTGGTTACCTGCAAGATCTGTGTTCCTACCGGCCCACCCGCTCCCTTCGTTCTGTGGGTAAGGGTTTGTTGGGAGTTCCCAAGATTCATTTAAACACATCAGGGGCTCACACCTTTTCTTCTGCGGCCCCAGTCCTGTGGAACTTCCTCCCCCTCACTCACCAAATTCGAGAGAGCCCAACAACTGACATTTTAAACGGGAGCTGAAGACCTTTTTATTTAGCCAAGCTTTTATGAGTAGTTAATGAGTTTTGCTGATAATTAATGCTTGTATTTATTTGTATGTTTTGCCTGGTCTGTATTACATTTTAAATATTTTAGAATTATTGTGAAGCACACAGTCACAATGGAGAAATGCGCTCTATTAAATAAAGCCTGACTGACTGATAATCCTCATCCCACTGTCTTATTGTTTACAGTACATACGCTCAAATTTTGTGTTATGCAATTTGGCATGTGACCTAGCAACAAATAACAAATCAGCCCTTAGTATTATACCAAAACATGAAGTGGATCTTGACCCAGGAATCTAGACTCCCTTTATCAGGTACAGACATAGCTTGACTGTCTCCTGAGAGAACTGCAAAATACACCTCTCAACCTTTTGTCACTGAAATGCGGGATACTGGCATTCAAAAATGTGAGAGAATGTGTGATATGATACTGGCCCTCTAAATACGAAACACAATCTAACATGGAGCTACAGCACAAGCTGAGAACACTGTGCAAAAACATGATTTACGTAAAGTTTAAGTTTTATTATGAACTAGGGATAGTAAATGCAGGAATCTGATTGGCCGAGAGCTCTTTGAAGCCGTGATGATATCGGGCTACATCATCACGGCTTCAAAAAAGCTCTGTCCAACAGCCTCCTTGCTCTCAGAGCAGTGTTCCTTACATCTGTGCCGCGAGAAAAGGCAACACAATGCAAGCTGCTGCCAGAAACAATGATCAAGTGCATCTTCAAAAAAAAAAAAATCCACTTGCCATCTCTTCATTTCCCTGCCAACATCCCTGTAATCCTGCTGCCGAAATTTAGTGCCACAACTCAACCTGCTTTTAAAACAGCTTCTTTTCAACAAAGCGCTACGGTGTGAGAGTTTACAATCTCTCTCTCACTTGCTCCTTTCAGAGACGCACGTTCGGTCGCCCATTTATCAAACGCAGTAGCATTTAAAAAAAAATTACAAAATGACAGTACTTACTTCCTCTACTACCACAACTAAGCTAAATACTGACACCTGTTGCATCACATGCAGACGCCGTCCTGCTTCCTCATGCCACGATCAATCCCGCCACATGCCCCCCAAATAAAAATCACAGACCACACTAAAGCACTGGCAACCACGCTGAATTTGTTTAAAAAAAAAAAATTCACTATGCCAAAAACAACTAACTACCAAGAATCAACAGGAAGTCGACAGCGAAACTGTGTCAAACACAGTTGTGCTGGCAGCCTGACAAAGATTATCCAGACCATTTACAACAGTGCCACCTGCTGCCAAGAACTCTCCAGGAACTATTTTGCTAATACCTGACTTGACCCACTTTCTCACCGCCCGGTTTTAAAGCAGTCCCACCCACAGGATCATACACGTGCTCAACTTTTTCTCCAGCCACTCCATCTAACTACTCTCAATTACTGCTCTACCTGCCCTATTGTTAGGGACCTCAAACTATTTCGACTATATACCCTTTCAACTATAAACCAGCTAGCAGTTAAGCAGGCCAGCAACACCAAACAAACTACCATGGGGTACAACCACCTACTACTACTCCTCCTCCTCACTACCTCCTTTTGGCATTGCCGGTACCATATACGAATTCGGACCCCTACCTCCCCACTCTGAATCCTCACTGGGTGCAAGCTGGAAGAAAAGCGTACACATGGCCACTACCACTTCTGGTAACGATACGCTCTTTATCCTCCCGCATCTCCCATACACAGTTATCGCCAAGCCAACCTTCCAAACCGTAACCTTAATGGTTAGCTTTCCCCCTAATTTAACACAGACATCTAGACACCTCCCCCACCTGAAGCGCAGGCGACGGAAGACACGAGGGAAGATAAACATCACCCTATCTGCCAGAAAGGATATCTTTCTGCTACTGCTACTCTTTGGCAATGTTCACCTAAACCCTAGACCAACAACCCTGAGGAGCACGGGGGTCCATACAGTGAACGGCCTAAAGATAGCATCGCTAAACATCTGCAGCCTAACTGCCAAATTCGACCAGCTCCAGGCTTGGATGACCATCCTTGCCCCTGACATACTCTGCCTACTGAAACCTGGCTGTTGGGTAGGATCAAAGATGGTGAGGTGGCCATTGAAGGATTCCAAGCATTTCGACTTGATAGAATAGGCAGAAAAGGTGGCAGCTGCCTCCTATATGCCAGAAACTCACCGAGTTGCTCCGTCCTTCCCATCTCCAAAGTTGTGGAGGATTATGAGCTACTAGTGGTAAAATTACAAGTCGGCCAAAAAGGCAAGACCCTTACCATCGCCACAACCTATCTGCCCCCCAAGAAAGCCAAGGAAGGCCTTCCTCTTGTTATGGAAGAAATTAGCGCACTCAGAAAGGGCTCAGAACTCATCTTGACCAGTGACTTTAATATGAACTGGTTATGTAAGGAGGTAACACCCTCCAGAGACCTAATCACCTCCCACAATCTCACGCAACTTGTAACTCCCCCACCAGGCAGAACTACAAGGCTGGTACAAGCACCCTCATTGACTGGGTCTTAGCTAGCTCACAGACTCGATTCTCCCGGACGTGCTAAGTGACCACTCCCCAATCTCCTTTATATGGGCCACTAAACTTGCCAAAAGCCCACCCTGCCTCATCGAGAGCAGGGTTCTGCGGAAAGGCAAACTTGGATCCCTCAAATTGGCCCTGTCTGCCTACAACTGGTCCCCCATCAACAAGGCACCTACGCTGGACCAGGCCCTTAGTTTTTTCACTGAGGGCTTCAATTCCATCTGTGATATCTATGCACCATGCACAAAATGGAAAATTCAGGGGGAGGTTAACAGCTAGATTGATGGTAAGCTCCTCTCCCTCCTAAAGGAGACGGACTGCCTCTGGGAAAAAGCCTTAAACTCAAGCAGCAGGCATGACCTACAGTGCTACAAAACGGCTAGAAATCAGTGCACCAAACTTATCAGGCTTGAAAAAGCCAATTTCCATAAGACCCAGCTTAACAATGCATGGGGAGATGGAAAGAGGTTTTGGGACAACATCAAGAACATCCTTGGCAAAGATCAAAAGCAGCACCCTAAGATGCTCAACATTAATAACTCATCCTCCTCAGATCCGCTAGCCATTGCTGATGCCTTTAACCAGGCCTTTACAGACCTGTCCTCAGTGCTGCCTCCAGACTACCTTCTGCCTGTGGAGGAACAAGGTTGCGCCAACCTGCTCATAACTAACCACCCAGCCTTCTACTTTAAGAAGGTGATGGTGAAGGAGGCCCTAACGATGGTCAGAAAAGTCCTAGGCAAAACCAGATGGGAAGTGACGGGCTAGACATGAAGTTACTATCTCTCACCTTTGATATTCTTATCATGCCCATAACAATGCTATTTAATAAATCCTTGGCCCTAGCTCAATTTCCAGAGGTATGGAAGCAAGCCCTGGTAACTCCAGTGCATAAGAATGGTGACAAGGCGCTGGTGTCAAACTACAGGCCAATATCTATCCTCTCCCCACTAACCAAACCTTTGGAAAAAATCGCGGCAAGTCAACTCACAGAACACCTCAATAAGTACAATCTGCTCTGCCCAAACCAACATGGCTTCAAGCAAAAAGACAGTACCACCACGGCACTGCTGAAATACACTGACTATGTGCACAAGGCACTGGATGAAGGCAAATTGGTGGAGTCCATCTTCACTGAACTCACCAAAGCCTTCGACAGTGTCAACCACCCTCTACTAGTACTCCAGCTCCAAAGATTGGGTGTGGCACCAAACGCCATGAATTGGTTCAATGACTACCTAACACGCAGAAGTCAGCGAGTCAAAATCGGGCAGACGTTATCCAGCTTCAGAGATGTACTCCTAGGAGACCCTGAAGGATCAATTCTAGGGCCCCTGCTTTTCAGCCCCTTTGTAAATGACCTACCCACAGCCTGCAACACCAAACTTATTCTGTATGCGGACGATGCCATGCTGCTGAGCAGCAGCACCTCTCTGGTTGCCCTACAAACAGAACTACATAACTCTTTCAGTAAACTCGAGGACTGGTTCAGTAGGCAAAAGCCGCTACTAAATTACAAGAAAACCAAGGCCATGCTGCAATCCAGCCCCTACAACAAACACAAGCATGCTCCTCTTGTAATCACCAACAAGGCTGGTGAGCAGATTGAGCAGGTGCACTTGTTCAAGTACCTTGGAGTCACCATTGATGACTCTCTCACTTATAGGCACCATGTAGACTCCCTTGTCAAAGTGGTAAACACAAAGATCGGGGTCCTCTGTAGGCATAAGAAATCCCTCACCCCAGAAGCACTCCGAATCTCAGTCTCCAGCTCCATACTCTCCACGATAGACCACGGGCTGGTGGTTTATGGAGCTGCTACTGATACAGTTCTCAAAAGGGTCTACATTGCAATCAATAAGGCATGCCTCCTCACCCTGTGTGCAGATCACTACACTCATACTTGCACCCTGTATGAGCGTACAAACTGGATTAACCTAAAAAACAGGATCAAATACCAAACTTGCCTCCTGGGAAAGAAGGCACTCCTTGGAAAAAAAACACCCTGTATAGGAAATCTGCTTGAGGCTTCTCTCTCAACACACATCACCAGACGGAGGAAAAATGGAGCACTGTCCATACCATTCCGCCAAACCTCACTAGGGCAGCATGCTTTCTCCTATCGGGCCCCCCTCTGGATAAATGAACTCCCGATTAAATTACAAACAAACGTCTGTCTCAATTCAAAGTAGGCCTCAAACAGCACCTAATGTCTAACTCAAAATGCACCTGCTTCTCAGGCCCCACTTAATAGACATGCCTTCCCCCAAGGTAACATCCAGCAGGGTTACCTAGAGAACCCTGCCTCCATTCCAGCCTAGCCAAGGGCTTAAGTAAGCTATCAGTCCTCTTTAAACACACTTGGTACTGCCCCTCTCCACACACACACACACACACACACACACACCATACTTGACAAAGCCCTCTGGAGCTGCTCCCCATCCAGCCCCCATTTCACTATCCCCCACCTCTCGCTCTCTGCGGTTGGTTTTCAAACCCAATCCCCCTTGTTTCACTGTCACCCAGCCTCTCGCCATCTGAGATAGCGTTAAACCCTATGCAGTTACTCTGCCATAGTCTATCAACGGATTTGGAGGTTTCCAGGGGTGCGCTACCTAGGGCAACCAATTAGAAATAGCTTAATATTCAATTACAGCTGCTCAGTTTTTTTTTTTATTCTATTTGTCTAATTGTCATGTAGTCGCTGTTTAATGCCTAATGATCAGGCCTCTGTAACCACTGAATATGTGTATTGTCTTATTGTCCACTCTGATGTGGAACCTCTGTAAAAGAGCTCATGCTCAAAGGTCTTTCCAAAATACTAATTAAACAATTAAGATACTCCTCCAACATCTGAAAACATGCATTTTCAAGAGTTTAAAAAAAAAATTTTTTTTTCTTTTACTGCAAAAAACTTTAGACCCTGTTCATAATAGCAATAATGCACGACAGGATGTGGTATATCATGGGATATCGCTCACTTCTCGGATCGTTGATTGCTCGCCTCCGGCCTCAAGCCCAATCAACTGAGGTGTGATGATATCCCATGATATACCACACCCTGTCATGCACTACTGCTTAATTATAACATGGGTTAGCAAAAATCAGAAAACCAATTGGTCAAACAGCATCATGCGACCATGGATTAACTGACAGCAAACACACAGTTGCTGTAAATGGCCCTCAAACAGTATCCCTGGGCACAAAGAAGCACAGTCGGGACTCATTAGCGAGATAGGGATGCAGGTCGATCACAGGTGGTGGAAGCACAGGAAAGGAAGCCATGATGCAGGAGACTGGTGCTGTGCGCTCATAGGCTCACAGGTAGTGAAAGTAATGTGACCAGGCTGAGCAAGTGCCAGTAGTGGGGACCGTGTAGTGACAGCGGGTCTGAGATATGGGTGGAAGCTGCGACCCACTGTCACTCTGTTAAAGTACCCCAGTCCACATACTGAAAAAATAGGCTTTGAAGTTGTCACACTGTCAGGTTTTACACATAACAGACCTTTTATTCGCTGGTTCCCTCTCTCTGTCACAGATACTTGTTCATCTCCCCGGTCCCATTTCTGCTGTCTCTTCAAGCAGCTGACGGTGTGGGAGACTGCAAGTGGCAGTAAGTGAGAGATGGGGAGCATCTAGTCATTCACAGGGGAAAGGCAGCCATGTAAAACTCCGCATCGTGGACAGTGACAAAGACACAGTAACACCAAGTGAGAGACCTGGACCTCTGAAATCCTGCAGTGTCCTCTCTGTGTCACAGGGATTAGTCCCTCTCTCCAGTCCTGTTTCTCCACCTTTTGGTCATCCCTCCCACCCCCACCCCACCCCCATAGTCACCAGCCACACTGAGCCCTGCAGTGTCTCATTTTCTCTTAATCTCTGCCTATTAATGTCACAGCAGTGACAACCCTGGCCACAGTCCACTGTATCTCCGCTAACGGAGTACTCTTCAGTACCTGACAGCTAGAGAGAGACGGAGCATCTGAATCCGACTGCTGCAGACGTCATCAGGGATGCACTGCATCACAGAGAGAGAGAGAGGAAGACAGAGACAGAGGTGTGTGTGTGTGTGTGTGTTAAAAGAAAGCATTTCTCTGTTTTCCCATGTGTGTTATGAACAGGAAATGTCAGAAATCATGGTAATACAATTGTCTTGCACATCTGTATTCATAACATAACTGAAGTATGCATTAGTTGTTGGGGACTATTTTAGAAATCAGCAGGGTACAGTAACATTTCTTGTATCTGAAACATTATGAAACCCTTTCTCTTTTATATTTCTTTTTTCAAAGAACACATGTTATAAGTGCAATAACCCACTCCGGGATATGGGGTTATTGGAGATTAATCAACACCCCAGGTTCTGTGAGGCCACTGACTCACAATGCACCCAGGGTGTTGATTAATCCCCAATAACCCTATACCCTGTCGTGGGTTATTGCTCACGCATTGAATATGGGATTTGCAACAGGCTGACTCAAAATGTGTAGTCTATCTTCACATGTGAGGGAGCAGGAGCAGGAGCAGGACAATAATGCACAAGCAGCGAAGCCATGAACTGGAAAGATGGTCTAGAAAGTGAAAGCTGAGGTTCAATGCAGGGAAATGCAAGGTACTCCACCTGGGGGCCAGAAACCAAGGCCAAGTGTACACCCTGGGGGGTGAAATGCTACAAGTCTCGATGGCTGAGAAGGACCTGGGGGTGGTGGTGGATGTCAAGATGAACAACTCGGAGACTTGTAGGAGGGCAGCAGCCAAGGCCAACAGGATGCTGGGATGCATCGCTAGGGGGATCACCTCCAGAAGGAGGGAAGTGATACTCCCTCTGTATAACTGCTTGGTGAGGCCGCACCTTGAGTACTGCATGCAGTTTTGGAGGCCACACCTAAAGAGGGACATTACCTCCTGGAGAGGGTCCAGAGGAGGGCAACCAAAATGATTTGGGGCTTGGGGGACAGGACCTATGAGGAGAGGCTCGAAGAGCTAAATATGTACACATTGGAAAAGAGAAGGGACCGGGGGGACATGATAGAGGTCTTCAGGTACATGAAGAGGGTAAATAGGGGAGGAACAGTCAGGGTGCTTCGAAGGAAGGAGGAGGGGCCACTAGAGGGCATGGGTGGAAGCTGGAGGGGGGAAGATTCAGGGGAGAAAGGAGGAGGTGCTACTTCACTGAGAGGGTGGTGGAGCCATGGAATGCGCTGCCTAGGGGGCTAGTGGAGGCAGAGACAGTGGAGGGGTTCAAGAGGGGGTGGGACAGGTACAGGGGAAGGGTTCTGGAAGCAAAATCCAATGCAGTAAGAATATCCGGAACTGGGAAGGGAGAAGCCAGAGGAGGCGAGGGGGGCAGCAAGGTCAGCACCCAGGGTGGAGGCTGACCAAACGAGCAGACACAAAAGACCGTTAGGCCTATTCTGCTGGCATTTTAGTATGTTAGTATGAATGAGATATGAAAGTCCAGCCCCCTCACAAGTGATGATAAATTACATATTTTGAGTCAGACCAGTGTATCTTTGATTTTTACAATATCAGTTTACTGGTTATAACTTTTAAATCTGCTTGTTATATAATATATATATATCTCTATCTCCTCAGAAAGGATAAGGATAGGTTGGAGCAACAAAAATGATTCAGGGACAGCAGGGCAAATCCAATGAGGAGCGCCTCAAGGCAATAAATATGTGCTCACTGGAGACCAGCAGGCAGAGGGGAGATATGATAGAGACCTTCAAGTTCCTGAAAGGAATTAAAGTGAACTGCGGGGAACTATTTAGCCTGAATACCAATTCGCAGTCACGTGGACACGAATGAATGGAAATTAACAGGAGGCAGGTTCCGGAGTGAGTAAATTCCGTAAAGCAGTAAGGGTGGTGGAACCTTGGAACAGTCTGTTGGCTGAAGTGGTGGATGTGAAAACAATCAGGGGATTTAAGCAGGGTTAGGACATAATGAAGGGAATAGTGGTTAGGGGGGACAACAGGACAGAGGAGGAGAAAAGTGAGAGGATGGGGAGGGTTAGTACCCTGGAGGAACAGTAGGTTCCAGGGATTATAAGGAACTTGGGCAGAACGGATGGACCCCTGTTCTTTTTCTGCTGTCACTGTCTATGTTGCTAGGTTTCCCTTACATTTTAACTGCTGGTTTCAGTGCTGTGCATGACTACTGTGATGTCACCGGCATTGTGAAAGCTGCTCTGATTTGTTCGGTATTTATTGTGATGTATCCAACAGGGCAAGGTATCATTTTTGATGTGCCCAACTCACAAGATAGCATGGTATTTTGTCATTTGCATCTCCACTGGTGTTGTATAAAGATTATTATGACCTTCCACTTTAAAGTCTCAATATACAATAAGAAACAGCAGCACCTTCTTTGTGTGGGTAGCACCTTTTCCATGAACTGTATAATGGAACCGGTCCCAACTGTGCTCCTCACATCTAATTGCACAACTGATGCGACTCCCATCAATGCCTACCTGTAACTGTGCTATGGACAGATGGTAAATGGGAGTCTGCGACTGATGGTGTGAAGACTGTTACTCATTTGCTTCATTTCTGCTCACTACTCTGTAGAGCTAGCACCTGTAACCATCTCCCCAACCATGTTTTCCAAAACCTCGACCTTAGCACTCTACCTCTTTCATAGTAACTTAGCACTCTTGCCTCCTACCCCTCCCCCCTGCCTCCCCCTACCCCTCTCCACCTCCTCCACCCTCCTCTTGCCCCACCTCTTCTCACATCCTCCACTCCCACCCCCTCTCTTACTCTTCCCAGCCCACCCTCCCACATCCTTCCTACACCCTGTGTCCCGCTTTGTCTTGACAAAGCCTGCGGGCCGATATCAAAGCACTGTATGCATTTTCCTGTGCCTGAAACTGATTAGCATAATTTGTCTCTGTTGTTTTACGTTGACTTTCCATTATGATTTTGTGTCCAATATGATTTTTGTACCTCCTATTTACACTTTACTGTACCGTACTTTACTGTCCTGTTTAATCTATTCTCCTTTCTACCGACGTGGAAGCTTTGTAAAAGAGCTCTTAGCTCAAAGGTATATGTAATCTGAGACATAAATAAATAAAAATAAATAAATAAAATTACATTTCCCTGAAAGTCGCTGGTAGTACGCAGTGGTTACAGTCACCCCAAAGTGCCATCTTGTGCAACTGTGTATGGGGCCTGATTAAGCAATAAGGCATTCATTACTGGGTGTGCATTATTTTGGGAAAATGGAGTACCTTGAAAGTGAGGCATGAGGCAATGCCAAGTGTCTTATGCACCCAAAAATGCCATTATCCACACACACACACACACACACACTGGAGTGCCTTATTGTGATTATAAAAAGGTTCCACTTTTTTTTTTTTTTTTATGAGTAATGAGGCTCAGCACATTAAGTATTTCTGACCAGTGCTGTTATGCTGGAATAACAAACAATAAATGAGGATTAACCAACGACAGGGCATGGGTTCACTGAAAATTAATCCACGGATTTTGGGGGGGGGGGTTGTGAGGCACAAGGCTGCAGGCCAAGTGACTTCAACCACCCGGATATGGATTAGTTCTCAGTAAACCCATGCCCTGGAGTGGGGTTAATTCACTTATAAAATGGGCAACTTTATTTTAGAGGTTTACCTAAAAAATAAGAAAGGAAAAAAAACACTGTCTACATGAATTTGTAATAAAATTGTTCTTCCACCTAATGGGTTTGTCCTACTGAGGATGCTGTAGTAGTTCTCCACGAAGTGGATTTGTCCTAATGAGGATGCCATAGTTATAGTTCTTTTTACATGTCTCTCTGGTGGAGTGCTCTGACTAGGTCACTTTACATTGCTGTCAATCAGGATTTTGTAGTCTGGCAACCCAACCATTTCTGGAGAATTAATTTATGGTACATGGATTGCATTACAAGTCCTATTAGGACAGGTTGAAAGAACTGAACATGTACTCCCTGGAGGAAAGGAGGGAGAGAGGGGATATGATTGAGACATACAAGTATTTTACAGGGAGGAACAGGGTGCAGGAATACACTATTTTTAAGCGAAAAAGATGTTCCAGGACTAGAGGGCATGGGATGAAGTTGGAGGGAGGACGATTCAGAGGAAACGTGAGGAAGAATTTCTTCACAGAGCGGGTGGTGGACAAGTGGAACACCCTGCCAGAGGAAGTGGTGGGGGCTGAAACAATCACGGGATTTAAGAATGCATGGGATAGACATAAAGGAATTCTGGAGGTCAGGGGTAAGGGGCAACAGACTTCTAGGAAAACAAACTGAACTTACAAGCTTAAATGGGCAGACTGGGTGGCCATAGACCCTTATCTGCCGACAATGTCTATGTATCTATGGTCAGGTGAACTGTTTTGATGACTCAGAATATAGGATTTTCGGAATCCATTTTATAAGAAATAATAATGAAGGTTCACCTCCAGATGACTAATCATTTTGCTTTATTTTAGGCAGTATAGGAAGCAGTATAGTGTAGTGGTTAAGGGCACTGAGCTGCAAATCTGGAGACCTGGGTCTGAATCCCATCAGCCCCCACTTGCATACTGTGTGACCCTGAGCAAGTCACTTTACTTCCTTGTGCTCCCAGGTCACACCTGGAAACAAGTTCCAGCTTAGGGTACTTTTCCTGGTTAAACAATTTCCCCTTTCCCTCATCTTCCACCATAACATGAAGTTTCATGGCTTCACCACTTCCTCAGGTTGAAGGTCTATGGTACACAGAAAAAAACAATATACATACAGTGTGTGTGTGTGTGTGTGTGTGTGTGTGTGTATGTGTATATATATATATATATACATACACATACACATATATATACACACACACACACAGTATATACATACACATATACATACATACACACAACTAGATGTATATGTACATATATAGAACCAGCGATAAGCTTCCACCACAAGAAAAGTTTTTTAAGGTTTAGAAATAAAATTTAAATAAAATAAAAAACCGAAGACTATTATAATGCAATCTTATTGTTTACCAAACTTATACTTCAATGACTAACATACTAAAATGCCAGCAGAATAGGCCTAACGGTCTTTCGTGTCTGCTCGTTTGGTCAGTCCCCAACCTGGGTGCTGACCTTGCTGTCCCCCTCACCTTCTCTGGCTTCTCCCTTCCCAGTTCCGGATATTCTTGCTGCATTGGATTTTGCTTCCAGAACCCTTCCCCTGTACCTGTCCCACCCCTCTTGAACCCTCCACTGTCTCTGCCTCCACCAGCCCCTAGGCAGTGCATTCCATGGCTCCACCACCCTCTCAGTGAAGTAGCGCCTCCTCCTTTCTCCCTGAATCTTCCCTCCAGCTTCCAGCCATGCCTCTAGTGGCCCCTTCCTCCTTCCTTCAAGCACCCGACTGTTCCTCCCCTATTTACCCTCTTCATGTACCTAAAGACCTCTATCATGTCCCGCTGTCCCTTCTCTCTTCCAATGTGTACATATTTAGCTCTTGAGCCTCTCCTCATAGGTCCTGTCCCCCAATCCCAAATCATTTTGGTTGCCCTCCTCTGGACCCTCTCCAGGAGGTTAATGTCCGCTTTAAGTGTGGCCTCCAAACTGCACGCAGTACTCAAGGTGCGGCCTCACCAAGCAGTTATACAGAGGAGTATCACTTCCCTCCTTCTGGAGGTGATCCCCAGCGATGCATCCCAGCATCCTGTTGGCCTTGGCTGCTGCCCTCCTACAAGTCTCAGAGTTGTTCATCTTGACATCCACCACCACCCCAGGTCCCTCAGCCATCGGGACTTGTGGCATTCCCCAGGGTGTACATTGACCTGGGTTTCTGCCCCAGGTGGAGTACCTTGCATTTCCTGCATTGAACCTCAGCTTCCACTTTCTGGACCATCTTCCAGAGCCTCCAGGTCCCCCTGTAGGGCCACCCTCCCCTCCTCCCCATCCACCACCGCCCCCAGTTTTGAGTCATCTGCAAAGAGACTCATCTCACTCCTGATTCCTGTCCTTATGTCCGATACGTAGGCGTTGAACAGAAGGGGCCCAAGGACTGATCCCTGTGGGACCCCACTAATGACCCTCCTTGGGGATGAGACTATCCCAACTACGACCCTCTGGGTCCGGTCCTGGAGCCAATTGCCTATCCATCTGATCATCTGGTTCCCCACCCCCATTTCTCCCAGCTTATCCAACAGGCCCACGTGAGGAACAGAGTCAAATGCCTTGCTGAAGTCTAGAAAGAGGACATCCACTGGTCTACCCAGGCACAAGGCACTTGTCACCCAGTCATAGAACTCCACCAGGTTTGTCTGACACGATTTCCCCGGGATGAATCCATGCTGTCTATCGTCCAGGCACCCTGACTTATCCAGGTCCCCCCCTAGCCTCTCCTTGACAATGCCCTCCATCACCTTGCCCACCACCGAGGTCAGGCTGACAGGCCTGTAGTTCCCTGCCACCTCCCTTGATCCCCCCTTGTGGATAGGCACTATATGCGCCACCTTCCAGTCTTGTGGCACCCACCCTGTCCTCAGAGAGATGGTGAAAAGCTCTGCCAGGGGTTTTGCCAGGACATCTGCAAGTTCCTTCAGCACTCTGGGATGTAATTTATCCGGCCCCGGTGCTTTCTCCGTCTTAAGGGAGCTGAGGGCTTCCCTCACTCTCTCTGCTGTGATTTCCACTTCCGGTATCCCTTCTCCTGCTTAGCCCTCCCCACCTGCCAGTGATGCCTCCCTCTCCCCAGACCTGCCCGATCGGTGAGGGTCCCCCTCCTCAGTATCTCTGTCTCCCCATGTATGATGCAGCACCCCATTTTCCCTGGTGAAACTGAGGTGAAGTACTCATTTAGCACTCAGCCTGCTCCCCGGGTCTTGTGCCCATCTCTCCCCTGATTTAATCCTGCTAATCTGCCCTTCACCCTTCGTTTTCCCCAATGTATCTAAAGAACCCTTGTTCCCTCTCCTAATTTCCCTGGCCAGGTTCTGCTCCTTCCTTGCCTTAGCCGCCCTCACCACTCTAGTGGCCCTTCTAGCCATCAGCCTCGCATCCTCGATCCCTTTCACTCCTTGAGCACTTGAATTGCTTATAGGCTGCTTTCTTTCCCGCGCACCACCTCCTGGACCTCCCTGGTCCACCAACAGGTTTTTGGGCCCTCACCGCATTGCCTTACTCTTGCACAGGTGCTGGTAGCATCCTGCACCCTCTCCTGATGATTTCCACCTACTATCAGCGTCCATGTCTGACCCAATCCCATCCAAATGCTCCTTAGGATCCTTCCCATTTCCTTAAAATCCGCCCTGAAGTCAGTTACTTCCATCTTTGTGCAGCCTTCTCACCCTCCTAGGTCCAGGCAGAACCAGACGTGGCATGGTCACTCCGCCAATGGGTCCCTTACCTCCAGGCCCCCAATCTGGTCACTCGTCTGCCAGGACCACATCCAGTACCAGTGCCTCCCTGGTGGGTTCCCTCACCTGCTGAGTTAGGAACGATCTTGAAAGACATCCAACAACCTCTGTTCCTGGTCACAGAGGATGTCATAGTCTCCCAGTCTGTTCCTGGTATGTTTAAGTCCCCAACACCACCGTTCCTCTGCCCAGTCTGCAGTGTCTCCTAACATCTGCCACCAGACTGTCCTCCAGCTCCTCCGCCAGGGCAGGCTATACACCACTCCTATTTTATCCTCTTGCCCCCCTTGTTATCAAGGTGACCCAAATCGCCTCCACGGTTCCCTCTGCCTCCTCTACTCCCCTATGCCAATGCAGTTTTGACTATCATTGCTACCTCCTCCCTCCCCCCGTCCTTCCTGAACATAGTGCATCCTCCAGGTTCAGGTCCCAGTCATGTCTTGCAGTGGCCCAAGTCTCAGTGACCGCTGCCACATCCACTGCTCCCTCAGTTAGCATCGCCTGGAGCTCAGGCATTTTATTGCCCAAGCTCCTGGCATTTAGCAGGACTACCTTCCACCCTTTCCCTATAGTTCCATTTCCCCTGCTCGTGTTCCCATGGGGATTCTGTTTTCCCCTGGTCTGCACTTTGCCAGTTGGCCTTTTCCTGCAATCCTCCTGGTCCCCAGGGGGGTGGAGACAGAGTCCCTCCTTTATCTGCACCCCCTGACAGCCTTTTCTCCCATCCCACCCCCTTCACAAGTTTAAACCCCACTTTTCACCAATGAACCCCTCTATTTTCAACTTAAGGATTCCCCTCCCCTCCAAATTGAAATGTAGTCTATCTCTAGCATACAGCTCCTTATCCTCCCAGGTCTCCCCCCAATTCCCCATCAACCCATACCCTCTGGCCTCACACCACTCCCTGAGCCACTGGTTTATCTCCCTAATTTTCCTTTTGTGTTCCCCACTAGCCCTTGGCACTGGCAGGATTTCTGAGAAGGAAACTGTGCATCCTATGTCATGACAGACCCTGGCGAGCTCCCTGAATCTTGCCTGTATCTCTAGCTCGCTATTTCCCTCAATGTCATTTGTACCCAGGTGGACCAGTATGTCTGGGGAACCCCCACAATCCTTTGCCAGCTGATATACCTCGTGCTTAGCCCTGTGCACTGTTAGTCCAGGGAAGCATCTTGTTCTAACTTGGCCAGGCTTCTCCCTCCTATCCCATTTGATACCCCTGATCATAGAATCCCCAGCAGGAGCACTCTGACCACTCCTTTTCCTCCATTCCCCCTTCCATGTCCTCATCCTTTCTACAAGGCCCTCCACCCAGCCGCCTTGTTCCTCCCTCTTCTGGGTGCCACATGCCACCCCTCCTTATTTACCATGGCCACCCCTCCCTCCAATCCTATGCCTCCTCCTCCTCCTGAGTATCCTTCTGTTCCTTGCTAACTCCCCTCACTGCTCTAACTGGTCCTTCTCCCCATCTGCTAAACTAGCCTGGCTCATCCTCCCTTCCTTCCTGTCTCCATTTAGTTACTCCTTTCTAGTCGTGCTCCCCTGGCCTAAACCCTCAGCTCCCTTTACTGAATCCTCCTTGTACTTCTGGTCCTTCTCCTTTACCTTTCCTCCCAACTGGTACTTCTCCTTGCGCTTTCCTCCCTCTTCCCCCTGCCCCTCCTGCTCTGATTCACTGCTCCCCCCATTCTTCTGCATTCCAGGTCCCCCCCTGTTCTTCCTATCTGGCCCTGCCTCCTGCCTCCCACTACCACCCTTTCCATCTCTAACTACCCCTGTCATGGCTACATCACCCCTCCATCCTTGAGCAGAAGAGAATTGAAGTGTTACTGGAGTGTAAGGTCTGATCCACCTCTCTTGCTTCATTCTGTCCAGCCCTGGCCATCTGCCTACTTCCTGAAAATGTGGTCCTCCGTCCCCCTTTGTGAGGGCCCCCAGTTACCTGCCTGCTTCCTTGGTAGTGTCCTTTGCACCCCTCTGCCAGGTTCCCTATGTGACCCTGAGTATTCTCCTGCACTCCTTTCCCATGCCCTCACCCCGTGCTTGGGTACAACCTTGTGGAGAGATTCCCACCCCTTCCCCAACCATACCACCCCTTTCCCCAGCTTTCTCCTAACTCCTCGCAACCTCCTCCCTAAGCTGTGCTAGTTGGTAGCACACTGGGCAACCACCAAACTTCCAAGCCCAGTCCAGTATCATGGCTGCTCCACCCTGTGCACCCCACCACCCTCCCAAAGATGCCGCCCTAATGATGTGTGGTTCCATCCCCTTCCAAATAGGTTCCTTGGTGAGCCACCAGGTCTCCCTAGTCCAAGATACCCCTACTGCCTAATCAGGTCACCCACTAATCTTACAGACAGTCCACTGTACACCAGTAACCCTGTTACTGGTGCAGTACAACACATTAAACTTATAAGGAAATGAACAACTCCAAGCTCCTCTCTCCAGCCTTTAAATCCTACCCCAGTGGCTAGAACTACATGAGCTGCACCTGCAGCCTTTTCCTCCAATTGCAGGGCAGGTGTTCCCCTATAAATCTGCAGACTTCTGGGGAGGGAGGGTCTTGGGCAGACACCTGACTCGAGAGAGTGTATCAGCCCTGTGTCTCCCCTCCAAGCCCAGCAGCCAAAGAACCAGGCCCAAGCAAATCCCACCAAATAGGTTTTAAATCAGAAGAAACAGGCCTCTACCAACGCAGCCTGTTACACAGTGAACCCTCCACAAAATGAGCCCCCCTTACAGCCACCAAATCAGTTTACAAACATCCAGCAGCACCCCAAACAATACCCTGCTAGCCCCTTAGAAGTAAGAAAGAAAAGAACCAACCTACCAAGTAAAATCCACAAGAACCCTGTAGAAACAACAGCAGCAGCTACTGTCCTGGAACACAACTGATCCTGTCCCTTCCAGTGCTTTCTGAGAAGACAAAGCAGCTAACACCTTAATCTGATTCAGCTCTGCCTCCAGTCAATTGGCTGAGTGAGACCTGGCCAGACCATTAACACCCTCCCCACTATGCAGTAACCTTTACAGCTAATGGAGTCAGCACAAGGAATCAAAATTCAAGTCAAAGCCCCCAAAATATGTTTGCTGCCAAAGGAAACAGGACTCAATTTAATCAGCTTCACTAACAGCACATCAAAATAGGCTTGAAATTAACAGATATAGGTCTCCAATTCAAATAACCATCTCCAAGCAAATCCCACCAAATAGGTTTTAAATCAGAAGAAATAGGCCTCTACCAGCGCAGCCTGTTACACAGTGAACCCTCCACAAAATGAGCCCCCCTTACAGCCACCAAATCAGTTTACAAACATCCAGCAGCACCCCAAACAATACCCTGCTAGTCCCTTAGAAGTAAGAAAGAAAAGAACCAACCTACCAAGTAAAATCCACAAGAACCCTGTGAAAACAACAGCAGCAGCTACTGTCCTGGAACACAACTGATCCTGTCCCCTTCCAGTGCTTTCTGAGAAGACAAAGCAGCTAACACCTTAATCTGATTCAGCTCTGCCTCCAGTCAATTGGCTGAGTGAGACCTGGCCAGACCATTAACACCCCTCCCCACTATGCAGTAACCTTTACAGCTAATGGAGTCAGCACAAGGAATCAAAATTTAAGTCAAAGCCCCAAAATATGTTTGCTGCCAGGAAACAGGACTCCAATTTAATCAGCTTCACTAACAACACATCAAAATAGGCTTGAAATTAACAGATATAGGTCTCCAATTCAAATAACCATCTCCAAGCAAATCCCACCAAATAGGTTTTAATCAGAAGAAATAGGCCTCTACCAGCGCAGCCTGTTACACAGTGAACCCTCCACAAATGAGCCCCTTACAGCCACCAAATCAGTTTATAAACATCCAGCAGCACCCAAACAATACCCTGCTAGCCCTTAGAAGTAAGAAAGAAAAGAACCAACCTACCAAGAAAATCCACAAGAACCTGTGAAAACAACAGCAGCAGCTACTGTCCTGAACACAACTGATCCTGTCCCCTTCCAGTTCTTTCTGAGAAGACAAAGCAGCTAACACCTCAATCTGATTCAGCTCTGCCTCCAGTCAATTGGCTGAGTGAGACCTGGCCAGACCATTAACACCCCTCCCCACTATGCAGTAACCTTTACAGCTAATGGAGTCAGCACAAGGAATCAAAATTTAAGTCAAAGCCCCAAAATATGTTTGCTGCCAAAGGAAACAGGACTCAATTTAATCAGCTTCACTAACAGCACATCAAAATAGGCTTGAAATTAACAGATATAGGTCTCCAATTCAAATAACCATCTCCAAGCAAATCCCACAAATAGGTTTTAAATCAGAAGAAATAGGCCTCTACCAGCGCAGCCTGTTACACAGTGAACCCTCCACAAAATGAGCCCCCCTTACAGCCACCAAATCAGTTTACAAACATCCAGCAGCACCCCAAACAATACCCTGCTAGTCCCTTAGAAGTAAGAAAGAAAAGAACCAACCTACCAAGTAAAATCCACAAGAACCCTGTGAAAACAACAGCAGCAGCTACTGTCCTGGAACACAACTGATCCTGTCCCCTTCCAGTGCTTTCTGAGAAGACAAAGCAGCTAACACCTTAATCTGATTCAGCTCTGCCTCCAGTCAATTGGCTGAGTGAGACCTGGCCAGACCATTAACACCCCTCCCCCACTATGCAGTAACCTTTACAGCTAATGGAGTCAGCACAAGGAATCAAAATTTAAGTCAAAGCCCCCAAAATATGTTTGCTGCCAAAGGAAACAGGACTCCAATTTAATCAGCTTCACTAACAACACATCAAAATAGGCTTGAAATTAACAGATATAGGTCTCCAATTCAAATAACCATCTCCAAGCAAATCCCACCAAATAGGTTTTAAATCAGAAGAAATAGGCCTCTACCAGCGCAGCCTGTTACACAGTGAACCTCCACAAAATGAGCCCCCCTTACAGCCACCAAATCAGTTTATAAACATCCAGCAGCACCCCAAACAATACCCTGCTAGCCCCTTAGAAGTAAGAAAGAAAAGAACCAACCTACCAAGAAAAATCCACAAGAACCCTGTGAAAACAACAGCAGCAGCTACTGTCCTGGAACACAACTGATCCTGTCCCCTTCCAGTTCTTTCTTTCTGACTCTGATTGTGTTCTAGTCATAATCATAAATTCATATAGTTAATATACATAACAAATACTCTGTTTTCTCTTAGTATAGCACATAAGGTGAGCTCCACCTTAAAAAATACTTTGCCTTTACCATAATAGCACATCATTTTTGTGTGCTCTCTAAGGCGCTGTTCGCACTAGGGCATTTGAAACGGTTCTGAGCGCTTGAACAGTTTCAAATGCGTGCTGGTTCGGATCGCGTCGCACATAACTCTGTTGTAGCTCTTATTTGAAGCGTGGTTCAAACCCTGATGAGACCAGGGCTTGAGCACGCCCAGAAATCCGTCAAAAGTGAAGTGAGCTTACTCACAATGTGAACAGACAGGGTCACATCCATTCGTGTTTGTATGTCCTCCCACCTCTCGATCGCGCAAAGCATCATGGTAAGCAGCTGTGCAAGTGCTCCTGAATCCGAATAGAAGAGGAAATGGATTAACAGTTAGTGAAAACACTCTAGCATACATCAGCTGAAATGGGTCAATGAAGTGGACTACAGTGCGAACCCTGCAACACGATAAGCTGTAATCCATTTTCAAAAATGGATTGCTGAAACGTGCTGTAGTGCGAACGCGGCCTAATACATTCCAAAGAAATGTGTATAGCCCATAACCAGTTAAATTCTGAAACTCATTTTAAATTTCAAGTGGTTCACACCAATGTGCTTAAAAACATGCTCCTGTGCTTACCCAGATTATGACAGTTCAAATGTTTCCTGTAACGTTATTGTACTGTAATTCACTGGAAATTTCCAGCTAATTGTTGAAAGGAATATTATTAGCCAATTAACATACCTGTAGACAACATTTTGTTGATTTTTAAGCCAGAAAGATAGCAATGTTATAAGGTAAGTCAGCTTAGTAGACTTCACAGGTGACTAGTGCATTCATCATCTTGCACAGTATTGCTTAAGTTGAAAGAGGATAGTTTACATTTGTATTTCATAAACGGTCGCTGCACAGTATAAAACAAGTAAAGCTGTTTACTATGTGTTCTCCATAATTAATTTTATATTATGTTTACTGGCTCTGTGCTACTCCCGGTTCTAAAAGAACTATTGGTAACATGTTCCATACTGGTGTAACCCCCAGGTGGTGCTATCCCAAGGGCTACTACCCCTGCCTGCTTGACTACTAACAGGTTGAGGGGCCTGAGTTCTATGGCGGGTGCCTCCACCCAGAAGTCAGGGTTTGTAGTGGTTAGACTAGCTTGATCACAGCCCTCTGGGACACCGTGACCCCCTTTGGTTCCCTCTAGTGGCTCACACAGCACACAGGAGTTACAGCCCCAATACCCCACGTATGCACACTGTTCATTCATAAAGTACCACTTGCCCTCAAGACTGATTCTGTAGCACGTCTCTGAGAACCCCCTGTAAAAGAAGGTTAAACAACATACACAAACCAATACAGTGCTTGGTATGCAGGTACTGACACTTCAGACAGTTTAAAGTTTAACAACATCAAATCTGGTTTATTTAGGGGGACTAAAACACGGGAGGGGGAGATCAGATTAATTGGCAGAATTAAATCACAGTACTGTGCACACATACAGGGTCTGAAAAGTCACACTCTGGGTACCCAGGTTGGGGGGGGGGGTGGCTAGCTAGGTCCACTGCCCGGGGTTGGCCAGCAGGTGCAGATAGATAGGGCCCTGTAGAAGAAAATATATGCACAACACCCAATTGTAATCCGGAGCCGGATGGCTCCTTCCATGAAGCAGTGAAACAACAAGAATTAGATGAAACACTTGTGATTGAAAACAGGCTGCAGGGGAATAACCTGATTTGTACTCACAATACCCAAGCTGAGGACCGGATTGTGGATGTTCTTCTGGATTGCCAGAACACCAGCGCATGGAGACAAAGTTCTTGTGACTGGACCCCACTGCAGTAAATAGCAAACGGATTTAGTCCGAGACAAGCTGGGGTTTGCTTCCAGCTTCAACACACAGCACGGGGGATTGGAAATAGCGATTCCCCACAAGCACTATGCACATTCATATGTAAAAGGAAAGTACTATACCAGGCAGGCTGCTCCTCGATCCCGTTCACAATTACTGCAAAATACCAGGGAGCACACATAGCAGCTTCAGTTCCTGACAGACCGAGCGCGATTCAGTAATTTCTCCAGTCTTCTACAGGGTGAACCTGGTTTCCACTCTTCAGACTTCCTTTTTTCTCCTCATCAATCGGATTCAGTCCGAACTGGCACTTACAATGGCTGCAGGCCGAACCTCAGGGCCTCACATGCGCTTCCTGCACAAAATTATACACCGCAGAAGCACAGAGCTCCTTCTATCTTCACTGTCACAACTGATCTGAGGTTTCCAGTCACAGACCAGGGCATTTCCTTTAGCTCCAGACCATTCTGTTGGCTGGTTCGGCTGTCACTCACAATAAGATTTCCTCTGTTGGTGGAAAAAGGTGCCAAGGTCAAAATTACATTTCCCAGAGTCACTGCCCATACAATCCCCTTGTGGCTGGCTCAAAATTAAGAGTCCAAGTTCTGATTCATCCACAGTCTCCATTTTAGGGCTCCCTTAACCCAGTTGGCCCAGCACAGCAGTTTAGGTCCAAAATGGTGGGGTAACACACACAGAGTCCCAGCTGCAATAAAGGCAGGTTAGATAAACTACAATTTTGCTAATGCTTTAAATGATTACAGACAAACAATTACAGCTTTCAGATGGGCTCCCTTTGCACTTCCAGCGACATCAAAATGGAGCGATTACTCCGCAGCTCGGGCGGGATTCGAGCATTAAATACACAGTCCCCCCCCATACAAACTAATTAGACAACCCCCCTCTCCTGAGGAGACCGGAGGTCGCGAGGGCCTGCCCTGAAGCCCTCCCTGCCCGCAGAAGCCCCAAACCCGACACACACCAGAGACCAGCCCCTCTCCTGAGGAGACTGGAGGTCGCGAGGGCCTACCCCGAAGCCCTCCCTGCCCGCAGAAGCCCGAACCCGAGACACACCAGAGACCACCCCCCCTGAGGAGACCGGAGGTCGCGAGGGCCTGCCCTGAAGCCCTCCCTGCCCGCAGAAGCCCCGAACCCGAGACACACCAGAGACCACCCCTCCCTGAGGAGACCAGAGGTCGCGAGGGCCTGCCCTGAAGCCCTCCCTGCCCGCAGAAGCCCTTAACCCGGACACACCCAGAGACCACCCTCCCTGAGGGAGACTGGAGGCCCGAGGCCTGCTCTTGAAGCCTCCTGCCCGCAGAAGCCCCAACCCGAGACACACACAGAGACCACCCTCCCGGGAGGGAGACCAGAGGTCGCGAGGGCCTGCCCTGAAGCCCTCCTGCCCGCAGAAGCCCCGAACCCGAGACACCAGAGACCACCCTCCCTGAGGAGACTGGAGTCGCGGGCCTGCCCTGAAGCCCTCCCTGCCCACAGAAGCCCAACCCGAGACACACCAGAGACCACCCCCCTTCCCTGAGGAGACCGGAGGTCGCGAGGGCCTGCCCTGAAGCCCTCCCTGCCCGCAGAAGCCCCAAACCCGAGACACACCAGAGACCACCCCTGAGGAGACCGGAGGTCGCGAGGGCCTGCCCTGAAGCCCTCCCTGCCCGCAGAAGCCCCGAACCCGAGACACACCAGGTAATTTCACCTTGATCCAGCTGCTGCCACCATTGCTGGCCATCTGGCGCCTTTTCTGAAACGCCACAAGCTCCTGCTCAAGCGATGAATCCCGGCCAGAGTAGTACCCGAGTTGCTGCCCAGGCTCAAACGAGCAGAACTGTTACTTTTGTGCCTGATTTTGAAACTTTTAAAATGAACCAGCTAAAACTATTTGCATTTGCCTGTAACTGTATTTAAAAGCTTAGAGTCACTGCAAGCCCAGGACCTGTGTTCTATCTGAAACCCCCTGCAAATCTCACTGGGGACTGTTTGTTAATTTGTAAAGTGCATTTCCAGTTGTAACTGAAATACCCCCTGTGAAAAACTCATTTGGGGACTGTTTAACTTCTAAAGTGCATTTCCAGTGTGCAGAATTTCAGTTTGCCCTGCTAGTAATCACCTTCTTTTTTGAATCACAATAGTACCTGATAGCCCACAGCCCATTTGCTCTTCTCCCCACACCCACTACCAGCCCGCCCCCAGCAAGTTAATCTTTTGCCTGTGCTGCATATTTAATCCCCCTCTCTCTCCATTCTCCCGCAGAGACCACCTCTCCCTGAGGAGACCGGAGGTCGCGAGGGCCTGCCCAAGCCTCCCTGCCCGCAGAAGCCCCGAACCCGAGACACACCAGGTAATTTCTACCTTGATCCAGGCTGCTGCCACCATCGATGGCCATCTGGCGCCTTTTCTGAAACGGCCACAAGCTCCGCCTGCTCAGCGCATGAATCCCGGCCAGAGTAGCACCTCGAGTTGCTGCCCAGGCTCAAACGGAACAGAACTGTTACTTTTGTGCCTGATTTTGAAACTTTTAAAATGAACCAGCTAAAACTATTTGCATTTGCCTGTAACTGTATTTAAAAGCTTAGAGTCACTGCACATGAGACACACCAGGTAATTTCTACCTTGCTCATTTTCTCCCTTAGCTCCTTATATTGTTTTGCCACTAGAGGGAGCCTGATTAAGTTTGAGCAATTTGCTCCCAATACCTCACTTGTCACATTTTACTGCTCTCTAGTAGCTGTTTTCACTTGGTGATTTATATTAAAGGAGCCATCTGCTGTCTCTTTCCTCTCTATCTCACTCCTTTCTCTAGTCAAAAATGTCCCCTCCTAGCACTCCTCATGGGAATACTTTGCCTTCCTATCCTCTTTGAGCTTTACTGCTTGAACACATCAACAGCTTCTGCCAATACTTATACTCAGTTTGACTTCTACTACTCCAACATGCTTGCTACTGCCACTCCACTACCTCTACCCCCTCTGCTCTCATCAGCAAGCGTATTAGCCCAATAGTCAGATACCTTCACCTTCATCTGAAGCCGCCACCCTGCATCTCTATCAGGGCGCATCTCACCTCCCCGCTATGGTTACTAACCCTATCTCTTATACTATCTGGCGACATTGAGATCGACCCTGGTCCATCTCTCGTCTCCTGTCATAACCTTGCCCCGGCCACCACTCTCCCTAAAACCGATGGACCATACCTCTCAACTGTCCCTGATTTTCAGGGATGTCCCTGATTTTGCCTCAAAATTTTACTCTGTCCCTCCTAAAAATTGTGTTTCCATGACCAAACATTGAGGGTTGTAAGCACTAAATAATGTCAGACATTAAAGTTACACACCTGTTCTTCCTTAGAAAATGTATTTTACAATAAACCCCTTATTCTAGCAGTTTTCTGAGTGGATATCACCAATTTTAAAGATGTGTCCCTGATTTTGGTCCTTTGTCCCTGATTTTTTTAAGCCTTGTCCCTGATTTATGAGGCAGGAGGTTGAGAGGTATGCGATGGACTAACTTTCGCCCACCTGAATGCTAGGAGCCTTATGGCCAACCTCCCTGACCTCCAGGCTTGGATCTATACTAACGTCCCGGACGTCCTCGCCATCACAGAAATCTGGCTTAAGCCCACAGTGCTTGACTCTCAGTGCCACTTTCCTGGATACAACATGCTTCGTATCGACCATCCTGGCACTAAAAGGGGAGGTGGCCTTGCCCTCTACTTCAAAACTCACCTAAACATTACCCTTCTGCAGGACCCCCTCCTACCAAACTGTGAAATCCTACACTCCTACACTCCCTACTGCTTCTTGGGGGTGTAAAGAAACTCCATATTTTTTGTACTTATATCCCCCCAAAAAATGCTACACAAGGCATCACTGAACTCCTAGGGTTTCTGCCTTCAGTTACAGGCAAGAATGACATTATCTGCCTTGGTGATTTTAGCCTTGACTGATCAGAGAAAAACTCAGCTAACCTATCCTCCTTAGCTAGCAAGGCAAATCTATCCCAGCTCATACATGAACCCACAAGGGTCTCACGTGGGGACAACCGTGCCACCCTCCTTGACTGGATACTTACTAACAGGATGGAATATGTTGCCTCAGCCGGTGTGCTACCTGACACAATTAGTGACCACTATCCTATCTACTGTGTCTGGAACACTGTCATTCCTCCCCTCCCTGCTAAAACTGTAACCTTTCCTAATCTCTCCTGCCTAAGTCATGAGGACTTCTTAACTGACCTTAACCAGGTTGACTGGTTCCCTCTACCAAACAGAGGACATTAACATAGCCACAGAATATTTCAACTCCGTCCTCTCTCTCTTCAAAACCTTCACATCCCGTCACCACACGAGGATGGCAGGGAAAGTAACCAAGTGGCTAACACGCCCCTGCTTCAGCTTCTCAAATCTAGGGACAAACTTTGGTCCAGGTGGAAGATCTCCCACCTCCATGCAGACTTTGAAGACTATCGTGCATTACGTAACAACTGCAAAAGACAAATTCGTATTGCCAAAAGCACCTACTATAGGAACCTACTAATAACATCCTCTACAAATCCGCTGCGAGGTACTGGTCCAAAATTAAGGACATTCTCGGCAACGACAAGCCACAGAATCCAGCTGACATGAACATTCAAGGTGTTCACTGCACCAACCATGACACCATTGCCAACGCCTTCAACGCCCTTTTTTTCTTCTCCACCAGTTGCTACTCTAACTAGCCCTCAACCTGACTGTCCTCTTCTCCTCCCTCGCCCCTCCACCCTCCCTTTAGTTCTGGCTCCAGCCACATACCTTGAGTTAGCAAGCTACTTAACTCCCTTCCGCAGCGGGGTCAAGGGCCTGAGGGCATCCATCCTTGCATACTTAAGCAGTATGCACCTTGGCTGACCAGACCTATCACCTGGCTTTTTAACCTCTCGATTCGTACATCTACTGTCCCATCCACCTGGAAAACTGCCAGAACCATCCCTATACAAAGAGGCGATGTAAAACTCATGTCCAACTACAGCCCTATATCTCTTCTGCCCACTCTCAGTAAGCTGCTTGAAAAATAGTCCACCGCCAGCTTGCTGCTCACCTTGACATGTTTAATCTTCAAACCCCGTGCTAACATGGTTTCCGGCCAGTCACAGTACCACCTCTGCACTTACACAACTTACAAATGACATCAGAAATAATATGGACCGTGGCCTACTCACTGGGGCCATCTTTATCGACCTGTCTAAAGCCTTGACATGGTACACCATCCTCTCATGCTAAAGAAGCTCCAATCCATTGGAGCATCTGACCAAGCCTCTCCTGGTTCCATAGCTATCTTGACAATCAGACTCAGGCAGTAGCATTTCACAAGGCCCTTTCCTCCCCCCTAAACATCTCCCGTGGAGTTCCCCAAGGATCCACTCTTGGACCTCTACTCTTCTCCCTCTTCCTAAATGATATTCCCACCATGTCCCGGCATAGCTGAACTCTTATGTACGCAGATTACCTTGTTCTCTACTGTGGGTCAAAATCGGTTGCTGCCATCAACTCCACTCTCACTGATGACTTCCAATTCCTGCAGACCTGGCTCTCTAGCAACCACCAAGTCCTGAACCTAGAAAAAACCTGTGCTATGCTATTCGGATCCTCTAAGAAACTGTCTGCCCCTGCGAACAGGCTCCGGGTTCAATGCCTTGATGGCTCCCTCATCTCAAACACTGGAGTCCTTCAAGTACCTTGGGGTCACTTTGGATCCCACACTTGACCTGTCTCAACATGTCAATATGGTGTGCCGTGCCGTCAATGCTAAAATTGGCGGAGCTTATCACGTGTGCCACTCCCTCACTCCTTCCGCTAGACTTTCTGTTGCGAGAGGTATTCTCTTACCCCAGCTCCAATATGCTCTGCCCCTCCTCTTTGCTGCAAACTCTGCTACACTCCACAAATGGGACACTGTCTACAACAACATCTGTAGATTCGCCTTTACTGCCCCAAGTCTTACCCATCATTGTCTCCTTTACGCTGGCTTAAATTGGTTGTCACCTAAGGATATTCGAGCCTACTCCCTGGGCTGCTTTATCGACTCCCTGTCTAGACCTCCTGCCCTGTCTATCTTGCCAACCTCCTGACTCCTGCCTCACACACCCGTACTCTCAGGTCTTCCTCTGTCCCCATGCTCTCCACTAGACCTTGCATGACAAAAATGGGTGAACAGGCATTTGACCATTTTGCTCCCAAATTCTAGAACTCACTCCCCCTTATGGTGAAAATGTCATCCTCCCATCGAGAATTCAAAAACTCGCTGTTCACCCACCTCCTAGCCTCTGGCCAATGCAAATGCTCTTAATTTGCTTTGTCCCACTGCAGGCTGTTGGGTCTGACCCCGAGTAATACACTAATGTTCTCCCATGCAATACGTTTGTCTAGGTGGCTATGAACCTTGATGTCTTTACTGTCCTCAGCTGTCTTATGGTTACCCTAATTGCTTTATTTTACATCCTTATTATGATCTATGCCTAAAATGTACCCTTATGTAACTGTTACTGTGTTACCCAATGTATATCTTGTTTTGCTCCTATACACCTATATTATGTCTGTGCATTTCTGCATATTGTAACCAATGTTCTGTGCTCTCCCGGGTCGTGCCTGAAAATAGGCAGGTCTGTTGCCTAGCGCACTTACCCGGTTACCAAAAGCTAATAAATAAATAAATAAATAAATAAGTCTGCAAGCAGACAGCTCTTAAAGAGACGGTACATGGAGGCTCAACTAGCACTCACTTGCAACCACAGTTAAGCAGCTCAGACGTCCCCCACCACCCAGACTTGGAGCATTCAGGCAAGCTCCTGGAAGACTTTTGGGAACCCCCATTTGCAGGGGGGATTACACCAGGTTTTTAACATACTTTTCTTTTATCTTCAGGAATTGTAGCTAAAGTATCCAGGGACCAGCCATCTTCCCGTTGAAAGAAGTGGTTGGACCTATACTTGGTCCATCCTTATACACCATAGTAAGATATATGTAACTTTGTTTTGGCACCCAAAGCTGCTGCCAAGATACCAGCATTTCTAGGCAATTACCAACTAGTAGTAGCTAGCACTTGCTTAGTGACTGCTTGCTGCTTTATGTACTGCTGTTATAATAATGTGGAAGGGCTTTCTAACCACAACACTTGAGGAGTTTAGTCTTTTGGTAGATATGCAAAGGTTTTATAGAAAATCTTAAAGAAATTAAGACTGGCAGCTTATTTTTAACGAGAGAAAAGAAGTTCAGACAAATGCCACTCAGCCTTCAGAGAAGCTTTAAACATTAAATCAAGTTTCAACTGTCCAAAGGGACGATCTCACGCTGCAGAGATATACATCAACCCAGTGGAATAGGACATTAGGAATTTCACAGAAACTGAAAAACACAAAAGACAATAATTGCAGAAATCTAACCCTAAATGAGGAGGAATACACAGCTATAAGACATCTGGAAGAAAACAATAACATTGTTATCAAGCAGGCAGATAAGGGTGGGGGAGGGGGCACTGTCATCCAAGATTACACAAACTATAAGGAAGAATGCCTTACATGACTAGAACAGAGTGGCAACTACAGAAAAGCAGACCAGGACCCTACATGCAAAATCTTGTCAGAAATTAAAGTAAGACTTGAATTCTTTAGAGATAACAGATGCATCATAGAATGGAAGCAGAAAACATGGTAAAGGAAAGTCCAGAGGTTTTGAACTTCCACACCATCCCCAAGATCCAGAAGAATGAAACCAAACTTCTTAGCAGGCTGTTCATCTCTGAGTCCAGAATGGGATCCATACTGGAGCCATTATCCAGTTACATAAATTACCACATCAACGTCAACATACATCAAAGCTATCACCTATTTCATTACAGTGGTGGAATCCATTAAGACTCCACACTTTGGAAAGCAACAGTGAGGAAGATGATGTTTGGTTGTGTATGCTTGATGTTAAAGATCTGTACACTTGTATACCGCATCAACAAGGAACAGGATTGTTAAAACAAGCCTGCCAGTCACGAACATATAGTACAACCCCCACCTACTTATGTACTACTGGAATTAATGTCAGAGTGATCAGAGAAAATAATTATTTGTACATAACCATTTATCGTAAAAAAAAAAATGGATAGAAACACAATATTGCATGGAGAGAGCTACCACAGTCCAAATTTGGTTGAAAGCACATCTTGGGACTTCCGGTGACGTCAGCGAGCTAGATGGCAGCATAGATCGTGGACTCCGCCAGCCTAAAAATAAATCAAACGGCATCCCCTATAAAGAAATATGCAATCGCCAGCCAAAAGCACCAGATCAAAAGCGGGAAACACCAGAATAAATCAAACCCTGGTACAGAAATTACAGATGCTACTACAGGGAGAAAAAATGCAGAAAACGTCGGGGCCTACTGAAAATGACAATGCAGACGAAGTAGAAATGACCTCCGAGCAAGATCACTCACAACTAATAGCCTCAATTCTCCAAACGGCAAAAACGGTCCAAAAGATAGACCACACATTAACTGGACTAAAAACGGATATCCAAAAAATTGAACACAGAACAGATAAGCTGGAGTTGGGGCTCACCTCCACAATGGAACAAACGGAGCGCCATGACCGTCTACTGCTGTATCTGATGGCCGGAAAAGGGAGTTACAAGCCAAACTAGAGGACATTGAGGGTCGTAGCAGGCGATAGAACTTGAGAATTTATGGCATCCCTGAAGGCACGGAAGATGGGAACTCAGACCTGGTCGCCTTCATGCAAAATCTGCTGGCCGATGTGCTCAAATTACCCACGGAAATAGATATCTCAATGGACAGGGCCCACCGCTCTCTGGTGCCGAGACCAACCAGCCCGAACTCAAGACCACGCTCATTTGTAATACGGATGACTAAATACACCTCCAAGGAAGAGATTCTCAAGAGGGCTTGGGAATCAAAGAAATTAATGCTGGGGACTAATAGAATAGTAATTGACAATGATTACACTACTGGGGTACAAGAGGCGAGACGAAACATGTGGCCAATAGTGAAACAACTGAGGGCGCAAAACCTGAAAGTGCAAATGCTATTCCCGTCCAGATTGAGAGTGGAGACGGGACAGGGAATCAGAACTTTCGAGGACTTACTTGTAGCAAAACCTTTCTTGGAAGAAAATGGAATATCAGTCCCGGGATTGGAAAAGGAGCGACTGGAGAGAGAATTAAGGAGATCGGTGTCGTATATGCATAATGACGTCACCACGCCCGAGGACGTGGGTGTAACAGTGCACGAGAAGCAATGGAGTAAAGCAGTTAGAAACTCCAACGTGGTGTCCTCGTCTTTATTCAATTGGTATACAGTGCATGGTAAAGTCGAGAATAGAACAATGGCGACGAGGTGGGATCAGTGAAGTGTTGGTTAAATCTGGAACTGAAGAAAAAAAAACCCAAACAAAAAAAAAAAGAAAGAATAAATAAAACAGAGAAATGGAAAGTGCTATTCCAAAGTTTGATTGTTACAGTGAACCAGCCACGCTTGGGCCGAGATGGACACGATGGCTCACATCTTTTGAACTGTTTGCTGATGGGAAAGGATTGATATTAGCTGATGATGTGAGTGCAGCTACAAAGCAACGGAGGAGAGCTTTATTACTACATCATGCAGGGACAGATGTACAAGATATTTTCTCGACGCTTGGGGACACCGGCGGGCCAACAGACTATGCTTTGGCGGTAACAGCACTAAATGCCTACTCCGTGCCACAAGTGAACACTGCGTTTGCGTGGCAGGCCTTCTACCAGCTAAGACAGAAGACAGGGGAGACCGTACAGCAATTTGTCACCCGTCTGAGACAATCAGCCAAAGATTGTGACTTTGCAGGCGATAAGGACAATCAGATAAGGGATGCAATACTAAGTAAATGTAACTCTGAATATGTATGCCATAAATTGTTAGAGGAGGGTCTGGGCTGACATTAGCGAGATTACTTGAGCTGTCCGCACAGTGTGAGAGAATAGAGGTGCAAATGGCGTGATGCCGTGAACTCAGAGGCTAAAACCTGAAACAGTTAATCATGTATTCAAAAATGAGGAAAGCATCATGAAGAAAGCCAAAAGGAGAAGAGGGAAAAGATAAAATGGAGAAAGTGTGTTACCGATGTGGACACGCAGATCATTTGGCAAAAGACCCTACCTGCCCAGCGCGAGGACAGGCGTGCAAGAAATGTAAAGGTAGAAATAATTTCGCTAGAATGTGTAAAACAAAAGGAAATGTGAAGTATACGGTCAAATGTGTCGATTCAGAGAAGCCAGACAGAGACTATGCATTTGTGATAAAGGAAAAAGGCGGCACGGACAGAACAATGTTCTCGGTGGGGGGAGTCAACCTGTTGATGCTAATAGACTCAGGGGCTTCCAGCAATATTGTGGACCAGGAGACCTGGAAATGCTGAAGAGTAAAAGAATCAAGTGTCGATCGTCAAAGACCGACAAGAAACTGTACACATATTCAGCAACTGAACCACTGGCCGTAAAAGGGATCTTCACATGTACAGTAGCCATAGGCAATCGTAGTACACAGGCCGAATTCACAGTGATATGTGGACATGGCGAACCGCTGCTGGGAAGAGAGACCGCTGTAAAACTGGGGGTACTCAGGCTAGGAGTCAGTGTAGCAGCAGTGTCTGATGTGGGAGGCCAGATAAGGCAACAATACCCTGGGTTGTTTCAAGGTGTGGGAAAGCTTAACACAAAGCAAATAAGTCTGCACATAGATGAGAAGGTGGTACCTGTGGCACACCCATTAGGCGAATACCCTTTCACCTGAGAGGGCGGTGGAAACCAAATTAAGGAACTACTGGACATGGACATAATTGAGAGGGTGGTTGAGGCCACACCATGGGTGAATCGGTAGTGATCGTGCGAAACCAAAGAAATCAGGATGTGCCTGGACATGAGACAAGCGAACATAAGCGATTATACGTGGCAGGTACCCAATCCCCCACGGTGGATGAACTGTTGCAAGGCATGAGCGGGTCTACCACATTCAGTAAGTTGGATCTTAAATGGGGCTACCATCAACTGGAACTGACACCAGAATCAAGAGGTATAACAACATTTGCAGTGCATAATGGGACGTAGATACAAGAGACTCATTTTGGAGTTTCATCGGCCAGTGAGCAGTATCAGCACGAAATTGCAACAGCACTGGCTGGCATTGAGGAGTGGAGAACATTTGGATGATATCATTGTCCATGGCCCAGACAAGGAGAGCCATGACCGGGCGGCTGACAAGGTGCTGAACAGATTGGCCAATTCTGGCCTGACGCTTAATCCAGACAAATGCCAGTTCAATATGGACAAACTGGTCTACATGGGTATGTTACTCTCGCAAAGGGCATAGGCCCCACGACTGAAAGAGTAAGAGCAGTGGTCAAGGCCAGGGAGCCTGAGACAGTGTCAGAGGTTCGCAGCTTCCTTGGATTAGTGGGATATAGTAGTAGGTTTATCCCTCAGTTCTCCACGCCACGGAGCCTCTGATGAAGTTGAAGAAGGACACAATATTCAATTTTGGACCGAGCAAAGATGGCGTGTCCAAGCACTGAAGAGCAAGTTAGCCAAAGCGGCAACGTTAGCTTACTTTGACAA
The DNA here is from genome assembly GCA_016271365.2 of Neoceratodus forsteri. Classification (NCBI taxonomy): domain Eukaryota; kingdom Metazoa; phylum Chordata; order Ceratodontiformes; family Ceratodontidae; genus Neoceratodus; species Neoceratodus forsteri. The sequence goes on from CM057456.1 coordinate 1,072,560,416, forward strand.
GGATGCGCCCACTAAAGTGATAGCAGACGCAGGACCGGTAGGCATAGGAGCTGTACTGGTGCAGGAGCAACACGGAGAGATGGTTCCAGTCTGTTATGTGAGCAGGAGTCTATCGGAGTGCGAACGCAGGTACTCACAAATGGAGCGTGAGGCCCTTGCATTGGTTTGGACCTGTGAGAAGCTTCACCCATATGTGTACGGCAAGAGATTTGATTTAATGACTGACCATAAGGCACTAGAGGCGATCTACAGTCCCCGCTCAAAACCGTGTGCTCGTATTGAGCACTGGGTATTGAGACTACAACCTTACAACTTCCAAGTTGTGCACATACCGGGGAGATATAACATAGCAGACCCTTTGTCTCGTCTGTTGGGAGAGACGGCAATGAAGGAATCACACACACATGGAGCAGAAGAGTACATACGGTTCATAGCCATTAATGCAACTCCGGGTGCATTGACCACAAGAGAGGTCGAGGAAACATCAGCGATTGATGAGGAACTGAGAGAGGTGAGAAGTGCCATTGAGATGGGGTGCTATGAGAGGTGCAAGGCATATGCCCCCGTGGCAAGTGAGCTGAGCACAATTGGACAGTTAGTTCTCAGGGGGACGCGCATTGTGTTACCCCGTGGACTTCACCAGAGAGCTATAACTTTAGCCCATGAGGGACACTTGGGTATTGTGGGCACCAAACAGCACCTCAGGAGCAAAGTATGGTGGCCAGGAATGGACAAGGCCGCCAGAGAAATATGTCAAATCATGCCATGGTTGCCAGATTGTAGCGCGACCAGACGTACCAGAACCGTTGAGACCAACGATGTTACCTGAAGGACCGTGGCAGGATCTTGCCACTGATTTACTAGGTCCACTACCCACAGGACAGTCAATATTGGTAGTTGTCAATTATTACAGCAGGTATTATGAATATGACGTGATGTAATCCACGACGGCTGAAAAGGTGATTGATAGTTTGGAGACCATCTTCAGTCGCCATGGCTTTCCCATAACAATCAGGTCGGACTGTGGTCTGCAGTTTATGTCGATTCAATTCCAGAGATTCTGTCGGAGAACGAATACAGCACGTGAGGACGACACCAAAATGGGCACAGGCGACGTGAGGTAGAGACAGAATGCCTCCTCATGAAGAGGATCTGATTGCACAGGCTGAAGGGCTGGACTGGAAACGAGAGCTACGCAAATATGTGACTGTATACAGATCCATTGATCACTCTACTACGGGTCGGAGCCCGGCTGAGCTTCTTTTCAAGAGAAAACTAAGGGGGAAACTTCCAGATATATCCACACTGGAGAGTGACCTAGAGGTACGAGACAGAGACGCTGAGAAAAAGGGGAAGTACAAAGCCTATGCTGACAACCAACGCAAAGCCAAATATTCGGAGGTGGACGTTGGGGATCAAGTCCTTGTGAAACAAGACCAAGTAGATAAGTTCGTAACACCTTTTAATAAGATACCACATACGGTGATCAGCAAGGAGGGAAACCAAGTGGTTGTTCAGTCACCAACGGGAGCAAGATATTGCAGGAACACAACGTTCGTGAAAAGATACATGCCTGAGGAGACTACTCTACAGATGAATGAGAATAACCAACCCGAGGAAACTGGAGGGCAGAATCCTATGTTACAGAGATCGGGTGAATCCACCCAGGAATCGCCACAAAGGCCTATCACACCAAGAACAGACAGGCCTCATAGGCAAATTAAATTACCTCAGAGATTTAAGGACTTCATTATTAAGTAGTTATACCATAGAGTAACCACCTCTAGATATATATATATATATATATATATATATATATATATATATATAAAAAATATATATATAGTAAACAAATATACGCAAGCTTAAGGGAATAAAAGATGTATAACAAGTTTAAATCTAAGTAAAGGGGGGGATGTCGTATATGCGTAATGACGTCACCACGCCTGAGGACGTGGGTGTAACAGTGCACGAGAAGCAATGGAGTAAAGCAGTTAGAAACTCCAACGTGGTGTCCTCGTTTTTATTCAATTGGTATACAGTGCATGGTAAAGTCGAGAATAGAACAATCGGCTTGGTCAGTGGCACGCAGAGGGACATCCACTCAATCGAGACCACACTCTACCAGTCTTAGATCGGACGTCGCAGCACTCCTCATACCATATGCCTCCAGGATACAACTGGCCGGTCTTACTACGGAGGAAGAAGATCCAGAAGATATACAGACATGACTATTAACCACTGCTCATATCGAGCTCGAAAAATTTAAAGCGGTAAAGCGGGACCTTGGGGGGGAAATTATAATTGAGTTGCTTCATAGATTTTAAATACCGGAAGGGAAGTAAGTATGCCAACGCAAAAGGGGGGAGGGGGGCAGAAAGAGAAATGGAATTGAAAAGCCAAAGAGCTTAAATATACAGATATGTTTCAAACTGAGGGATCTGGGCCCAAACATGATTACAAAGGAGATTTGTGGTGGGTGAGACGGTAACTGGAACTGGGGGGGGGGGCATCCCCATCTCACCCCTCTGAGATACGGGGTGGGGGTGGTGGTGTGGAGCCTGCTTCTCCCCTCCCCACATGAATGAATAATAGGCGTGGAGGGAAGAGGCGCACCTGGCACTTCTGGCGACGGGGAAGGCGGGGGAACTAACGGTCTGGTGGGTGGGGAGGTGATGGGGGGGACACATGATCAGTGGGGTCTGTGCGTTGCTGAGGCTAAATTGAAGCAAAGTGAAAGGGAAACAGCCCATTAAAGAGAAAATAAGTGACTGGGGGGAATACTTTGAGAATATGGATTTGAAACGAATTGTTACCTGCCATGTGGTCCTGCTGACGCTGATTTTACCACAGGGCAAGGGGCTAAGACCCCAATACAAAACCCTGGAAAAGTTTAGCCCAGAACACCGTACAGGGCGCAGTGCCAAAAAAGAGGCACAATCCAGCCCACCAATAGAAAGGTGGTCTGACCTAGGAAGCGGGGTTTCTCAAGGTGTAGCACAGATAAGAGAAACCATTATAAATGGAAGTGCAATGGAGGGGCTACACAAACAATGGTTGATGTTAATTATTAGAAATTGTAGACTATTAGTTTGGAACCCAGACATTGTAAGGGTTCATGCAGTTAGAATGTTGGAAGCCCCATTTAAAGGGGTGACTGTTCTTAAAAATGTTAAAGATGTTAAAGACAGACAGAATGGCCATAGGTTTTGGAATGGCAACTATATGTTAGTACAATATAGAAGGCACAAAGTATATAATAACTCAAGGCACATTTTGAATGAAGGGAAAACTGAAGTGGAGGCGCGACCTGGGAGTTAGAAAGGTGGTGGGGTGGGAAGCATCAAGGCAATCCCTGAGAATAACCAAGACTGCAGATCATTAGAACGAACCAGAGACGATGACCATGGCTAGGATAAAGTCCAAAATAATCTCATTGAACGTCAATGGGATAAAGAGCCCAATAAAGAGAAAGCGTCTCCAGAAATTTTTAAAGAGACAGGCATGTGAAATACAATTCCTACGGGAGACACATCTATCTCCAGGAGAAACCCTTAAACTCAAAAGTCGAGACTTTCCGACTATATATCATGCATCTCTTCCGGCCGGGAGGAAGAGAGGAGTGGCCATTTTGCTATCGAACGCATTTCCATTTGAGGAGGAAGAAGTAATAAGGGATGAGGGGGCCAGATATGTGATGGTGGTGGGACGGGTGCAGGACCTACAGGTGACCTTGTTAAATGTATATGCCCCTCCAGGGACACATATCACCTTTTTCGCAGATCTATTCAAATTAGTGGCGGAAAAGGCAAAAGGGACGCTGATTGCCGGGGGGGACTGGAATGTGGTACTAGATAGAGCACTGGATACTACCTCCAAAATCCCAGCCCCGAGTCAGAAAGTCTCTGGACTTTTAAAGAGGCTAATGGCAGATACAGGTCTAACGGATGTTTGGAGGGAAAAGTATCCCAGGACACGAGATTATACATACTACTCCTCTAGGTACAACATCTTTTCGAGACTTGACATGTTTTTCACATATGACAGAGATATTTCAACCTTTGACTCAATATGGGTAGGTACAGAAACTATCTCAGACCATAAACCATTATTCGCCAGCCTAGACCTACAACTCCCAAAAAAACCTACACACTGGAGGCTTAATATAAGCCTACTCAGAGATGAGATCAGGGAGGAATTAAGAGAAATAATAAAAAACACCATACAAACACAAGAGAATTCAGAGATTACACCCCAAATTTTATGGGACACGGTCAAGACACTAACCAGGGGTAAACTGATCTCTATAGCCACCTACAGGAAAAGGGAGAGGGAAAAACGAAGAGAACAAATCAAACAGGAACTGCAAGATTTAGACAGACAACAAAAAATAAAATATGATGGAGAAAGAAGGGGGAAGATACAGGAACTTACACAAAAACTTCAAAGACTGCAGCTTTTAGAAACAGAAAAGGTGTTACTACATACAAAACAGGCCTATTATGAGGGGGCCCAAGAGCCACTCGCCTTCTGGCTTACCGACTCAAACAACAATCGGCTAGGGCAACTGTTACAGCAATCAGGCATCCGATCACAGGTATCGTCCATCATAGATGGGAACAAATAGCTGAGAGATTTGTCGATTATTATAAAACTTATACCATCCACAACAACACACATGGCCTGTGGAAGCAGCGCATACCTGGAGGCACTGAAATTACCCAAACTTACTGTGGCACATAGACAAACCCTGGAATTTCCAGTCACACAAAGGGAGATATCGGACACGATAGGGAGACTGAGGGGGGGTAAATGCCCGGGCCCTGATGGGTTTGGGGGGGAATTCTATAAAACATTCCAAACAGAGCTGAATCCTATATTGAACACAGTTTATAACCAGGTGTGGTTGGAGGGAGCTGCAGTCCCACCATCTTGGCATTACACGTCCATCACGGTGATCCCAAAGGAAGGCAAGGATCTGAAGGAGTGTGGATCGTATAGACCGATCTCTCTACTGAATGTAGATTATAAAATTTTTACAGCAATAATAGCCAGACACCTACAATCCTTTTTAAAGGACCTTATACACCCAGACCAAACAGGATTTGTGGAGGGTAGACAGGCCCCAGTAGGGGTGAGAAGAACAATTAGTATTATAGATATAATTAATAAAAGAAATATACCGGCTTGCCTTATGAGTTTGGACGCAGAAAAGGCGTTCGATAAAGTGGATATGAGCTTCCTCTCCCTAGTGCTAAAGAGAATGGAGTTCCCCTCGACATTTCTAGAGGCGATCAAGGCGATATACGCCTCCCCGCAGGCCTATGTGAAGGTTAATGGGGGCATCTCACAGAGATTTATTTTGGGGCGAGGCACGAGGCAGGGCTGCCCTCTGTCCCCTCTCTTATTTGACTTGTATATAGAACCTCTCGCTCAAGCAGTAAGGGAATCGACAGAGATCAGGGGGGTGGAGATAGGAGGGGAAGAACATAAAATATCCCTATACCCGGATGACGTCCTTCTTTATATAACCAACCTGGATAGATCTATTCCCAAAATATGGGAACTTATTGATAAATTCAGTCAGTACTCTGGATATACACTCAACAAAAATAAAACGGAGGTTTTAAAATTCCACTACTGCCCCTCGAAAGAGGTCCTTCAGTCCCTTGACACAAACTGGAATAGGGGGAAAATCAAATACCTGGGTATTCAAATACCTAAAAAGTTAACGATGCTATTTACAAGCAATTTCGATCCCATAACAAGCCAGATTAAACAGGACATTAAAAGATGGGAAGCCCTCAATATGCCAATGTACTCAAAAATACAGTCAGTCTCCATGAATATACTCCCTAAATACCTATACATGTTTCAATGCCTCCCTATAAAAATACATAAAACACAGTTTCAGATTTGGCAACGGATGCTTACTAGATATATATGGAACAATAGAAAACCAAGACTCAAAATCTCAGCCATGCAGGCGGTAAAAACTGAGGTCAAGGAGTTCTAATTTGGAGGACTACTTTTGGCCTCTCAGCTGAAATGGGCCCTGCAGTGGTCGGCGAGATCATGTAGGGCAAGATGGAAAACAATAGAGACAGTCTTAACAGATGGAATGCCACTAGAAGCCAGAGTAATGGGAACAGAAATTCGAAATAGAGAACAGGACATTGCTCTGTGGGCGGTCAGAAACACTCTGAGCTCCCGTAAAAGATTATGGAACAAACATAAGGTGGGGGAAGAAACATGGATGCTGAGATGGTTTGCCTGGGACCCGGGTTTCCACCCATCTAGGCAGGATCCTACTTTTAAGAAATGGGGTAGATTGGGGCTGTATTCGATAAATCAATTTCTCGAAGGAGATGTAGTCCTAGAATTTGCCAAAATGAGAGAGGAGTACTCCCTAAGGCAGGCAGACCACTTTAGGTACCTTCAAATAAGATCCTACATACATAAGTTACAGAATACCTATAAATCTCAGAATGCACCAACAATGCTTAAAGACACCATAGTCGATATAATTAACTCAACAAAGACCAGGGGACTAGTCTTGGCCATATATAGGGCTCTGAGGGATAGAAGAGGAGACCAAACTGCTCATATAAAGAACAGCTGGGAAAGAAAAATGGGGGAATGTCTGGAGGAGGGAGCCTGGACCCCTACACTAGCCATGGCCCTTCGAACTACGTCCTCCCCATTTTGGAGGGAGTTCGAATGGAAAGTGCGGGTGATATTCTTCTACTCCCCGGGATCTCTGAGCAAATGGGATAAGAAACATTCTGGGGCATGCTGGCGAAATTGCGGAACAAACAAGGCCAACTATCTACATGTGTTTTGGACATGCCAGGCACTCACACAATATTGGACAGACATACAACATAAAATAAACAGAATATTCTCCATTCAATCTAATCTAAGTGCAAGGAACCTGATTCTAGGGATGGCACCGAGAGAGATTAGGGGAACAAACAAAATATACTTGCGGAACATACTGCTGGTAGCTGCCCACAAGGCCCTGACCAAGAAATGGCCCACCCCAAATCTACTGACAATCAGTGACTGGGAAACAATAGTAAAAGAAATTAAAGACATGGAAGAAGTCACATTTAGAATAAATATGAGAATACAGACATGGGTGGAGAGATGGACCCCTTGGCTGGCACTGATGGACTCGGGGGAAGAAGAATAAAGAGGAGGGAGGGGGAGCAGAATCCTGGAAAATCAATAAAAAGAACCTGCAAGGCTTCCAGGTCGCGCCTCTAAATTAAAAACTCACTTGAAGGGATATAAGAAAATGAGCAAAATGAAATATAATATCAGAGATTAAATTATAGTAGACAAACTAAACTGGGGAAATAAGTATGGGAAAACCTGAATCTCTTCTGTAATGTGCATAAAATGGAAAATGAAATGTGATGAATGTTTGTATGTGCCAAACATGCAATAAACTTGAATATAAAAAAAAAAGAAAGCACATCTTATTCAGAATACTTAAGCAGAGAAAGCTAAGAAAGCCAGTGACTTTAGAAGAAAATCAGATACCGAGGAGCAGATTTGCAAGCAGAGGGTAGAAGATGGAAAATATCAATAGGGCAGCGGAGAGGATTGACAACATGTCAAGAGAACAAACTCTAAAACAAAGGACGAGACTGGAACAGATGAGAACAGTACTTTCCACCAGGTATATGCAAAATGAACTCACATTTAGACAGCCAGTGAATACACACTGGTATGTATTGCAGCTGGAATATACATCAGTATCTAGATTATTAGAGCCACCTCTTACAGCTTCCAAGAGAAACAGTTCCTTCAAGCACAGACTAGTCTACACAGTATGCAGAGTTCCAAATAAACGTCAGAAATGACAAAAATAAATGTCAGAAACAAACATTATTGTTCGGTCTCCTAAGACCAAGAAGTGACCCTTGTGCAGAATGTGCGCAATGCTCAACACTACAAAGAAAAAACGGAGTTCAGATCTCCAAATTCCAACAAAGAATTTATCATTAAAGACAGCATGACATGTGACAGTGATTCTTGTTCTATACATCCTAAGTTGCCTTTGTGACCAATTGTGTGTCGGAAAAACCACAGAGCACTTAAAACTAGGATATCTGAACATCAAAGTACAAATCAGAAGAAAAGATAAGAGCTCAGCAGTGGCATGACATTTTAATGAAGAATGAACACACATCAGCACCTTTAAAGAGCCCCTGACACCGTTAATAAAACTTGGAAAAAATGTGAGATTTAGACAGTTCAGTTTATATTTCATGTATTTTCTATAATTATTTACTTTTTTCTTTATTACCAAGGACAGCTGTACGAAAGAGACTTACTGTCCCTTAGACTTTATCTGCTCTTTGTGCTATCCTACATATGACATCATAATCCAGGTTGCACCTGGAAACGAGCTTCAGGTCATGGTGCTTTTCACAGTTACCAGCTTTTAAATAAATAAGATAAATAATCCCCCATTTATGGCATCATAATTATCTCCACATCAACAGACTGTGATGTCATAAACAGAACTGTGATGTCATATGTAGGCAAGCAGCCAGAACAGATAGGGCTGTGATCCTGTTTACATGCAAATGTCCTCAGTAATAAAAAAGAATGAGAAATACCAAAACAATATTAAAATATAAGCTCACTTGTGCTAAACATTAAATTTTCTCAAAGTTGTCATAACGGTGTCAGGGGCTCTTTAACATTCTGGGGAATTAAAATAGTTAGAAGAAGAAAAAAATACAGGGACCTTTTAAAGAGCGAAGCATGGTGGATCTACAAACTCAGGACCTCAAAAGAAGAAAGAGGCATGAATGAAGAACTGGACTGGACAATTTTCTTTTAAACAGAGAGTGATGATTTCCAACATGCTTTCAAAAGAGGCATGATTGAAGAACTGGACTGAACAATTTTCTTTTAAACAGAGAGTAATGGTTTCTAACATGCTTTCAAATTTTTGGGTTAACTGACAGTATGATGCCAAGTTTCTCTTATAGAGCCACAGGCTGGTCCCTGGCTTACAGTGAACCCCGAACCAGATTTTGGTATCTTACTATAACTTGACTCGTATCTATTATAGGGAACATTTATCCAACCAGCTCCACCAACACACAGTACTGGGTGTTGGTGGGACTGTTAGTATGGTAAACTGCCAGTTGACCCAGTAACTACCATTATCTAAGCAGTCTGCTCGTTTTTTTCTGTATTGAGTCCACTGCTTTATTTGGTATCAGCATAAATATATGCAGCTGCTAGCCTTTAGAGCGAATGTGTTTTCTATTTACATTATGGAACTGGTACAGGCTTTCAGTCCACTTAGTTTGGGCAGAGAGGGAAATTCTAGAAGGACAAAGGGCTAAGGATAACTGAGGAGGTTAGAACAAAACATGCCGAATTTTAAATATAAATATATAATGTATGTTAAATAGTTAATCAAATCACTATAGTCTCACGTAAAAATTAGAGAGTACTAGTGTCAACAGGAAACTCTACAATAGAAATCATCTAGTAATAACACGTTCCTGTATAGGAAAAGCCCATGAATGGAGTTTAGGTCCATTTTTTAGCAATGTGAGCATGTGCCAAAATAAACACCATGGCAACAGTACACACTCTCCATTAACTAACAAAGCGAGTATTACTTCCATTGTATATTCCACTAACAGATTTACAAGGAATTAATAATTAAACACAGCATTAAATGCTCTTAACAAAAACTGTGAGGGAGGCAAAATACATGCACTTTTGTCACAGTGAAGCTACGAGGTTTCATGATACCTGAGAAGATATTCTCTCTCTCTCTCTCTCACACACACAGTTTAATATTTTCATTGACAAACTCTCCCAATGAGCCTAAACGTGTTAGTTTTTGAAGGATTTCACCCACTGGGACTTAGTAACATATAACAAATAGAACCAGTTAGCAAGCACTTCCACATGATCATTATAATATCAGCTTATATAGCAGCAGTCACTCACTGAGCAAGCGTTACTAGCTAGTAACTATCTAGTAATGCTGCTATCCTAGCAGTGGTGTTTGGTGCGAAAACAAAGTCAACTTATCTTATTATGGTATAAAGGATGGACCAGGCAGAGGTCCGACCGCTTCTTTCACCAGGAAGGTGGCTGGTCCCGGGATACTTTAGCTACAATTCATGATGGCAAAAAAATGTTCCACTTTTATGTTAAGCTCAGCGTGGAACATTTTACCAACAGTTCTTTTAGAAGAACAAGTAGTATAGAGCTGGAAAACATAGCACACAATCAGGTAATGGAGAACACGCTGTAAATGGCATTACTTGTTTTAAACATCAACCTTTTAAGAAATACAAACTTAAAATATCTTCCAATTCATTTTTAGCACTACTGTGTAAGACAATGAATACACGAGTTGCCCGGGAAGTCTAGTAAGCCGACTTATCTCATAAGGTAACACACGGTTTCTTGCAGCAGACATTGCTATTTTTCGGGCTTAAAGATCAACAAAAAGTTGTTTACAGATATGTTAGTGGGCTAATAATATTCCTTTCTATAATTAGCTGGACTTTTCCAGTGAATTACTGTAAAACAACGCTACAGGTAAAAATTTAAAAGGGCATAATCTGGATAAGCATGGAAGCATGTTTTTAAGCACTGCATTAGTGTGAACCACTTGAAATATGAGATGAATTTCAACATTTAACAGTGAAACTCAGTTGACCATTTGGAGTGATGGTTATGGGCTACGCATTTTTGGGGGGGAATGCATTTAAAAAGCACACAATGGAAAAATGTGCTATTATGGAGGATGAAAAGGTTCTTTGTTTTTGTTTTTTTTTTATAAAGATGGCGCTCACCTTAAGGTGATATACTGTAAAAGCACATTTTTTTTTTTTACACATATTAATTATATGGAATTTGTGATTAGGACTGGAATACAACCACAGTCACTGAAGTATATGTTTGGTTAACAATAAGATTACATTATAATAGTCATCTTTTTTTAACTTTTTTTGTAAACTTTAAAAATCTCTTCTTATGGTGGAGGTTTATCACTGGTTCTGTATATGTATACGTACATATACCCAGTTGTGTGGGTTTCTGTATATACTGTTTTTCTGTTTACCATAGACCGTCAACCTGAGGAAGCGGAAAACCCAGAAAATGTTACATTATGGTGGAAAATAAAATAAAAGCAAAGTGATCAGCGATTAAGAGTTGAACCTTTATTATCATTTCTTACAAACTGGCAAGAAATAAATCTAAAAATGTCACTGGCTGAGAGACATCACCTGAACGTTCATTATTATTTCTTCTAAAATGGCAAAAAAATCTAGAAATTTCATTGGCTGAGAGAAGTCACCTGACCATGTATTAAATCTGTATAAAATGCAAGGTCATGTGCCACATCTCATTTTCCGCTCCCAAAAATCCACTTAGAGCTATTTTATAAGTGTAATAAGCCCCTCCAGGGTGTGCACTATGCGATTTTAATGCATTTCCCAAGGGCATAAGGACACTTGGCCTTCGACCTCATGCCTTACTACACCCTTGGGGCATGACTTAAATATAGAATAATGCATGGGGAGGAGAGTATAATGAGACTTTTCTGCACACCTGAGGTGTTTGATGCTAAATAAACCCAGAGGTTGAAGCCTAAGAGGTTTACAAAAGCATCCCACACCAAGGGTGTGCATAAAATTAGAGTTTTGCTCTCTTTCCCATGCGTTGTTTTATGTAATTGCTGTGGACTGTTTTTTTTGCCCAGCTACTGTATTGGAAATAGTCAAAAATCTCAAGTGTGTCTGTGTTTTATTTTTCAATTTACTTTTACAGGCAAACACTGTAATTTTCATGTGACTTCATTTTTATTTATTCTACTGGGAAGACCTTAATGGGCATGGACCCTTTTTCATAAGAGCCTGTGAGTATCAAACAGTGGAAAGAGTAAATAACAATAGATACGTACAGTACAACAGATGAGTACAGAAGACGAGTGAATTAATAACAGCTAACATTTGACTGTGATGATAGGTATTGAGCACAGGCCATTTTAAAACTGTGAAGATATTTATGAGTAGTTACAGATACATTCAACTTGTTGTACCAACTCGTGGCTCTGTAGACAAGAGCTCTCTGACTCAGGTTACTATTCATTCTTGGGGTGTCAAAAGCATGGCCCATGGATGATCTTGTGATCCTACTATTTACTGGTTCTGGAAAAACTTCCTGGATACAGGGAGACACGGTGAAATAATTGTATTTCAAACGTGCAATATGGACTAACCTCCATATTCAGCAACAGAGTCAACAGCAAGAAAATGGCATAGGAACAGTCAGAACAGCAAATGAATCTAAAACACTGAGTGAACTAGTTAAAGTAGCAAGATGTTAACAGAAACTGTGTTTTACTACTGACTATAACATGGGGTAGGAAAAACAAGCAAGGCAACTGGTTCAACAGCAATCACTTGACTGTGCATTAAGTGTCATTAAATGCTTAGTTACTGTAAAAGGGCATGAAGCTGTATCCATGGGCAGAGACATGCCATCAGAACTTGTTCCCTCCCTCAGAATCCAAAAGTGAAAGGCAGCCACTGAAAAGGGCTAAAGCGGGTCACAGCAGAGAGAGAGAGAGAGAGAGGAGACGGTGAGAGACGGATAGTGTCATGTGTGTGTCTGTCTCCTGAGTTTGTATCGCTGACCACCTGCACTGAGCCCTCCCCAGCACCAGTGTCCTCTCTGTGTGTGTTTGTCTCTTGACTTTTTCTGTATTGCTTACCGCCCACACCGATCCCTGATCCCTCCTGTGACAGTGAGAGAGAGAGAGAGAGACACACACACACACACACACACACACTGACAGCGATAGTGAAACGGTGCAACAGTCCTACAGTGTCCTCCATCTCACTCTTCACTTTCCAACTGTTTGTATTCTTTGTGGCTGTTGGCACCATGCAGAGCGAGAGAGGGAAAGAGACACAGATCAAGGAGCAGAGACCTGCTGTGTGACATGCTGAGTTTGGCTGCATGTGAGCTCCCCGGTACTCAGCTGCAGTGAGTAACAAAGTCAGACATATGCAGGCAACTGTTTGGCTGTGGGTGAGGTCCCTGGGACACAGCTGCGGCAAGTGAAACTGAAAATGAGTGAGAGAGAAAGTGACAGGTAGCCAGCACCAGAGTGAGACACAGACGGAGACAAGCAGCAACAGATAGTCATGCATTGACATTTTTTTATGCACGTACAAATATAAGAATCCATTTCAGCACTGTATTTGTGACATTTTTTTTTTTATTTAGTTTTTGTTGACCAGGTAAGTGCACTAGACAAATCCTGCCTATTTTCAGGCACGACCCAGGGAAGGGAATATAGATGAATGCCAACTGATCTTGAACCAGATTAAGCTGTTGGTGGTATTTTTAGTGAATGAGGGAAATTTGGCCAGAACATCATGGAAATTCCCCTACTCTTTTCCATAAGTGCCATGGGATCTTTAACATCCACCTGAACTACCACCAATCCAGGCAGATGGGACCTTGGTTTAACATCTCATCTGAAAGACGGCACCTTAGAAGTGCAGCACCTTTCTCACGCTGCACTACAGTGTCAGTACTGGGATACTGACCCAAGTGCCAGATGTGGGGGGAACTGAACCCACAGCCCTTTGAACTCCCGGCCTCAGAGTCGAGTGTGCAACCTACTGAGCCACTGACATTTGTATGTTCATAAACTAAATCACATATGCATGTTTGCTGGGGACTACTTTTAGTTCAGCAGGATACAGAACCATTTTCCACATTTAAACACCCCAAAACACACTTGTGTCTTGTTGAGGTTTTTAAGCACACACCATGTTATAAACGCAATAACCCACTCCAGGGTACGGAGTTACTGGGGATTAATCAACACCCTGGGTGCTGTGAGGGCACTTGGCCTGTGGCCTCATGTCTCAATGCACCCAGGGTGATTAATCCCAAATAACCCCATACCCTGTTGTGAATTATTGCTTAATTAAAACATCCAGAACCTAGAAAATCTTGTGATTAGTAAAAGACCAGTGCCACTCTGAAATATTGTTGTCATAGTGATATTTAAGTAAGAAGTGCAGTTCAGAGGTCGCCATGGTTTCTATTCGACCCAAAACCATATTGCTATTTTGCCAGTTCTGAATTTTCTGTGGGAAACGCTATAAGTTTATGAGGCGAGTTCACAAAGACAAAAAAAAAAAGACTGACAGTAGTTCAGAATGGGTTTGCTTTGTTTTGAAGAAAGATTCACAGCTCATGTGGGATTTGCCATGCAGCTCTGGGAGTGCGAGCTAAGCAGTGGAGAAGCTGGTGCATGTCTGCTGTTATAACCTGTGGGGTACAGCAGCGAATTATAACCAGCTTCTCAATGCAAAAAATCAATACGCAGTTATTACAGTCCTATAATGCACACCATGTTGTGGCTTATTGCTTACTTACTGGACATTCTCTTGCATAGAAGAGTCCCTCCATATCTGCATTTACACAGGTGTTTCAAGTCATGGTCGTCCTAGTCCTTATGTGTATGGTTCTGGAATAATAAACAGCCATGTGATCCCATCTGACCAATGACAGGTCTTGGCTTCTCCTACTCATTTTATAATTGCCTTTTTTAGCACTGCTATTCACAACTCATTCACTGCTAACAGAAAGCAGTACAACAGTACAGATTAATAAGGATTTTAAAGGCAATTCTCCCTTGAAGTCCCCAAACTTCAAAATCAGGAGTATCAAAACTTTCATAGTTTATATGCCAAACATCAAAACATTTTCTTTGATGGCAAGATCCAAGTGCTTCAGAGCTAGAGTTCTCTTGAGTAACCAAGCCTCAGGAATTCTGTTTTATTTGTCTCCTATATGAAGTGCAGCATTAGTTAATGAGCTGGTCTGCCTGGTATTTGCTGAGAATGCTAAGAACTGCTAATGTCAACACTACACCACTTTCCAATGCTGCAAAAGACAAATATTTGCCAGCGACATCTTGTTGGTGGGAGAAACTGGCAAGGAAAGAAAATTACAGCAGTCCCTTTATGTAGAGAGCCTTAGGCAAATGCTGAATTTTATCAATGTATGGCAGCATTGGAGTATGGAGAAATATAATGCATTGTTGAGGATAGGATGGCAGCCATTCATTCATTCATTCATTCATTCATTCATTCATTCAGGACTTGGTAACAGTGAGAGGCACATTGACCTCATGCACATTTGCAGGTGCGACCTGAGGGGGCTATATAACCTACTCATATAGGAAGCAAGTAAACTTGAATACAGATAAACTCTAGATTTTACATGTGATTTCAACTTCCTATTTCATGGGGGTCCACAAGAAAAATAAAAGAGAAGGTGAGGAGATAAGCTGTGTGCTAATATTTTATTGCAAGCCATCAGGATTTCTGGCGCAACTGATGAGATGCGATATCTTGTTTTCAGTGGTTGCCTCTTGGTGCAAGAAGTTACAGATTAATTTCTTAGTTAAAATCTCAGTTTAGCATACAGGATTATTTTTTAGTCATACAATTACATACTACATGTGCAAGTACTGTCTAATTTATGTTGATGCTCCCAGTCCTCCTCCTTTGCCAGACTGGATACCCTCTGTAATGCCTTGTTGTTGTTTTGATACCAACCCCCCCCCCCATATTCACCACTGCTCCCTCTACTCCTCCCTCTCCATCCTCCCCTTTCTTTCATGTCACCAGGCCCACTGTGCCTCCATCACCAAATACTGGTTTGGATCACTACCCACTTACCCAGTTGCACTCATCTCACCCACTCCCTCTGCCCCATACACCCTCCGCTCCAGGGACCAACTTCTCCATCCACAACCCTCACTTCTCTTCTGGGCAGCCAGCCTTCTCCTATCCCCTTCTCTCCCTCTGGAACCTACTCCCCTAATTTCTCCGTCTCTCACCCCCCCCTTCCCTTAGACACCAGCTTAAACTCTTGCCCTCCCACTCCTGCTTCTTTCAGCCCTCCACCTGACCTGCCCCTAGTGCCCCTCCTTCACTTGCCAGCTACGATCCACCTTCCAGGGTCAGATTATGTCCCAACTACTGCTGCACTGACTTGTTCACCCTGTTGTTATCAGTCACACTGGGCTGGGGTGATGCTCCTAGTTCCAACTTCTGCTACTCATTATTGTTATTGCACTTGTACTACTTTGTGTTGTGCACTGTTTGCACTTTATTTTGTGGAACCCTTCTATCCCACTGTGTATGATTTATTGTTTCGCCTTTCATTTTCCCTGGGTCACATCTGGAAAGAAGCCTTGGCTCAGTGTGCTCTTCTCACCTCCTCTGTCGGATGCCATCTTTCAGTGCTTATTTGCTCTAACCAAATTATGTTTCCTACTACCCCAGACAGGCACCAACCCCACAGCACCTAAGAGCTAGAAAGCGAAAGGAGAAGAAGGTGACCGACATAACCCACCCTCCTCCACAGTCAGCCACCTTCTTCTGAATGAAATCGCTCACACACTTGCTCATAGTAAAATAAGATGAGCTTTGTGAGTGCAGGAGGAGGGAGGAGGGTGGGATGGAGTCTGACAGGGGGTTGTATATTGTACAGGTTATAGGGTGGGGTCCTTTTTTGGTTTTTTAATATTGCATTTTTGGAATCGGAATAGGCACAAATAGTGTCCCTAATTATTCAAATCTGAATAACAAATAGTGCATTATTCATGGTATTTGGAAAATAATATTCGTTACTCACACACTCCTAGTAGGAATGGGAGGGAGCCCAGAGGAAACTCAGTTTCAAGAGAGACATAAATGTCTCACTCAGTTCCAGGAGTAAAATGAGGAAGGACTGCTTCTATGCAAAACACACACCATAAAGGAATAAAACTGAGTAACTGATGTATAAAAATGCAAACTACAGTCTAAGGAAGAAACATATCACTGGACCCCAGTCAGATATGTTTGATACTAGATCAAAGGTGATGGGTTTCCCTCAGTGAATTCTTTCCAACACCGAAAGCAGACTGCTTGTTAATGGTCTGCTGGGTGAGGCCAAAACTGGATAAGGTGAACTTTGCTGTTTTAGGCCCCTGAGGGAAAAAAGTTAGCTGGGTGCTGACCACAGTGCCATAAATTATATGTAACTTATACCACTGCACACCAGCTGCTCCCCCCCCAATTTCAAGTAGTTACCAAGGGTAGCTGAATCCATGCCCCATAAACTTTTTCTCTGTTGTCCAGTAATTTTACATCACAATAATACAAGAAGCAAATTACAATCAAGCCACACATTATTCTCATTTCCAGATTAAGGTTATCAGGCGCCCTACGACCAAATACAATCTGGGCCCCACACAGGGCCATGCCCATTAGTCTAGTCATCAGTTATTTCCTTTCTTATCTCTAGCAAACAGATTTTTTCCCCCACATGGTTTGTGATTGTAAAGAAATCGATCAGTTTCAGAACTGTTGCAAGTATGTCTCTCTCGTTTACTTGTCGATCTCTTGCATGTGTATATTTGTAGGATTCATAGATACTTGTACTCTGCTGACAACTCCGTGTTTCTACTGTCATAAAGTGATTTTCCCAGTTTCCACTTTGACTTATATTATTAATTTCCTTATGCTGGCAAAAGTAAGTCCTTGCCGTTTTTACAATTCTACCTTACATCTGTATTTAGGTAGAAGGGAGGTGCTGCCCACGCTCCTCATTGGCCCATAAGGCTGATCGGAGCCCACTAGGCTGGTACCACTGACGCAGTCCCCTTCAATAGCAATCCGCCTGCCTAGGACAGGCCGAGGAGAGGGTGCCTGCTGCCCACGCTCCTCCTTGGCTCATAAGGCTGATCGGAGCCCACTGGGCTGGCACCGGTGATGCGGTCCTCTCCATAAGCAACCCGCCTGCCTAGGACAGGCTGAGAAGGCGCCTGCTGCCCATGCTCCTCCTTGGCACAAAAGGTAACATCTGGTCCTGGACCCTGAACAAGGGAAAGAGGATTTTTGAGCCTTCCTCCCAGTGGGAACTGAAAGGTTCCAGACGGCCCGGAGCGCTGACATTGGTTTCCTGCCCAATGCTGAAGCCAGTGCTGAAATCACTGGACTAGGGAATAAGACTGCTGAGAAACACTGACCTTTGACGTTTCTTCTTTTAAGCAGCTGTGTAGTGAAGTCCTGATCTTTCTGCATGCCGATTCACTCAGTTGTACACTTCTGTGAGCAGTTCAGTGCAGAGCAGCATTTGCGTAACCTGCTCTGGCCTGTCAGTGATTTGTTGTTTTTTTTTTTTTAATTTTTCCATTTGCAAATTATACTGTAAAGCCACTAGAGGGCAAAAACACATGTAGGTTGCAATCCTCTACCCCAGGAGTTCTCACTCTTTGTCATAGTGAGCCTCCCCCAAGCTTTGGAAAAGATCTTGAGCCTCTACCAATACAGAAATAATTTTGGGCCTCCCCATAGTTAGAACAACTATCATACTTTGCACATTACAGGAAAAATGCAATGAAGTGCATTTGAGTAGTTGAGTTTATTCTAATTTTATTGACGCTGTTATTCTCCCTCTCTGTAACCCCCCCTCCCCAGGTCAGCCTACTTGCTCCACAGTTCTGAGTTTTGGCCCTATTTACCCCTCATTGCAATATCTCCATGAGTCAGACTGTTTTCTTTGTCAGTTTTAACCTGCTCTTAAACATCTTCTCTGGGATCATTTTGCTCCCTGCTGGCCTTGCTCCTAGTATCTCTCTGATTAGCCTTTGTATTTGTGCTTTTTTACAGCCATATCTTGTTCCAATTCATTTGTATTATTTTGCTTTTTGTTTTGCACAGTTTCCAAGAATTGTATTTCCTCCATTCAACTTTCCCCCATATCATACCAGGAAACAAATGTTTGTTGAGCGTGTTTTCCTGGTAACCATTTTGTACATAAATTCACATGCCATTATTCACTTTCAGTTTGGCGCAGCCTTTCATACAAAGCATCCAAAACTTGACGTTTAAATATAGTACATTTTAAGGCTTGCTTGAGCCTCCACTGGAACAGGTTGGGGCCTCCCTTGGGAGGCTGGCCTCACCATTTGAGAAACCCTGCTCTACCCACTAGTCTCCTCTAACACTTCTAGTCCTGGGTCATTCATACCTAAAGTAAACAATCAACATCCTAACATTCAGTGGCGTGATCTGAAACTGTAAGCCTGTACAAAGCCTCTACTACCCTACTCAGAATGGTTTTCATCTCCCTCCTAGTCAAACCTTCCTGGTTCTTACCCTTATCCCAGTCTCCCCCTCTACACCTATTTCCACTTCTCCCTCCCCTTCCCTTCCAGATACCGCCTTCCTTCTGTCAATCACCCCTACAGCCCCCCTTGTAAGCAGACCCCACTTTCCCTACTACCATCCAGCATCTCTGTTTTCCCTTCCTAGTCACTTTGCCTTTCTTCGTTTCCTTATCTCCTTCTCTCCACCCCTCCCTCCCTCTTCCCCTTCCTCACGTATATCCTACTCCAATTACAAAAGTCCTAAACTTCATTATTTCATCCTTGCCCTCCTCCTTCTTTCATCAGGAAACATCCTCCCCAACCCTGGCCCTATTTCTTCTCCTAGCTAGGCTCCTTACCCAAATAACATGTTTCCAAACCCCACTCCCACTACAACCCTCCCTAACGTTTTGAAGCTCCTCCACCTGAACATCTGCAGCCTGCTACCTAAAATTAACCTCCTACAAACTCTTATGATTTCACACACCCCTGACATCCTAATTATTACCGAGACATGGCTCAAAAAAAGCACCCCTGACAGTGCCATTGCTGTCCCTGGGTATTCCATCTCCAGACAAGATTGATCATGTTATGGAGGGGGAGTGGCCATGTATATCCTGTCCTCTCTGCAGTTTACTACCACCCTATCTACATCCATCCCAGCTACCTATGAAGCCCTTGCCACGTGCATTACCCTTCCTTTCTCAATCCCAGTCTTTGTGGCTGGCACCTATTACCGCCTAAGCATTCAACCCTCGATCATGACTGAACTCTTTGCCAATATCACCTCCCTCTCGCAATCTGGTGAACTTTTCATAATGGGTGATGTGAATCTAAATTGCTTGTTCCCAAGTTAAACAAGCTACGCAATGACATCACTGCTCTAAACCTCACTTGACATATACTTGAGCCCACACACCCTAATCCCAACACACAAAACCACACCCTGCTTGACTGGGCACTCACAACACCCCCGCACTGCGTCATTAAATCTGGTCTCCTCCCCGATGCCCTTAGTGACCACAACCCCATTTTCATTGTTTGTAAGGTTCATCGCCCCAAACCTCCCCCTAAAATCATACAGCTCTGGTCCTTTAAATCCTTAGACCTTACCCCAATCAGCTCTGCACTCGCTTCCACCGACTTGGCCCCCCTCTCCACTGACATTTCTGTTGACCGAGCACTTGACTATTTTAAGGACAAATTCATTACCACCTGGAATGCCTTTGCTCCTTTCAGATGGACCAGAGTCCATGGGCTTCACCTCCCCAGGATCACCCCCGAACTCCTGGCCTACTTCAAGGAGCCTGATCAGGCCTGGAGAAAACACAAATCTACTAAACATCCAAATGACTACGCCAAGTACAGAATGCTACGCAATTCATGTACTAAAGCTACTAGACTGGCTAAGTCTGATTATTTCAACTTCTCATTCCTGACTAACACCAAATCTCCATCTAAATTCTGGAAGGTAGTTCATGCCCTATTCTTTCCCCTGCCTCCCCCTCCAGTTCTCAAAATAAATAACTCCCTAGTTTCCAACCCTGGCTCCGTGGCCAATGAATTTAATGCCTACTACACTTTGTGCACCACGTCTCTTCTAAATTCCCTCTCCCCATTGCTGTCTAATAACTTCAACCCTTCGCCTCAGCCAGTGCCTACCCCTTCCCCATTTTTCTTTTCTACTATCTCCCCTGATGAAGCTCTTAATGCTCTCTTATCCCTCGACCCCTCTAAAGGCTCCTCACCAGATGAGCTTGATCCTAAACTTCTCTACTTTTCGGCTCCTGCAATTGCTTATCCTATCTCCCTAATCCTTAACCTGTCCTTTATTTCTGCCCAAGTACCCTCATCCTGGAAACACACTGTAGTCCTTCCTCTCCCCAAGGGTAGTGATACATCCACTCCTGGCAACTATCGCCCCATTTCCCTCCTTCCTACCCTTGCCAAACTTCAAGAACATTTAGTTCTCTCTCTCAACTATCATCCTTCCTCTCCGATTCCTCCTTCTTTACCACCTTCCAATCTGGTTTTCAGAAGAACCACTCAACAACCACCTCCCTCCTCAGGCTTACTGACTCCATCCTTTCAGGGATGGATGACAGCCTGATCACCTCGGCCATCTTTGTCGACCTAGTTAAAGCTTTCAACACTGTTTCACATCCCCTGCTTCTTGATTCACTCTTCTCAGCTGGCCTTGCTCTGTCAGCCACCAACTGGTTTAAATCCTACCTCATTGGCAGGATCCAGTCAGTGACAATCCTTGATTCCATCTCCCCTCCACTCCCCATCAACACTGGTGTACCTCAGGGCTCTTCTCCATTTTCCTTAATGATCTTCCTACAGCCTGCTCATCCTCTTCTATCCACATGTACGCTGATGATACTGTTTTGTACAGTTCCGGCAAAAACCCTGCTGCTGTGCAAACCAGCTTACAGCATGACTTCAACCAAGTTCAGCTCTGATTGACTTCTCACCAGCTTTTACTAAATGCCAAGAAGACAGTCTCAATGACCTTTGGCACCAGGCAGAGACTCTCTAGGCTCCCAGCCTTACCCACCTTCTACACCCTTGATGGGACCATCTTGGAGGACACCTCCTCATTTCACTATCTGGGAGTCTGGCAGGACCAGCACCTCAACTTCTCTGTGTATATTGATGCTATCCTGAAAAAAATGCACCCCAAGCTTGGTGCTCTGTACAGGAATCGTAGTTGCATCCCACTGACTGCGAGGCGCAAAATTGTCCAGAAGATGATACTCCCCGTCTTTGACTACTGTGACGTAGTCAATGGTGCTGCCCCCAAATCTTCCCTGACCAAGCTGGACACTCTCTTTAACTCCTTCTGCTGCTTTGCTATCGACTCCCCTTCCCGCTCCCACCACTGTGAACTCTGTCGCTCTCTAACCTTCCTTCCACTATCTCACAGATGCATCTCTCACTATGCCAAACTAACCTACAAATTCTGGTTCGGGAGCTCCACTCCTATCTCTCATCCTCTCTCTACACTCCACCTCCCCCCAACCACTCCCTCAGATCAAATGACGCCCACACCTTGATGGTCCCTCGCCGTTCCACCCTCATCGGTCAGACTGGATTTGCCCATCGTTTCCCTAAA
The DNA here is from genome assembly GCA_016271365.2 of Neoceratodus forsteri. Taxonomy (NCBI): domain Eukaryota; kingdom Metazoa; phylum Chordata; order Ceratodontiformes; family Ceratodontidae; genus Neoceratodus; species Neoceratodus forsteri. The sequence continues at coordinate 1,072,582,765 of CM057456.1, forward strand.
ATCTGGAATTCTCTCCCCCTGAAATACGTCACTCCTCCTCCAACTACTCCCTTACCTCTGCCCTACACAATTACATTTCCCTCAGCTGTTCCTGCTTTAACCCACCTTAATACCTATCCCCAGTTTCTGCCTTCCTACCATGGAGGAAGTAAGTTGTTGGTTAATTAGGATCTGCAGCTTATCTGTTAGGTAGGAAAATGGGCAAACTAGGTGGGCCAAGTGGTCCTTATCTGCCGTCAAATTCTATGTTTCTATGTTTCTATGACCCCCCCCGGCCAGGGTTCTCAACATCCTGAAGGGGAAATCAGGAAATGGCTACCCCTTCTCCTCAAATTCAGTTCTTGCCTCTCCCCCCTCTCTTCTCCACCTGCCCTTCTGGGTCACCAGTGTGCACGGCCTAACCCCATCCTTTTTACCCCAACAGCACTTGCGTACTACCTCGAGCCTGCTCTTGGTACACCCATGCACTATAAATGGTTCTATTGCATTATTACCATTTTGTACATTCGTATGTTCTTTTGTATGATTTTGGACATGTAATTTACCCAATGTTCCACTACTGTTTATTGTACGATACCTTGTGTTCCAACTGTTGCACAATCTTACAATGCTGTATTGTTTGTACTACCCTCATACTATTGTAACTGATCATCCTTCACAACCCTATGTAACCCCTCCCCCCAGCTCGCACCATGAGACGAGCAACTTGTTGTTCAGTGTGCCCTCCTGGTGAAACATTTCAATAAATAAATAAATAATTTAGCCCCGACAAGGTGACCAGCCAATCCCTTCCACTTCCCAGTTCCTTTCGCACACCCATGCACTCATCACGTAATGACATGAAGCAAGGGAGAGTGCGGGGGCAAGACCCACTGAAGTCAATGGGAGCAGAATTTGATTTCTGTTAAATGCATAATGATGGCCAGTCGGAGAAGGTCACTGCTCGACTAACAAGGGCCTTATTAGTCAAGCTTTGGCCTTCTTTAAATGTCTGAAACACGTCAAGCAGGACATGTGTGTGTCTTTCTCTGTAGGGTGTATTACACTCCAAGCCTCATATAAATAAATTACTTTTAAAAATGAACTTTTGAAGCTACTTGGCATCCTTGAAATAGTAAGATGGTGAGTGCCTGAATCTCTCCTTATGTTTAAATGAGGAATACTGTAGACTAAGTCTGACAGTAACAGCATGTATTCCAGCACAACAACATTTACAGGACATGTAAAAGGGTCCAGATTCCTGGAAGCAGGCCACAGAATTGACCACTTCCATTTCAAGGAATAGGTATGTCTTGTAGAAGGTTTTCTAGCCAGAATCAGCACATCAGCAACTTTCAGGGACACCCCAAGATGTGCAATGGCCATCTTTTCAGAAGCCATGCAGGCAGATATAAGGACTTAAGTTCTGGATGGAACACAGATTCCCTGCCCTGTGGCAACAGGCCCCAACACACTGCTAGGAGACAGGAGGTTCCACTGTCATCTACTGCAGAAAATGAAACCATATCTGGCAAGGCCATAATGGAGCAATCAGGCTGAAAGGGGCACTCTCTCGCCACAGCCTGAGCAGCACCCTCTGTATTAATGGAATTGGGGGAAATGCAGATATGAATTTCCCTTTCTAAAATAGGGACAACTCGTCTTGCCAGAAAACTCCAAGCCTTGGAACGAGCAAGCAGAAATGATGCAGTTCTGCACTGTGTGGGGATGCAAAAAGGTCCCACTCTGGATGATCTAATCTTGTGAAAAGGTCACTCACTACAGAGGTCAACAGTTCCCATTTGTCAATTCTTAACTGTGACCTGCTTAACTCATCTGCTAAGATATTCAGATCATCTAGGAGATGTCCAGTTGACATATGTAGGCCATGGGACAGCTCTCATTACCATATTCTTATTGCCCACTGGACCCTTCATGTCCACTGAGAGATTCTCATATAAAGACTGGCCAGTGGCATCACTGCCATGGCCATACCCAGGAAACTTAGGAGACTCCTGTATATCAGCTATGCCGAGGCAATCAGGTTGTCTGCCCTGTCCTGTGGCAGAAAAGCAGAACCCTTCTCTGTGTCCAAAACTGCTCCTACATAATGTAGTGTTTGACAGAGTTATCACAGTTTTTGGCACAAGTACTGTGACCGACAAAGGCTAGCACAAGTGCCTTTTCTGAGTTAATGTATGTAGGAGACTTTCCCCTGGAACTGGCTTCTAACAGCCAGTCATCCAGGCAGGAAAAGGCATACAGCTTTCCCTTTGAAGTGCTGCTGCCACTACTGCTAAGCAGTTGTAAAGACCAAAGGTGCAGAAGCCAAGCCAAAGGGCAAGATTCTGAATTGGTAGTACTCCTCCCTAGGACAAATTGGAGGGATCACCTGTGAGCTTGTCTGAGCTTGACTTGACGGTATGCCTCCATCATGTCCAGGAAACAAAGCCAGTCCCCTGTTTATGATAGGGGAATGACAGCTTGCAATATTATAAGCTCCCATTATTGTTTCAAATACAAGGAGAGCGGCTGGCCCAGTGGCACTGCGGGTTGAGGCACTGGACGCCACACCTCACACCACACCAGTGATCTAGGTTCAGGAATGGACTTGGGCGCCGGGTGTCGGCAGGGGAAGAGGGTGGATTGAGCATCCCAGGACTGCTCTCCTCCCTCTGGGGTGGGTAAGGGGAAGCACGTCACATTGTAGTGGCCTCTGGTGATGACCAGGGGCAGCACAGTTGCAGTGCACAGTAGTGGAGGAGTACGGCAAGATGTCAGCTTACGCGCCGTATGTCATTGCACTGCCAACTCCTAGGGGGAACAAAAATAAAATAAAAAAAAATGGAGGAAATGTCTGGGGATGACTGAGGCAGCTTGATGGCCGAGCTCCCGCCGACCCGGAGGACTATCATGGAATCGTGCTTGGGGGTTCGGTCCAGCACAGCTCGGAGAGGCATGGGGAGGCCCTCCTGCGGCTTGGGGCGGCTGTGCCAGACCCCCATCATGCAAGTGAGCCTGCTGCTCTCTGGGGCGGTGGAGGACGGCGGTTGGATGCCCCCGCTGGTGGCGCTGCAGAAGGTGCATAAAATAGTGATATGATTAAAAAAAAAAAAATACAAGGAGAGTCTGCCCCCACCATCCACTCCAAGATGTAACCTTTGGAGTGGGGGTATAGCCAGTGAATAGTCAGGTGGAACCGGTGGTACCAGTGCCACCGGTACCTACTGTTTTGGGAGCTTTTGTATGGGCAACTACAGGAAGGGAACCTTGCATGGTGCCACCTCCCCTAACTCTGCCTTGCTGGTAACTGGCACAGCCACCTCTGGCAGGAGGCTGGTGATAGGAGTCCCTCCCACAACCCCTAGCTGGAGTGGGATACAGGGACTTGACAAACCTTAGAGTCATTTTTGATGTCTGAAGACCTCTTAGTGCTTCTTCTATATCATAACCAATCAGTTTTGTCCCTCTAAAAGGGCCATTTAAAACTGCTTGTTGCACATCAGTTGCAAAACCAGCAAACCAGAGCCAAGACTATCATCTCATACAAATGCCAGAAGCAGCAGCTCTGGCAGAGGCATCAGAGACATCATAGGTGGAGCGGAGAAAATGTTTGCCATTCTTGGCACCATATGTTAAAGTTTTAAGTAACTCATTCTTGGCAGAAGTCTCAGACAAAGCCTGTGCTGCAGCTTTCTGAGCCTTCTACAGGCTATTTTGATATCTGATCTTATGGGCCCGGTAATTTGCAATTTTAAGGCCGAGTGAGGCAGAGGCATGTGTGTGCTTGCCCATCACATCCAGCCTCTTATACTCTATCAGGAGGCAAAGTACTCATGTGTATAGGTGCTTTAGACCTATCATGAGCAGCCACTGTGACTACTGAGTCAGTTTCTGGCTATTAGCATAACAAGGCTTAGCAGATGGGGCTGGATACTGCTTATCAGCCTTTCTTGGTATTGCAGGTAGTGAGTTTGGTCTGTACCATATAGCAGAGGTAGAACCCTCTAACGCAGGATATACAGGTGGAATTATAATGGAGGGGGAGAAAGGTAAGCCCCAAAATTCCACAAAGGTTCTTTTTGTGAAGTCTTCCTCCTCCTCCTCCTCCTCCTCCACAGCAAAGCCCATGGCAGTTTGTATTTGCCTCATCATGGCTTGAAAAGTAGGATCCTCAGGAGGAGACCTCGGGGGGAATAGACCACTGAGTACTCACTGCAAGATGAGAGGGTAGAACTAAACTGAGGTGGCATGTATTGTTCTCCCTCAGACTCTCCTTCTAAATCCTACTCGAACACCGAGCTGCAGTGTGAACCAGTGACATGGTGGCTCCTGAGCAGTATACTGTCATGTCCTGTTAGCAAGCGCCAGTGGTATTTGAGAGCTCTGATGCCCCTGTTGACAGAATAGCTGCCTGCACAGGTAAGCCAGGCAGAAAGCATCATAAACGACGCCAGAAAAATTTGGGAGTCAGCAAAGCCTTGCACAGGGATCGTGACTACTTGTGTAGACGACGGGGCTAGGTTCAATGACAATGGCATCCTATTGTCCATAGTAGGCATGGCAGCACCTAAATCAAACCTCGACCTTGGTGCCTTGACATCGTGGGGACTGTGGTCAATGCTGCCAGAGCAGTTGATTATGCAGCAAAATTACCTCAACTCACCGGTGACCAGGACCTCACCGATGAAGTGGATTTCTCTTTATTTCCATGCTTATGCTTGTGGCCAGGTGATGAGGAGGGATGCCGACTGTTCCCTGTCCCGGTCCTTCAACTATGGCAGCCACTTCTAAGCCAACGGCAAGGCTGCAACAGATTTTGGGCCCTGTTCCTTCTCCAGAGCTGTTACAGTTTTAAGAAGAAGGTAATTTTCTACAGCTTTCTTGTGGCGTCGCCTTGTAGCCTAGTTGAACCTCTGGAAAATCTCACAAGTCCTCATGTTGTGAGAAAGGCCCAAGCTCCCAAGCTGTGCACAGACATTGTGCATGTGTCTTCTTTGTACATTTTTTCTCTACACTTACAATACTGAAATAAAGGGTCTTTCGATTTCAGTGGCATGCAGAGACGATGAAAGACACATAGCTGTACAGACTGTAGCTGTGCATTATAACATAAGCACACAATTAAAATATGTGTTGTTATGTGCTCACTGCCCCTTCCCCCAACACATTTTAAATAAGTCAGTCAATCAATCAATCAATATTGCCACTGTCTGGGATAGGGAGGAGGAACAGATTCACAACTTGTTTTCAGATGTAAGAGAACAGACATGTTTGCCCTGTAGAGGACCCGCAGTCTGGAATCCATAACCACAGCAACGTGTATTTGCATGTTGTTCGTGAGTTGTCGGCCTAACTATATTCCAAGGTGCTTGAAAAGGGATACAAGTGTGACTAATTCTAGTGAGCATTTGGAAGCTGGAGTCTGAAGCTGGTGGGAGGAGTCAGAAATCCTGGCCTTGGCTTTGGAATTTCAGAGGATGAGGGTGTAAAACCTCTCCTCTATGGCTTGGAAGCAGTCTCTGATATGAAACACAGGACCATGTTGTTTGCATACATGTCTCTGTTATCAAACACGGAGCACAATAAAGGACCACAGATCAATCATTTGAAATTAGGATTGCTGAAAACGGATAGCTCAGATTTCTGCAAAAATTCTGGATTCCGGATTTTGGGATAAAGCTACTGAAAATCCAAAATTCTAAATATTAGGATACAAATCAGATTTGGATATGGAAATCCAAACCAATTTGGCATCCGTTACAAATCCCCCACCCTGCAACTGTGAAAAAATCCTGCCCAAACCACACCATTAGCCCAAACCTCCTTCCTCCCCCAATCCCCTGCCAGCGTATATAACCAGAAACATATTTTTTCTGCAGCAGTCCATCTTTATAACGAAAAAAGAGTTAAAACCTGCCTTACACCCACATTAAATAAGGAGCCCTCCCCCACCTAGCACAAAACAACTGCCTACACCCCTGGTTCAACAGATTCCTCCCCACCCAATACACCCAACAGCCTCCACTTCCCTCCTCCCCATAGCATTACAAACAAACTCTGGTCAGAGCCGATATGGCTGTGGAGAGCTTTTGGGATGCTTTTACCCATTATTTCTAATGAATTGCGCAATGCAGATCTGTGGAGAGGCAGTTTCAATGTCATCTTCCTTTTACACATTTTTACAATTTGTTTTCCTGGAATATGCCAGCTGGTTGCTATATATTTAGCCTGGATAGTTCACAGAAGAAATGGCATCTAATTTTCAGTGGGCTCTACATTTATGCAATATTATATTGCATTGTGTAAAATTAGAATGCACTAAAAACAGTATTTTACATCTGTGGGGACATATTAAGTGCTGGATCAATACATGAGCAGAAAGATGCATTGCACAAAGAGAGTGCGCCGGTCGGCACGGATACAATATTCAAAGAGAATGTACAGGGTGTGCATACAGTAAAGCCCACCAGGATGAAGTGCAGCACTGCAGAATTCTGCAGTACAGTTACTGCAGCAAACAATGCAGTTTCAAAGAGAGTTAATCCCTTTTGTCATGCAGTAAACCTGTGACACCGCACTTCATCCTGACGGGCTTCATCGTTCCTGTTGAAAATGTGACCCTGGACGGGAGTCGCAGTGCAGGCGGCCGACAAGTCAGGTGCATCCAGGGTGACCCCGACTGAATACCTTCCAGGGGGAATGTGTGGCACATACGGGTATGCACCGCAGCCCCCATGAGCGATATTCAGCCCAGAAATGCAAATGAACTAATTGAGCATGCAGGGTGCAAAGGGGCCTTATACATGCTCATTACCAGCCCATTTGCATGTTGGCATGGGGATGAATGAGCTGAAGCAGCGCTCACCCCCAAGCCTCAACCCCAATCGCTCCCATGTGGGACAGGCCTTGAAGTCTCTGGTGGTTTAGTGGCACCCCCCCCCCACCTGTTCCATCACCCCATCGTTCCGGAGTCCAGGCTCTATCGGTTCCATATTGTAGGGACCCCAATGCAATCCATAATTGCACCTGAATACACCTACAGTCCATGTCCATAGTGCAGTGGGCCCCGGTCCCCCTCAGCGGTGCAGACACACCCCCTCCCCGCCCCACCTGCTCATCCCATTGTGACGACTGGCTCTGTAATGGGATCATATCACTCTGTCAGTGGGTGCAAGGGTGTAGACAGGCATACTCACTGTACACATTTGTGTACAGTTTTGTTGAGTGCCTATCACAAACCATAAGCCACTCTGTTAATATTATCATTGTAATATGTAGTATTTGGGTTAGTGTAGGCCACTGAGCAGGGTCTGATACATGTATAACCTCTTTAGAGAGTAGGGGAATCATCTGACAACAATCTGACTTGTTTGGAAGGGGGTGCCATTTGGAAGGATGTATACATTTTTTAATTGGAGGGGTGTAACTGTTGGAGACTGTGTACAAAATGGAAATTTCTGGCTACACTCCTGAGTGGGTGGTGGAGCACTCGCAGTAGGATGCTGTAATGTGTTATTCGTAGGCATGAGCTGTGTGTGGGTGATAACACCCAGTAGCCATAATCCTCAAGCACTGGCATGCAGATCCATCATCCCAGTGCCATTGCACTGCTCAGTGTGAGTAACGGCCGATGCTGTACCCATTCACACAGGTCCCAAAACAGGCATGTTACAGCTGACCTCCCATTCATTTGTACAATTAGGGAACTGTGGATGAACTATCTACAGCCTGAAGCATACACTGCAAATGGCATTACAGGATACCACACCCCATGGCACCCAGGATACTTCAGCAGTCCGAAGGGTGGCATGTTACACAGGGAAACGGGAGAATGTGGACTTGCAGCAGTGTATGACAGCAGGAAGATACAGTATCGGCAAGGCATGCATTGGAGGCATGTAAATTCCCTCTTCAGTTTGCCAGGGACATACACACAGCAGCATACACCGGTGGATCTGCAGCTGGCATGGTGCCCCAATGCATGGTACAGCCAGTTGGGTCATTCCAGAGTGCAGGTCCCCAGCCCGGGTTCAGTGCAGTCAATGACTGGCCATGGCAGGGTGTGGAGAGTAGTGCTGGTCTTTGTAACAGGTTGAGTATGGGGGGAGCGAGGGTGTCTGTGTACAGGGGCAGTGGATAGGAGTCCTCCAGACTATGTATATGGACCATGGTTTCCTCTGGTGCAATCCAGTCTGGGGGGGGCCCTACACTATGCAGCTCTTCAGGGATGGAGCTGGCTAGATTGGGGATGGAAAAGGGGATACCTCTAGTACACCAGGGCTGCCAGGCTGCTGCGCACCTGGGTGCACATCTGCAGCCTGCCTGTGGGTGGCTGGCCAGGTTAGGCCAGCTATTCATGGCCTAACTGTGGGCCGCGGTGCTCTGGACTGTGAGGGGCACATTCCCACTGAATACACTGCAGCATGGCATATGCATGGGATTGCCCCCTCAACTTGAACAGCATACCATCTGTGAGTACCCTGGCCCATTCCCTTGTGGCCAGCGCATCCCACGTGTCTGAATATTGTGCTGCTGTGCATTGTTGGAGTTGTGCGGCACATTTCCCTTTTCCACTGGGATGCACTGCGTATCTCCTTTGAATACGGGGGCCCTGGACTAGGTAGTCTGAATAAATACATTATGAAAATGGTAAAATCATGACCCCACTGAAAACAAGATATTGTATCTAATCTGTAACAGCCTGAGTAAATACACTGCAAAAATGTGTAAATGAACATCCCTATGACAATGAGATGTAGTATCCCCCCTGCCCTATCCAGGATACAAAATATTAGATAAGAAATATTCAGTGCTCCCAGATCCAAATAACCAGTACTCTGTAAGAAACCCTCATTTTCCCTGTGTTTTCCCCACAAAGGCAGAATCAAATCCCTGTAGATTTTTCCATAAGCCACTGGTTCCTTATTTATGACTTTGTTCTTTGTTTATATCGGCAGCCTTTTATTAGGAAGAGTTCCGATTTGCTGCTCAGTATTAATATTATATGTCACGACGGCCTTGGAATTATTTGGATTTACTGTATATGCTAGGCATAAGGCATAATGGGGGACTATATAAATAACAAATATCAAGCTTATTATTTCATGAACAATACTCAAAATTAGTAATCACAAGTCAGAAAATCTATCAAAAGATACTAGTGATGCCTTTAAACAAATTTATTGCAAATAGAGACATTATACACACACACACACACACACACACACACACACACAAATGCTGTTTTAGCATCTTATAGTTGTTAGTGTTCAGACAAATTCTTATAGACTTTTTTCGGTTCATCTGAAGGAATCTTGAATGTGTTAAATAAATGTTATTATTTAAGGCCCTGATCCAGCAACTCAGTAAATACACACTCAGTATACCATATTATAAAATGACAAAAAAAGTCTCTGTTTGCAGTTGTTCGATCAGGAATTTTATAAATGGTGCAAGTTCATTTTGTTACATCTATGTTGGTCCAATAAAAGGTATCAATTTGTTTCTGTATCACTCATGGTTTGTCAGCAGTTAATTCATTACATGAGGTCTACCTTGCCAGAGTTTGACTTTTTCTCCACCCCTCCTCACAAACACACACACACACACACACACACACACACACACACACACACTCTTACTATAAGATCTCAGTAGCTCTTATCTGTTATGTTTGAGAAGCAGGCTGCAGCCCTTTCTGTCAAAAATAAATTGATGTATTTAGTCTGGGTAGTTCACTGAAGAACTGGCATTTTATCAGATAGGTCTTGAGAGGTTAAACAGAGTGTAAATCTTTATAAAATCTGCTGGGAAAGGGCAACATTTATGAGGTATGAATCTTTCTTGAGAGATATTCATCCCCAACTGAAGTTAGTAGCAAAAAAATGTTTAAATGCTAATCATTTAAATGTGCAAGCTGTTGCATTTTGAAGTGGGTAAACAAATCTCCAGTTTAATAGGCAACCAGTATTTAATAAGCTGTTTCAGTTTCCTAATGGCCATCAGATAAGCAGCTTGGAGTTATGTCTCCAACATTCTAAACAGAAAGAAGGGATTATTTTATTTTAGTTGTCATAGTGATTTGTAGATGTGTAAGGATACATTGAAAAGGACAAAAAATGTGTTCCATAACACTCCATTTTCAAGCTACAGATAGCGAAATGACTGTAGGCTCCACCCACAGCCCAAAAAATGTTCAATGGTACATTGGGTATGCTACCGGTTATTTCTTTTCCTTAATAAAAAAAAACCTACCCCTACCCACGCTCAAATCACCAGGCCTCCTCCCACCTTGGTGCAAGACACTGACCCACACCACCAGTTCAATAGCAGACCCCTCACCCAACACACCCACTAGCTCCCACTCCCCTCACTGCATAGCACCCCCAAAAATGTTGTTCTTTACTTACTATCCCCCCACCCTTGTGCCAAGGTGGGGGGAGGTTCCCTGATTTAGCACGAGTGGGTGTTTTTAGTTTTTTAATTTTTTTTTGTTTTTATTTAGGAAGAAAAATACTAACAGCATACCCAACAGTACCATTTAACATTTTTTTGGGTGCTATAGGGGAGGGAAGTGGGAGATACTGAGTGTAGTGGGTGGGGGACCTCTTCTGAACATTGGGATGAAGGTCAGTGTTTTGTGCTAGAGTGGGGAGGGCTCCAGATTTAGGTGGGTGAAGGGGTTTAACTTTCTTTTTATTATAAGGATGGACTGGCTTAATTATACAGACAGACTGCTGAAGGAAAAGTAAGATTCCAGTTATATGTGCCGGCAGGGGCTTAGAAAGGAGGGAGGTTGGGGCTTATGGAGTGGTTTGTAGAGGGTTTAAACGTTAAACTTTACTTACACAGTTACAGGCTGGAGGGAACATTAGGGGCTACCATAGTCGATGTTAGGATAACCAACATTTGATGGCATCTGAGGCTAGGATTCAGACATGGATTATCCAAATATGCAACTATTCTATTGGATTTTACAGTATCTGAGCAACTCCAGTTGGAAGGGGGATGTCTAGCTACAGAGGGTAGAGGTCTGAGGCTGCCGAGTTTAGTCCTAATCTTTGGGTATACCCTGTTTTTTATTCCCAAACACAAGAGTAATACTGTGCCATGACTACCCTTGAAAGCAAATCTAAATGCTATTTCTGGAGTCTTTACTCCCTATGGATTAAAACTGAGTCAAATGGGTAAACAGCACTGTAATGAATGGTACCAGATCAGGATCTACTGTGAATTTGCCACACTCCATCCCCATCCACTGCTGCTTGCAGAAACAGTGATAGGTTTATCAGTTTTACACAAGGACAGTCTGTATTCAACAAAAAGGACTGAATCTTATTAGGGTACAGTGTGCAATTTTGGTGCCCATATCTTAAGAAGGATATCAACTTGCTGGAGATGGTCCAGAGAAGAGCAACCAAGATGATCCAGGACCAGGTGGGCAACACCTTTGAGGAGAGGCTCAGGGATCTCAACATGTGCTCTCCTGAGGAAAGAAAGGAGAGGGGAGATATGACTGAGACCTTTAAAAACCTTAAGGGTATTAACAGCATGAGCACTGAGGACCTCTTTAGCCTTCGCGTGAACAAGACCACTAGAGGGCACTGTCTAAAGCTGGTGAGAGGAAGGTTCAGGATGGGGATGAAGACGCACTTTTTCACCAGGAGAGTGGTGGCCAAGTGGAATGAACTGCCAGTGGAGGTGGTATCCCTAAAAATGGTGGACAGCTTCAAGAAGGTTGAAGGGGAAAGTTGCAGGTAGAAGGGGGGTGAGTGGGCAGTAGAAGGGGAAGTTGAGGGAGGTCAGAAGGGAAACAGGAAGGGGGCAGTTCCCTCTGTAAATACATTGGGAACTGCACACTCAACCAGACTAGATATACCATAAGGCCTTTATCTTCTGGCGTGTTCACATGTTCATATAACATCAAGTCAGGTACATTCACCTCTTGAATACCTTCTTAAGTGTATGATAAAATTGGTGCCAACTTAAGACCCACAAAATTAGTCGAATGCCTGCATCTAATACCTATCCTCCTCCCCCCCTTAAAAGTGAATCTAGCTCCGACGGTCAGAGACTCAAGGTAGTTTCCTGGACCACAGTCTCTCTCAATACATTCAAAAAGCAGCCATAACACCACAGAGAGACTCACATCCATGATTATTTTAAGATTTATTGTGTTTTTCCATGACTTCTGTAATTTTTTTTTTTTTTTTTTTTTGCAACTGCCAAATAACCGTAAGAAAATTATAGAAAAAGGCAAAATGAATGTATAACAGACTCTGCACAGATACTTATGGCACTAAGCTGAATCATGAAGCAAAACTCAACATATTTCTTTTTTTATACTTGCTTTATTTAAGAATCGTATAGAAGCTACTGACTTCCAGTTTGTACATACAAATCATGTAAAACAGAAGACATCTTTCTGCAAAAGTACTTAGCATTGTATGTCAGTATAGGCTGCATTCCCATCAATGTTAACAAATTAACATAATATAGTTGTCACAAAAACTTGTTAGTCAACTACAAATGCCTAAGGGCAGATCGGTTTCATTTCTACATCAAACCTAGATCTTTTTTTTAGGTCATTATCAGCTATTGGTTTAACGGCATGCAACCACATTTCCAGACAGTCAGTGCACAAGGCTAGTCTGTATTCAACAAACAGCACTGAGTCTCATAAGGGTCTCTGAGTGTGTCACACATAACATCCAATTATACTGCCTCCCTGCAGACAAAACATGCCAGTTGTCATACAGTACTTCTAAACTCAACACTACAAGATCTGGCACATGTGCGTCATTCAACTAGTGGGCTCAGAATTGCTATTAAAAATGATTTCACAGTTCATATTTTTTCTCACAGCTACTAAAGTTAGTTGAAGGCAAGCCCTTCAGAGGTGCTTTCAATGCTTGCCCAATGACTGACACAAGAGAACGTGTCTTGTTATAATGGACATTTTTATGTTTGCTTGTACATGTGGAGAGCAAACATACTGTTACAATAGCAGGTTCAGAAGTGTGTCACACTCAGGTCCAGTGCAGCTCATGCTGCAGTGGGCTCAACAGTAACAGCCCATAGATCAGCAAGGCTCCTCATGACAGTGTTCTCTGCTTGTGGGGCAGAAACTTTGTGTAGTTGGAAGGAGTGAGTAGCTCCTATCACAGAGCAGCTTGATCCTCCTAACTGCATGAAACTGCCTAGCAAACAGCCTCCTGATGCTTCCCCTGGTGCCCTGTCCATAAACACTGAATACCCTCCCACTGCCAAGTATCCTATCCACTTCCCGATCCTTCCTCCACTGCCCCGTCCATAAAACATAAAACATAAAACACCCTCCCACTGCCCCTGGCCTTCTGCTGGGGTTCAAAGTGTCTACCAACACCTCTGCAAGCACCAGTTCCAGAACCCAGATTCTCTCCAAGGACAGGAAGCCAAATCCTGACCTCTAGGATGCCAATAATCCACAAGCGATTGACGGCCACAGAAAGTCCCAGAGTATCGTGAAGTGACTCCTGGCTGCCACCTGGCAGTCACACCAGATCTTAAAAAGAAACCCTTGCATTTTTCTTTCACAGAGCCGGCTGGTCTGGACGAGTAAGCTGTGTGGAACCAGCACTGCTCTAGTCAGCAGCCTTCGCAAGTTCACTGGGTCTGCTACCCAGAGAAGAGTCAACGCCAACAGATTCTCACAGCCTGTCTCTAGGCTTCAGAAGAACAGGGCAGCAACTCTCCTAACTAGTTCCACTCCACCTGGTTGAGAAACAAAACTTGATGCAAGTACCACAGCACCACCGAGACACGGTGCAAGAAACGGGGGGGGGGGGAGTAATGCTGATATACTTTTGGCATGAAAATCTGAAAACCAGTAAATATCTAGTGCTTCATGAGAGGGGTGCTGCACTTCTGAGGTGCAGTCTTTCAGATGAGATGTTAAACCGAGGTCCCATCTGCATGGATTGGTGGTAGTTCAGGTGGATGTTAAAGATCCCATGGCACTTATCAAAAAGAGTAGGGGAATTTTTTATTAAAGAAAAAGGACTGCAGCACAGAAGAAACAAAAAGCAATAATCAAATACAGAGAGGAAACAAATACATAAACAAAGAAAAAAGGAACATTAGACATCATATAACCAATGTACACAATTAGCCCACAATTGATTGCAAGTGGTTAGACCAAGATGTCCATAATCCCCATTTTTAACATTCTATAATGTAAGTCTCACATTACTAATGAATTCATCAAATAGTATAATCCTTTGCTGTGTAACCCACATGCATCTGGATTGCCAAAGATAACAACGTAAAACAGAAAAAACAAGAAATAAAGTATCAGCATGGTAATGTGCCCCTTCACCCCCAAAAACACCATACATCAATGTGCAGTAGGATAAAGTAGCCAACAAAGGTTCCTTCCAACGGGATGCCAAAAGAAACCAAAAATCGCTCGCATATGGACAGTCCAAAAAGAGATGAGCTTGAGTTTCCAAGACAGTAAAACACTGCGGTCTAGTACAAGATCTGTCACTGAGCTGTTTATGTTTGTTATTAGCACCAACAGGCAGCCGTCCATAACTACTCAACCAGACACTGTCCCATACAAAGTCGGGCAGCCGAGAGCTAGAGAGAAAGGTAGTAACAACACTAACCTGTGACACAGGGCAATCAGGAAACACTAGATCCTCCTTAAATTCTGAAAAAACAATAAGATTATATAATCTTTTCCTACTCAAGGTTTCCAAACGAGAAATAGACAAACCCCATTTAAACAAACATTTAAATGTTTCCAAGCCATACTGGGGAAAGCAAGGGAGTTTAGATAAACGTAACAGTTTACCATCCTTCCAAAGGGGCAAACCACTAGAAAACCAAGACCTCACAAAAGCAAACCACAATTTATGACCAGGCCGTAAAAGAGGACAGAAATTATAGGAGACAAACATACTAACATAAAAGGCTATCGGATGAATCATAGCCACACCACCGTCCCTTATACTTCTATAGGTATATCCCAGTTTTATTGGGTTCAACCGACTGCCCCAAAAGGCTTGAAAAAAAATACTAAGCAAAGATGTAAATAAAGAAAAGGGAGGTGTAAAGACATAACTAATATACAAAAAAATAGGAACTAACAAAGACTTAATCAATAAAACCCTCTTTTTCATTGCAATTTGCCTCCCCTTCCATCGTGCTACCGATCCATTGGCCTTAACAAGGCCTTTATTCCAATTAACAGAAGGCAAATCTCCAGAACCAAAGATGATGCCCAAAATAGATATAGGTTCAGTACTAAGACTAACACCAGCAATACAACCTTGATCTGGTAAAGGGGTGTCACCCAATGAAATACACCTACTTTTGGCAAAATTAACTTTAGAACCTGAGGAAGAAGAAAACAGGGACAAAACATCAGTAACATACTGCCCTTCTGAAGCCTGAGACAGACAAACAACCAAATCATCCGCATAAGCCAGCAGAGGAACTGAAACGAAGACCAGAAAACTGAGAATGAGTAACTATTAATCTAAGCAATATATCTCTGGAAAAAGCATACAAAAGTGGGCTGAGTGGACAGCCCTGTCGTACCCACTCTTCCTACAAAAATAGGAGTACCAACCCATCCATTAATATTAGGAACAATCGTGGCATTAGAATACAAGGTACGAATCCAGTCCACAAAAACAGCAGGAATACCGTAAGCAGTCAAAACAGAAAATAAAAAAGCATGCGAGACCCGATCAAAAGCCTTTTCTTGATCAAGGCTCAAAATAAAACCAGTTAAACCACCATTCTGAGCAACATGAAAAATTTCACGTAGAACCAAAAAATTATCATATTGTGATCTGCCAGACGTAGAATAAGTTTGCTCCAGGCTGATAAGCGTATCAGATATTGTAGATAGTCTATTAAACAATATTTTACTCAAAATTTTCAAATCCGTATTTAACAGACTAGGCATCCTCCAATTCCGTAAATCTGACTTAGAACCTTTTTTATACACCAAAATAACCATAGCCTGGTACATGGACATAGCTAAAGAAGAATTACGGAGCATATCATTCAGAACACATACAAACACAAGAGCAAGTTCTTCCTTAAACGTCTGATAAAAAGCAGCTCCCAAACCATCAGACCCAGGAGTGGAGTCAGGACTTAAAGAGGAAATAGCAAGTTTAACCTCATCAACAGAAATATCCCTCACTAAAAGTGTCCCCTCTAAGGCAAGAACCTGAGGCAAGTTAAGCTTACCAAAATCAATAGCCGAATCCTGGAGATCTAGATCCTTCTGAAAAAGAGAGCTCAAATACTGTTCTACCACATCTAACAAGTCCTGTGGGGAAGAAACAAGGTTACCTGCCACTGTGTCTAATTGGGGAAAGCAATCGATGACCAATCCGATCACTACAATCCTGAAAAGGATCTAAAGCCCCTTTATGCAATTTAAGGCCAAATTGATGTTCATGTTCTAAAGATTGGGCTCTATTATACTGAAAATCAAACATTTTCTGTTTAACATGCTTAAGCTGTGCACTATAATCCCTTTTAGTGGTTTCAGTTAAAGAAATCAGTTTCTGAAGTTGTCCCCTCAGACCCAAATATTCAAGGTACTGGTGGTTAGCAATAGTCCTGGAACGTGCCTGAAAAAAGGACTTCCAAGCAATTTTAGTATCATCCCACCAGGAGGCAAGATCATCACAGAAAGCAAAAACCGAAAGTCTAGCCACTCACTCACGATGCCAATCTCTTCGGACAGTCTCATCTTCCAAAAGATGATTATTAAGGTGCCATTGAGGTTTTCTACTCCTGGGCACAGCATCCCAAGCAATTTGAACAGTCACAGACCTAAGATCTGAAAATTCCCAATCATTCAAAAATACCACATTAACTTGTAAAATAGCGGAAACAAACACAAAATCAATTCTCGTAGATAAAGAGGATTTAAAAAAGTATTACCACCAGTACAATATTTGAGTCTGTAGGCATCAACGAGTCGTGCAGTAGCAGTGATATTTTTATTTATTTAGTTTTTGTTGACCGGGTAAGTGCACTAGACAACTCTAAGTAAGGAGAGCATTGGAATCACAAAACAATTTAGATGTCTTCATCCCTCTATCAGAAGCACTCAGAGAGCAATTAAAATCCCCTGCCCAAATCACCATCCTGGAAGTGTGAAGAAAGGGTTGTATTTTCTGCATTAATGCAACTCTTTGAGCCTTAGTTTGAGGAGCATATAACGTGATTAGTCTAAATCTCTCACCTGAATAACTAATGTCTAATAACAAGGCCCTACCAGGAAAAATATCAACCTTCTCAGATGAAGCCAGAAGGAGAAGGAAGGAAACATATTCAATTCAGTGCTTTAGAGTAACTGGTAATTGCTATTTTTCTTTTAAACTTAGATTGTGGGCTTTTAGTGACACTATACTTTCTTTGTTGTCTTTACTTATAATTGTTTTTGGGCTGTTGAAAATTTAAAACATAGTGGTGGTGTAATTCTGTGCTGTCTTTAATTGCTGCAAATTTTCGCGCCCCCTCCCCTTCCCCCAAATCTTAATTATATGCCCTGTTAAATCTGATTGACAGGAGCTAAACACAGGGTATAGTAAGGGGTGTGAAGTAGGAGGGGCATAAGGGGGAAGAAGCCCACCCTCAGCACGACAAGTGTTTTGACTCATTTATTTATTTATTTTTGTAAAGAAAATTATCTGAGGATCAGTGGCAGGATTTTTAGGACAGTAAATTAATAAAAAGGGAACTAGGAGAGCTTCAGTAGCAGACAAGTAGTGGAATTGCAGTATAATGTGGGGAGTGGTGCAATGCAGTGGCTGTGGGGCAGCCATGTTCAGGCAGACCTTCTGGACACTGAGGTGCTGCCCTATCTGCATGCATCTCTCTGGACTGCGGGATGAGGTAGCCAGACTCAGAGCGGAAGTAAACTGGGTCAGGAGTACCATCACCCCTATCCAGGGACCACCCAGTCCAAAGCAACTGCCTCAAAGGATGCCGAGAACGAGGAGCACTTGGATGACAGTGGGCTCAGGGTGGGTTAGAGCGGTCAGGCAGAGGCACATCCCAGATCCTATTCCATTAAAGAACTCATATGCCACACTGGCAAACGAGGACAACCAAATAGAGGTACCCAGAGAAGTGGAAGGAAAGGATGTGGAGGTTAGCCAAGGAGGTGACCTCAGCGGGGAAAGCAGTGGACCCCAGAGGAGGAGGAAGTGAATCCTGGTGGGGGACTCCATCATAAGAGGGATCCAGCTAGGAACACAGGAGGGGGAGGACAGGGAGGTGAGGTGCCTACCAGGTACCACGGCATGGAGGGATGGAAGGAAGATCCTGGGGATCACTGGGAAGGCAAGACGGGAGGGTGAGCTGGATGTCATTATCCACCTAGGTACTAATGACCTGGCAAATGGGGAGCCAAAGGAAGTTCAGGAAGAGTTTAGGAAAATGGGGGGGTCTCAAGCAAGTAGCTACTTCTGTCACTTTCTCAGAAGTACTACCTGTGAGAGGCAAGGGAGAGCATAGGAGTGCATGCACCAGGAACTTTAACTCATGGTTGATCAACTGGTGCTGTGAGGAAGGGTTTGGATTCATTGGTGACTGGGAACCCACCTGGAGGGATGGAGGTTTGTTCAAGCCTGACGGCCTGCATCCATCCTGGAGGGGAATCCAAGCACTCAATGATAAGTTTAAATGCTACATTGACAAGCATTTAAACTAGCAAAGGGGGGTGGCAGGCCAGCAAGGAGGGTATCTACTTGCTCACCCCCCACAGCTAGCAGTGGAACCAGTGAACCAGAGGAGTGGCTATCTCTGCAAAGCAGTGTGCAAAAGATGGAGATTAGTGCCCACGAGGTGGATAAGCAGAAAAGGGGCAAAATTCCGCAGAAGGGCAGACAGCAAGGAGAACCAGGGATAAATGACAACCAAGGAAGGGACTGGAGCAGAACAGTGAAACAGTCTAGGGAGGTCAAATCATGGAAAGCCATGTGTGCAAATGCCAGGAGCCTTAGCAACAAGATGGAAGATCTGGAGGCTGTCACGGTGCAGTCAGACCTGGACATTGTGGCCATCACTGAAACCTGGTGTAATGATAACCACGACTGGGAGATGGCCATACCTGGCTACAAATATTCAGAAGAGACAGAGCAGGCAGGAAGGGAGGAGGAGGAGTGGCACTCTATGTGAAAAATGACATAAGGGCCACAGAGATCCAGGAGGAACAAAATGGGGGAGAGATACTGTGGGTTCAGCTGGAAAGGAAAATGGGGACAGCCATCCGCACAGGTGTGGTCTACAGACCACCAGCCCAGGAAGAAGAAACAGATAGGGAGCTGATGCTAGCCATCCAAAGGATGGCAGACAAGGGTGAGGTAGTACTGGTTGGAGACTTTAATATTCCAGACGTGGACTGGAGCATCCCAGCAGCAGCATCAACTAGGAGCAGATTTATCCTGGACTCCCTTCAGGGTGCCTTCCTCAAGCAAATGGTCATGGAAGCAACTCGGCAGAAGGCAATACTGGACCTTGTGCTCACAAACAGGGACAGTGTGATGGGGTAACAGTGGGGGAGCACCTGGGAAACAGTGACCACCAGTCATTGTGGTTTGAAATCACAGAAAGAGCAGAACCAAACCACACAAAAACACGTATCCTGGATTTTAGGGGGGCAGACTTTGGGAAAATGGGGAGATACTTGAAAGAGGCATTAAGGGAATGGGACAGGAATCAGGGGTTGAGGAACAGTGGGCAGTATTTAAAATGGGGATTACAAGAACAACAGAATTATGTATTAAGCAGGTTAGCAAGAGGAAAAGGAAGAAGAAACCATTATGGTTTTCCAAAGAGGTAGCAAAGAAAGTGAAAGCCAAAAAGATTGCATTCAGGCAATACAAAAAGACACAGGCAGAAGGGGATAGGGAGAAGTACCAGGAGAAGCAAAGGGAGGCAGGGAGGTCAATAAGGGAAGCCAAAGCTCAGACAGAAGAACACATTGCAAAATCAGTGGGTAGAGGGGACAAAACCTTTTACAGGTACATAAGTGAAAAAAGAAAGGCAAAGGGAGGGATAGTGAGACTGAAGGGGGAGGATGGGAGCCGTGTGGAGGATGACAACAGTAAAGCTGACATATTGAACAGGTATTTCTGCTCAGTCTTTACTGAGGAAGAGGAGGGTAAAGGGTCTGAAGGAGTACAAGGGGTGAGAATGGTGCAGAAATGGACAAGTCCTTACACGCAGAAAGGGTCCGAAGGACTGGAAGTAATAAGAGTTGATAAAGCAATGGGGCCAGATGGGGTGCACCAGGGTCCTTAAAGAACAAGAGAGGTGGTGGCTGAACCTCTGGCTATCCTGTTTAGCCGATCACTGGAAACAGGGAGATACCCAAAGACTGGAGGACAGCAGATGTAGTCCCCATATACAAAGTGGGAACAAAGAGGAAGCAGGAACTACAGACCAGTCAGCCTCACCTCGGTAGTGGGAAGATCATGGAAGCACTACTGAAGGAGAGATTGGTGGAACATCTGGTTGTCAATGGACTACAGGACCCAAGGCAACATGGTTTCACCAGGAGGAGGTCATGTCAGATCAACCTCGATGAATTTTTGACTGGGTGACTAGGGAGGTGGATCAGGAGGGCAGTGGACATGGCCTATCTGGACTTCAGCAAGGCCTTTGACACTGTGCCACATAGAAGACTATTCACAAACTGGGGAATATGGGTGTGGGCAGGACAGTAGTGTGGTGGGTAGGTAACTGGCTGGGTGGCAGGACACAGAGGGTGGTGGTAAATGGCTGTCACCCACAGAGGGAAGAGTGACCAGTGGGGTACCACAGGGATCAGTGCTGGGACCGGTCCTATTCAACATCTTCATCAGTGACATGGCGCAGGACCTAGAAGGCAGAATTTCACTGTTCGCTGATGACACAAAGCTCTGGAACAGAATAGACACACCAGAGGGTGTAGACAGAATGAGAAGCGACCTGCAGAAACTTGAAGAATGGTCAGGGGTTTGGCAGTTGAAATTCAATGCAAAGAAGTGCAAGATAATGCATATGGGGCACAAAAACCCTGGCACAATATATCAGTTGGGGGTGAGGCTATAGCATGCACCAAGCAGGAAAGGGATCTTGGGGTTATCATCTCTGATGACCTCAAGGTAGGGAAACAGTGTGACAAGGCAGCAGGTAAAGCAAATAGGATGCTGGGATGTATAGGCAGGGGCATCACCAGCAGGAAAAGGGAGGTCATAATTCCGCTATACAAGACACTAGTGAAGCCCCACCTGGAGTACAGTGTACAGTTCTGGAGACCATACCTACGTAAGGACATAGACAGGGTAGAGAAGGTTCAGAGGAGGGCAACAAAGATGGTGCATGGATTGCATCACAAGTCCTATGAAGACAGGCTGAAGGAACTGAACATGTACTGTCTGGAGGAGAGGAGGGAGAGAGGGGATATGATAGAGACATACAAGTATCTTACAGGGAGGAACAGGGTGCAGGAATACACTATTTTTAAGCGAAAAAGATGTTCCAGGACTAGAGAGCATGGGATGAAGTTGGAGGGAGGACTATTCAGAGGAAACATGAGGAAGAATTTCTTCACAGAACGGGTGGTGGACAAGTGGAACACCCTACCAGAGGAAGTGGTAGGGGCTGAAACAATCACGGGATTTAAGAATGCATGGGATAGACATAAAGGAATTCTAGAGGTCAGGGGTAAGGGGCAACAGACTTCTAGGAAAACATAAACTGAACTTACAATCTCAAATGGGCAGACTGGGTGGGCCATAGGCCCTTATCTGCCGACACTGTCTATGTATCTATGTATCTATGTAACTTTCAAAGTAGGATTTGTAAATAATACACCAACACCAGAGCAAGAATCTTCACCATTAGACCAAAAGGTCACACCCTTAGACCAAAGATTATCTGCAAGCTTAGTATCAGAAAGAGATTTAAGTCTGGTATCTTGAATACAAAAGACATCACAACGCTGTTGGGACAAAAGGGACAAGGTAGCAACCATCTTTTTATGACTCTTGAAATAGTCAAAAAAGACATAAAAAGGAAAGAGAGTACCCACATACAAGAGTTCAAGGGGGTTTGGATACCCGCCTGCGCCTAGAACACCTTAAGGAAGATTCTTCAACCTTCCCTTCCCCCTCATCACCATCAGAAGTCATATCAGGATTAGTGGAAGCTCGGGAAGAGGCATCAGATTCCTCCCCTTCAGAGTCATCCTTAGAGGTCAGGACCGCAAATTTGTTACCATGTGACCAATGGTCCAAAACATGTTTATCATCTTTAGACAAGGAAGACATCTGAGATAGAATTGCCTTCCCAGATCTATTCCGTTTCTTAGCAGTGACTTTTTTTAAATGACTGAGAAGCAGGTGGGGGAGGGGGAGGCATCTCAGAAGAAAAAGAATCATCAGGAGAAGGAACAACTGAAGTAGTGGCAACAGGTGAGCCAGAAGGGGCATCAGGAACTAAAGTAGTCTCATTCTGTGACAAATTATCAGGGACCTGAGAATCTAACTCCTGTGTTTCCATATCCTCCACCTCTGCCTGTCCAGTGGCCACCTGAGGAGGAGGAGGAGGAGGAGGAGGAACCAGAGGCGTGGTGGCAACAGTATCCTGCAAGACCATCCCTTGTTTAGCCTGTAACTGCTGTGCAACATTAATTAAACCCTCATGGGAAGGACAATCATCCCTATTATGGGACGCCTAAGGACATTTTCCATAACCATGCCCAGTCTGTTCACACAAATTACATTTAAAAAGGTTAAGGCAATCAGTGGCAAGATGACCAAACTCAACGCAATGAGAACAGCGAGGAGTAGCACAAGCAGTGTTAAGGCGAGTCCTAGACCCACACTTAAAACAACACTTCGGCTGGCCATAATAAAAAAACTACCCCTATCTTTCCCCAAAAAGAAACTACTAGGGAGATGAATGGTACCAGCATTGGTGGAAAAAAGTTTTACATGCAATTTCCACCCCCCATTCCATATGTGTTCACTGTCAAGAATAGGCGAGGGCTTATCCAGAACCTCACATCTTTGACACAACCAAAATAAAATATCTTCAACATTAACACCTTCATTACGAAACAAAATTGTAATTAATTTAACTGCAGGCTTAGTCAAGGGAACAGCCAAAAAAGGTACCCACAAAGGGGTATCCTTGACCTTCTGATATTGAGACCAAAACCGATCCAAACTGGAAATGGTTTTAAAACTAATATCATAATTTGAATTACCAATATGTATAAGAGCAAAAATTTCTGAGGCAAAAAATTTCAAAGAACCCTTCAATAATTGCCTAGCAATATACAATCTATCAGGAGGGTCCTCAAGTCCACCTTTATAAAGTAAACGGACTGCATTTTTTCTAGGGGCAGGTTCCCCCTTGTTCTGAAATAAATCTGATAATTTAAACATGGGTTTCAACCATGCAGCCTGTTTGGGATCCTGCAACACATGTTCCGAATGTCCCAGCCGAACCCCTGCAGGAAAATGAGCACTAGAGACCGGTAAACCATCAACTCTGTGCCCCACCTTCCCAGCATCATGCACTGGTTTGTCCACAGTTTGAGCCACAGGAGAAACATGCCGGTCCGTAGGCATAGGACAGGAAGGCACAGAAATAGAAGACAACGTAGTGGCGGGAGTAGAAAAATCAGGTATCCACTGTCCATCAGGTCACCGACGCCACCCAGCCTCCAAAATAGCACGCTCAGGAGACCAGCCCGAATCATGTAACTCAGGGTCACATGCAGGCTTAGAAGAAACCACAACATTCCGTAACAGGGAAGAAACAGTAGGTAAAGCCGAAGTGGTGCGTACAAACCCCTGTTCCTGACCCTCCCTGACAGAAGGAATGGAAGACGCATCTGGAAAACAACTCAGCAAGGGCTTACAAGGTCCACCCATACCCAAACGGCATTTAGATGAAAAATCACTCACCGCAGGTACAGAAACACTACTGCTTACAGGCGTTAGGCACACATCACTAGGATGAGTATCACTGCCAGCCTTACCAGCACGGTGCTTCTCAGTCTCCCCTTTCGTCTCACCACTCTGAACACCAAAAGCACACACGACATCAACAGGAGACAACACAGGTACCGGGGCAACGGAAGGAACTGAAAGCGAAGCAGAATGGAGAGTAGCAATATTGGCAAGCAATTCAGCCTTTTTTGATAAACATTTAGATTCTTCAGCCAAAACAACATGCAGTAGACGTTCCTTTTCAAGCAAAGCCATGGAAGTACCTTCCGTGAATGCGGAGTGCATAGCACCCACAACAGATTCTGTCCCATTTACATCCATAACTGTATCAAAAAAGTCTTCTGGCAGGTCAGACAAAAGCATTTCTTCCTGTAACACAG
Organism: Neoceratodus forsteri; assembly: GCA_016271365.2. Classification (NCBI taxonomy): domain Eukaryota; kingdom Metazoa; phylum Chordata; order Ceratodontiformes; family Ceratodontidae; genus Neoceratodus; species Neoceratodus forsteri. The sequence continues at coordinate 1,072,607,153 of CM057456.1, forward strand.
CAGCTTCTAGTTGTCCAGTGACAGAGGAGGAGGCCTGCTCCCCTGTCACTCCAGCATCCTGCTCTCTCGAGGGTTGCAGAGAAGTGGCCATCTCAGCTAGACAGCCAAAGGGTCTCCCTGCTGCAGAGTCGGGGAATTTCCCCGGTGTCCTGGCCAAATTTCCCTCATTCACTAAAAATACCAACAACAGCTTTATCTGGTTCAATGTCAGTGGGCATTCATCTGTATCCCCCTTCCCCAAGTCGTGCCTGAAAATAGGCAGGATTTGTCTAGTGCACTTACCCGGTCAACAAAAACCAAATAAATAAATAATTCTTACCCTAGCTTACTTGGAGCCCTGACTATCACTCCACCCAAGTAATGCTACTTACTAACTACACTCTCAGAGTACTGAACATACTGGTTCAGTCACAGACAAACTGGCAATATAACTAAAAACTGACAAACAGCTAAAACACAGCTGATTTTCAAAACTTTGGAGGTCAGGTAGTGATATTACCCATATCTCCAAAACAAACTTAGGATTCTCAAGCTTTAAACTAAGGCTTCTATTTAATACAATTGTTAGAGTGTAAATGGAGCTCTCACAGGCAGTATGACCAGCCTGGTGGTCATAAGGGGAGTTTCACCAGTGTCATGGCCAACATTCTCCCTTCAATAAAACATCACACCCACCCTCAAAGACACACCTGGAAACAAGCTATTACAGCTTAGTGCGTCTTTCCTGTCAAAAATTACAAATAAATGAATAAAACTCATCCTGCTAGCCTATTGAGAAGACTGTATAAAAGGCAGTAAACTGCCTCCAACAGACTTCACAGTGTTCATTTATGACATCATAGTGCTTTCCACTGCAGTAGACTGTGCCATCACAAGTAGAACACCAATCATGAGGTCAGATGGGGACAATCAGATGCTTTCAAAAGAAAGTCATGGGCGCTGTTTTCTGAGGAAGTCAAAATCAGTTCTAAAAACATGGGGTTCAAGTAATTTTTGTACCTATGCTGTCTGCATTCCCCATTATAATAAGCCATGAGGTTTGTGTGATTCCAATGATTTTGGCTATTTTTCCCACTGAATTCCACCCATTTTACTAGTAAACACCAGCACACCAGTGTTCCTGGACACAGTGATATATGGACTACAGTCTATAAAATATTTTAGAAGCCTAATGGCAGGGAAAACAAATTAGAAAGCATCAAAGAGTAACATAAGAGTTTTTAACAATCAGTGCCAAGCAACCTGATTTACTACCCTACCTACGATAGCACTAAACAAGTTAAATGCAATTTTTTAGTAAGTGGAAAGGAAGCCTGTGTAACCCAACCCACAGTATAAACACAGACACAAACTGCAGTACTACAATAACAAACTAAAATATTCAAGCAAAACGGTCAAAATATTTTCCTGTCACTGCTGCAAACCCTAAGCAAATGTAAGCTTTCTGAATGGCCCATTAAAATGTGTCAATCAACCGCCTCTTTTTATTTTTTGTAGTGACCCTGCTTATGACAGAGGCCAGAAAAATTCCAAAAATGCAGTAGTATCACTTGAAACAGGTACGAGTAGCACTGGTGGCACTTGATATCCACCAACGTACAAACAACAGATCATGGTTTGTGGTTCAGTAATTCTGTAATGAGCTGCTGCTGCTTGAGAGGGAAAGGTTGCATTAACGATAATATCTACAGGTCACCTACAACATTAACATCACAGAAGCATAATATGCATATCTTTACACACAGCTGACATTTTTTGAATACCATACCAGGCACTGACCATAACTTTTTTTTTTTTTTCACTTGGCAGTAACACAACTTCATTAGCCTGCAGAAACCTGCACTATTCCACAGTCACGACTACTGGGGACGTCACTTGACAGTCAGATAAGACAAATGCAGCATAAACACTGCCCACGGAATTCAAACAGTTCAGTTTGAATAGCTTAGTAGCTACTGCTCTTAGAAGTGACTTTGCCACTCACAGACGTGAAGGACAGCAACTCCTGCATGATGCTCCACACTAACCATCACAGACAGACATGTGGCTAACTGAACTAGCCTGGGGCAATCTGCACTATGCCCCTTCCCCCACTAGTAAATTAATGTTAAAATTAACACTCCTGATGGTAAACCCCCTTCCCTCTCAGCACTAAAGCTATGGTTTCTGAATCACGCTAATGTACTGTACCCACAATTGTCCTAACTGTAATTGATTACCCGATACCTAATAACATGACTGTACAATAATTCTGCACTGTATTTATGAAGACAGCCTTGGCAGTCATTTTCCTCTGTTGATCATGAGACCTTCTGTTGCCATCTGCTTTGCTCTGGGCCCTTGAAGAAAACACAAAAACGAAATTTAAATACCTGTAAATTTTCTTTCTCCGACTGCTGGTCTCCGGGCTTCAGAACTACTGGGAAGCCCCCCTCCTCCCCCCTTGCCACATGGTAGGCAGGAATTCAAAGCTCTGCAGCCTGGATATCCTCCCCTCCACTTCATGTCACCACCAGTTCTTCCTAAAGCAGTTCCAGTCCAGCAGTAACATATAAACTTGGAAACAAAGAGGGACAATGTTATCTCAAACATTTGGGCAACTGGATGCCAACTTTTTACATACTGGGAGGGAAGAAGCCCGGAGACCAGCAGTCAGAGAAAGAAAATTCACATGTATTTAAATGTCATTTTCTCTGTCCTTATGTTGGTCTCCGGGCTTCAGTACTTCTGGGATATACTAAAGCAGTACATCCCCTGACTTCACGGGTGGGAAGTATGTAAATGTCCTTTTAAGGATCCACCACCACCTGGAGAACCCTACGGCCAAATGAGGCCTCAACCGAGGTGGTCACATCCTACTTGTAAAATTTTGTGATGGTGTGAATGGATAACCAAGTAGCCACCCTGTACAAGTCCGCTGGAGAGCCTTCTCTGAAGTCCGCCCACAAGGTGGCCATGGACCTGGTTGAGTGGGCCTTAAATGGGCCAGGTAAAGGCACCCCCACTTGCAAGTAGGCAGTGGTTATGGTTGAACAAATCCATCTTGTGATAGTCTTTAAAGGATTTTTTTGCCCATGTTCTGCTCTGTGGTAAGGATGAATAAACTTGAAGTTTTGCATATTGACTCAGTCCTTTTAATGTAGTGCTTCACCGCTCTTCTAGGATCCAGAGTGTGAAATTCTTTCTCCTTGTCATTTTTGGAGTGAGGACAGATGGAAGGAAGAGTCAACTCTTGGCTGCAGTGAAAAGGAGAATTACCTTTGGTAAAAAACCTGGATATGTTCAGAGGAACACCAAGTCATGATGAAATACAGTACAAGGTTCTTTATCAGAGAGAGGGCTCCTAAGCTCACGGATACGTCTGGCTGAAGTGATGGATATAAGAAATGCGGCTTTCATCGTCAGATGTATGAGGGATGCCTCTTTGAGATGTTCAAAGGGTGCCTTGATCAGAGCTTTTAGGACCAAGTTGCGTCTCCATGGGGGTACAATTGGTTTGACTGGAGGGCATTTTGGAGTTGCCACCCTCAGGAATATTCTCACATGGGATGAGACCCCAGGGACTCTCCCAAATCTACCAACAAGCGTTCTCCCAATGCAGAAACTTGAACCCGCAAGGTGGCCGGTTATAGCCCTTTCTCGAATCCTTCTTGGAGGAACTGAAGAATGATGGGTAGGAACACTGCCTGGTCTAACATTTGCTGTGACTGTAGTCAGAAAAGAAATCTGTGCCATATTCTGTAGTAGACCTTAGATGAAGATGGGCGACATGAATGAATCATCATTTCAGTGACAGGCAGAGTATGTCCTAGTTCCTTGAGAGTCTCCCACTCAATCTCCATGCTGAGAGGGATAGATTGTGCAGATTGGGATGCAGCACAGGGCCTTGATGTAGAAGGTCTGGGCTGAATCAGAACATTATCAGAGGTTGTCTTGACATGTGAATCAGACGTGGGAACCATGGATTCCGGGGCCAGTGTGGGCAGACCAGAATTAATTCTGTCTGATCCAGAGTTACCATGTGCAGGACCCTGGAGAGTAGTGGTATTGGGGGAAAGACATAGGAGGGCAACCTGACACCAGTTTATGGAGAAGGTGTCCTGTGCCACTGCAAACACGTCCTTAGCTAGGGAGCAGAACTCCTTGACTTTGGAGTTTTGTCGGCAGGTGAAAAGATCCAACACCAACCAACAGCCAACACTTTATTTATAAAGTGCCTTTTGAAATCAAGGCACTGTACAGACATAAACCACAATACATAAAATCAGTTTGGATAAGCCTGAGAAAATAAGTACATTTTTAATATAGTTTTAAAACTACTGACGGTCAGGCGATCTACCTGAGGATAACCCCATTATGCAGTGCGGCTGCTGAAGGTGTCATCCTTCAGCTCCCATTCCCCTGGTAGGATGTCCTTGCGACTTAGCCAGTCTGCCATATTTTCTTGACCTGGAATACAGACTACCATCAGGCTTGCCAGGCGACGTTCAGCCCACTGAAAAAGCAGAAGGGATTCCTTGTGGATCCTTGAGCTCCTCGTGCCTCCCTGGTGATTGATATATGCCATCGTTTTTCGATTGTCCACTGGGATCAGCATGTCCTGGTTGGTGATCTGATCTCTGAACCGCTGCAGCACCAGGCGTACTACTCTCATTCCCAGAATGTTGATGCTGGATCTGGCCTCTGTTAAAGACCACTTGCCTTGTACTGAGACCTGACCTAGATTAGCTCCCCAGCCCTGTAGGCTGGCATCGATAGTGATTCTTACTTGGTGAAGATGTCCCAATTTGCGATCTCTCATAATATTGGTCCTCTGAGCCTACCAATGAAGGGAGATTTTCACCTGGTGAGGTATTGGGATCTTTCACTCCTGGCTGTCTCTGGATTGAGACCAATGTTTTGAGAAGGTTTGCCTGGATGGGCTGCATGTGAATCAGTGCCCAGGGGACTGTGTCTGCCAGGGAGACCATGGTCCCTATGAGCTTCATGTAGCAGTGAGCAGTTAGGTGGTAAACTGTCTGAAATCTCTTGAGACTCCAGAGGTCCTTGAATTTCACTTCTGTGGGAAACACCCTGTTGTTCTGAGTTTTGAAGTCTGCTCCCAGATGGTTCAGGGTCTGAGAAGGAACTAAAGAGCTCTTCCTCCAGTTGATGACAAATCCATGCCTTGAGAGGCACTGGACAATGTCCGCCACTGCTTGTATTGCCTGATCAAACTGTGGGGCCTTGATGAGGATGTCATCCAGACAGGGGAAGAGCTGTATTCCTTGTTATCTGAGGTGAGCAATTACCGTCATTAGGACCTTGGAAAAGTCAGCCGAGGAAAGCCCGAAGGGAAGCGTTGTGAATTGGAAGTGACGTTTCCCCACCTTGAATCTGAGATACTGCCTGTGTGACTCTTGGATGGTTATAGGCATCTTGTAAATCTATTGAGGCCAAAAATTCCCCCTGATGGAGTTACCTGATGGTGGATGACAGCATTTCCATCTTAAAAGGATCTGTTACCTACAAAGTGGTTTAGAAATTTCAAGTCCAGGACTGGTCTGAATCCCCCCATGCATTTGGGGATGATGAAGAAAGTGAGTAAACGCCACTGTTACGGTCTGTGGGGGGAACCTGCTCGCTAGCCCCTGCCTGAAGAAGGCCTGTAATTGCTTGGAACATTGCCAATTTTCTGTTTGGGTTGCTCGAAATTGGCGAGGGTACCACATGGGTCAACAGGGGCTTTGAGTTGAATTCGATCAGGTATCCGTTGCTTACTATGTCCAGAACCCATTTGTCTGTCGTGGTATGGATTCATTCCTCGAGGAAACTTGAAAGTCTGCCCCCCAACTCGTGGATGGGTCCAAAGGGTTTCATTGTGACTTTTTGTTGCTGCCCCCTGTGTCTCGAGAGCCACCTCATTCTCCTCTGACGTTACGCTGGCTAAGGGAGAAGAACCATGTGCATTTCCTGTAAAATTCTTATTTTGCCCTCTGCTGTAGTTTTGCGCAAGAACATTCTGTCAGGAGCCTGCTGACCATGATTTGTCTCTGCCCCCCCGACTGTGGCAAGTGCACCTTCGCTGTTTCCCGGGATGCTTTTACCGCCTCATTGAGGGCAGATCTGAACAGCACGTTTCCTTTGTATGATGCATTTACCAAGTGAATTTTTGAAGAGGCGTCTGCTTGCCAAGCACAAAGCCAGAGGTTGCGCTGGGCTGAGGTTTGGTAAAACATGGTTCTATCCGCACGTCTGACTGCTTCCTCAGACACGTCTGTTGAGAAAGTGGAGGCTAAACCCCTTGAACTGGAGTTGTTGCAAGGCAGACTTATTTTCTCTGGATCTTCCGCGAGGTGGAAGGCTAGGTCCATGGCCCACGATAGAGTGGCTCTAGCTGAGAAAAGATTGGCTGTAGCTGCCTTGAGCAAGGTTACAGATGCCTGGATATGCATCCACCTTCCTGTCCACTGGGTCCCGTAGAGAGGCTCCTCCCTCTGCTGGAATAACTCTACTTGGTGAGGTTCGAAATCGGAGGGTCAATTCTGGAGCAATCTAGTCACTTTTCTGTATGCTTCTTGTCGAACTTGAGCAACTTGGTGATTCACTGTGGGACTGGGTAAGTTTGCGCTGGCCCTTGCCGCTTCTCTTTTAGCAAGTCCTCTTTAGCCAGAGGAATAGGAAATGCCGTGGCTGGTTGGGAGGAAGAAGCAAGCCTGAATGCTGGTTTGGACTGCTTGGGAGCCGGTGGCGATGTACCCAGGTGAATCTTGTCTGTAACCTGTTTGATGAAGAAATCTAGGTCATCCAAATCAAAATTTCTGGATGGTGAAGCGTCAGAATCTGATGGATCGTCCACTAATTCCCCTTCTTATAGGGAAGATGAACTGGATTCTGATGAGGCCGGAGACCTGTCCCTGTGACATTTTCCCTTGTGGTGTCCCAAAACCTGCTCCGGGACCAGGGACCTTTTTCTTCTTCTGTGATGTATGCCGCTCCTCCTCATCAGATGATGGTGATGGAGTTTCCTTGCAAGTGGCCTTCTTGTGGGCCCTCCACTCCGGGGACTGTGGAGGTAGTATATCAAAGCATGAAGGGTTCAGTGCAAAAGCCCTGTTCAATTTTTCTATGAGATCTGGTGCCAGAGATCTGGAAGTTAGTTGTTGTTGGCCCCTCCGGAGGCTGTGACGCTGATCCACTGAGATGGAGGCCTCTGTTAGATCCTCTGACCTTGTGGCTGCTGCTTTCTCACATTTTAAGCACAGAGAGCCCGCAAAGGTAGCCAACGGGGGGGGATCCGCACTTGTGGCATTTTCTGCCCCTGGAGGGTTGGTCAGGCTTCTCCGAAGACACACTGAGTATAGCGCCCCCTGCTGCTGGCAGGTACAGCTGGGCCCCCCCCCCCATGCCAGTCCAATAATCCACTTGCTGGGGAATATGTCCCTATCTAAATACCAAGTCCCCTGGTTCCTGGAAATCCTGTTTGGTGCTGTTCCTTTGTTTTGGGGGGGTTCCCAGAAGCTCCATCCCACAGCCATTGCTGCTGAAAGTGCAGGAAGTGCCTTCCATTTTAAGTGACTAGGAAGCCTCTCCTGGTCGTCCCCCAGTATTGGTACTGGCCTCCGTCGACGAGCAGTGCGCCACCGAAGTGCTCATTGATGGTCCTGTAGTGCTGCCAGAGATGAAGCCTCCGTCAACGAGCTGTGTGCCGGAGCGGCCTGCTAGTGGTGCCACCCGTTTGGCCTCAGTCGATGAGCTGGGAGCCTAAGGAGCTCGTTGACAGTCTTTGGTGCGCTGCCTGTGAGACTAGCTGTGCTGCACGCGGTCTCCATCGACGAGCTTATCCCCTAAAAGTGCTCGTCGATGAAAAAATGCTCCATGGAAGCGCTTCTGTTTCCTAGTTCGACTGCAGCCAGCTCTCCACTGCGGCAAGCTCTCCACTTGTTGATGAGACAACTGAAAAGGTGCTCGTTGATGAGGAGCACCGTTGACGACCTGGGCCTGATGTGGTCATCAGTGGTTGCGATCCATTCAGGTGGCAGCTCCGGTGGAGCAGCTCTTCTGCTGCCTGTAAGCCCCCTAAAGTGGTCTGCACACACAATATTACTGCACTGGGCAAACACAATATTCCCACCACTTGATCCTCTGACTTGATGAAAACTGCTTTTATATCCGGGGGGGAGCAGCACTGCTAAGCACCAGTAGCGCTGGAAAAAGCTGAGAGGTGCCAGTCTGTTCAGCTTGCACGGCCGAGACTGGGACCACCTAAGAACAGAGAGAGCTTTATCCTTCAATCCAACAACACAGCCCCTGCTCTCTGAGGATATCCAATAAAAGTAATGTCCAAACTTACAGTTCAGAAATCTTCAGCCCTGTCACTACAGTGACAGAGCTCTGCTGCAGAGTACCTGCCCCTTGGAAGGTAGGAAGTAAACTGGTGGTCACAGGAAGCAGAGGGGAGGATGTCCAGGCTGCAGAGCTTTGAATTCCTGCCTACCACATGGCAAGGAGGGGCTTCCCAGCAGTACTGATGCCCGGAGACCAGCATAAGGAGAGAGAGAACAACCGGTGCGGAGACATGCAGCCATATGAAGAGCACAGTGAAGTTTCCAAGTTATTCAGGTAGACTCCAGCACTTCTAGCAGAAGTGCTTTATTAACAACCACAGGGAAACAATCTAATGCCCCGGCCCTTCGCCTCGTTCATCTGTAAAGAGGGGCTGCAGTTTCCAGCCAACAAATTGCAACTGTCATCACAACTCAGATACACACCATTCCTCCCCTCAAATACAAGTGAACGCAAGCCATTACTTTCTAGATTATTAAGGACAGCTACAAGAAAACTGCATATTTTCTCCTCACATGTCACTTACAGCTAGGACGTACTCAGGAGCAGAGGTCAAATCCCCTGCTTGTGACATTACAGTTTGTCTTCATGGAAATGACTGGTGTTGAAAGTTGGGCATTATGATTTCAGCTCTCAAGCAAACAATGTACTGAAATTTTATTCATTAGGGTTGCCATCTTGGGAATGCAAAAAAAAAATGGCCAACTGCCCCCCCACCCTGTGATCCTGCCCCTCCGCACCCCCCACTACACTACCACCACCATCATCACCATCACCGGTACCACCACACATAATAATACACATTGACCTACCTTACCAGAGCTCTGCATACTCCTGCGCTTGACAAGGCTGCCTTCACTTCGAAGTTCTGAGGCTGCAGTAGACCATAACCTCCAGAGCTGCGCGAGGATGATGAGGATACCACTGCCACCAGGCCAGCTTATTTTGCCAATGGCCAACTATAATGTCCCAGTCCCACTCACCCTGTCTGCATCAAATTCCCACGGCTAGATCTCCCTGTCACATTGGGGCTGTTTCACTGACACAGAGCTACTCAGCTATCAAAATGTAAGTTGTCAAAATCAAAGAAGCAACATGTACCGCATCTCCCAACTTGCTCTCCCGGTGACTCGCACACTGACAGGGACTGACGGCGCCTATGAAAATTTGAAGAGAGACTTGTTTAATAACTGCCTGCACACCGGGTCCGCACCTCACATTGTCGCCTTGTCACTCACTCTCTCTCCTGCTCACGGCTGCTCACTCTCCTGCTAAAACTGTATATCACCATGACAACTGAACACTACAGTGCTGCTGAGACACCTTGTCACTCACTCTCCCACTAAGATGTCCACATGACAACTGAACACTACAGTGCTGCTGATGCCTCGTTGCTCTCTCTCTCTCTCTCTCCTGCTCATGGCTGCTCGCTCTCTCCCGCTACTAAGACACTGTTGACTGTTACCATGACAACACTACACAGTGTGCTTAACTGGGGTGCACAGACACAGTACAATTTGGTAATGTAAAAAAAAACAAAAAAAAAAAAACAGCACATTACACTGTTCCACTGGCAACCGGCATGGCTGTGGAAAAAACGGCTAAGCCAGTTGAAAAACAGCCAGGTGGCAACCCTATTATTGATTAATTGATTGAATTATTTATGTATTGCAAATTGGTAACTGGGAATGGCACACTGAGCCAACGCCTGACAGGGATGCCCACAAGGATAAAAATATATGCAGCAAAAATAATACAGGCAAAATGAGTGTAATTAAATACAATCACAAACAACGTCAGAAGCATAAATATCACAAGGGTACAAGATAAAATGCAAAAAAACAAAATAAATGAGACAATGCAATTACATACTGCGAATACTGTAATATAAATAATATCCAGGGTACCAAAGAGCAGTTAACAGAGACAGAGAGAAATACCAGATCAGCAGAAGGATAAATATAAGAGCACTATGCATTAAGCCATTGCCAGCATTGGGGTGAGCTAGTTTTGATGTGAATATCCTTCGTGATGTCATAATAAATTAAATGGCTTGATATTCAAGTTTTTATGTAGTGCAGTTGAGTTCTGTTAGAGTGAACAGTGATTTCTTTACGGATAACCAGATGCCTTTTTTTTTTTTTTAATAATTATACCTTAAATAAATTACATCGCAATTTTTTTTCTTTCACTCACCTAAGGCGTCATTTACCTCTTTGGACCTTGGCAGCCTCCAAGTCCAAACACAACTGGACAGCACCATTCATGTGCCATTCTCATGCCCCTGTAGTCCCCCACCCCCACAAACCGGCGGTTTGATTTGTACTCAATCCTGCTTCCTCCCATCTACAGAGGAGACGGGTTTGTAAAATTTTTGGTGGGGCCCAGGGGTCAGGGCCCCGGCCCCTGGCCAGGGGTCAGAGGTGAACCACCGGGGTTCTAGGGGTCAGAGCCCAGCCCCATGGGCTGGGGGTCAGAGGTCAATCCCCCACCACCAGGTGTCTATGGGAGTACAGCACCTTGTATCATAATGTGGGTGGTTACATCAAATAAAAAAAAGCAGTTAATATAGCAGACATTTTTAGCACAAAAACTGTACACTGCACAAGAGGCCATGTGGGACTGCATATAAACTGCGCTAACACAGCCCCTGTTGGACACTGGGTTTCAGGAGCAAAGAAAGATAGGAGGCTGGATTTTCAAAGCCCTGAAAATGCCGCAAGCTCCTCATGCACCAATTGATTGGTGCATGGGGCTTATGGTGTTCTCCTGGCTGGTGATCAGGATTTTCAATCCCATGTGTCAATGCCACAGCTTAGACCAGCTTTGCTCTGATCTAACTTACGACATTCATGGGACCCTTTTTACGGGGTTTGCACCAAATATTTGGGGCAAGCTGCCATAAACTGAAGAAACTGTCTCAACTGCACCTGATGATAGAAAATTGGGAGTCGTTCCGGCAAAAGTGTTTAACACAGAAACAAAGACTCTGATTGCAGATAAGGACCGCTTGGCCCACCTAGTCTGCCTATTTCCCTACCTGTTGGATAAGCTGCAGCTCCTAGTTAACCAACAGCCTATTTCTTCCTACCCCCCACAAGAACTGCCTTATGTCTGTCCCATGCATTCTTGAACTCCCCCACTGTTTTTGACCCCATGACCACCCCAGGAAGGCTGTTCCATGTGTCCACCACCCTCTCTGTGAAAAAATACTTCCTCACATTGCCCCCAAGCCATCCCCCTCTATCTTCAAATTGTGTCTCCTTGTTCTTGCACATCTCTTTTTCTGAAAGATGCTATCCTCTTGGACTTTGTTGATTCCCTTGAGGTACTTATAAGTTTCTATCATGTCCCCCTCTCTTTTCCTCAAGGGTATACATATTAAGCTCCTTTAGTCTCTCCTCGTATGGCTTCTGTTGCAGATCTTGCACCATTTTAGTTGCCCTCCTCTGGACTGCCTCCATCCTGTCTATGTCCTTGCGGAGATGGGGTCTCCAGAACTGCACGAAGTACTCCACATGGGGTCTCACCAACTGTCTGTACAGAAGGATAACAACTTCCTGTTTTATACTGGTGATGCCTCTCCTTATACATCCCAGTACCCCCCAGCCCTCGCTACCGCCTTCTCACATTGCTTGCTAACCTCTAAGTCATCTGATATCATTAATCCATTTTTGTTGCTGTTACTACCCCCCCCCCCACCAATTGTGTACTCTTCCCCAGGGTTTTTATTTCCCAGGTGCATTACTTTGCACTTCTTTGCAGTGAATCTAAGCTACCATATACTTATGACCATTCCTCCAACCTTGCCAAGTCCCTTCTCATCCTTTCCACCCTCCATTGTGTATCAATCCTGTTGCAGATCTTTGTGTCATCTGCAAAGAGGCATACTTTTCCTTCCAGTCCCCCTGCAATGTCACATAAAGACATTAAAAAGGACTGAACCCAGTACCGAACCCTGTGGTACCCCATTAGTAACCCAGCCTCTTTCTTTGGAGTGGACTCCATTTACTATTACTCTCTGTGTCCTGTTGTCCAGACAATGTTTTACACAGGCGACCACCTTGGGACCCACTCCCAGGCTGGCTAATTTGTTTATTAATCTTTTGTGTAGGACGGTGTCAGACGCCTTGCTAAAGTCTAGGTAGGCCATGTTCACAGCCCCTCCCTGATCTACCACTTTGGTCACCCAGTCAAAGAAATCAATTAGATTCGTCTGACATGACCTTCCCACTGTTAATCCATGGTGCCTTGGGTGCTGTGCCCCCACTGGCCTCTAGGTACTCAACAGTTCTTTCCTTCAGAAGCAATTCTATCATTTTCCCCAACACTGAGGTCAAACTGACAGATCTGTAGTTTCCTGCCTCTATCTTGCTCCCACTTTCGTGAAGAAGAATCACACATCCGCCCTCCTCCAGTCCTCAGGTACCACACCATCCTATGATTTGTTAAAAAGGATAGTCAGTGGTGTCACTAGTTCTCCCTAGTTCTTTTAGAATTCTGGGGTGGATTCAGTCAGGCCCCATTGCTTTGTCCACCTTCAGTTTTAGGAGTTCTTTCAGAACCCTTCCTTCTGTGAAAGGACTGGTATCGACCTCCCCTATCCAGAGTGCTTCTGTTGATTGGATTAGGTACCTCCCCCTCCTCTTCTTTGTGAATACTGAACAGAAGTATTCATTCAGTATCCCTGCTTTTTCATTGTCCCTCTCTGCCTGCCCACCCACCCTCCTCTTTATTAAGCCTCACTATCCCTCTCTTTGCTTTCTTCACTCCCTAATGTAGCTATAAAAGGTTTTATCCCTCTTCTTAACAGAGTTGGCTATGTTTTCCTTGGTTTGGGCCTTTGGTATTCTGACAGCCTTCCCCACTTGCTTCTGCTTTAACTGGTACAGTTCTCTGTCCTGCTCCTTCTGAGTTTCCTTATACTTCCTGAATGCTATTTTTTTCTCCCTAACCTTTCCTGCCACCTCTTTTGAGAACCATAGTGGGTTTTTCTTTTGTTTTATTTTGTTTATTTGCTTAACATAAAGGCTTGTTGCCTCTGATGGCAGTTTTGATGTTTCCCCATTGTTGCTCCACCCCTACTCCTTTGCCTGTTTGCTAGTGCTTTTCTGAGGCACTCTCCCATTTTGACAAAGTCAGCCCTCCTGAAGTTCAGTACCCTCACTTTTGTATGGCTTTACTCTGCAGCTGAATTTATCGTGAACCACACTGTTTGGTGGTCACTTGTTCCCAGATGGCTACCCACTTCTAGATCTGAGATCCTCTCTCTGACCCCTTCAGAGAGTAATAGGTCTAAGATTGCTCCCTCCCAAGTGGGTTCCAACACTAGCTGTCTGAGGCATTCCCCCAGTAGGGCATCAAGAATGGCCCTGCTCTTTGATGTGGCTGCAGCTGTGCCCTGCCAGCTGTGCCACAACATGGCTTTGATGCAGTGCTTGATGAAAGCTCTGCTTCGGCCTTTGAAAATCCAACCCAGGAAATCGCAAATGGAATAGCGCCATTGCATATCTGAGCCTTAGAAAATGGGCTTTTTATTTCCTGGGGTCTGATTGGCTGGTACCCCTGCCAGGGGGGTACATTAACTTTCAATAGACACCCAGGAAATAAAAAGTGCCAGCACAAAGTGTCACTTTACCCAGGCAGATATCACTGTGCTCACCTTGCTTACTCATTGGCCCAGAGCACCACACTATTTTCAAATCGCTGCCATTTCTTTTTCTCTTAGCGACAGACAGTGGCTTCCAAAGGCTCAGTAGTTGACTGCAAGCCACCTGACAAAACATGTCACCCTCCAATGGGCTCATTTCTTGACACACTTTTTTTTCTTGTTTTTTCGGTTTTATTCAGCACTGTAATGTCCCATACTTGCTGCTGCCGTGATACCCCAACTCTACAAAAGCAGACCGCTCTCACTTCTCCCTCCTCTAGTCAGCTGCCCAGTCGCTCCTAAAAGTATAGCTATTCATTACCATTTCTACCCCACAGTAGTCCAGTGAGCACAGCTGTGTTTTTCACCATCATTTCCATCACTGGAAATGAGTTAATTTTTTTTTTTTAATCTATATTTCAATTTTATGAACTTAATAGTGGTTAGTAGGGATGTGTATTGTGCCACAAGAGACAGAAAGTGGGTTAGCAGATGCGCCGACAGCCTGGGCTGTCATTAAGTGAAATACACTTGTTTGTTAAAAAATACTACATCCTGTTCGCTACTTGCTCCACTGCTTTCTTATCCATGATGGGTGCCTGGGGGTAGTAGAGGAGAGACTATTTATTTAAATAACAACCCAATGTTCACAAAAGCAAAATAAAAAAACGAATCTAAATACAACTTGCGCTTTGGTAATGTAGATGTGTCAGATGATCGGCGACACTCTTCTGGTGTCTCACTCCCACTCGACTCTCCATGCACGTGCATCTCTTCTGACCACAATACAACTCTTGTTGTAAGGCGGGGCAGGATATCACACTTCACATGGCAGCAACGTGAAGAGGGAGAGAAGGAAAATACACGGAGAAACACAAAAAAACTTAACAGGAAAAAATAAATAACATGGCTTTAACACTTAAGCCCGATGGAGTGAGTCTGGTGTGGGTGTATGTATTGGGAGGGTGGTAACCAAACCTAAAAGTACAGAGGCTTCAGTAAGACAAAATTCCCTAGACTTAAAAAAAAAAAAAAAAAACTGCATTCAAATGCAGGTGGAGGAACTATTTTATTATACAAAAGTCAAACAGCCAAGTGCATTCAAATTTAAACATAGGAATTAATTTTTTCTGAACATATAAAATACAGTTGTCCATTTTCTAAGCGCAATACCACCCTCCAGGGTTGGCAGTATGGGCAATACCAGACCTTCTAGGGGCTACAAGACCCTCCGCCTATGCATTACACCACTGGGCAGTCTGGTATTGCCCAATACCACCCACACTGTTGGGTATTATTGCTTGCATATTCAGCAACCAGCATGCTAATAAGCACATATGGCAAGCGGCAACTAAGGAGCCATTTTCATGCCATTATGTGCCTATTAGCTAGCAGTTCCACACAGTGTACCATGCATGATTGCATGAAGGCATTTTTTGGACCTGTTCTTGCCCCCTACCCCCGGATCAGTTGTCTGAACCAAAATAATTCTACTTTCATAGATCCCTGGTGTGTAGTGGTCCACCCCACCCAACAATCACTGCTTCAAACTAAAAAAACCTTCATCTCAATGATCAGTGGCATCTAATGGTCCCCCCCCACTCCAGACTTGCCAGTCCAAGCTCAAATAACCCTTTAGCCAATAAAGCCTGCTGTCTGGTGGTCCCTACACCTCCGATTACTAGTTCATATTCCCCACCCCATCCTACTCACTCAGGTTTCTCCACCCCCTTCCCCTGTGTCTCCTCTCACCCCTGTTGACAGTCCCCTCTCAGTGGTGGTGACTGGCACAGCCCCTCCACTCACCCCCTTGGCCAGCCACAGTCTGAGTAATAGGGAACAAGTGCTTGCCTACTGTAGAAACAGCTGTTTTTACAGTAGCTGCAAGCTCGCGCCCCATCACTCAGATGGCAGAAGGCAGAGGTAGTGAACGGAGGGGCTGTGCCAGTCACAATCACCCAATGGAAGCTGCCAGCTTGGGTAAGTGGAGGGACTACACACAAGGAATTGAGATAAAGGGTTATTTGAGTTCAGACCAGTGATCGAGGTGGTGGGGTCCACAAGATGCCAGGGAACACTGAATAACATGTTCATGGGGGATCAGAATGGCAACTGAGGGGTGTGGGACCAGTAGATGCCATGGGTCTGTACAAGATGAGGTTATGGGAATTGGTTTGTTGATCAGAAACTGGGAAGCAACATACACTGCTGTGCACTATGGTAAAGGTGCTGCGACTCTGCCCATTTAGCACTTTCAGAACCACTGTATATAAAGCTATACCCTGTATGCAGGGAGAATTCCTCTTTTGCAAGGCAGATGGCACAGCAGTATATACGATGTGTACCTGACATTAGATTAATGGCATGTACCAGGTGACACTGACCATGCTGTTCCCAGTAGCATGTTTAGCTCCATGCCCTATAAAAATGGGGACTGATGTTTTACTTGACAAAATACTAGTTAAACACAGAAGAAAGAATTCCGAGGGAAAGCAGTACACAGATGTGGTACAGTATATGTGGCCGGGGCCAGCATGCTTGCTGAGCTTTTCAGGACTGACCGGTCACCTTTGGGGATAGTATTGCAAAGTCACATATAATTTCTACACATAGTAGATTTACACACATTGTAGATATGTCACAATCACTCCGTAACTCATTTAGAATGTTCAGCCTTAGTACCAGTACTTACTATATTCAAATGCAAATAACTTTAAAATGAAAAAAGATAGCATAGTGCTGTGAGCATGAAAGTTGTGCAGCACAAAATAAGTGGTATTTCACTTATAGATACCTTAACAGACTTTTTTTATAATTAGCAAAAAAGAGCAGAAAATGCAATTTTTGTTCACTTTTTTGACAAACATATGCAAAAAAAAGAGATAAACAATCAAAAGCAAATGTCCCTGCACTGACAGAAAGCATCCCTATTGCATAAATTAAATATACAATGGTAAGCTGTCAGATAAATGATTTATCTACACTCGTGCTGTTTGATCTCGGACATCTCACTCATGGCTTATGCCACTCGTGAGGTTACCCGAGGTCAAACAGCACTTGTGTAGATTAATCATTTATCTGACAGCTCACCATTGTATATCCCTTATATATCAGGAAATGCTTTCCATCACTGATGATAATGAATATTTTTCTCATTTGTAAACACTGTATTTTTAAATATAAAGGGATTATGTAGTTCATGTCTGAGCCATACAGTATACTGTAGATTCCCCTCTCGTTATCCGAGGACTTTGTGAGTGCATCAGTAAATGCACTGATGTGACAGGACGATGCAACCCATCAGATTTACATCTCATTTGCCAGGGGCTCCTGGTAAGCTAGCAGGGATGAGTTCTTATGTATAAAAAACCCATTCAGACAGCAATACTATCAAATTAATAAACACAGAGATATCGAACTGAAGAACAATAGGCAGGTGCCCACCAAGGCTTACACAGATTTCAGATGCATTCCACCCATGCTTCAAACACCATACAGTGACTAGCAGGAGGTACTGATATGAGGAGGTGAAGGATTCCACTGATGTGAAGCTTGATAAGCAAATGAACTCTGACCCCTAGTTGCCCTCAGCTCAGGAGGGAACAGAGTATGCTGACCAACTGATTAGACTGTATTGGATTAAGAGTTATATGCCACATGCCACGTATAATTTCTAAGAGTTTGCATGTGAAAAGCTCACAACACCCCTTTCAAATCAGTCCAAGAGTGGAGCCTAAAAATGCAATTATTATAAAAATTGGCTGACATTACAGCCTAAAGGTTATAGTAATGAGATGTGGATTGCTTGGTACATCCAGCAGACCTGGGTTTGATTTGCACAACCTCCACTTGCATAAGTTGTCTCTGTAATCTATATGTCTGACATGGAACCTTTGTAAATGAGTCCTTGACTCAAAGGTCTTTTCTGAATCCTCAATAAATACATAAATAAAAATTGACTGCCTGCACTGATTTACTTTGCCCACCCCAATCATCATGTGCTTCCATCTCATAAAATATTGCACTGCTGGTATTTTCTGCTGTTACCTCGGTTATGTTTTGCTTGTCTATACACCATTTTAATTGATCTTACTTGCACTACCTGCTTCCCTCCTGATATAAAACTCAGGGAAGGTTTTGTTAAAAATGTTTGGCGAACAACACTGCATTAGTACTAGCTGTTCAGTTCTTTCTTTCTGCTGCTGCTGCCAGCAGCTGCCTATCTTTGGTGGGGATCATGATGCATCATGCTGGTGGATGTGCTGACGCTCTCCTCCTCTGCTGCTCATCACCTCGCTCCTCCTTGACCTGCTGGCTGTTTTTCTGCGCTGGTGCCGCCTGAACCCAAGGACCCTCACCACCCGATGACCTGGCTACTTTAACTGCTTGCAGGCCTGCCACCTGCCTAAACCAACCCAACCCCACCCGGCATGCTCATGTGTCCGTCACCCAACTCACCCACTCACTCTACTCCTCCGACTCCCCCCTTCCCTCTGCTCCACTCCACTCCACTGTAGCACCACTAATCTGCTGCTCAGCCTGACATTCCTCCTTGCAACTTTCTTCTGCCAGTGCCTAGTGATGTCCCAGACTCCCGACTGGCCGACTCCCGGTGGACTCTCTCTCTCTCCTGGCCGACTCCTGCCGCACCGCTGCACCAGTCTTTCGCACTTGAATGCTCTCCTCTCCGGCTAAGCTTCTCTTGGGCATCCTTCGACTACTTCTTCTAGGCCAGCCCACCACATTACATGATGGAAACCATCGCCCCCACACCTCCTCGGGCACAGAATAAATCACACAATGCATGCGTAACTATTGTGCCCAGTAAGTCCTCCCCCGGCCAATCACAGTGCACTTGCCAACCACTCACAATGATTTTCCGAGGGGGTGATAAACCAAGCAGGCAAAGAAAGGCGCCAGTTTTAAATAATGACAGCTACACTGCCAGTCACTTAAACAGCAGCGGGGGGGGGAGGGCGCCGCGGTCACAGTCAGCAGAAGGTGCGCGCACAAAGTGACAGAGAAACCAGCCAGGGGGGAAAAAAATTAAAGAAAGGGAAAGGCAGCACGTGGCAAGATATTGCTGGGGCTCAGCCCAGGTCAAAAATATTGCTGGGGCCAATGTCCCACGGGCCCATACAACCCGGCACCTATGCCCATCTACCCTGCTGTGCACAGCATGACAGAGTCACTACTGGCCTTACTATGCACATTACCCCTGTGACAGGGTCAAGACCCTGTCCCATTTTTATAGGGAAAATGAAAATGTCTAAAAACCTAGTCTGTTCTGTCCTGTCCTGTCTTGTCCTATTCTTTACCTGTTCTACCTTTTCAAAAACTGGTTGCATAACCATATATTCCTGTGGGACCTAGACACTAACCCTCCAGCAGTCCGATAACCCTCCCCATCCCTTGATCTCTCATCTGTACTTTCTATCTTGCTCCTCATGCTGTCTGTTTTTTCTTTTGTTTTTTTTTGGGGGGGGCACGGCTAATTGAGGGCGATGTTCTTGGCCACACTGGACATCCTCTAACTCTTTCTGTCACTTCATGCTTTCCTGTCCCCCTTGCACTCACCACTGTGACCTTTACAAAACCCTATGCCTCCCATCCTTGGAGTGCAGTCATCTATCCCATTCTGCTACCTTCGTGTCCAAATACTGGACTGGCAACCTCCCCTTCTACCTTTCCTCCCTCATTTCTGCCTCCTACCAGAGCTTTTACTCCCTTTGTAACACCAACTTTCATTTCTTCAAAATCTCCCACCATTCTACCGCCACTGGCCAATCCACCTTAAACAGTGGAACACCCTTCCCTCCACCATACGCAGCACCTCCTCCCACAAATCATTCTCCTCCCTCCTGCACGACTACACAACCCCCTCCTGCTCATGTCAAAACCTTTAGACCCCTCACCCTACTCTGACCCCTCTCCCCCTTTAACCTTTAAACCTTATGCTTCTGCCTCCCCTTACCTTAGTTTAACTGGTCTGCCCAGCATAGCACTATGCAACTTTTCCTCCCTTCTCACTATGGTTGCCTACCCTATTCACTCTTACAACATTTTCTAGCCAAGTGCTCTCTGTTATATATTCATATTGCATAACGGTACGTATTTTTGCTTGTTGCAATGCCCTACAATTGTTTTTTATTCTCCATGCACTCTGTACAAATTGCTGGATGTCCCCCGACACAGTGCACTTGTCCTGTTAACTGTCAACTGCCTAGTAGTTATTTTGTTCACTGCAATCACTGTGTTCACTGCATCTCAAATGAACCCTTGTACTATTCTCTTGTTCAACTCCACTTCCCCCCCAGGACGCACCTGGAAATGAGCAATTTTGCTCAGTGTTACTTCCTGGTGAAAAGCTTGAATAAATAAATAAAAATAAAATAAAATAAATAAAAAGTCAGGGAGGTAAAATCTGAACATTACTTACACGATCACGCTCTGTGACCATGGGCTGTGCTGGCCGCTGATCCAGCTGATGATAGCTTTGGTGAGTTGTAACAGGGTGGGGGTGGGGGGTCAGTGGAATTTGGTGGGAGGGTGCTAACCCAGCAGGGATTTCGATACACTCTGGACCTACAGTGATCGGAAGGGGGGTCCACTAGACACCAGGGAATGGCGACAGGGGAAGTCGGTCCACAGGACACAGGGCGGGCCGTTGCACTACTGCTGTCCTGCCTTTGGGGGCGTGGCTTTAGCACCACTCTGGGGTCTGTTTGGCACTATTGATCCCATTTGAACATACTGCTGCACAGTTATGCATGAAGGAATCCCTCATTTGCATTGGCACAGTGGTATGGTTAGCACGATTGCACTGACGGGTTTGGGCAGCACTCCGGGGGCTTCTGAATACTGCCCCAGTCCAGAGTGCTGGCACTAATCCAGGTTAGTATGCTTGCTAGTTTGCTTAGTCTCACACTAACCTTTGAGTATGGGGCCCTATTTTCTATCCAATTTAGCTCTGCGCCATGTGACTCACCCTATGAAATGACAAGAACATCTTCCTCTTTCTTTCCTGGATTGTGAAGCACTCTGGGATGCAGCTATTATAAAAGACACCATATAAAATAAAATTCCTCCCTTCCTTATATGTCCTATATGGTCTGTACTCATACTTCGTGTTCTTTATCAGTAAGAATCCTTACACAAAACATGACATTTGGCCCATTTAATTAATCTTTTCCTGATATCTGTCTATACCATAATCAATCATCAGCATGACTTATCAAATGCCATCTGAAGGCACGTTATTCCACAGTGGCCTAAATAAAGAAACCATCTCTCAATCACTGCCCAATTCTTCAGGAAGTACTGTACTTCCCACCACCACCACCAGTCCATTGTACCCGCACCCAAAAAAAAAAGGATCCCCTGCAGTGTGGGGTATTTTACAGATGTCACCACATAGAATAGTGGATTGGGATTTATGCACACCAGTGGTTGTGTGCCACTGAGGATCTGATTCCCTGAGACCTCAAGAGCAAAGCTCAAGGGGTCTGTGGGAATTAGATCCCCGAGGTGGCACAACACACAGGTTGTGCATAAAGTTCAGCATCTGCTATTTTTTTTTTAGTGTATGGTGCAAAACTTATTCTTTTTTTATTCCCGGAATAAGAAAATCAAATTGGTAGTTTCCTCCTGGTGTGCTGGCAGTTAGAGTGGTTGCTTGGGTGGGGATGTGAGGTTGCTAGGGAGCAGACATCCATCATTGGGTGGCGCAACCTTTGATTGGTTGCTAATCGGGTGTGGGAGGAATTTTCAAAAAAACGTTGCAGCCGAATTCCTCGCTTAGCAAGAGGGGGTGACAGCGAGGACACTCGAGGAGTACAGATTGTAAGTGAAATTTAGATAGCTGGCTGATCCTGCATTTTAATTTAATTCTAAATACCTGGTTGATCCTGTGGTACTAAATTTTTGTTGCTCTGTGCAAATATGGCATACGGGAGATCAAGCTGTTGCCGCTGCCATCATGCCCCAACTCTTATCTGGTTGAGCCTGCCATTTCCGTGGTGATCAGTGCTGTGTGACGTCAGTAGTGCAGCAGAACAAAAGTCGTTCTGCTGCACTATGGACGCCACTACTGCAGCAGAACAACATTTTTGAGCCAACTGAATTCGGTGGATAACAACGTTCCACTATACACTATAAATCCATTAAAAGAATGTTACTATCAGTGTGACAAAAAAATTTACACTAAGTAATTATGAATAGTCAATACCCTGGTTGAAGTATATCTTTGTCTGGTAAAATCTTGCTATAGATAGATACACACACACACACACACACACACACACACACACACAGTCTATGGTGGGATATTCCACAACAATACCTTCTAAACTGCCATTTGTTGGCAGCCCTCATTAGCATAACCTTTGTGGCAGAAGTCACCCAGGAAGTGCAAGATGTCCGCCCGGGCTCTGTCCATTATGGAGTGAGAGGATCTTTTAAATTAAAATTCTGGGGCATCAGGTATTGAAAAAATTTACTTTTATGCTAAAAGCCCTAATCGGAGCATTTCTGCAGCCGCTGCTGCACTTAGGGACTCTATAGGAGTTTCCCTTAAGATAGAAGTGGCTCAGTGTATGCACCACAGATGGTGCTGAAATTGTTGCTAAAAACAACAAACAAAAAAGTATGCTGCTGGAGTCATCACCCACAAACTGCCAAGTTTTCCTCCTACTTCTTCAACTGCTAACAGTTTGAGAAACATCTCATCTCGAGTCTTGCACCCAAACAATAACACATTCTCTTTATCATTATCCTCGTCATCATTTTCCTCCTTCATTACAAATTCTGTTTTCTTGGCACATAAAGAAAACTCCAATTTAATAATAATATAATATTACACTAAAATAAAAAACACAAACAGAAATCGACTCATTCTGAAAACAACACATCCTTTTCATCCTCCTCCCTCTATCATGAACCATATTTTCATCAGTATGCATCACTATGGCATGTAGTATCCACCATCTTCACCGCACAGCAGATGGTATATAGTTGGACTGGTATCCAGCACTATAGAAGGCTGTGACACCACTAGGTCATCTGAGACGTTGCAGCATCAGAATGCAATACTCATTAAAGAAGTGGCCCAGGCAGTGGCCATCAGAGAGGCAACAAGACTTTGTGTGAAGCAAATAAAACAAAACAAAGTAAAAAAAAACAAAACACTATGGTTCTCAAAGAAGGTGGCAGGGAAGGTTAGGGAGAAAAAGATAGCATTCAGGAAGTACAAGGAATCACAGAACGAGCAGGACAGAGAACTGTATCAGTTAAAGCAGAAGGAAGTAGGGAAGGCAGTCAGAATAGCGAAGGCCCAAAAAGAGGAAAAGATAGCTCACTCAGTTAAGAAGGGAGCAAAGGAAGACCAAGGGAGGGATAGAGAGGCTTAAAAAAGGGGGAGGGGAGGTGGGCAGAGAGTGACTGTGAAAAGGCAGACATGCTGAACGAATACTTTTGCTCAGCATTCACAAAAGAGGGGGAGGTACCTAAACCAAACAATAGAAGCACTCTGGACAGGGGAGTCAATACCAGTCCATTCACAGAAGAAAGGGCCCTTGAAGAACTCTTAAAACTCAAGGTGGACAAAGCAATGGAGCCTGAAGGGATTCACCCCAGAATTCTAAAAGAACTAAGGAGAGACCTAGTTACACCACTGACAACCCTTTTTAACAAATCATGGAAGGATGGTGTGGTACCTGAGGACTGGAGGAGGGAATATGTGATTCCTCTTCACAAAGTGGAAGCAAGGCAGAGGCAGGAAACCACAGACCTGTTAGCTTGGCCTCAGTGGTAGGGAAATGTGGAATCACTTCTGAAAGAAAGAACTGTTAATTAAGTACCTAGAGGCCAGCGGGGCACAGGACCCAATGCAGCATGGATTCACGGTGGGATGGTCATGTCAGACAAATCTAATAAATTTCTTTGACTGAGTGACCAAAGTAGCAGACCAGGGAGGGGCAGTGGATATGGTCCACCTAGACTTTAGCATGGCATTTGACACAGTCCCACACAAAGATTTACTAAACAAGTTAGCCAGCCTGGGAGTGGGTCCCAGGGTGGTAGCCTAGGTAACAAATTGGCTAGACAACAGGAAGTAGAGGGTACTAGTAAGCGGAGTACACTCTGAAGAAAGGGTGGTTACTAGTGGGTACCGCAGGGTTCAGTACTGGGACCGATCCTCTTTAATGTCTTTATAGGAGACACTGCAGAGGGGCTTGAAGGAAAAGTATGCCTCTTTGCAGATGACTTAAACATCTGCAACAGGGTTGATACACAAGGAGGGGTGGAAAGGATGAGAAGGGAGGACTTGGCAAGGTTGGAGGAAGGGTTCAAAATATGGCATCTTAGATTCAATGCAAAAAGTGCAAAGTAATGCACCTGGAAAACAAAACCAAGGGGAGAGTACACAATGGGGGGGTACTAACAACAATAAAATGGAAAGGGATCTGGGGTATGATGATCAGATGACTTTAAGTAGGTAACAATGTAAGAAGGCAGTAAGGAGGGCTGAGGGGGTACTAGGATGTATAGGAGAGCATCACCAGTAGAAAACAAGAAGTTGTTATTCCTCTATACAGACAGTTGGTGAGACCCCATCTGGAGTACTGCATGCAGTTCTGGAGACCCCAGCTCCATAGGGACATAGACAGGATGGAGGCAGTCTAGAGGAGGGCAATTAAAATAGTGCAGGGTCTGCAACAGAAGCCATACGAAGAAAGACTAAAAGTGCTTAATATGTATACCCTTGAGGAAAGGAGGGAGAGGGGGGACATGACAGAAACTTTCAAGTACCTCAAGGGGATAAACAAAGTCCAAGATGGGAGCATCTTTCAGAAAAAGAGATGTGCAAGAACAAGGGGGCAATTTGAAGACGGGGGACAGCTCAGGGGCAACGGGAGGAAGTATTTTTCCATGGAGAGGGTGGTGACGCATGGAACTGCCTTCTGAGGAGGTTGTGGGTCAAAACAGTAGGGAATTCAAGAATATATGGACAGACATAAGGCAATTATAGTAAGGGGTAGGAGGAAGTAGGGTGTTGGTTAACTAGCATCTGCAGCTTATCCAATAGGCAGGGAAATGGACAAACTGGGTCGACCAAGCGATCCTTATCTGCCATCAAAGTCTATGTTTCCAGATGTTTTGACACAACTTATAGACATGTTTGACAGCATTAGATTGGATTTGCAATTTGGCATGGCTGCACTTCTGGATCCCACATATTAAGATGTATTAATTTCCCCAGGACACACAGACTGTATCAAATAGAAAGTGTTGCACGCACTTACGGTGGAGCAGCAAAGACATCTTTTTTTTCCATTATTCTATTTATTGTTTTTTCTCCCGCTATCTCGGGACCCCAACACATGGGTATTGCGTGCACATGGAGACACACACACATGCCCTGTGATGCCAGCTCAGCCCCTTCCACCCCTCCCCTGGCAAGTGCCAGGGCTCCCAACAGCCTGGCACAATCATCCATCCTCAACCAGGTGGCAGCCAAGGGCCGGAGAAACCCCCACATCCCTCCCAGGAGGAGAGAGCTGCCTCGTGGTGGCTCAGTCTCGCTCCTCGCCCTCCTCCCAACAACTCAGGCTCATTCCTGAACCCAAGTCACCACCGCAGTGTAAAGCATGGCATCCAGCATCTCAACCCCCAGTGCCACTGGGCCGGCCAGCAAAAACATGTTGAAGAAACTAACAAGAATGTATACACAACCTACTAGTCATACTTTACTCCTCCTGTTTCGCGGACTTCACTTCAAGGCTAATTCTGAAAATCTTGAATTCTTGGCCTCTCAAACTTAACTTACAAGGATTAACTTTAAATGTCCAATAATTGACATACTACTCTTCAAAGGATTAATGTGTTGGTTCTAAAACAGAAAGGACACGCTTACTATAGTTAAAAGCTGGACAAATTACCATTTATGAAAACAACAAATAACTGGGCATAGGAAACATGCCTAGAGTAACGGTACCAGCTATTCCACAGCACTTTGGACTACACAAGTCATCAGGGGACCCACTGACGAAGGACTCGTGTAATCTGAAGCGCTGGGTAATAGCTGGTACCACTACTCTAGGCATGTTTCCCATGTCTGGTTATTTGTTGTTTTAATACATGGTAGTATGCCTGGCTACTAAGTGTGTCCTTTCTGTCTGAGAACCGACACATTAACTCTTTGTTTCAGCCCAGTTGGCCCATACGGATTTGTTCCTGATGGCAGGGCTGAACCTCCACTCCTGTGCACATATACTACCATTACCACTCCGCCACCTCCAGGTGGCAAATCTCCCTGGACTTTTCTCACTGGCATTGGCATCTCAGTCCGGCTCACCACTCCTAGCAGCGTGTGCAACTCCTCCAGTTGTTGACAACTTAGACACTGTCATCATGAGCAATCTAAACACGATCAGGTGTGTCAGGCGTGTCACTCAGAACACAGAGCACACAGAGTCAGTATTAGTTAAATAAGCCAGTAACAGGGAATGTAATGCCCCACATTAAATGTATTTTCATTTTTATTTTTATGTTGTTTGAAGCGTAACTTTGATAAGAAAATGGCTGGATGGTAGGACACAGGTTGTAAGAACTGGAGATTCGACATCCAATAGAATCAATGTTATGAGTGGTGTACGTAGGGTTCCGTACTGGGACCACATTATTTACAGACTAGTCACTATACCATTAAGCAATATTATACAATGGCAAAGAAAATGTTAGCCTCTGATTGGTCAAGTGGCACTGGACCCGTGATGTTATCCTGGCATAACATCCGCTCAAGTGCCAGCACAGTAATGACCGCATTCAAATTAAAGACAACATCGCCTCCGCTGCCTATGAGCAGCTTCACTGGTCTCCACTTTCCTGACAATCCCGCCCCAACCCCGCCGGAACTCTGTAAACACACACATAATTCAGCAGTCTATTTTCGTAAACCAAAAAAAAAAAGAAACACAAGAGAAACAAAACATGACTTCGCCATAAAATTATATCAGACCCATTCACAGACCGAGCGGGCCTGGCCGAACGGCGGCAGTGAGAGCAACCACGCTTCAACAGTCACCACGCAGCAGCTCTCCTCGCTCACTCCTGAAAGTCACTTTCCTCCTGTTCTTTCTTTAACAAAACCTTCAGAATTTTCTCCTACTTCCTATCCAGTTATCCTCACAGGACTATGTCACCAACCGTAACTGCGGAGGGCAGGAGGCAGTGCACGCGGCAACCTTCTCAAAACAGCAGCAGCATTATTAGCCAGTTAGGAAAATAGAAACAAAACCTGTAAACTCTGAACATAAACCATGACGGAATAAGACAGATTCGGGAGGCTAATTTACAAAGACTAGCATTAGTGGCAAAGATTGCTATTGGGAGACCACAGCCACACCAAAACAGAGCAGCTCCATCTACTGGCTGAAGCACTATTTTTTTATAATGTAATCCTACCCATACCAAAAATTACAAAATATCTACTTTTAATCTATTTTTTATTTTTTGTTTTGTTTTACACTTGAGCCATTGTATAATAGGAATAATGCACTCCAGGGTGTGTGTCGTGCTGGGATAACGTCACTTCTAGGGCGATTATCGTTACTGCCTGCGGCCTCGTGCCCAATCACCCTAAGTGGCGTGACGTTATCCCAGCACGCACACACAATCGTACGTGCATTATTCCTTTAATATATAACAGGGTGTTGGTTATGCTCAGATTTACCCACACCTGGTGTGGCTTGGTCACAAGGCCACTGGCTGAGAAACCAAATCCACACTAGAAGTGGGTAAATCTCAGCATAACCACACCGTGAAGTGGATTATTTAAGCAATATACCACAAGAGAGTGGGTGATGCAGGATTTATTGACTGGGTGTGTTGTTCAGTCACGTAGGCGCAGTCGCTACCAACCAACACACCAGAAGTGGAAAATCCTGGCATTACCCATCCTCTTGAGGGGTATATTGCGATTATACAATTAAGATGTTTAGAAATTAAATCTGGGGTATTATAGGGCTTAATAATTGTAAGCATGTATAAATTTATATACAGATTTATTATTTTGAAGGAAAAAAATAGACCATCACAGAATTGGCATGCTCTGAAACAAGACAGGCAGGAGCTGCTATTAGTGCCGCTGCTGGAACACTCACACTGTGTTCCGAGTTGTGAGATTTTTTTTTTTTTACACAGTACGGTGTTCAGAATATTAGCAAATATATGGCCAAGCTCACTTTCATCTATAATTTCAAATGAACGCTCCATTTTTTCTGTTTTTTAAATTTATCTCGTTGGTTAGTGAAGATAAGCAAGATGGCGGTCGACGGCTTTGATGTTGGTATCGGAGCAATTCTGATAGGGAACAGGGGAAAGGGGCACAGCTGGCACTTTTTCCCGTTGGGTACTAGCAGGATTTACACATTGCAAATCAGTTATAACCAATCAGAGCCAGCTTTTTCTGTTGCCTATTGTATAATAAGCATTATACAATGGGAGAAAAAATAAACAGAATCCTGCATTTTGATTGGCTGGCACCTTTTCAGCATTGTAAATCCTCCAGTGTACCCACTGGAAAAGGTGCCAGCCACCCTCTTTACCAAGATCTGTACGACCCCCAAAAATCAAAACATATACCCGCCATCTTGATTCCCTGCTAAAGTGCTCCACAACTTCGACCCTCAAGTACATAAAGAACGCTATTCTCCCAAAATAACTGACAAAAAAAAAAAACTACTCAACTGAAAAAAGAAGAAAAAAAAAAAAATAACAGCACCTTCTACTTATGCTAAAATCAGTTCCTGGCTGGGACATTCATCCTCACCGCCTGTATTGCCGACTCCCCACACACATTTCTCCCTGTGGCCTCAGTCCCTTCCAATTACCCCAGACATGAGACACCACATTCCCTACAGCTGACAAACCGCAGCTCTGTACTAAATTGTCCATAACTGAAGCCTTGCTCCATCTTACCACGTATCTCTACACTTTCTGTTTTTTTTCTGCTCCGGCTCCAGTGCCAATTACTACCTGACTCTCCAGTGTCTTCCGCCTCCTCTCACAACTGCCCACATCAGAGGACTATTTCCTCCCCTGCACAACAATAAAATATTACAAAAAGGATTTAAAAAAAAAATCTTTTTTTTAGTTAGAAATGGAACAGGGACATTATAATAGCAATATATCCCTCCAGGTGTGGGTATACTGGAGGGCTTACCGCAACTGGTGTGGTTAAGTAGCAGCTGTGCCTCGTGACTGAACCACACCAGCCGTGTTAAATCCTCTAGTATACACACACCCTGGAAGACTATAAACGAATATACCATGAGAGGTATTGGTGCCAGGATTTACCACGCCTGGTGTGTTTGGTCACGGCGCAGCATAGATAAATCCTGTCATCACCAACATCCTTGAATGGCATATTGCGATTATACTATGTCTGATTTGTACGTTAAGTAAATATTTTTTTCTTCATTTTATATTTTTGTGTTTGAAAAAGGAGAAATAGTGAAAGTGTTAGTACGCCACACAAAGTAGTCTGTTTTAAGATAGAAGTTTATTGTGGAACAAGATTTATAATAGTAACTATGCAGAAATATGGAACTTAATTGAGGAATAACATTTATAACAGTAAATAAGTGCAGACATATGAAAGCTTATTGAGAAATAACATTTATAATAATAAATAAGTGCAGAACTGTGAAGAAGAGTAAAAGTTTATGAATGTTTAGATGTTACAGTCACTGTCTGAACATTTTTTCTTGTTTCTCGAGTTTTCTGGGGGAGGGCAGTATATTGTTTCATAGGCAGGGACCGCTTAGCGAGGAAACTAGATAGCGGGTGAAATGATTTTCACATTTCAGACACAGTGGGCCCGATTCTAAAAGTGGTTGCGATCGCCGCAGGAGACTTGTGGCAGGCTGTGTGACACAAGTGCCAACTTGCACCAAAGTTGGTATTCCAGACGCTGATGCCGCAAGTCCCTGACATTGCAAAGTTAGATCATCTCCTTGATGGTCTAACTTTGCGTCCATGGGAGTAACCTACTACAGGGCATTTGCCAAATATTTGGCACAAGCTGCCATAAAGCGGGAAAACTGCTGCAATTGTGTCAATCCTTCTGGAACAGCGCAGAGTTGTGCCAAAAGGCTTTGACACAGTTGCGTCAAACTTTGTGGCGGACGCAAGGCTTGGCGCAAGCCCTGCGCCCACCTTCTGGAATCAGGCCCCGTGATTTCAGTTTTAGTTTTCATTTTGTTAAAGTACCTAGTCTTTTTGCCAGAGTTATGCTGGAATTTACTTAACTGAAAAGGTCCAGTTAGCCAATCAAAACACAGGGCCCGGATATTCAAAGGGTTGCACCTGGCACAACAGAGTTGCACCGGCACAACCCGGCATTCTGCCCCTGGGATATTGAAAGGACTGCCCAGCGCAGAGCAAATCCAGATGCGCCGGGGCACAATGTAATCATATGCGGCGCAGATGCAGGGGATGTGCCCATGCATATGCGGCACATCCCAATATTCAGCCCAGGATGTGCGGCGCATATGCTGGTGCAACCCTGCATTGCATCACATGGGGGGGGCTTAAAGTTGAGCCCCGGAAAAGAAGAAACAAATCCTGGCCACCCATACGTGGGCTACTGTACTACAAGCGCAACACAGCACCCGCCTGCGTGGGTGGCCACCACCCCCCAGAACACCGTCCCTAGCACACACAACCCTGGTGGTTTACTGGACCCCCCACCTGTAGCCGTAATCGCGCGTATATGTTAGAACACATCCCTGGTAGTCAAGTGGCACCCCCCCATGTCCCTGATTCCCCAGACATACAGTAAAAGCCATGACCATCGCTGGTGTTCTAGTGGTCTCCCCTCCCACCTGAGTCCCCGATCTATGTCAGTATGACCATCCCTGATGGTCTAGTGGCCAGGGCCAGATTAATGGATGTGAGGGCCCTACTCCAGGTCATATTTTGTGGCCTGGGGGGGGCCCTACATCCCAACATCCCACTCCTCCACGGGACAAAATCATTGAACTTTTGAAAAACAAAAGGAAGACAAAATAAATAAACAGTGTTTGTTAGGCAGCACTGCAGCGCGCAGACTAATGGTAGGGCTAGACGTCCTACCTAGGCATAACATGGACTCTTTCCTATATTCATTTTCAAAATGTCTGTTGCAGCACCATTTTGTTGTCACTATCCTTTACTATCCTATGATATTCCTTGTCTCTTCTGTTAGGATGGCCACCTACAGGACCCCTCCTTCTCTGCTATCTACCTCTGACATTTCATTTTCAGTCCCTCTACTTTGTCTCAGTGCCTTATCCTGAAATAGCTCAAAGAAATATAATCTGAAAATGGGCCAGGGATGATGATGAAAAAGCTAGCCAGCAAGTGCCCTGTTATTAAATATAGACACTGACGCCTGGATGTTATAACAATAGAACTGTATGCCTTTTTTTAAGTAAGAGCCATTTGGTTGTTTTCTTAACATGCTGTTCTGCAGCCCTTAGATGTGATGTATCTGATAGTTTGTCTTGGAATAAATGTAAATGTTCTAATTAGTGTACAGAAATTAATGAGATAAGGATGTATTTGTGTGTCTCATTGTCGGAAGTAAGTACAGCCACTTTCCAATGAAACTGAGAAACTTCCCTGTTTTAAAAGTACTGGCAGGGAACATGAAAGCACTTCTCCATGCTTCTGAAATAAGTACAAAAATTTCTTTCTTTCCCTCCTCTTGCCGGAAAAATTGTGTAGTTTATAGTTTGTAAGAAGCGCCACCTGAAATGAGTCAGACAGCTCTCTTAAAGAAAACAGACTCCCAAAAATGGAGCGGATTTGAAATCAACTTAGTGGTTTAAGCAAGCAGCAGCTCCATAACAGAACTTTCTTAATAAATAAGGTATAATCTTAATAAAAATATGCAGTGGCTTGTTCTTTCATTATTTACTAAGAGTGATAATTAGTAACCGCCACAGGAGCTAAAATTTTAAATATTATCTGACCTAGGCTGTTGAAAATGGAGTGTATCTGAGGGCTCCAATAATGAGTAGCAGGCAGTCGCTCCGTGTTGGACCATGAAAGAAAGCTTCACTGTGGCTTGACCATTTTGTTTTAGCTTAAAAATCCCACTTTAATGCTGCCACTTACTCTAAATGTTTTAGGTATTAACTGTAGTGCTGCAAACGAAGAAGAAAGTGAGGGGGAAGATAACAACATCAGCATACCAGGTGTGGTCTGCCTTGTTTGGCCTGACTGATCGATGTGATGGCAATGATTGTCCTGATGATCGGACTGGAGGCGGAGGATAAATGCCAGCCTTGTGGTGGAGAGACATCATATCTGAGATCCTCAGGATCATGCAAGTGGTGGTGACACGACTCGGCCCGGCATGGGAGGATTCCTCACAGC
Organism: Neoceratodus forsteri; assembly: GCA_016271365.2. NCBI lineage: Eukaryota > Metazoa > Chordata > Ceratodontiformes > Ceratodontidae > Neoceratodus > Neoceratodus forsteri. The sequence continues at coordinate 1,072,639,551 of CM057456.1, forward strand.
AGGACCAGAGGCCCAACTTAAGAAGCACTGACTGTGACTGACCCTAGCTACACCTAACACCAACAGCATGCAACGCTGCACACCAGCCTGCTGCATGGTGTCAGCGGCAATGAGCAACTAAACTGGACGGTGGCAAAGCTGAATCAGACTCCGGGCAACCCACCACGGCCCTCTCTCTCTCTCTCCCCCCCTCTACTTGTACTATTGTGTCTTCAACGTTCTTTAATTGAGATGAGAGAGACCGACGACTGACTGTTGATGTCCATGACAGCTCTCTTATCCCCCTCCTCCTCCTCCTCCTCAACTTCTCATTGCCCGGCCACATGCCCTGATGCCATGCACGCACATGCACACACTGATTCCTGTTCCCCGTTAGCCACACCAGAGGACCTCTGATGGACATGATTGGTTGTGTGGTGGGGTCAGGGTTGATCAGAAGTGGAGCTGGAGCCACCTGTCAGAGAGAGACTGAGAGGCTTGCTCGCTCTGAGCGGCTGTTGGGGGGGACCAGGCTGACTCTGAGGAGGGAGGAACACTGGTGTGGACCAGGGGCAGGGGATGACTTTGAATGGGGGGTGCTTTTTGGGCAATTCGGCCGGTCGGTGGCCACGGCGGTCATCCAGTACTAGGGAAAGAAATTTAAAAATATGTTAATAGTTGGGGCTCTCCTGAACCACGGGGCACTACGCCATGGCATAATTTGCATACAGGTTAATCCATAGCAGTGTCAGTGGCTTAGTAGGTAGCACACTTGCCTCTGAGGCTGGGAGATCAGAGGGCTGTGGGTTCAGTTCCCACATCTGGCACTTGGGTTAATATCCCAGTACTGACACTGTAGTGCAGCATGAGAGGGGTGCTGCACTTCTGAGGTGCCCTCTTTCCGAATGAGACGTTAAACCGAGATCCCATCTGCCTGGATTGGTGGTAGTTCAGGTGGATATTAAAGATCCCATGGCACTTCTCGAAAAGAGTAGGGGAATTTCACCGGTGTCCTGGCCAAATTTCCCTAATTCACTAAAAATACCACCGACAGCTTAATCTGGTTCAAGGTCAGTTGGCATTCATCTATACCCTCCCTGGGTCGTACCTGAAAATAGGCAGGATTTGTCTTGTGCACTTACCGGTCAACAAAAGCGAAATAAATAAAAATAAATCCAGCCATGCTAGTGCCCCTGCTCACTGCCGACACAGTAACATGTATCTAAATGTTCCTGGTGGTCCAGTGGCACCCTCATTTCTCCCACTCCACAGAGTGTGGTATCATCTCACTGTCATGGTGGGCGGTAGCATCCCACCCGGCTCTTGCTTAATGACAGGTGATTAGATGGGTTGTGTTTTCAGGTGGACTTAATGGCTTCTGTGGCATATTGTATACATAGTCAAATCCTAGGAATGACTTCATTCACATTTTTGGGATTGTCTAGTACAGTATGCCTTGCAAGCCTATTGGTCTGCAATTGGGACCAGTGGGCTTACAGCCCATACTGTACCTGTCATTTGGTGAGCGGTATGCAGGCTGGATGCTGCTGCCTCCCGATGACGGGGAGCAGGGTGGACAAGGGCTGTGTGTGGGTGGGGTGCCACACGGATTATCAGGGCATTTTGCTACAGGGTTTTACCTATGATCATGGCAATGGGAAGGGGGCCACTTAGACCACCAGGGACAGTCATACTGACATTGATCGGGGACTCAGATGGGAGGGGTACCACTAGCCCACCAGGGATGGTCATGGCTTTTATGTCTGGGGAATCAGGGACATGAAGAGGCCACTAGACTACCGAGGATGTGTTTCTTAACACATACAGTGCGATCGTGGCTAAGGGTGGGGGATGCCCGGGATCCCCCACTGCCCACATCATGCTGTGCAGGGCCGCCAGGTGCAAGTGCAGACTTGCCCTGCGCATGCAAATGGACATAATGACATGCAAATGGCCCCATTTGGCGCCTTGCATAGTATGGCCTCATTTGCATGCCCCTAACTGAATATTGGGTGATGCACCTAATGCAACTGCACTAAGCGTATCCTGTGCTCCTGATCCGTGAAACTAGCGTGGCGCGGTGCCACTGCACCATGTGTATGTGCACTGACCTTGCCATATGCGTGCTGCGCCCATGGTGCATCACTGTTGAATATCACCAGGTCCTGGCCCGCACATCCCAGTAGCGCTGTGCTCAGGTTTGCGCCACTGCCACAGTCTGAATATCTGGACCAGGATTTTTAGGCATCACTGTATAATAGTAGCTACATTATAACAGCATCTGGAGGCATACCTCTCAACCTCTCAGCACTGAAAATCATAGCACTGGCCTTCAAAAATCATAGCAAAGGGTCAGAATGTGGAGCACTTTCTTATTTCAAACAATATTATGTTTACAGATAGTGGACTCCATATAGTAAGTGATAAGGAATGTTTCTGTCAGCTTAGTTCAATGATGTAATAGTGTGTGTGTCTAGAAATAGCTCTAACATTATAAGGAACATCAGTAAACCTGTGAGGAGCAAGGGTAGATTTGAGTGTGAAAACCATAGCACTATGCGGAATTCATAGCAGTTGAGAGGTATGTCTAGAGGTGTATGGATTACCACACACAACAGCTGCTAACCATAATTACCTATCATTAGGGATGTAAGTTTGTTATGGATGAGGTTTTAATGACTCTTTTTTGTTCATGAAATCATTAGTAAACAGTAGTACATGTTGTGGCACTGTCATCATTGCTACATTCTGATGACACTAGTGAAAGTCATGGAAGTCCTGAATAAAGATCAAACGTCATGGAATCAATGACTTGTATGACTGCCATGACAAACTTACATCCCTACCTATCATGTCTTATTCACACAAAAGGAAACCAAAGTGGCAGATCAGGTTTGTCAGCCTTCTCAGCTCTCATATCCTTACCTTTAGGATTCATCCACACATTCTAGCTTTGTATCTGTTACTGTAAGCACTTATATTTGTGCACTTGACTTGCATTGTTACGAATCCGATCATTGTATTCTCTGTATTATATTTTGCCCTGCCCCCTTCCCCCCAGGACGCAGCTGGAAACGAGCAATTTTTGCTCAGTATGTCATTTTGGTGAAACTTTTAAATAAAATAAATGCATACATCTAAGTTATGCTTAAAAGAAGCCACTCTGGTGTGGTGGTCCTTCTCAGACGTCTACGTTCCAGACCCGGGTTCCAGAAAAAAAGGTTTAAATCGTGCATACGCTGTTCATAAAAAACGCATCCCATTCCCCTTACCACATTAAAAACTTCTCGCCCAAAACGAACGGGAATATCAGCGGAACAATGCCGTTTGAATCCCTCACACGCCTGCCTACGGTGTGACCCTGAGCAAGTCGTTTAACCCCTGCACCCTCAGGTAGCGCCTGAAACGAACTTTAACTCGCTGTGCCTATTCCGGTCACAAATTACAAACAACGGATGTACAATAAGAATAGCAAACGAGTGTTTAAAGTTTTATATGACAGCCCCTCAAAAAAAAGTTATTCTCTACAACAAATCGTGTGAGTATAAAATATGAAGCACTTACGATTTCTGCCAGGATCAGGACTCCGGGAGGTGTCCGCAGGAAGTTCTTATCGTGCCTCAGGCCGCTGGGGTGGGGAACCTCGTAGGTGCTGCTGATTGTGGAGACGGTGTAGGACCGAGAGCGATCGTCCATGTTCAGGCGGAACACGGGGGCAGGTCCCCCTTCCTTTCTCTCGTTCTCTCTCTCTCTCCAACGGGGAGGGGGGGCGTCTTGTCGCAGCTGCCGCCAAAGTCCTCTCCTCCAATCCCCAGGGAGCTGCCCTTGCCCCTTTCTCGTTTGTGAGTTACTCCCAAAAAATCAAACCGTGCAGGAAGCAAGCCTTGGTTAACGAGAGAGAAAGTATCTGCGCCGTTCTGGGTGCAATCGAGAGATCGGGCTTTTGGGTATTGTAAAAAAAAAGTAAATACACAGTTGCCGTTCAGAAAACCTTGGTAAGAAATCTGATGCTCCAGCTGGCAGTGAGGATGATAAATCCCGAAGAAGGAGTGAGGGTGGTTGGTTGAGGAGTCGGAGGGGAGACTCTCCGGGGCGGGGGCCAGGGGAGTTGTGTCTCAAGCTCAGGTAGTTGATTGGCAGCCATCGAGGCAACAGGTGACGGGAGGGCTGGGTTGCTCAGGACAAACTGGTGCTGCATGCAGTATTTCGAGGAAAATAATTTCACACACGTTTAAATATATGCAGACACTTTTTCAATGAAAACGGGAATGAAAAAAAAATTGCTCTTAGTTTCATTTCCAATGCCTATGCGGAATAGAAGTCCTGCTGCTGACTTTGTCTGTCCCGAGTAAATACAAGCATTTGTCAATGCCGAATGTTGTCTTGCTGGCATTGGCACTGGTAGTGCGGGAGTTCGAGAGATGCATACTAGTAATGACAGTGAAGTATGGAACTGACGCCAACCCTACCCCACAGAGACTGGACAGGTACATTGAGGTGTGCCTTTTGGGTCCTTGGACATAACTTGCTCATGCCATTTTCACCTCACCCTACCCTGCAGACTCCAACAAGCATAGTGTTATGGGTTGGGTCACCGGCCTTATGCTCATCCCATTCCATAAGGAAATATGTTGAGATGGGTGCAATATAGGAGAATGGGGTGAACTTTGGGGCCCAAGATTCCAAGGTACACCTTGATGCCTGTCACTGGCTGCAGGGTGGGGTGGAATGGCGTGAGCATTACAACTGACAATCCAAAGTCACACCCTGACGCCTGTCAGTCTCTACAGGGTGAGGCGTTATGGTTAGAAACCCTAACACCCGGGCATTTGTTGGTATTTGCTCTCAAATTTTCAACATGGGCTTCTTGTGAGCCCACCTCATAAAAGCATATGGGACCTCCGCTCATGAACAGTGGCACTGTGATTTTGTTAATCTGTCCCGAGCGTTGATTTCCACAGCGACCGCACCACTCTGGCCAGATGTGCGAAAACACATTTCGGGCAGGATGTGAAAAATGACGTCTGTACTTTCATTAGGAGGTGTGAAAAATGGCAATGTTGAAAATCTGGAGTGAAAATATTAAAATTCTCAAAGATTCTGCAATTGATAGTGGAAACCTGCATGCACGCCTTTGTAACACAGTGGTGTTTTGGAATTTTTCACCAAATTTGCAAATAGGCTTTTGGGAGCCCACCTCATGAATAGTGGCACTGTTGTTTTTTAATCAGTCCGAAAGGTGATTCTGGCGAGGACCACAAAATCACCGCTCGGGACAGAATAACAAATGACAGTGACTGACTTCATAAGGTGGGTCCCAAGATCCCCATGTTGAAAATCTGGAGCCAAAAGTCAAAACAATGGCTAAGATATCACCTAAGTTGATGCCATTATACAGCTTACCGCATTTCTTCAGTTCAAGGGTCGGCTTTAAAGACTGCAGACGTGTTCCCACTCCAGTGAAGATTTGCACTGGACCTCCAGAGGTAAGTATGGGGTGTGCGGGTGGGGAGGTGGGGTGCACAGAGGGTGGGTGTGAGTTGGGGGAAGGGAGTGCTCCGGACTCAACGACGGACCATTTTCTTTTTTTCAGGAACGGACATTGCAGGAAGGTTTTCTTTATTTACAGGTGAAATAAAACCACTTTTGAACACACTGGGGTGGGCTCCTAGTGTGCCCCATGACTTTGGGGGGGGGGTTATGTTGCACACACTGGAGTAGGCTCCCAGTGTGACACACAATGTGGGTGAGGTGGGGCGGGGGCAGGAACATGCTGATGCGGTCGGCTTCAAAACACACAAAGCACACTGGGGTGGGCTTCCAGTGTGCCGCACAATTTTGGGGGGTTATAAACATGCCGACAGCGGGATTGGGCACCCCTGTAGTCGACTTTCTAAGAATTGTGAGAGGCAGACGGCGACAGCCGCCGCCATGTTCGCTGAAATGTTTCAACAGGCAAGGCATGCCCTGCAATAACGGGGCACTCCCTCATTGCAGCAGCAAATTTCTTTCAAGTGGGTGGCATGCTTCTCAACTGCTGTCATAGACAGCATGCTCATTCATTGGTGCCGCAGAGACAAGCCCAGAAAAGCAGTGGTGGCATTGGCCACAACACTGTTGCGCCTCCACAACCTGCTTCTCCAGCAAACTGCCACAAAATGTTGCTTGAGCTGCACGTGCAAGACAACATAACAAGCATTTGTCAATGCCGAATGTTTGCTTGCTGGCATTGGCATTGGTAGTGTAGGAGTTAGGTGCATAATAGGAATGTCAGTGAAGTATTGAACTGAAGCCAACCCCACCACCACCCTGCAGAGACTGACAGGCATTGGGGTGTGCCTTTGGGCCATCAGGCATAAAGGCCACACCATTTCACCACACCCTACCCTGCAGACACTGACAAGTGTCACAGTGTGCCTTGGGGTCTTTGGCCCTTATGCTCACGCCATTCCATCAGGAAATACAGTGAGATGGGTCCTGTATAGGAGAATGGGGTGAACTTTGGGGCCAAAGAGTCCAAGGCACACCTTGATGCCTCTCACTGGCTGCAGGGTGTGGAATGGTATGAGCATTACAGGAGAGGATCCCAAGTCACACCCCTGATGCCTGTCAATCTCTACAGGCTGGGGCGTTATGGTCAGAAACCTTAATGCCTCAGGCGTTCGTTGGCATTTTCACTCCAAATTTTCCACATGGGTTTTTGTGACACCCACCTTATGAACAGGGACAATATCAGTTTGTTAGCTAAAAGCTGATTTCACACAGTGACTACGCCATTTGGCACCACAGGTGCGAAAACACATTTCGAACAGGATGTGAAAAATGACAGCTATACTGTTCATGGGGAGGTACAAAAAATGGCAATGTTGAAATTCTGCAGTGAAAATATTAAAAAAACTGGTGAAGTTACGAGCTTGCGTAGAAAATGCGCAGTGCACACCCATAATGCAATTAGTTTGGAGATTTTTTACAGCAGCTTGTCAACACAGGGATTTTGTACCCTCTGCTCATGAACAGTGTCACTGTGATTTTCTTAATCTGTCCCGAACAGTGAATTCCCACAGTGACCACACATTTCTGCGCTGGAAGTGCAAAAATGCATTTCAGCCATGGTGTGAAAAATGACAGCTGTACTGTTCATAAGGAAGTGTGTAAAAATGCCAGTGGTGAAAATCTGGACTGAAAATATTAGAAATCAATGAAGATACAAGGGTGCGTGGAAATTGCGCAATGGTCGCTCGTAACACAGTCATTTTATGGACTTTTTTCACCAAATTTTTAACATAGCCATTTTAACACCTCTGCTCATGAACAGTGTCACTGTGATTTTCTTATCTGTCCCGAACATTGATTTCGCATTATTCTTTCATGGTAATGCTTACATGGGTGAAACATGCGTTTTGGCGAGATGTGAAATGACAGCTATACTGCTCATAAGGAGGTGTAGTAAAATGGCAATGTTGAAAATCTGGAGTGAAAATATTGAAAATTCACGAACTTACGAGTATGCATAGGAACAGCACAACGTATGCTCTCAGAAATAGTATTTTAGAATGCCATCAAATTTCAACATAGGGTTTTTGGCCTGCCCCCATGAACTGTGACACTGTCGTTTCGTAAATCAGTCCCAAAAGGTGGTTCTGCACAGTGACCGCGAAATCACCTTTCAGGGCCGATCAACACCATGACAGTGACAGAATTCATGAGGTGGGGTCCCAAAAACCCCATGTTGAAAATTTGGTGAAAAAATTCCCCAAAATGCCCGAGATGTGCACTAAAGTTGAAAACCCCCTATGTATTCCATTATGTGTGGTTCATAGCTCAGCGGTTATGTAACATATAGTTGAATGATGAACATGGTTGTTGGATACACAGGCCAGCATAAAGAGGACAATGTTTACTAGGTAATAGTATAGAATGTATTGTGCTTAGATACTTGGATGCTTGAAATGAGTCGTTTGATCATATTTGATGGTTTTGGCCTTTCTCTGTATCCCACCTGTAGGAAGGAAGCTTGGTTTAGAATTATGAAAGCCCCCCAGTGGGATAAGAGTGCCGCAGAAGGAGGAGGTATCGGGGAGGATGGTGGGTGAGTGCGACTCGCTCTAAGCAGAGCGGAAGTCAGCTGTTAGATTTAAATAGGCTTGTGGCAGAGGAGTTCTTCCCCCACATAATCCCGGGCTACCCTTCAATTATGTGTGGTTCATAACTCAGTGCTTATGTAACATATAGTTGAATGATGAACATGGTTGTTGGATACAGAGGCCAGCATAAAGAGGACAATGTTTACTAGGTCATAGTATAGAATGTATTGTGCTTAGGTACTTGGATGCTTGAAATAAGTCGTTTGATAATATTTGATGGTTTTTGCCTTTCTCTGTATCCCACCTGTAGGAAGGAAGCTTGGTTTAGAATTATGAAAGCCCCAAAAAGAATAAAATATCAACGATTGTTCTGTAACTGAATGCTGAAGAAGTTGTGCATAACAACTTAATGATATGAATAGACAATCACCTCCTCCAACTCCGGAGAGTGTGACCAGTAGCACTCAGGAGAGGAAAACCCCCCCTTTGGGGGAAACCACTGAGGACCCATGGCTACTGACCTGCCCGTCCTTCTGGGCATACTAAAGGAGAGAGATCCTAATTAAACTAAATTAATCAGCTAAATCTGAATTCTAATTTGTAGAATTTAATCCAGATAAACAGAGCTTAAGAAGAACTGAATTGTAAATGTCCAGTGAAGCAATATCCTCCTAATAAACTCTGAATCCGAGAATCCATGTACAATTCGGAATGATGGAGAGTGGATATATGAAGAACCTTCTTCCAGACTTCGGTTGATAGTGCATAATCCGGGAAATGTATGATGGTTAGGGTTACCACCTTTTAAGAAGCCCAAAATGGGACATTTCTTACTGAAACAAGATTTTTCGCAGGACAGTACGTAGCTTCAACCAATACAACAGACTTGTTTTCTCTACAAAATCAGAATTAAGGCTAAGTATTGTAGTTTCTTCGTTGCTTCTATTGTTTCTTATCATTTTAAGGTACTTTAATGAAGGTATGATAGTTTTCTGCAATATTTAGTGGAAAATTAGAAAATATTTTTATTACTATAAAGTCAGGACATGTAGCATTTTTCATGTTTTTTTGCAGGACACAGATGCCCAAATCAGGACTGTCCTGCGAAAATAGGGACAGGTGGTAACCCTAATGATGGTGGAGATGAAGTTGATGACTGATGAATCAATACAGGAGACCAGATGCAGATAGTTGCATCCAAACTTGACGTTAATGAGGCAGGATGAATAGAAGTAGTACAGTTTCCTGATTTCTAATAGATGGTTTGTATAGTACGTGTAATGAGAGAAGGCTTGAAGCCAGTCTACTGGCTGATGAATCCAGTTCTGATGAGTGAAGTATAGTCTTAGGAATTGATATGAAGGCAATGACTGTAGAGCTGAGCTGGAATAATGGCAAGCTGTAGAGGATAATCAGAGACACTGGTGCGAGGTATGAAGCATCCAAGTAGTTGAATATGGTGAGCCCAAAAAGTAAGCAAGTCAGGTGGACCTCTAATCCGAAGTGAGAGGTAGTAGGAGCAGGGATTGCACCCATGAAGGCGGATAAGAAGGAATAGGACGTGGCAATCAGCCCGTGAAGGAAGTGCAGCTGAACTGATAGCTGGCAAGGTAGGAGAGAGGCGGCTGATTCCAGTATGAGAAGCGCAGCCAGACCCAGGAATGTCTGCTGGCAGAAATTGAGCATGGAAGATAGTCCCTGGACGAGATGTGCAGCAATCCATTGGCTGTAGAGGTACGAGAGGCAAGTAGCTCTAGGTAACATGAATGCATCTACACCTACGAGGGTCAGCTAATAAATTAACAGCTGCACACAGCCTCCATAAGACCCATCTGGAATCATCCTTGAGCACAGTAGTATTGCAGCTGAAAAGCAGACTTAGAATGTAATGATGCCAAGAACCAATGTATCCAGATCAAGGAAGATAGGGATCACATGGAAGAGACTGAGGCAGCTATGGCAACTGGATGAGAGGAATAACATCCCAACTGAAGGTATGCAAGTTCGAGGAAGGAAAACCAGATGAGACCCAAAGAGTCCTAGATGGAGATAACTGAAGAGGCTGAATCAAATGAAGTAGCGTTGTCACAGGCCTGAATTCGGTAAAGCACAACCATGATAAGGAAAGTCTGTAGGAAACGCCGACTAAGTGCTGTAGGAAGAGAAGCAGCAATAAGTCCATGTCTGAGGCAGCAGGGCAAACATCCAAGAACAGAAGACTGAAGAAACGTCCAGATGCAATCCATTAAAGAACTGCCGGCTGTTGATACGGCAGCAGGTAGGCGTATAGTAGAATGAGTGAAACTCCAGGCCCGAGCAGGGCGAGGCAGAAGAGTAGCAGAAGTAGGTAAACCTCCCAGCCCAGTGAGCGAAGGCAGGTCACAGAATTGAGAATCTCCAGGCCCTGAGCTGAATGTGGCAGGCAGAGAGAAGAGGAACTCCTGGCCCGAAGGGCAAAGGCAGGTCATAGAAGCAGGTGATAAGTAGGTAATCCTCCCAACCTGATGTGCGAAGGCAGGTGAGAGAAGCAGGCGATTAGTATGCAAACCCCCCACTCCAACGGGCGAAGGCAAGCTGTAGAAGCAGGCAATCATAGAACATATAGGAACAGAGGACCTCCGGGCCCGAGGGGCACAGGCCTGACAAATGTGATAGCTGAATGTAGAGATCGGCAGCTAAGTGCCATAAAGGCTAGCATGCACGGTGAACCACACGTAGAGCAACCGGAAAGTGAGGTAGGAGTGAGGAATCCAATGAAGCAAGCAGCATGGAAGCTTCCAGGGACACTTATGCATAATCCGAATATACAGTCCGATAGCAGCTCTAAAGACGATGAAAGATGCATAGTAGGCTTCATAACGGTGGAGATGAGGAAGGTAAGTCCATCAAGTCGGACATAATAGATTGGCGCCTAGAAATAGTTCAAGTGTAATGAAATTGACACGCTGGTACAGAATGCAAGCAAAATAGTTGCAGCAGGGCAGCATGAGGGAATTAGCAGGTTGGAAGACAAAGCACTGTAGTAATATGTACACACGTGGAGGTAGCAGGACAAGCAAGGCAATAATGATGGCCACATCGGGGTTGCGCCACAGAAGGAGGTACCATGTATACCTGGTTGTAATACGGCTTAAAGGAGGCCACGGTCGAGCTGAGCTACTGAAGTAAGAATGAGCCCTGTAATGAGAGCGTGCAGGTTGGACTAGTGTTCGAAATCCAACGGGTGGTACATATTCAGTATACGCAGTCAACAATAACAGCAAGAAGCCAGTAAACTGAGCCATTTTGGTCAGACCATTCAGACATATTAAAATGAAGAAGCTGAATCGGGGATCAGAAACATGGTAAATCCAACGTGCCGGGTGATCGAAGGAGGCAAGCGCAGTGTGTGCAGTAGTGTGCTCTGATGATCAGGTTAAGGAGGTTATCCAGGGGAGTCCATGGAAGCGTGCATAGAAAGGGGAGTGTGGCGGTAGAGTAGCTGCAGCGCGAACGGCACCTGGAAGTTGACTGAATGAATCGGAGCTTTCTAAAACATTTTAGAAAAGCCCAGGCAGCAAAGCGTGACAGGCATCAGTCCGCATAGAAAGTGTAACATGGCTGGAAGTTTGTGAGTTTGCTGCATATGGAGAGAGGCACTGATCTCCGTTCCATGAGGGGGAAGCCAGCCAAAGATGTGCAAAAGTCCAAAGGTCCAAATTCCCCAGTCAGTGCTGACGGTGATAGTCCAGTTGAGTATGGGAAGGTAATCAGACTTCGTGGACAGAATTAGTAACGCTGAAAGAAATATCGAGGCAACATGTCTGAGCCGTGGCTGCAATAAATTGAACAAGGGAGAAGGAGGGTTACCAGGCAAGCAACAGGAGATCGCAGTAAGCAGTTGTTGAACGGCAAAGCTCGATTCCCGTTGTAGCAGATGTGTGAAGCAGTTATATGAGAGTAGGCGTAGCGTTAGGAGGTCCAAGAAAGTGGACAGCGAGGGACGGAAAGGTGACACAAACTACAGGGCTACCGAGCTGAAGGCAGACAGAACCCCCCCCCCCAAAAAAGAAAGACAGAAGAAACAACAAGAAAGAACGGATGGGGAGGGAAATGAGGAACAAGACGAGGCAGAGGCAGAAGCAGAAGGCAGGGAGCGAGGAGGGGGAGCCTTCTCCAGCACGCAGCACCGAGAGAGCACAGCGAGTGCAACTCGCTCTAAGCAGAGTGGAAGTCAGCTGTTAGATTTAAATGGGTTTATGGGGGAGGAGCTCTTCCCCAACATAATGCTGGGCTACCCTTCAATTTTACAGCTTACCGGCATTTCCTTAGTTCACGGTTGGCTTTCAAGAGTGCAGACATGTTCTCGGTCTATCGAAATCGCTGCAGACCAGACTCTAGAGGCAGTAAGAGGGGGGTGTGGGAGGTGGATGCACAGAGGTGGATGCAGGTGGTGGGAGTGGGGTCAGGACAGTCAGCCGAGGAAGGTTTTCTTTCAGTTTTTTTTTTTTTACTTAGACGACTGGGACATGTGCCACACTGGGGTGTGGCTCCAGCAGTGGCAGCTGGAAGCTGTTTGGGGGCGTGGAGCCAATGGGGATTGGGCACCCCCGTCAGCCATAGGAACTGTTGCCATGCTTGGGTGGGCTCCCAGCGTGGCACCCGCTAGTCTCTTGGGGGGGGAACAGTGGAGCCGACGGGGGATTGGGCACCCCTGTTGGCCATACAGACTGCTGCCATGCTGGGGTGGGCTGGGCTCCCAGCATGGCACCTGGAACTCTGTTGGGGGGAGCACAGCACAGCCAATGGGGGATTGGGCACCCCCGTCAGCTATACTGTGTGTGTGGGGGGAGCGCATGATCACGCAGTATGCGTGCGTGTGCATGTGTGTGTGGGAGGTGCACATGAGCATGTGATATCTTATCGCTGCTCACTGAAGCGTAGCTCTCCCTTTCAACTGTATGTCACTGCGTTTTCAACTGTTGTCATAGATAGCTGCAGCATTCATTGGCGAATGGTGGTCGCACCTGCAAACACACTGACTGAATTGGAAGACGGGCGTCGCACCTCCGAAAACCCGGATGATGGCACTATGTTTCTTGCACATGCATGCAAGCAAACGTAAAAAGGAAATACTAAGTAAGTAATAAGTAGAACTCATTATACTATTACTAAAAATCGCAGCAGAGAAGCATAGGATGAACTAAACTGAGGGCCTCTAATATCATTTACTTACTGACAACCGTATCTCACACACACGGTTAAAAACATAGGGCTTTCACTGAGCCCATACTATATACAGTACCCGCTCATTCAGAGCTCAGTCGGCGGCTGACCGTGGAGGTGAGCAGTGGGCTGAGTCAGTCGCCAGCTCAGTTACAGGATAGGCACTGTGGTGTGGAAGATCCACTAGACCACCAGGTATTCGGGCTACGCAATGTGCTGGGGATGGGGGATGGAACATTCCACTGGACAACTGGGAATTGTTTAATACTTATTATGGGAGATTGGGGCTTAGGGGGTGGGGAACTAGTCTACCAAGGATAATGTATATTTATTTATTTCAACAGAGATCGGGGAGGGGGGCACTATATCACCATGGGGTGGGTCATGTTATTTATTGTTTAACATTGGCAGCATCATGGATAGGTGAGGGGGAGCATATTAATTTACTTAATGAATATAGCAGCATCGGGGCAGGGGGGCATTGTTGTATAATGTCCTGAAGGGGGCAGCATCAGGGATCAGAAGGGGCATTTAGTGATTAAATCACATGGGCAGCAATGGGGTTCAGGGAGGGGGTCATGGGTCATTTTAAATATTCCTTCTGGCAACATCGGGAATGGGGGCATGGGATATAATATGTATTTGTAGTCCTTCCAGGCAACATCGGGAACCATGGAACAGTGCCGCAAACAGGCAGTTCTCTCAGAGGGGAATATTCTAAGTACCCTTAGACCAGCTCTGGCTGGTCTAAGGGTGCTTTGAAATTTTCCCTTTGGGAGAGTTCTGAGAATTCCAATTTCCGGGATGTGGTTACTTGCATCTGCCACATACCCCCCTGCCTCATGTTGCAGCCCATGTTTGGGCACACTGACGGTGCAAGCCCTGTTTGGAGCAGGCAGCCTATGGTTGATGCAGGCTGCCATTAAGAATTTCCTCTGGAAAATTGTTTTGCACAAGGGGCAATTTGTGCCATTCTTTATGGTGCAAGACCCTTGCACTGTGCTGGGGGCTTTGAGAATTGAGCTCATAGCAACTTAGACAATGATGGCAAAAAAAGACCATGGGCCCGATTCCAAAAGGAGCCCTTGGAGCGACGCAAGTTGCATCGCTCCAAGGGCTACAGCAATGTTAGTGCACCAGGAACCCTGCACCGTATTTTGAGAGAAAGCAGGGTTCCTGGGCCAAACTCCCCAGGATTTCCACAAGTGGGGACTGCACCCAGCCAATAGGGCACTGGCCGGCACATGCCGCAGGACTAGCACCTTGCACTGGCGCAGCATGGAGCGGGCATGAATGGTGGCGATGGTGAAGGGTACACCAGTGCTCCAGCCGGGGTATGGGGGTGGGTGGGGTCATAGGGTGGTTCAGTGTGCCAGCAGGGTGGTCAGGTATTGCTTCGGCACCTGGCAGGGTGCAAATGCCCATGATATATCGATTCTGAGACATATGCACCCCCTCAGGTGCCAAAGCAATCTCATACATCCCAGCTGCCACACCAACCCTCCCTGCGCCCCTCCTGCCCACAGACAACACTGGTAGCCCACATAACACAGTGTCTCAGTTGGTTGCAAGGAGCTTAGACCATCTCCAGGCAGGTCTAAGTGGAGCCCTTTGCGACGGTCATGGCGGGGCTCTTGGAATCAGAAATGTGAGCCCCGCCATGGCGCAACGCCCCTTGCTACCTGGCATACCCAGATGCAGGTCACAAGGGTGGTGCAGTGCCCATTTGGCACAGCTGATTCTCCATCTGGCGCAGCCCGCGTTATGAAATGGGGAATGCTGTAACAGGGGACACAAGGTGTAACTTGCATCTTTGCTGTTTGGTGCAAGCACCTTGAGTCCGATGGTACTGCATCTGGAATTGGGCCCCATGTGTCCAATTCTCAAAGCCCTTAGAATGATGCAAGGTGCCTGCATCAAACATAAATGATGCAGGTGGGCCGGCCCAGTGGCGCTGAGGGTTGAGGAGATGGACGCCACACCTCGCGCTACGCCGGCAACCCGGGTTCGGAAGTGAGCCTGGGTTGCTGGGGGTCAGCAGGGGAGGTAGAGAATTAAGTGTCCAGGGGACAGCTCTCCTTTCCTGGGAGGGAGGGGGGTCTGGACTCTGTGCTTGATTGTCCCCTTGGGGAGGCCGGGGCATGGCAGGTATTACAGTCGATGTTGGAGACAGGGAGTGGTGACACCGGAAGTGATGCCTTGGCATAGGGTGCATGCCACTCCTCTAGTTAATGAGGAAAAACACCTGCAGATTCCAGGGAGATGGAGCACTGGAGCGTGCCTCCTATATGCCCTTGACTGCCTGACTACCCCTGATCCAACGAGACTTAGAATTTCTGGGTGTTGCTTCCACCACGACCCGCATACCAGAGGAAGCCACAGCTCCATGGGACTGAGGGTAAGTGTTGGGCAGGCAAGTGAGGCAGGAGGATGACTCCTAGGTGCTTCTGATGGGTTGGTACCCACAGGACGTAGGGGAAGATAAATAGTAATTAAAAAAAAATGATGCAGGTGGCACCTTTCATAAAAAAATGCATCCGAGCTATTCACAAAAGCAGCCTATGGCAAACGCAGGCTGCTTATGGCAAAGGGGGCTTGTGCCAACCTTGCACCATAAAATGGGCTGTGTCGTGGTGCTAGGGGGGCTTGCAGCAGACACAAGCTGCCACATCCCCTAAATCAGTATTCCAAAAACTCCCCCAGAGGACAACTGTCTTAAGTAGCAGTACATTTAGCTGTCCTCTGGGGGTGCACCAATGTGCCGCCACAGTCCTGATCCCACTGTAGTAAATGCACCCCCCCACCACCACAATCCTCTGTTGTGCCACATATACATATGTCCCTGGCAGCCTAGGGCACCCCCCCCAGTCCCAATCACCATGAACAATATAATATAAACCACCCTTGCACTCTAGCGGTTCCCCCCAGCCCGATCCCTGATTCCCCCTGAAAATTATACCAAACATTCCTGGTAGTCTAGTGGTACCCCATCCCCCACCCCAGTTAGCAGTGCCCCACCACCCCGCGCCTCCCCATCCTGAGCCAGCCACCAGCACAGCCCTCCTCACACCTCCACGGCTGGCCGCTCACTGAACTATCAATGCACTCGTACTGTAGTACAAGAGAGATCAATAATATATATTTTTTTAAAATGTTGCCAGAATGTGCCCTTTTCCAGGGCATCTGCACATGAGATGCTGTTCACAGAATAAGAGTCTCACATGCAGGGGAAAGGAGTGCTCCAATTGGTCGGGAGTGCTTCCTCGATCAATAACTGAAAAATGATGGGTGAATACAGTTTTAGAATATGGCAGCAGCAAGCATTTGCCAAATAGAATTGTGCGTCCTGACACATTCCAGAAAGTGTGCTTCCACTATATTTCAAGATTCCGCATCCCCACCACATTCTGAGATTGCACATCCCTTCAACATTCTGAGAGTACATGTCCCCAGCACATTCTGTCATTGTGCATTCTGCCACATTCTGAGATTGTATGTTCTTCATTATGGAAGGTGCAGTATCTCCCCGTCTTGAAATTGCATGTCCCTACCATATTCTGAGAATGCATTTCCCCAACACATTCTAGGATTGTGCATCCCCAACACATTCCAATATAGCACATGCCTTCCACATTTCAAGATTGTGTATCCCCGACACATTCTAAGATTGCAGATTCCTGCTACATTCCAAGATTGTGCAAACCTCCCCACCACATTTTGCACATACCTTGTTCAGAAATTGTTTCCCTGTCACATTTTACAAAAGTGCATCCTCACGATACTGAAATTAGCTATCCCTCATTACAAAATAATGTACCTCCCCATTCTGAGGTTGCACATCCACACCACATTCTGAGTTAGTTTCCCCAATGCATTGCAAGATTGTGTGTCTTCGCCACATTCTAAGACTATGCCCCTCATTCCAAAATTGGGTCCATTCATGTTCTGAAATTATTCCTGCCACATTCCAAAATTGTATGTTTATGTGGCACTCTAAAATCGAATCCCCCAATTGACTATATCACGTCAGTTCTGTACCAGCCATGGTTTATGACCTTTAGTTAAGTGGCAGAAAATATTGATTGTACAATGTATGGTTCCCTTTTTATGAATACAATCTATCTGAAGTTAAAATTGAATCCCTTTTGGATTGCATAGAAATGCTGATCTTAACCACAGGCTGAAATCTCAACACTGCAGTATTCTGCAGTTGCACACAACCTTGTCTTTCCAAATCCATGATTTCTACAGCTGCATTCTATACCCACCTCCCCACCACATTCGACAGTACCATACCATGCATCTGAACATTCTGGAAACTCATGCACTGCACCCAACTTGGTGTCAGGTTTTCTTTCCCAAATGATTAATACAAATACAATTTCCTAAACTTTGGAGAAATAAGCCTTCTACGGTTGTTGGCAAGCAAGACTGTGCTGTGAGTTCTGGAGTTGAAATCATCAATAGCTCTTCACTAAAACTGGCTTTTTTGAACAGGCAATTAAATCAGGGCTACAAAATGGCTTGTAACTTTGAAATAAAATGACTTTGAGATCTATATTTTGGAATTAAACTTTTTGGTGACATGCCGATTCCCATTCTACAATGTAGTACTTTCTACTCAATCCGCTCTTTAAATAAACTAAACTAAGTGTACCTTTACCACATCCACATTACTACTATTGTTTTCTGTTTGTCTTATCTGATGATAGCTGCCTGTGGTTGATTGTGTGGTCTTGTCCTTTTGTTGCTTGGGGAGGGGGGAGTTAGATTTGGAAACTCTTTACATTGCATTTCCCTGCTAATTGGTGTATTAATGCAGCTTTTTGCAATGAATTTCATTTCTTTTTGAGATAGTGAAATTGTACCCTTATTGAACAGATGCAGATGTGTAGGGCCCTCTGGACCCTGTGCCAAGGGAAAAATCCATCGGCATTTAAGTATGACCCAAGAATTCAATTTTTGGTGCACACAGAAAATGTTTAATGTTGCAGATGTTAATGTTGTACTTCAGTGTTGCCCTTAAATATGCAACATGAAAATTATTTTAACCCTACATCATGAACATGGTCACTAGAATGTGTTAAATCCTGCCCATAACGTGGTTTCACAGAGTGACTGCAAAATTACCTTTCGACCTGTACTTGATAGATTCTCACCATCTTGTTCATGAGGTAAGGTCATGTAAACGATATAGTCAGATGCTGGGACTAAAATATTTTGTAAAACAGACAAGTTATGAGTAAAAGTATATGAGACACAAACACTGAATTTTTATGGTGCACATTTAAATGAACACTAAAATGTTAGTGTTGCATATTTTTTCTTAGTTTACACTTTCTGCCTCTTCTTGTCCCCAGCAGCCTTCCTCTGACTGACCCCACCAGCCCCATCACCCTGGCTCCCCCAAGGCGTACCCTCACTCGTGCCCGCTTTCACAGGGCTGTGGGTGTCTCTGGCCACCAGGTGCAGGGCCTGTGAAGGGTCAGTCATCATTCTGCTGCTGTGAGGTTTTTTCCTCCTGTTTTCTCCTTGGGCCCATGAACATGCAATGGGCAGAGTGGCTGAGCTGTGCTTCTGCTGAGATGGTCAAATGCCCTGGACATGGAGTCTCTTTCCCAACATGATGGCGTACATATGCTGGCATCCAAGTGCCTCTTTGTGTCAGGCAAGCAGCATGCCATACCATCCCCCCTTCCCAAGGAAGGAGAGCTGTCTGAGGACATGCGATCTTTCCTGTCCCCTCCATCCCCCAAGCAACCCGAGTCCATTCCCGACCCCGGGTCACCGGTGTGGCTACAGGGAGGCATGGATGATTCAACCCACCGCACCACTGGGCCGGCTAGTGTTGCATATTTTAGTGTCGCACTTAAATGTGTGACACTAAAATTCTCTGCTTTTGACACAAAAATTGGCAATTTTGGTAAAATGACAAACAAAGTCCCAAAAAGGTATTTCTGGCTCATTTTGGGAAAGCAAATAAAATCTTGCATAACAGGTCCAGTTCAGCAAGAAATATGTGTTTGTTTTTTTCAAATTGTTAACGTTTATGCATTTTAAAACATTTTTACAAGTTAAAAAAACTAGATGGTGGCTGTCACAATTCAAAAAATGCTTCTTGTGACCCAAAAAGCACTAATTTTGCAAAAGTAAAATGCTTGCAAACATGACATTTTAGTGTTGCATTAGAAGGTTATCCTAACTCTACTGAGCATGCTCAGAAACATTTTTTTTAATCCTTATAACTCTGGAACCAAGTAATATTTTTTTGCAAAACCTGTGAAAAGCAGTACCTTGGCACATCCCCCTTCAACCCTGAATGTTAAAACAAAAATTCCATACCATCTGGGCTGTGAGAACAAAACAACATGTAATAAAAATCTAAAAAAGTTTAGACTTTACTGTAAATGTGACACATCAGGATCTCAGAAACCAGATAAATGCCCATCACAAAACTTTCCATGTCTTCAGAACCTGCCTCCTGTGCAACACATGCCAAATTTAGGGCAATTTTGTCACCACCAAAGTATTAAGGTGCAGAGTTAGGGGTTTAACATCAAACTCTGTACTAAACCCGAACTATACTGGTGCTACCATGCCATGTCAGTGTCAGTGGCACAGCAGGTAGCACACTCGCTTCTGATGCTGGTAGATTAGAAGGCTGTGGGTTCTATCCCCATACCAGGCACTTGGGTTAATATCCCAATACTGGCACTGTAATGCAGCATGAGGGGGTGCTGCACTCCTGAGGTGCCGTCTTTCAGATGAGACATTAATCCGAGGTCCTGTCTGCCTGTTTTGGTGGTTGTTCAGGTGGACGTTAAAGATGCCATGGCACTTCTTGAAAAGAGTAGGGAAAGTTTATTGAACAAAAAAGCATAACATCACAAACAAGTCACAAAAAGAACAAGAAAACTCCTTACATATGAGAGTAAATATAGATCAATATGTACACAGAATCAAATCATCCATTAATGTTGAAATACAATCCTTATTGGAACAAAAATCATTTAATCCCATATATTAAAAATTTTCCATAACTGAATTACTTTATCTTGGGGAAACCGAAGAACACCATTATCTTTCACCTTTAACATCTCCATCTCTATTTGTGTTAATATAGTAGCATTTATCACCTGTTGCTGTTGTAAAACATACTGACATCTAGCTTGTCACAGAAAATATTGGATATATGCAAAAAAAAAAATTAAAGTACTTTTACAGTATGATACCTTTCCAAACCCCTGCATAATCCCCTAAAATTAAGGTATTGTAAGTGATTAGCGTAATGAAAGGCATATTCCATTTAATTGCCGTCTCTCTCCAAAATTGCTTACTGCTAGCACATTCAAGATAAAAGTATGTCATACTTTCCTCTCTATTATGACAAGTAAGTCGAGGGCAATATCTATCCAACTGTGACTTGTACTTAAGATTTCTCCTGACTCCTAATTTCCCTTGGGCACAAATCCATACAATGTCCCAAACTTGCACAGGTAGTTTAAAATCCGTCAATTTATTAGTAGCAAATATAATTTAGTAGGCATACATTCTGGAAATATCAGGGAGATTTGCTGCACATGATAAACTACATGAGAGTACAAGGATTTTCAATCTAGTGAAACCATTGTTTTTTTGGCATTTTCCACTGCTGTAGTTTTTTTATGGTTGGGGTCCCATAATTAGGAATATGATCCCAAGTTAACATTTTAGTGGGTAAAATATCCCATTTCTGGAAATATTTCTGGCAAGAATATTTTGCCCATATCTGCTATGCCAGAGTATGTGGCTGCCACAGACAATTAAAGGAATTAAATAAAAAAATAGAATGGTAAAATGATATGGGATTAACCATATTCAACCCACCTTTTTTTTCACTGGTAAATAAGTGACTCCTCTTTTAACCGGATTCAATCTATTACCCCACACCATCTGAAAAAAACAAACTAAAAAGTCTTGTTTCTAAGTTAACTGGAGGTGGATAGAGGTAACTTAAATAAAGAAAAACAGGCAATAACAATTTTTTTATTACCATTATACGTTTCTTTTTCCCAAATGTCCACGTTTTCCAAACATTTACCTTACCCTCTCCAATTGTTAACTGCTGTTCCCAATTAAAAGCAGCCATGTCACCCTGTCCAAACCAAATGCACAAAATTTTTTGAGAGGTGGTAGAAAGGGGAATCTCATTAAAATCAATAGTCTATGATTGATCCAATACAATAATAATACTTTTTTTCCATATTGATTTGTGCTCCTGATAATTACTCACAACAATTAAACACCTCTATTGCACTTTTAACTGAAGCAACATCCCGTATCAATAAAGTAACATCATCAACATAGGCTGTGATTTTTTCTGGCACTAATAATGGATCGGGAGCTAGACCAATAATATGTCGATCCCATTGGATTTGTCTAATAACCGGATCTAATGCAAATGTGTATAATAAGGGACTTAAAGGACATCCCTGTCTGACACTCTCCCGAGCTGAACATCTGTTCCAAATAATCCATTAACTCTTGGAACTATCCTAGCGTTAGTATATAACATTGTGATCCATTGTACAAATTGATTGGGTATGCCATAGATCTGTAATAATTCGAAAAGGTATCTATGTCAAACCCGATCAAAAGCTTTAGCATGATCCAAGGCTACCACATATCCCAGCATGTTCTCCATTTTACCAGCCTCAAAGAGTTCCCTCAATAAATAAAGATTATGCTGTATTTTCTGTTTAGGAATCGCACAGGTCCGAGCTGGATGAATTAGGGTATCAGCAACTTGTAATAACCTATTATTTATGATTTTACTAACATACTACTAACATACTAAAATGCCAGCAGAATAGGCCTAACGGTCTTTCGTGTCTGCTCGTTTGGTCAGCCCCCACCCTGGGTGCTGACCTTGCTGTCCCCCTCGCCTTCTCTGGCTTCTCCCTTCCCAGTTCCGGATATTCTTGCTGCATTGGATTTTGCTTCCAGAACCCTTCCCCTGTACCTGTCCCACCCCCTCTTGAACCCCTCCCTGTCTCTGCCTCCACCAGCCCCTAGGCAGTGCATTCCATGGCTCCATCACCCTCTCAGTGAGTAGCACCTCCTCCTTTCTTCCCTGAATCTTCCCCCTCCAGCTTCCACCCATGCCCTCTGGTGGCCCCTTCCTCCTTCCTTGAAGCACCTGACTGTTCCTCCCTATTTACCCTCTTCATGTACCTGAAGACCTCTATCATGTCCCCCGGTCCCTTCTCTCTTCCAATGTGTACATATTTAGCTCTTGAGCCTCTCCTCATAGGTCCTGTCCCCCAAGCCCAAAATCATTTTGGTTGCTCTCCTCTGGACCCTCTCCAGGAGGTTACTGTCCCTCTTTAAGTGTGGCCTCCAAAACACTGCACGCAGTACTCAGGGTGCGGCCTCACCAAGCAGTTATACAGAGGGTATCACTTCCTCCTTCTGAGGTGATCCCCTAGCGATGCATCCCAGCATCCTGTTGGCCTTGGCTGCTGCCCTCCTACAAGTCTCAGAGTTGTTCATCTTGACATCCACCACCACCCCAGGTCCTCTCAGCCATCGAGACTTGTAGCATTCCCCAGTTGTACACTTGGCCTGGGTTTCTGGCCCAGGTGGAGTACCTTGCATTTCTCTGCATTGAACCTCAGCTTCCACTTTCTAGACCATCTTTCCAGAGTCTCCAGGTCCCCTGTGAGGGCCACCTCCCTCCTCCCCATCCACCACAGCCCCAGTTTCAAGTCATCTGCAAAGAGACTCATCTCCTCCTGAGTCCTGTCCTTATGTCAGATCGTGGGCATTGAACAGAAGGGCCCAAGGACTGATCCCTGTGGGATCCCACTAATGACCCTCCTTGGGGATGAGACTATCCCACCAACTTCGACCCTCTGGGTCTGGTCCTGGAGCCAATTGCCTATCCATCTGATCATCTGGTTCCCACCCCATTTCTCCCAGCTTATCCAACAGGCCCCGTGAGGAACAGAGGTCAAATACCTTGCTGAAGTCTAGAAGAGGACATCCACTGGTCTATCCAGGCCCAAGGCACTTGTCACCCAGTCATAGAACTCCACCAGGCTTGTCGGACACGATTTCCCGGGATGAATCCATGCTGTCTATCGTCCAGGCACCCTGACTTATCCAGGTCCCCCCCCTAGCCTCTCCTTGACAATGCCCTCCATCACTTTGCCCACCACCGATGTCAGGCTGACAGGCCTGTAGTTTCCTGCCACCTCCCTTGATCCCCCCCTTGTGGATAGGCACTATATGAGCCATGGTGAAAAGCTCTGCCAGGGGTTTTGCCAGGACATCTGCAAGTTCCTTCAGCACTCTGGGATGTAATTTATCCGGCCCCGGTGCTTTCTCCGTCTTAAGGGAGCTGAGGGCTTCCCTCACTCTCTCTGCTGTGATTTCCACTTCCGGTACCTCTTCTCCCTGCTTAGCCCTCCCCCCCACCTGCCAGTGATGCCTCCCCCTCTCCCCAGACCTGCCGATCTGTAAGGGTCCCCCCCTCCTCAGTATCTGTGTCTCCTCCCATGTATGATGCAGCACCCCCATTTTCCCTGGTGAAAACTGAGGTGAAGTACTCATTTAGTACCTCAGCCTGCTCCCCGGGTCTTGTGCCCATCTCCCCTGATTTAATCCTGCTAATCTGCCCTTCACCCTTCGTTTTCCCCAATGTATCTAAAGAACCCCGTGTTCCTCTCTAATTCCCTGGCCAGGTTCTGCTCCTTCCTTGCCTTAGCTGCCCTCACCACTCTGTGGCCCTTCAGCCATCAGCTCGTACTCCCTTGATCCCTTTCACTCCTTGAGCACTTGAATTGCTTATAGGCTGCTTTTTTCCCGCACCACCTCCTGGACCTCCCTGGTCCACCAACAGGTTTTTTTGGGCCCCAATGATTTTCGTTTTACTCTTGCACAGGTGCTGGTAGCATCCTAAAACCTCTTTCTGATGATTTCCACCTACTATCAGCGGCCTCATGTCTGACCCAATCCCATCCAAATGCTCCTTAAGGATCCTTCCCATTTCCTTAAATCGCCCCTGAAGTCGGTTACTTCTGTCTTTGTGCAGCCTTCTACCCTCCTAGGTCCAGGCAGAACCAGACCGTGGCATGGTCACTCCCGCCAATGGTCCCTACCTCCAGGCCCCCAATCTGATCACTGTCTGCCAGGACCACATCCAGTACCGATGCCTCCCTGGTCGGTTCCCTCACCTGCTGAGTTAGGAGCAGCGTCTTGAAAGACATCCAACAACCTCTGTTCCCTGGTCACAGAGGATGTCATAGTCTCCCAGTCTGTTCCTGGCATGTTTAAGTCCCCAACACCACCACCCGTTCCTCTGCCCAGTCTGCAGTGTCTCCTAACATCTGCCACCAGACTGTCCTCCAGCTCCTCCACCGGGGGGGGTCTATACACCACTCTATTTTTACTCTTGCCCCTTGTTATCAAGGTGACCCATAAACGCCTCCACGGTTCCCTCCGCCTCCTCTACTCCCCTATGCCAATGCAGTTTTTGACTATCACTGCTACCCCTCCTCCCTCCTCCCCCTGTCCTTCCTGAACATAGTGTAACCCTCCAGGTTCAGGTCCCAGTCATGTCTTGCAGTGGCCCAAGTCTCAGTGGCATGCCACATCACTGCTCCCTCAGTTAGCATCGCCTGGAGCTCAGGCATTTTATTGCCCAAGCTCCTGGCATTTAACAGGACTACCTTCCACCCTTTCCCTATAGTTCCATTTCCCCTGCTCGTGTTCCCATGGGGATTCTGTTTTCCCCTGGTCTGCACTTTGCCAGTTGGCCTTTTCCTGCAATCCTCGGACACCAGGGGGTGGAGACAGAGTCCCTCCTTTCTCGGCACCCCTTGACAGCCTTTTCTCCCATCACCCCCTCCACAAGTTTAAACCCACTTTTCACCAATGAACCCCTCTATTTTTCAACAAGGATTCCCTCCCTCCAAATTGAGATGTAGTCTATCTCTAGCATACAGCTCCTTATCCTCCCAGGTCTCCCCAATTCCCCATCAACCATACCCTCTGGCCTCACACCACCCCTGAGCCACTGGTTTATCTCCTAATTTTCCTTTGTGTTCCCCACTAGCCCTTGGCACTGGCAGGATTTCTGAGAAGAAACTGTGCATCCTATGTCATGACAGACCTGGCGAGCTCCTGAATCTTGCCTGTATCTCTAGCTCACTATTTCCCTCAATGTCATTTGTACCCAGGTGGACCAGTATGTCTGAGGACCCCCACAATCCTTTGCCAGCTGATATACCTCGTGCTTAGCCCTGTGCACCGTTAGTCAGGGAAGCATCTTGTTCTAACTGGCCAGGCTTTCCCTCCTCATCCCATTTGATACCCTGATCATAGAATCCCCTAGCAGGAGCACTCTGACCACTCCTTTCCTCCATTCCCCCTTCCATGTCCCTCATCCTTTCTACCGGCCCTCCACCCAGCCGGCTCCTTGTTCCTCCCCTATCTGAGTGTCACATGCCACCCCCTCCTTATTTACCATGGCCAGCTCCCCTCAATCCTATGCCTCTCCTCCTCCTGAGTATCCTTCTGTACCTTGCTTAATTCCCCCTCACTGCTCGAACTGGTCCTTCTCCCCATCTGCTAAACTAGCCTCATGCTCTCCTTCCTTCCTGTCTCTATTTAGTTCCTCCTTGCTCGTCATGCTCCCTGGCCTAAACCCTCAGCTCCCTTTACTGAATCCTCCTTGTACTTCTGGTCCTTCTCCTTTACCTTTCCTCCCAACTGGTCCTTCTCCTTGCGCTTTCCTCCTCTTCCCCCTGCCCCTCCTGCTCTGATTCACTGCTCCCCCCATTCTCCTGCATTCCAGGTCCCCCCCTGTTCTTCCTGCTATCTGGCCCCTGTCTCCTGCCTCCCACTACCACTCCCTTTCCGTCTCTAACCACCCCTGTCGTGGCTACATCACCCCCCTCATCCTTGAGCAGAAGAAGAGAATTGAAGCGGTTACTGAGTGTAAGGTCTGATCCACCTCGGCGCCTTGCTTCCTTCTGTCCAGCCCTGGCCATCTGCCTACTTCTCTGAGAATGTTGTCCCTCTGTCCCCCCTTTGTGAGGGTCCCCAGTTACCTGCCTGCTTCCTTGGTAGTGTCCTTTGAACCCCTCTGCCAGGGTCCCTATGTGACCCCTGAGTATTCTCCTGCACTCCTTTCCCTATGCCCCCACCCCCAGTGCTTGGTGCAACCCTGTGGGAGATTCCCAGGCCCCTTCCACAACCATACCACCCCCCTTCCCCCAGCTTTCTCCTAATCCCCGCAACCTCCTCCCTAAGCTGTGCTAGCTGGTAGCACACTGGACAACCACCGAACTTCCAAGCCCAGTCCAGTATCATGGCTGCTCCACATCCTGTGCACCCCACCACCCTCCCAAAGATGCCGGCCCTAATGACGTGTGGTTCCATCCCCTTCCAAATAGTTTTCCTTGGGTGAGCTACCAGGTTCCCCCTAGTCCAAGATACCCCTACTGCCTAATCAGGTCACCCACTAATCTTAGAGACAGTCCCACTGTACACCAGTAACCCTGTTACTAGGTGCAGTACAACACATTAAACTTATAGGAAATGAACAACTCCCTAAGCTCCTCTCTCCCAGCCTTTAAATCCAACCCCAGTGGCTAGAACTTACATGAGCTGCACCTGCAGCCTTTTCCTCAATTGCAGGGCAGGTGTTCCCCTATAAATTTGCAGACTTCTGGGGAGGGTGGGGAGGCGGGTCTTGGGCAGACACCTGACTCGAGAGAGAGAGTGTAGCCCTGTGTCCCCCTCCAAGCCCAGCAGCCAAAGAACCAGGCCCAAGCAAATCCCACCAAATAGGTTTTAAAGTAGAAGAAATAGGCCTCTACCAGTGCAGCCTGTTACACAGTGAAACATCCACAAAATGAGCCCCACTTACAGCCACCAAATCAGTTTACAAACATCCAGCAGCTTCCAAAACAATACCCTGCTAGCCCCTTAGAAGTAAGAAAGAAAAGAACTAACCTACCAAGTAAAATCCACAAGAACCCTGTGAAAACAACAGCAGCAGCTACTGTCCTGGAACACAACTGATCCTGTCCCCTTCCAGTTCTTTCTGATAACATTTTATAATCACTATTAAGCAGGCTTATAGGCCTCCAGTTAGAGACCAATTTTTTATCCCCTTTTTTATGTATATGGCTGATAATGGAAGTACTGAAGTCAGTATGCTGTATTTATTTATTATATTTTATTTATTTGTATTTTGGATGACACCTTTGAGCTGAGGACTGTTTTATAAAAGTTTCATGTCAACGCAATAAGGACAATAAGGTACAAAACATAACATGATCATTAAAATGGAACTTAGAAAAAAAAGTTAAGTAAGGTTACAATAATAGCAACCAAAGGCATTGTCAAGGAATTGTGTTGTGAGTTAATTATACAGTATAAGTCATAGGCGGCTCAGTGAAGCTTTGTTAGGCATGGGGTAGTGGGAAAAGAGAAAGAAGAGTGAAGGTGAGGGGGTTATGGGGGAGAGAGAGAGAGAGAGGAAGGAGGGGAGAAATAGGGAGGGCATTGCATTAGGTATGTGGTAGATGGGAAATAGCAAGGGAGAAGGAATGGGGAGATGAAAAGGAAAAGGAGACAGATTCATCCTATGCCTAGCAATGGGGGGTAGGAGAGGAGGAGGAGCTGAGGCAGTGAGGAAGGATGCTTGAGGGTAGTATGCCTGGAGGGGATTATAAGAAGCAATCACAGAAGGCACTAGCCACAAGGTGTTGATGTAGTTTACACTTAAAAGCACCAATCGTGGCAATGTTGGAGATTTATGTAGGTAGCAAGTTGAACTAGGTGGAGGCTCTGACAAGGTAAGAACGCTGAGCTTGAGAGGTCCGGCAGCGAGGTATTATAAAGGT
Organism: Neoceratodus forsteri; assembly: GCA_016271365.2. Lineage (NCBI taxonomy): Eukaryota > Metazoa > Chordata > Ceratodontiformes > Ceratodontidae > Neoceratodus > Neoceratodus forsteri. The sequence goes on from CM057456.1 coordinate 1,072,667,716, forward strand.
TAGCCTGTCCGATCTTCTAGTTAGGTGGCAGATATGCTGCAGGGTCAATATTCATTGTACTCCAGGGGGCATAAGGCTCAGTGATGTCTTCTTAGCTAGGATGCAGGTCTGGTACTTTAGCCTGCTGGATAGCTGGAGAAGGTGAGCCTGCTCATAAATGTCACATGTGAGAAAGGCAGGCAGCTGAAATAAGGAGTCTATATGCCTTATCAAGGGCTACAGCTATGCGCTGGAGTGCAGTATTAGTAGCGGACCCATAGATAATGAGTCCGTAGTCAGTAGTTGAGATAACAGAGCTCTGGATAGCGAGGTTCAAGGCTTCAGCTGTTAGGCAATGTTTATGCTTGTACAGTAGCCCTATGAGGGAGTTTACAGTTTTAGTGATATTGTCAATGTGTCTGGTATACAAGAGGGAGCAGTCAAGGGTCAGGCCCAGATATTTAAACATATTCACCTGCTCAAGGGCAATGCCTTTGTGGTTGTTAATTATGAGCTCATGACCCTTGTATTTTTGTTGTGGGTTCCATGGAACAACATTGTTTTAGTTTTTTAGTGGTTAAGGATGAGTTTATGTAAGCAAAACCAGTCTTCCACTTCTGTGAAACCTTTCTGTAGTTGAGACTGAAAGGACGTGGGGTCAGTGTGGCAAGTGAAGATTACTGCATCCTCTGCAACATCTGCATACAGTGACATTCTGTCATGGCAGGAGGCAGGGAGATTGTTCAGGAATATGCTGTATAACAACGGACCCAGGATAGAACCTTGGGGTACTCTAGAGTGGATTGGTAGGGATGACAAGAGGAATTCACCAGTCCTGACCTGTTGGGTCTGATTACTGAGGTAGCTTTGAAACCAGAGGGTAATTTCACTTCAAAGACCAAGGAGGGATAATTGTTCCGGGAGAATGGAGTGATTGACCATGTCAAATGCCTTAGTCAGGTCAATAAAAGAGGCGCCGACCAATTAGCCCTGATCAAGTGCATGATGGATATGTGAGGTGAATTCGAGGGGTGCCGTGGTAGTGCTGTGTCCTTTGCGGAAGCCATGCTGCTGGGAACATTGTAGGCTGTATTTTACAAGGTACTCCATGAGATGATCAGCCACTATCTGTTCCAATGCTTTGGATAGAGGGGGGAGGATGAATATAGGCCTGTAGTTGTTCGTGAGAGTCTTGTCACCACTTTTATGGATTGGTGCCACCACTGCCAGTTTCCATTTTTGGGGGAACTGGGAGAGCATGAGGGAATGGTAGAGGATTTTGGTTAGTGGGAATAGGCCTTCATCAATGGTGAGGGTGAGAAGTTTCATATCCAGTGAATTGCTACTGACTCTAGACTTTCCAAGAACTTTAAGAATGTGTTTTTTAGCTAGGCTTTCTGGGATTGCTTTGAAATGGAAAGGAGGGTGCCCTGGTGGCAAACCTGAACTAATAGGAGCTGAGTTTACTGTGGTGGGATCAAAAAAGTTAAGGGGTAGCACATGACTAAGGTCAGCAAAATTGGTGTTAAATGTGTTGGCAATGATTACATGGTCAAGAGTGATAGCACCATCTATATTCAACATTGTGGGTGTTGTTTTTGGGATCCTTTTCAGTCACTTCAGCAAGGTTACCCCAGAATTTACTCCCATCATTCCAGGTGCTGGCTAAGGTGTTCCTGTAATAGTTAGCCTTCTCATGGTGGATTGCTCTGGTGCATGCATTCCTTGCTGTTTTGTAGGCCTGGATGTCAATCTGGGTGCCAGGAGCCTTAGCACGATAACAGAGCTGGTCTCGACATTTCATTTGTGTAAGAAGGCCTAGTGTCATCCATGGGTTATTGACACCCTTGATCTTACACTTCTTGAACGGAGCATGAACATCGCAGGGTGAGTTGAAACAGGCAATAAAGTATTCAAGTGCTGTGTCTATGTCGGGGGCTATATCGATTGGTGACCAGTCATGTTCATGAAGGAGTGTTTTAAGTGACTCAAGATGACCAGGGGTCAGCATTCTCCTGTCAATAGTTTCAGGGGAGAGTTTGGCATATTTGTTGGTCCAGATATACAAGATAGGGGAGTGATCACTTAAGGAGTCTGGGAGGACTGTAGCTTCAGAGATATGCTGTGGACAATTAGTTAGCACCCAGTCCAGAAGTGAACAGGTCCCTGTTCTGTAGTTTACTCTAGTAGGTGATTTGACCATTTGTGAGAAGTTAGCAGCAGCTAGGGCATCCTTATAACTATTCAAGCTGGAGGCCAGCCAGTTGACATTGAAATCGCCAAGCAGGATAACTTCTGTATTCTGATCCAGGGAGTTGATACAGTCAAGGAGGGAGTGAAAGCCCAGATTGCTCAACTTGGGTGGTATATAGACAGAGACAACAGTCAGGATCTTGTTATGAGTTCCGAGAAGTACTTTGGCAGCAAGGATTTGGATGTCATTTCTGGAGATGGGCAAGGGCTTGACATGACCCATGAGGGGCTCTTTAAGGTAGAGGGCACAGCCTCCTCCTTTCTTGGTAAGTCTGTCCTGTCTGAAAACTGAATATCTGGGAATTGCTATTGCAGAGTCAGGTATCTTCAGAGACAGCCATGTTTCCAGCACTGATAGGATGTCTGGATTGTGCTGGAAAACCCAGGCAGGGAGGGTATCAAGTTTGGAGAGGAGGCTGCAGATGTTAATGCTTGTCAAGGAGAGTGACCCTGCACTGCTGGTAACCTTGTGGCCAAGTTGTGGTGGGCCGGGGTTAAGGTGAATGTTGCCTGAGAGGAGTAACAGCAGCAGTATCAGATGTTTTAAAAGGGGTTTAAAGTTGCTTCTGTGGGGCAGCAGGGCCCTTTTTTTAACAGGTTCCTTTCCATAAAGATAATGCATGAGGTAGTTACCAGTTAGTAACAGCAAGGAGCTGTAAGGGCACAGTTGCAGTGGTTTTGAGAACAGACCAAAAGTTTCATTTGTTCTTCAAAATTGTTGTTGGATAGATAGCCCTTAGAGACAGGTACATTAAGAGTTGATTTCAATTGAAAATGTTGATACCTGGTGGTTAAAGCGACACTGTCAGCTTTGCCCCTTCGTGTTTTGGCAATAGCATGCAGTGTTCCTATTGCTCACACAACACTCATTACTGTACTCAAAACACCCCAATATATTTAAAAGATTAGTATTTTACCTGCTTTCCCTCTTTTTGTACATATGTATACATTCTGTGGTCCCAATGATAAGTCCCCGCAAACCGGAAACACATCAAGGTCAGGACCCGCATCTATCCACACAAGCGCAGTCCATAATACAGTTTTTCACAAACAGCCCTTGAGTCATATTGCCCCTGTTCCTTATCTTATCTTAATAGGTTGCAGCTGTCTGCTGTCACAACGAACATAGAAATTGGCATTATTCATATTTGCACTCCAGAGTCGAAATATTGCATTAGCATCAATGGCACGCGCATCGCGAAGATATTTTGTTCATGGATCTTTAGACATGCGCGGGATTTTGGCCATGGAATGCAAATATGAATAATGCCACTAGTGTCATTTTTTTTACAGGGTCTTGTTTGTTAGCAAGTTAGATTGGAGTTTACTCACAGACCCACCTTACTGTTTAGGTTGTGCACCCGGGTGTCTCCAGTTTTGAGCTTGTGGCCCTGGGACTTGTTTTTGAGGGTACTGGTCTAGCAATCTCTGGCGTAGGCTGGGGTGGCTGACCTTTGCTACCACTGTTAGTGACTAATATCTCTGGGGCAGATACCCCCTTGTTTGGTTGCTTTACATCTGCATCACATTTGGGTTGTCAAATACTGGGACAAATACCCTGACTGACTACCAGTTCTAGTGAGGCATTTCCCCCAGTGGGGTTAACTGGGGATATTGACCTAATGTTTTCACTGTTCTTGTTCACTCTAATGTCTGTCTACTTTTTTTTCTATTGTATTGGTTTCGTTTGGTCCCAGGATTGGTGCTATGGGCAGGGGGGGTTGGGGGCTGGCTAAAAGATTCGCGGGATCATTCTTTTTTCTGTATTAAGCATGGCCAGTCTTAAACTATGTTCTGTTAATGTTAAAGGCATTAATAGTGTAGTTAAATGTACTAAAATTTCACAGGAATTTCAAAAAGAGAAATGTGATATTGCCTGTTTGCAAAAAAATAAACTTCCTGTTATAGAGTATTCCAAGTTATAACAGTCCTGGGTGGGCACAGTGTATTCTGATTCCCACCCACGAGCCAAAAAGGCGGGGGGTAGCAGTGTTGATGCATAGGGGTCTCCCCTTTCAGGTAAAGAAGATAACAACAGCAGGTGCTGGGCGGGTCCTGATTTTGGGGATTTACAGTGGATGACCTATTCATGTGCTGACACTTTATGCCCCAACACCCCCCCCCGACTGCAGAATTTTTTAGGTCTCTCTTCCACACGATTTCTGGTCTACCTGAGGGTCAGCTTTTATGCGCAGGAGATTGGAATTGTGTGGAAGGCCCTAAACTTGATAGAAGTCCATCGAATATTAGGCAACATAAGACCTGTACCTGCCTCCTTAGAATGCTTTGCTCTGAATATGGACTGGTGGACCCCTGGTGCTTGCAAAATTCATATCAGGCTGATTGTACTTTTTACTCGATGGCAACCAACTCTTATTCACGAATATATAGATTTTATACTCAGCTGAGCATGGCTCACACCTTTCATGACTTCCAGATAATCAGGTAAGTGCTTGTTTGCCTAGGTCCAGCTAGGTTTTACACATCACACAGTGTGCACTGATGTTTTTAAGACAACTTTACTAGTAAATTCTTGTCTATAATGCAGACATTGAAACTTTATGAACCCTATAACAATCTTAGTTTGTCTTTAATCTGGGTGGGGGTTGCCTTTCAGTAATCACATCCTTATACAAACTGTGACACTCATAGCTTGATTTAGGAGTTATCTGCTTCAGCAGTGTTATCTTATGTCAATTAAATTTATATGCAGTAGGATTCTTTGTATGTGTGTTCCACCAAGCACCTTTGACCCAGGGTTCCTCCAGCCTGAAGGCAGTATGGTACTGTTAAACTTCTCTGACATCATCTATTGTGTTTTAAATGAGTATTTTAAACCAATGGGGATTTTTTTTTTTTTTTCCTGCATTATCTAGCTGTTACAAGTATTGTATTTTCTAAACAACTGCCATGAGCTTCTGAAGAAGGACTGGTTGGTCCGAAAGCTAGAGCACTTTGTTCTTGTTGTTACTTCTATGTTGGTCCATTAAAAGGTATCAAATCATTTGCTTCTGGATCTATTCTTGCAAGGACCAATACGGCAACTACTAAATCTAGATTTTAACTGGATTGGTAATCTTTATAGAAATCCCAGAGCCCAGGTGAAGGTAGATGGAGTCACCGCCTTTATGTTTGAGATAGGCCGGGGTACTAGACAGGGTTGCCCGCTCTCTCTGTCTCCCCTACTCTTTGCTCTCAGTATGGAGCCTTTGGCAGCATTTATAAGACAAGCTGAACTATTTCATGATATAAAGGTGGGAGAGACAAATATGAGGATTTGTTGTATGCAGACGACACTCTTTTGTATGTTACTGACCCCGCTCTGGCTTTCCCCCACATACAAAAATGTGTGAAGGATTTTGGCATGCTCTCAAGCTTCAAAATTAATGAGTCAAAGATTGAGATGATCCCGGTGGGGCACAGCTGAGACACAAGTCTGCCAGATATCGGCCAATTTAAGTGGTCCAAATTGGGCTTTAGATATTTAGGAATATGGGCGCCTTGTGACTTGGGTAAATTATATCAGTCTAATCATCTTAAACTGCTTCAGACGGTTCAAACAGATTGTAATAGATGGACAGAACTATCACTGTCCCTCTCTGGTAGAGTTGAATGCATTTGGATGAATGTGTCACCAAGGTTTCTTTTCTTGTTTTTATTTCTCCCACTCTAACTCCCAGGGTCTTTCTAGAAGGCACTTAAATTAACTATCTCTAAATTCATCTGGGCAGGGAAGACCCCCAGGGTTAGGTGGTCAGTACTTTCTGCACCCAAGAATCAAGGTGGTCTGGGGTTACCTGACTTCTGACAGTATTATTAGGCAGCTCAATTATAGGCCTTGGTCCCCTTTATAATGGAGATGGAGCCACCCCAGTGGATGGAAATGAAACGCCAGTGATTGACAGTGGCTCAGGTAGGTGACTTGTTACTTGTGGACATAGACAGGTTTCAGAAACTGAATACAGACAATCCGTGGGTCCTAGCTATGTTAACTTCTTAGAGGGAGGTCTGTCAAAGGTTTAAGTTAGAAATGAGACTGCGAACTACAACCCCCTTGAGAGCTTGCTTAGACTTTCTTCCATATAAATGGGATACTGGATTCCAGAATTGGACCAGGAGGGGTTTACAATTTTTGGGCTAGTTCTATAGAGGTGGGATCTTAAAATCATTCCAACAACTCCAGGAAGAATTTGCATTGTCCTACAGAGACCTGTTTCAGTTTTTACAGATCAGACACTATCTACTGGAGGGTAATGAAGGTTCTCAGTTGGTTCTGGAACCAAACCACCTTCAGGACTGTCTCGCTGTTTTGGCCTGTAATCCAAATTCTAGGGGTAAGGTATCCAGTATTATAAAGGTGTTCTCCATATTGGAGCCTGACCAATTGGGCCATATAAAGGAGAAATGGACCTCAGAAGCTGATGTTCAGTTGAATTATCAGGAGTGGGAGAGGATTTGGATGGTGTACATTCCACCATGGCATCACCTTTTTGGAGGGAGTTCAGGTGGCGGGTTATATTGCAATATTTTCGCATTCCAGTGATCACTAAACATTTTGGACATTATACATCAGATTTATGTTGGAGGGGATGTCAAGAGACAGGTAAGCACACACCAGTCTTCTGGGAATGTCCAGTGTTGGTGACTTTTAGTGAAGCGGTGGGAGAAATTATTCATATACTTCCACCAATGGGAGTCCATCATTGGCTATTTGGACTACCTCCTGATGCTATAAAGCCTAAAACCCTAATATATTTGTATAATATGTTTGTGGCAGCTGCCTTAAAGGCAATCACGCAGTGCTGGCTCTCTCCGAGAGTCCCTCCTTTGGACTCTTGATATTTCAGTTGCCTGAATATTTTAGAAATGGAACATTTGACTGCCAAACTTCGGCTCCAAACAGACAAATTTGTGGGCAGATGGCTCCCTTTCTTGCACTATAAATCAACCAAGTAAAATAAGAGTATTTTAGAAATCCTGGCTGAGCAGACATAAACTTAATACCATGGATATTTCAAGGCCCCCCCCATCCTCTTTTCCTCCCTCTGTATGCTTTGAATGCACCACTGTACAGATATTAGATGGTTTTATTTTTTTGAAAATGTACTTATGTGACTGCCTCTGGGATTGTGTTTTCTTTTTAACCTGTTTTGATTTTACTGTATTTTCTTTAAAATATGGTTTTTAACATGGTGACATACAAGTGATTGTAGTAGGATGAATGGGAATTAATTTTGTGTTTATTATGGGTTCTTATCTTTTTCCTGTTGTTACATTTCTGTGTCTGTATTATTGAAAATGTTTAATAAAGTAGGATTTCAAACAAGAAAAAAAGAAAACACTTTTCCCTTGTGCACTTTTGAGCCAAATAAATAGCCATTTCTTACAGTTCTGAAGTACAAAGTCTCTGCTCTCAACACAAAAAACATTTAAACAATGAAGTACCATGCTAGAAAATAAAAACACGTCTTAGTGAACTTACTTTTCTATTCAGTGATCCTTTCATGTTGCTCCCTACACTTTCAGTCGCGTTTTCAGTTGTTATGGCTAAGTTCGTAATTTTGCACCATTGGAAGGATAACACCACTGCCTCATACCAGGAGTGGCATCAGGAAATTTTAAAAGCCCTACTAGCTGAAAAACAAATAGCAATTTTCCATCAGCGAATGGAATACTTCTGTACAGATAGGAACCTCTTTACGCTTTACTCTCTGTTTCAGTGAGACCCTAGAATGGAGCTGATTGGTGTGAGTTGGACATCTTCCGCTTGGCCACCCTTCTGCCCTTCCTTTTAGCATCCTTTAGTAACTCTTTTTGGCAGCTTTGTATCTTCTGCCCCGTGGTTATACTTCGCCTCTTAATGATCTTGGTTGTATTGTGCTTTGGGTTGTGGGGTGGAGAGTGGGAGCTTGGGGAGGGACTTTGTCTGTCCCGGTTTTATCATGTTTTATTACTTATTTGTTTGTATGTTCTTGTTGTAACTATTTATGTATTGTGGTGCTCTGAAAAATTAGTAAAGTATATTTAATTAAAAAGAGTGCTCACTCAAAAACACATTTGCAAATGTATGTTTCTCTGTCAAAGAAACTTTTTACACAGTGCATAAACGTTTGTGTTAATGCACTATGTTCATTATTAAAAAGACAGTAAATGACAAGGATAATACATTTCTCAGACTTTCACAATGCTTTTACAGCTACTTTTTTTGTTCCTGATCAAAGAACCTCGGCAGTCACAACAAGTAAACTATGGAGAGCTGACATTATTTGTTTTTACACACCATCACTGTGTGATACCATCACAAACAACTTGTGCTTCGTACACATGGTTTATGTGATATCACACACCTCAGGTGTGTACAAAAACTCATAATGTACAACACCCCATACATTATAGTAGTGCGGTAGCACCCCTATAATTAGGGTTGAGCAGAGGTTTCTATGTTAAACCCCAAATGTGCACTTTAATAGCCTTGCAACTGTTCAATGGATTTGCTTGGAGTTTTGCAAGCACAGCCTCAGGGGCAAGTTCTCTTGACATGCCAAGTTTCATTCCAGTTGGATCTGCGGATTCTGAGATCTGGATAGTGAAAAATGTGAAAAAATTGAGTTTTTTTTGCTGGTTTTTTTTGTCACCACCTAGTGCCCCAATGGTTTGGAATTTTTGCTCTCGACTTTTCAGGGTAGAAAGGGCTTGGGCCACAGTGGTGCTTTTCACTGGTTTGGTGAAAAAATATGAATGTGTTCCAAAGTTATAACAACTTGAAATTTCGGTTCTGAGCATGCATGAAAAAAAATTTAGTCCATATGAAAAAAAATCCTTTTGCATATGGGGTAATCCTTTTTCATGAGAAAAAAATCTTTTTTTGTATAGCTACCATCTTGTTTCTATTTAAAAAACAACAACTTGAAAACCCATAAAAATGAGATCCTGTAGAGACACCAACACATGTATCTTGCCAATTGGGACCCATTTAGATGTATTCTGGAGTTACTTTTTTTTCATATGAAAGGATCCTTTTTTTGTGAGGTTGTCTCATACAAAAAAAAGTTCTGTTGATATGAAAAAAGAATTTGGACTTCTACATTTCAGCTTCAACAAGCCATAACTCCCTCATGATTTGCAGTTAAAGGACAATCTATATATCAAAACAAAGGTCTCGAGGAGTACTACAAGAATAACACACAATACCCTCCCAGAAAGTTAGGGGCCATATAAAAAATTTCATAAAAATAAAAACATTAAAATTCCCATAGGTTAACATTGGAAGTTTAACAAGCCGTACAACTAAGGAAATAAATTGCTTTTTGGGAGAAATATAAGTGCAGAGCACACAAAGCCCTGCACTTCTACACCAACATGGATGTTAAGTTTAAGTTTATTGGTAGGAAGACTCCATTGAGCACGCTGATTTTCAGTCAGGTCCTGTAAGGACAATGTTAAACAACAGTGTACAATAAAAGTGATGACATAGCATACCGGTACAATAACTAGTAGAAAAAAAGTGCATATATGGTCAGTAAAAACAATAATACAACAGATCAGAATCCATTGCCTGGGTAAGCAGTAGTGACATGCTATAAGGTAAGAATAATTGGTAGGAAATTCATACAGGGTCAATGAAAAGAAAACCAATAGTGAAGCATACAGAAACCAATTCATATTAAGAGGGAGAACAAAAAATAGCATCAGTAAGAACTTATTCGATTGCTGTCAGCTTCCCAAAATGGCTGAGAGTGCAGAAAGGAAGGGGGTAAGGAGAAATACATAACTACTTCTGACGAGGAAGGAGTCCAACTGGGCAAGGGATAAGTGCAAGAAGTTGTGAGAGGACAAACGAGCAAGGGAAAGAGTTGGGTAGGGATCAGGGATGGAAGGTATAGAAGGAGTCCTGGGCATAAGGGTGGGGATGGACTAGGTAGGACAGGGGCCAGGGTGGATAGGGAGACTAGGGAGAAGGCTACAAGAAGTCAGAGGGTACTCACTTGATAGCAGTGGCAAGAGTCTGGCATGATATGCTAGGACTTATGGCAGTGACAGACTACTGGGAATAATTTGTAGGTTGGGGCTCTGAAGAAATTTAATGAGACAATGCTGGTGAGCCATAGTGATGACTGGATGAGATTCCTTGCTGATGGGATGACGTAGCTAATAGCACCCTTGTCGAGGGACATACACGTCCGGGGTATGTCGAGGAAAATGTAGGCAGATTTCTTAAGGGAGTAGGAGTAATGGGAAATATTAACAAGTGAGGAGATATAGGTCAGTAATTTATTTAGTAGACTTTTGAGGGTCCAGGTACCTAAATGGAGTAGCCACTGGGTGGCGAGTGGTTGCCGGCCGACTTCTTTATATAAGTCGCAGTGGTGCGTTCTGAAAGGTGCTTTAGTAGTGAAGTGCAGAGCCTAATAGAACAGTATATTGAGCTTGCAAAGGTTGGAAGCAGCAGCACAGTTGTAGATGATGTCACCGTAGTCTAGGAGTGGCAGGAATGTGGCCTGTACTAGTCTACGTCTAATGTCAGGGGGAAAGAGCGCTCTGTTCCTGAAAAAAAAGTCGAGTCTTGTTTTCAGCTTACTAGAAAGGTACTCAGTGTGCACACTGAAAGAAAGTTTGCTGTCTATCCAAATGCCCAGATATTTGAATTGATCAATCACGTCTAGTGATTCATCTAGGATAGTCATGATGGGTACAGGTGTCGCGCTGTGCCGAGGGGAGGACCTATTGCTCCTAGGTGCGAAATAAAGGACCTTGTTTTTTTCACATTGAGTAGTAGCTTGGAGTTAATTAGGTTGTGTTCTAACTGTGTGAAGTCAGCTTGGAGTACATCATGTACTTTGGATAAGGTTGGCTTAGAAGTATGTATAACGGTATCATCCGCAAAGAGATGTATTTTGGAGTTGCTGATATTGGAATCTAGAGAGTTAATGTAAATAGAAAATAGTATAGGGCCTAAAATGGAGCCTTACAGGACACCTCATTTTATGGGGAGGGAGTCAGAGACCTGACCACTCGCTTTGGTTTTCTGAACTCTACCTGTAAGGTAGCTTGAGAACCATTGAAGTGTGGTGTCAGCTGTGCCTAGTTTACTGAGACCACTGAGGATGAGGTTATGGTCAACGATATCGAATGCCTTGCTGAGATCAAGGAGTATGGCACCTGTGACTTGTTTGAAATTGTGCACAGTCAGCCAGTCGTTGGTAACTTTAGCTAAAGTGGAGGTGGTACTGTGTTTTGTCTGAACCCAGACTGGGCAAGGTTGAGAAGTGAAAACTTTTCAACATGGTCTTTAAGCTAGTGATGAATGAATTTCTCTAGCAGTTTGTGTAGGACAGGGAGGATGGAGATGGACCTATAATTGTTTAGGTCACAAGGGTCACCTGATTTGAGCAAGGGCAAGATATGAGCTGATTTCCAACAGGAGAGGACCGTAACTGAGGAGATGGTGAGATTAAGGATATGAAGGATTATTGCAGCTAGATAAGAGTAGCCTAGCTTGATGAAGATGGGATTGATGGCATCTGCTCCACTACCTTTATTGATGTCATTTACTAAGGTGGTCCTCTACTTGTTTGTAGGTCACAGGGTGAAGCTGGAAGGTATGAGGAGGTGGGGGCTCATGGGGTGGTAGGATGGGGTTGGAGGCATGGTACCCCTGCATATGGGGAGGAATCAAATGCGAGTCCAGCGGTAGCGAAATGGGTATTCAGTTTTTCTAGGTTGAGGTCACGCTCCATATATGTATGGATATATGGATGGATGGAAGTGCAGGGCCCAGAGTGCTCTATGGCTCTACAGGCAAATGGATATGTTCATGCAAGTCCTGAAAGGATATGATTATACTAACTCAAAAAGTAAGGAAAGTCTTTGCAAAAAACTTCATTAATGCACCAGTTAGGGTTCAGATTAAACCGACAAATCGGGAAATGTGGTGTTAGGGTTCCTAGCCCTAACACCCACCCAGCAGGCAACAAAATGAAAAACCATTACGGTTTTACCGCTTCTCTGTCTTCACAAATCAGGCCTGGGGTGTTCCTTGGGGTTATCAACCTAACACTTCCATTCTCATATACTTTGTAGATCTCAGCTTCTTTACTGATGGAATGGGGTGTGCATTAGGATCGACTACCCAAAAGAACACCATAGTCCTGATTTGTGAAGACTTATGAGAGGTGAAACTGTAATGGTTTTCCTTTTGCTGCCTGCATGGTGATGGTGGTGGGGGTGTTAGGGTTGGGTAACCTAACACCACATTTTCCTACTTTGTCGGTTTAATCTGAATCCTAAGTCGACACACACACACGTAGATATATATATATATATAGATGTCATAGAAGCATAGAATTTTTTTGTTTCTATGTTATACATATATATATATATATATATATATATATATAGATAGATACATAAATATATGTGTGCATATATATTATAGTGGCATGGTAGCACCACTAGAGTTAGGGTTGAGTAAGTAGTTTAATGTTAAACCAAAAATTCTGCACTTTAATAACTTTGTAACTGTTCAACGGATTTGCACACAAATGGTATGCGCTGTTCTGTGGGGTACATCTCTTGACATGCCAAGTTTTTGTTTTGATTGGATGTGCGGTTTTCATGCAGTGCATAGTAACAAAAGTGTGTTTTTTGCTTTTTATCGCCAGTTTTTGCCCATTGTGCTATGGCCACACCATTTGGAATTTTGGTCTGAAATTTTCTGGGTAGAAAGAGGTTGCCCAAAAGAACAAGCCAGTATTATTTTGATGACAAAATATTAATCTGTTCTAAAGTTATTACATTTTGAAATTTCGGGTTCTGAGCATGCTTAGTTCAGTCTTTTGAATAGGTGTATAAATTGCGAACAAGGATTTGCCTCACGAACAGGGAATTTTATAGCTCATGAACAAGGATTTTGAAAATTCCTGTTCCTATGAAAAAAATCCCTGTTTGCGAGCCGCTATCTTGTTTTCAATTTTTTGGGGGCAAACAACACCTTGTAACATGCCCCAGGGACGTCTTCTGTGAAGATTAATGTATGGGTTTGTTCAGGGTAATGTCCTCTACAAACCAATGGCTTTGATTTCCTTTAGTTTACTCAAAAACCAGCAATTTTTAAATTTTAAAATCCTTGTTCGCCATTCGATTCCGATCCTTGTCCGTGAGTTGTCAGAAACCTTGTTCACGAGCCAATCCTTGTTCATGAGCTTTCAAAATCCCTGTTCATGAGGGGACAACCAGATGACCCTGACTCACGAACAAGGATTTCTCATGAACAAGGATTTTGACACCTCATGAACAGGGATTCGGCTCATGAACAGGGATTCTGGCAGCTCACGAACAGGAATTCTAAAAAGGAATCCCTGTTCATGAGTTGTCAAAATCCCTGTTTGTGAGCTGTCAAAATCCTGGTTCATGAGAAATCCTTGTTTGTGAGCTGTCAAAATCCCTGTTCACGAGGGAACGACTAGATGGCCCTAAAAATCCTTGTTCGTGAGCTGTAAAAATCCTTGTTTGTGAGGTGTCAGAATCCTCATTTGTGAGCCAATCCCTGTTCATGAGCTGTCAAAATCCTTGTTCGTGAATTGATGACCAGATGGCCCTACCTCATGAACAGAGATTGGCTCATGAACAGGGATTTTGACACCTCATGAACAGGGATTCGGCTCACAAAGAAGAATTTTAACACCTCACGAATAGGAATTTTTAAAGGTTGCTGTTTCTTTGCCACTTCACTGCAAAGAAACGGTTAGGAATTTTGGCTTGAAATTTGCAGGGTAGAAAGGGGGGTGTCCCACAGATGTGACTTATGCTGGTTTGGTGTAAATATTTGCATCAGTTCCATAGTTATGGCATTCCGGAGCTGAGAAATTTCCCATTGGATAACATTGTAGTGAATGCGGTGCCTTTTGGTACCTATATCTCATAAACAGTTTGAGATACAGATTTTTTGCTAAGTGCAGCTTGGTGTACTAAGCACGCATGTAGGTGACCAGTCCATGATTACAACTGCAGTGGAATTTTTTTCAAAAGTTGCTACGGTTACTGAGATATTGCACCATTTGCAGCACAAGACTTTCTTGGAATGTGTCTAGGGCTGCGCTGCATCTCTATAATTATGTGCTCCCACATAACGGATACTTATGCAGTAATGGGACTGCTGGGCCATCCTTTGTGCAATACACCAGCAAGATGACAGTCCATTACAATGTCTGTGGACTTGTGGACAGGTGGGAGTGCAGGGCTCAGAGGGCCCCTGCACTCCCAAAACCATATAAGGGTAAGATTACATTTTCTCAAAAAGTAAGGACATTCATTGCAAAAAAAAAAAAATCTTCATTAATGTATCAGTTAAGGCTGAAGCAACAAAAGTTGGGAAATGAAGCATTACGGTTGACACCATAACACCCCTACACTACCAACCCACCTCCACCCTCCACAGACCAACAGGTGACCGGGTGTGCCTTGGGGTCATCGGGCCTAACTCTGTCCATTTCCTATACTGTACCATGTCAGGTTTCTTACACATGGAATGGGGTGAGAGTTAGGGCCGACGACCCCAAAACACACCTGTCACCTGTTGATCTGCAGAGGGTGGGAGTGGGGTGTTAGGGTGGGGGGTTAGGTGTCAACCCTAATGTCTCATTTCCCTACTTTTGTCACTTCAGCCCTAACTGATGCATTAATGAAGTTTTTTGCAATGAATATATATATGTATGTGTATATATATATATATGTGTGTGTGTGTGTGTGTGTGTGTGTGTGTGTGTGTGTATATATATATATATATATATTTGCAAAAAAAAAAGAGAGAGACTGTAGATATACTATACATATATATTGCAAAAAACTATGCTAACATGCACATTTGGATTTATTACGAAGTGCAGAAAAGTAAGGAAATACAACATTAAGTTTTTGTTTAAACCATAACTCCCCTCCCAATCTCATGAGGAACCCACCAGATTGAACACCAAAGCACAACACAGTGTCTGACAGGTCAGCTGTGGGCAATACACAAAACAATTGTCCATCAGACACTGTCCTGGACCAATAGCTTATTTACATATGCTCTCACGCTGATTTCTTTGACTGGGTGACAAAGGAAGTAAATCAGGGTGGGGGCAGTGAACGTCATTTACCTTGATTTCAGCAAAGCCCACATAGGAGGCTAATAAACAAGCTGGGTAGGCTGGCCATGGGGGACAGGGTGGTAAACTGGATTAGAAACTGGCTAACAGACAGGGGGCAGCGGGTGGTGGTAAATGTGGTGCAGTCTGGGGAGAGGGGGGTGACCAGTGGGGTGCCTCAGGGATCGGTCTTGGGGCCAGACCTGGTCAATGTCTTCACTAGTGATATTGCAGAAGGGCTGGAGGGAAAGGTATGCCTGTTTGCAAATGTTACCAAGATCTGTAACACAGTGGATACCCCAGAAGGTTTGGAGAAAATGAGGTGGGACCTGGGGAAGCTTGAAAAATGGTTTCAGGACTGGCAACTGAAGTTTAATTCAAAAAAGTGCAAACTTATGCACCTGGGACACAGGCACCCTGGGGAAAGCTACAGGATGGGGGGGGGAGTTGCTGACAGTCACAAAGGAGGAAAGGGACCTGGGGGTTATTATTTCAGACAACCTGAAAATGTCAAAGCAGAGTGCTGAGGCTGCTGGGAGGGCCAGTGGCATGCTGGGGTGCACAGGCAGGAGTATCACCAGCAGAAGGAGGGAGGTAGTGATGCCATTGTATAAAACCATGGTCAGGCCTCACATGGAGTACTGTGTGCAGTTCTGGAGGCCACACCTTCGTAAGGATATTAACAGGCTGGAGACGGTCCAGAGAAGGGCAACTAAGATGGTACAGGGCTTGCAACACAAGGCTTATGAGGAGAGATTAAGGGACCTCAATATGTACTCGTTGGAAGAGAGAAGGGAAAGAGGGGACATGATAGAAACATTCATGTACCTCAAGGGTATAAACAAGGTGCAGGGGAGGAGACATTTTCCAGTACAGGTGGAGCACAAGAACGAGAGGGTATGACATGAAATTGGAAGGTGGGAGGTTAAGAGGGAATGTGAGGAAGTTGTTCTTCGCAGAGAGGGTGGTAGACACATGGAATGGTCTTCCTCAGGAGGTGGTGGGATCGAGCACTGTGGATGGAGTCCAGCATGCTTGGGGCAGGCATAGGGGAACCATAGAGGTACAGCTGCGGGTGGGTCGGAAGCAATAATCCAGTACAAGGGCTTATGGGAAGACTAGATGGGCCAGGTGGTCCTTATCGGCCAACAATTTCTATGTTTCTATGATTCCTTACTCATTAAAAAGTATTAAGAGCAACCTATAAGTGAAATTAGACACGCAGGAGTATTGATCATTCTATGTCAATGGGCAGCATGCTTGCTAGTGCTTTAATTGTTGTTTCTTCTATGCTGGCAGCCAAACACAAGGGGCCGGCTGGCAGTGCTAGTGGGATGGCTGCATGCATTGCACTAGCACTGCAAGCCAACCCACTTGCGTTAGGCTGCTGATGGGGGGAACGGTGATTACCTGCATTAGCATGTAAATCGCTCAATTGTATCTCCTTTCTACTTTGCCTCAAGCTAAGCAAGGCAAGGCAAGTTTTAGTTTTCCAGGCACACAATCCCGGAGGCTCTGGGTGCCATACAAGTCAAAATAACTATTCAAAATACAATAAAATTACAACAACAATGTAAGTAAATAATATAGAGAAATAAATAAAACACAGACTTAAAACTTTAGTTAAATGAACTGTAGCTTAAAAGGAAAAAGGGGCCAACCCAGGGCAAGATCTAATATAAAAAAGTCCAGGAAGTCCTGACTAAACAAGTGGGTTAGTCAGTTCATTAACATAGTATAACTAGAAAGAAATGTGTTCATTATTAGACAGGACAACCACTAGGATCTTCTGACCATTTGCAAAAATAATCTTATATATTTTATAATGCTTGAAATTATATTTTAATAGCTGTAAGATTCGAACTGTTAATCATAGGAGCTTAATTTTTTTTTAATGAAAGCTTGAAGCCCGTTCAACATGTATTTGTCCTAATGATACAGTTCTGCTGTGTGCTGCTTGTCTGTACATGTCGATATAATATGTTATAGTATTTGGTTAGGGCTCATTGTGTATGGAAATCAGTGGTTACTCAAAAGTTGTTGTGCACGTTCTAAAAGTTGTTCTGTATGTTCTAAAAGTTGTTGTACATGTTTGATCATCAAGCGTACCTGTGTTCATGGTACGCCGACTCCTGCCTGGCAGCCACTCTCATTTTCATTGCACGCAGCTTCTACAGGCCACAGCCTGCCTTTGCATCTGCACTAGTGGTTCGCGATGCCCACCCACAAGGTATGTGAGGGGATTCCTATCAGAGTACAGTAGCGCTTACTAGGCAGAGCTACTCCTCTGCTCGCTCACTCTCTTTGTACCAGATTTTACATATATATATATATATATATATATATATATATATATATATATATGTATATAATATATATATATATATATGTGTATGTATATATATATATATATATTTTATATATATGTATATATCTATCTATATGTATCGTAAATTAAAATATATACTGGAAGCACAGAGCCACTCCTCTCCTTACTCTCTCTCCCTTTCTCTCTGTACTGGTGCTTGGCGCCACTCGTTACTTCCCTCAACAGAACCATATACTATAAAAAAAAATGGTGACCATAAACAACTGGCCTTGAGCTTCACTGTCAAGTACCATATGCTGTTATCTCGACCCCTCAATGGAAACACAGACTTGTTGTGTATGGTGACCCATACATTATTCTTTATGTTACAAATGACATTACTTTTAAAAATTAGTGAACCGTTTGTTTTTTTAATATTGATATGTTACATTTTGTTTTTTGTATTGATGTATGGCAGTTGTAGTACTAGCTGACTCCAAGCTTTCATTTAAAAAAATAAATTTAGTCTTTAGCACTTATGGCTCCAAACGTATCACGTTAAACAAATGATCTTTTGAAATGTCTAACATTGGAACTATTAGGGCTCAAAATTTTTTTTTTTTTCAGTGACAGCTTGGAGTCCAGCCATTAAGAATTTGCTTGAACAGCTGGCCCAGTGGTACAGAGGGCGGAAGTACTGTAAGTGCCTTACCTCTCACCATGCTGGCTACCCATGTTCAGGGAATGAGCATGGATTGCTGAGGGTCGGCCAGAGTGGGAGAGGATCGAGCACCTGGCAGGCTGCTCTCCTCTCCTCTTCTGGGGGGGACTGTACAGTTTTTTATTAAAGTTTTAGTGAAACAGTTGAAATTCAAACTCCATTGTACAGACTGAGAGGCAAGTTTGTTTTTTCTTTTTTTCGTTTTCAAATTTACTTACTGCCGATCAGTAGTTGCGGTAGAGCATCCAGTGATGAGGAAGGGAGGAGTGGCTGCTTGTGCATGCACCGAAGAAAAGAAACACAGCATGCGTTTGCCGTTATAGCCAGCTGTTTAGCAAATTATAACTGTGTTTCCCTTAGGGAAAAAACACTAGCCAATAATTAATATGTATATATTATACTGGCACGGTAGTGCCATTATAGTTAGGGTTTATTACAAACTTCTATGTTAAACCCAAATGTTTGAACCTCAATAACGTTGGCATGCATAATCTCGAGGTGCAGGTCTCTTGACATACCAAATGGCATTTGAATCTGTTTTGTGGTTTATGAGCTACAAAGTGTCAAAAAATCCTAAATTTATGAGTTTTTTTTTACTTTTTTTCTACAGCCGTTTCTCAGAAACAGCTTTGAGTTGTAGCCTGAAATTTTCAGGGTAGAAAGCCTTTGGATCACAGACGTGCCTTTTGAAGGTTTGGTGCAAAAATATATATATTTTTTTGTGCCTCCCACCCCCCCCCGACCAGCCACTCCTTCGGGCCACACACACACAGGACCCCCGGCCACCACTTCTCCCTCGGTTGCCATCCACTGCCCCCTCTACTGCCGGTTATCCCTGAGTGACCTGACATATCCCTTCTGTCAGGTGGATCCCCCACCTTCCAGTGGGGGAGTGCCCAGAGACACATCCAATTAGTCAGGGGGGCAGCAGGGGACCAGCACAGGGCTATCCCAGGCTACCATGTTGTCGGAAACTGGTGACTGTCATCCAGTCAGTCAGGGGGCCTTTTTCTGTTTTCTGGTCCCACCCATCCACCGTAGGTGCACCACAGCATGCATCCTGAATAGAGATGTCCAGCAGTGCATGGTCACCCACACTGCCTGTGACCTGCTAGACAAGCAGCAAAGCACCTTTGCTCCCCCGTGAGGGAGGTGTCCAAGGGATGCCCTGAATTCCCTCCCTGCCGGCACCCACTCCTGATGTCTTGGGCTCAGGTCGTGAACCTGCGTCGCCAGCATGCCACACGAACTCCCATCACTTGGCACCAAGGGGCCAGCTCTCGTGAAAAAATATGAACCTGTTCAAAAGTTATTACATTTTTTATTTTCCCATTACTTCCTATGGGAAATGTTAAGTGTTCCGTATGACAATAATTGTGTTTTCGAGGAGCGGTATCTTGTTTTTGCAGGCAGGGTCACATAGTGTTGCAGGGAGCCTGGTGTATTTTCACACAGCTGTGTTATGTTCACAGGAAAATGATCTTGTTTTTGGAGGAGCTATCTTGTTTTCACAGAGAGCGTGAGATAGTGTCGCAGGGAGCTAGGTTTATTTTTGCAGAGCAGTGTTTTGTCCACCATATTGTTTTCTTATTAGTGAGAGGCACAAAATAAAGAAAATATATAAAAATGCATGTAATGGAAGAAACAAAAATCAGAATTTAGCTAAACGGTGCCTGTTTAGTCACATTCTGATGTATGATTTTTTAATATTTTGGCCAGAAATACATTTTTTGGACACCAGATATCCCAGGTGCCGAAGTTACTGAGAGGACCCCTTCTGCCATGTTCTTTGTATGAGAACAGTGGAATTTTCTTGATTCCTGCAGCTGCTGAAGGAACTCATGCTGTCAGTCGGGGAGTCAGCATTGAGCTACCCTTTTTCCCTGGTGTCTAGTGGCAACCCCTTATGTTGCCCTGGTGTCTAATGGCAACCCCCGGCCTCCCATTGTCATTGTTTTATATTTATTTGTATAATCTGACACAAGGATGCTCACTCCTGGTGTCAGATGCCCCCCACCCCCCCACCGCAGTTCCTGCAATTATTGTTTGCCAGCATCAGGGGGCCCAATCCTTGTGCTGGCAATGGAAGCCCACCTCCCCCAGCAGTATTGGGCACTGGGGAGCCCACTCCCAGTGTCCTGAGTTATGTTCCCCCAACAGTTTGGGACACTGGGGAGCCCACTTCCATGTCCCAAGACTTATATCAGCACCCCCCTTGCAATGTGGGACACTGGGGAACCCACTCCCAGTGTCCCAGAATATGTTTTTTTTTTTTTTGTTAATAAACCTGTAGGTAAAGAAAACAGGCCTCCGACATCTTTTTAAGTTTTAAACCTGAAAAAAAGAAAACGGTCCTTCGTCATCCTCGCCGTTCCCCTCTCACATCCCAGCCCTCCCACTGTGCACCCACCACCCCATCCACCCTCCCTTACCCTATACTTACCTCCAGAATTTGTGCGCTGTCATCGTCTGTGCACCGGGACAGGATCAGTCTCTTCACTGAACTGGATATTTGATTTTCGATAATGTGGTATGTGTGAAAATAGATATAGCTTATTTTCGCACATGCTACATTTTCAAAAGTCAAATATCCACATACACACATTTTGTTAACTAAAGAAAAAGCAGCTTTGCTATTGTGGCTCTGTTGTGGTGCAGATGATAGGGCACATGACTGCAAATCCAGTGGTCCTTGGCTTGAGACCAGTCACTTCATATTTTTTTGCTACATATGATGAAGGTGGAAAAATATGGAGAGGCTGATCTTGAGCCCAGGGCCCCTGGGCTTGCAGTCCAGTGCCCAGTCCTGTACTCCACTGCAGAAGCACATAAGCAATTGTGCATTTGCTTTAGTTATTAGTGATGTGCTTGGCCTGATCACAGCTGGATGCTAAGTGTGCAAAAATGTGGTATGTGCGAAAATAGGAGTCTGTTTTTACACATACCACACTTTCAAACATTTAGCATCCACTTGCAACCAAACAGTCACATCATTGAGAGCCCCATGGGCCGCAAGTAGATGTTTCTCCCTCCCAGCAGTGTGGGACACTGGGGAGCCCACTCCCAGTGTCCACAGACACATATCAGCCTCCCCTGCAGCATAGGACACTGGGGAGCCCACTCACAGTGTCCACAGACACATATCAGACTCCCCTGCAGTGTAGGACACTGGGGAGCCCACTCACAGTGGTCCCAGACATATATAACCCTCCCAGCAGTGTTGGACACTGGGGAGCTCACTTCTACTCCCAGTGTCCTGAGTCATGTATTCCCCCCTCAGCAGTGAGGGACATTAGGGAGCCCACTCCCGGTGTCCCAAGTCATGTCCCCCCCAGCAGTTAGTGTGGGACTCTGGGGAGCCCACTCCCAGTGTCCTGACACATCTATCAGTGCCCTCCCACCCTTGCAGTGTGGGACACTGGGCAGCCCACTCCCAGAGTCCCAAAATGTGTTTTCTTCTTAAACCTGTTGGTAAAGAAAGCAGGCTCCCTGGTTAGAACAGATGAAACATAAATTTTAAAAATTATTATGGAGCGGGGATAAACTAATTATGACCAGAAATGAAGGTGGTATAGAATGCTCTGATTCAATCAGATATTACTGATCCACTAAACTTAGACAAATGTTTAATTGGTTAATTCTGAATCAGTACAAATTACAAAAAGGAAACAAGTCCAATGAGGGAATACAATATCTGCTAACACTGGAAAATAATAGAATACAGGTACAAAATGTACTACCTTACCCGAGTCAATTTGCTTATATAAAAAATACATGTTTAATGACCATAAGAAAAACATAAATGGTGTGAACGCAGGTGGGATTTCAATAAAAGATATAAAAAAGATTGGGTTTACACATATGGTTAGACTTTATAAAAAACAAAGAAATAACGACATGTGAAGATTGTAATAGTAAGGCTATAGAAAAGCAGATAAACAACCCAAGGATTAAATATTTGGTGCTCAAAAACATATATAAGAAATATATTGAACCTCAAAAAATGGAAGAAGAGAAAAAAAATATGTTTTTAGACATCCATAATATTATTCAAATATATAAAAAGGTAAGGGAAGTATATTTGTATTATATTATAATAATGTAATTTCTTGACAAATAAATTAGGCATAACTCTTAATAAACCCCAAAACAAATGGAAATCTGAAATAAATCAAGACACACCAGAACAAAAATGGAACCAGATAAGAGTGAATGCTAATAAATTATACACATATGTGAAAAATAAAGCAATTCAATATAAAATAATTGACAGAGCATATGTAACACCATATAGGTTAAGTTTCTTTCCACAGCAAAATAAATATATTGGCATAATTGTGGTAAGATAGGTAAAGCAGATGATTACTATTTACTTTGGGAATGCCCGTTTATTCTACAGTGGTGGGAAAAAACATGTCTAGAATTGGAAAAAATACTGGATAAGCAAATACCCTGTTGGCTCCAATTTATCTGTTTAATGAGCTAGAGTTTTTTGAACTTTAATCTAAGACAACAAAAAATGTTTGCCCTGACCACCATGACTACTAAAAGACTGATATTAAATGAATGACACTCCCCTAAATTACTAGATTTTAATTTAAATAAATGGAGTATCCAAGTAAAAGACTGCTTATTGATAAAAAGAGTAATGGATCGTGTTAATACACAGAATGACCTCTTAGATTCAACATGAAAGAGTATAGTGAATTTGCTACCTCCTTTGTTAAAAAATTTAATTTAATAAATAACTCAGAAATGATGACAGACTAAAACTATGAATTAAATATTTTACATGACAGTACCACCTGAGAAGAAAACAGGAAGGGGGTGAGCGAAGAACTGTGGGTGGAGGGAGTGTAAAATATATTTTAAAGTAAATGCTATAATGGAAAAGGGCTGAATAAATGTTTGAGAGGCTAAGAAATACTTAGATATAATGTGAAAAGTTATGTGTATATAGAGATATATATGTAGGAAGGTCAATATATGAAATATTAAATGTTTATTATGCCTATTTTTGAAAAATAAATAAAAAATTGAGATCTTAAAAAAAAGGAAAAGAAAACAGTCCCCAACATCTTTTTTAAATTTTAAAGCTGAAAAAAAGAAAATGGTCCCTCGTCGTCCTTGCCATCCCCCTCCCCAATCCTGACCCTCCCACTGAGCACCCACCAACCCACACCCCCTTGCCTTATACTTACTGCCAGAGGTCTCTGCTGTCATCTTCTGTGGTCTGGGACACGACTGCACTCTTCAAAGCTGAAACGCAAACTGAGGAATGAAGGTAAGTGCTGTATACTGTATTTCAATGGTGTTTTCAACTGTGTTGATATCTTAGCCATTTTTTGGTAATTTTTCACCAAATTTTTAACATGGGTTTTTTGGGACCCCACCTCATGAATACTGTCACTGTTGTTTCATTAATCGGGCCCAGAAGGTGATTTGGCGGTCGCTGCGTGAAATCACCTTATGGGACTGATTAACAAAATGGCAGTGCCAGTGTTCATGGGGTGGGGTCCCAAAAAGCCCATGTTGAAAATGTTGTGAAAAAATTCCTAAAAATGGCAGAGTTATACGCGATCATTGAAAATTTTCTATGCATGCTCATAACTTTGGTAATTTTTAAATATTTTCCCTCCAAATTTTCAACATAGCCATTTTTTCACACCACCTCATGAACAGTACAGCTTGCTCAAAATGTATTTTCATGCCTGTGGCATGGAATGGCGTTTTGACACAGATTTGAAAATGTTCACCTATGGAGTTTATGAGGTGGGGTCATAAGAAGACTATATTCAACATTTTGGGGTCAAAATATGAAAAAATGCAAAGGTTCTGACCATTTGTTGCAATTTCAGAATGCACACTTGTAACTTCGGAAATCTTAAATATTTTCAACCCAGATTTTTAACATAGCCTTCTTATTACCCGACCTCATGTGTGTCACAGCTGTCATTTTTCAAATCCTGTGCAAAGTATGTTTTTGCACCTGTGGCATAGAATGGCATTGCAGTTGCACAGAATTATGTTTTGGCAACGATTTGAAAATTGTGCCTACCAGGTACATGTACTGGGGTAATAAGATGGCTATGCTGATAATTTGGTCAGGCACCTGTGGAGGGATGGGTGCACAGGGTTCAAAAGACCCGGCACTCCCACAGTAAAATAAGGAAAATCATGGTGCATAGGAGCTCCATTGTGACAAAGGGACAGTTATGGAGGGTGGGAGCATAGCCCAATAAGGATACAAATAAACTAACTGAAAAAGTAAGGAAATTCGTTGCAAAAAAAAATCATGAATACATCAGTTAGGGTTGTTAAAGTGACAAAAGTAGGGAAATATGGCATTAGTGTTTCATACCCTAACGCCTCACCCCCACCCTGCAGACACCAACAGGCATTGGTGGTGTGCCTTGCGGTTGTCAACCCTAGTGCTCAGCCCATTCTAATATACTGTACCCATCTCAACTTATTTACTTATGGAATGGGGTAAGCGTTGGGGCTGATGACTGCAAGGCACACCCCTGATGCCTGTCGGTGTCTGCAGGGTTGGGGTGGGGCATTAGAGTTGGAAATCCTAATGCAATATTTTCCTGCTTTTGTCGCTTTACTAACAACCCTGATGCATTAATGATGTTTTTAGCAGTGAATATATATATATGTATATACATATATATATATATATATTTAAACACATGCACAGTGAGCTTACATTAGGATATATTGGAACTCCTCCTGTATGTACTCCTCAGCCCACACCCAAGGATACCTATATCTCCCAATGAGCACAGCACCCTGGAATGTGTTACTGCACTTATAAAATGGATGTAATAAAACTTTTTGGTTTAGAAAATGCAGCACTATGTGTTCATGAGCATGTAAAGACATGGCAGGTGACCTGGTTCATCCAGTAAAACAGCAGTATTTGAGATGGCCATCTTGACCCATATATTATAAAATAGGTGAAGAAATGTTAGTAATCTTATTGGCCAAGGGCATCATGTAATTCTCCAGTTATCACAACACAACCAGACACCTCAGAAGTCATGGCAGATTTTTAATAAATATGTGAGGGGGGTTAAGAGTAAGGGTAATAAGATGGCTATGCTGATAATTTGGTCAGGCACCTGTGGAGGGATGGGTGCACAGGGTCCAAAAGACCCGGCGCTCCTACAGTAAAATAAGGAAAATAACGGTGCATAGGAGCTCCATTGTCACAAAGGGACAGTTATGGAGGGTGGGAGCACAGCCCAATAAGGATACAAATAAACTAACCGAAAAAGTAAGGAAATTCGTTGCAAAAAAAATCATGAATACATCAGTTAGGGTTGTTAAAGTTACAAAGTAGGAAATGGCATTGAGTGTTTGTACCTAATCTCACCCCCCTGCAGACACCAACAGGCATTGGGGGTGTGCCTTGCGGTTGTCAACCCTAATGCTCAGCCCATTCTCCTATACTGTACCCATCTCAGCATATTTACTTATGGAATGGGGTGAGCTTTGGGGCTGATGACCGCAAGGCACATCCCTGATGCCTTTCGGTGTCTGCAGGGAGGGGGTGGGGCATTAGGGTTGGAAATCCTAACGCCATATTTTCCTGCTTTTGTCGCTTTACTAACAACCCTAACTGATGCATTAATGAAGTTTTTAGCAGTGAATATATATATATATATATATATATATTTTTTTTTTTTAAAACACACACACAGTAAGCTTACATTAGAATATATTGGAACTCCACATGTATGTACTCCTCAGCCCACACCTGAGGGTACCTGTATCTCCCAATGAGCACAGCACCCTGGAGTGTGTTACTGCACTTATAAAATGGATGTAATAAAACTTTTTGGTTTAGAAAATGCAGCACTACGTGTTCATGAGCATGTAAAGACATGGCAGGTGACCTGGTTCATTCAGTAAAACAGCAGTATTTGAGATGGCCATCTTGACCCATATATTATAAAATAGGTGAAGAAATGTTAGTAATCTTATTGGCCAAGGGCATCATGTAATTCTCCAGTTATCACAACACAACCAGACACCTCAGAAGTCATGGCAGATTTTTAATAAATATGTGAGGGGGGGTTAAGACTATTTTATACAGTAAGAGGAATATCACACTTCAGGGTGTCCCATATAGCTAGATATAGAGACCTATCCAGTAGATGATATGAAGTGCCAGTATAGTTAGGGTTGAGTAAGGTGTTTATTACGTGACCCCAATATTTGCACTTTAATAACTTTGGCAGCTTTCAGTGAAAGCCCAAAATTTTGCATATGTGACCTGGCAAGCAGGGTCACAAGATGTGAAAAGTTTTCATGATGGCATCTTGCGCAGTCTCCAAGATACAGAGCATCCATTTTTTTAAAACTTATTTTTCATTACTGAGTTAATCAACGCAGAACGTTGGATGAGTCTTACATAGTTTTGTTCTTAACATATATAACAATAACTCTACAGACCAGGTTACAAAACACAGTAAAAACCTAAACAAGCTACAAACAGTTAACTAACAAGAACACAGCAGATGGTTAATTAAAAGCATCTACTTGTTCGTTCATACTAAGGCCCTGTTCAGACTGCACTGAAAATCTGTAATGTTTTGAAAACTTTACAGTGCATCCACATTACCACTGAAAACGTTACAGGATTTTACTGGTGTAGTGTGGACAGGGCCAAACAGAGTTTTGAAACCATTACAGAAACCATTGTTGAAAATACCTAATGTCAGTTTTCAACAATGGTTTTGAAAACGCTCTCTGTAATGTTATCAACGTAAATGCAAACCATTACGGTAACAGTTTGGACCCTCTGTAACATTACAGAGGGATTTTTCTGATGTAGTGTGGACAGGGCCTAAATGGGTGGCTGAGTAAGTTATCTAGTATTCAGCCTCTTTTATAGTTCATTAGCTACTTCACTCATATTGTATTGAGAACCCTAAGTATTTCTGTTCCACAGGAACCAGTATAGGGTGGATCTTAGGTTGCCAAGCCATTTTTGAGCAAGAGTAGACCTGCCATACTTAAGGGATAGAGGACTCTGGAGGGGGAGAATGTTCATTTTGACAGTGTTTCTTCTCGTCCATAAGGGCAGTGGGAGCATTGACCATCTGTTGAGGTCTGCTGGGTCCCAAGCTTAATTCTGTTCTAACATGCATTGTTTCTCACTGCTGATCTCAATTCCCAGGTATGTGATGGATTTAGAAGCCCACCCCCCCAATTGCATCACATGGACTCTCGTTGTGTGCACATTAAGAGACATAACTGTTTTGTCCCTGTTCAGTTTGTAACCTAACAGTTTCCCAAAGGTGGTCAAAATTTCAAAGACTGCTGAAACTGACTCAGTGGGGCACTTCAAATGTAACATGACATTGTCTGCATAAGTGGATATGGCTTACCTGTCTAGTAGAATAGTTCGAGTTAAGGGTTTGAGATATAGAGTAAAAAAAAGTGCGGGGTATTGGGGACACCCCTGCTGCATTCCCTAGCCAAGGTTGAAAACTGAAGATTTCAGCCTACTGCAGCACATTCTTGCAGATGGTTACGAGTACAGCAGCAAGACCCACTCTGTAAACATTTTCGGGAACACAAGTGCCTCCCGGGTGGCAAATAAATAATTCCAAGCCACCCTTGCAAAATCTTTCTCTGTGGCTAGGGACACCAGAACCGCTGGGGTCCCAGAGTCTTCAGACACAGAGATGACATAGTTTTCTCAAGTGGTCTCATGACAGTCTTCCCCTGAGTGAACCCCACTTGCTCCACTCCCACCAGACTCTGCCATATTTTGGATACTCTTGCCACCAACAGTTTTACCAGTGTCTTGATGTCAAGATTAATGAGTTGTTGATCCTTCCCAGGTTAAATGAGAAGAGTTAGCAAGGATTCTTGAAAGCAGGTATGTGGTTTCCTTTCCTTAAAGGCTGTGTTATAAAAGGCTGCAAGATGCGGTACTATCTCCCCTTTCAAAGCCTTAAAGAAATTTTGGGAGAAACCATCTGATCCTGGGGCTATATCTAATTGGAGCTTTTTGATGGTTGTTAATACTTCTGATGGAGAGACCATGCTGCCCATGGCCTCCTTCTAGTGATCTGATATGATGTGTAGTTTGGCAGCCTCCAGGAAGGCTTCGATTTCTGCCCTGTCCCCTGGTGTCTTAGCTGCATACAGATCTTTATAAAAGCTCCTAAAACTCTGTACTATTTATCTCAGTTGAGAGAGCAACCTAACCCTATGGCCTCGTCTTACTGCTGGTATCACCATGGCTGCCTCATTCTGCCAGTCTGAGGGCCAGGAGCTTCCCTGCCTTTTCCCCTTGGTCGAAACTGCTGAACCCCTTCTATCAGACCTTCAGAGATGATGATGAAATCTATATGTAACTTTGAATCATGGCGATGGGAGTGGAAGGTAAATTCCTTCTTATTAGGGTGGGTCAATAACTACCAGGGTGTTTATCTGGTCTGTCAGTGCTCTTTTGCACTGGAGACAGGCCTTTCCTACACAAAAGTGATCCGTCTAGTTCTGTATCCTGTACAATATTCCAATCCCCTCCTATTATGATGCAGGACCTATTGAGTATATTCAGATGGGAGAGCAAACTGGTGAAAACATTTGGGTCATCTCTATTGGGCCCAGAGATGCATGCCAACATAGTGTATACTAGTCCCAAAATGCCCCTTAGAAACATAACTCTCCCCTTGGTGTTCCTATATTCTGAATTTAACTGGGAAGGTGTAATAACATGTGCCCCCCCATGCCTGAATGTATATTCGGATCATAACAACTATTTTGAGCGCTGGCTCACATGTTATTACCAGACCCAGGGTTCTAGAGCATGTACGGGTTTGTTGAAAGGATCCATATGGAAGCACTTTATGACGAATGCCTCATAAATCACATATTGGAGGAAGGTAGAAAAATGCCTTTTCAGGTTCTGTCCAGTCCCAAGCCCTCCTCCTGGGGAGGGTAAACTTGGAGAATCCAACTACACAAGTCACGGCCTCCCTCACTGGAGGGAAGATATTCCAAGTAAGGGTAAGTGACTTTTCAGGGCACAGCTCTGATGTTCTATGCATCAGGCTATGCCAGGGCCAAAATATGATGTACCACAGTTCTCTTGGGTGATGTTACTGTTGCTACTGTTTGTATCATTGGTGCATTTTTTTTAATACCATTGCTATGTATAGTTACTGCAGTTTATTGCTGTTATGTCTTTAATAGGCTGTTAGGTATCACTCTGTGTATATTTCTTTTTGTTATTTCTTTCTTTCCAGCACGTTATTGTTATAGCTAGTTCTCTAGGTTAGATTGGGTGATCACTAATTATCACAAACCTCACTGATTATTGTTGCAACGCAACTGGACATTAGTTTATTTAGCTTGTCACTTATGAACTCTTGTAACAGCAACAATTTTTAGCTTCAGTTAGCAGTTGGTAGATAGCAGTTAGCATACCAAAATAAGGAAACCTGTGCTTTTTGTGACACTGAGCATTGTAACACTCCTGTGCATATGTGTGTAAATAGCTGTATAGATGTGTGTATATGCATCTTTGCTGTATGTCTCTTTAAGACTACATTATAATATATTAGCATGTAAAATAAGGTAGGACTATTTATTAGTGTCCTTGGATTAGCTTTATGTCTTGACAAAGCATTAGTGTGACACAAAATGTTAACGTCATGTTGAGGGGTGATGCTGGCTTGCTTGTGATAATAAATATGTTTTTTATTGTCTCCTAACAGTGGAGTGCGTCTGTGTTCCTTGACATGCAGCCGTTTTTATGTTTTGTTTTGCAGTGCCTTGTTCTCTCCATCTTCATGAGTCCTCAGTTGCTGTCCCATTTGTTTCACAGCCATCTTGTTTTGTTTACCTAAAATAGTCATTGAGAACCACAAAATGTGACGCATTTTCAAAAAACAAACACATGAACCTAGGTAAACATGGGGTGCTAGTTTTTTGAAAATATGGCTAGAAATTAGGTTTCTGGGCATCTGAAAATCCTGGATACCCAGCTTAGTGAGAGGAGCCATTCACCCACATTCTTTGCATGAGAACAGCAAGGCTTGTAGCTGCAGCTGGAGTCATGCTGCCAGACTGAGTGGGAGCAGTGAACCAGCGATCCATGTCTGTCTGTCTTTCATAATTTATTATTTGTCTCCCCCTTCCAGCTCAGCCAGCTCTCCGTTGTCTTTCCCCACCATCTGTAGTTTTCTAAAAATGGACTGGGGTGCTCACCCCGGTACCACTTCCCCGTCCACCAGGTCACCTTTGCCCCCTTGCATAGGTGGTGGCACCGGGGGTCCCACCCCGGTACTGCCGTACACCTAAAGTCAACACTGGGATGCCGAATCTCCAGTGTCAGACCCAGTAAAGTTTCAACTTTTGCTGAAAAAAGAAAACAGTCACTGTTTGTCTTTGTTTTGTTTTTTTTTTTACCCTGAAAAGAAGAAACCGTACATTGTCGCTCTAACTCCATCTCACCCCGACTCCTGACTCACCACTATCCCACCACCACCCCAAACACTATCACTCACCTAAAACTGTCCCATGGTATAGATCCACCCTCCGATCAAAAGCATATCTTTTCGCTGGAACCACCAACTGCGATATGAGAAAATAAGGTAAGTCCGGTTTAATGTTTTTCAATGGGTTTGCAACTATTACTCATATCTTTGTCATTTTCACTGTTTTTACAATAAGGCCCAGATATTCAAAAGGGTTGCGCCATGCGCAACAGGGTTGCTCATGCGCAAGTCCAAAACTGCGCCATTCTGCGATATTCAGAAGGAGGCAGTTGCGCCCCCGAAAACATGCTGAGCAATAGCGCAATGAAAATGAAGGCATGCACAACCGAGGCGGATCCATGCATAAAGCGCAATCGATATTCAAGGCTGCAATGTAATAGCTAGCACAGAAACTGCTTACTAGCAGAAATGAGCCAAAATAAAAGGCTCAAGGAAGCGGCAAGAAGAACGCACCAGGCTGTCAAGTGGGGGAGAGAGAGACAGACAGAGACAGACGGACAGACTGAAAGGCAGAAGGAAAGTGTTTCCCATAGTTTGTAGAGGCCAGCGGGGTGCCGGTGCAGTGGAAGTAGCAGTGAGGACAGCGGGGTAACACAGCAACAGCAGCCGGGGGCAGAAGCCAGGAGATGGACAGTGCCAGCTTCCCATGGAAGCTGTAATGAGGGGTGAGAATCCATGCTGCAGGGGACGTGGCGTGGAGGGGCCCGTCGGCGATATACCCCGACAGGCGGTACCGTGCCGCATCAGCTTTGAGCTGTACACAGATGTAGAGATCGTGGGCTGGTACCGCCTGGACAGGCAACACAGAGACGGCTCTGTGAGCTGTGCAGTGATGTGATGCAGGCACCCTCACAGGAGTCACGCTGTTGGTGGAGACCAAGGTGACAGCCTGCATGTGCCTGCTCGCCACGGGCACCTTCCAGAGGCCAACAGGGACACCACAGGCATCACACTGAGTCGGCCACGTCCGCATCCTCACCCAATTCCTCAGCGCACTGCTGCCACATGCTGGGAGTACATCCATTTCCTAGCACCGCGGCAGAGCGTACAGCAAACATGCAGGAGTTCCACAGGGTAGCACGTATGCCTGGCGTGCTAGGGGCCATAGACTGCACCCATGTGGCCATCCGCACGCCACCTGGCCCCGATGGCCATGCCTGTTGTAACCGAAAGGGATTCTCCAGTGTCAACTGCCAGGTGGTGTGTGATGCCACTGGGCGCATAATCAATGTCTGTGCCACACACCCTGGCGGAGCACATAATGCCTTCATATGGTATCAGTCTGCACTGTGCCATCGATTCAAGAGTGGGGACATCCCCACAGGACATCTAGTGGGTGAGTACACATGTGTGGAATGCAAACTCTGGGCAAGGGTGGGAATGACACCAGTGCCATAGTAGTGGCACACAGGAGATAGCCAGTATGGACCTGGAACATGACACTTGCTTCCACTGTCTCCACACAGGTGACTGCGGATACCCACTCCGTCCCTGGCTGCTCACACCGTACCGGCGCCCCACGACCCCAGTGCAGCTATGCTATAATGAGGCACATGCCGCAACACGTAACATCATAGAGCGGGTGTTTGGGATGCTCAAGGCACGCTTCCGATGCCTAGACACCTCCGGCGGTGCCCTACAGTACAGCCCCCAAAAGGCCTGTGGGATATTCCTGGCCTGTTGCATCCTGCACAACATGGCCAAAGACCATGGGATAGCCGTACAGGTCGAACAGGGGGACAGCGATGGGGACGCCGGTGGCGCCGTGATGATGGTGATGAGCAGCCCCCTAGGACGGAGGGACCCCAACTGATCCGGCAGGCCCAGCTGCACTGGGACACCATCACAGAGGAGCACTACACACAACACAGGTAAGTCAAGGGGACATGTGCAGCCAACACTGTCCATGCACAAACTACAGGCACACGGGGAACACACCAGGGGTGCATGAAGGTTAGGGAGTGGAAGGGTCCAGGCATACCAACACACCATCAGGGAGGATGAGCACTCATATGGACACACACACACCACGGCAGCAGAGCGTACATGGGCAGATGCACAGCACTGCAGAACCGACATTGCTAACACACAGCACCGACCACCCCATCACCTGTACTGTCCAAGTCGTGTGTCGGAACCTGGGCACCCTTGCACCTTGGTGTACAGTGCAATGCAGGCATCATCAAGCACACGCACCTGTGGACAGCAGTTGGGAGGGTGTGCAGGTGGTCCATGTGTCGGCGTGGTGAGCAGAGCACCCAGCAGTGCACTGCCCACCATGACACACATTGCACACAGGGCAGCACCAGACAGGGCCCGCAGTGGGAGACAGCTCAGTCATGTAGCACTGTCCCATGTCCACCACGGATGCATGTGCGGCCCCACCGTGACCCAACAGCATGGGCAGGCTGAGCAGGGGCCACATGGGGTGGCACTGTTGCACCACCAGGGGTCCCACTGCGCGAACGCGACCTTGCCCGCACAGGGGTCTGCAGCACGCTGAACAAACCTGCACCGGGGTGCTCGGGATGCCCACAGCAGAACCCGGCGTCGACAGGCCTGGTGTCGCATGACGCCGGGAACGGGGAGTGGAGAGTGCATTGTGTGGGGTGTGTGGTACAGGGGCACCTGACTGTGTGCCCAATGCATCCACGACAGAGACCACTGCCTGGGTCAGCCTGTCAATGGCGGCGGTCACATCCGTCCGCATACGGACCAGCTCAGCTCGGTCCCGACCACACTCCCTGCTGTGCCACTTCACGGACACAGACAGTGCCTCCACGGACCTTGCAACCCGACCCTGCAGCTGTACTGATTCCTGCAGTAGGCGGGTGTGTGCATCCAATGGGTACTGTGCCCCAATGGCATCGTGACCCCCAGGGTGTGGACGTTCCTGATGCACATCACCCCTTGAGGGTGGGCGCTGTTCGCCAGGACCAGGTATGGGCGGATCAAAGGGCGGTGGACATGTGCCACTGCTTGACACTGTACCCCCAGACCTGGTGTGTGACTGCTGCTACTGCCCTCCAACCGCTGTGCCCAGGTCCACCTGTTCCACGCCATGCTGGCAACAGTGCCAGACACCTGCACAGCCACGGTGCTGCCCCACGGTGCTGACAGACAAGCCTGGGACTGTGCCAGCATGCTGGTACCAGGTTTGAACCAGAAAGGCCCAGGAGCACGTGCTGGCCTGCGTGTGTCTGTCGTGGGACACACCTATCACTGCCCATTGCAGGCCTTCTATCATCAATGGTGCGAGTACGTGCTACTGCCATGGCCACAGCATGCTGGCATGGCATGCCAGACTGCTGAGACACAGGCTGTGCACCCCCCGCACCCGTATCACTGACACCAGAGTTGTTGGCCCAGCGTGCATGCTGCTGCAGTGCCTGCTGGCTGGTGGTGGAGGTGGAGGTGGATGGTCCCTCCTCCATGTCCAGCAGGTCCGCATCACTGTCTGGACCCACCACCACCGTCTCCTGAAGACGAACAGGATCTGTAACAGAAAGAGAGTACATGTGAGTGCATGTGAACAACTGCCACCCCCCCAAACACCACCACATCATACCGTGCAGTGATGGGCTTCCACCTGTCTGGAATCCTCCGCCTGGTATGCCCGCAATGGCATTCAGCTGCATGGCTGCAACCAGTGTCTCCTCATGTGGGGTCAGCTGCAACACCACTGGCGGGCCCCCGCCAGTGCCAGCACGGGCTGCCCTGAAGGCTGCCACCTTCTCCTTCAGCCTCCTGCGGTCAGTCCCCATCTTTTTCTTGCATTCCTGCATGGAGCGCTGGTGGCTTCCGTGCAGGTTAACGCCCAAATTACCCTCCCATGCAGCCGCCGCGGGACTGAGAGGGTGCCCTCCGTCACTCAATAGTGGCTCATCTTCCAGGTAGGCCTGGAAGGGGCCTCGTCTCTGCCGCTGTGAAGTTGGCCTCCTCCTATGCCCACCGTCCTCACCCTCACCTTGGCTCTGCTCGGTCATGGTGATCTGTATGGGTGGAAGTGGACACCTGTCACTGTGCAGTCTACAGCATTTCCCCATGAGCATTGTCCTGAACATCACACAGCATGTAACTCACCTCTCACCTGCAGTAACCGAATCTGGCCAGCACAGCCCACTGTCGCACATTTATAGCGCAACACATGCAAATTAGGAGTGGAGCAACTTTAATGACATGCAAATCGCCCCACTGCGCCCTTGAATGGCTGATCAGATGATTTGGGTATGTCGGCTGAATATCGTGAATCTGCACTTTGCGCAATACGGAACAGTCAGCTGAGCCAATGGCGCAGATCTGTGCCTGTGTGGTACACTGCATCGCGCATGCCCAGATAGCTGACGCATGCATCTGTGGTGCTGCTGATGTGCTGAGCACGATAGGCAATTCAGGCCATGGCTACCATTGTGCCAGTGGCGCTACAGCACTGGCCACTATATGGCGCTGTGGCATTATTGCGCAATAGTCCACTGTGGCACTGGTACGCAGCTGGTCGGTGCGTGCAGGTTACCTATCGATCCAGATGGCGCTGTGCGTAGCCTTAGCGTCAGTGCTCATGACCTTGTGTATGCCCTTTGCCCCCTGCCGCTGTTAGCCTGCCATGTGTGCGTCCCTATTAGCTGTCTGTGAGTGACAGCGCTATGTATTAATATTGACGCTGTTAGAACAATAGCGATTTAAACCTGTGGTGGTCTATTGCACAACATCTCCACGTGGGGTTATGGTGCAGCAGAGCGCCATATTGCCTGCTGTAAACTGGCTAACATGGCTAGAGGAGGGCTGTGAGTTGGAGCCCACTGGAGGTGGCCAACCTGGTGGCCCTAGTAGAGCCCCAGTATGAGGCACTCTATGGTGAGGCCCCCCTCACCATGACAAGGACAGAGGTGTGGCAGCAAGTGGCCACTGACCTGGTGGGGGTCACTGGACGGCGCCGGTCTGCTGAGCAGTGCCGGCACTGGTACAGTGACCTCCGCCGGAGGGAGCCAGACATGTTGGCAAGGCTGCGGGCACGTGCCAGGCAGGGCGTGGTGCCGAGGCCAGGTGAGTGTACCATCTATGCACCTGTATTCTCTGTAGGGGTGTGTGTGTGCTTTGGTGGCTGGGCATAGGTGGGACGCTCAGACACGGTTGGCTGTGTCAGTGTGTGCAGCTGTCGATGGATGGGTATGGCTGTGTGGGCAGGCACTCTCACTGGGGCAGGGGCACTCTGCTTTGAGTCACACTGATGTTTGTCTCAACATATGTCTCCCACAGCCGGGATGTGAGGATGCAGGGCGGGGTGAGGAGGGCCGTGCCAGGGCCCCGTGGAAGCTAGAGGTCGGCCCCGGATGCAGCAGCAGCAGCCACAGCATCACGGCAGCAAGAGCAACAGCAGCAGACACAGCTGCTTGAGCAATGTGAGTATCATGACTTCATGGATGCTATTGCATGCTGGGAGTCCACTAGCCCTGCACAATACAACCATGCAGGACAGGGGAGGTCATAATTCCACTATACAAGACACTAGTGAGGCCCCACCTGGAGTACAGTGTACAGTTCTGGAGACCATACCTACGTAAGGACGTAGAGTGGGCAGGGAAGGTTCAGAGGAGGGCAACAAAGATGGTGCATGGCTTGCATCATGGGTCCTATGATGACAGGTTGAAGGAACTGAACATATACTCCTTGGAGGAGAGGGGGAGAGAGGGGATATGATAGAGACATACAGGTATCTTACAGGGGGGATCAGGGTGCAGGACACACTATTTTGAAGTGAAACAGATGTTCCAGGACTAGAGGGCATGGGATGAAGTTGGAGGGGCGATGATTCAGAGGACACATGGAAAAGGATTTCTTCACAGAGTGGGTGGTGGACAAGTGGAACACCCTGCCAGAGGAAGTGGTGGGGGCTGAAACAATCACAGGATTTCAGAATGCATGGGACAGACATGAAGGAATTCTGGAGGTCAGGGGTAAGGGGCAACAGACTTCTAGGAAAACAAAGTGAACTTACAAGCTCAAATGGACAGACTAGGTTGGCCATAGGCCCTTATCTGACGACACTGTCTATGTATCTATGTATGTGTGCACAACACAGGTGACATGCATCACTGTCCAGTATCACAGCACGTCTGTGTAGGCATCACTGGTGGTCCAGGCATGCACTGGGCACATAGCTGTGTAACTGGCATCGCACCACATTGCCACGTCACTGGACAGCCTTGTTTGTGCTGTGATGGACATGGGCAGTGTGTGTGTGTGCAGTGGTGTGCATAGCTGGTGCCGCCTGTTTGTGATGGCCATGTGCATGTTCACTGTGGGTGGGTGCATGCCATCACAGGTGTGGGACACTGGGCTATATGGCTTGCAGGTTGGGTGGTGTTCAGGGTTGTGGTCAGTCACAGCCTTTGACTGTGTTCCCATTTTCCTAGGCCTCGAGGTTCTCAGGAGGATGGCACGTGATCTTCGGCGCCTCACCCAAGTTGGACTGGAGAACCAAGAGATACTGCAAGCCATCCGGCGCCATGGAGCTCGGCGACGGAGGCACAGGACGGTGCACCAGCAGGGGGAGGACCAGCAGCCAGCTGGGCCATAGCCCACATTACCCTTCCCACTTCTTCCATCCCTAACACCCTGCCTTCCTCTCCAAGTTTTTATTCCTCCCCTTGAACACCCTACCTTTTACCCATCCCCTTGTAAATAGTTTCTCTTGGTTTTGTTATTGAATCTTTAAATATACATTTCTATTTTGATATGAATACTGTGTTGGTCTCTGATTTGCAGCTGGCTATGGGTGCTCAGTTGCAGGGGTGTACATGCCATCTGGGGTGGTATGGTCCTGGGTGTGTGTATGCATGTGTGTGCATGGGGAGGTATCTCCAGCATGGCAGTGACTTTCTGTTGGTCTTGCCGTCTGCTGCCACCCACTGCTGGGTGCACAGGGTGTGTCTGGCTTGTAGGCTTCTGTGCTGCACGGGGTTGACGTGTGCTGGGGGGATGCATGGTTTCCTGCAGTGCCAGTCAATGCACATAGGTGGTGTCTTGGGGTCACAGTGCAGGGTGTGCTGTGCGTACGAGGGGCTGCTGTGCACTGTGGTTGTCAACCCCCTGTGTGTGGCACTCTCAGCATGCCAGTGGTTGTGCTGGGGTGTCATGCTCCGCTATGCTGTGTTGGCTTGTCCCCATGGGCCAGTAGATCATCCGTCACACCCCAGTGATGCTGTGCTTGGGGTGCAGGTGTGGTGTGGGTTCTGCAGTGTATTCCTGTGCCCATGTGGCATGGCTGGCGTGGGCCCCAGCCTGCCTCCCTGGATGTGCAGTTCCATTGCTCTGGGGGCTCAACTTGCGCTAGGCACCTCTGGAATGCTCAGCTAGGCTGTCCTGGTTGCTCCATGCGCAACATTTTGGCTCAGCTTCTCCTTCCTGGTTGCGCTATGGCGCAGTATGTGCGATATTCAGACGTTGGTTGCTTGCGCAATTTGTGCTGCTCCATGTTTGAATATCGCACCTGTTGCGCATTTGTGCAACTGGTTTGTGCTTGCTCCTGCTGTTGCGCTCATTTTGGGCGCAGTTTGAATATCTGGGCCTAAATGTTTAACATGGCCTTTTTGGAACTCCTCCTCATGAACAAGGTATGTTAAATGTTTCAAATCCCTCCCAAAAGGTGATTTTGTTATTGCTCTGAAAATATTCACCTATTGGGTTCATGAGGTAGGGTCATAAGAAGACTATGTTGAAATTTTGATGAACTAATACAGTAAAATGACCAAGTTATGTGTGAGTGTTGAAATATTTCAACGTTCACTCATAATTTTGCTAATTTTCAATATTTACCCACAAAACTTTCAACATGGCTTTTTTGGGACCCCAGTTCATGAACAGGGCAGTTGAAATGTTTCAAATATGTGCCGAGCGGTGATTTGACAGTCGTTGCATAAAATCATATTTCTGGTAGGATTTGAACATTTTCACCTACCAGGTTCATGAGGTGGGGTCATAATAAGACAATATTGAAAAGCTGATGTGAGAATATGGTAAAATGATCATGTTATGCGTGAACATTGAAATAGTTCACCATTCACTCATAACTTAGCTACATTTCAGTATTTTCACTCCAAATGTTCAGCATTGCCACTTTTTCATACCACCTTGTAAATGTGACAGCTGTCATTTTTCAAATCCTGGATGAGATGTATGTTCGCACTTGTGGTGTAAAACATTTCAGCCAGATTCTACAAGTGCCACATGCCATGTTTATCAGTGGGAATCTTAAAATGACTATCTTGAAAATTTGGGTTCATGATTTAAAAAAAAGAAAATGAAAAAATGTGTGCATGGCCAGCCTTTATTACAGTGGGTAGCGCTTTGTGATCTTGCGCTGGTGAGCTTATTTCAGGAACAGTTCAGAGAGCCACTTGGGTGGGTTGAGGCTGACAGGATAGTGCTGCCATGTGATACCACCCCCGGTCTGGGAAGGGAAGGTGCAGGGTTGCCTGCACAGGCAAAATGACCATATAGTGAAGAGAACACTTCTCTTGGCATAGGGCTCTGCATCTCTGCACCCTGGGTGCCAGAGGGCCCTGTATTTTATCTGAGAGATGGACTCTTTGCCATATGTGTCTGTATCTGCGACCACATGGAAGTGCAGGGTCACCACAGTCTACCAGATGGCACCATGAATTCTTGACAGCTGTTGCTGCACAGGAGTGCAGGCCCTGGACCTTCTGGCACACCTCCCCTCCCCACCCAGCAGTTTAAATTCAGCTTGTTGAATACATAGCCTACAAACTGAGTTTAAACTGCTGTGGGGGGGGATGGGCCAGCAGGTCCACAGACTCCGGAATGAGGAAGTCAATAGACCTCTCCCCCACACACACACCAGCAGCAGTTATTGGGAGGGTGGGTGTGGAGGGAAAGGGGAGCAATTAAGTACAGGGGTTGAGAGGGAGGGTACAGGAGGAGGGCAGGTCAGGCAAAGCACAGAAGGAAAGCAAGGGAGCACTAAGTCAAGATGAAGAGAGGTATCATTCAATGCTCATAGTCACGGCAGCAAGATGACAGACATGCAGGCAGTCTTACCGGAGGGGAAGGAAGACAAAGCAGCAGTTACTGAGACCTAAGCCACACCATGACTGGGACCTCTCGATCCCAGATTACAGCTATATACAACAGACAGGAGGAGAGGCAAAGGGGGTGGTGGCTTATATCAGGGAGGGGATAACATGCATGAGGGAAGAGACAGAAAAGGGAGGGGTGGAAACACTATGGATTCAGCTTCAGGTCAATAGAGGGAGAAAAGTGAGGTTGGGGATGGTTTACAGACCACCCAACCAGAAGGAGGAAAGAGACAGGGAACTGAGTTCACAGCTGCTGGAAGCTGCAGGAAAGGGGGAGGTGGTAGTGGTGGGGGACTTTAATCTGCCCAAGATGGACTGGGGTATACTGGCCACATCCTGTGCCATGAGTCAGGTGATACTGGATGCAATAAAGAGTGGGTTTCTGACTCAGGGCATCACTGAGCTCACTAGAGAGGGGGAAATCCTTGATCTAGTGCTCACAAATGGGGAGCATGTACAAGAGATTACAGTCAGGGAACCCCTGAGAAATAGCAACCACAACACAGTGTGATTCAGATTGGATATTGGCAGGGAAAGCATCCCCACTAAGATCAAATTCCTGGATTTCAAGAGGGAAGATTTCAAATGGGGATGTGCTAAGGATGCACCTGGAGGGCATCAGAGTGGACATGGGGGTGGACCAAAAATGGACCATCATCAAAGAAGCAATACTGGCTGCACCTGTGGAGTGTGTTAGGCTGTAGGGGAAGAAATCAGGGGCAAGGTCATCCATCTGGTTCAACTCTGAGGTTGCCTGAGTGGTGAGAGACAAGAGATCAGCCCACAGGAGATACAGGAGGACTGTGAGTGAGATGGATAAGGAGAACTACCTGAAGTTGGCCAAAGTGGCATCCAAGGTAGTACAGCAGGCTAAAGTAAAAAAGGAACTCCAACAAGTTGAAGGGATTAATAAGGAGGAGATGGCCTTCTTTCACTACATAAGCAAGAAAAGGGACAGGAAGGAAGGGATACGTAGGCTTAGGAAGGAAAGAAAGGAATGGGTGTAGGAAGATGGGAGCAAGGTGGAAGTGTTGAATGATTACTATTGCTCTGTTTTCATTAGGGAAAAAGACAGCTCAGTGCCATTGGGGTGGATGAAGGAGGGAGGGGGCACAGATGTGGTGATAGAAGAGGACAGAGTGAGGGAGGGGCTGCTAGCACTAAAGGTAGAGAAGTCTTGGGAACCAGATGGCATACATCCAAGGGTGCTAAGAGAGCTGTCAGAGAAGCTTGCGGAGCCACTGGCGGGTCTCTTCGGTAGCTCCCTGGAGTCAGGCATGGTGCCACAGGACTAGAGAATGGCACATGTAGTGCCTAGCCACAAGAGCGGCCCCAGGGATGACCCGTGGAACTATAGGCTGGTCAGTCTGACATCACTCACGTGCAAGCTCATGGAGACCATACTTGAGAGGTTGGTAAGCTACACGGAGGAGAACAGTCTCCAGGATGAGAAGCAGCATGGATTCATAGGAGGAAGATCATGCCAAATGAACCTAATTGACTTCTTTGACTGGGTCACCAAGGCAGTCGATAGGGGCTAGGTGGTAGACATCCTGTACCTGGACTTCAACAAGGCCTTCGACTCAGTGGCCCACAAGAGGTTGATCAGGAAACTTGCGGATCTCAGGGTTAGGAAGAAAATGACCAGGTGGGTAGAAAGCTGGCTATTGGGCAGGACCTAGAGGGTGATGGTAGGGGGAGAGTTATTCAGCACCAGGGAAGTTACCAGTGGGGTCCTGCAAGGCCCAGTGTTGGGGCCAGTGTTGTTCACTGTCTTCATCAATGACATTGGGGATGGCATCAAAGGCAAAATGTGCCTGTTTGCAGGTGACTCCAAACTCTGTGGGAGGGTGGACAAAGTGGAAGGGATACAAGACCTGCAGGAGGACCTCAGAAAACTTGAGAGATGATCAGCGATGATCAGAGATCTGGCAACGTGGCCTCAATGCCAAGAAATGTAAAGTGATGCATGTTGAAGCCAGGAACCCAATGATCGAGTACTACCTGGGGGGGGCTGGGTAGCAGCAAAGGAGGATGAAAAGGATCTGGAAATGATGATAACGAGTGACCTGAAGCACTCCTTACAGTGCAAAAAGGTAGCAGCAAATGCTAACAGGATGTTGGATGTATAGCCAGGGGGATCAGCAGTAGGCAGAAGGAGGTTATACTGCTCCTTTACAGGTCGCTGGTAAGACCACATCTGGAGTAAAGAATAAGAAGGACATCACCCTGCTGGAGAAAAGTCCAGAGGAGGGCAACCAAGATTACTATGGGTCAGCAGGGTGTGTCTTACAAGGAGAGGCTAAGAGCCCTGTAAATGTACACCCTGGAGGAGGGCGGGAGAGAGGGGACATGATAGAGACCTTCAGATACTTGAAGTAGATAAATAGGGTGGATAGGGAGGGTCTCTTCAAGCTGTAGGATGGCAGAACCATGAGGGGGCACAGTCTGAGACTGGGGAGGAGGAGGATTAGGAGGAATGTTAGGAAGCACCTCTTAATGGAAAGGGTGGTGGCCAATTGGAATGTGCTGCTGGAGGAAGTGGTCTTAGGACAGTGGGTAGCTTTAAGAGGGCCTGGGATAGGCACAAGGGGAAACCATGTGATTGGGGGAGGAGGCAAATATGGTAGAAAGCAAGACCGGAAAGGGGGGCAGAGTCAGTGGCGTAAGCTAGGGACCATGCAATAAAATCAGACTCAATAGACCTAATGGCCTTATTCTGCTGGCTGTTTCATATGTTTGTATGAATGTACTGTTCCCTTTGCACATGGCCCAGAGGGCCATGTACGTCCACTTCTGTTCACGCAGATCCCGGAAGAACCTGTGTGAATGAGGATATGATTCCACTATTTAAAAAAGAAAGGAAATTCTTTGCAAAATACAGCATTGCTACAACAGTTAGGTTTCAACTTAATGCCACAAAAGTAGTCAAATGTGGCATTAGGATTTCCTACCCTAACTCCGCCCCCCCCCCAGCAAGTAAAAGAAAAATATTAGGGTTTTAGGTCTTTGGAGTCTTGGCAAATAAGTGGCTGAATCTTCCTTGGGAATGCCAGTGCTAATGCTCATCCCCTCCACTGAGCAAACAAGGCCATACATGAGCTCTTTTCAACATGCAGGGCCTGCGTGAAGACAGCTACAACAGATTCTGTTTGCAACATGTGGCGATGCTTCTCTACCATTAAACAGTGTATCACTATGAGTCACTGGCTTGGAGCTATAACCTGTGCTTCGGACAGGAGGCTACAAACGGGGGGGGTGAGCAATAGGGTTGTCATTCCCCAGAAAGACCCCACTAGGGATTCAGCAAGACTCTGGAGACCCAAAACCCTAATGTTTTTCCTTTTGCTGCTTTGGGGGCAGGGGGGGAGAGTTAGGGTCAGAAACCCTAATGCCACATTTCTCTACTTTTGTGGCATTAAGTTGAACCCTAACTGGTGCACTAACATACTGCAAAGAAATATCTATATATATCTATATACATCTACATTTAAATATATATATATATATATATATATATAAATATATATATATATATATATATATATATATATATAGTACGATAGTGCCACTATAATTAAGATTGAGTAGCAGTTTTTTTTTTTGCATAATCTTTTTATTGAATTTTCAGCCAAAAATTGAAGTACAGACATAAAAGATACAATAATGTATCAACTAAAATACAAAGTTCATCCATGAACTATATACATTTGGTCCACATTCATCACATACTGTACTTACTTCATGACACTAAAGTCATAATTACCAGTACTGTTAAAAACATACCTATCAAATTACATTATTTAGCATAAGGTGGTCCATTACAGGGTCGGAATGAGCCTTCATACATCAGAGGATAGAACTACCAAAAGAGAGGGAAGAACCACAGACGGTATAACCAGCCCCAGGC
Organism: Neoceratodus forsteri; assembly: GCA_016271365.2. Lineage (NCBI taxonomy): Eukaryota > Metazoa > Chordata > Ceratodontiformes > Ceratodontidae > Neoceratodus > Neoceratodus forsteri. The sequence goes on from CM057456.1 coordinate 1,072,711,636, forward strand.
CTAATCCGTCTTCCCCCCCATAGCACCTCACACAAACCCTTCCCATAAAGTTTGAGTCTCCAAAGGAGACAAGGATGTTATAAAGGGATCCCAGATGGTGAAAAAACACTCTTCCTTACCCTTCACAATGTATGACAGGCGCTCCAAAGCAAAGGTTTGGACAACCAAGGCTCGCCACTACTGGACTGTGGATGTCATGCATGAGACCCAAGTGTTGAGGATGCAATGGCATGCCATTATCACTAGGGCTCGTATCCACTGTGGAAATAATCCCTATCTGTTCCCTCTGAAGTCCTCTACCAAACAACATAGAGAGAGGTGTCCCTGGGATCTGACATCCCAATACATTTGAAACCTCAGACCAAAATGTTTTCAGGGTTGGGCACATCCAAAAGTAATGTATGTATGACCCCTAATCTGTTTTACATCTCCCACAGAGTGGTGACACTGCAGGATTAAACTTGCTCACTATCATAGGGGGACAATACAATCTATGACTAAATTTGTATAAGGATTCTTTGTACTTATTACATGGATTCTTTGTACTTATTACATATTAGAATACCCACATGGGACCGCAGTACCAGTCTCCAATCCTCACCCCGAAGGGGCAACCCCAAATCTCTTTCCCACAGTGTTTTAGTTTTGAGGTTGAGATCCAGAAAATATTGCCTGTCCTGGTGCACTGCTTTCTGAAGAAGATCTTTAGCATCTCTTTTAGCTGTATACACCAGTTGCTGTACCTGAGCCAGCGGTGATGCAGTCACCTGGTCTTAGCCCATACTCCTACCATATACCCTCACCTGAATATAATGAAAGAAGTGTACCTATGACAGTCCCCTGTCCCCCTGCTGGTCTGCAAAGGCAGGTATCCCGTCCCTGGTAAACATATTACCTATGCACAACACACCTCTAGTCTCTCACTCCTGAAACCCCACGTCTGAAGACCCCGGCAGAAAGAAGGGGTTTCCCGCCACAGGTACCAATAATGTATCATCCTGCAGAATGCTTCTACAGCATTGTATCTGCTTCCAGGCCTCCAGAACCCATCCCATCAGGGGATTAATCAATCCCAAACTAGAGTATGCCCTACGGATCCGCTTTGACAAATAGGCAGACAGCTGCCCAGGGCATCTCATCTCTTCCAGGTCCACTCATCCAGCCTCAGGCGGCTTGTTCACCCAGTCATGTATGTACCTGTGTTGGATAGCCATATAATAGCTTTTAAGGTCAGGGAAGTTTAAGCCCCTTTTGATACATCTGACTTCAGGCTTTGTAAGCTTGTGCGGGGTCTGTTACCCTGCCATATGAAATCAGCGAAGGCCGTTTCCAATTGCCGTTAAGTCAGCTTTGGCTAGGCCCATTGAGAGCATTTGCATCAAGTACAGTACCTGGGGAAAAATGTTCATTTTTATAAGATTAATGCGTCCCAGCCACGAGATGGGTAAAGATTTCCAGTGCCTCAAATCTCCCAAAATTGTGTTTATAAGAGGAATAAAATTTAATTGATACAGAGTACCAAGGTCTTTTCCAACCTGAATACCTAGATATTTGAAAGAATTAGTCACCTTCCGAAGACCCCATGTATTTATCTTACTTTCCTCCCCCATTTGCCCCAGGGACTATAGCTCAGATTTCCCCAGATTAATTTTATAGCCAGAGAAAACAGCAAATTCTGAGATTATGCGAGCAGCTCTCCAGCATGGACCTCTGCGGTTCCGAGGTGTACAACAGCACATCATCCGCAAACAATGTGATTTTATGTATCCTCTCTGATTTGCCCTGGACCCCACATGTATCAGGTTATTACTTATATGGGTCATGAGTGGCTCAATGGCCAATACAAATAGAAGAGAGAAGAGGGGGAAGCCCTACCATGTTCCCCTAAATGGGGAATTTTTGTGACAAAGACACATTAACTAGTATTTGTGCCTCTGGTGATTTGTAGAGTGCCTGGACCAGCTCCACAAAGTCCTCCCCTAGACCAAACCATCATAAAACCTCAAACAGATATTCACACTCTATGCGATTGAATGCCTTCTCAGTGTCCATGGATAGCACACGTCTGCCCAAGGTGCTAAGAAGCCCCCCACACCACAATCAATAACTTACGCATGTTATGGTAGGAGAGGTGTCCCTGCACAAATCCAGTCTAGTCCGGGTGAACCAACTCCAGTAACAGCCACTTCAGGTGACTCACCAGAATTTTAGCAATGGTTTTCAGGTCTCAGTTTAACAAAGAAACTGGGTGGTATGAGGCAGTACACCCCTTTTTGTCGACACCCCGACGTCGAAACTGAAAAAAAAGACCATTACTGTGACATTCGTGATAATGGTCCTTTTTCCGTGTTTCGCCTTCCCCCAGTGTTCCGCCCCTCCATGACCCAACTCCAACCTGGAGTTGGAATCCTAAAGTCTGGGGGCGTGCGGGTGGCAGAGCCGCCAAGATGGGAGGTGTGGAAGCGAGCCCCCCACAGAAAACACCCGTTTCAGAGGCGGCACAATACCTGTGTTGGTATTGTGCCATCACTGTGGGGGAGGTCGGCATTCTTGCTGACAAGATAACTTGGTGCTTCCATATGAGGCACATTCTGTAAAGTCTTTACCTGACTTTGATAGCACACAGACAGCCGCCTCATAGTGCATGGCAGGCAAAGCTCCTTCTCCCCGAACCAGCTCCCAAAGTGGTTCCACCAGTGTACCCATCATTATTTTAGAATATTCCACTGGAAAACCATCTGATCCACTGGCCTTGCCCTTCCTAAGGTTACCTACAGCACCCCTGATCTCCTTCCTAGAAACTTCTGCACCCAGTGCAGTACGTTGTGCCTCAGACAGTCTCGGTAGGTTAATTTGGTCTAGAAAACTACGTGCCGTGTCCAGTTTCCCAGCACATTCTGCCTGATATAACTGTTTGTAGAATTTCCTAAATTCTTCCCTGATTTGACCCTTAGCCCTTACCAATAATCCCTGTGTATTCTTAATCACCGGAATGTGCGTTGGTCCCCTTCTCCCTCAAATTAAATTAACTAAGAATGGCCCCGGTTTATTTCTCCACTCATAAAACTGTTTTTTTTTTTTTTTGCAAAAAGCCAAGATGTACGAGCTTTGTGCATCAATAATGCATTTAGTGCCTCCGCACAGCAGTCAGTTGCTTCAGGGAGTCCCCTGTAGACCCTAGAGCCACCTTACGCTCTAACCCCTTAAGTTGCTTTTCCGGGGTAATTCTCTTTTCCTCTTTCTCTTTCTTATATCTAGAGACAACATTTATAATTGCCCCCCTCATAAAGGCCTTGCTGGTATCCCAGTATACCTTCATATTAGGGGCCGTGCCCTGATTTGTCTCTTTATAAAATTGCCATTTCTCCTTTAAGTAAGTCTGGAAATCCTGCTTACCCAACAAATATGTAGGGAACTTCCAATGGGTGGACCCTCCCTTTCCTTAGCCATTGCCATAGTAAGAATCACCATGGCATGATCCGATACATGTATGGGACTACGTTTAACCCTGTCTACCCAGTGGTACTGCACACAAGGCACATATATGTAATCCAGTTGGGACCAGGTTCTGTGAGGACTGGAATAAAAAGTATATTCTTTTTCCCCTGGGTTTGCCATTCTCCAGCTATCTACTAAATTCAGGTCACAGATTCCTAGTTGCCACTGCGCCATTACCCCTTATGCCTACCTCTTTCCTCTGAATGGTCCAACTTGGGGTTCATAACACTATTAAAGTACCCACCCAAAACCAGACCTGGGGATTGCTTCTGCGTGATAATATCTAGAAGAGATTGGTAAAACATAGGGTCAAAGACCACCAGGGCATACACACTGGCATATGTCACCCTTTCGTCATACAATTCCCCTTCTACAAAAACCTAACGGACTTCCTGGGGGTCACTCACTACCCAGCGGACCTGCAGGGGGAGATGTTTATGGATTAAAATTGTCACACCCCTTTTATGTGCCTTAAATGAAGCTGCATGGCAGGCGCCCACCCACCTCCTGACTAGTTTCGCATGCTCTTTGTCTGTGTGGTGCATTTCTTGTAATAATGTGACCTGTGCATGCTGCCTCTTCAGGGCTGTAAGAACACTAGGTCTTTTGACCAGGAAGGAAAATCCTCTAACATTCCAAGATACAATAGTAACATCTTTAAGCGCACCCATAATGTAGAGCTATTGAAGTTCCTATAAAGGACATCTGTGCCCTACCCAGCAAAGGTCTCAATACATACCAAGACCACCTTATCAAATAGCAGCACTCGTAATCAGACCACAAAGTATTTAAACATAACAGTGATAACCAAACATATGAACATTCAACATTTCTAGAAACTGTCCCCTCCTCCCTCCCCTTACCCTACAGAATATAATCTTATAAGAGCAAAACCTTAACTCACCCCTCTACCTCTCAAAATTCCAACCCTTATCAAATGTGTACATTACTACACAGTAGGTAGTTACATAATTCCCCATATGGTAAATGAGCTCCTCTTACCCAATACCCACAAGAACCATATTGATATTACCCTCCCACAGCATCCAGTACTCAGCTGCACCTAAAATCATGGAGGGTGGGCTCTGGAAATCCCTAAACTCCACAACTAATCTACTGATGCAAAGGGGAATGACCCCATGTACCCACTCCCCACCAAGCTCCTCTACTAACCCCCCCAACATTCGAAGGCAAATACCAGCATCAAGACCCCATATGACCCAAGTCCCACAATTGCCGGGTTCACCTTCCTTGTATATTCGTATTGTCTATGCAGTGCAGCTGGTGAGTGAAAGTCACCCTTGTCTACCCATGCCCATTCCCTCACAACTAGAAAACCCTCATAGAGAACGATGTTAAACGTAAACAGAAACATAGTAACTCTGGCTCTACCCTTGAACAACACCAATTGACTGACTGTCTGCTCTCCATCCCCCTTGGGAGGCGTGATACCTACATCGTGTGCAGACCCCTGTGGGCCCCCCCCAGACCGGCTTGTCCATATACCCCAATCCAACACATGACAATTGATCTCCCTCAGTCTTTTGAACAAATGTACCCCACCCCACCCCAGATTTAAATGCTCAGTCCCAAGGTGCACAAGAATCCACCCAAACTGACACTTCCATATTAAGTAGCATGTTTAATGTTAAACCTCAAAATTTGCACTATAATAACTTTGCAGCCGATCAATGGATTTGCTCCAGATTTGATATGCCCTGTCCTGTGGGGTAGATCTCTTGACATGGCAAGTTTTGCTATGGTTGGATGTACAGATTCTGAGATCCAGACAGTGCAAAAAGCCATCACCTTGCGTCCAGATGGTGTGGAAGTTTGGTGTGATTTTTTAATGGTAGAAACAGCTTGGGTAACAGAACAAGCATGCACTTGTTTTGTGAAAAAATATTTATCTGTTGCAAAGTTATTCAGTTTTTCATTTTCTATTGTTTTCAATGGGAAGATCACTTTTCAGGGTAGGGGGGAAAAAAGTTTGATTTGATCTCACGAAAAAGGATTCTGTCTCACAAGATCCGTTCTTTTTTGTGAGAATAAAATCCTTTTTCATGAGAGAAAAATCATTTTCGTGAGAGACAAATCCTTTGTTGTGAGCCACCATCTTGTTTTTTTATTCCACAAACTAAAATGTGTGGAAAATACATAAAAATGTTGTCATTTTACAAATCAAACACCAGAAACAAACTAAATGGGCCCCATTTAGCTAGATTCTGGTGTTTGTTTTTCACAATTAGGGCCAGAAATACTTTTTCTGATCACCCAGAATCCCACGTGCCTAACTTAGCCAGAGGAGCCTTCTGCTGCATTCTCTATATGAGAACAGTGGATTTTATTTAGATCGGCAGCTACAGTTGAATTCCTGCTGCCGGTTGCAGCATGAGTGTTGTGAGCCACTGTTTCCCTATTGTCTAGTGGCACCCCTCACTCACCGATCACTGTCCCTATAAATTCATGATATAGTCACTGGTGTCTAGTGGCACCCCCACCTCCAATCACTGTCCCCTAGTCCCTGGTTTATTAATTTATGTAATCCGACACCGGGATACCCACCCTGGTGTCAGATGCCCCCCCATTGTTTTATTGAATGCGTCGACATCTAGGGGCCCAATCCCCATGTCAGCATTACAAGCCCCCGCTGTGTGGGACACTGGGAGCCACCCCAGTGTCCCTAAATATTTATTTCCTCGAACCTGTAAAAGAAACAGACCCTGACGCCTTTTTTTAAAACCTGAAAAAAAGAAAACGGTCCCTCATCATCACCGCCATTCCCCATCCTGGCACTCCCACTGAGCACCCACCCCCCTTACCCTATACTTACCACCAGAGATTGTAGGCTTTCATCTTCTGTGGACCGAGACATGTCTGCACTCTTCAAAGACGAACGTGAACTGAGGAATCAAGGGAAGTGCCGTATAATGTATTTCAATGGCGTTTTGAACTTATATTAATAACATTACCATTTTTTTTTTATTATTTCTCCAAATTTTCAACCTAGCCTTTTTGGGACCCCACCTCAAGAACACTGGCAGTGTCATTTCATTAATCAGGCCCTGAAGGTGATTTCATAGTCGCAGCATGAAATCACCTTTTGGGACCAAATAATGAAATTACATTACCAGTGTTCATGAAGTGGGGTCCCAAAAAGGCCATGTTGAAAATTTGGTGAAAAATACCTAAAAACGGCTGAGTTATGAGCGTTCATTGACATTTTTCTATGCACACATATAACTTTGATCATTTTCAATATTTTGAGTCCAAATTGTCAACATAGCCATTTTTTCACACCACATTATGAACAGTACAGCTGTCATTTTTCACATCCTGTCCAAAACATGTGGCGAGGAATGTCGTTTTGGCACGGATATGAAAATTTTCACCTATGGGGGTTTATGAGGTGGGGGCATAAGAAGACTGTGTTCAAAATTTTCAACATTCACTCACAACTTCACTATTTTTCAATATTTTGACCTCAAATTTTCAACATGGTCTTGTTTTGACCCAACCTCATGAACAAGGGAGGTGATATTTTTCCTTTTTTAACTTATATTTTATTGCTTTCACATGAAACAATAAGATACAAACACCTCATGTCAGAAATCACAATTATCATACATATCCAACCAATGGTGCATGGTAAACATTTAATCTAAACACTCTGACTTACGGATGTGGGGTATATCTAATATCCTTTTAACCAAATAAAGGAGCTCTAAATTTGTTGCACCTTACAAGAGTATGAAATCTGTCCAAGTAAAGTACAGTCCAAGCGTAATTTTAGATTCAAGCTTGTGCTGTGATGTGATCCCTTACCAAACATTGGAGACTATATACATATGCGCAGAGTGCCTACACGCTGTGTATCTGCAGCACATGGCCACTCCACACCCACAGCACCCCCTGCGCGGGATGCATCAAAGGGGCATGCAGCCCGTATGCATCCGATCCCCTGGCCGTGCGGACAGCAATGTGCCGGTGGTGGGCAGGGGCATGCCAACACTATGCACCATTCACAAAGGCACGTAGTGCATTCTACAGGGGGCATAGGGCTGAGTGGGATACGCCAGGGGGGACCCTGCCATAACTGCAATACGTGGCTTGGACCGCACACCCACAGAGTCCTCCCCCGGCCCAGCAACATGTGAGAAGCAACCCCCCACAGCATGTCAGCCCCATCCCCACAGTACACACAGCACCCACTCCACATGCATGGCATCCCCCTCCCTGGTGTTGAAAAAGACCCCCCCATGTACAGAGGAGCCCAGGTGCACACATTCCAACTCCTGACCCTGTTACCTCAGCACAATCATTTGTGGACAGTGCTCCCCCCTTCCCCAATACACTGAGGTGCACGGACAGCAATAGCCCGACCTGTTACCCCATCACAGACATTGGTGGACAGTGGACCCACCCCTGTGGCACTGACAACACCCCCACAGGCAGCACGCTCCCAGCACCAATTGGATGGCAGGTGACCAAGGAGGTGTGTGGAGGGTTATGCTGCTTGCCGGCAATGGCTGAGCACCGGCATGCAGGTAAGGGGGAAGGGTGTGGGTGTTGTTAGTGCCATGGGGGTTGGGGGGTCTGCTGTCCACCAATGACTGTACTGGGGTAACAGGTTGGGGTATTGCTATCTGGGCACCTCTCAGTGTCCAAGGAGGGGGGACCACTGTCCACCAATGATTGAGCTGGGGTAGTGGGTCGGGGTGAGACACTGGCATGGGGTTGGAGGACAGGGCAGTGTTGTGTAATGGGGGGATGGTCATCACTGGGGATGGGTCCTCCTGTGGAGTGTGTGTGTGTGTGTGTGTGTTTATGTGTGGGGGGGGTTGCATCTGGCACCGGATGGGGTCAGGGCACTGCCACCTGTGTGGAGGTCCCCAGCTTCTGGGGGGGGCTGGGTTGCTGCTGGAGGGGGACTTTGGGCTGCTGGGGCAGGTCTCGTGCAGGGGGGACTGCTGGACAGGGTGGGATGGCAGTGCAGGTCTGGATGCTTGCAGGTGCTATTCACGCACTGGGATCCACTCCTGGACCTGAGACAGGCATCCGATTTTATGACTGCATGGGTCCGCTACTCTGCCCCCGGCTGCCCTGCATGGTTCTCTGTGCTGGTGGGCAGAGCCACAGACAGGTGGAGGCTATTCATGCATACCAGCCTGTGCACACCTGTACTTTCCTCCTGATGGTGCATAGCCCCCATTGTTTTTCCAAGAATACTTTAAACATCCCCTTCAGCACTGCACAAGAGGTCGCTATAATGTGGAAATCATATGAAGTAATGGTATTTTCGTTATTACAACAATGTAACAACCACTGGGTTTAATTCACTACACAACAGTTCTATATATAACGCAGAGCATAGACAGATTCAGTGTAAACGAGGTTACTGGCCCTGAGACTATTATGTGGATGTTCTATATTATGCTAAAGATATATAGCACTGTATCTGCTCTTGCAAAGGTTACCACAGACTGGCAAATTGCCCTGGATTCTAAAAAGCATGTGTTTGCCCTTTTTCTTGATCTTAGTAAGGCCTTTGACACTGTGGACCACAACACCTTGCTTTCAGCACTAAGCAATACCGGACTTGATAGTCCTGCAACCAAATGGTTCTCCAATTACCTTACCAACAGGCTACAACAAGTCAAAGCTGCAGGTGATTTGTGTCCACAAAAAAAACTTTTAAGAGGCATCCCTCAAGGGTCCATACTAGGCCCAATCCTATTTGCAATCTACATCAATAATCTGGACACTCAATTGCGCTCAGCCAATACTCATTTATTTGCAGATGACACTGTACTATATACCACAAATTACTCCTTGGACTTGGCATATGAGAACTTATAACAAGACTTCATTACCCTCCAACGTAATCTTATCAAACACAAGCTCCTCCTAAACACCAAAAAGACAAAAGCCATGATCCTCTCCCCAAAAACAGGCCACGGACCAACACATATTCCCCAGATTATAACACTCCTTGATGAACCCCTTGAATCAGTTGAAACCTTTAAAAACCTAGGATTCTGGCTGGATAATAAACTCAACTTCCTGTGCCACCTGAATGAAGTTTCAAAGAAATTAAGACAGCGGTTAGGCCTATTCTATCAGATTAAACATCTGCTTACCATAGAAACTAGAAAAAAACTAGTACAGTCTACATTCCTGCCTATACTGGACTATGCTGACTTTCTTTACACTCATTGTCCCTTAACGGCACTTAACAAACTAGACATTCTATACCACCGAGCCCTTAGATTTATCTTTAATCTACCCCTGCGTACTCAGCATTGCCCACTATACCAGGAATCGGGGTGGCCATCACTTTCAATCAGGAGGAAAAGAAATGCTCTACTTTGGCTCTATAGAGCACACTCCAATAATCTTCCTACATACATATCAAGTCTGTTCCAACGTGCCAAGGGCTCCTGTGGCCTGAGACGCTTCTCTTTAATTTGTTTCCAGATTCCTAAAGTAAAAACAACATATGGTTCGGCTACAATCAGTTTTTCACTCCCATCACTTTGGAATACCATGCAAAGCTTGTTAAAACTGTCCTCACTTCCAGGCCTCTTCACATTCAAAGATCTGCTGGCCATTTTACTGAAGAAAACATGCAACTGCTTTAGACAACACTGAGCCATTAGCACCTGGCCCCATTATCAACTGCTACAATTAATTTTACCAAAGATCATCTTTTTTAAGGGAATTCCAGCACTCCTATCATACTTTATCCTGACCCTCCTTACCCCATCCTACACCTCATCCCTGCCCTTCCTCTCCTGGTCTCCTACCATCACATTGAAGAGAGACCAGGATTATTGGCTTCTCTCCCTTTCCTGTAAAATATTATATGTACTGCACATCATCATACCTTGGCAGGCCAGTGGTAGAAACCTTATGATTCTACTTGTTCAAAGTCTTCATTATTATTGAGTATACCTTACCTGTGAACATGTATTGTATTGTACTGTACTGTATTTTTATTCTTGTACAATTGTCCAGGACCACTTTGAAAATGAGCTTGCTCAATAGTGTTTTTGCCTGGTTAAATAAAGTGATTGATTGATAAAACCACAAAAAGAGCTTATATATACGTAATGAGGGGGTAAAGAGTGCACTGTTTACTATGATGATCAGATCAACCATTCCCAAAAGGATCAGCATGTGGCGGGCACTGTAGTTTAAAAAAAAAAGTCCTATGCAGTTGCAGTCCATATCTTTTGGCTACTGTTCCCCGCTAAGTAACATAACTATTTAATTATTAGGCAACCCACCCTTGAGCCTTTGTGAGAAAAAAAGAAAAGACAAACTTGAGTCTACATAAAGTCAATAGCTGTCTTTCACCCCTTCTGTGAATAAAGTACTGATCTGCTTAGCCGCAGATTAGATCTTCTCCTCCGAGCTGAACTCTGCTTGTCCTCTCGCCATTTTAAGGGAGGTGACGTTGTTAAAATCTGGCCTGAAAGGTGATTTGGCAGTCACTCCACAAAATCACCTTTTGGCCCTGATTTGAAAAATTTCACATAATAGATTCATGAAATGGAGTCATGAAAAAATATATAGAAAATTTGGGGTCAAAATTTAAAAAAACCAAAAGTTATGAAGGAGTGTTGAATTATTTTCAATATTCACTCATAACCTTGGTATTTTTCAATTTTGTGACCCCAAGTTTTCAACGTAGCCTTGTTTTGACCCCACCTGATGAACATGACAGGTGTCATTTTTGAAATCCTGCCTAAGATGTGTTATCATACTTGTGGCGTGAAATTATTATTTTGGCCAGTATTTTATAAATGATACCCATCATGTTTAGAAGAGGTGATCATAAATAGCCTGTATTGAGAATTTGGGGGCCAAATGTCTAAAAAATGTTATGAAGAAACATTATTGCAGGGCTGGCTGTTATTATTCCATGCCAGTCACTGAGCTGAGTTTGGCTTGACTTCGGTGAACTAGCTAGATGGGCCAAAGCTGATGGCACAGATAGCAATTAAGCACCTCCTGGCTCACAACTTTGAAAAAAAGATATTTAAACCCAGTTTAGCATACAATTTGAACTAAATACTAACAATATTTAATTGATTCAGTGAAGTAGGGCTCTGTTCAGGCAAGTAATGAACAGGTGGCACAAAAGACGTCCCATATACAGTTCGGTCTTCCCCTCCACCCCAAGTTTGTAAAATACAGCTTGCACATGTATGTGCAAACTCTGGAAAAAGAAATCCCAACAAACCAAACATATCACTAATGTCTCTATTCCAAAATGACTAGTCCCTTCGAGGTTTTCAGAATTGGAACAATTACAGTCAATCCCATTATAGGCGAAAGCCCCAGTACACTGTATAGTATGACCTCCGAAAAGCTCAGTACTTTACCACTACTTTAGTCCTTCGGTTCTGCAAAGAGCAAGGCATAGTCATTAGTCTTCCTACTCTTTTGCAGGATTCTCATCCTAAGTGGGCCTGGTCTTTTCAGTTTATCTGCAAAGGTCCCAACTGATTTTGGATCTCTAAAGCTATGTTGCTTATCCTCTATTGTGAATTGTATCCAAGTTAGGGATCTCAGTTTACACTGTATACCCACGTCACATGATCACATTGTGATCCCTTCAAAGGCGTTCCTTCTTTGCCGGGTAGCATATGCATAATCGGGGAAAACAAGATTTTGTTGTCTTTAGTATGAGATGTATGCTTCCAAGCATCCCTGAGCAACATGTCCAAGTTCCCCACAGAGCCCATTACCAGTAATACAGTCTGTGGGCCTTCCAACTGTCCCCTGATCCACCATAGATTATTGCAGTAGGCCCTGATTACCTGAGGTGGGTGCCCCAAACTCAGGGTCTCTGGGAGCCTTCCCTTCAGGAATATGGCAACATCCTCACTCTCCGTACCCTGCAGGATCCCCAATATACAGACATTGGGGGTTCACATGGTATTCTCCAACTGCTCAGGTCTTGGTTTAATAAGGATTATTTTTTTAATGATGATGTGATGGCAAACAAAGCTTTGCATGCCATCATGGCTGAATCCACCGAGGATCTCACCAGCCTCTCCAGTCGATTTTCTACTAAAGTCACCCACTCTGCATGAGTCTGACTTCTGCTCTATTTGTTGATTTGACTATGAAAGGAACTGGATAGTGTGATGCAGGCTGTCGAGTGTAGCTGGGAATTGGCATCAGGTGGGAGTAGTTGTGGATCACTGCATTTACCAGGTCCTGGGTCGAGGTTATCAGCCTTATTCACCCCTTCAGCCCCACCCCCATCAACAAACTTTTCATATCAGGTATGGCAGGATGGTTTTATCTACTGTGTAGTAAACTTTTGCCTCAAAAAATAAAAAATTAATTTAAGATTTTAACCAAAAAAGGGCCAAAGAATGAGGTGCTCCACTCAAAAGCTGCTTCATGCTGCGCTGCTGGGCTCCACCCTCATTCTTTGTTGTTTCAATAACTTCTTTCCCTTTTTAGACAAATTCTAAAGAAGACCCACAGTATTGTTGAAATGTTGATTCTAGCTTTATGCTCTGTTATCAGAATGCATTGATTTAAGGAGGAAATCACAAAGGAGCTTTACCCTCTTCCAGTGTATTACTACCCCTACCAGACACTCCACTGGGACCTCAGAATACTCTCTGCTAGATTGGCTTCTCACAAACAGGAGTAATAGAAGAGTTTTGGCAGGCACCCTACCAGATTCTATTAGCGACTACCCCCCATCGGTGCTATCTGAAGGACCCGTTCCCCAAGAGTACCTCCCAGACTACTCGATTTCCAAGACTTCTCTAACCTGAAACTGCAAGACTTGTTTGTGACCTTGCTATGCTGACTGGTCATGCCTCAACTCACTCTCCTACATAAATGCTGCATTAACTGCATTCCTCAGTATACTCACTGAAATTCAACAAAAGCATGCTTCTCCCACTAAACAAAGACTGTGGAACTCTGCTGCAAATTGGCTTACTGGTGACATCCTCACCCAAATGAAAACAAGTCTGATCTAAAAAGAGCTCCTACTGCACAGGATAAATTTGCATCCTGTGCTAGCAACCATCATACATTTTGGGATGGTATCAGGTGTAGGGATGTCACAATATCAAATTTTGAATATTGTGAAATTTGTGTAAAAATATCATGATACAGTAGTTACAAGTATCAAGATTATGCACAGCATTTCTTATTTTAAGAAAAATAATTAAAATGGGACTGGACAGATGGGGGACTGGGAATCTTGGTCACACCTGGAGAAAAATAAGCATCATATATCATGTTATAGGGACATCCTTAATCAAGGCTCTCCTGGGTATGAAAAATAAATGCTCTGTCTCTGATCTGCTTTCTGTAAAGTAATATTTTTTTATTTTTAATACATTCATACAGTACAAGAAAAGCTGATACAGATGACACATGGTTGGCACATTGCAAAAAAAGAAAGAAAACACAAAACCTTTAACATTTCAGATAATCAGCACAAGTAGTAACTGGCAAGTAAATGTCAAGATAGCTTAACGTCTTCCTTAGACCGTTGCTGTAGGTCCTTATTATATAAATTCCAAAAATGCAGGTCCTTGTAAAAGAAATTGTTATATACAGAGTATTAAGAAACCAGTGGTTCCATTCAGTGATGGGAAATGTCTGAGGACCATTAGGACACTTCCAGTTCTTTAAAATATTTTTTTAACTGCAGTAAGATTGGCTTTGATTTTTTTTAGTATTTCCTTGATATAGGATATCACTGTCATGTTCCAATAATACAGAGTCAGCTCCCAAATTTGTTGTAGTCTGAACCCCCATTCAGAGCAGCCAATCAAATAACATGAGCCACCACTTGTTAATAAGTGGGCACTCCCAAAATGTATGCAAAAAATATGCAATCATAGATGAACTGTGCCAACTCGAATCAGCAGCTAATTTCATTTTATTAAATCTATAGACTAAAATATGCTTCATTCAACATTTTACATTGTATTGTCCTGTCCCTAGATAATTTATAATTATTGACTGCTTTGCAGGCACATTGCCATTGCAGCAAAGTAAAATGTGTGTTAAGCTCAGAATTCCATTTTTAAAGGTAGTTTTCTATATTTGATCTGTAGCTAAATGTAAAAGAGTCATGAGCTAGTCAAAAATTGACTTATTTCCACTGCTTTGAACACGATCCAGTGCTTTTTCTAAATTCTTTGTGATTGGAGCTCTTTCCCATCTATCTGAAGTATTTTTATTTATTTATTAGCTTTTGGTAACCAGGTAAGTGCGCTAGGCAACAACCCTGCCTATTTTCAGGTACGACCCAGGATAGTACAAAGACAATGCAGTAATGGCAAACAGTAATGTACAGTAAATAACAACAATTAGGCATGTAAAGAACATAACAGAGGGGGAACAATAAAGCAAAAACGTAAATAAAACAAAATGGATATGTAAGCAGTAGCACCTGAAAAGGGTAGGATACAACATTTGCATAACAGTCATGAAGGCCTAGCTAGGGGAGAGAAAAAAATACAGGAAACACATCAAACTAGCCAAAATATGTACTTTAGGTCATTATTTACCAAAGGACTAAACACCCCAGAGGACAATACGGTGGTCACAAACAGGCAGAGTCCCCCTAGAGTATAGACGTGAGAAAACAGCAAAAGCTTAAAAGTGAGGTGAGATGAGTTGCTTTTAATATACTGGGGGAGTGAGTTCCAAAACCTTGGAGCAAAATAGGCAAACGCTTGCTAGCCCATTTTAGATGAGCAGGGCCGAACAGCAAGCATTGGGAAGATGGGGAATCTAAGAGATCAGAATACACTTTTCCATTGAAAGTAAAAAAAAAAAAAAATTTATTGACTCATAAGTCAAATTTTCCTGTACAGACAGGTCAGTTCATATGATTGTTATTGTCAAACAGGTCAATACATCTCTGAATTCTTTTCTTTTGCCAAATTTTATTATGGAGAGTTTTGCCAGCTATTTTAACATTTTGATTTTTCCAAATGTTATTGGTAGGAGAACAGCTGGTGATCCATTCCACTCAGATATCTTTTAGCAATTGAACTAATATTGTTGATAATTTCGTGGTTGATATTTATGTCTTTGGATGACACACACACCAGATATTCCTTATTTCTATATTTTCATTTTAACAGTTAAGTAGTGCATTTTCAACCTGTACTTCAGAAAAATTAGATATAGACCACAACAGAACTAGTTCAACGGTATCAGTCATATGATAGGATATAATAACAGGACAAGCACAACCTCCCTGTTCTTTATCTAAGCACAGCTTTCGACAGAAATTCTTGGAGATTTGTTGTTCTGAATAAATTTCCTAAAAAGTGAGTTGACCCATTTGAACCAGTAATCCAGAATTTTAAAAATAAGGGTCTGGAGTATGTATAAAAGCTGTGGGATAACAAACATCTTTAATATTTGGATTTCCCCCAAATGGACATAGGTATTTTAAACTCTATCCTTATAGTTTATCCTTCAGGTTTCGGAGAAGGGGGTAAATTTGAGCTCATACATTTTATCCTAGTTATTAGTAATGTATACCCCTAAATACTTTATACCTTTTTTAACCTTTCTTTATTGATTTTGCATGCATCCATACAAATCGATATCCATGAGAGATACAATGTAATATAGACAGTTTCATAATTAGTATATAGAATGTCACTCTCAAATCACTGCGTCACGTAGATAAGTAACCTTGATCTTGTATGGATGCTTTGAACACATTTTGGATTTCCTGTTGACAGGGGGAATTGAAAATAACCATTTTAGATTTTGATTTGTTCATTTTATAATCAGAATCTAAGGAGAACCGCTGAAATGTTTCTTCTAAATGTTTTAAGCTGTGTACAGATTTTTTATTTATTTATTTTTTTAATTTTTTTAATCTTTGGTAACCGGGTAAGGCCCACTAGTCACAAGTGCCTGTTCTCAGGGGTGACCTGGGAGCACTGGGCGGTAAAGTGACTTGCTCAGTCACACAGTATGCAAGTGGAGGTTGTGAGAATCAAACTCAGGACTGGTCTGCTGGATGTATCAAGCTCGTTCACGCCTTGTTCCTCTAACCTCAAGGCTAAAGGTTCTTCCACTGATAACAGCAAATCATCTGCATAAGCTTTAACCTTGGTAGAAGTAAGACTTATAGATATATCTTTTGTTTTGTTATTGGCCCAGATTTCATTAAGAAGTAGTTGTAGTCCTAAAATAAACAGGGCGGTACAGAGGGTACAACCCTGTTTCACACCTCTATAAAGACTACATTCTTTAGAGTAATTGTTGTTAACTTTTAATATGAAAATGAATCCTCACAGATAGTTTTGATATAGTTTATGAATTTTACAGGGAAACTGAAAAATTCCATGGCAGCAAATAATTATTTCCACTCTATCATATCAAACACCTTACATGCATCAAGCAATAATAAGACTGTAGGTTTGCCACATTTTTACAAATAATCAATGATGAACTGAACTGTAACTGTATGTATTCCTGTGAAAATAGGTAGCATGATAACTCTGTGAGTGTGATTGGTGCATGTCAGATCCCGCACAGTGAAATGCGTAAAGGGTATAGCAGCAAAAGAGACATTACAGTGTAGTCTTGTACCACGAGTTTGTTGACTTTTCCTAGCACACTATTTATTTTGCTGTATTTTATGTGGTTTTGGAGTTTGTATATTTATGTAAAGGAAGGTTTGGTGGGTGAAGCCTCCCAATGGGGGGGGGTGCAGCCCCCTGCAGGTAAATAATTACAGACACATGTCAATGATTCAAATTACAAAGACATTTCAATATTTTAGCCCTCTCCAATGCAGTGGACTGTTAGCAGTCTAAGCTGCCAAATGTGTGCTCCTTTGGCATACTGATGGCATGGCTTAGAGGTTAGGGTGACAAGTTGTGAATGCTGTGGGTACAGGTGGCCTGGGTTTGGGTCCTGCTCTGGTGCTTTTACTTTGTCGTGTTTTTTGTTAGCTGTCACTCCCCCCCCCATGTTGGTCCCTCCTGGAGTTGGGATACTAAGTCTGGCCCCTCCTGACTTCCCTCCCCCAAATTGCAGCCCCCACCCTGAATTAATTTCCATGTGGTGTTCACCCACCCGAATTATAGAAGCTTTTATAGCATCCCGATTTTGGATTATATTATCTTTACTGACAGAATTGTCCTGTATAAAGTTCGAAACAGCTGCAGTGATACTCTGTAAAATACTCATTATCTTTTATTTATTTATTTATTTAGTTTTTGTTGACCGGGTAAGTGCACTAGACAAATCCTGCCTATTTTCAAGCACAACCCAGGGGGGAAGGGGATACAGATGAATACCAACTGACCTTGAACCAGATTAAGCGGTTGGTGGTATTTTTAGTGAATGAGGGAAATTTGGCCAGGACACCGGGGAAATTCCCCTACTGTGCTGCTGTTGGGCTGCCAGTAGAGGGACTGGTCATTTCCAAAATGGCCACTCGAAGTGATTCCAGGAAGGAGGAGGACATCTACAGAGTGGGAGAGATAGCCTCCTCTCCTGCTCATGGTATGCTAGAGGCTGCAGCTATTGCTAAGGCTGATTTTATTGCTGATATAAAGCTTCAAAAAGCAGCTATGAAATGGGAGCTTACTGAAGAAAGCAATAATATGAATGAAGATATATTGCCAGTTTTGGCATCTTCAGCAAACAAGGAGGACCATCTGGATATTTCCAAGCAGTTTTGTACTGAAGGAGAAATCCCCTTCTATACAGCAGCGGGGCTCGAACCTGGGAACAGCTAAGGGTGTAAATGTGAAAACATCGGAGGAAGCGATGGAGGATGCAGCGATGGAAGGGGAGACAATGGATCAAGAAAGTGAAGAGCAACTTTGGTTGGGATCGACAACGAAAGGGCAACTGACTAATGAGAGTGAGCCACAGGGTAATGGTGCCAGAATTAAAACAGGTACTGTGAATCCTGATATTTCATTAACAGTGGAGAACCTTATTTTTAAAAACACTGCCACTGTCAAAATGAATTCTAAAAATGATGAACTGCCCTCTGGAAATCAGTCCTGTTTTAGTCAGAAGGACAGCATGACTCTGTGCATTGAAAACGGTGTAAAAACAAGCCCGAAGTTAAAACTGAGAGAGGGTTGTGTTTGTAATGAGCAGAGTTTGGAAGCACACAGCTGCAACAGAGATGAGAGTGAATTGAATAGACTGAAAGCTGAACAGCCTGTTTCAACTCCAAAATCATTGGGAACAAAGAGCAGTAACACTTGCACTGTTGGATTTAAGGACTTTGTAGCTCCTTTAGATAAAGTAACAGCTTTTGTTTTTAAAATATAAAACAGGGTGAATCATTAGCTGCTCAAGAGGTAATTTTTCAATCAACTGAAGGATCTCAAGTAGGGGTTACAGAATTTTTTTTTCCTGTTGAGAAAAATAAGAAATATGAAATTCCCCCAGTAAATCCAAATGGTTTAGGTATAAAATCAGAATATTTTGCAACTGAAGAGGGACAAGATTCATGGTCAACAGATAAAGTGTTACGTGGGGCTGGTTGGATCAGGTCTGACACAGGAGTGTGGAAACCTGATCCTACATGGAGCTCTCAGTTAACTTTAACACAGCATTCACCTGAATGGGCTCCTAAGGTACAACAGCAGGATAAGGTAACTTCTGAGGAGAAAACAAATTAGAGTGTCTGATTTCAAGTCCTGATGGTAATCTAAGTGATTTGACTACACTATCTAAAGATTTTCAGATGAAGGAAGCTTTAGCAAAACCCTCTGTTGATATGCAAGTACCCCCCCAAAATATTCCAGCTAATAAACCTTTGATGTCTGAACTTTTTTCAAATACACACAGAGAAGCTGCGCCCAGAAGGAATGCAGTATGTTTAAGATATAAAGGTGGTTTGGAAGTAAGACCTGACAGACATTATGTTGGGAAAGTTTTATTAAAGGATTCATTACATTTTTCTCCTAAGGATGTATATGCCTTCATAAACATTTCAGGAGAAGATAATTTCGATGTAAGCTTCGATCTCAACATGCTCTTGACCTCTTTTGGACAAGATATGGGCAAGTTAAATTTTCTCCACTTTGGTCCCCTTTCATGGTTATTCCATTATCTAAGCCTTTGGTAAAATTTGTTACTGTGATGTTTAGGAGCGAAGGGGTTTGGGTGGAGATATCACATTCTGGTTAAAGAACAGGTGTGAGGTTTTGAGTGAACCTGAGCCTATTTTAGACACAGAACAGTTTTGGACAGGAGGGTGGAAATACAAAATTAAGTTGAGACAAAGTGAAGCAGGGATAGAGCATATACCTAACTCCTTTTTGTTAGGGAAAGACAGGGGGAGTTTGTTTTTATAGTGGACAGCCTCGTGCCTGCTATAAATGTGGAGCCAAAACACATCTTTCAAGTGTATGTGATCAACCCAGATGTGATAATTGTGGGGAGGTAGGGCATTTAACAATGTTTTGTTGTAATCAATCTGTTTGTGATTTATGTGATGCAAAAGGCCATGTTTTCAAGTTTTGTCCTTGGGCTGCACATAACTTGACAGATTGCTCTGGTTCTGAGATTTATATACAGAAAGCGCAGGAGGCTACTGTACAAACTTCTCCCTCACAGGTGGGACCCCCTCCTATTCCTAGCACACAAGCAAAACACTCTGAGGTGGGAAAAATGGTAGAAGGAAAAAAAAATCCCGTCTTGAATATTGTTGCAAATGAAAAAAAAGGCTCCACCTGAAAATAAGATAAGTATACAAGATGAAGTCTCAAATAAGAAGGTAGACAGGAAGGATGCAATAGGCCCTTCTAACATTTTAAGTTTTCCTCCAGTTTGTTTCTCAGGCGAAAACATAGGAAAGGGAAACAGTTAACAAGTCAAATGAATCTTTTGTAGTCATACCTCAGAGAAGATCAACCAGAAATCTACATCCCAAACCCCAGACATTCACTTGGAGACCAGTAACACATATGCAGCTCTTTTTCCTCTTGGGATACCATGGAAGGGATGACTCAGATTCTCAAAAATATTCCTCTCAACTAAAATGCAGGTAATTGATAACTATAAGGATAAGAAAAGAGAAAAAATAAAAGATGTTGAATATTTAAAAGGGCAATGAAGTTGCTTTGGGGTTCCCTGAATGCTCATAGCCTACTAAATAAAGCAAAAGACAGGCCATGTTTAACTATATTCATGAGGTTCCCTTTTCAGTTTGGTTCCTACAGGAGACTTGGATGTTCTCAATTGAACAGATGGTAGCATTTAAAAGGAGTGGATGTGGGGCCCATCCTTTTGGTCCTTTGGAGAGGATGCTGCAGATGGTGTGGGGATAATATTTAACTCATATGCATTTCAGTTACATAACTTAATTGATCTGATACCTGGGAGAGTCTTAATTGTGGATGGAAAATGGCTAGGCCTATGGTTTCGTTTCATCAATATTTATAATCCACAAACTAAATCAGGCAGAGTGAACTGCCTAAAGATGGTGCAGCCTTTTTATTCACTACAGCCAGAGTGTTATGGGAGGAGATTTTAATTGCATAGTTCCAGCTATTTCCCAAAAGCAACATAATAGCAAGAAAGTGTATTGTGATTCTAATGCCTTAAGTAAAATTGTTAAAGAAGCAGGTTTTGTAAATTGTAACAGCAGTCAAACTGTGGAAACAGTTTTCATTTTAAAAGGAAAATTATTTTCTTTGATTGACCATATGTTTTCTCCTCAAATATGCTAATTGAATCATTCAAAATACTTCCCTGGAATTTTCAGATCATTCACTTTTGTTAAGCACTTTCTTTCTTTCTGATAAGCAAGAATCAAGGCAAATAAGATGGAAACTAAATAATTCTTTACTTGATCTGACATATTCAGGTAGGAACAAGGAATTTGTTGAAGGCTAGACTATCAGTTGCTTTTGTATTCAGATCTAAGCGAGTGGTGGTTGGACACAAAATCTGACCTAAAATATGTTTAAAAATAATGGAAAGAAACTCAAAATCATAAATTTCTGTATTATTTAAGCCTGAGACAACAACTACAAAGACTTTTAACTATAGCTTATACAACAAGGAGGGATTATACAGATCAAATCTCCTTATTAAAACAAAAATGAGGAATACTCATCCGATAGAAGTAAAACTATGCAGGCCATATTAATTAATGGTGTTAAAAAATCTCCCAAGGGATCCTTTTGAGATGTGCAAAGAACTTAGTGATTCCATGGGATTGGAAGAGTTAAAAAGTCCGATGGAAGTATTACGACCACAGTGATGGAACACAAAAGTTATTAAAGAGTACTTTATTTCTCTAAATTCTAAAGAAAATATTTCCCAAACAGATATAGTGGACTATCTAAAACAGATGCCTGTCTCACTTAAAAAGGCTAAAAAGATGGATGAATGGGAAAATATTTCTCATACAGAAATTTTGGAGTCCATTAGGGCATTAAAACTAAATATTTCCCCAGGTTTAGACGGCCTAACAAATAATTTGTATAAATCTTTTCCAGAGGAATTTAGTCAATGTCTAGGTCTTTTGTTTCAATATTTTTTAGAAAAAAACATTATTTACCCCTCATTCACAGAAGGATTGTTAACTTATATATTTAAATCAGGTGACAAGCATAATTTAGCTAATTGGAGGCCAATCACATTGTTAAATACAGATTATAAAATATTTGCCAAAATTTTGAATAACAGGCTTAAAAAATATGCAGGAGAGGTAATTTCACCTTATCAATATTGTGGTTTGACTGATAGAAGGATACAGTCAGCTCTTATGTTAATAAAGATGTTATTGATCATCTCTCAGAGATGGGGTTAACAGGTTGTTTGGTGGCTGCAGATTTAGATAAAGCTTTTGACAGAGTTCATTTACCATTCCTTTTCATGACTCTGAGGCATTATAGGGTAAATAATAAGCTGGTGAATTTAATCGAGAAGTTATATAATGAAGGGTTGGTATTCCCTTTGTGAAAGGATGTAAGGCTGAAGGGTTTCAACTATCCACGGGAGTTCGAGCAAAGGTGCCGTCTTAGTCCCCTTTTATATACCTTTGCAATTGATCCTTTCTGCAGACTGTGTTAGTTTCTCAAAATGGAAGGGCATTCCCTTTAATGAAAGTAGTTACTTTCCGTTAAAAATCCAAGCGTCATGAATGATTTAGTAATTTATTTGGAGGATAGTTCATCCATTAAAAATTTCATAGGTGCTTTGAGAACTTTGCTAAAGTTTCTAATGCAAAATTAAACATCAATAAAACAAAAGGATTGATAATAGGGGCAAGTGGGATCACTGAATCATGGCTAGAAGGAATTCATATATCAAAAAACCCGCTTAGAATTTTGGGGATCAAATTTGGACCTCAAAACCTACCCAGAGATAATTGGGAGAATGTCATTGGGAATACTGAAAAAAAAGTGAATAGGTGGAAGCAGTGGAGGTTGCCTAAATTAAAAGAGTTCATATAATTAAGCAATTTCTTCTTCCCATCATACAATTTGTAGCAATGGTTTTTCCACTACCAACAGAATTTGAAACAAAGATATATAGTTTATTTTTCCAGATGCTTTGGGGCAACCGTTTGAACCCAGTTAAAAGGGTTTTTACATATTTAAAAGAATAAGGGTGGATTAGGAATGATAGACCCTGTAGTATATGCCCATGTCTGTTTCATATCAAACTCTATCAAGGAGGGTTTAAAAATGGAGCTGAGAGCAGAGAACTCGTGGAATTTAAAAATAATGGGTAAATATTTTAAGAATTGGACTTCATTAGCCCCTAAACTCAATAGATATTTACACATTCCTGAGCATTTCAGGTCCACGGCTCAGAAATTATATAAATGGGAATTACAGAAACAGATGGTACTAACTTATAATACAAGGGGTTTGTATCATTATTTAATGTTAAAGATATATCCTCAAGAGCCAGATTTCAAAAATTGCCCTTTAGTATTAAATTCTACAATTTTAGCACAATTAAACAACACAAGGATGCCAAAAAATCAATGGGAAGTACAGTGGTTAATATTTTATGGAAGATTAAATGTTAGAGGAATGCTAAATACAAAGCCTTACAGGAAAGATTATGTCCCTATCCTGAATGCATTAATAGGAAGAATCGATGGAACATTTCTTTTAGAATGTACTTATGCCTTAGGGTTATGGGATTATTTAGCTAAGTTATGGAAATTCAAGTGGATGCTGAATATGTCAAATGAATTCTAATTTTAGGGTGAGATCTACAACTTCATTAGGACTACATAATGAGACATTGACTTTATTTTTAGGTTGTTTAAGATATTACTTATGGCAAGCCAGAATTCAATGGGTTCTATACCAAAAGAAAATGCCATATGTTAGTGTTAGTAAACTAATACACAAAGAGTTAGAGAAAATCTATACCATAGATGCTTTAAGAGTGTCCCCAGGAGCTTTAAGAAAATTGTGGAAAGGTTTTTTCATTTATAAAGTATAAATGAAAATAGCAGACTTAACATTTAAAATATGGTCTAAGATAATAATTATGTAATATCTATTTTATTTGAGGTTAAATCTATTAATTATGTATACAAATGAAACATTTCTTTTTTTTCTCTTTTCTTAAGTTTTCATTGTTGTTTTCGTGACTAAGTGTTGTTGTACATGTTTATTTTGCTAATAAAAACTCCCCTACTCTTTTCGATAAGTGCCATGGGATCTTTAACATCCACCTAAACTACCACCAATCCAGGCAGATGGGACCTCGGTTTAACGTCTCATTCGAAAGACGGGATCTTAGGGTTGTCACCTATCTGTTTTTTGACTGGATAATCCAGTTTTTAGGGTCCTTATCTGGTCATCCGGTTTTGATTAAATGCAATCCAGTTTTGGGGCCATTTTGAGTGCTCAAATACTCTTAAAACTGCTGTATCAAATCATTCACTGTTTTGGCTGCATTGCATGTCCAGGTTACAAAGAAATTCTGATGTCACAGTCATTCAGACCTGCCTTTGTTTGTAAAACCAGTCTGTCTGGGAGGTGTAAAGTACGGCCATTAAGATCATTAGCAGTAAATTAACCTAATCTTTTCCACTCTGAATTTTAAGTATGGTCTTTTACTGTTATGGCAGGAAACAGCTTTTACACCTTCATATGCTCTCATGTGCTTCTTTTTGTTTGTCCTATATTCTGGTGTGTTTTAGACCCATTTTTGTTAAATTAATAATCTAACCTTTATTGCCTTTATCACTACATTTGCTCTCATTTTTGTATTACCTGAACATTCCATGATATTAGCTACACTTTTACAGGTCATTCAGATAAACAGCATGGAATGGTCTGAAATTGTGGAATGTCTTAGAAACATGAAAAGGAACAGCAGTAGCTGCTGAGGTAAAGGGGAACACAGTTCAGTATTAAAGGTGCCACAAGCATCGATAATTAAGTTATCAAAAATTGGCCAAAGCATCAGAATGCATGACTGACATAGAAAGGAAAATGGGATAGTATTTAACAGAGGCTGAGCAATAAGCTGTGGATGAGCTTGGCACATCCAGCAGACCTGAGTTTGATTTCAACAACCTCCACTTGCATACTGTGTGACCCTGAGCAAGTCACTTAACCTTCCTGTGCTCCTGGGTTGCTCCTGTAAAATGGGCTATGTGGCCTATGGGAGGTAACCTTGTTGCCAAAGAATAAAAATAAATAACTGAATAAATCAAATAAATAACTAACAGTAAAAAAATGATTTCCTATCACTAGTAATGTCTATTCCAACATTACAAATGGCTTTGGAGGAGGAGCGATATACTCGTCAGTCATAAAAAAAAGGGTGAAGCCAGAGGCGGAGTTTGGGGTGTGGTTTAGCATCCAGTTTTTACCTCATCCAAAGGTGGTGACCCTACATTATCTATCAACATATAATTATTAAATCTCCATGAATTGTTGACTGGATAGTTAAAGTCCAGAACCATATTGAAGGTGACTATATCATTATCTGATAAGATTCTGGGTTCTATATTAGAGTTAATATTGATACAATTTATAAATTATTCTTTTGAGCTTAGAATATAATCTAAATGAGGATACATGTTGTATCTTGAATGAAAAATGTGTAAATGCAGTTTCTGAGCCATGTAGTTCTCTCCATAGATCAATTCAGTTGTTATCTAGTAAAAAGTTATTAAATAAGTAGGATTTGAATCTGTCCAAGTTATTTGGAGAAGAAGATTTAACCATTGCACAGTTGTGTAAACAGTTAAAGTCACCACCGATTATAACATTATGGGCACTCCAGTTGTTAAAAAAGTTTTTAATCTCTGTCAAAAAAAAGTACTGTAACTTTTGAATGGCGTATAAACTGAGCCCACAATGATAATTTCATTACTTAACATAATTTTTAGTAAAATGATTCTACTGCGAGAATCTTAGGCTGTATCCAGAATTCAGTTCTTAAATCTTTCATGGAGCAGTATAGCAACCCCCTGCTTTTATTATAATTCCCCTGAGAATAATAGATTTCTACAACCCAGTCTCTTTTAAGTTTTTAACAATTCTTTTTCACTTTAAACTGTCTCCTGTAACATTGCTATCTCAACATGTAACTTTTTAAAACGATTTAAAATCCTATATCTGTTGATAGGTGAGTTAATGCCTGTTACATTCCATGACGGTAATATTAGTCAGGTAATAGTTGATTCACTTAACCTAGAACAGAATAGTAAAGTGTCATCCAGCACATCTGTAAAGCCTTCCATAGTGAAAAAATAGAATAAGAAACCACAAAAAGAAAGAAAGAAAGAAAGAGTAAGACAAAATGGGGGCCAAAAAGAAAATACACAGACCCCCACCCCTTAAAGTTGTAACCCCCACCTCCCCTGCCCCTAGATGTGTCATAGACCAGTGGTCTGCCACTCCCATTAGTTGCCTTGTGCCTTTGCAATAGCACTAGCTATTCCTGTCCTGCCTTATATAATCCAATCCAGAAACTAAAAAGGCACCAAATTTCACCCAGAGGGCCTTGAATAAATACATCTGAATTCCATTTATAGATAGTTATACATACAGGATATTCATCTGTTTTGTTTTGTTTCCTCTCTTTCCTTCCATCCTCCCATCCCCCTCATCTCTCCAGAGTCTCAGGACTGAATCTATAGCTTATAAAATATTCCTGGACTAAGTGAAGGAAGGCCCCCTCTACAAAAGACAAAATATAGCTTTTTATGTATCTCTAAACATGAGATTTAGGCTTAATAACCATATCCAGGTCACTTAACTAAAGCATAAACCTGGACTTGCAAATAATTGGAGTTCCCCACTCCCTTTTCACAATTTACCCATCCCTGAAAGAGGAAAAAGAAGACAGATTTTCCCCAGAAATCATAGTGTAGTAAAGAAATGTGAATTTTCAGATCTTAGAGTGTTGCTCCATAATTTGCATATACAGTAATATAGTTTGTGCAGAAGAATTTTAACTTTGCAGGAAAGACTAAGTAAGCTTTAATCCCCTCTTTCCACAGTATTTGGGACCCATGCGACCTGAACAATTATAGGCCAATCTCTCTTCTACCTATACTCTCAAAAATGCTGGAAAAAGTCATGGATTTACAGCTGAGATCATTTCTAAACAACTCTACATTGCTTAACCCCATGCAGTCTGGCTTTAGAGCAAAGCATAGCACTGTTACGGCACTGGTCAAAGTCACTAATTACTGGCAACGGGACCTTAACAACAAAAAATTTATTTGTGCTGTGTTTTTAGACCTCAGCAAGGCATTTGATACCGTCAACCACTGCCTACTTCTCTCCACCTTAAAAACCATAGGTATGGACTCAACCTCACTGGACTGGTTCCAGGATTATCTCTCTGATAGACAGCAACAAATTAAGGCTGAAGGTGAGCTCTCTCCTCTCAAATCAATAAAAAGAGGAGTCCCACAGGGTTCCATACTGGGCCCTCGACTGTTCGCCATCTACATTAACAACTTGGACCTAGGCATTACAGAAGCCAGTTTCCACTTGTTTGCCGATGATACAGTGCCCTACCTAAGCCGTGACTCCCCTGGAGCCGCATGCATAGATCTACAAACTGAATTCAATACACTGCAGCATCAGCTTCTCAGCAAAAAGCTACTGCTAAATGCAAAAAAAACTAAGGCCATGCTCTTTACCCCATCTAGCACTAGGGCCTACTCTGCTGCTGCTGGTACCCTTCCTCCCATAACTACCTTTCTAGGCGAAGATCTTGAGTTCATGCCTAAATTCAAATAACTGGGTATATGGCTGGACAACAAACTCTCCTTTGAGGAGCACACAGAAGAACTGATGAAAAAGCTTAGGCAGAGGCTTGGCCTCTTCTTCAGAATTAAGCACCTTCTGACCACAGACGCAAGAAGACAGCTTGTTCAATCAACTTTCCTCTCATTAATCGACTACGCCGACATTATCTATGGCCAGTGCTCCATCTCATACCTTGCAAAACTGGATGTCCTGTACCACAGAGCACTAAGATTTATAACTGGTCTCCCATCCTCCACACATCACTGCTCTTTATATGCAGCCGTAGGGTGGCCTTCTCTTCAATATAGGCGGTGTAGAAATGCAGCACTCTGGACATTCCGAGCCCTTACCAACAAACTCCCAGATTATATTGTTGCCTGCCTCCCACTAAGCCCAATCAGTAGCTACGCACTAAGAAGTCACTCGCTAATTTCTCTGAAAATCCCCAGGATCAGTACCCACTTTGGCAGGGCTGCCATAAGCCATGCTTTGCCTACGTTCTGGAAGAGGGTACAAAGATCCTTGAGACTCAGCTCTCCTGTCAGTTTTGCCCTGTTTAGGATCATTTATGACAAAACGTTCGCTGAAATCTGTAAGTGTTTCCATAGTTCCTAGCTGTCTTGCTGACGGTTCACTCTGTATCCTTACCACATCCAGCCATGAACCTAGTTCCTCCCCTCCCTATCTTAATCAAGTCCACTAGTCAGCTGCCATAGTGGCCCTCGGCACCCAAGGCACCACTTCTCCCATATTACTCTCCTCTCACCGTTTAAGCGGAACATACAGACCTCATTAGGGGCCCCTATGCAGTCCAGGACCCTCACCCAAGTATGGTAAATGGTCACTGAGGGCTGAAATGCAAAGAATTGTACCCTCTGATGGAGGCTTGACTAAGAATGACTAAACATACCACCTCAACTTCTGCATACATGGAGTCTGTATATACCACAGCAAAGTTGAGTGATGCATGTATGTTCCTACAAGAACGCTTGGAATGTATATTGTGCACCTACCACTTTTCTGTAAATTTGTTTGTAACTCTTTGCACATGTTGTACTTTGTATTCTCAATCTATGTATGTATAACT
Source organism: Neoceratodus forsteri (assembly GCA_016271365.2). NCBI lineage: Eukaryota > Metazoa > Chordata > Ceratodontiformes > Ceratodontidae > Neoceratodus > Neoceratodus forsteri. The sequence continues at coordinate 1,072,740,478 of CM057456.1, forward strand.
GTCTTGGACAACAGCAGGTCCATCCTGTAAATGAGCTTGCTCAATGATGATCGCCTGGATAAATAAAGATTTGATTTGATTTGATTTGTTGGATAGGACCATACTGTTTTCTGAGGAACCAGAGGTCCCCAGAAAAGTCTAGCTTCATTTAGAAAATGGGCAGAATAGATTTTATATCCTGATTGGCTGAAAGTGTCTCCAAACTGGGCATCTATTTTTCAATAGATGCCCAGTAAAAAATAAGTGCCAGTCCAAGTGGCACCTCACTGCGCAGCATTCTGTAGTGGTGCCCAGCCTGCTTTTTAATTGGCTGAATGCTGCAAAAAAAATTTGAAACACCCACCATCTTTTTTATCTCGCTTAGCGAGAGTCACTGCTCTCCCCAAAGCAAACTTTATTTACTTGCAGCCGCTCTGTCTTTAAAAAACAGATGGAAAATAAAACCCACACACTTCAGTTATCTTCCACTTGGAAGAGTGGCACAATGGCACCACTCTCCCGACTGCAGTGTCACACTACCCTGCTAACTCGACCACGGTCTCGCACTCCTGTGCTGACCACAAACAAACAGGTACTACTGACTCAGCACAAGTCCCCCACAATCACTGAGCCTATCATCTACCTCAGTATTTAAAGAAATCTAAAAGTAACCTTTTCTTTTCTGGCACATTGTGCTGAAACATTCTCCTTCCTTGTACATCACTTCTTCCTCACGCTGAAACGTTCTTCTTCCTCGTACATCGCAGTCAAAGGTCGGATACCGCACAAATGGAATTTCAGACTGAAAGAAGAAAAACATGCACCGAAAATGGAAAACAAACTTGCCATTGGCTACTACAAATAATTTTCACATAGCACTGGCTTTCTTCTTTAGGAATCAGTGCCTGTTTGTGTGTCAGTGATTCGGGGGGAGGGGCCGCAATCCACCAGAATGTTGCAGGAAGGAGCAACAGCACCAAGAGCAGCCTATGCACTACTTTACCAATACATTGCTCTCTAATACCTATATTAATTTTTTTCACACTCATTTACTGTTTTTATTTTACAACTTCAATAAAATTTACACACATGCCCATTTTCTAAGCATGGGGCTATAAGGCCCTCCGCCTGCGACGTCGGGCCTCATTACACCCCTGCGCGCTCCGGTATTTCCCAATAATGTCCACCCTGTTGGGTATTATTGCTTACATAAATCTTCTGCTCTCTGTAAGAAAAATCTTTTGTCTTTTGGAAGGCTTGAAGGAGCCTTTATTTACTCTCTGAAGTCAAAAATGTATCTATGACTGAGTGTGTAGAATTATCTTTATTACCTTTATTATCTCGACTTGGAATTCCCAACCAGTGTGCTCTATCAATAGTTGGAATGTTCTTATCCTCCTTCAGAAGATATCAAAGATATCAGATAAAATATCATGCAAAGATCTTGATTTTCCCCATATAGGCATTATTCCATAAATCCTGAGATTCTTTCTCCTGGCTTTGTTTTCTTAATCCGCTATTCTAATCTTAAAGGATTCTTGCTGCTCCTTAATTTGCTTTGTATCTTGAGATGGGAGCTTAATAGCCTCCTAAAGATCTGATTGTCTTTGTTCAAGAAAATTAATTCTTTGAATTTCCTTTTCAGTCTTCTGATCTATGTTGTTGGTTACAAATTGAATATATTGAATTACATCAGGAAGTTGTTTTAGCTTGTCAATATTAAAGGAATAATGCCCAACAGGGTGGGTGTTATGCTGGGATAACATCCCGCCTCGGGTGGTGGGGGTTATGTCAGGATAACATCCCTGCTGTGGTGGCCAACCTACCAATCAGATGCCAGGATTCTTTCTTGCCATTGTATAATGCTTTGTAAAGCATTCATGTTGAAAATCAACTGAGCTGCCCATTTTGGGGAGGTGTCATCATCGGTCTTGTCCTGTACCAGAGTTTCTTGGCACTCTTCATTTTGAAGGCTTTCATCCTGCTCTTCATTTGAGAAGGGTTCAAACTGTCTTTCCCTTTAAGTATAGGGTTAGGCACCTCATTTGAAGAGCTTGATTTGGCGAGTGTTGAAGACCCATCCTCTGCTTTAGCATTTTTATATCCTCTTTCTTGTCTTGCACTTTCCTGTTGTCGTTTCCATTTTGTATTTTTGGAGCCATATTATCTGGTGAGTGACTGCATGCTGTCTTTTTAAAACTTAACCTGGACTGTGTAGGTTTTTTCTTTTATGAATACAAGATAAGAGAATTAATTTTAATAGTCCTGGGGCTAACCAGAACAGTATCCCCTGTAGGCACAGAATCCCCTGAAAAATGTTATTTTGCCCCAGAAAATTAAATATCTTACCTAGATGTTTTTGTTTTGAATTGGATTCACTTTGCTGGGAGAGATATTTTTGGGACCTTTGGAGCTGATTCTCAAGGGCTTATGCATGGCACAAAGTGACTAGTGCCAACAGGAAAGACACAAGTAGCACTTTGCGCTATGAGCTGCGACATGTGGAATTCTGGAAAGCAGCATGCGACATGACACAGACTGCTTGCACCAAAGGGGTTTACGGCAGCAGCTGCACCCTATTCTGTAAGGGCAGCTGCCACATTCCCTAATTTGGGATTCTACAACAACCCCCTGAAGACATCCATCAAAGTACATTTACACCAGCTATTAACTGATGTAAGTATGCTATGCATCCACCAGGGGTTGTGTCAGTGTGCCCCCAATGAATCCCCCATAGGCCAGACAGTCCCCCAGCTCCAATCCCCAACAGTAATGGCAAAACCCCACAGGACCATGGTCCCTCCAAGTCCCAGTCTCCAGTAATGAGAAATGGGAAAGCCTCGCAGGGCTATCAGACCCCCAGGTCCCGATCCCTGATATTGAATAATGCAAAGCCCCACAGGGCTACCATCTCCCCAACTCCCCATCATCAACATGATATGATTGTCACAGCCCTGCAGGGCTATCGGACCCCCTCCCAGCCCTGATCCTGATCTCAATCCCTGATCCTGCACCCCACAAGTGTATCATGTCAGTCTGAAAAAAATGAAACACATTCCGTAGTCCCTTCAAACCCAGTAATCTAGTGGCCCCTGCCTCCCCACCTGGCTGTGCCAGACCACTCTGCTCCCCCCAACCCATACCCAGCTGGTGACTGGCACAGCCCACCTCTCACCACCACAGCCAGCCACCGATTGAGCTCTGTATGAGCACATGCTACTGTAACTAGTACATGCTCAGTGAGTGGCAGCTGCTGTCATTCACTGAACACGTTCTATTTACAGTAGTACATGCTCATGCAGAGCTCAGTTGGTGTCTGGCTGCGGTGGTGAGGGGGTGGCTGTGCCAGTCACCTGGATACAGGTTGGGAGGAGCAGGGTGGTCTGGCACTGCCAGGTGGGAGGGTAGAGGGGCAGACACTGGACTACCAGGCTCAAGGGACTACGGAATGTTTATTTTTATTTTATTTGAATCTAGGATTACAAGTACCTTTGAGCCAAGGCTCTTTTACAAAGGTTCCACATTGGATGATGTACAATTCAAACAAGACATTGAATAACAATAAAACAGTAGCTTACAGGCAGTTACATAGAGTTTTATACATTCTCTGGCTAAAAGGGAAGGCACAACTTTTCTGTGAATTCAGAAGTGTGAGACTGCTCTAATTTAAAGTTGGCTGAAATGTGTGATGTCCAGAGGTATGACTATATCACATTGTTCGGGACTTTAGTTTTTCCACTACCAGTGTAGTGATTTGAATGTTGGATCCCAAAGTTTCATTCAGTAAGCATTTCCAAAGTGTGAGTTTCTGAATGTTTAAGGTGTAACTTTGAAAGAATGGCTGAGTATGGATTTGGGAGCAAAGGGTGGGCAGACCCCCATCTGGAGTAACCAGTTCAGGACTATAGGTTCAGTAAGGGCACCTGGTTACTTTAGACAAAGGGCCAGTGTCTGAAGATAATTTTGCCCAATGAAGTGGGTTACAGTGGGTTACAGTTTCTTCTCTGGTTATGAAGAATGGTGCTAGTATTAGCAGAAATGTGTGTTCAGTTGTGGCCAGTGCCACAGGAAGAAATGTTCAATGTCCTATGCTACATGGGAATACAAGTCCAAGACATACTATATCCTACAACATGTGGGATTTCAAAGTGAAAGTGTCCTACGTCCTACGCTATGTGGGAATACAAGTCCAAGATATACTATGTCCTATAGTGTGGGAATACAAAGAGTTTTCTGTCCGATACAGTTGATTTGTTGTTCTGCAAGTTCCTAGTGCCACGATGTGTAAACCTTGGGGGTCCACCCTTGCTTTGGAGAACATCTTTTGGAATAAAGTCACACTCTAGAACCCCAACTATGATCTGGACAGTTACGTTATTGCTTTCTGTCTGGAGTTACTAGGTACCCCTTCAGAGGATAGGTCTGGCATAGCCCTAGCAAAAAGTTCTCTCCCCAGGACCTGGTTATTGTAAATACCAAATAGGTTATATTGCTTTTGTACACCCCCACCTCTTGATCTCCAGAAGAATGAGCCTGGTATACACACCCAAAGCTAGGGGTGGTATTACTACTAAATGTGTTTTGGGTCGGTACCCGTGTTATGAGTGCCAGGGGTAGCTAACTGTGTAAAGTAGCGGGGGGGTTACACACACATTTTTGGGGCATAGCGGTGCAGGGCATTGGGGGGATGATAGCCCTGTGGGGCTTTTCCATTTTGCACAGTGGGGATCGGGTCATGGGGGGCACTTGCACCCTTTCACATGCAATGCCACAGGCTTGTGGCCACCCATTCAGGTATGCCCTCCATTTGGTGTACTGGTAGGGTTGGCACAAGTCATGGGACTTAGCTGCAGGGACCCTGGCCAATACAGAATCGGGAGCAGGGTCTCTGATGCAACGGCATTTGGCGTAAGTCGCCTTTGGCACGACTTGTGCTGGCCCTTCGAGAATCGGTCCTCTTGTTCTTAACTTTAAAGTTGAGTCTTTAACTTTCTGCATCAAATAAAGAAGTACAGAAAGAGGCTTTTAACAAAAGTTGCAGAACAAGCTACATATTTTCTGTTTTGTAACTGGCTGTATCAGAAATGAGAGCTGCTTAAAATGAACCAAAAAGTCTGGTGTATAGCTGAATATGTGTGGATGTGTTATCACTTTTAACCAGTCTCTGTGAAAGTATTAAGCAGAAAAAACACACTTAATGATCTTACCAGATCTTTAAGTTGGGCTGTAATCTCGAATTAAGCAGAAGAGCCTGTACAGACAGAGGAAATCTCACTGGTTTGCTTTGGCCATCTGAAGCTAATATGGTGTCCACATTATGGCTCCAAAAAAATAGTAGAATGGAGGTGAGAATTCATCCAGCAACTGATGGCAGGGTAAGCATTGCAGCCTGAAAGCTTCAGAAGGTGTGCAGCTGAACCGGCAGAAGGGAAAATAGATACTCTGGTGTGGTGTTGGGGGAAGACAGATGGTTCGTGCCCCAATTGGAGGATTAAGTCAGGTAGAGTAAAACAAAGACAAGCCTTGCTCAAATATTTTTGCCAGTGTAACAAACCTGAAACAGCTGAGGAGAGCAGCGAAAAAACTGTGAGTTAAAACTCAGAACAATGTTTTTTTAATTTTTTTTATTTTATTTTATCTTTATTTCTTAAGGGCTATTCCAACAGATCATAGCACTGTACAAATCAGAACAATAAAATCAATAAAAAATATAAATATTTAAAATATTAATCCAATAGGAAGACGGCAGTACGCTAACCAACACTTACATCAGGGAAAGCCTGAGAAAATAAGTACGTTTTTAAAGCACTTTTAAAAGACTCAATGATCAGGCTGTCTTGAATTCAATGAGGTAGAGAGTTCCACAGGGTCAGGGCCACAAAAACAAAAGAACGGGCCCCAGAGGTCTTCAAACAAACCCTGGGAACCTCTAGCAATCCCTTGTCGGAGCAACAGAGTGAGTGGAGGGGGCCGTAGGTACAGAGACGATCTTGCAAGTTACGCGGTCCCTGCCCGTGTAGGGCTTTATAGGTCAGTAACCCAAACTTGAAGGTGATCCGCCAATGCACTGGCAGCCAGTGCAGATTGTGAAGCACAGGAGTGACATGGCTAGATCTCAATAAACCAGTCAACAACTTGGCAGCCGCGTTCTGCATAAGCTGCAGTTGGCGGTTATCAACCCCCGGTAGCCCTAAGTATACGTCATTGCAGTAATCAAGGCATGAGGTCACGAAGGCATGGACTAGTGTCGGAAGATCACCAGGTGGGATCAGGCGTTTGATCCAAGCGATGTTCCTCAGATGGTAAAAAGAGGTTTTAACGACAGCAGAAACCTGAGCTTTCAGTGCCAGGCCACTGTTGAACATAACACCCAGATTTCACGCCTTGCCAGAGATAAGCAGTTGGTCACCTCTGAGCCAAAGCCCAGAGGGTAGGCCTGCCGACAACCCCACACCTTGGTGACCTGGGTCCACCACCAGCACCTTGATTTTGCCCAAGTTCAGCTTCAGCCAGTTGGCAGGGCACTCATCCAACCCTGTATCTCAGAGAGGCAGCTGTTAAAAACCAAGACCTCACCACCTTGTTCAGGCACAAAGGACATATAGAGCTGAGTGTCATCTGCATAGCAGTGAAAACTCAGCCCATACCACCTTATAATGTCTCCCAATGGTAGCATATACACTGCAAACAACATGGGGGACAATATGGAGCTCTGTGGCACCCCACATGACAGTGGGAGAGGGGTTGAGGAATAAATTCCTGACACCACTCTCTGAGTTCTGCCAGTGAGGAATGATCGAAATGATCTGAGGACTGTACCAGACAGTCCACAGAGAATTCACAGGCGCTCCAATAGCACCCCATGGTCAACAGTGTCAAACGCTGCAATGAGATCAAGGAGAACCAAGATGGAACGGCTCTCCCAATCCCTCACTGTCAGGAGATTCTTGAGTAATGAACCAGGGCAGTCTTGGTACCAAGACTCTTCCTAAACCCAGATTGGAGAGGATCATAGACCTCATGAGATATTAGGTGGTCTTCCAGCTACACTGCAACCACCTTCTCAATAACCTTGCCCACAAAGGGCAGGTTCGAGACAGGTCTATAGTTCGCTAAACAGTCCAGGTTGAAGGAAGGTTTCTTCAGGAGGGGTATTATTACTGCCTTCTTCAGGGGGTCTGGAAATACCCTGAATTCAACAAGCACCCGACGATCTCAGCAAGGACTGGGCCAATGGTTTTAACGCACCCCACTAGGAGGCGCGTTGGGCCTGGATCCAAACTACAATAGGTTGGGCACATATCCTGAATGACCCACACAACATCCGCAATCACCAACTGGCTGAAGTTGAACCAGACAGGCTGAGGGCCTGTAACCTCTTGAGGATTGCCGCAATACCCATTAGAGGGCACTGAATGGATCTCAGACCTGATACTGACAATCTTATCAGAAAAGAATCGAGCAAACTCATCATACTTAACTTGCGAAAACACTCCCCACAGCTGAAGACAGGCTGGATTGCACAGCCAATTGACAGTCTGGAAGAGCTGAGCAGGTCAATTCCTTGCTGCGGCAGTCTCCTTGGACAGGAATTCTGCCTTGTTACAAGAGCTTGCCGATTGATAGTCCTTACAATGAGCTATCAATTTAAGTTGATCAACAACCAGGCCCGATTTCTGCCAGTGCTGCTCCAACCCTCGAACCCTATGTTTCAAATCCTTCAAAGTCCCATCAAACCAAGGGGACTTTGGGCAAAGAGTGAGGGGTGGAACATGGACAGGAGCCAGAGAGTCAAGGGCATGTGTCACTGCCTTATTATAGGCAAGTACCAGTTCCCCAGGCTCCCTGCTTACACTCGGCAAGCCTGATAGGTCCAGTACCACCATAAGACCATCTGGAGTCAAACTCCTTAAAGGGCAGTACCGGACCATCTCCGTCGGAGCAGGTTTGTTGGGGGGGGGCCTCAAATCTGAACCCTGTAGTATGATGGTCCGATCATCCAACAGGTTCCACCACCAAATCAGTAATCTCCATCCCTAGAAGGAAGACCAAATCCAGTGAGTGTCCGTGACATGGGGTAGCAAAGGTAACTACATGTGTCAGGCCCAACAAACTCATCAGTTGGAAGAAGTCTTGTCCAAAACGCGATAATGCATCATCGACCCAGGCATTGAAATCCCCCAGAATTATCCATCTAAGGGATTCCAACACCAGGTCAATGATGAAGTCCGCTACTTCCTGTAGGAATTCCTTCTCACCACTTGGTGGACGATAGATGAGAAGTATCCTGCAACCGGCAGCTGCACCCACGATATACTCAAAAGATCTGGTTGTTCCCACACGGGTGATCCAATTTAAAACAAATGGCTAACCCCCTCCCCACCCCTATGATCCTCTCCAAGGGCGTCATGCAACCAGAAAATTTGGAGGGGCACAAAATCCAAACCTCATTGGGGGGAAACTAGGGGCATGCTCCCCTGAGAAAGTTTTGAAAAACTGAAGTCAAATGGTGAATTTTGATGACTTTTAGCAGGCCAGAAAGCTGTTCCACAACATGCTAAGTGCCATCATAATGATAGCGCAATTACACATTTTTTTCTGTCTTTGATCGGTCTGTGAACAGTAACCTTCTGTATTCTCAAAGAAATTTCTCCTCTGCTCTTCAGTGGCAGTTGCTTTTACTTGTCAGAGATGTGGCCTGTTCTCAGGACCCATATTGCATTGGACTGGAGGTCTTCTGTAGCACCACCCTCTAAATAAATGACAGTTGCCATTCTGCAGTTTGAAAAAGGATTTGTCTTCAAAGGGGACTTGGTCTCTCTCTTCTAAGTCCTCTATTATTATGGCTGACAGACATCGGGAGGGCGGTGATGGGCAGTGGGCTTCTTCAAGAACTGTCCTTATGTGTATACTGGTGCTTTATTACTTGTAAATCTGGGGGGAAGGGTTCTTTGATGGTGGATGTGATTTCTTCTTAGCCTACCCACCTTCTAACACTGCTTCAAATGTGGCTCACATAGATTCTGCCTCTACTGTCAACAGGTGAGTTTTAGGACTTAGGGTGTCCCAAGCGAAATTAATGATGGGGCCCACCACCTAATTATCTTTTTACACGTGGTCCATGGTTTACTTAAATTTTATGGAATTAAAATACCAATGCACACGTAGGTGCTCAGTCTCATTTTTAAGCCTAGAAACAATCTTGTTAATAAATTAACTAGCATACATCAGGCTATGTTAAAGAGTTTATGAGGTACTTCGCACACATACACACACACACACACACACACACTGTATCCATAACCCCACTATACTGCATTTGTTGAGCCTGTCCAAATCTCTGCATTTTCCTTTACTTTAAACTTATCAAGCCATTTTAGAATGCTTCTGACCAATTCAAATAACTCATTTCTTTGGAACCACCTGTGATGCTTAGCCAATCTGTTTGTTATTATTGTAACATATTTGTGATATAAATATATGTTTTCTTGAATTTCTGCTTGGAAGGTATGGCAGTCAGCACAAGGCATCATGGGACCTTGGATTTTCACAAAAAATACTGTTCTCTCTCTGAGTGGAAACTAATTAAGAGCTTCCTTTAGAAACCAGTTTGTATAGGTTGTAAACCAGCCACTTGTATAACGTATTGCATTTTATGACCTATTAGGAGGAAAGCAACTTCTGACAGATACATCTTAGATTCTCACCACTAAGAAATATATAGCTCAGGAACTTCCTCTGAAGATCAAAGGGGTAATTCTGACCAGCCATAAAGCAGGCTCACTAATTAAAAAATATATATATATATATATATATATTTTTTTTGTGGGATGCTTAGCAACATGCAGATGCCTGAAACTAATTTGGTATGCAAGAAGAGAGTGACCTCACAGCCAGCATCACCACTGAGCTGTGACCTCACAAACTAGGTGGGACTCTTGTTCCCTATAGATGGTCAAAGCTAAGAGAAGATTGTGCTTTTTGGTCTCTGGACTTCTAAAAGAACACACTCTTAAGAAGCACTTCAGCCAACATTAGGTAATTCAACCACCACTATTTATTTATTTATTATTTATTAAATTTTGTTAACCAGGTAAGCCCACTGGGCCCCGAAGGTCCCTTTTTCAGGGGCAACAATTGAAACTAGGGTAGAATTAGATACTCAATAATAAGGCAGTTTTGTGTAAAATTGTCCATTTATTTGTATGACTGTACTCTCAATATTATATGTTCTGTGTTTTGTATTTCATCCACTATTTTTAATTTTAATAAACTTTGTTTTCCTTGAAATACTACCTGAGTATTTTCCTCATTTTGAATGTGAATGCTGGGACAGTGTTGATAATTCTGATAGAACTGTTAAACACTTACTGTGTGTTACCACATGCACCAAGGTAAGGTACCAAGGTCTCAACTGAGTCAAGAAGAGGGATTGTAAACCCGGTTGTGTGCCCACTGGGTTAAGTATTGCACTGCATTTCCCAGAAGAGGGTGTAATATCTGAACCTGTTAACTGGGCATGTTAGCGAAAAAGGGTTTGTATTTGACCCCAGGACTCAAGACTGGTAGTTGTTTGGACCTAAAACAGACAGAAAGGTTACACTGTTTGTCTCCTGTTTACATTTTGCACTTTGAGATTTGGCACTGTGGGAGCAGAGGGCCTGAGCCCCGGAGTGCATTTGTGACAGATCTAGTTGGCAGCAGTGCGAGCCAAAAGATTTGGTTTGCAGTGCTGCCATCAAAAAGATTTGTTTGCATACTGTGAAATTACTGGGTGATACGAGCATTAGCAGTCCAGTGTGTCAGATTGATAACTGTAATAGTTCACATACAAAATAAGATAATGATCTGAAAAAAAAGAAGAAATATATAATTGCAGTTATAGTCAAAGTTCCCTACCTGTTTTATTTTTTTTCAGGTGCCAGCTAGTGTAGCTGTAGATTAGGGAAGAAGATGAATTCCACCTACAGCGAGTACACTGTACAATACCTAAGGCATTTGTGCCAGGAGAGAGGAGTCCATTGCGAGGGGCAAAACAAGCAGCACCTCACAGAGGCTTTTGTAGCAGCTGATGCCCAAGACCTCAAGTCACAGTCAGTGACTGAAAGGGACCAGACCTTGGGCGTGGAGGGGCCAGGGTCTATTGCAGTGTCCAGACCCAGGGAGGAGGACAGCAGGACAAGTGTGAACTGAGAGCCACTGCAGCAGGGGAAGGTCCCCACCTTGCTGGAGCCAGAAGGGATCAGGCTGCTGAAGAGAGTTGTGGAGAATGGAGCAGGAATTCGAGCAAAAAAGGTTCAAAGCCCAGCAACAGAGGGAATTTGAAGAGAGGAAGCTGGAGATGGAGAGAGAGGAGAAGCGAGAGTAGCTTCAGACTGAGGCCAAGCAAGAGGAGAGAGAGAGCATCAGAGGAAATTTGAACTGGAGAAACTACAACTCCAAAGACCAGCACCAGAGCAGGTAAGTGGCATGGGTGAACCTGGACTTCCAGGACTGGATTACAAATTAAATTCTAAATTGAAAGCTGAATTTAAAGAGGGGGAAGATATGGATGCATTTTTAAATTAATTTGAAAAGATATGCACTCAGGCAATAATTCCCAGAGAGTCCTGGAGCTTCCAGCTATCCCCACTGCTTACTGGGAAAGCTTGTGACACATTGGGTCAAATGAACAATCAGGACAGTAATGATTATGGCAAACTTAAAGCTGCATTATTAAAAAAGTATGACTTGACAGCTGAAGTGTACAGAGTTAAGTTCCGTAAGCTCAGGAGAAGCCCTGATATGAGCTATGAGGAGCTAGCCACTAAACAAAGTTGCTTTTTAAAATGTTGGTGGGAAGGTATACAAGCAGACTCTGTAGAGAAAATTGAGAATGTTGTACTTTTGGAGCAGTTCTTTTGGGCTTGCCCAGCAGAGCTGAAAACCTGGCTAGAGGACCAAGATCAAAAAACAGTGCAGTAGGCTGCCAAACTCTCGGACCGCTATGCCAGGAGCACACCTGTTCTGAGAGGGAGTGGGGAAGGCGTGGCAGCACAGAAAGGGAAAAATGTGCCTTCTGGGCAGCTAAAAGCCTCACTGCCTCCACTGAAAGTGGGCAGCCCCAGGTTACAAAGAAAAGATTTGCCTGATAAAATAAATGTATGTTGGTTCTGCAAACAGCCTGGACATCTTGCAAGACAGTGTCCTAAAAAGGCAGAGAGTGCACAAAGTGGTGCTGGGAAAGAAGTGTTTTTGTTTGTGTATCCCTAAAAGCATGCCAGTAAACATGAGGGAGTACCTACACCCAGTTACTGTGAATGGGGTGCAGACCCATGGTTAAGGGACACGGGGGCATCCCTTACTTTGGTAAAAGGGGATTTAGTTGAGCCTGAACAGCTTATACCCAACCAGTTTGTTACAGTATGGGGATTCACTGGGGAGGAGAAAATGTTGCCACTTGCTAGTGTTCTCCTGGACTGGAGTGAGACAGGAGAGACTGTGCAAAAAGTTGCAGTGGCAGAAAATCTTGCACTGGATGTGATTATAGGAAAAAATCTCCAAAAGAGGATGGTGTGTGCAGTTACCCACAGTCAAGCATCAAAGGCAAATTGTAGTTCCTGGTACCCCATAGAAGCCCCTGTGGAAAACATTGGGAGGCTGGTTTCCCAGCCTGTGTTTCCTGATATGGAGAATAGTGAAGGGGGGTAGAAATTCCCCAGGTAGCAGTTAACAGAATGGCTACAGAAGGTTGCTCTGAGGAGGGAGGGGGGTAGTCAGTTGTCAGAGGGTTAGGGATGGCAATGACCCTGAATGCCCTGATGCTAGAGCTAGGGACCCTAGTTTAGAAACTGGAGGGCACCTGTCCTATTCCTTGGGAATGTGTAAAGATTTTGCAGCTGCTCAGAAAATGACTCTAGTTTAGAGAGGCTGAGGGCTTGGGCAAACTTTGTCGGAGCACTGGGAGATGATGGGAAACACAGAGTTTACTAGGAGAATGGACTTCTGTATACACAGGATGTAAGGACAGAGGGAGGGGTGATGGGCAGGCAGCTTGTCATTCCCCAGGGGTACCGTGAGCAGTTGCTCAAGATTGCTCATGATATACCCATGTCTGGACATCTGGGAATCATGCACACTATGCAGGGATTGGCCCAGAATTTTTATCAGCCCAACTTCACCCAGCAGGTGAAGGAGTATTGTAGGTGTTGTCACTGGTGCCAAGAAATAGGGAAGGCGGGTAGTAAAGCCCAAACCACCCTAATTCCCCTTGCCATAGTGGAGGAGCCATTCTAGAAGGTAGGAATGGATATTGTGGGGCCTTTGAATATGCCCAGCTTCTCCTGGAAGAGGTTTATCCTAACAGTGGTGGATTATGCCACCCAGTACCCAGAGGCAGTCGCCCTATCCTCACTGAGGACAGACAAAGTGGCAGATGCCTTGCTAGGGATTTTGTCCCATGGCAGGGTCCTGCAGGAGGTTATCACCAATCGAGGGGGTTCCTTCATGTCGGACCAGATGAAATGTTTGTGGGAGAAGTGTGGGGTGGTGCAGAGACACACAACGCCTTATCACCCACAAGCCAATGGGCTTTTGGAAAAATTTAATGGTACCCGATGCTCCAAGCATTTGCTAAACAGCATGGGAGGGACTGGGAGAAATACCTTCCCCACCTGTTGTTCGCATACAGGGAGATGCCCCAAGAATCAATAGGGTTTTCCCTCTTCGAGCTCTTATACGGACGCAGGGTGCATGGGACCCTAGACTTGATCTGGGAGTTCTGGGAAGGCAAGCACATCACCCAGGGAACTCCCATAGTGGATTATGTCCTTAAGTTTAGGAAAAAGCTGAAGGAGCTTATGGGAACAGCCCAGAGCAACCTGGCAGCTGCCCAGCGGAAGCAAAAGGTGTGGTATGACCACAGAGCCAGAGCTTGATCATACACTGTGGGTCAGGAGGTCATGGTACTAATCCCAATCCAGAAAGATAAGCTGCAGGCTGAATGGGCAGAACCGTACAAAGTAGTCAGACAGGTGAATGATGTAAATTACATTATAGAACTGCCTGACAGGAGACATACCCAAAAGATGTACCATGTCAACATGATGAAGCCATATGCAAATAGGGCTGACATGGTCTTTGTAGTGTGTAGTCCTGGGGAAGGGATGGATGAGGAAGATCCCCTTCTGGACTTGCTGGAAGAAAGTAAGTGGGAGTCCTCTGTGGAAGCAATTAAAATGTCGTCCCAGCTGACCCTGGACCAGATCCAGGAAGTAAGAGAGGTTTTAGCAGACTTTGCCCCATTGTTTAGTGACACACCTGGACTAACCCCCTTACTGATGCATGATGTAGAAATGGGGATGCAAGCACCCATACGGCGGACATCATATTAGGTGTCAGAGGCCGTCCAAAAGGACATTAGGAGGGAGGTAGAGGAAATGCTGGATTTAGGGGTAATCCAGAAATCCCACAGCCCCTAGGCTTTACCCGTAGCCCTTGTTCCCAAGCCAGATGGCTCTATTCATTTTTGCATGGACTATCGTAGACTCAATGCAGTCACAAAGTCAGACACCCACCCAATGTCATGGACGGACGAAATACTGGACAAGTTGGGAGGGGCGATATCCCTTACCACTATTGACCTGACGAAAGGGTATTGGCAGGTGGAGTTAACTGTCAGAGCTAGGGAAAGGTTGGCCTTCATCATTCCAATAGGGGTATTTAAGTTTAAAGTAATGCCTTTTGGAATGAAGAACGCCCCTGCCACCTTCCAAAGGTTGGTGAACCAGGTGTTAAATGGTACTGAAGTGTACGCCATGGCGTACCTGGACGATATTGCTATCTTCAATGCCAGCTGGAAGGAATACCTGTCCCACCTTAGGGAAGTGCTGGGCAGGATACAGAGGGCTGGGTTCACTATAAAAGCTGAAAAGTGCCAAGTTGCCATGGCTGAGGTGTCATACCTTGGGCATGTAGTAGGCTGAGGACAGCTCCATCCTAACGGAGAAAAAATTGAGGCGATCAAAGCATGGTCCAGACCTGAAACACAGAAGCAAGTTCAGAGTTTTCTAGGGATTGTGGGGTACTATAGAAAATTTGTATCAAACTACAGTGCCCCACCAGTTCCCCTACCTGGCCTGCTAAAGAAAAGAATGTCTAAAAAGGTAACTGGGAACCAGCTTGTCAACAAGCCTTTACACGGCTAAAGGAGGCACTGTGCGGTGCTCCTGTATTAGCAAGTCCAGACTATAGTAAATACTTTGTAGTCCAGACAGATGCCTCAGATATGGGTATTGGGGCAGTTCTTAGCCAGACTTCTAACCAAGGGAAAGATCACCCAATAGTGTACCTCAGTAAGAAGTTACTTCCCAGGGAACAGGCTTATTCTACAGTGGAGAAAGAATGCCTTGCAATGGTGTGGGCACTAAAGAAGTTAGAGCCATACCTATACAAACGGCATTTCGAGGTACATACAGATCATAATCCCCTGGTTTGGCTGGCACAAATGGGTAAAACAAATGGTGGGCTTTTAAGATGGAGCCTTGCCTTACAGGATTATGACATGACTGTTACTCACAGGGCAGGGACAGCAAAAGCAAATGCAAATGGACTATCATGTCAGTTAGAGAAGTGAACTGAATTTGGGAAACTCATCCCATACCTAGGAATAGATTCCCCCAAATTCAGTCTAGGAAGGAGGACTGTGACGCTTAGCCAATCTGCTTGTTATTATATCATATTTGTGATATAAATATATGTTTTCTTGAATTTCTGTTTGGAAAGTTTGGCAGTCAGCACACGGCATCATGGAACCTTGGATTTTCAAAAAAATACTGTTTTCTCTCTGAGTGGAAAATCTAATTAAGTGCTTCCTTTAGAAACCAGTTTGTATAGGTTGTAAACCAGCCACTTGTATAAAGTATTGCACTTTATGACCTATTAGGAGGAAAGCAACTTCTGACAGATACCTGTTAGATTTCTCACCACTAAGAGACATAGCTCAGGAATTTCCTCTGAAGATCAAACTGGTAATTCTGACCTGCCATAAAGCAGGCTCACTAATTAAAAAAAAATAATACATATATATATTTTTTTGTGAGATGCTTAGCAATATGCAGATGCCTGAAACTAATTTGGTATGCAGGAAGAGAGTGATCTCACAGCCAGCATCACCACTGAGTTGTGACCTCACAAGCTAGGTGGGACCCTTGTTCCCTATAGATGGTCAAAGCTAAGAGAAGATTGCGCTTTTTGATCTCTGGACTCCTAAAAAAACACATTCTTAAGAAGCACTTCGGCCAACATTAGGTAATTCAGCCACCACTATTTATCAATTGAAACTAGGGTAGGATTAGATACTCAATAATAAGGCGGTTTTGTGTAAAATTGTCCATTTATTTGTATGACTGTACCCACAATGTTATATGTTCTGTGTTTAGTATTTTATCTGCTAATTTTAATTTTAGTAAACTTTGTTTTCCTTGAAATCCTGCCTGAGCCTTTTCCTCATTTTGAATGTGAATGCTGGGACAGTGTTGATAATTCTGCTAGAACTGTTAAGTGCTTACTGTGTGTTACCATATGCACCAAGATAAGGTACCAAGGTCTCAACTGAGTCAAAAGGGGATTGTGAACCAGGTTGGGTGCCCACTGGGTTAAGTGTTGCACTGCATTTCCCAGAAGTGGGTGTGATATTTGAACCTGTAAGAGTTCGTATTTGACCCCAGGACTCGAGACTGGTAGTTGTCAGACCCAAAACAGACAGGAGGGTTACCCTGTTTGTCTCCTGTTCATATATTGCACTTTGAGGTTTGGCACTGTGGGGGCAGAGGGCCTGACTCCCAGAGTGTGTTTGTGATACCACGTATACCAATTTACTGAAATAATTTTGAATGCTGACAATTTCAACACTGTATGTGGTACAGTTGTTTTATTAAAAATAAACAAAGTAACTTTATACTGTGGCAGCAGCATCCTCCCCCTTTTAATGCACAACTTCAAGCGTACATGCAGAATATACTTTATTAAGTTTAAAATATGAACAAACACAACACAATCACATTGCTAACAAACAATACTAACTAACATAAGCACTACGACATTGACACACAAATCAAACACCTCCCTGCTAAACTCCCCCACCCCTTCAATGGAGATCTGTAGCTAGTACCACAAGTCTGCCACAGAAGTAAAATAATAACAAAACAGATAATTAAGGCTCCACAGCCTACAATCAACAGAAAATCTAAGGTGTAGCGATAAACATAAATTCAGTAAAAGGAAAACATTAACTCTACATTTAGATGACGCTCCAAGGAAAAGTTAAAGGGAGAATAAGGTGTATAATTTGCCCCATTTCTTATTAAACCCCACAATATTATTACCAAGACTGGCTATCATCCTCTCGAGCTGGAGGTTACTCAGCAACTCATTAAGCCATTCAGTGTATGGTATGTCCGATTGGTCTTTCCAGTGGTGAAGCACCACTCTTTTATGGACATGCAGAATAAATTAGACCCACATCTGTACTGTACTGTACTGTATACTCCAAAGAGCTACACAAGCAACTGCTAACATCATGTCATAAATTCTTTCTAATCTGTATGAACCCCATCCCCTAAAACCCAGAAGTGTTGGGTGAGGGGTGGTGAGTAGTTAGGGGTCACTCTGGGGTGCAGGGGGCCCACCTACAAAGTAGATACAGGGGTCTACATGGAAAATCAATAGGGGAAGCACCAGGGTGACACACTCATACCACTATTCAATTTCAATAGGACACAATAGCTCTGTGTTTGCATCTCACATTTACTTGCACTACCCAAATACCCCATTTAATTAGAAAATAAATGATAAACTCAAAGAATTTAAGAGTTTAAAAAGTGGACAGGTGCTCAACAGTGGGTGGCCCCCCTAGAAATGTTCAGATATTCAGGTGAGCCACTCCGACTCTGGCGAGGGGTCCAGGTCCTCAGTGCTAGCAGATATGAGCTGCTCTTAGCCAACACTGACTCCAGCTTTGACCCTGCCTTGTCGTATATGCTGCTGCCCCAGTGAATAGGAAATGGGGAGACATTAAGCGAGAGACTTAAGGTCAAGGAAGAGAGACTTTTCCCAAAAATAACTTTGTCACCTTCTCCATTCCCTGTCCAATGACTCAGCTTCCCCCTTCTTGTTTATTTGCTCAAACTAAAAATGCAGGTGAGGAAAATAATATACATTAGGAACTACGGCAGTGCGGTGCTGGAAAAGGCAGAAAATAATAAAACGTCCTTATTTCCTTCAACTTCCTCCCTTGTCTCGCCTTAGGACTGCAGGCCCTGTTACTGTTCCATGATCCCGGCACTTCTTTGCTGCGATGCCTGGGTCTGGGGTTTGCAGAGTTTGCATGGCAGCGATGGCATGCTTTTAGCCAGCCTCCAACCTCCCTCAGCCGGGCAAGCAGCCAACAACACCCCCTTAAAAATCCAGCGGCTCTCCTTGTTTTTTTCCAGTGTATTTTTTTACTTCCCTCATGGAGGCTGATTGGAAGGAGGATAGCTGTGCAGCAGCCCAGGTTTCAAGCTCATTCGCTCTGTCTCTGAGAGGGAGACTATCCTTCAGCCTCTATTTCTCTCTCTCTCTCTCTCTCTCTCGCAGCAACCGCTTAAAAAATCTCAACCTTCTTGGAGTAACCAACGAATTGAATAATTACCAGCACTCCCACCGGTGAAAGTTTAAACTCCTTGGTTGCAACAGCAGAGCTCCAGTCTCCTCCTCAGTCTATGTCTGTCCTCCTTGTACACACAGTGGAGATGTTGCCAGAAAATGCATGCTTTGCTGCGTGGCACATTGGTGTTCACTGTGGGCCTGGGATTTGAGCTCCTTGGAGACAGGCAGTCTGACAGCACAAACAGGAGACGTGATTAATGGAAACTACATCGAATGCCATCACAGACCACCAATCACCTCTTACACCCCAGCCAGCTAGCGTATAAGCTTGTTTTGAAGTTACAGTTGAGTAAGCAGATCCCACCCCACCCCCACCTCCACCTCCACCACCGACTTCAAAAGTGCATTAATTGTTTTGGACCTTAGGATTGTGGATAATAAAATAAAAAAAAATTTGTATTTTTTTATTGTTTGTTCAAAGATATTGGGGGGGGGGGGAACGCATAGCCTTTCGGGCCCTATGGGCTTGATGCCACTGATCCTCTCTCGGGTGGTGTATCACTGAATACCCAGCTGGAATTGTTGATTCCAGTACTGTACTTGGCCAATATTTTCATCCGGCCAGGTCTCGGTGATGCAGGCCTGGTCAGTTGAACCAACAAGACAGCAATAATTGCTGTCTTGTTTTTGATGGACCTGGCATTGCACAACACTGCCTGATTAGGATAGGTTGCTGAGGTTGACCGAGCAACTTGCCCACTCAAAGTGGAGCCCTTGGTATGAGAACCAGACAGGGAGGTCCCCTTTCTTGAACCCATTTCACCCCAGGGCTTCTCCTCATCCCCACCATCCCTATCCTCCTACTCCACTTGGCAACCACACCAGGCCCAGTTTCTCACCATTTCCTCCCCTTCCTGGTGCTTCCCAATGCCAGACAACACCTGTACACCTCTGCAGGCAAAGGGGGATAGTCAAAAGGGTGGAGGTCCCTGAGCCTGGTGGGAGAGTAGTTCCTGACCATTGACAGTCCCTGTCAACACATAATACCCCGAGTTAACGAGCAGCAATGGCAATGAATAAATACTAACTACAAAACAAAAACACATACAATACATACACTCTGACATCCACACCATGTATACCCCCCAGTAATACAAAATATCTTACAAAATATACCCCCAAACACAATTCTTAGTACAAAAAATAAAATTAAACCCCCTTCCTACTAATAACCACCCACTATTCAATTTACATAAATCATACGCTACACACAAAGCATATATGAATAGTCAAATATTCACTAACCACAAAATGAAAAAGTTAATGCAACAAAATATTAACCAAAATGTTTGAATTAAAATGAGTTTCAGGTGGACTGTCCAGTCCAAAAGTTCATGAAATATGATTAGTCCAAAGCACTCCCATTACCTTGGACCAAGAATTGACCCTCTCCCAGCCACTGAAACTCTCCCTTTCTGATGCTGGGAGATTTAAAATAAAAGTGAAATTAAATGCACCCAGGAGCTCACACCTCCTGGGAACTACAGTGTCACTGTTTCAGTTTCTCCATGGGCTCTCACCACCATGTAGAACTAGAATAATCAATTCACACTGTCCAAATATTTTAAGGAAAGATCTCAAATCCCAGAAACGACAGTTTAGACTCAGAGACACTGCAAAAGGAGACTGTTGCCTGACCCTGTGCAGTTTTCATTGAGGGCAGAATGAGAGCAGCTGCTTGTGGCTGCCTAGCTCACATGCACATGATGTACGTCATCACCTCACCTCCCTCCCAGTCATCTGCAATGTCCTTCCTGAGTAGTGATGTCATCCCCTCTCTCTCTGATCTCCTTATTGATGGTGTCAACTGTAATAACCTTGCCATGATTACTGAGGCCTTTAATGTCAGATTTGTGGGCCTGTCGACCTACATAACAAACCCTTCCATTGACTCTGGAACCTTCACCCTGCCAATACTTCCCAGCTGTAGCTGGACCTTGCCTCTCTTCCTTCTACCTTTGTGCAGTAAGGGTACTAGAGGTCAAAGAGCTACTGACTGTCATTACTACTGATAATACTGCTGGCTTGGCTGGCCTTGAACCCTAATTGCTAAAGCTGGCACCTCCCTACACAGCACTTACACTTGCAAAAATCCTTAATCTTTAACTCTCCTCTGGGGTTGTCGCTGATGTCTGGAAGATTGCCAAGGATGGCCTGTTTACAAATCTAGTGATCCCAAAAATATGAACAATTATCAGTTGAGTGGCATCACAGCTCACAGACTTCATTACAAGGTATAATCTCCTCACTCCTGTCTAACATGGGTTCAGGAAAAATCATGCTACCTTCATAGCTTTGGCTGAACTCCCAAATGCCATTAGCCTGGCCACTGATGCTGGCCTCTTAACTGAAGCAGTATTCTTCAACCTCATTACTGCTCTCTGCTGGTTCTCAAATTGTTTCTCTTGTAGAAAGCAACAAGTCAGGCTGCACTCTGTTACCTCTACACTTGCAAACATAACTGTTGGTGTTCCCCAAGGCCCCATTCTTTTCTCGCTGTTCATAAACAGTCTCCCTGATATCATCCCTGATGTAATACCCTGCTGTATGTGGATGACCTTGTCCTGTACTGCAGTGAAACTGCTATCCCAGATATTAGACTGACTCTCCCAGATTCATTTAACCACAGTCTGCATTGCCACATCCTGCAGATCTGTTAATTCAAAAGTTGCTGTGGCCCTCAGGGTCAGATATTGGATACAGTATACCCCAAAGCACTTTTGGGCCGTAGCTTAAGGGGTGCTGCTGCCAAGTCCCTCTTATGATCTTCTGGCATTCCTTGGCACAAAGCCATCCACTTTAAATGGGATGTACAGTAACTTAAAACATCTGTCCATTTGCCTCAACCACCCTGAGACTCATCCACCACTACCACCTCTATGCTGGCCTATGCTGGCCCTCTCCATCAGGACAACACTCATTTCTTCTGGGGTGCTTTGTTGGCAGATTGCTTCAGACTGGCTCCTCCACTGCCCTGGCTACCCACCAGTTGTGACTCAGCTCAACCTACTGCCTGAGATCGGTCGACTCATCTTCTCCAGAACCATAGGCTTAGGCCACCTGGCTTTTGCGTTTCATAATCCAAAATACTATGAATTCCTGCCTCCTAATATTCACAGCTTTCCCAGTCACATGAAGTTTTGCAGTGCCCCGCAGGAATCCCTTCTCCTGCAAGCCCTTGTTCTTGTCCCATACCTGACTCCTATGGCTGTCACTCAGACCTGGTTAGCTCTCATTTTTGCTGCTATCCATGGGTACTCTTGTCCCAAATCTGACTCCTATAACTGTCAGACCAAATGATCTCTAATCTTTGCAGCTTCCGAGGGATGCAGCTGTTAAACACTGCACACTTATTAGTTATTCACTAATTATTGCTGCTATTTGCTGTGGGGCAATACCTGTTCCATACTGCTCACTAATCTGCCATTTATGACCCTCTCTCCTAATGTTTAAAAATATTTTTACTGTGATCCTCTTACTGATCCGTTTTGTACTGTATACCTTTTGTTAATCTTTTGCATTTCTGATTTGTATTTTGTCCACTTTACCATTAGTTGTTCTAATATCCTGGCTGCTCTTGCTCTGTTTTGCTTTTGCTGCTATTTACTGTATTGTGTCTGTAACTCTCTTAGGTCATGCCTGAAAATAGGCATCTGTATGTCTAGTGTACTTATCTGGTAATAAAAACAAATACTTCATGTTTCTTTCAGTCCATATGCTGATGCAGGTCTTTTTTTTTTTTTAGTTTTTTTTTTTTGCACAACACATCACTGTACAATTCATTAAACAGGAAACCTTGCTTCTCAAGGCAGTACAAGATGAGGATTAACGTCATTTCTAGCTTATGAATTTCAGTCACTGTGCCCTGTTGAAGTGAAGTACTGAATTACTGCCTTAACTGATTTTTCCTAATAATTGCTGCATTATTAATTGTATGGTTATAAAATGTGTAAAGATTTGTGGGAATGTCACCAGCCTAGAAAGAGACTTGGGATGTGACATCATGATATCATAACATTTTATCCCACGGTAAAGCTCAGTGAGAGGCAGAGTGTCAAAGTGAGTAGCTCCTCCCCCCACTGGACCAACCTACTAGTGGTCCCCCAAAAACATGAGGCTCTCCCTGCTCATGTTTATGCCTTATGCCCCTGAATGACAAACATAAGAAAATATCAATGGCTGCCCCAGTGACCCAACAGCAGTGCACCACGCTACCATGCAGACAAGCCAGGTGTGGGTGCAAACTCAGTGCATGGCATCAGGGGGCAGGTGCCCCACAGCGCTTCTCAGCCAGGAAAGGCCGGTGGCAGGTTCTGCCATCACAGCAACCACTGTGGCTGAGCTTGGGAGCATGCTTCTGCTGCATTGGAAAGCTGTTTGTCTGCAAGGCTGATTCAAGCACCCCCCCCCCACATGGCAAGGAAGAGGGAGAAAGAGAGAAACATGGGAGAAAAACCTGATTGCCATCTATGTGGCAACTGGGATCACTCAGTCTGATTAGGGTATGTCCTTGTGAATTAAGAGCAAAAAGAGGTTGCACTCTGGTTGGAAAAATAAATGCAATACCAAATATTTAAAGTATAAAACGTGATGAGTTTTTATTTAATACAAAAATGAGAACACTGACTGGAAACCTCGGAGCTTCAGCTGCTCAGGTCTTCATCAGGAGGTATGATGTCCCTGTGAAGACGGATAGCCAGCTGGGAACTAAAATATATGGGAAAACAAGAAAAGCACTGTGAAGGTCAGCAGTCTCTGAAGCAGAATTAAGAAGCATATCCAGATAGTAAAGAGTGTGGTTGTACAGGCTGCTACTGACTGCAGCAGTGCTAAACTGGAACAGTTAAACATGAAACATGAAGCTCAGCAGGACTACGAAGTACCACAAACATCTGTCTTCTGTTGTGGTAATAATCTGTTTATTTATGCCAAAACAAAGGCATTCACATTCAGTACAGGACGACCTTAAGTGCATCTGTGGCTACACGTTTTTGTACACAGATGCACTGTTTGTATTCACAGAAGAACCTAGAAGTGCAAGCTAAGATAAATATGTTGTCTGCTGTGTATGAATATTGACCTCCTCCCTTAGATGAGCTAATGTTTGCCAAAAATCAAAGGTCCTAAAGTGCTGCATGGTGCCAAAGACTGAATAAAACATGTGTTTAGTATAAAAGAGCAGGACACGTTTGAAATATTGTTGTTGAATATTTGTGAAGAGAGAATTTTCTGTACCAGTAAATATAGTAGGTGCAGCTGGGGTTGCTAGACAAAGCCCTTAAAGCTCTCAGGTTTTGATAGCATTAGGTGTAATTAAGGTTATCCCTGGTGATGTAATAAAATAATACTCAAAAGAATATATTTATCAAAAGTATACTTTTAAATAACATTTATTTTCTTCTCTTGAGAGAAAGCTGCCTACATTAGTCCAATTTCTGGCCAAACAAGGGCACGCCAACCTCAGGAGCCCTTTTTCTGCCCCCTCATGTTGCCCCTTTACCTCTATACACACACACACACACACACACACACACACACACACACACACACACACACACACTAGTACAAAGCAAGGCCACAATCTTTCTTTCTTTATATAAATACAGCAGCACTGGACCTTCCACAGCAGCCAATGAACCCTTGTAGCACGAGAACACTTCGTCTTTATTTGGCCTTTATTTGGCGAGGGCTGACTGAAGTGATCATTCACAGCATCAGAGCCTTTCTGCTACCCACCAAAGAAAGCATTGCAGATGCAAGGCAAACATGTACTTTCCCCATCTGCTATCACATCTGTCACAAAGCTCTTTAACCTTTCCTACTGAACAAATAAACATTCAGCCAGATGGAAATTCAGAAGGGTTACCCCGCTTCTCCAGTAAGGTAACAAACTCAGCCCTATTAACTTTAGGCTCTCCCTCTTGGCCTTCCTGCCAAAACTCCTATTAAAAAATGAATCCAGAGCCAAACCAAATATCAGAGTACTTCCACAAGCATAACCCCCTGACTTCTGTAGAGGCTGGTTTTACTTTAGGCCATTCCACCACCCCAAGCAATGTTCTCCTACTTGTTAACTTGAGTCTGTACATTGGGGCTCTTTGTTAACCTGCTGAAAGACCACAGCATGGTGAGGCACCAGCTTCTCCTTTGGAAATTGAGGGCTGTTGGTCTGACCCGGTGGTACTGAGGGTTGAGGCGCTGGATGCCACACCTCATGCTATGCCAGTGGCCCGGGTTCAGGAATGCACTCGGGTCATCGGGGATCAGCAGGGGAGGAGGAGGAGGAGTATGGAGCATCCCACGACAGCTCTTCTGTCTCTCTGGGGTGGGTAAAGTGCTACCGCTCTGCAGCAGCACCTGACAGTCAGGGGCACCAAGCAGACACGACACACACAGAAGGGGTTTGGAGCGCTGCAGACACTGGCACGTAGTACGCTGACATCATTGCATGTCTAGCTCCAGTAGGGTGAAAACCAGGAAGAAAATTGCAGGGCAGTCATGGCGGCTGATGGCTGTGCACTGCACCCCCAGGACCTAGAGAGGTGAGCCCCCCAGGTACAGTATCGGATCTGGGTTCCTGTGGAGGGGGGACCTTGTGCATGCCAGCCTGTGTAGAGGACAGTGAAGTGCTGACCAGATCCAGGTCTAGGGGTGCTGGTAGCGGTGGCCAGATGACCTGCCAACCCGCTCCGCATAGGAGGTAAAAATAATAATAAAAAAAAGAAACTGAGAGTTGTTAGGTATGGATGTTAAATCAGTGAGCTGGTATGTGGGCTGTGTCGGAGACCAAACACAACTGATTTCCATAAACAGTGCTAGCAGTAAGCTACTCCCTTTAGAAGAGGTGTCCTACAAGGCAGCATCCTCAGACCCTTAGTGTTTTCCCTCTTTTTCAACGATCTGCCTCTCTAGTGTAATAATTGTTCAGTCCATACGTATGCAGATGAAATCATCTTTTATTACAGTTCATTCAACGTGATCCTAGTAATAAACTAAAAGAGTGTTTATTCTTAACCAGAGCAAACATAGAGAATACTGGATGGGTAACCATGCAGAACCAGTGTGTTTTGCCACAGAGGAGTCTGATTCCCAGTGACCTCGAGAGCGAAGCTCGAGAGGTCCTTGGGAATCAGACCCCAAGGTGGCAGAACACACTGGTTCTGCATGGGGTTACCCATCTAGTATTTTTTATAGTGCATGGTGCCCCACAAATTATTTTAAAAACATTTTTAGGCTTTACAATGGTATTTAAATTGTACCTACTGAAATTGTTGTCTCCCCTAGATAGGAGATGGAGTTAGTGGTTGCTAGGCACTGCGTCTCTAACGTAAGCTTGCTTACATGCCACATTAGTTTATACTCTGCTGTGTTGGGGAGTAAGAAAAAACAAACATGGTGAATAGACGTCTCGCTTAGCAAGTAAAATACCTGTTCCGAGGCCGAACAATGTAAGTGTAACACTTTTTATGAATCACAAGCTAGTTGATCCAGCTTTCCGCTAACTATTATCTTGTCTAAAAACCACCACGGTCATTTTCTGTCTGTTTCGGTTATATTGGACCATGGCGGTTTTCTGTTGATGAGCTTTCTATTCTAAATGAATAGAATGCTGTTCTGCACATATGGTCAGAACAGCTTTCCATTCATTTTAAGTGTGTGTGGATGAACAACGTTTTTGTAACGCTGGATTTCGGGTGAGAACAACATTCCACCATACACTATATTATTATCTTCTTAACATTTCCAAAAGTAATTTTTTATAATATTTTACAATATTTGAAATTCAATTTTGAAAGCTCATCTTTTGAACTATTAGGCTTAGAAACGTAATTCCTGTTTTTAAATGAAAGCTTGGAGTCTGATTGTCATGAACAGACCCTGTGTTGATACATGTCTATACATGTCAGTATAATACGTTGTTAAAATTAACAGGGCTTAAAGACTTTTTTTTATAATTGTATGTGTTATATATCAATATATGGTAGATTTAGCAGCATCCTTCACTGTACTGATATATCCACTCACTGACTCCAAGTTTTTATTTAAAAAATTAAGTACGCTGGCGACCCGGGTTCGGGAACGGATTCGGGTCGGCGGGGACAGGAGAGGACTGAGCGTCCTAAGGACTGCTCTTCTCCCCGGGGGGTGGGTTAGGGTGATGCCTCACTCTGTAACAGCCCCCAGTGGAGACCAGGGGCACTACAAGAAGTGGTGCGATGTCAGGGGAACCAGAAAAGGTGGAAAAATGTCCTGGATTGGCCAGGATGACAGCAGACGATCTGCCAACACCACCAAAGGACTCTCGTGGAACCTGACCACTTCAGCAGCACCCTGGGGCTGAGAAAAAGAGTGTGCTGGCTGCCCTACCAGCGCCTTCCCCCTCGGAGGAGAGGGACCCACTCGGCGAAGGGTTACGCCAAGCTACCCCAGGGTTGGCTGCGATCTGAGATAGGAGGTTCTAGGGGGAGGACAGTAGGTGGGTGTCGGGGATCATGGCTGCCTGAAGGAAGTGACAGATATGGGGCATATAGGAGGATAAAGAAATAATGCAAAAAAAAATTTAGTTTCTAGCCCTAATGGTTTTAAAGTTATCAAATGTTATGTTAAAGAAATTATCTTTTCAAAGTTCTAATTCTGAACTGTTAAAGCTAGACTCTTTTTTTTTTTTTTGAAATTGGTAATTTTATTGAGTTTTTTCCATATTACATACAAATAATATCATAATACAACATGTCATTACATCTTAACAAAATGTATTTTAACATAACAGAAAAAGCATATAGATACATAGATAGTGACGGCAGATAAGGGCCTACAACCCACCCAGTCTGCCCATTTGAGCTTATAAGTTCACTTTATGTTTTCCTAGAAATCAGTTGCCCCTCACCCCTAACCTTCAGAACTCCTTTATGTCTATCCCATGCATTCTTAAATCCCATGATTTTTTCAGCCCCCACCACTTCCTCTGGCAGGGTGTTCCACTTGTCCACCACCCGTTCTGTCAAGAAATTCTTCCTCACGTTTCCTCTGAATCATCCTCCCTCCAACTTCATCCCATGCCCTCTAGTCCTGGAACATCTTTTTCACTTAAAAATAGTGTAGTCCTGCACCCTGTTCCTCCCTGTAAGATACGTGTATGTCTATCATATCCCCTCTCTCCCTCCTTTCCTCCAGGGAGTACATATATCAAGTCCTTCAACCTGTCCTCCTAGGACTTGTGATGTAATCCATGTACCATCTTTATTGCCCTCCTCTGAACCTTCCTCGGCATGGGGTCATTATGTAGAGACATAATGCCCGCGTAACACTATCGCCTAAGTGATTAATACCATGAGGCATCATCTTTGTTCTGTGGAGGCTCACCCCCCGCCCCCATTTCAGGGTGTGTAGCCCATGGACCCCAACTAAAGATTCTCAACTCTGGGGGCTCCAACTGGGAGCGCACAGGTCTGCTTCGCCATAATGCTGTACGCTATTAAGCATGCGACATTATGACCTGGTATGAACCTTCTCTACCCTGTCTATGTCCTTATGTAGGTAAGGTCTCCAGAACTGTACACTGTACTCCAGGAGGGGCCTCATTAGTGTCTTGTACAGTGGAATTATGACCTCCCTTTTCCTACTGATGATGCCCCTGTACATCCCAGCATCCTATTTACTTTACCTGCTGCCTTGTCGCACTGTTTCCCTACCTTGAGGTCATCAGAGATGGTAACCCCAAGATCCCGTTCCTGCTTGGTGCATGCTGTATCCTCACCCCCAACTGATATACTGTGCCAGGGTTTTTGTGCCCCATATGCATTATCTTGCACTTCTTTGCATTGAATTTCAACTGCCAAACCCCTGACCATTCTTCAAGTTTTTGCAGGTCCCTTCTCATTCTGTCTACGCCCTCTGGTATGTCCACTCTGTTACAGAGCTTTGTGTCATCTGCAAACAGGGAAATTCTGCCTTCTAGGTCCTGCACAATGTCACTGATGAAGATGTTGAATAGGACCGGTCCCAGCATATGATAATATGTACTATATAATACCAAATCTCAACTGTTTACACCCCAACTCCTCACTCACTAAAAGCATGAAACAAGCTTTGGGAATTACAAATGATGTGAACTTCATTCTGTCCGACTTTCTTTGTGCTTATCTTTATGTTTACCACCAGGGTTGGCAACCTCCCTGCCTGGTGTCTCCAGGGCACCATGTTAATTTTATTCTTAAGGATTTTACAGGCACCCTCTTCTCCAGCTAGTCTAGAGTTTCCCGTGCCATAACCTCTAACAGTGGGATCCCTTCTAGGGCACTTAGAAATTCCTAGTATAGTAGCCAATGGGAGATTTGAACTTCTCTGTTTGCAGGCGGAGTTGTACCGTGAGCTTCTCCATGTCTTTAATTTGTTGGCAACAAGCTAGCCACTGTACTATCTCTGGGGGTTGGTCCAAGAGCCATTTCTTGGTTATAGCTTTATTTGCTGCAGCTATTAGGATATTGAATAGGCACTTTTGGCCTGGGGTATGTATTTCATGTGGAAAGCCTCCCAGTACAAGTACCTCACATTGATCAGGGATCCATATCTGAAGCATGTCCCCTATTGCTTGGCATACTTCTTTCCAATATTTTTGGATTCTCAGACACCCCCAGAAGATATGCTTGTGTGTTCCAGATTGACCACATCCCCTCCAGCATCTGTCAGATGGGAACCTGTCATAATGTTTAGTTATGACTGGTGTCCTGAAGAAGCGTGCCAGCACCTGCCACCTAAATTCCTTCAGTGAGGGTGATGCTGTTGTTCTCTGAGCTTGTTTCCACATTTGGTCCAATCTGTGTGCAGGGATCACTACTTCTACCTCTTCCTCCCATTTACTTTGTATAGCTGTACTGTTATGGAGACCATCAGCTCTGCTAAGTTTATGAAGCTTAGAAATTAGGTGGTTTTCCTTACTTTCCTCCAAGAGACTGAGATAGCAGCTTACCAATGGGTGATGGTCTGTCTTCCCATATTATTATGGCTTGTTTCCTATAGTAAGCTAATGCCTTATCTGCAGAAAGCAAAAAAAGTCTTTATGTGGTAAATTGAATTCTGCCTGAAGTTTTGGTAGCTTTTTATCATATTTCCTGCACACATCTGGCCCATTCTCATCAGGCCTTGCTTACCCCATCTGTTGAACATTGAGTTATTTCTACCTAGAAGGAAGTTTCTGCATGCCATGATCCTAGTCAAATCCCCAGTCTCATCTTTTATGCCTAGAAGTTGTTTATTATCTTTATTTCTTGCTTATCAAACAGTAGGTCTGTCACGCTAAGGGGGGACTCATCATACTCTGTTCCATTTCTGCCCAAGCTAAGGGCTGTACCACCTCTCTTTAAGCTGCTATGCATTGTAATGCTCCAAAGTACCTCTTAATATCTGAGACCCCAGGCCCCCTTTGCCCTTTTCCATACACAGCAAACTCAATCTTACCCTGGGTCTCTTACCCCCCCCAGATGAATTTTCACAAAATCGTGTGACTTGATCCCCAAAATGATTTGGGTGAGCATATAGGTAAGCTGTCAAATAGGAATAGTAGGCATGGAAGGATGTTCATCCTTGTGGTCTCAGAGCACCCCATCAGAGATAATGGGAGTGCAGTCCACCTTGTACAGTCAGCTATAATGTCTT
Source organism: Neoceratodus forsteri (assembly GCA_016271365.2). Classification (NCBI taxonomy): domain Eukaryota; kingdom Metazoa; phylum Chordata; order Ceratodontiformes; family Ceratodontidae; genus Neoceratodus; species Neoceratodus forsteri. The sequence goes on from CM057456.1 coordinate 1,072,770,799, forward strand.
CTAGCAGTCTTAAATGGTTAGCCTGGTATAGTTTACTCAGATCCAAAGTAATCTGGACCCCTAAATATTTGAACTCTTTTGCTGATCACCTCAACTTTGTTAACTTTTTTATCTTTTCTGTAACTGCAACTGGGCCTCCTAGAGACATAATCTCTGATTTGGATTCATTGATCTTGAACCCTGAAATTGTACCATACTCGTTTAGGAGATTCATTGCCTTGGAAAGCATCACTGGATCCTACAGATACAGCAGAGTTATCATCTGTGTACACAGAAATACGGTTTTCCACTGGACTAGTCTTAATTCCTGCTATGTCTAGGCTGGCTCCAAATGCTGTGGCTAGGGGCTCCATGCTCAGGGTAAAGAGCAGGGGTGAGAGCGGCGGGGGTGTAGCGAGAAATTTCCATTTTGTACACACAATCTCCAAAGTTACACCCCCCATTAAAAAAATGTACACATCCTCTCCGAACCGTACCCCCATTCCAAACAAGTGAGACTGTTGTCAGATGATTCCTCTAATCTCTAAAGAGGTTATACATGTATCTGTCTCCTAAAGAACAGACGTTTAAACAGAGAGACTCCTCAGTGGCCTACACTAACCCAAATACTACAGATTAGAATGAAAATGTTAACAGAAAGGCATTTGGTTTGTGATAGGCACGCAACAAACTGTACACAAGCCGGCCCGGTGGCGCTGAGGGTTGAGGCGCTGGATGCCACACCTCACACCACGCTGGCGACCCAGGTTCGGGAGCAGACTCGGGTCGTCGGTGGGTCGGCCGGGGGGAGATAGGCTGGAGCATCCAACGACAGCTTGCCTTCTCTGGGGAGGGATTCTGCCGATGCCCGACACTTGCATGACCCCGAGCGGAGGCTCGAGGAACTGCAAGCTCCATTTGGGGATGGGTGGCCATTGAGCAGCATGGACGTCGGCGCGTGGTCATGACATCAGGGGAGGTTACTTGCTGCTCGGGGAGGGAGAAAACGCGGAAACAAGCCTGCCTCAGCCAGGAAGATGGGAGGACCATGACCGTGCCCACGATTTGCCTGTGCCCACCCAGCAGACCTCAGACTGACGAAATGTAAGTAACGGGGTCTGAGCCCCCCGCCTCGTCCCTGCCCAGGGGGTAATCCATGGCTCCATGGGGCCTAGGGGTCTGCTTGGGTAGGGATCTGGGCAGTGGGATGTCCAGTTGTCCCCCCTGAAGGGTCGGAGGTGGCAGACTGGGGAGGAGGAATAAATAGTAATTTCAAAGAAAAAAAACTGTACACAAATGTGTACGGTGAGTATGCCTACCTACACCCTTGGAGAGCGGGCACCCTTGTCTGGTTCCCCTTTGTATTGAGAAGGCCTGTGATAAGACTGCATTTAACTGGATTTGTGCGGTTGGTATGGTGTATAAAGCACTTATCCAAGCTCTAAATCTGTCCCCAAAGTAAAATTTCTGGAGCACCAGGTCTAGGAATTGCCAGTTTAGGTGATCAAATGCCTTTTCAGTGTCTAATGCCACTACTACTCCCTGTCTTGCCATTGGGTCTGTATGCACCCCCACCATGGTGGTCAAACGCCTGCGTATGTTATTGTGCATGTGTTGCCCAGGTATAAACCTGGTTTGATCAGGGTGTACCAGCTGTGTTATTACTTGCTGAAGACAGTTAGCAATGACCTTAGCAAAGATTTTGACATCTAGATTTAGTAGGGAGATCGGCTGGAATCCCCAACAGGTAGTGGTGTCCTTACTCGGTTTTGGTATGGTAGGTTTCAATGAAAGAATTGGAGTGGAGTCACTCTGATAACATCATCATGTCAGCACCATTTTGTGAGCCGAGTGGCAGCTTGGCATTGGAGCTGCTCGGGGAGTTCGTTCACATTTTGGGGAAATCTTTTCAGGGTTCTGATGGGTTTATAAAACAGAAAATGAAGTAAAGATTATGACGACGTAACTAATCATCCCTGATTTTATCACTGGGCAGGAGCATTTGTGATTTGTTTTAACCCTGAAATGTGCTTGTTTAATTGTCCTTTAAGTTAAAAATATTAACAGTAAAATAAAATGAAAAGTGAAAGTAAACCACAGAACACTCTAAGTGGACTGGGGTATGACACTTACTACGGAGGGACACTCCCTCCGGCTTGGAGCCTGGGCCTTTAAATCAACAACCCAGCACAGCATCCTGCTAGGTGCCTGTGAAGACAGCCACTGCACTGCACAGCAGTGTGCTCTCCAATGTGACAATGCTCCAAGTGTGGACCACAGGTGAGCCTCACTACTATCAGACAACTGTGAGAGATCCTCCCCTACCCCAGACTCCAGTGTGGTGAACTAAACTGTATTTTTGGTTAAGGTTTATTTTGCAGAACATCTACATTTTGCCACTTTTATATTTCTTTTTGTTCAGAGGTGGCCATTTAACTGTAACCCACACATTGCCGTACCATCTGATCCCCCTTGTTATTTCCCCTTTTTACAACATCACATCACCCCATCCCTCCACCCCTCCCCAAGTGACCTTTCGGACCCTCTTTACTCATCAAGGTCTTTCCTGCCACATCCCTGTCATTGGCAGATCTCTAATTACCCTTGAGTAGTCTGTAAGTTCATGTTGAGCCAGTCCTTTAGACCGCTCCCCTCTATCAAGCTTTAACACTTTTACTTGGTATACTATTTGTATTTCCCTGGATGTGGGGATGGGTCCAACCGAGACCGCACCCCAGGTGGGTGTATATTCACCTGTTCAGGCTCAATCAATCTGGATTTGTCAAAATAGCTGAGAGATACCTCCTCCTCTGCTTTAACAGTATGACAGTGAGGGTGTGTTCAAGCAAATTGAGTTGCCCAAAAGGCAGAGCGTCTTCCAGGATCTGCAGATTAGATTCCACTGAACACAACATGTCCATTCTCTCGGGCAATATTAGAAACTTTTTTTTTTATTATTCAAATTTGGAGTCAGGTTGTTAAGAATCAGTTCTTGCAATAATGTGTTGATATTATACTATATTTATCAACACTTGCTGAAACCGTCTTTTTAATATATTATCGATACCTGTTTTTTTAGTTGTGACACAGCCAAAAAACAACAAACCTATTGTAGTGATTCATTTTTTGTATCAACAGACTGCATCAATACTATTTTCTTATCAATACATACAATTACATGACCGTTTTAAAAAACATTTTAAATCCTTTTTTTTCACTTTTTCAGAATTTTGGTAATTTACACTTTTTAGTCGGAATTTGTGAAGTTTGCTGTTTAATTCTCATTCATCTTATGCCCTTAATCATGTTGTGAACATTTCACTCTTCCCTCTAGCAACCCCTACTCCTCCTGGCTTTCACAGTCTTTGCCTGTGAAATCATTGGAAGATAAATTGCAGTCTGACTTCCTTAGAGTTGGGACTTGATTCCGGAAAATATTGTTCTGAAGTCTAGCAGAACAAATAAACATCCTTTTAGGCACCTCACATAATAAAGAAGCACTGCTGGGTCTTAAAAGCTGTACAACCAACAATTCTCTGCATTGAATAGATTTACAGCTTTAAATACCATGACTTGATCACACTCTAAATTGCAATAGACTTGACCATGTGGACCGCATTCTTTCCATGCTTGGCCCAAAGGTAGGAGTGCTGCAAAGAAATAAACAATACCTTAACAGTTCTGCCAGAAAACCGATCCAGCTGTACTTTCACACACTAATAGAGAGTTCTAATTTACCAGAGAGCTAACAAATTTGTCCTGGTAAAACTAGATACTTGGCATAGAAAAATATGTAAATTCATACTTCAGTGCATTTATAAGACACATCAATGTAGTGTTTATGCCTGTATCCAGTGGTTGAGACTGACAGCATGACACAACCTACACTGGCTATCCTTCCTACACATATCTACCTTCAGATCATACCCAGATAATCATAAGACCCTCCTTGTACCAGCAGAGAAAAATTATACTCCCCTCTCTTCTGAGCCATCTGTGTAGCAGTGTCCAAGTCAAGACTAGTATGGGCATTGGCAGAAATTTGCATTTAGGGCTGTTTGCATGAAATAAGCTATCCAGCTACCTAAAACAAGAGACCACCTGCACTTTCACTAATCTTGTTACCTGATACCTCAAGGAGTCTTGTATTTGCTTCATGGTCTGAACTCTTGATCTACTGATAACTTGCATATTCCATGCCTTACCCAATTTCCACCAAAATTTCCAGAGAATTGTACTCAGTAAATCCTTGGCATAGTGTACTCCACTAGAATCTTGGACTTTTTTACTTTCTCCAGGCATTATTCTTGTATACATATAATATACTATGCCCCAATAATACTCCTGGACTTATTATCCTTCTCCAGGGTTGAATCCTAGATACCCAGCCTACATCCCTTCCTGGCCCTTAACATAAGATGGGCGCAGGCACTGCTCAATGGTTGCTTCTGTACATGTCTCTGCTTACATCTTGCACCCTTTATTTAAATCCGCCATCAAAGAATACACCCAGGGATTTACAATGTGCAGACATTCTATGCCCTATTGAATACCTTAGCTGTGCCATCCACTCCCTCCTTCCATGTTTGGACACACATCCTACTTGGCATACTGGTACCCTATCAAGATACACCTCTGTGGACCTACAACTGTCCCGTTGCCCTGCATACTCTCCATTATTCATCATTGGTAAAGTCTTACTGCATATAACTCTAAACCTGCTAGGCATCAGCCCTAAGCTTCCTCTATGTCAGTATCATGTCCCCCATAGATGCAAATGAATCAAAGTATTGAAGCTCCTCTTAGGGTTAACCAGGAAGCTATTGCTCCTTCTATTGTTATGCTCAGGGAATGTTGAACTTAATCCTGGACCCCTATCTCCCATCAGATCACCCAACGACATACCTAGCCTTAAAGGCCTAAGCTTTATGCATGTTAATGTGTGAATCCTGTTGAAAAAAACTGTCTCCATCCAGGCCTGGATATACCTCACTAATCCTGACATTTTGGTTGTCACTGAAACGTGGCTTCGCCCGGCTACAACCAACTTCGAAGTAAATCTCCCTGCTTACTCACTGTTCCGAACCGATAGGCACTCCGGGGTGGTAGGGTTGCTCTCTATATTAAAGAAAAATTCTCTGTTTCTGTTATTGACTCTACATCTATCCAAAATGAGTTTGAAAGCCTTACCCTTCAGGTTGGGATCTCACCTGGCATCTCACTTTGTGTGTCAGGCTGCTACAGACCCCCTTCTGCAGGATTACAGCTTCTGGATCACTTAAGTAAGGTCTTGAGTCATAGATCCTCACAGTCTGTACTACTAGGTGATATCAACCTAGACTGGTTGTCTAGTGCCTCAACTCCTCTAAAAAGTCTTTGCTACTCACTTGGATGGACCCAGCTTATCAATGAAACTACCCACCCAAATAAGTTAAATCCTACCAACAGCACCCTGCTGAATATTATCTTAGTTAACAAACTGTATTTGTTTACCCATGCTGGAGTATTCTTCTCTGACATCAGTGATCACTGCTTCATTGCTTGTGTCAGGTCCAATCATGCTCCATCACCTGCTTCTAAATTTTCTACCAAAAGATGTTGACGCAACTTGACCCCGGGGAGTATATTTCGGAGCTGAGCCACTCCATGCACTGGCAGGACTTTTACCTAGCTAAATCTGTCACCTCAGCATACAAAATTTTTCAAGAAATTGTGCTGGGGCACTTAATAGGCAAGCACCACTAGTGAAGGTCCGAGTCAGGAACAAATCTTGTCAGTGTTTTACTGAGGAATTGAAGGACGCAATGCGGAATAGGGACATGCTTTGGAAAACTGCCCAAAAAACTAAACTTACGAATGATTGGATTTCCTTCAGGACAGCGAAAACCTGCACTAAGATGGTTAGAAAGCAAAGGCTAATTTCTTTAAGCTCACAACGATCTCTCAGCCAACTGCCTCAAATTCTGGAGGGTAATTAAGGGTATAGAAGGCCATTTGGCCGGGACTTCCTTGGCTACCAAAATCTTGATGGGTACTACCACACTTACTGATAAACCATAAATCCTTGATGCCTTCAACAATCATTTTGCTACAGCAGGTCTCGCCTTCAATTCTTCTCCCGCCAGTAACCTTCGAGCACAACTTGGGGTTCATAAACAAGGCACCTCCTCCTCCAGTCCAACCTTCTCGCTTCAACCCACATCTCTGAAAAAGGTGGAAGATCTCCTGTTAAAGTTGGACATCAGAAAAAGCACAGGTGCCGATCACATCAACCCATTTTTTTCTGAAGATGGGCTATAGGGTCCTAGCTGCGCCTATCACACATCTGTTTAACCTATCTCTTTTGCAAGGCGACCTTCCTCCCATCTGGAAAATGGCACGTCATCCCTTTGTTTAAGTCAGGGGACCCCTGTGACCTCAATAACTATAGGCCTATTTCCCTTCTCCCTATCCTGTCTGTTGTTGGAAAAAATCGTGAACACCCAGCTCAGGAACCATCTAGAATCGTCAAAACTTCCCAACCCATTACAATCAGGGTTCAGAGCACAACACAGTACTACTTCTGCTTTAAGTCACTAATGATCGGCAGAGTGAGTTGGATAATAAGAACTTCATCTGTGCAGTTTTCCTGGACCTAAGTAAGGCCTTCGATACCGTTGATCATAGTCTGCTCCTCACATCCCTTCAAACCATTGGACTGGATGATCTTTCTCTCAGATGGTTCAGCAACTACCTCGCTGACCATTCACAACAAGTAAAAGTGAATGGTGAAGTCTCTCCTTTGAAAGCCCTTCAGAGAGGTGTTCCCCTAGGTTCCATTTTGGGTCCCCTGCTCTTTGCACTTTACATCAACAGAATCAATGCTACCATCAAAAAGGCCCACATTCACCTATTTGCAGATGATACAGTACTTTACTCTAGCGGATCTTACCCCCAAATGGCATGCTCAGAGCTACCGGATGATTTCAATCAGCTACAGACTCAGCTCCTAAAGCAGAAGCTGCTTCTAAATGCCAAGAAGACCAAAGCGATGTTCTTGTCACCCTTTCCTAACCTAGCAAACCCAGCCGCAATGGGGCTACTCCTCCCAATTACTACAATACTGGGTGAACAGTTGGAGTACGTATCAAAATTGAAATATTTGGGGGTTTGGCTGGACTCTAGACTCTCCTTTGTTGTTCACATAGAAGAGCTGATAAAGAAACTTAGAATGAGACTTGGCCTTTTCTATAGGATAAAAAATCTCCTCATCAGGGATGCAAAATTGAGGCTAGTCCAAACTACCTTTCTCTCTTTATTAGACTACGCTGATTTCCTCTACAGCCAGGGTCCTGCAGGTGCTCTTTCCAAACTTGATACGCTCTACCATAGAGCTCTAAGATTTATAACGGGCCTTCCCTATTCCACCCATCATTGCTCCCTGTACTCGGCAGTAGGTTGGTCATCCCTTAGCTTTAGACGCCAGAGAAATGCTGTGATCTGGATCTACAAAAGTATCCTAAATAAACTGCCTGATTACATCTCAAACTGCTTACCTCTCTGCTCATTAAGTAAGTATGCCCTCAGAAGTGCTTCTTATATTTCTCTGAAAGTTTTCAAGGCCAAATCTTGGTGTGGCAGGGCATCTATTAGTAACTCATGGCCCCTTTTGTGGAACAAGATACAACAAAATCTAAAAATCAATTACCCCATTAGTCTGGCAGCTTTCAAATCCTTATATACACTCCATTTTAAAGAATCTTGTGTCTGGTCCTCCTGACCTAGGTCCTCCTTTCCTATCAAAGCTTCCTGCTCTATTCTCTGACCTTGGCCCTGCCATGTCATGACTTTAGGTCACTTTCTGTTGTTGACTTCACTCATTGCCATCCCCATGCCTTCCTCCTTCACCCCCCTGCCCACATCTACACTTTATATCCACTTACCCATGACTATTAACTGCTATTTTTGTCTGTTTATCTGTTTTTGATTGCCTAAGCATACTCTGTACCTACTGTTCCCCCCATGTTCTGCAATTTGTATACGATGCATAAATTATCTATTTGTAATTAATGTTTTACGATCTTTTGTAGCATTTACTTGCATTTATACTGCCTTTGCCTAATTGTTATACACATAATTGAATTTGTATGTTGATCTCACCTAAATTGTATTACCTGTTGTTTGTCCCAGGTCCACCTTGAAAATGAGCTTGCTCAACGGTGTCCGCCTAGTTAAATAAAGATTTTGATTGATTGATTGACAGTACGAGTACTACAATTTTTCTGCAATACCCACTACCATATCGTTCCTCTAAACAGCAAAATAATCCTAATTGTTTGTCTGTTGCTCATTGTCTTTCATATACATTCTATCTTGATATAGATTCTATAACTCTACATCTCTACATCCCTTCACACTGATCCTCTCCCTCTTTACATTTTTCCATCTCCACAGTACCACTGTCCACTAACTACTTCTCCCCTACTCCCTTACCTCCTACACCTCTGCTTTGTCTTCTACTTCTCTGCATCTGCTTACAGAACCTGGATTTCAATCAGTAGCCTCCTCCAGGCATCCTGATTAGCTACCAAAGCCCCTCTGGCTGCTACTTCCACCCTTCCCCCTCATCACCTCCTCTTCCTACCCCTCACCCTTCTCCTCTTCAGTGAAAAAGTTCCCTCAAGCTCTTATATATCCATCTTCTCCTTCTAGAAGTTGATGTTAAGCTTAGTCCTGGGCTTTCCTTCTCTCCTGCCCAGACTGCTCCCCTTCCCGAAGGGTTGAAGAATCTCAATCTCAATATTCATGGCATCATCCCCAATCTAATCATCTCCTTTTACTGGCCAAAAAATTTAGTCTGTTTTCTGGTCATTTCTAAGTACTGGCTCTCCCTCAAGATTTGTGATTTGTGTATAGTCTTCCTTTGCTACGTTGTTGCAAAACAGGACCAGGGTAAGAGGTGTGAGTGAGGGTGGCTATCTATTTCTCCCTCAGCTTCAGATCTGAGGTTGTACACAGCTTCTTTGCCCCTTCTTGCATGAGTGCTTGATTGGCAACCTCTCCCTATCCTTCATTCATATTCTCATTAATGGTATCTACTGTTGCCCCGGGCCCAAGCCAGTGTCCATCACTGACTTTCTAGCCTCTGTTTCTTCCACGGCTGCCAGAGGTGAACTGCTAGCTGTGGATGATCTCATCTCAAACTGGTCATCCCTATCCTTTACAAAATTAGTCTAGAACAGTCAGTCCCTTCAACTCACCCGGCACATCACCAAACCTACGTGGCTTAATTTTCTTGTCCTACAAACATACAAACATACAAAACTTGCCAGCAGAAACTGGCCTCATGGTCTATCAAGTCTGCTTGTATGTGTAGCTTGCACTCTTATATTGCAGCTGCCCCAACCCCCATCACCTCCTGGAACTGCTCAGCGCCCATTACCCAGCCTCCCCTCCTTGCCCTGTCCCATGCCCTTTTGAAACTCCCTACCATCCTGCATGCCACCATCTCCTCTGGCAGAGCATTCTATTTTGACACTACCCTCTCAGTGAAATAATACCTCCTAATCGCCCCCTGAACCTGCCTCCCTCCAATCTTAGCCCATGCCCACTCATGTCCCATCCCTTCCTCAACTTAAACAGCCCCTCTGTACTAGATTTGTTCATCCCCCTCAAGTATTTGAATGTTTCAATCATGTTCCCCTGATCCCTTCTCTCCTTCAGGGTGAACAAACTCAAGTGACTCAACCTTTCTTCACAGGTTCTACCTTCCATCCCCTTTATCATTTTCATCGCCCTGTGCTGCACCGCCTCAAGCAACTTGATATCCTTCCTCAGATATGGATGCCAATATTGAACACAGCACTCCAATTGAGGCCTGACAAAGGACCTGTACAGGGGAAAGATCACCTCCTTGTGCCTGGATGAGAATCCCTGCGCAATGCACCCCAGCATCCTATTGGCCTTAGCCACTTCCCTCCTGCATTGAGCAGAGTTGTTCATGCTCCCCAAAACTATGACCCCCAGATCCTTCTCCTCCTCAGTGACTCCACCCAACCAATATTCTCTCCTTGGGTTCCTCACCCCAAAGTGCTTAACTTTGCACTTCTTTGCATTAAAACCCAATTGCCACCTAGCTGACCACTCCTCAAGCCTGGTTAGGTCACCCTATAGCCTCTTCCACCCCTCTATGTCATCCACAACAGCTCCCATCTTGGTGTCATGTGCGAACAGACTGATCCTGCTCCCAACCCCATGTGCAATATCTGATATGAATAGTCCAAACAACACCAGCCCCAGCACAGAGCCCTGCGGCACACCATTGGTCACTGGCTGGGGAGATGAAACTCTCCCCATGGAAGTAGTGGACCTCCTACCTTCCTCCTGAACACAGAGCAGAAGAATTCATTCAGTACTTCTGCCTGTTCCTCCTCCTCCTTCTCCACCCACCCCCGCCCTTCCTAATCCAAACTATCTGGTCTCTACAGTTCCTTTTTCCTTACATACCTGTAGAATTCCTTCTCCCTCCCTTATGCTCTGAGCCAGCCTCAGCTCCTTGGCAGCCTTTGCCTCTCTTACTAACTTGGTTACTTCCTTGGCCCTCTTTGCGTACAACTCCCTGTCCTCCCCCTCCTGGTTCTTTTCATTCTCCTAAAAGCAGATCTCTTGGCCCTCACCCCCTCCAACACAACCCTGGTCATCCAGCATGGTGTCTTGACTCTGGACTTCTTGCTCAGCATCCTGGTGCATGCTACAGTAGCCTCCCTCAGTCCAACCTTAATGATATCCCACTTTTGATATGCATCCATCTCCGACCTAATTCCCTCAAGGTGCCCTCTCAGTATTTCCTTCATCCTCCCAAAGTCTGCCCATCTAAAGTCCACTACCTTTGTTGCTGACCCCTCTGCCTCCCTGCTTGTGCTGAGCCTGAGCCACACCAGAAGGTGGTCACTCCCAGCTAGTGGATCCTCCACCTGTAGCTCTGGCTCCTCTAACCACTCCTTCATTGAATGGGTTAGGTCCTCCAACCGTTACTGTATTGTAGAAGCTGGTACACTCCCTGAAGTACTCAGTGCTGTTCATATGGTCTATTGTGTGTGAAAGAAAAGCTGCCCCAGAGTCCCATCCAAGGTCATCTAGCACCAGTTATTCAGGTTGTTTGATCTGTCGAACCTACTGTCTGATCTCAGTAACATCAATTGGTCTTTTACCTCGCATCCACTGATATGAATGAAGCCCTTAACAATTTACTACCTAAATTTACAGTGGCCTGGGACAGGCATATGCATCTCTGGAGGGCTAGGGTGAAAGGCTTTAAACTTTCCTGGATCTCAGTAGAGCTAATCACTTGTCTCAGAACTAGAGACTGTCTGATGCATCCATAAGGCATCCAAAGGCCCTTATAAGATACAAGCAGTTTTGAAACACTTACACTAAAGCCACCAAGCCTGCTAAATTAGAATACCTCACTTTCAGTAGCCAAGACATCAATGAGTGCCCCTCAAAGTTCCCTATTCATTTACTTCCTTTTTGAGCCACCCTCAAGTAATCCATTCCTGTCCTCAAACTAGGGAGTTCCTTGGTCTCTGACCCTGATGAGGCTGCATCTATTCTCAACAGCTTTTTCACTCCTCCCCATCTTCTACAATTCCCCCACTTACCCTACTTTCTTCTTTCTAACCCATCCAATGGCTACCCTCGCTGTACTTTTGTCAGTAAACCCCTCCAAAGGGGGAAGCCCTGATTGAGTTTAACCCCAAACTTCTCTGTCTTTCTGTTTCTCCCGTGGCATCTACTTACTCTGGCCTCTTCAGTCTCTCCTTCTACTCTGGTAAGGTTCCTGGTGTATGGAAGGGGATTAGAGTTATCCCCCTTTCTAAAGGGGGAACCCCTTTTCCCCAGGTAACTACTACCCCAGATTCCTTCCTTTCTGCTTTAGCAATACTCCAGGAACATCTGGTCCTCTCCCAACTCTCCCCTGTTTTCCACTCCTCTTGCATCCTTATTTTATCTTATTTATTTACTTGTTTATTCAGGAAGTGGGCTGGGTTTTCAATACCCATTTTCAGACATGCCTGAGACAGGTAAAATAGTGAGCGGTAACAGTAGCAATAGTACAAACATAGAATTCTAGTGCAAATAATAGTAGCATGCAGTTTTGTAATGTAGATATACACTGTAAATACAGGTAGAGCCAATATTAAGGTGATGTGGTAGATGATACAAGGCATAATGATTTGCACATTACCAAGATATAAATAACCATTAGATACAGATGAAGCTGGATGTAGTAAGCAGTTGATTATATGAGTCACTTGAAAACGTAAACAATGTTTATAGTATTTATGTTGCAAGTATAACTCTTTTAGCCGGGGGGGGGGAGGGGGAGAGTATGTTGAGAAGCTCATATCATTTATAGGGATGCATTCTCACTGGAATAGGTATTGTTATAGGTTCTTAAAACAAGACAGGACAGGACAGGGGTCATTGTGAGATTTAGCCATGCCTCATGAGTTATAGCTGAGTGCCTTAAACCTCTTGAGAATTAGTAAATCTCACAATTACCTATGCCCTGGAGCACCTTATCGTGACTATAAAATCGTCCTAGTGTATCTGTAAAAAAAAAAAAAAACACAAACACAAAATAAATGCACTTTTAATCTTTTTTTATTAAAATGCAATTATATTAATAATAATAATATGATGTATCCACTAATTAAAGGGACACTTACCAGCTTTCTGTAAAATGTTTAGTTTCTGTGTGGCTATGGTGCCTGTCACCAGCTCTATACCTACTGATCGCATATATGGTTTGCGGTCTGCATGAAAGGTACATACAATGTTATTTTTGATAACAAATTAATTAGAAGCAACAGACCTTATGCTTCACTGCTCAGTGCTCCAGCGCATCCACAAATGCAATATGGCACCGAACTGCCATTAAACACGTGCATGGATATGTTAGATATTTTTTGAGCAATAATAGATAAATACATTATGTGAAACTGTGGAGTTAACTGGACTTGATAATGTTACCTGTATATCAAAATGAAAATTCTAATCCATTAAATCAGAGGTTTAAAAAGTGAAGCTGTGACTCCACGCATGCGCATCAGTGTTGATGTGGGTCATCATTGCAAGATTTACCTAGGGGTAAAGGCCCAAGCTGACCAAACAGAGTGAAGGATTGTCCTGCCCATTTTATAACTGAGCAATATACTATGACAGGGTGTTGGTTATGCTGGGATTTACCCAGGCCTTGTGTGTCGTTTGGTCACAAGGCCGCAGCCCGACTGAGCAAAACACACCAGGCGTGGATAAATCCTAGCATAACCCACACCCTGGAGTAGGATATTACAATTATACAATGCTTTAAAAATGGGAAAAATGAAGTTGAGACACAGTTTTTGAATTTTAACTGTATTTTTTTTTGAAAATATGAATAAAAGTGAAAAATATTACTATGCCAAAAAAATTGTTCCATGTTTTTAATGCAAGTAAATGGCAAAGAAAAACTTTGCAGATGTGAGATTTTGCAATAAACTTTTTACTTGTAAATGGTTGCATTTCTGAATTGTTTTATAAATGTTATGCTTTTATGATATGGCTTTGTTGACCTGTAAATAGCAAGAACATTAAATGATTTAATGATGAAGATTTATTATTAGCAGTTTTGAAAATCTTTTTTAAGCAATGAGCTTTTGAAAACATCTGTTAAGTAGTTTATTAGTTTGTCTGGTTTTTTGTCTGCTCTTAGAATACGAGTGTCTCTTTAAGGTTTTTTTTTCTTGAGTTGGGGTTGGGTTGGTGGGAGGGTTCTTTGTTTCTTTCTAGTCACATGTGCTGCTTCGCTTCCTTCCTGTAGTGCGTTGCAGTTGTAGACGTGCAGTGTCTTGGCCTCATGGATTTTTTGCATGTACGTTTTCACTTGAAAGGCTTCCTTTTTATTGTTTGGAGCATACAAAGGTAACGTCTGTTCTGAATAAGATTTCTTTGGATATACCTGAAATTGAGGAAAAAAACAGATTTAGGTTTGTATTTTGATTTGTTGGCTGTGCGGTGTATGTGGCATTACATAGTTACCTTTCTGTGGAAGTTGATTTGAGTTTGTGCAGCTTATTTGTCCTTCGGGACAAGATAAAAGTTAATGCTGCCATAACTGAAGAAGTGGCTCATTGTTGGCAACATTGGCATTTGTCCTGTGATGCTTTTTCCTGTGGTGCTCTTTTCAGCAGTGCACTACTGTACGGATTCCTGTTGGCTGGAATGGATAGTAAACAAAGCAGTTTCAGTACGTTGCAGACAGCTTTGATGAATTCTGTGCTCGATGGAGTCTTCAGTATTTAGGCTACTAGGTTGTTCTTCTAGTATTTGTTCTTCTGTGTCGTACGATTGTAAATTTGAAGGCAGTACATTTTCTGAGTCTGTGTTTTCCATTTCTGTGTAGTCAGTTGTTTGACTACAAATAAATGTGGTAATTTTTACTTTTGCTGTTTTCTTTGATGGAGGTGGGGCATGTGCTTGTGAGCTGAAATCTGTATATTCCTTGCTTTTTGAGTTTTCAACGTTGTGTTCAGGCAAAGTAAATTATTCTCTGCTGGTAGAAGGTTCGTTATAGTTATATAGTGTATGGTGGAACATCGTTCTCCAACGAAATCCATCACTGTCGAAATGTTGTTCTCCTACACTAGTGACGTTCGCAGTGCAGCAGAACAATTTTTTCTACTGCACTGCGAATGTCACACACTGTGTCCTCGAGCAGCATTTGACAGTTAGGGCTCACTTCATAGACAGGACACATAGCAAAAGCAGCAATGTCGGCGGCAGTACTAATGTTTAGCGTTAAAACGTTCAAAATGTAAAGTTCTTAAACAGTTAAAATGTCAAGCGTGAAAACGTTCAAAATGTAAAGTTATTTTTTCCTTATAGTAACCCAGTAAAACTGTTTTGAAGCAGAAACACGCTGTAGTGATTTTTTCTTTTCCCAAAAAACGGCGTTCCACCATACTCTATAAAGAAAAGTGCATGGGGAACAGTTGACAACAGGGCATCTTTCACCTCATTGGCACTATGACTACGGATTACCTCTCGAGCTGCACTCTCGAGGTAATCCATCGTCATAGTGCCAACTCGGTGAAAGAATAGCCCTGTAGTCAACTGTTCCCCATGCACTACCCTATATGTGGATCAAAAAAACTGTTTTGGCGGCTTTTTAGTTGGTGTGTTGACTTGATTTGATTTTGCAGAGGTGGTTGCTTTCAAGCCTGATATTATTGCTCCCCCAGTTTGGTGATCAGATGGATTTGGGCACCAATAACTAGTCAAGGAGGCTTCATTTTATGCCCTGTTATAGCCATAATCTGACGCGCCTCCACACCGCTTTCTAAGGGCAGGATGACAGCAGTCACTCTTTGGGAATGATTAGTGTAAATGGTTTGAAGCCCAGCCTCCTTGCAATATGGGGGAGCATTTTGCCAAGATAGTGTACCCCCATCAGTTCTCTGGTGTACCAGACTGTTGCCTTGTCTAGTTCACTCTGCAGTTATTTTCTGGGGTGACCTTCTGGTAACTTGGATATGTATTTTGTATAGCTTTTGATGGGTCATAAAGGGTCATTTGGTCTTTCATACATGAAGTCCCTGTGAGTTTGCCTTGTTGGGTCATTGAAGAGTTTGTGATTCTTTATCTCTTTGTTGTATGTCTTGGTAAGGTATTTTAACCCTTGCAGTGCCATGGACTGATATATCCATCCAGAACTCCAATAGGTTCTAATTCTGTCGACAGTCTAAGCACATTCATCTGTTTTTATATAGAAGGATTGTGTGATAAACTGCTTAATTCCTCCTTTCCTCTCCTGGCTAGATGGAGTTGAACCTCTAGCCAGACTTTATTAATGAGTCCTTTGGATGAATCTGGAGATAGAGCAGGGGAGTTTTTCAAGAACAGTAGTTCTTCTTGGCTTAGTGGAGGATGGTGTATCTGTTTATCTTTACCTTCCTTCCTGTATGTTTTAACGACACCTTTAAAAACATTATTTGCAGAATTGAAGACAGTGTCTATCATTAGATTAACTTCCCTACTTATGGGGGGGTCCTTTAAATGTATATTTAGTCCTGAACGCAGCCCCACGCAGCTGCTTAGTACATACTGCTGTCCTGCTGAATTTCCCACAGTACTGTAGAACTATCTTAAAATCTCATTTAGTTGTTCAAAAAGTATTGTTTTTAGGTCATTAGATGTTCTTTTCTGTAAGCCAGTCATAAAAAAAAAATGTTAACCACCCACCTTGTCTGTTTAACTGTGCTTTCTTCATTCCTGGACATGTCCAGGTTTTGGAGGCGGTCTTCACTTATTTTAGTGTAACGTTTTCCTTTTTGCTTTGTAGGATTGGCTTGTCCTTGGTGTGGTGACATGGACAGTGGCCATCGATTGTGTTTGGAGCTGGGAGGCGGCATTTGACCATCAGACATTTTGAACTTGTTTTGTTGCATTCGTCTTCAGTACAGAAGTTGCAGCAGCGACCGGAGGGACCGTCGATGAAGAAGGTCTGCTCAGAGCCATTGCTCTTGATTAAATTCAGGTACTGTTCTGTATCGGATGTTTCATGAATGACAGAAAATATTTGGTCTAGTTCCTCAGGGTCAATTAACTTGAATGAGCTATCCATTTTTACTTTTTTAAATTTGCTACTTAGATGGCCTGTTTTCTGGCAGCTTGTTAGCGAGAGGCAAGATGGCTGCAAATGCCTTTGATGTTGGGGGTTAAAGGGATACAGTTCAGATGGGCACCAGATGAGGCTGACTGGCACCTTTTCCCATTGGGTGATGCTTGGATTTACAACAGGCAAAAAGGTGCCACTCAGCCATTCAGATTGCTTCATTTTTAAAGCTATTTTGTAATTAAGGAATAATCCATGACAGGTGTGGGTTATTCTGAGTTTACCCATGCCTGGTGTAGTTTGGTCACAAGGCCACAGGCCAAGTGATGAAATCCACATTAGAAGTGAGTAAACCCTGCATAATTCACCCCCAGAGTGGATTATTATGATTATATAAGTGGTGAAAACTAAAGTATTTTAAAAAAAAAACATTAATTGTTGAATTTATATATTTTTTTATATATATATTTTTTAAATATCCTTCCCTCATACACAAAATAGTTCTTTGTTGCTAGCCAGATGCGGTCCCCCCCCCCCTCCGCTGTGAGTTTTTTTCCCCACCCTCAGTAACTGTTTTTCATTTTTAAAACTGTCAAAACACAGCAAGGTGCATCTGAAAGTGAGAGGCCCTGTAAAGCCAGAGCAAGAGAGCTGGCTGCAATATAAGTGAGCTGAGCAGCGTGCGAGTGAGTGTAACAGTAACTGCAAGTGGGTGAGTAGTTCGCAGGCGGTGGGCAGAGCAGGTTGTGAGCAGTGGATTGTAGTCAAATCTGAGGTATGGTGTGGAAACATTATTGTTGCTGTTGGTGTGTTATGGCAATTAATACTGTGCAAAAGGGGTTTTCTTTTTTTGACATAGTAGCTTTTTTTAGCAGTATCAGTTAGGGGGAACAAAGTTCACTCAGGAAGGTGTAGTGATTTGTTGTTCTTGTACTTTCTGTGTGTGGTCGACTGGTACTTTATGCAGTTATTATGTAGAAATTACCCCACGTCATAAAATATCAGCTGACCAATCAGGATACAGTATTCTTGGACACACTGTATAATGTGACATAAATCTTATTGACATTGTCTGAGAGGTATTGAAAATTGTAATTTCCATACTCTTAGGTAGGCAGTAATATTTGTTTGGCTATTGCTATGTTGGCCTCATTAGTTATCTGACCTTTACTGTGATCTAGAAACCCAAGTTTATAATTTAGGTTTTTTCAAGATCACTGTCATACAATTTTTAAATGTCAGGTGCTACTGTAGGAGCATTATGAGGTATCTAAATTCCTTTACAACCTTAATTATCTCCATTAAGTCATACTTTAGAAACCCCCATTCCACAGTGCCCTCCCTCTTCTGGCTCATTGGTACTATTCTGAAGGGGATGATTCATCCTTGAGCATCCTAGGGTATAAGCTGTCGGGTCCTACCACTATTTTACTCATTCTACTACCCATGCTGCTTGTGTACCCAGCCTCTCCCCTGCCTGTACCCCTCACTCTGCATTCCAGCAATAGACCCTCCTTTCCCTTGAGCAAAAATGTTTGTTCAGCATCTCTTCTTAACCTTTGTCACTCCTCCCATCCTTCTTTCCTCTTCAGCCTCACTATGCCCCCTTTGACCTTTTACTTTTCCCAAATATATCTGAAGAATGTCTTCTCACCTTGCTTCACTTCCTTTGCCAACTTGAGTTCTGTCTCTGCTTTGGCCTCCCTGGCCACATTAATTCTGACGATTCAAGATGGCCGCCAGGCTGGGCTGTGGTCAGTTTGGAGGTCTAGCTTGGAGTTTCATTTTTATAAATGGAAGCACTATAGCGCAGTGGTCTAAGGCTCTGAGCTGCAAATCTAGAGACCTGGGTTTGAACCCCACAGTCCCCACTTGCATACTGTGCGACCCTGAGCAAGTCACTTAACTTCCTTGTTCTCCCAGGTTGTATCTGTAAACAAACTTTCAGCTTAGTGTGTCTCTCCTGGTAAAACAAAGGTAAAATAAATCCTGCTGCTATTACTCCTATTAGAGAGATTTAGGAGAATTCAGTATATTTTATTGAAAGCCAGCAGGCAGGCTTTCAAAACATAGATTTTAAATCAATAAGTACTTTAGCATCTGCTAGCATTTGCTGGCATTAGCATTAGCTTTAGTTAGAATTTGAGGCTTAGGGACAGAGGACTGTTGGGGTCAGGAAGTGAGGTAGTTTAGGAAGTAGATATTTTAGATAGAACTTTTTACTGTGCAAATAGTTGGGGTGCCAGCATTTGTTTTAATACCCCTTTCTCATTTTATAATTTCTTACTGTCTATGGACTTACCACTACATTGTACTGTGTCTGCAATGTCTGGTTCTAGCAGTACAGTCAAGGAAGATTTTCAGCTGTACAAGACATACTGTGGGTTTTGAACACAGAAGAAATCTGTAAGGTGTGGAGTATTGGAGAGCTGGGGCTGGTCCGAGAAATGAGTATTGGTGTGCTCAGGCTGGTCCTTGAATAGACTGATGCTGTTTGGTGGTCTGGAGCCGGGTGAGCAGGTAAACTGAGAGTTGTGGTGGCCTACGGGTCTCTTTTTGACCCTGCTGTTAGCAGGACGAAGATCAGGACTTCACCAGCGACCACCGTGGTGTGCTATGATATGGTGGAGATCTTTTGCTGGGGACCGTTTTCCCCCTCCCTGGATTTCTCGACCGCACAGGAAAGTAAAAGGAGTAGGACAGCTGAAGCAATCTATTACCGATGCTGACTGAATGGACCAGTAGTGAGAGCACCTGGTGATTTCTTTTAATTTTCTGTGGCTGTCCTCTTTGCTGGCTTAAAAGAGCACAGAAAATGATTTCTAATTGGTAGCTGTTTATAACATCCCCATTTACAGAAATTATACCCATATGTAACTGTGCCTGAATAAAAAAGTGATGTGAAAAACCGTATTTTACATTGTTTTGTTTTTATGTGCAGCATTCTGTTACCGTTCTCTTCACAGAACCAATGATCTGGAGTTGTATATACCTTGTGCCATGGTTTGTGCACAGCACCTTGAGCAAGGTTCTGAGAGGACAACAGCTCATGTTTAGCCTTCAGTACACACTCTGTGACATAATAAAAACTCCAAATTACTGGTTCCAGGAAGAGAACTGCTCAGAATGTTGTCCATAAAAAGAAAACAATTGAAAACACAGTTTTTCACATCACCTTTTATTAAGGTATAGTTTACTATGGCCCGTTTGGAAGCAAGTGTTTCAATTCTCTTACTAGTAACATTACTAACTGCTGCCAATTAGCACAAATGTTCTGTCCCCTTTAAATCCTCACAGTAGAGGTAAGAGAGATGCTGGGGGGAGGTTTTTCATCTGGATTAAATTGCTGGACTTGCGTCGGTGGCAGCAGAGCCTGACCGTACAAATGAAAGCTGCAAACGGACATTCTAAATATTGTACAGTGACTTAGTTGCACAGTATTTGGTGTCTCCTTGTGATTTATTAATATTTATTGTTAGTTTATTGGCTGGTTTTATTGTTGGTGGAAGGGAGGTTTGGGGTAGAGGGCTGTTGGTTGTATGTTTAGATTAGTGGCTGGTTGGGAGGTGTGTTTGGATATTTAAATTACTGTATTAGCACAGAGTGATTGCTTGGATGTGTGTGTTTAGGGGTTAGGGTGAGTGAGGGGAGGATCATTTAGTTTTAGGTGTGGTTTGAGTTTGTTTAAGACTACGGAATTATTTTGGGTGTGGCTGGAGCAGCCAGTGAAATTATGTGCGTGGGTCATCATGGCCCTCCCAGGCTTAGTTACTTTCCTTTCCAGCTGCTTGGACCTCCTTCAATGATCACACACTGCCAGCAATGGCCTATAGGTGCTGCAGGGTGGTGGGAATCGCAAGAAGGTGGGATGATAGGCGACAGGGTGTGGGGGGTACTAATGGGAGGCACTACTTGGTTGGTGAGTACCAGGAGGCATCCAGGGGCAAAATGGGACCTAGGGAGAGACCTGATATATTTGGTTGGTTCCATGTGATATGACCAAATGCAAAAGGGTGACGGCATAACAGCGAGGGCAAATGAGCGAGGTAGCAAAGGGTGACCATTAATAAACGGCGATCACTGAAAGGGGGACAACACTGTTTTGCATTTATGTGGGGAGCTTTGCCCCCGAAACCCCCATTCTATATATAATTAACTCCGGGGGGGGGACAAAACTTGGGGAGGGGGTGAAAACCATAGGTCACTGTTTCGACGATCGATATTATTCCTGATCGCTCTTTTGCATTCGCCGTTTTACCGTCGCTGTAATGACAGTCACAATTTTGCAATCACTCTTATCATGGGGCACCATTTGGTTCCCATACCTAGAGATCCCACTGGACTGAGTGAGTGAGCAGGTAGCAGCTAGGCTGGCAAACTCTGCTTATCCCCTATGGGCAGTGCTTTGCAATATTAGCTTGATCAGGAACAAGACTGCAATTATAGTGTATTTGATTGCCTTGGTTGATCTGGCTTGCATCAGAGTGACTTGGCTGAGTGATAATGCTGGCCGTATTCTGGAAGTGTTGTTCCTGGCTGGATTATCCATGGCCCAGTGCCAGTGGGGGGATTGTAGGGGGTGTCACTATCTGTTTTAGATCCAGCCTGAACTTTTCTGTGCACCCAGTGGGTTCTACTTCATCATTTAAATGCATGGCCATGTGTTGGGGTCCAGATGCAGAGTGCAGGCTCTTTCTTGTGTACTGGCCTCCAGGGCATGAGAAGGAATTTCTGCAGGAAGTCACAAACGTCACTGCTGAGACAGTATTGGAGTCACACAGATGGTTGGTTCTGGGTGATTTCAATGCTTGGATCAACGATGAACTCTTGTGGTTTTGGCAAGACTTCCTCCAAGCGATGGATTAGCTGGGCCTTGCACAAGTAGTTACTTCTGCAACCCACCAACACAGTCACACCTTGGACTTAGTATTCTCACTGGGGCTTGAGGTTGATAACCTTGAGATTGATCCAGTCATCTGATCAGATCACTGCATGGTAAAGTTTTTGTTCGGGGGGGGGCCCCCAGTAGTCCACACCCTGCAGATATGGTCTGCTAATGCCCTTTGAAGGGGTTGTCCCCAGCAGTACTCCAGGCAGTAATGGACCTCTCGGGTGTGACGGCTGCTTGTGAGGCTGGATCGGAGAGATGGTGATGGCCTATAACAGAGCTATAACCTTGGCTCTTGATTCTATTGCACCAGTATGTATACGATGTAAGACTTCTTACCTGAGAGCCCCGTGGTTTGATGGGGAGCTCAGGGAAATGAAGGCCATGGGTCAGAGGTTGCAGCATTGTTAGCAGAAATCCAGGACCAATGAGACAAACTGACTTTGAGAACTCATTACGATGAATATCAAAGAGCAGTCTTCCATAAGAAAGTAACACTCCTGTCCAGGGAGACTGCTTCAGGGAAAAACAGACTGGCTCAGCTCTTTTGGACAGTGGACAAGTTACTCCATCCTATCTGTCTACAACCAACAAGGGCAGTTTCATCCACCAGAGGAGAAGAGTTTGCTCAGTTCTTCTCTGACAGAGTGTCTTATATCAGGTCTAGGATTGCCCCACTTAGACTTATACGTCCCTGCAGTGGACAGATAGTTGTCAGTAGGAGCACTTCTCCTGTCTGGAATGAGTTTAGGCTTGTAGGGGGTGAAAAAGTTTGTGAGGTAGTCTCAAAGTTGCAGCCCACTTCTTGTGAACTGGACCCAGGCCCAACACATCTCTTTGCAGGCTATGTCGGGTGTCTAGGTCCAGTGTTCACTGAGATAGTCTGATGCTCTCTCTTGGAGGGGGTCTTTCCCTAGTGCTTTGAAAGAGGCACTGGTAAGGCCTGTCCTGAAGAAACCATCTTTGGATCCAAACTGCTTAGAAAATTTTAGACCTGTCTCTAACCTTCCCTTTCTGGGAAAGGTTATTGAGAAGATAGTGGCACTGCAACTCAAGGCATATCTCACCACATTTAATATCTATGAACCTTTCCAGTCTGGAGACTGTGTTGGTCTGGCTGCAGAATGACTTTCTCAGGGTGAAAGATAGAGAGGAATGGTCAGTTCTTGTTCTACTCGATCTCTCCCCAGCAATTGACACTGTGGACCATGGAAAATCAGCACGGCTCAGTTGGTAGCACATCCACCTCTGGGTCAGAAAGTTGTGGGTTCTAGTCCCACACCAGGATTGGACTTATACTTTAAACACTGGCACCTGAGTGCAGTGTTAGGGGGGTGCTGTACTAACAGGGTGTGCCATCCTTTAGATGAGATGTTAAACCGAGGTCCCTTCTACCCATCCTGCTGCTGTCCTGGTGGGTGTCCAGGTGGAAGTAAACGAACCCAAGGCACTTTTTGCAAAGTGTAGGGGACTTTCCCCAGTGTCCTGGCCAATACTCTCCTTCCCATAAAACCGTTTCATGCAGTTGTCCAAGGCTGTGTGGGTATTAATGTGCAATATGGCTGCCACTACATATTCAGTCACCTTCCTACCAGTCTAGCATTGCTTTGGGATACATTGTGTATGAAAAGCGCTATATAAATGCTGATTCTTCTTCTTCTTCTTCTTCTGTCACCTAAAAGAGCTGTGTGGACTCACCAGCACTGTCATCAGCTGGTTTGAATCCTTTCTTACAGTCAGGATGCAGAGGATGATGGGGAGTTTCTCCTCACGCCTGAAGCCCCTATTCTGTGAAGTTCCTCAGGGTTCGATCCTCTCACTCATGTTGTTTGTGGTGCACATGCTGCCCCTGGGAGAGATCATTAGATGCTACAGGCTGGGTTTGGTTATTTATTTTTATTTAAAATTGTGGTAACTGGGAAAGGCACACTGAGCCAAGGCTCATTTCCAGGTGTGACCCGACACTGTTATGCAGATGATACCCAGCTGTATTTGTCATTTGCACCTGGGGCACCTCACACAGTTGTGGTACTTAATTTGTGCCAGACCGATATCCAGACTGGATATCCTCTAGCCGGAGGACAAGACAAGACAAGATGGAGGTCCTGGTAATTGAGTCTGGTCATCATCAGGGTGCAGAGGCAGCAGAGCAGGTAACTGGCCTGGTGCTTGGTTCCTCACAGCTTGTAGCCTCTGCTAAGGTGAAGAATCTGGGGGTCATTCTGGATGATAAACTGACACTTGAGGCTCAGGAGTTGCCTGTAGCCTGAAGTGGCTTTTACCATCTCAGGAACATTGCCTGGAGCCTTGATCCCAACTGATGACTTGCCATCACTTGTACATGCTTCTGTGTCTTTCAGACTCGACTACTGTAATCCTCTTTGTCTTGGGTTAGAGGAGGGGTCCTGCATCACCTTCAGCTGGTGCAGAATGCAGCAGCCAGTTTGCAGATGGGCCTTCCAAGGTCCTGTCATGTGACCCTGGTCCTGTGAGACTTGCACTGGCTGCTGGTGAGGTGATGAATCACCTTCTAGGTCAGTTTGCTGACCTATAAAGCCCTATACAGACTGGGCCAAGGCTATCTTTTTTTTTCATATTTTCCCCCAAGGAACTGGTAGGGTCCTCCTTCCACCCCTGCCAATACTGATCCTGCTCACTGAGACCCAACCACTCGTGTAGTCAGGCCTCCGAAGCCCTCCCACGACACACTACTGTGCTGCCTCCATGGCTTGCCTCCCAGGGCCGGGTCTGCCTTCTGCCACTTCAGTGTTACTACACTGCTGTTTTTCCTGGCCACCTGCAGTGGAGGTGATGGCCTGGAGGATTCCCCAGGTCGGTGGTGGTATGGGTCCGGTGTTCCGTATGGTGAGCAGCGGGCAGGGGCTTCACCTGCCCTTAGCCAGTCCTGAGCTGTAATCCTCCCCCAGAAACATGTCTTGTCATTGGGTGTTGGCACACTGATGCACCCAGATGACTTGATGCTCACTCCAGGCTCCCTCACTGACACTTTTCACCTGCACCACCACCTGTGGTCACCCAAGTAGCAGTACAGCAGTGGAACAGTGACACCCCTCCTGAGGGAGGAGAGCATCCATTGGGATGCTCGATTCTCCTTCCTCCAGCCGGCCCTCCAAATGGCCCTGGCTTGTTCCTGAACCTGGGTTGTCAGCATCATAAGTGGTAGCGCTACTGTTGCATCGGTGGGCCGGCCTGGGTCCAGGCTATCTGAGTGACCTCCTGACTCCTTACCTTACCCATTGCCTCCTCTGCTCCTCTGATGTGGGCCTCCTAGCAGGTCGCAGAGTCCAGCTGAAATCATCTGGTGATCAGGCCTTTCAGGCTGCTGGCCCAGCCCTGTGGAACTTGCTCCCAATGTCTTTGAGGTAGCCCCCCTGTTTAGGGAGTCCTTTGGGTTATAGTTAGAACTTCCAACACACTGGTTGCTATCTGATTTTATTTATTTTGTTTATTAAATTTAATTGATATTATTTACTGCTATTTATGTTTTATTCATTTTAGTTAGGTAGAATATTACAAGTAGATTTTAACATGACATATGCTTTATGTTTTGTGTTTGTTCCTGATGCGTATACAGCACCCTGAGCCCCAGGGAAAGGGTGCTTCTGAAATAAAATTGTACTTTATTTACTTACTTACTTACCTCTGTGTTGCTACCCATGTTTCATCTAAATACATCTCCATATCCTCCCCAATTTGGCATCCCATATATTTCATGAATGAAAGTTGGGGCTCACATTTGATTTTATCTGGACTCAGTTCAAGTATCTTATTTTGCAGGCAAACGGGGAGAGTCGCTTTGAGACACTGGTGCAGTTGGCACAAAAAAACAAACAAACAAACACAAGTGAACTACGAATTTCTTAGCACTCACTTGAGCGAAATGTAAGGGACTTTTGCACACCTTGACTGACTGACTGTCCTTTTTGCACTTTCTGCTCTGTATGGAATAAAGCAGATTTTTCACTGACTCAGTACTGAGTCTGCATTTGAATATCTCCAACGGTGAGTGCAGAGCAATTTGTAGTTTGCTTATGTTATTTTGCACTGGAGTACCAATATGCAAAACACTGTGCCTGTGCAACTGTGCTTAGGAACATTGGATCATAGGAGAAAAGGACAAGGGGTCATCAGGTTTGTCTCCTGCTATGCAGGCAGCTGCAGCATTCAGTGTAGCCTATTAAACAGGGAGTGCTACCAATACATTTAGTTGTGCTTATGCAACTGGATGAGATGTATGCTTGTGTGACTTTGATACATTGTGGCTGTTTGCCTCTCTATCCGTGGGATACACCACCCGGTAGGGGTACGACACAATGAACCCTAGAGCAGGGTTCCCCCTCATAGGTGCCACGGGAATAATTCCCTTGGTTAAAGGTAGCTTAGGAAGAAGCCCACAGGAAAGAGAGACGAGCCGCTGGAGGAGGAGGGGTGGATGGTGGGGTAACGAAGAATGAATCCTGGAACAGTCCATGAGGAGTGGCCTTTTAAGGCCTGATGGGGGTGTGACATTGTTGCTACACCCATTGAACCTCAGGCTTATAGCCTTCCCATTCAATTGTATGTACACAACTGGATGAGATGTATGCTTGTGTGACTTTGAGACATTGTGGCTGTTCGCCTCTCTATCCATGGGATATACCACCCTGTAGGGGTACGAAGCAAGGAATCCTAGAGCAGGGTTCCCTCTCATAGGTGCCATGGGAATAATTCCCTTGACTAAAGGTAGATTAGGAAGAAGCCCACAGGAAAGGGAGACTAGCCGCTGGAGGAGGAGGGTGGATGGTGGGGTAATAAAGAAAGAATCCCGGAACAGTCCAGGAGAAGTTGCCTTTTAAGGCCTGATGGGGGTGTGACATTGTTGCTCCACCCATTGAACCTCAGGCTTATAGCCTTCCCATTCAATTGTATGTACACAACTGGATGAGATGTATGCTTGTGTGGCTTTGATACATTGTGGCTGTTCACCTCTCTATCCGTGGGATATACCACCCTGTAGGGGTATGATGCAAGGAACCCTAGAGGAGGGTTCCCCCTCATAGGTGCCATGGGCAGGGCTGGCCTTAACAATTCTGGGCCCCTGTGCGACCCTCTGTCGAGGCCCCACCACTCCATTCCCTGTTGGGCCCCCCCACATCCAACATTTACATCTCTCCTGCACCACAGTTCTGTACCATATCGTGACACACTGCCCAGAGGCAGTGCACATTGCATTTCTCCAGAGGCATCAGGCATGCCCCTGTCTGACATTCCTGTAAGTCAGACAGCCTAGGGGCATCATCATGCCACTGGAGACGTACAATCTGCACAGCCACTGGGCACTGTGTCACTTTTTCTTTCTTGGTGGTATATATTCCATTTTACACAGTGGCCCTTTTCTTAGTAAAATTAAGCTGAATTATTATTTATGCACATGATGAGGCAGAGGCGGGCAGACAGAGAGGTTACTACACAGTATGGGACAGAGAAAGGATAGGCTGTAATGTCATGTCACTGGGCACTAGCTCGGATGACATTTGTAATTGTAAGAGAGTAATATTAAAAAGTAATATGGTGCCCAGTGGCAGTGCACATTGTATTCTCCAGTGGCATGCCCTGTCTGACTTAAAGGAATGTCGGACGGGCATGCCACTGGAAGAACACTGTATGGGTTTGCACTGCCACTGGGGACTGTATTACTTTTTTTTTATATCACTCTTACAAATATCATCAGAGCTAGTGCCTAGTGACATGATATTACAGCCTGTCCTTACTCCTTCATCTGTTCCATACTGTGTAGTAACCTCTCTGTCTGCCTGCATCTGCCTCATCTTGTGCAATAAAATTCAACTTAGTTTTACTATGAAAAGAGCCACTGTCTAAAATGGAATATATGCCAGCAAGAAAAAAAGTGACCTCTCTGTCAGCCTGACCTGCTCATCATGTGAACTAATAATGTAAGCAACTTAGCTTTAATATGAAAGGGGTCACTGCCTAAAATGGAATATAATATACCAGCAAGAAAAAAAAAGTTATACTGTGCCCAGTGGCAGTGCACATTGCATTCCTCCAGTGGCATCATGCCCCTGTCTGATATTCCTGTATGTCAGACAGGGCATGCAAGGTGCACTGCCACTGCGCACAGTACCTTTTTGTTCTTGCTGGTATATTATATTCCATTTTAGGCAATGGCCCCTTCATATTAAAATGAAGTTATTGCATTATTAGTTCATGTGATGAGCAGGTCAGGCAAACAGAGGTCACTACACAATATAATGGGACAATGAAAGGAGTAAGGACACAGGACACTCATAAGTATAGTTGTAGGTCTGCTGGTCTGTGTTATGTGTTGTTATTTATTTAACTTAATAATGTATTTCTGTTGTCACTGTGACTAACAACCTCCTGCCTCCAAGGGCCCTCTCAGTCAGACCAAGGGACATTACAGGACAGAGGACAAACACTCACTCACACTTCAGCTAATCCAATTTGGTCACAAGTTAAATTATTGAAACTTTTTCTGAGGTGTGAGGAGTGAAACATAATAGAACCTGGAGTCTGGAGAGCTGATCATTGTTTGTCACTTGTGAATGAACCCGGACCGCTCATTACCCAGGATCTCCACAAATGGCTTAGTACTTCCTGAGTGGTCTGTTTAACAAAGTTTTCATTTGAAGTTAAGCACATCACTTGGCTTCAAATGAAAAACTTTGTTAATAGACCACTCACTAAAGTATTAAGTCATTTGCAGTGATCCCGGATGATGAGCGTTCCAAATCACGGGAATAATTTCAGCTGCTGTCAGTTCCTTTGTTGTTGGCGCAAAAAAAAAAAGTTGCTCCCGAATGCCAGGTGGAGAAAGCAGCAAGCAAGCACTTACTTTGTCTGTGTTGAGTGCTGTTAATCGTCGATAATGATTCAATGAATGAAACTGCAGACTTTAATCGCTGGAAATCTGCTGAAATGCACAGCCTCCATCTAGCTGCAGCTTAGCAGGTCTTCTGTTGAATCAGTTCAATCTTCAATCACTCACAGTCATCGCTCGTCATCATGCTGTCTCTACTCTGACTAGACTGACATCAATCATCAGGGAAGGAGCCAGGCAGTCAGGTGCATTTCAAAGCGTTTCCAATTAAACCACTGCTAGCTAGTATAGCAATTCATGGAAGTGGTGGTGGGGTGGGGGGCTTGCTGGAAACAGGACGGAGCTCAGCAAGGAGGAGTCGAACAGTGGGGATATTGATATTGCACACAGGCAGTGCTAGCAGCATTATTTCAACCATAAACAAACATATAAAACATTGTTGCAGCAGCTTGCCAGCTCGCTTTCTGCTGGGGCATGGCTGGCATGGTGCTAAGGCCAGCCCTGGTCACAGGAATAATTCCCTTGTCTAAAGGTAGCTTAGGAAGAAGCCCACAGGAAAGAGAGCCGAAATGCTGGAGGAGGAGGGGTGAATGGTGGGGTAACGAAGAATGAATCCTGGAACAGTCCAGGAGGAGTGGCCTTTTAAGGCCTGATTGGGGTGTGACGTTGTTGCTCCAACCATTGAACCTCAGGCTTATAGCCTTCCCATCCAATTGTGTGTACACAACTGGATGAGATGTATGCTTGTGTGACTTTGATACATTGTGGCTGTTCGCCTCTCTATCCATGGGATATACCACCCTGTAGAGGTACAACGCAAGGAACACTAGAGGAGGGTTCCCCCCTATAAGCACCATGGGAATAATTCCCTTGGCTAAAGGTAGCTTAGGAAGAAGCCCAAAAAGAATACCCAAAAGGGTGTCGAGCATCGAAAAGGCGAGAAATCATAAGATATCTTTACCAGAAATAAATGTGACAGACATAGATAGGAAGGACAGGAGAAGAATGATAGAAGGCCAGGGCAAGGAACAAAAGGAACTCTGTCAAGATGCCGAAGGGCGGGCTTCACAAGGAGAGAGGGAACAGCCAGGGCCACCATCTGATGCCATCTGACAGCGGAACCTAACTAACCTAAGAAAGCACTAACCCTGACTAATATTATGACCATTGGCATGGAGGAGAGGAAAAAAAACCCCTTTGAGGTGGAAACCTCTGGGGATCCAAGGCCTAGGTCACCTTCCCTCCAGGCTGAAGGACTTTTTGATTAGTGACAGCTCAGCTATGGCAATTTAAATTCAAGCTCAAGGGAGGAGGAAAAGTCCAAATCAGAGGAAGCTCTTAATATGTCCTTCTAAATGGACAGCTGTTGAAGGATGCGAGTGATGTCTCTGCAGCTAGATGCTCAAAAGCAAGAGAGGATGGATGATGATGGAAAGAAGCCTTGAAGGCCTGAATGGTTCAAGGTGAGGAATGAAATGGATGATAGACGATTATAAAATGAGGCCTAGAAGGCCGGTACAGTTAAGGTGAAATATGAAGAGGAAGATGAACAATAATGGATTGAAGCCATGGAAGCTAGTGCAGGTTAGGTGAGGTAAGAAATGAATGTCGTATGATGATGGAGAGAAGCCTGCCAGCCCCGAGCAAAGGGGCAATAGACACGAAGGTATGTCTCTGAGTGGAGAGCAGGCCAAGTCGCGTAGCATGGACCCAAGTGGGTTATGTTTGAGTAGTCGATGTGAAGGAGTAGACCCACATGGAGGTCGGATGAGTAAGGGATACCCAGATGCAGTCATAAGAAGACTGATGGTGATAATAACTGCAGGTGTGCAGCAGTTCTATAAGGTAGCATAAGATCCAATGAGAGGTATGCTCGATTAATCAATGTGAATGAGTAGACCCTGAGGTCAAACTGAATGAAGGAGAACCAGGCTCAGAGCCTGTACACCAGATAGACTAGGGTAAGAGGAGGATATGAAAGGGAAGGTGATGGCAGGATAGGGAAAACCCCAAAAGAAAGCAAAGGTCAGAGAAGAGGTGGAATGGAGGGTGGAGGGAATGGGAGGAGGAGGGCAACAAGTGGAGTCGACAGGGGTAGACACCCCCGAGACAGTGGAGATAGGCAGAGAGAAGGACCGAGTCAAGCAACTGAGGTTGATGATGGAACAGGTTTCGTGACCACAAAGAGCTCCAACAGCATGAGGAGTGCCTATAGAATGCTGGACCACCGCAAAGGACACCACATTCATAGCACAGCTAACCTGAGTAAATTGAGGTATAGAAGGAAAAGCCAGAGCAACATGACAGAACAGGAGCAGTGGGAACAAATAGGCTAATTCAAGTAATAATGCCTCCAAATCACAGGAGCAATGCACAGGAGCATATGGGAACACCGAAGCAAAAAGTCATAGGTCAGTATAACAAAACCAAGTTGCACACACCGAGGATGAGGGATGAGCAAATCAGGAAGAAGAGCCAATGGGTTGGGATGGACATCTGGAGAACCAAAGCAGGAAAGAGAACAGCAGCAGCAGAAATGGATCAGGCAGTCAGGAAATGCTGAATGCCCAAGTGTTCCAGCTGCTCAGGGAGCAGTAGGACCAGAGGGTCAATGAAGAGGAAACAGAGAGAAAAATCAGAAACTGAACCTGGAGCTGCAGGGGAGAGAAAAGACGTCAGAAGGCACCCCAGGGGAATGAAGGAAGTAGCGGTTCACATTGCGGGATCAGAGATGAAGGGGGGACAAGAATAAGGAATGAGTCCAAAAGAACAGAAGAGCTAGAGGCAACAGAAGGAGAGTTCAGAGGGAGAAGAAGGCCAGGTATGGAATGTGATGTCACACCCCAAAAGTGCCGGCCAGCTAAACAACAAAGCTGCGAGAGGATGGCGAAGGAAACAGTCTCCCAGAGAGAAATGACAGACACCAGCAGGGAAAGCAGGTAATGGCAGCAGGCAGCCAACATCCAGGAGGACTGGGTAACCCAGAGTACCAAGGTGCAGGAGAGGAAGCCAAACAGGGCAGGTGACAGCATTCAGCACCAGGTGTGGACAAGGATCCCAACGGGATGAATGGAGCCAAGCAGCGGCGAGGAACAGAGACACAGACTACAGCAGGTAAAAAAGGTCAGAAAGGGAGCCAGCAAACCCAGGCTCCAGAATAGCCATAGCAAGTAGAGGAGGATGGTGGGAGAAGAGATGAATCGAAGGGGGAGACAGAACCAGGCAGCTGCAGCAGGGGTCTACGTCAATTCACTCCCGTCAATTAGCTCCACGTCAATTCACTCCCGACCGCTCACTCTCGACCCAATTCACTCCCACTAAGTACACTCTGTGATAATTTGCTCCCCTGTGGTGCCGCTTAAACAATTAAATGAGTGTGCTGCAGCATCCACAGAGAGTTGTTAGTGGCAGAGCAGAAGCGGCTAATAGCTATAGAGTTGGAGTAAGGAGAGAGATTGAGTTATTTCTTGTTTCTAGCAGCTGGCAGTATTTTTCAATGAGAACAGACAAGACCCCTTGCCTTTCTGTCAGTTCACATCCAGCTAATTAAAATACATATATATTTTTGGTGCTAATGAATCAAATGAATGATGGCTACTCACCAGTCGTTTTACCAGAAATTTCCCTGAAAGTATGTTGAACAGGGAGTGAAATGAGGGAGTGAATTGACGCGGAGCGAGAAGGAGTGGGAGCGAGTTAGTGGGGAGCGAGCCATCGGGAGCGAATTAACATGCTCCCCTGCAGCAGCAGCATGCCAAACAAAGGAGCGAGAGGAGGGGTAGCAGAAGCAGAGACAGGAGGGGAAATGAGCACACCAGCACAAGCAAGTGGCAACAGAGAGGGAAAGCAGGGGTAGCCGGAGACCACACAGGACAAACGAGAATGGTCAGGAAAGGGGCAGCTGATGGAGCCTCTGGCTGTAATGAAGAACGAATCCTGGAACAGTCCAGGAGTGTCCTTTTTAAGGCCTGATAGGGGAGTGACATTGTTGCTCTGCCCACTGAACCTCAGGCTCATAGCCTTCCCATTGTATGGACTTTGGCACTATGGAGAGGAAGCCTGCTAATAGCAGAGAGACCTTAGGGAACCCAAGGCCATGTGACCCACCCATTCCTCCCAAGAATATTGCTTTGGCTAAGACAAGGCATGCCCCTTTCAATAATCCTGTAGCATCTTGGGACTTTCATGTGTTGTACACTTACTGTATTTAGCATACCTACAGTGTTTTATAGCATACCTACAGTATTTTACTGTATGTTATTTTTTGTTAAAGATAAAACCATTGAGCAAATGCTCATTTACAGTGTCTGCGGAGTGATGGGGTTGATAACAAAAGTCACAGCAGTAAATATTGTAAGACGGGTTGTTTTCCTGAAAATTATTTCCACCTGGTATTAAACTGATATACCCATAGAACATAGAATTTGTCAGCAGACGTAGATTGCTTGGCCTACCTAGTCTGCCCAGCTTGTCCCTGCCTATGCTGTCACCGCATACCCAATCTGATCTCCAGCTACTCCCCCTGCTCTCCCCCACAAATATGTGTTCTCATCTGGAGTCAAGCCTCTGATCCTTTGCTTGTAAAGCCAAGACACATCCAGTATGCCACTTGAGCCCGCTGTAAATACGTATTCTCACTTGGAATGAAAACTCTGACCTTTTGCTTGTAAAGCAAGACACATGTTGTGTGCCACCCAAGGCCCCTTAATATGCACAGTTGGATGTAAAGTTATACATGTTATGTTATGGCAGGTTCTTTCCCAATTATGCTGGCACTCTGTTCATTGCCTTGCAGCCCTGTTCCCTACTTTGCATTATCAAAATGCAGAGTTTAGGTGTGAGGCTCGATGCCTTGACTTGAGCTCTGAAATCATATCGTAGTCACAGTGAGTAAAATAACTAAATAATCCTTTATTACAAAAACGTTTACCTCATAAGGCATGCAGCTCCACGGCAGGAGTTGCCATGCCTATGAGAAATAATTGTGTCTGCTGCTGTCTAAGTATTCATAATTTGCCGCAGCCTCCAAAGCTCTACTGTCAGAAATACAAATGTGACTGACAAGGGTTAGTGGAGGCAACTTTTTTCTTTTTACAACTTACTTGACTAGGATAGCCCATCTGAGATGTAAACATCTAATTTCCAGCGGGGGCCTGTTTTTTACCCATTTCCATTTAGCTGTGTGGACTGGAACACTCGGAAGTTAACTGACTTGCTGTAGGTCACAGTGAGCATTTTGCTCTGCTGGAGTTTGAACTTGTGGTCTCTTGTTTCTCATGCCAGGTCTCTAACCAGTAAGACCTCACTGCCTGCTATTCCATTCCAATCTGGACTGCGAACCAAGCAGCAGAGATTTACTTTTTGCTTGAGTTTACTATTAAATTTTTTAGACTTTACTTTTATTATTTTTTTGAAATTTACAATCAAATACAATTTATACAGCCTGTACAAATTATTAAACAAAAAAGAAAAGACACTTTAGTCCAGCATCATTTGAGAGGGCACAGGGTCATGTCACAGTAAACAAAAACAGTGCAGCAATGTACTGCACTGTCAGTACAGTGGATACATTGTTGGCACTGAAAAACAATGTCGAACAGCAAAATCAGTGAAGAAAGCATAGGACTTCGTTGCTTTCTGTGGGAGCCTCCTCGAACCCCCCGCTATTAATATAATCAGCTCTGGGGGGGTTCAACAGGTGGGGGGCAAAAGGAAAATCGCACAATGCAGTTGGCAAAAGACTGGGACCACGATTTCAGCCCCGGTCCACAGATGCACAGCTGCCCTGCACTGCCGCGGCTTATCCCTCTGAGCCATGGCAGCTGCTCAGTAGACCACCTCCACAGCAGAGGTCTTAACCTCTGCATCACTCCTCCCTACCAGCCATGCAGGACAGAGTACAAAACTGCACTTTCTACATTTGTGCCTTGCGGGGTTTTGAACCCTTTCGTTCTAGTTTCCCATGCTGTATGTAGTGCACGGTTTTGATTTTGCTGTTATGTATACAGCAGATTGACACGGTATCGTTGAGAGGATTCAAAGCAAGATACAAAACAGAATTAAATAGATTAATTCAACTAAAATTAATTATCGGGGCGCTAATGAGCACTTGAAGAGAATAGACGTGCCTGCATCTCGTTCTGTCTCGCTGAGGTAAAAATAAATAAAAAAAAAAGTTTAAAAGTGCCCTTGGTGATGGTTTATTTTGTAACAAGACCATACACTGTCTTGGTATGGAGGAATATCTGACAGCAGGAGCCGGCAAAAGCCAGAGGGCAACTGGTAAAACCTCAAAGAAAAATGCAGCCTGTTCTCAGGCCGAAAACCATCAAGTAGTCTCCTTATCAGCTGCAGAGGTGAGCGCATTGGGCCGCGAGCTGACGGGCCAGGTTCTTGCGGTCTTGGAGCCACAACTTTG
Source organism: Neoceratodus forsteri (assembly GCA_016271365.2). Taxonomy (NCBI): domain Eukaryota; kingdom Metazoa; phylum Chordata; order Ceratodontiformes; family Ceratodontidae; genus Neoceratodus; species Neoceratodus forsteri. The sequence goes on from CM057456.1 coordinate 1,072,805,582, forward strand.
TAAATTAGAGACCAGAATTGATGATAGGCTCCAGGAGGTATTAACCCAGCAAGCAGCCCAAGGAACCAGACTGACAGAGGCAGAGGAACGGATATCTCTGCTGGAGGATGAGCTGCAGGGGGTGCCAGAACAGATCTTAGCTCTGCAAAAAGAATTAGAGGATATGAAAGAAGCATCTGATTATTAAGAGAATTAACATAGAAGGTTAAATCTCTGACTGCGTGGATTGCCAGAAGGGATGGAGGGGGGAGACGTGCTGAACTTTTGTTCGGAAACCCTGCCAAAGCTGTTGGTCCTAATACTCAAAAATGGGAGATTGAAGCTGGAGCGGGCGCATCGGGTGGTAATGCCCAGGCCCCCGGTGGGACAACCACCTCGCCAAATTATTATGCGATTTCACCATTATCAAGATCGGGAAATGGTGTTGCGAGCCTACAGAGAAAAGGGGCAGCTTTTACTGGAAGACCGTCGCATTTTTCTATCCCAGGATTACTCAGCAAGGCTTTTGAATCAGTGTAAGAAATTTAATGAATCAGTGGCTATTCTCCGCTTGCTCAAAATAGAGAACTTTCTAATTTATCCAGCCACACTTAAGGTGAAGTATGAGGGTGCAACATACTCGTTTATGGAAGCAGAGAAAGCGATGAGGTTCGTGGAGTAGTTGCGCAAAAAGGCAGGGTGAAGTACAAGCCTGAATCTGATTGATGGTTGGACTGCCATTAGGCTGGATATTCGAATAACGGAAACTTTACGAGTTTATATTTACATGACTTGGAGCGCCATTGTTCTTGCCTGTTCTCCCCTGTTGGGATGGACTAGGTTTGGTTCTTTTCCCGCTCTCTGGTATATGGAGGTGCAGGGTGCATGGGATGGGATTACAGACTACCAGAAGGTGTCATCAAGGCCATATGATGACTCCATATGAAGACAGTTTTGTTTGTTTTCTCCTCCTTGCTGGGGAAAATTTTATAACAAAAGCAATATAGGGGGATATCTGGAGTAGGTTATGGAAGGGAAGGGGTCGATGTGTGGGAGAAGAGAAGGGGAGGAGATCGGGAGTGGGATTGGGAGGAACAGCAGAGCGTGAGGGAATGTACACAAGCTGGGCTTTCCCCGTTTATACTCTTCTCTCTCTTCTATATCACATTCTAAAATACCGTACTAGGGTAAATTTTGGGAAGCGCCACCAGAGGGAGAGTGCAACATTTCTGTTGCATTGGGTTAAAATACATGGGGGATCTCACTTTGGGCGAAGGATGGATGTGGGACGGCCTGCATAGGATGGTACGTTCAATTGTGTATGCCTGTTCATAGCGGGTTGTCATGAGAGCGGGGGCTTATACTGAAAGATGGTAAAACAATACTCAGGAGGTACAAGTTGTGAAACTCCATGTTAGAGGAGAAGTAAGCCTGGATCAGAGTTTAGAAGACGTATAATATATAACTCGAGGGGGATGGGGGCAGGGCACAGCTGCATAGAGGGATGTTATTGGTACTTACGCAGTGTTGGCAGTTAGTGTCGGCGATGGGGTATTGGGGATTGTATATGGACTTGGGGAAATGGGGACAAAGTGGACAAGTTATTTGGAAAGGAGTTAAGGGGGGGAGGGATTTCGGTAATTTGATTGTTATCAAGGTTGGTGAGGGTATGTTTGCCTATACTTTGAACAGTTGGATTCATGTTTATGTTATTGTTTTGCTGTTTAAATATTGTTGCACACAGAGTTATGATTATTGCAATGAGGTGCTTCAGTTGTCTTTGAGGGATATGATCTGCTACTAGAAATTAAGTGCACTAAAGGCTGTAAGGGAGAGGAGAAACTCGATGAATGATGGGGAAAATAATATGAACACAAATTGTCTTTTTCTTAATGGCTAATAAACAAAGCCTAAGTATATGTTCCTGGAATGTCAGAGGGATAGCAACCCCGGTTAAGAGAACTAGTCTCCTTACGGCCCTACGGAGACAGGGTACCCATGTAGCATTACTACAGGAAACACATCTTACTGTAGTGGAACATGGGAAATTGGCACGGGGATGGGTGAGAAAATGTTTTGCCGTGTCATTTAAAGCGCATAAGAGAGGGGTTGCTGTCCTTCTGCACAAACATCTTCCTTTTATAGCTGCAGCATGTTGTCAAAGATCAGATGGGAGGGCGATATATATTTGTGGTGGGGGAATTATGGGGGGAGCAAGTAACTTTTGGCTCAGTGTATGCCTCAGCAGTGTTTGAGGCCTCTTTTTATATGACCCTTCTCTCGCTCATGATTAAAGAACAGTTCCCGGGTCTGATTATGGGGGGCAACCTAAATTGGACCCAGGATCACTTATTGGACGACTCCCAAAGAAAAGGTCGACAGCATGAAGCAATTCATCAATGGTGAAGGGGGATGGTGGATTTAGGGTTGGTGGAAGGGTGGCGGGAGTCAAACCCTGGTGCAAGGGAGTACACTTTTTACTTAAATCTGAATGGCACATTGTCCCGGACTGATTATGTTTTTCTCCCACAGGCATGGAATGGGCGGGTGAGGGAGGTTAAGTATAGCCCAATCCACATCTCAGATCACAACATGGTGATTCTCTTACTGGAAATGAACAAGTGGAGGGAGGGTCCACCCCCGTGGAAGTTCCTGGTTTATTTGTTGGGTGATAAGAATTTTAAGGAATATCTACAGGACCAATGGGAGCAATATATTATGGCTAACATACATGCCCCTACTAGTAAGACAATTATTTGGGAAGCCGGGAAGGCTTATATGAGGGGGCTAATTGTAAAATATGTGGCTGAAGTAAAGAGACAAAAGCAACAGTGGAGAACGGAGTTGGAAACTAGAGTGAGAGACTTGGAGAGGAGGGCTGCGAATGGGGAGGAGGATGTAGTCCGAGGGGAGCTGAAAGCAACTACAGAAGCACTGAATACATTGCTCTGTGGGGAGGCCAGAACTGCTTGGACATTTGGTAAAAGGAAATTGTATGAGTGGGGAAACAGGCCAGGACCTTTGTTGGTTAGACTGATGAAGGGAGGGAAAACTGCAAACCACATTGCAGCAATTAAGAATAGTAAGGGGGTGCTGCATAAGTTTCCTCAGCAGATAAGAGAGTGCTTTAAAGTTTTTTATGACACCCTGTATAAGAAGGAGGGAGGGAAGGGCAATAGAGAAGCATTCTTGAGGGCTCTGAAATTGCCTGAATTGACGAAAGAGCAGAGGGATTCTTTAAATGGCCCCATTACTAGGCTAGAGGTACTAGGGGCTATGCAGAAGCTCCAGAGTGGAAAGGCCAGTGGACTGGATGGATACCCAGTGGAATACTATAAATGTTTGGCAGGGCAGTTAGCTGGACCATTATGTGACACCTTTCAGCAAACAGGGGGGAGATTCTGAGACTACCAGACACTTTTTCTGAGGCAGTGATCTGCTTGATTCCTAAGATGGGAAAGGATGTGTTGGAATGTGCATCTTTCTGTCCCATTTTGCTTTTAAATTGTGACACAAAAATTTTTGCGAAGGTACTGGTGGGGCGGTTGGAGGTGGCATTGCCTGATATAGTTCACCCAGACCAGACCAGGTTCACCAAGGGGCGTCTCCGCTATCGTAATATGAGGAGACTTTTGAATGTGATGTGGGGGGCAGAAAAACGGAAGGAGGATGCCTGTGTCATTTCAATGGATGCTGAAAAAGCATTTGACAGGGTGGAATGGGATTACTTATTTGAAGTGTTGACCCAGTTTGGTCTGGGTGATACTTTTGCGGAGTGGGTGCGTGCATTGTACAGATCCCCCCGTGCGAAGGTGTTGGCGAATGGGACACTCTCCGGAGGTTTTGAGCTAGGCAGAGGTACAAGGCAGGGATGCCCGCTGTCTCCATTGCTATTTGCTTTAGCAGTAGAGCCCTTGGCAATTGCTATTCGGGAGAGTGAGAATATCCAAGGGGTGAGGGGCTTCTCAGGAGAACAGCACAAACTCGGAATGTATGCGGATGATATGCTGCTGTTTATTACAGAGCCTGAGAGGTCTATGCCCACCTTTTTGCAGCTAGAAGGGGCCTTCGCACATTTTTCAGGTTATAAACTTAACGTAGATAAGTCTGAAGTTATGAGGCTTCCTAAAAATACAGGGCTAGATCAGGATTCGGGATTTAAAAGGATAGATGGGTATTTTACATATTTAGGCGTTAGGGTGGGGTGGTCCTTGGGCTCTCTTTATAGTCTTAATGGTGGTTGCGTTTTGAAGACAATAGAAACTGATTTGAGGAGATGGACCTCTCTACCAATTTTGTGGCTTGGGAGGATAAATTTAATTAAAATGAACATCCTCCCTAGATTGGTGTATTTATTGCAAATGTTACATGTGGGATTGACTAGGAAGGATATTAAAAGGTTGCAAGGTTTGTTTTCTACTTTTATCTGGAGAGGAAAGTGCCCCAGGGTTAGTTTGCGATGACTTAAAATGGATGCAGGGAAAGGATGTCTAAATTTTCCAGATATTGAGTCTTATTACCTTGCTGCTCACTTGAAGTATGTGAGTAATTGGATACATTTACCCTCAGCGGCATGGTGGTTGGATCTTGAGCAAAAGGGATGTGAGGCCAGACTTTCGGCATATTTAGAGAGAAGAGGAAAAAGTGCATATAGCAGGAAGGAGGTTCGGAACCCACTGGTGGAAACAACATTGAATAGTTGGAGTTGAATAATGAAGTGGAAGGAGATGAAGGAGGTAGAGACGTATTTGGTTTCGGTTGCCAAGAACCCATATTTTTTGCCAGGATGGGAAGACTCTGGGTTTAGGAGGTGGAAAAAAGGAGGAATAAGGAGCTTGGAGGATCTCAACAGTGGAAGGGGGATTTGCTCCTTCTCAGATATACAACAAAGGTTAAATTTGGAAAGAGAACATATGTTTAGTTATTTCCAGGTGAGAGCATATATAGCAGGATTATGTAGAGAAGGGCCGGGGATAGGGGAACTGAGGAGAATTGAAACAGTTATCCAGTTAGCCAGGTTGGAACCTAAAGCTTTCATAGGGAAAGTGGTGAGAGATATCAGGCAGGGTTTACCAGATTTGATGATCAAAACCCAGAGACTTTGGGAAAGGGATTTGGATGTAGATGGAGGATCGGAACTGGCTGCAATTTTTGCCTATGCATATGGGCCTCTTACTCTGTAATATGTTTAAGGAAGCTTTCTTTAAATTCCTACATAGGGTATATAAACCTCTGGCTATGGTACATAAATTTCACCCAGCCATATCACCTTGTTGTGGACGGTGTGGGCAAGGGATTGGCACTTGCATGCACTGTTTTTGGACCTGTAGTACATTACAGCAGTTCTGGAAATCAGTGGTATCAGAAGTAGGAAGGATGTGGGGTAAGATAGTTCCACTCACACCAGTGGTATGTTTGTTTGGGGTAGAGATACTGTAGATGAAGAAGGAGATTGGAACCCTCTACTGAGATGGGTTAGAGTGTTACTGATTTTAGCTAGACATTGTGTTCTAAACACTTGGGGGTCCTGTATGGTTCCCACAGTACAAGGCTGGCAGACATTTGGGTTACACACTTTGGGGTTAGAACAGCTCTCCCTCCTGGTGAAAGATAAGCTGGATTTGTTTGCTAGGGAATGGGCCCCTTTCCTGGCAGATTTGTCCCAGTAAGAGAATATGGTTCTGTGGGGCGGAGTAGGCATATAAAATATAAGGGCATGGTCCTAACAGACTTCTGAGTATAGCACCTTATGTATGTATTAGTTAAGTGATTGATTTAAGACAGAGTTTCTCAAATGGTGAAGCCAGCCTCCCAGGGGAGGCCCCAACCTGTTCCAAGGGAGGCTCAAGCAAGCCTTAAAATGTACAATATTTTAATGTCAGATTTTCGATGCTTTGTGTGATAGGATGCAGCAAACTAAAGTGAATAATGGCATGCGAATTATTTTTGTACAAAATAGGTGACCAGGAAAGTCGCACTCAACAAACACTTGTTTCCTGGTATGACATGGGGGAAAGCTGAATGGAGGAAGTACAGTTCTTGGAAACTGTGCAAAACAAAATGCAAAATAATACAAATGAATAGGTACATGGTAACGACTGACCCATTATACTGGCTGCAGATGAGCACAAATGCAAAGGCTAGGTTGAGAGGCACTAGGAGCAAGAGCAGGACAAAGCAAAATGGTCCATGAGAAGGTGTTTAAAAACAAGGTAAAACTGACAAAGAAAGTAATCCGACTTATGGAGGTATTGCAACGAGGGGTACAGTAAGTAGGGTCCAAAACCCAGAAGTGTGGAGTGAGTAGGCTGACATGGGGAGGGGGTTATACCGAAGGAGAGAATAATAAGTTTAATAAAATGAGAATAAACTCAATGACTCAAAGGAGTGCCACTGTATTCCTTGTGTACTGTGCAAAGTACAATAATTGTTCTAACTATGGTGAGGCCCCGAATTATTTCTATATGGGGGGGGCTCCAGATCTTTTCCAAGACTTGGGGGAGGCTCACTGTGACAGTGTGTGAGAACTACTGATTTAAGAGGTCCGGATTTGTATCAGATATTGTAGGGGGTACATAAATTCATGTATATGGAAATGGGTATAAAATATAAGACTGTAATCTGTTTTATTGGAAGCTATAAGATTGTAGCCCATGTACCCGATTATAAGTGAACCTCTATATGGAACTGACTATATGTGTGCAAAAAGGTTGAATAAAATTCTTTTATGCAAAAAAAAAAAAATCATTATAGTTCCTTTGGGTCTAGAATATACACTTAATTTTCATAAATGGTAAAGACAAAATAAATCATAATTGACAACATTTGATATATATAATCATGAGCAGGCAGTCAGAAAAAAAACAAGAGAAAGAAAACTCAAATACAAAGCTGAGATTGGTAGCATCTTTTGCCTCTGCTTCAGTTTAAATGTATTCAAGTTGATGGATTCATAACCTCTGCAACTTCTGCTATGTCTACGTAATCTAGGTTGGACTTCAAGGGTTACAGAAGACTTCTTATCTCATTCACTATGTTGAGCTCTCACAAAAGCAGCCAACTTAACACAGAAACATAGAAACATATAATTGGACGGCAGATAAGGACCGCTTGGCCCACCTAGTCTGCCCCTATCTCTACCTGATGGATAAACTGCAGATTCTAGTTAATCAACAGCTTACTTCTTCCTACCCCCCCACTAGAATTGCCTTATGCCTGTCCCATGCATTCTTGAATTCTCCCACCGTTCCTGACTCCACACCCTCCTCAGAAAGGCTGTTCTATGCATCCACAACCCTCTCTGTGAAAAAATACTTTCTAACATTACCTCTGAGCTGTCCCCCCTCTATCTTCAAATTGTGTCCCCTTGTTCTTGCACATCTCTTCTTCTGAAAGATGCTACCCTCTTGTACTTTGTTAATTCCCTTGAGATACTTGAACATTTCTATCATGTCCCTCCTCTCCCTCCTTTCCTCAAGGGTATACATATTAAGCTGCTTTAGTCTCTCTTCATATGTCTTCTGGTGCAGACCCTGCACCATTTTGGTTGCCGCCCTCTGAAAAGCCTCCACTCTGTCTATGTCTTTGCGGAGATGGGGTCTCCAGAATTGCACACAGTACTCCAGATGGGGTCTCACTAACTGTCTGTGCAGACGGATAACAACTTCCTGTTTTCTACTGTTGATGCCTCTCCCTGTGCATCCCAGTATCCCCCAGCCCTCCTTACTGCCTTCTCACATTGCTTGCCCACCTTTACATCATCTGATATAATTACTCCTAGGTCTCTTTCGATTTTTGTTGTTGTTATTACTGGTCAATGTCAAAGAAAATATTAACCTTACCATTTTTTTTGGTGCCAACAAGTGCCGCTTGTTGGTGCCAGGTGTCGTCATGCATACTGTTTTCTACTTTTTCAATCAAGTTTAAGGAGACCCTTTGCATGCATGAGTGGTGTGACATGAGTTGGAGTGGTCAGACTCAGAACTTCCCCTAGCTGGGGATGGTTGATTTTGTTCTGCAGTTACGAAGTTGAAAACCCTGCTTCCAATAACCCAAGCCAGTCAGAATGGGATGAGAATGAAGCACTCCACTAATTGATCAGAGGGGCCCATTCCATCATGAAGCATGATGGTGGATTTAACTGTAGCTTCAATTTAAATGCAAAGCAGAGTAAAATAGCTAAACTCATTGTCTGAGGCAGCAAGGTAACATTTCTGTTCAGCAGTTCAAAGTCATAGGTTGCATCTGCATTTTTGCAAAGTGCAAAAGCGGCTCCACAGAGACTGTACCTGATAAACCTGCCCTCTACCTGCCTTCCCACCTTCATATCCTCCCGTACCAATCTCCCCCACCATGACCTCATACTCTGTGGTAACTTTAATGTAGACTGGCTGAACCCTAGCTCTGACAAGTTACGTTCCACTCTTGCTGATTGCAACCTAACCCAACTCAAATCTGACCATATAAGAATCAACACAAAAATGGGCAACCACTCGCTGCTTGACTGGGTGATCACCAACTGTGCACTCAAGGTGAAATCAGTGGGCATACTTTCTGATAGCATCAGTGATCACTCCCCTAGCTTCTGCATCTGGCAAATTAACTTCCCCAAGGTCTCTTTGGTATGGGATATGTCATAGCTTAATCCCAGTCCTTTTCTTGCCTCTATCACAGTTGCCAATTGGGATCCTACAAATACTCTACTGGATATCAACCAGGCACTTGATTTTTTCGTAACCGCCTTCACCAGTATAGTTGATCTTCATGCCCCCATAAAGAAGTGCAGATCAAAAGGACTTAAAGCTCCCTGGATCTCGAAGGATCGTAGAAGACTCATGACTGCACATGATCAGACCTGGAGAACCTACAAACGTAGCGGGCTGCCCATTGACTGGCAAACCTATAGACAGCTCTGGAATTCATGTAAAAACACCATACAGAAAGCCAAGTGTACTCACTTTAGGTCACTACAAACTGAACATCTCTGCAACCCAAGAGAATTATGGAGACAGATGAACTCCCTAGTCAAAGGCAAGTCCTCTGAGGTCCCTAGTTCCCTCACTGCCCAAGGCACCATCCTCTCAGACCCCCTGTCTATCGCTGCTGGATTTAATGAGTTCTTTACTGATCTTTATAGGTACACTTTGCTCTTTACCAACTCCCCTTCCCCATTCTCCTCCACACACTCTCCTGTAGACACTGGTGCCCACCCTACCTTCCCTCAAAGAAGTTTGCCAGCTACTTGCTAATCTAAAAGTGGATAGCTCCCCAGGCCATGACACCCTTGAACCCAAATGCCTCAAGCTGGGGGCTCCAGTCCTTGCCCGCCCAGTCTGCAACCTGCTCAACCGATCCTTACTCACAGGGACTGTCCCAGATAAGTGGAAGGTTGCAGTGGTCGTCCCCATACACAATGACAGTCTCGTCAAAGCATTTGAAAATTACAGACCCATCTCTATCCTCTGTCCATTGGCAAAAATCCAAGAATGAATACAGTCATCTTCAGGACTACCTGGACTGCCACCACCTCCTTTCAAAGTTCCAACAAGAGTTCAGAAAAACCTTAGTACCCTCACTGCCCTAATAAAAGTGACCTCCGACTTGATCCAGGCAATAGACCAAAGGTGCTGCTACTGGTGCTATCTTCATTGACTTGACCAAGGCCTTTGACCTGGTCAACCACAATCTCCTACTCTGGCAGTTACACTCGATTGGCCTCAACACCAATGCCTTAACCTGGCTCCAAAATTACCTCACAGGTCGCACACTAAGGGTCAAGTGGTCTGGAACACTCTTGGACCTTAGACCTTTAATTCATGGTGTTCCTCAGGGCTCCATCCTGGGCCCATTATTAGTTTCCCCCCTTTATTAACAAACTGCCAAATAACTGTAGTGGGACCTCTGTTCACCTTTATGGGGATGATGCCATCAGCTACCACTCTTCACCTGACATCAGATGGCTCAACAGTAAGCAATCCTTGGACTTTCGATCTCTCGAGGACTGGTTCCTTGAGAACCATCTCATCCTTAACACCAAAAAAAACTAAATGCATGTTGTTTGCCAACATATCCACCACAATGCATACTTACCCCACCTCTTGAGATATACTCAAGCAATGGTGATGCCCTTGAGTCCGTCAAAATCCTTTAAATATCTAGGGGGGCCAAACACCTCACAAGACTTGCTATTAATGAAAGGATCAGTCACCTGAATACAGATACATTAGATGAATATGAGACCACATATGGTTGGCTAAAGATTAAAGATAGCAAATCACTTATACTCCTGGAATATAAATTACAGTTTGTAAGGTACTATATATTTATACAACAATGTTATTAATATGATGAGTAAAAGTTAGATAAGTTTTTGAATGTATACTGCACTCAATATTAGAATTTCAAGATTTCGACATAAGGTTATGCATAGAAATGTTAGACATATATTTACTTTTTTTATAATGTATTAATTCATATTGTGTTATTTGGATTGTACTGTTGCTAAAAATTAAATAAAATTTGTTTTAAAAAAATATCTAGGCATCACTTCAGACATATCACTTTGCCTGGACTCCCATGTCACTCTACTAACTAAAACACTAAACCAAAGCTGGACCTTCTCTATCGTATCCGCCCTTCCTCTCTTCGGCATCCTGCCTTAAAACTGCCTCTGCCACACTCCTTCCACTCCTTTCCTATGGAGCTCTGCTATCACTCACTACCAATGCAACCATCCTCTCTCGCCTCAAACAAACTTATCATAGGGTGGGAAGGTTTGCCTTGGGTGTCAATGCCCATAGCCACCATTGTGATGTTCTCTATGCCCTGGGCTTGCTCCTGTATGAGTCTAGACTACAGTGTACCACGGTGAATCTGGTGTACAAACTGGTTCACATCTCCACCCCTCCCTGCCTAGGTGAACTCATCCAGCTGTGACAACCTCCACATGCTCTAAGGTCCACCTCCCTTCCTCTCCTTATAGTACCCAAATTACGGCTAGCATTGGTCTGGAGATCATTTGCTTTCTCTGTAGTGTCTACCTGGAATTCCTTACCACATGCTACCCAATCCTGCTCTTCTCTCACTAAATTAACTCCATCTCTCTGCCTCCTAGCCTTGCTCTTGCTTCTGCTAACTATTCTATGCTTCCCTATCTCTATGGTTGCATACAGTACCTATGCTCTTTGAATCTCTTATGTGCATGTCTACATATGTGTTATCTGCAAGTGTAGATGAAAAACTGCATATGCATTTGTAAATGAGGTATTGTTAATTTGTGAATGATGTAAATGTAGGAAAATTGATTCTGTATATGATGTTATGTTTAATCTGTGAATGATGAGATTGAATGTAAACGTAACCACTGTTCCTGTCATGTTCTTATCAATGTATTGCACTATGTAATCCCTTTGTCAATGTTTTGCACTACCCGGGTTGCCCCTGAAAAAAGGACTGTTTTGTCCCAGTAGGTCCACCTGGTTACCAAAATTCAAATAAATAAATAAATAAATAAATAAACACGCTGCAGTCACAAACAGAAAAAAAAATAGCACCAGATGCTGCGGTTTGCATAGATGTACTTAACTGAAGTGTTAAAGTGCATTACACATGTACAAAACAGTAAGCATTGTATGGCAGTACAATTATAAACTTACCAGGTGGTGGCAAAAACTAAAAGTGTAGACCGCCCAAACCGGTGACCTGACCAGCTTCGCAATGAACTTTTGAAGAAACATTCTTTTTTTTTACTTTCTATTTTTTACCCCACCCCTCCTCTGGTGCTGTACCTGACTCCTCCAAACCTCTACTACCACCCCCCCAAAGTCACCTCATAGAGCACAGGCTTACCTCCCTGGCGATGTTGCAGTGGGGGGGCCTCCCCATACCCCCCAACCCAGGGAATCAAGTCCTCATCGGGACCTCAGTTCTGCGGCGCTCAGAGGGGAGGCCCACTTTTGGACCCTCACATCGGTGTTGCTCCAGAGAGAAGTATTTTTTTCTTGTCCCCCCAGCGTGACGTGCCACGTGATGCCATGGCAGCTACACTGGCATCCGTCGCACTCCACTTCTATGGTGGGCGTCAGGGCCACGCTTCCTCTGGTTGTCACCAGAGGCCAGTGCACCTCCAAGCCAGTGCACCTCCCTCTTCCTGGAGGAGCTGAGCGATCTGTAAGACACTCAGACATCATCCCCCTGGCTGGCCCTCTGGTGCCCGAGTACACTCCGGAACCTGGGTTGCCAGCGTCGCAAGCAGAAATCCAACCACTGCACCGACAGGCTGACCACTTTTGAAGAAGCTTGGAGTAAAACCCATCAGGTCGCTGGTTCAGGCAGTCTACACTTTTACCTTCTGCCACCACTTGGTAAGTCTATAATTGTTAAATCTTTCTGATACTTTTAAGAGACACAGATTTACTGATACAGATATTTCTGGTACTATGGGTGCCTGCTCAGTGCCCCCAGATCATACATTGTAAATATGCTGTAAATTAACCTGTGACACTTCTGATATTTGTGTAATCTTCTTCTGTATTCTTTTGGCTATATTACTTTCACGTATTCTATCTGCCCTCTATACTTTATTTTCCCACATCTTTGTCTCTTATTATATCATAACAACTGGTGACCCCCTATAATCACTTGCTGCACGCTGCTTTTAAAATGTTGTAATAAAGCCGGCCCAGTGGTGCTGAGAGTTGAGGTGCTGGACACACCTGCTTATGCTTGGCAGCCCGGGCTCAGTAGGCGGACTCGGGCCCAGGGGTCATCCCGGGGAGATAGGCTTGAGCATCTGATGACAGCTCACCTTCTCCGGGGGAGAGACGGGTACTCATCCCGGCAGGTACTGACCCCTGACGGAGGCCGGGGCATGCCAACATGCCAATGCCCCAGGGGCATGATTGGCCACAGGCAGAGGTCTGTGAACCAATCAGCTCCTCTGGGTAGTACTCTGGGGGGCAGAAGCTGCGGACATCGGTGATCGCACCTGGATGTCTAGGCACACAACTTCCGCATTGAAAAAATGGGGAAAAAAACTACCCTCAGGAGCCGGGAGGATGGGCGTGCCAACCCAGTCCTAATGTGCCACTATCTACCTCTGCTTCAGAGACCTGACGAGAAGTAGAGATTCGGGAGGGTTCTCGCCCCACCCTGCCCTCACCCAGGGGGCAAACCGCAGCAGGATGGAGGATACCAGAGCAGCAGGTAAGAGGGTGACAGGGAGAGGGTTCATGGGCGACTCCTGACGAGGCGGCTCCTGGGGGACATAGGAGGGGATAAAAAGAAATTTTAAAAAAAATGCTGTAATAACCTGGCAAATACTCTAATAACTTGATACCCAGTTATAACAGCGTTTTCAGCCTTGTGCTCTCACTGCTCACAGAAAATACACTGGCTCAAGACCAAATTGACCAAGCCAAACCAAACCGCAAGTTACTCACTCAGGCCACCCACCTGCCCATGCTCTAGCCAGCCCATGACATTTCCTGGCAATACATTCTCCCCGAAGCAAAAGCCACTCACTTTGGAAGCTGCTGAGGGACACACTCACTCCCGACGCAAATACAGCTTATGATTCTCAACCAAAACCTTGCATCAGCTGTTATTAAAAGTAAAGCTAGTGCAAGGTTTGTCTTACGAGGATTTTTCACATACCGTCGGTGTGTGATAATCTCATAAACCCCTGGTGTGTGAAAAAAGATCCTGACACACCTGCACAGGCAGTATTCTCTGTACATTTCATGACTAGGCTGTGCACACATAGAAGCATGCCTTTTTCTGTCTACATTGCCCCATGTCCTCTTTCTTCCTTCCTGTTACCACTCATCCCAGTTTCCCTTGTTTCTTTTTTCCTTTTCCATCTATATATATTTCACAAAATAATGTTTACGTAGTAACTTCTAAATTTGTCACAGAATGTTGACAGCTTATTTATATTTAACTTCTTGGCTCTGAATTTACTTGACAAAACCTGAACTGGTATTGCAAAGCTGAAAAAACACTTGGCCTGCCATTTCTAGGCATTCTTTCACATCTTATAGCTTATTTCAGCACTTTTATTTGGCCGCATTTTCTTCTGCACCTGGCTTTACGTTGCGTCTTACTGCAACCATTTCGGAGCCACTGGAGACCTGAAACACTAGCTATCACTTGGGACTGGCGAGTATCAACATTTGAATTAAACCCAGTCCTGTAATATCTTTTTGGTTTAAAAAAAAACTTATTTCAAGTAACTCTAATTTACACAACCTGTGTCCAACAAAGAAATGTACGATACCGTGATATGCAGTCATTAGTGCAGTGCAAACATACTGGTACATATGTAGCATTCAGCTGTTTCTATTTCCTCTTTGCAATTTTTAATAAATAATTATCTAATTCCATCACTAGTTTGCTCAGTTCCATATGCTTTTCGTAAGAATAGCACTGTGATCTAATATTGTTTTTTATGGTGCACAACTACGCTTTGTGGGGCTATGTGTGATGCATCAGATTAACTAAAACCTAATTTAGGCCAGTGCATCTGGACACAGGGTGGTATACCACCACCCCCACACACAATTATCTACTGTTGCCTAATAAGATTTAAATAATTATTATGGCAGACTTTCTTAGCCAGTGTGCATTACCATATATTTACTGTAGCTATGGCTACTAGCCATTTTCTGAGACAGCAAGCCTCTCAGTCTTTTACTTGTTCTTTGATGCAGCTCTCAAGTATAACATCTCAGTTTAGCCACATACCTTCTTTTGGGCTAGCAAGTCCCCTAGCCACTGACTTGTTCCGTGGCTCAGCACCACAGTACATTTGGGCCTTTTTCTTTGCTCAGCACTGCAAAGCATTTTTTGCACCTTAAATGAAAAAAAATGTCCTTTTACAAAGCTTTTTTTCTATAATGTAAACATTTATATTTGCACTGCAGCACTTTGGAGCACAATTCACTAGCACGCTAACTGATTTGCACTGACAAGCACTTTAAAAACAAGCTAACTCTGTATTTGAAATGCACGCTTTCTCACTGGAGCTGGACATTGCTTATATTGCTAATATTAGTTTGATAATTATGTACTAGCAGCTGTTTGGAATTCCAGGAATTACTAAAACAACTACTTTCTATTGAAGAAGGATACTGCACTATTTGTTAAAAATATGGACTCTGGCAGTAAAACATCCATAGTGGTCTCAGATGATTTTTTTAATGTATATCCGATGGTCACCTGGTCATTGTTTTTTTAGGTGCCAGCAGAATAGTTGTAAGCACCTATTGTGGCCATGTGTACTCTTTTTTGTAGTTAGTTACGTTCAAAGGTACATGCAGTAGAGGGTAAGGGGCCTGGGTTTGATCCCCAGAGTGAACCATTTTTCTTCTTGCTCACCACAGTTCATAGATGCTATATTTCCGACCCCATCCCCTAAGCCACTTCCCTTGTCATTGCCAGAGGAAGCCTGTCAGCATCTACTTTCTGGGAACATAATTATTTCATACAGACCTTCTTTGGCACCTTTAGTACCATTGGTACTTTGATTACTTCTGTAGGCTCCAGTAAATTAAAATGCGCCCCCAACTCCAGTACATCTTGACGATAAGGTAAACATTTGGGCTGTCTTTGCTTTGTTTGATAAAATAGCCCAGGTAACTATAATACGTGATGTTTCGTCAATCAAGACTTCCCTCAGTTTTACCAGCCTGAAAACCAGTTCATGATCTGATTCAGAAGCAAAAGTTGCCAATATTGTAACTTTGCCAGGTATTTGTTTACTCTGGGAAAGAGCAGCACCTGTTCCTGATAACTTTGCTGTCACGGGTATAGCCAGCTCTGTGATATACTGATATAGTAGTTGCAAGATGTGCAATCACAAAATGGCTTTATCAGTATACCATTTGGTATATCCACATAGGGTGTTTGCCAGTTTGTGAGTCTGGAGACGCTGGAAGGTTTGATACCTTTTATTAGACCAACAAGTGTCTTGTACAAAGATGGAATTATGCACAAGCTTTCAGGGCCTCAGTTCCCTTCTTCAGGAGAATGACAACACTGTGCAACATAAGAAGTATTTAGATACACTGTGAAGCAATGTATAAAAATAATTGAAGAGAATTACAGGAAGGGTAGAATGGCAGGAAGTGTGAAGTTTAGAAATGGTGAAAGGAACACAGAACAATAAAGCCCTGAGATAAAAGTCGGTATTAGTTGCAAAGTAATAAAATAGGATGTGTGAGAAGAACTAAGGAGAGGAAGGGACAATTAATCAAATAGTGAAGAGAGATGCTCCAGTTGCTATCTCCTCCTCCTCCTCCTCCTGATGTCCTCATGGCAACCAGCACACTCAAGAAGAGAAAGAATGTGGCATGGAGTGCTACATTGTCTGGGTGAGGGGTTACAGTTATTTTTATCTGTTGTGAGTAGCTGAGGGAGAAGAGTGGGAGGGGGTGGTACATGGTCTGGGGAAAGGCATTTTTATAGACATAATCGCATTTTTTTTTTTAGTGCTGTCAAAGTCGTGATTCACAAAGTGTGGCATGAACCCAATATCTATGAAAAGGTCCTTGAAGCACAAAGTGAGCGACTTTACAGTAACTTCACTGGCAAAGTTTTACTTCACAACATCTCTAGTGGAGGCACATAAGGCCATCCCCAGATGTCAGAAGGAGGTGGCCTCGTGGTGGACATAACAGCAGTGACCTGGTTTCATGCACTCAATGAAGACTGGTTTTTCTTTCCGCCCGGGAGGGGCCCTCCCCAAGGACATATGCTCACAAGTACACCAGGCATGCCTCACATATGCATCCTCTGCTCCTGCAGCACTGCTGCAGCTGCACTGTCATCTGTAGTCTCTAAGGTGGTGGTAGAACAGCAAGTTATGCAGCCTTCCCTTCCCAGAGAAATATAGCTTCCTATGGGATGCTCCACCCTCCTCCTGCCAGCATGAATCCCGTGACCCTAAGTTGCAAGCATCAATGTTGCTAATGCATGGGTGTGCCAGCCCCCAACCTATTCTGCCACTCTACCTTTAGTTGGTCTGTAACCTGGTGAGTAACATCATGACATTATGATGCAATTTTGGAAATTTCTGTCCAGCCCTGTGTTCTGTCTTGTAAGGCAAGGCAGTTTTATTTCTATATCACCTGTTCCCAAAGGCTCAGGGCATTTTACAGTAACAACGAGCAGTAAAATTTCAGCACCATAAATAAGACAGCTAAAACACAACATATGATTACATTCTAAGACTGTTTAAAACAACATTAAGATAAGTTTTTAGGGCGATCTTAAAGGCCTCTACCATGAGGGCAGGTCTAGCATACACTACCACACTGGTAAGGCATTCCAGAGTAGAGGGGCTGCGATGCTGAATGCCCTGTGCCCTGGTTGTCACAGGTGAGATACAGGAACAGAAAGAAGGGCCACTTCGGAAGAGCAGAGGAAGTGAGTTGGGTGATAATGATCTAGGAGGTCTTATAAGTAGTATGGTCCCAAAACTGTGGAGGGCCTTGAATGTTATCAAGCATATCTTGAAAGTTATGCACCATGGCCTAGGCAGTCAGTGCAGCACACACAGAACTGGTATGATATGGTCCCTATTAGAGGAACTCACAGTTAGCTGGGCTACAGCATTCTGGCCCAGCTGCAGGCATCGCAACATACTACCACATAGCCCTAATTATAAAGCATTGTAATACTCAAGCCTAAAAGTAACAACAGCATGAACTATCAGAACCAGATCTGCAGGAGCCGGATGTGCTTAGATTCTGGTGATATCATGCACATTTATTATTTATTTATGTAAAAACTGGTAACTGGGAAAGGCACACAGAACCAACACTCGCATCCAGGTGCAGCTCAGGAGGAGGGGGAATAGAGAACAGAAAAATAAATCACAAGTGAACAAACTCAGAACAGATTACAGGTTATAATGAGTGCAAAATAAATAGTGCAAGGTAGGGTACAGTACATCTGTTGGCATAAACACAGTAAATGGAAATCATGAAGCTGGTAGCAGTGTAGCCTTCAGAGTTGTGGACATTAGAGACCCTAAAAGACAGGTTAGAAAGCAGTATTACCAGACAGAATTCACAAAAATAAGTGCTTGATGCCCGAGGATTAGAGACAAGAGCAACTAGGCAGCTGCACTGGAGACAGCCAGCTGAAACAAAAATCATGCAAAAATACAAGGGGTGCCAGGGAGAAATTAGGTCAAATTAGACCGGAAAGCCAGCGAGCATTGGAGAAGTTGGGGGTGAGGGATGGCGGATACGGGAGTAGGAGGGAAGTCTTAGCTGGTATCTGAGGGAGCAAGAGAGGGGGAAAGGTGGAGGGGAGAAGGGAGCAGGTTCCAGAGGGAGAGGAGGTCAAAGGAGAAGGAAGATTGCCCAGGAGATGAGTGGGGATGGGGAAGAAAGAAGGCACAAGAGTCTCTTAAGCAAGGGGGGTTACAGGAGGAAGGGATAGGGGAGAGAAGAGAGGATAGATAACAGGGAAGGGAACCAAACCAGAATTTAGAGAAGAAGGATTCACAGTGGTACTAGCGACGTGAAGGAAGAGGGATGATGGACAGTGAAGAGTATAGAAACCAATGGTGAGTAGGGGAAGGAGAATTGGAAGTGAAACAGCATAAGGCATTGTAGAGGGTGTCCAGTCTGGCAAGGGAAGAAGAAGAAGAAGGGATGGCACCATAGACCATGTCCGCATAGTCAAAGACCAGGAGAACAATTTTGTTGATGAGCTCTCCGCGGACCTGGAGAGAGAGAGGCAGTCTTTATTTCAGAAAAGAGCACTGTTTTGGGGTGGAATTTTTCAAGGATTGCAACAGTGTGAGCAGAGTAGTCAAGTGTACTATCTAGCCACACACCAAGGTACTTGAAGGAGAGGACTACTTCTAGAGAGGGAGCCATCGCCATCTTGGAACCAAGCACAAATATTGGTTCTGTTGAAACCTGACAAGGACCTAGGGCTCTGTCGGTCATATAGACCCATCTTGCTTCTCCCAGTTGACCTCAAACTTTTTACTGGCATCCTGGCCAATTGGCTACAAAAATGTGTGACCTCAGTTGTCCACCATAATCAGACTGGCTTTATTATGTGGAGGCTCCTACAGGACAATGTTCACAGATCTTTGAGCATTATTTCAGCTCAAAAGAATCAGAAGACATTCAAGATTACCATCAGTATGGATGCCGAAAAGGCCTTCAACAGGGTAGACTGGGCCTTTTTGATGGCCACCCTGAAAAAGTTTGCATTAGGTCCTTGTTTTACAGTGGCTATAACATCGCTGTATAAAACTCCTGAATCAATTATATGGTTTAACAGACACTGTTCTGATATATTTGTCTTGGGCAGGGGCATGCAGCGGGGTGCCCCCTTTCTCCACTTTGTTTTGCCCTATGGCTAGAACCACTGGCCATAGCTGTCTGGGCAGATCCATGTATTAAGGGGGTTATGGTGGGGAGGGGTACAGCAGAAATTAACACTCTACACTGATGGCTCCCTCTTTTTCTTGGGTGACCCTGTGTCATCTCTCCCCATCTCCTGCAAAGACTAGCTGATTTTGAATTGCGGGTTACAAGATTAATTCCACAGAGTTACAAGCCATGATCTTGAGCGGCTCGCTGCCCCCTTCCTTTCACACTACATTCCCTTCTACTTGGGTTAAATATAATACCTTCAGATATTTGGGAATTTGTGTATCTGCAGATAATGCATTACTGTTTAAAAATAACTATAACAAAGTCTATCAAAGTCTACAGGCAGATTTGGTAAGATGGTCACTGCTACCCTAGACCCTGTATGGCAGAATACAAACCATAAAACTGAATGTCCTGCCCCGCTTTTTTAATTTTGTTCCAAACGCTCCCTATCCCAATACCTGAGCATTACTGGAATCCTTTGCAGAAAACTCTGCATAGGTTTATTTTGGGGAGGGGGGGCAATCTCAAATTGCAGCAGAAATACTGAGGAAATGGAGAGAGAGAGGGCTGGGCTATTACTTAGCAGCCCAGGGAGATTTCTTTGCACGTGGGCAAAACAGAAGATGAAGTTTGGTTGATATTTAATGGAGAAGAACATGCTTCCTGGACTTGGTCACAGAGGAGATATCCACACAGTTATGGCAAGAGATCCACAATCCATGGACAAAACACACCCTCCACATTTTAGTGAAGCTCAGAAGGCTTACCAACACTCCAAAAGCTAAAAGACCCCTTCCCTTCATTCATCATGAGAACTCTTTTTCTCCACCCCAGCTCAATCTTGGATATGCCTATTGGGATCGGAAGGGTTTAACCAGGTTGACTCAGTGTCTAGGGGTAGGGGGATGTATCTCTTATGCCCAGTTGAGTGAGAAATTTGGTTTAAGACAGAAAGATCATTTTAGGTATCTACAAACTCATCACTTCCTACAATCCTCTGGTATTATTTCACAGTTACAAAGACAATAACCGGATTTATAAAGCTTTTTTCATGATGTAGTCACTCCAAATGCCAAAATTGGGCATGTGTCAGACCTCTACTGGGTTTTAATACTGAGGGTAGTCCTCCAGTGGAGGCTGTGAGGGTAAAGTGGCAACAAGAGAAGGGGTCACCTATTTTCCCCAAAGATTGGGAAGGAAGAATACAGAGGTGATGGCAGGTCACCTCTTCCTCGAGCTGGCAGGAATATCACTGGAAGATTCTCGTAAGGTATTTCAAACTCATAAGGGAAAGCATTAACCAGATATAAAACAGAATAAAAAAGTACAAAATTACAAAGTGATCAGCCCAGATTGAGTCCAGCCAGCTCGGCTAACAGCAGGACAGATTCTTCTGCAAGTATGGCGGGAGCCGACATAGAAACAGAATTGGAATTTTTATCCCGAACAAGACTTGAAACCCTATTGGCTGAAATAAAACAATCCAGATCAGACACAAAGCATGGATTCGAACAACTGCATAATGATATCACCAGACTAGAGACCCGAATTACCACAACGGAGGAAAGAATTTCAACCGCTGATACACCTCTCTCGAACGGTTGAGTTCCTCGCTCAGCAGCAGGACCTTTTAAGTAGTAAATGCTTAGATCTTGAAGCTCGATCACGTCGAGACAACTTACGGATCTACGGGCTACCAGAGGCTACTGAAACCGGAGACATGAGTGAATTTTTGAGAGACCTGCTGCACCACGTACGCGATCTTCCACAAGCCTTTAACTTCAAAATTGAAAGGGCTCACTGGGCCCTCGAACCCAAGCCCACCTCAGTGTCTGCCAGGCCTAGATCAATCGTGACAAAATTCTCTAGCTATAGCAATAAGAAGAGAATCCTGATGCCGGCGTGGAAACAACAGAAAGTAGAGTATAATGGGGCAAGATTATTTTTTGATCAAGACTATCCACCTACTATACAACAACAGCACCTAGCCTATGCCCCTCTCCTGCGAAAATTGAAGATATTGGGAGTCAGATTTCAGACCCCTACCCCTCTCGCCTGCTGGTCTAATGGGAGTCGGACACTGAGACATACTAAACATTGGAGGAAGTACTACAGGCCCTGAAGAGTAAAGGCCATGACATTCTGAACACGATGCGATGAGAAGAGTGGCCTCCTAGCACTCAAGCACAGTGGCAACCAGCATCTCATCAGAACACCAAGACAGCAGGGGAGAAATTGGCCCCCCATACCCTGCAAGATATCAGATTAATGCTACACAAGCTCACTCACACACAGAGCAATGAAGAACAGACAAAGGAAAGAGATGGACATGCCTGAGGGAGCAGGCAATCACAGTGAGTCGTTGATGTCTTTTCCCCCAGTGAGAACTATTGAGCTCGGACACACACTGTGTCAGAGGCTGGGCCCTGCATTGGGCCTTACAGGTTTATTTTGGGCCTTGCGTCAGTGGTGTAGATGTGCCACTCGATGGCTTGCTGGGTAGGGGGGAGCTGTCCTTCTGGGAGTCCTCACTCACTCAGAGTGGTCCTACATATCGCCTTCCCTCCAATTTGGGACCTAGGTTAGCGGTGAAATCTGAGACTTTTTGAACTGAGACATTATGGACTAATTCATGGTAGCATAGAGCAACAGGGGAAATGTACAGAATTATAAAGTAGAGTTGTCTACTCTGATTCCCCCAGTCTCACAAAGGTAATCTGGATTCCAAGCATCTTTAAAATATGTATGAATGATAATGTAGACTGGGACTAAGTAATTATAGCCGTAAAAGTTCTCCTTTTTTTCTGCATTCAGAAGTTGCATGGCTAGGAAACAGGGGAATTTGTTCTGAGATTACTTAAATGTATATGAGGTTGCTAGGGGAGGGATGGGAGAGCCGTTGCTTGTTGGTACATAAAGAATGATTCAACTGCGGACCTACTCGATGCTCTTTCTTGTGGGAAGCGTAGGGCTATTGAGCTACCTGTTACCTCTGTGGGTGAAGGTTTCCTCAGTCATGCCCTGCGTAGAGGAAGCACAGCTGGTAACGACAGGCCAATTCATTAGGCCAGGACCCACTAGAATTAGGGTCCAGGAGGAACGAGTCAGGTCTCTGATCTCCTCTCCTCCCACTCGAGTTTTTTTCACTCGAGCTCACAGGGAACATAGGACTATGTTCCCCTACCTTGGGGGTCAATGTATACATAGTTTACTGCCTCAAGGTATATTTACCAAGTTGGTACTACCTTGGGGGGTCTTAGAGTTACAGTTTAAATGTGATTATTATTTTGTTGTTTCTGCTTTCACTTTAAACTTTAGAATTAAGAACAAATATATGATATACCAGTTTAGGGAAACATACAGGTTATAGCAAAAGAGTGGGACTGCACAGAACTATAGAGAGAAATGAAGAATCTGGAAGCGGAGGAGGCAGACTAAATCACTAGGAATCAGAAAGAATGAAATATTAGCACAAGAAAGACAACATAGGCACTTAAATGGCACATAAAACTACCATAAAAATAATTTCGCATAATGTTAATGGATTGAATAATCCAATTAAAAGATATAAGATTCTGACAAGACATAAAATGACAAAAACCCTAATTTGTATTACTACAAGAAACTCATCTAAATCGAGGGGAGCACCAAAAGCTAGAGAAACTAGGATTTAGCCAGGTAGTTGCAGCGTCATACAGGCAGGGGAAAAGAAGGGGGGTTGCTATCCTTGTCTCTCGCGGCATTCAATTTCAACCAACCTCCACTTATTCAGAACCAGAGGGCCATCTGGCAGTCCTTACTGGAAACTTGGGGGGGTTGGGGTCCCCTATCACCCTGGCCTCGATCTACCTCCCGACAGGATCCACAAAAGAAGTTACTCGACCCCTAATGCAGAAAATTGTGGACCTCCAGATGGGAGGGTTGATTGTGGGGGGGACCTCAATCAAATTTGGGAACAGGCAGACACGTCTAGAATGTCGGCTTTCAGGCAGAACCCAACTAGTAAAATGATTAGAGAGCACCTGAGGAAGGCCTTCTGGGTTGACGCCTGGAGACTCCGAAACCCGGGAAAAAGGGAGTACACTCACTTCTCCCACCCCATGGCTCATATACCTGAATAGACTACTTATTGGTGTCAGGGGAACATCAAAGTCAAGTGATGGAACGTCGACACATCCCATCTACCCTATCTGATCACACTAAACTTCTGATTCAGATGGAGTAGAACATTAAAAAAGGGCAGACCCTTTGGAAATTTAATAATTACCTGATGAACCTGAAAGAGTTCTCAGACATGGCTAAATTTCGACTTGAGCAGATACTCCAGGAAAACAATTCATCTGAGGTATCTCAAGCCACCTTATGGGATACTATAAAAACTGTGTTTAGAGGAGATTGTATTAAATATGCTGCATACTTTAAAAGATAGCAAAATCAACAGTTGGAAAGCTTCCAAAACCAACTGCTCGATCTACAGAAACAACACGCGGCCAGTGATGTCACAGTGGCCACAACCTAGCGAGGAGTTAAACAAAAGATCCAGAAACTGATAGATATTAAAACAGAGCATGCATTTTTATGAATGTGGCCCATGGGCGTCTCACCTTCTGGCTTACAGACTGAGGCAACAAACCTCACAATCCATTACCACTCAGATTAGGGATCCCACATCAGGGCAAATGGTGCGATCCCCGGAAAAAATACTGTCAAGCTTCAAAGCGTTTTATCAAAACCTATACACTTCTGAACAACCCCCAAATGAATCACAGATTCAAAGATATTTAGATGGTCTTAGATTACCAAGATTGTCAGAAGAGATCAGAGATTCCCTAGAGATGCCTATCACAAGGCTAGAACTGGAAACTGCCATTAAAAAACTAAAAGCAAATAAATCCCCTGGCCCAGATGGATACACCTCAGAATTTTTTAAGTTTTTTAAAACAGAACTTAACCCCCAGCTACTGGAGGCCTGCAGAACAGCACAGTCAGGGAATGCTTTTCCAGATACCTGGAATTACGCAGTTATTTCCAGCATACCAAAAACCAGGCAAGATATACAATGCACATCGTTCCGTCCTATCTCTCTTTCTCAATATTGATTACAAGCTATATGCATCCATTCTAGCAAGACGCCTGGAAACTGTGCTTCCCAAATTAATCGAATTTGATTAGACTGGGTTTGTCTCAGGAAGGCAGACTCAGGACAATATAAAAAGAACCCTGCACATACTGCACCATGCTGCCCGGTTGAGATCCCCATTTTTGCTGTTGAGCTTAGACGCAGAGAAGGCTTTTGACCGGATAGCATGGAAGTTCCTAGAATTAACCTTAAGCAAATTTGGCTTCTCAGTCCCTTTTATTAAAGCGATAAATAGTATCTATACAATCCCTAAGTCCTACATAAAAATGAATGGATGTGTGTCTGCCCCAATATCCTTATATAGAGGCACTAGACAGGGCTACCCTCTTTCTCCCCTTCTCTTTGCCCTATACCTGGAACCGTTGGCCCAGAGGTTGCGACAGGAGGAGGGGGTAAGAGGCTGGGAGCTTGGAGGAGAGACTCACAAGTTAGCATTATATGCAGATGATCTGCTCATTTATCTTAAACACCCAGAACATTCCTTGGAGCCACTGTGGAACTGCCTAACAGAATTTAGTAAATTGTCAGGATATAAAATAAATACTGCAAAGACTGATGTGCTGCAAAATCAATATATACCCTCAGAACGGATTCATAGATCCTTTCCTTTTAGATGGAATCTTACCCATATTAAATACCTGGGGGTGCACCCTAGTCTTTGTGACAATCAACTCTTTATACTTAACTTTACACTGATCCTAGAAAAACTTAAAAAAGAGCTGGAGAGATGGGCACCAATTCCTATTCCCCTAATACAGAGGATACAGGCAATCAAGATGGCGCTTCTCCCCAAGCTCTTATATCTGGCCCAGACTATACCTCTGCCCATCCCTGTCTCATATTTTATATCATTACACAGAAGAATCTCTAGTTTTCTGTGGGGTCCTCGGAAGCCAAGGATATGCCTCTCGGCTCTTCAGATTCCAAAGAAAGAGGGTGGTTTATCCTTGCCTAACCTGAAAACATACCACCAGGCAGCCCAATTAAGAACAGTCATGTACTGGTTAGACCACACATATCTAGCCAAATGGAAAACATTGGAATTGCAGGAAGAGGGCCTCACAAACCTAAATCACACTCTTCTCACGCAGAGAGGGAGAACCCCTACACTGAGGAGGACAAATCCATACACAGAGGCCACCCTAAATATATGGCACAGAATTCTGTCAGATAGAAAGACCAAAGGATGGAGGTATTTACTGCTGTCGGTACCATACCAAACAACATTTACCCCTGCCAGATGGGATAGAGGGTTTAAGAAGTGGGAGGAGAAAAAACTACATTTAATATGGCATTTCTTGGAAGGAGAGGAGATCCAGGTCTTCCAAAACTTAGTTGTTAAGTATGAGATACCTTGGCAGGATAGATTTCGGTACTTCCAGATTAGAGCTTATATTAGATCTCTTCAGACACAGTTACCACCTGGGAGACCACCTCCTCCCCAGATTGCAGAAATACTCAGAACAGCAATACAAGGGAACCCACCTAGAGCTCATATTATCTCTATTCTATACAGTGCCTTGCTTGATTGGAGAGGGGACTCTATCCAAGCTACAAGAAGAGCCTGGGAGGGAGACTTGGGTCTCCAGATACAGGATAAACAATGGGAATGGGTGGTGCAGAGAATACATTGGGGGATCTCAGCTATCAGCTGGAAAGAGTTTTCATGTAAGATCTTTAGCAGATATTTTAGAACTCCAGCAGTTCAAGGGAACTATCAGGGTAAAGGAGCCTTTTCTTGCTGAGGGGATGTGGATACTCTCTGGCAGCAATGAAACATATATTCTGGGGCTGTCCAAAGATTCATCAATTTTTTTATGGAGTTGCAGCAGGCCCTACAAACTGTTGTGGACCCAGGATTACAATTAACCCCATCTCTGTACTTTTTTATGGACTACCCAAGGGGCTGCAGGGATCCTAATACAAGCAAATTCTTAAAAATCGCATGCCTAGCAGCTCAAAAAGTATTAACGAAAAACTGGCTGTCCCAAAAAAATGTTACTTTACAGATGTGGCATGAAATCATGATCTATATATATATATATATATATATATAGGATGGAAGCCTTAACAGCAGCCTTTAACAAAAAACTCATCCAATTTGAAATACTATGGAGAATATGGATACTCTATATAGCAAATGAGTTTACTGATTTTATCCCCTAACATATCCTTAACTAAACCTGATTACGGACACTCCAAATATTATCTCTACTTAACGTAATAGAAATTTGATTTGGTTGCTGTTAGAATGGGCTCCACATTGTGGGACCTGCTGCAAACCCATCTTAATAAAATAAATTATACTTTCAATTTGATATACCAAACAAACATGAATGGGATTAATCTAGAGCTAACAATGGCAACACGCTCACATGAAATAAGTGGAATACGAATCTCTATGTTAAAGTGTCCTTTCAACCATACTAAATGAAATTTAAAGTGCTAACTGTTTTATGTATATACAGTTCATGTGTCACACTGTTTCTCCTGTAAGTTATGTTGATGTAAGTTAAGTTGATGTATGTTGTTTGATGTACTAAATTTTTTAAATAAAGAAAATTAAAAAAAAAATCTTGTTTCATTTACGCTACTTTTTGTCAGTTTTGCACATTTGAAGAGGAACTCTCAGGTCCCCTTAACTCACGTGCTGGGATCTAGAGGTTTTAATTAAGAATTTCACATAGAAGATACTATTTGTTTTCACTTACCTAGCCAGTGTTGTTATTTTTTATGTGGTTGTTCCTGCAGTTCCTGCAGACCCCCTGCCTATCATGCCAGCTCACATGTGCTCCCAAAGACCCCAACAGCTGAGCCCCTGCTAGAACCATAGAAATATGGAGACATAGACTCTGACAACAGAAAGAGACCAGTGGCCCATGACACACATGACAGGCTCAGCTGCAGCAGTCATCTAGTGCAGACATATGATTTTAATATTTTTGTTAAGTACATTAGCACATTTCTGCACTGACACTGCTGGTACCAATTGGGCGCTCCTAAGTGATATCAGTTCTGGGAGTCTCAGCATGGACATGCACTAATGTACTTAATAAATAGCAATTACAGACAATATCAGTGGTGAGAAAATTAATGGAAACCCTACTCAAGGGGAGTCTGATGGAGTACCTGGGAGCAAATGGGCTGCAGGACCACCAGTAGCATGGTTTTATGGGGGACATCATGTCAAACAGATCTCATAGATTTCTTTGACTGGGTGACCAGGGAAGTGAATCGGGAGGGCAGTGGATGTGGCCTATCTGGACTTCAGTAAGGCCTTTGACACTGTACCACATAGGTAGCTTATTAAGAAACTTAGCAACCTGGGAGTTGGGGAGAAAGTGGCAAGCTGGGTTTCAAACTGGTTGAAAGATAGGAGGCAAAGGGTGGTGGTAAATGGCAGTCACTCTGGGGATGGGAGAGTGACCAGTGGAGTACCACAGGGATCGATACTGGGTCCTGTTGTCGTCAGTGTCTTCATAAGTGACATTGCTGAGGAACTGGAGGTGAAGGTATGTCTCTTAGTGGATGACACAAAAATCTGCAACAGGGTGGACACAGAGGAGGGGGTGGAGAGAATGCAGAGTCGATCTGGGGAAACTAGAGGAGTGGCCTAGGGAGTGGCAGATGGGTTTCAATGCCAAAAAGTGCAAAGTCATGTACCTGGGGTGGGGAAACTCAGGGATTGTGTTTAAGATTGGGGGGGTACTTACAGTCATCAAGCAACAGAGGACCTTGGGGTAATCATATTTGATGATCTTGGGGTGGCGGGGGAGTGCGACAAAGCAGTGGACAAGGCTAGCCAGGTGCTGTGGTACATAGGGAGGGGGATTTCTAGCAGGAGAAGAGAGATGGCATGGCCACTGTATCGCTCATGGGTGAGACCCCAGCTGGAGTACTGTGTACAGTTCTAGAGGCCACACCTATGCAAGAGCACTGATAGGGTGGACGCAGTCCAGAGGAGGGTTACCAAAATGGTGCAGGGGTTGCACAAGAAACCATATGAGGAGAGGCTGCAGGAGCTCAACAAGTACTTCCTGGAGGAGAGAAGAGTGAGAGGGGACACGGTTGAGGCCTGTAAGTACTTCAGTGGGTTAAATAAGGTGCAGAAGGGAAGTCCCTTTCACAGGAGGATGAGCACCAGAATGGGGGGGGAGTTTGAGGGGGGAAGTTTAAGAGGGATGTAAAGAAATACTTCTTCATAGAAAGGGTGCTAGACACCTGAAACAGCCTGCCAGAAGAGGTGGTGATGGCAAAGATAGTGGGGAGCTTCAAGCAAGCATGGCGATAGACATGTAGGCTTAATAAGTGGAGGAATGGGAGGAGGGAGGGTCACCTGTGACCAAATAGGGTCCAGAGTGTAGTATTAGGCAGGGAAGATAGGGCAGACTCAATGAGCATACCAGTCCTTTTTTCAGCCAACAAATTCTATGTTCCTATGTAACAATATTAAAAACTTGCAGAGCAGACATGAGATGACACCAATGTCTGTGCCCATCATGTTCATCGTCAGAGGCTCAGTGTCAGTCCCGGGGAGCTATTGAGTTGTCATGGCAGGTGAGTGGTTTGCAGGATCAACCAGAAATAAAACAGGCTAAATAAGTGCCTTAAACAGCTACTTGACATCTCGTGTTAGGAAACTCATGGCAAGGAGGTGCCTAACCCGAGGACCTAAATCACACATAGTTTGAATTTTTTAATGCAAAATTTGTAAGAAAATTAAGTTACATGTCCCATGATCTCAGTTTGGCACTCAAGGAAGCTGCTCAGCTCCCGCTGCAGCCCCGAGCTGAAAATCAGTGTTTTGATGATGCTGGGGAAGGGCTGCATGACAATGGCTATAGATAGCAGTCAGAAGCAGTGGCACTCTGTAAATTCACATAGTTTACTTTGTAGGCACTTACACATGTTAAGGGGAGTAGTATTACATTTATATACCCCCTTAACATAAGTGCCTACAAAGGAAACGAATTTACAGGATGCCGTTTCTCCCGACTGTTATCTACAGCCATTAGCAATAATGCAGCCCCTTCCCTTCTTAGCGACATCAAAACACTAATTTTAGGGGTGGGGCTGTAATGGGAGCTTGCAGCTTTCTCAAAAATGGAAGTCAGATCACAGGTAATGTAACTTAATTTTTGTATAAATGCTTGCATTAAAAGACTAATGATATGCTGTTCAGGTCCTCAGGCAGGCCACTCCTTGCCATGAGTCGCATCTGGAATCGAGCATGTTGCTCAGCATGCTTTCCTGGTAAAACTCGTAAATAAATAAATAAATGAGTTATCTGACCCAAGGGCATACTGGTGTCAGCTACTCTTTATAAATGTTTTCCTGTATTCCTGCATTTCATTAATAAAGGAAACACACCAGGATGTGTATTACGAAGATGCAATGGAGGGCAGCTAATCACATCAGGACATAGACAGGATGGAGGGCAACTAAAATAGTGCAGGGTCTACAGCAAAAGCCATATGAAGAGAGTCTAAAGGAGCTTAATATGTATACCCTTGAGGAAAGGAGGGAGAGGGGGGACATGATAGAACTGTCAAGTACCTCAAGAGAATCAACAAAGTCTAAGAGGGTAGCATCTTTCAGAAAAAGAGATGTGCAAGAACAAGGGGACACAATTTGAAGATAGAGGGGGGACGTCTCGGGGCAATGTGAGGAAGTATTTTTTCACAGAGATGGTGATGAACATGTGTAATGGCCTTCCTGAGGAAGTTGTGGGGTCAAAACAGTGGGGGAATTCAAGAATGCATGAGACAGACATAAGGCAATTCTGGTGGGGGGGTAGGAAGAAGTAGGCTGTTGGTTAAATAGGATCTGTAGCTTATCCAATAGGTAGGGAAATGGGACGACTAGGTGGGCCAAGTGGTCCTTATCTGTGGTCAAAGTCTATGTTTCAATGTTTCTATATGAATTTCATAATCAGAACGGCTGAGTCCCAGTACATGAGTTTAGGGATCCTAAAAGTTCCCCATTCATATATGTAAACATTCACAGTCATTACTGCCTTCCCCCCGTAGTACCTTTTTTGCTGGTCACACCTGGAAATGAGATTCAACTGAAGTGTGCCTTTCCCTGACAAAAAAATTAAACCAATTAATAAAGAAAAGACTACCTCCATGTGGACTGAGAAAATACAGTTCAGTGCAAGACTACACATCAAACTTGATCTAATTAGCTGGATAACGTCAAATGTTGCTTGGAGATGATCCCGGACAAACCTATTTTAAGTATAACTCAAAAGAAGCATGCCTTTCTGTGATGTTGATTGCAAAACAGTGCCAGCAGGACAGATAATCCCATCACCTAACTGAGCACACTCAAAGGTGTGGTGCAGTGATTTAATGAAATGGCAAAACTCCAGACCATGTCAATCAACAGCATTTCTGTGATGAAGGAAACACACCAGGATGTGTATTATGAAGATGCAATGGAGGGCAGCTAATCACATCAGATGTCTGAAATGAAACACCTTCCAAACAGATGTAAGCCCTTGCTTCAGGCGCACTACACCCTCATGTATTGTAAATGTTGTTTCCTTTCCATCATTCATTACCATTTTAATAGGTGTTGGTAATATATACACATTTGCTTTAGTTAATTTCTTTTAATGGAAGTCCCCTTGGCTGTAGCTATCCTGTGTGCCTCGATATTCTGGTTGCTTAAATGTTGTTTGTTCCTGGTACTTCTCAACGTTTCATTCCCCAAGTCTGGAACATTGGCTCACAAAATGTGGAACAAATAGGCAAAATGTGGGACACTTAATGAGATGTTTAACTAAGAACCTCAGAACACAGGTAAAATGTGTACCTTTATGTTCACAAAGTTTGTTGTTAAGTATATGCTTTCACATTATTTACTACAGATTTTTGCTTTCAAATCTTAACATTGACTGGGAACTGCATTAGTGGTAAAAGCTTGATGTCATGAAACATATTAGTCTCTACAGTATGCTGGTCTACTGACTATAAGCCCTATCCCCAAAGCTCATAGGTTCATGGGTTGTTACGAGTTCAGGAGACCATAGGCTTTTGGAACTCGCCACCTGTTCTCAGGTGGAATAGATATGGAAATTTAACTCAGATATTGTGTTTTTTTATTTCCCATATGATAATCTAGCCTGTTTTTGAACATTAGCATGTTTTCACTATCCACTACAATTTGTGGTAATGTATTCCAGGAAGATACTTTTCTTTGACTGAACCAGTTGTTACGTTTTTTGGTCCTATTTACTTCTCCCTTTAGTTTTAGATTATGGGTTCTAGTATATGTAGTTCTGGTATACATCACCAATCCTATAGTCTCCATTAAATATTTGTCTTGCATGGCCTTGAAGGCAAAAAAAAAAAAGTCACCCCTTAGGTGCCTGTATTGTATTGAATACAGCCCTAGGTTTTCTAATCTCTGCTTACAGTTTAGATTTTTTTAGATTCTGTATTTTTTTAGTAATCCCTCTTTGGATTCTTTCGACCAGTTTTTTACTTCCTATAGATGTTGGTGCGCAGAAGGGAGAGCAATAGTCAAGATGGAGACATACCAAGCTGGAATAAAGAGGGCTAATTACTTTAGGATCTCTCCTTTTAATATTCTTGAGAATGCAGTCAACAATCCTTTGGCATTTTTTAACCGTTGACCTAGTATGGGTATCAAAGGTTAATTTGTTGTTGACCGTCACACCTAAATCCCTTTCATTAGTTGTCTCTTGAAGAATTTCATGATTAAGTCTATAGCTGGTCTTTTTGTTATTGTAACCAAGGTGCATGACCTTACATTTGGCCGTGTTAAAACTAATTTTGTTGTTAATGGCCCAGTGCTCTAGTTTATCTAGGTTATCCTGGAGCTCTGAGGCTGATCGTGTGTTACTGACTATGCATCCCAATTTACAATCATCAGCGTATTTAGCCATCCACTCATTACCGGAGGTTTGCATAGAGGATATCAGAATGTTAAAAAAGTGTGGACCCCAAAATAGAGCCTTGAGGGACCCCACTTGTAACAGGCTCCCACATTGAAGTATGTCCTCTCAAAACTACTCTCTGTCTTCTGTTTGTCAACCATGAGGAAACCCATTTCATTATATTGCTATGGAAGTTGAATTTGATTATTTGGTCTATTAGTATTTTATGAGACAACATATCAAATGCTTTTGAGTAATCTAGGAATACTATATCCCACCAGAAGTCCCTTGTCCAGGGCTATGCTTACCATTTTAAAGAAATGGAGAAGGTTAGTCAAGCATGATCTACCCAGCTGGAACCCATGTTGAGCAATGTCTTGTAGATTTTCTTGTGCTATGTGAGACCTTATGCATTTTTGTATTAATCTTTCTAGGATTTTACCTACTGACTTCTTCCAAGATGCGTCAGCTCCCAACCCCCCAACTCCTCCACCCACGCCTGTCACCCACCTTTCTACTTTAAAGCACTAAAGAAACATTAAGTCTGAAACTACATTGCCAAAGCCATCAGCAAATCTAGAACAAGCAATGACACACTTGACCTCAAGCTACTAGCCCTAACGCTTGGCGAGGTACTTGGGCCCCTCACCAAGATCTTTAATCTCTCTCTTTCCCTTAGCCAATTCCCGGACAAATGGAAAATGGCCACTGTTACCCCAATTCACAAAAGTGGTGATAAGACTGACCATGCGAATTTCCACCCTATCTCCATTCTTCCTCCCCTATTGAAGGCACTGGAACGTATAGTAGCGGACCAACTTACCGAGCATCTGGACAATTATATTCTCTGTAAACAGCAACATGGCTTTAGAAAAGGTCATAGTACATCCTCTGCCTTACTCAAATTCACCGGCTCCATTCACAGCTCCCTCGACAATGGACAACTAACTGGTGCTATTTTCATCGACCTGACCAAAGCCTTCGATACTGTCCACCACTCCCTCCTGCTGAGCCAACTAAAAAATGCTGGTCTCTCCAATGATTCAATCTCTTGTTTAAAAGCTATCTTGAAAACCGCTCCCAAGCGTGTAAAAATTGGGGATGTGCACTCTGATTCCAAACCTGTCCTCTCTGGAGTCCCCCAGGGTTCAATACTGGGCCCCTACTCTTCAGCCTGTTCCTTAACACCCTACCGGACTCCTGCACTGAACATATCACCCTGTATGCCGATGATGCAGTAATCCTTGCCACACACCAGGACCTGAAGAAATTGCAAGAAAATCTCCAACTCGGCTTCTCCTTGGTTGAGAATTGGTTCACAAAGCACAAACTGATCCTTAATCAAAAAAACCAAGGCCATGATCTTCAGCAGCTCCCACAATAAACATAAGCACTTCCAACTCTCCGTTATCACCAGACAAGGTGCCGCACTGGAACAGGTCAAAAACTTTTAATACCTCGGGATCACCCTTGACCCTCACCTCTCCTACACTGCCCACATCGACCATGTCACCAAAGCCGCTAACTCCCAGCTAGGCTTGCTATTCCGTCATAGGAAACACCTGACACCCGAAGCCCTCGCTGTTGCTGTCCAGAGCTCCATCATA
This sequence comes from Neoceratodus forsteri, assembly GCA_016271365.2. NCBI lineage: Eukaryota > Metazoa > Chordata > Ceratodontiformes > Ceratodontidae > Neoceratodus > Neoceratodus forsteri. The sequence goes on from CM057456.1 coordinate 1,072,839,617, forward strand.
TCCATCACTGATTGTGGCATTATCATTTATGGCTCTGCTACAACCACCACACTCAAACGTGTATCCACCGCCCTCAACAAGGCCTGTTGACTTGTCACTGGCTCCCAACGCCTAACTCACACCTGTGACCTCCATTCTCAAACTGGATGGTTGAATCTTGCCAATTGAATAAAACACCAAACTTGTATTACTACTAAGAAAATCTTGCTGGGCCTTGCCCCCCCGGAGTCTGTGCCCTCATACAACCGAGAATCCACACCCGCCATACCAGGGGATCGAAACCTCAGCTTCTGCAAATCCTGCATTGCCGCACAACACAAGGCCAAAGATCCTTTGCTTTCTGGGCCGCTAGTTGGTACAACGGTCTTCCCAGTGACATCTCATCCTCACTATCACTCAGCACTTTTAAGACTCGGCACTGCCTAACACTCACTGCTTCCAACCTCTGTGACTGTTGTGGCTAAACATGTCTTTTGGTTCCATAGCTGAAGATGCCCTTTTGGATCCACATCTACTCCTGCACTTTGCCAGCACCCCCCTCCCATCTTCACCTCTCCTGCTGGCCCATGACAAATGCCACCCGGCTACACTACCTCTATTCTTACCCACCTTCCACCTCTCCTCTCTCTGTTCCCCCCACCACCTACCTCCCCTTTTCTCCCATCCACTTAGTCTCCCTGATTTCACCCTCCTCCTTTCCCTTTCCCCTCCCCAAAATTTCACTTTATTGTTCTTTTTTCCTCTACAAGACTGTGTTTTTTTTAAATTTTATAAACTGTTATCTTTGCTTATGTTTGTCTCAATTGTACCAATGACGTGGAACCTTTGTAAAAGAGCCTCAGCTCAAAGGTATTTGTAATCCTAGAACAAATAAATAAAAATAAAATAAAATAAAAAAATACTGAAGTAAGGCTTATTAGTCTATAGTTTTGACATCCTTTCTGTTTCCTCCCTTATGGACTGGGGTTACTGCTACTTCATTCCACTCCAGGATGGTCACACCCTCATTCAGGGGTGAATTAAAAAGAATGGTCAGTGGCCCTAGTAGTTTCCTAGACAGTTCTTTGATTAACTTAGGGTGAATTCCATCGGGACCCGGTGAACTGTTAAATTTTAGGTTTTTAATTATTTCCATGACCTCTGTCCTAGTGAAATGTTTCCATTCTTCACTATTACTCTGGGTGGTATCTGGTAATGTTTCTTTCTGTTTGAATACACTTATGAAGTACCTGTTAAATTCATCTGCCATCATAGTTTCATCAATTATTATTCCCTTATTAGTCTCCTGTGGACCAACTCCCAAGTTGTCACCTTTTAGTGAGCCTACATAGTTATAGAAACTTTTTTTATTGTCTTTTGAGATTGTGGCCAACTTTAATTCAAGATTTTGCTGGTTTTTCTTACGGTTATTTTAACTTGATTTTGTATGAATTCCAATTTGTGTCTGTGGGTTGCTTTTTGTATTTTCTGTAACCTTTTTTTTTCTTATTGATGACTTTTTTAATCTTCTAATTCTACCAGAGTGGCACTCTGTGCACATTTTTATATTTTGCTCTAGTTGGTACTCAGTTATTGACACAATATGCTATTTTTTGGATATTACATCCCAAGTAGTGGTAAGGTTTTTATTATTTAAATTAGTTTCCCAGTCCCAACTAGTGAGGAATTGCTTCATTCTACCATAATCAGCTTTATTGAAATCTATTTTAGTAGCGCCTTTAACTTTGTTTTCCATTAAGGTTATACTGAATTTGACCATCTTGTGATCACTATCACTCAGAGGCTCCATAACTATAGGAGTAGATATACTTTCTTTAAAGTTAGTGAAGACAAGGACTAGTGTGTTGCCTCCTGAGTATTATCCATAACTATTTGATCTAAGTTATGCTGTATAGTGATTTCAATAAATTTGTTTTCCACTACCCCTGTGCCATGTAAGGTGGATCAATTAATGTTAAGAAAATTGAAGTCACCCATCAGGATGTACTCTGATGCTACCTCCATATTTTTTATAGCAGACAAAAAGTTGTCATTTTCCTCTGTCACAGATACAAGCCAAGGAGCTCAGCATGGGGTCATAACGTCGCAAGACATTATGCCTTATGACAAAACTGCGCTGCCAATACAGTGCAATTTCTGCCATGAGGCATAAGTCTTTTTTCTGTTGGGGGGCTCTGCCCCACCCGTTACAGGGGTCTGCCTCTGAACCCCCACTAAGATTCTTAACTCGGGGGTTCAACTCGAGAGTGCACAAGACAAAAAATTAAAGTTTCTGAGACCGGGAATCAAACCAGGTCCCAGATGCAGTGCCTGGATTTGTACTGCTGTGGCTCAGTCCTGCAAGCCACGGCAGCTGCTGGACAGAACTTGCTCCCAGCAGAGGTCTTATCTATGCCTGGGAAAAGCTACTAGTGCAATACGCAGTACATCAGTATCTGGCAGTATGGACCAAGGAAACTAACATCTATGCTGTACCGGCCACCAGGCTCCAAGGCCACAAACTGATAAGCCAGAGGCATGCTACACAGCCCCTGGCCTCCCTGAATATACACACCAGCACAGAGGGGCCAGAGACCATGTCAGACATGGAGTGGACATGAAGTTGGGCATACAAATGGATTCCCTGCCTGCTGCCAGAGCATATGCCCTGCTCTCCACACACAGGGCAAGCTCTGCAGAGACCGGCACTTTGCCAGTACAGTCTGCAATGCAAGGATTACTGTAGCTGTGGCTGAAAATAAAAATAGTTTCAATCCTACCCACCACCCTCATAGCACCCTTTTTCCTACCCTCCTAACCCACTGAAGACCCAAGTAGTAAGAAGTGCCTCCCTTCCCCAACCCACTTTGCAATTCTACTCCCCTTCCTCTTCCCATGATACCAACAGTATTTAAATACCCTCTTTCTCCAATCATCTCAGCACCTCAACTGCTAGTTCACTAACACAATTCTTACAATAATTAAAACAACCCTTCCCAAACCAAGTTAGCACCGCACTCCCCATCTCTTCCTGCTACTTAGGGTATGCCGATTTAAAAACAAAGATTGCATTTCGCCATAGAGAGGGTGTCCAGCACTGCCCTCCAAGCACCACCTCAGCCAACCATTGTCTGAATGACTGAGAGTGAAAGCGTGCTTAGATGCTGTGGTTGTTTCATGCTCATTCAGATGGTGGCTGGCTAAGATGGTGTATAGAGGACTGCAATGATGGCAGTTTGCATGGCAAAATTCAATTTTATAAAGTCATCTCGACTTGGGGGGAAGGGTGTCGGGATGTTAGGGAAAAGGGCTATTTAATTATTATTAGGGGCATGGGGAGGGGGAGTTGTGTACTAAGTGAACTGGGGAAGGGAAGCATTTTTTTTATACTTGGGCAGTTTTAGGAGGCAGGAGGGGAGATGAGTGCAAAGAGAGTTGGGGGAGTTTTTTTTTGCTATGGCTGAGGGAGAATATGGTCTACACATGTGGGGGGAAGGGCTTTTAACCTTTTTGTCTGTGTACTTGCTCACAGGGTCCACTGCATTTGGTAGTGGGCCCTGCAGGCGAATTGCATTAAAACGTTCTCAATAAAGGGTGTTTTGCCACACTCAGCGAATGTTTTGCCAGAGTGACAAATATACCAGTGCTTCACAAGCCTTTGCACTGGGACAAAGTTTGTCAGTTCACCACATCTTCGCCTGTGAAGTTTTACTTCACAGCATCTCTTGTGGGGATCCCCGGTAACTGATACCCTATCTTCCTATCCCCAGTACTAGATAATGTTCAAAAAAGCTTGTGCTCTTACAACTCTCCTCCTTTCTTGACTCCTGATCTTTCCTCAACCTTTCCAGTCTCACTTCTGTCAAATCCACTGCACTGTCTTCTCACTTCTCAGATTACTAATACCATCCTGAAGCTGATGCATCAGGGCCTGAACTCCTCTGCTATCTTTGTCGACCTTGCTAAGGTTTTTCCACACTGTAGCCCACCCTATCTTACTTGAAAAACATGCAAGAGCTGGCCTTTCTGACCTTTTGGTCAGGTAGCTACTCTGCTTGTCTGACTAGAGCCAGAACCCCCACCCCCCCCGGGTGTAGCCAGAAATTTCCATTTTGTACACAATCTCCAACAATTACACCCCCCCACCATTAAAAATGTACACATCCTTTCCAAATGGCACCCCCTTCCAAACAAGTCAGATTGTTGTCAGATGATTCCTCTGCTCTCTAAAGAGGTTACACATGTATCAGACACTCCTCAGTGGCCTACACTAACCCAAATACAGATCAGACTGATAATATTAACAGAGTGGCTTATGGTTTGTGACAGGTACTCAACAAAACCATACACAAATGTGTACAGTGAGTATGCCTGCCTACACCCTTGCCCCCCCCCCCCCGATCCTGATCAAATCAGGAGTTCCCCAGGGCAATTTGAACTTCTAGCACTCTCCCATTGTTGATCTGTGGATTAGCCGTTTCCTCAGCCTGGTACAAGCTGATTAGCTCTCAGCATCCTAGCCTTTTCCAATTGTTTAACCAGGAGTGGCACACTAAGCTGAAAGCTGGTTTACAGGTGAGCCCTGGGAGCACAGGGAAGTTAAGTGACTTGCTCAGGGTCACACAGTATGCAAGTGGGGGCTGTGGGATTCAAGCCCAGATCTCCAGATTTGCAGTTCAGAGCCTTAAACCACTGTGCTATACTGCCTCCCTATTAGTCCAGACTAGTCCAAGCCTTGCACTCTGCACTCCAAACTCCGATATTTCTCTAACCTAATTTTGTCTCACCTGCCCTCCCCCACCCCGGCACTCTTTAAATCCTCTAAATTGTAGTCCAGCTTCTCCCTGTACTGCAGTCTGTCCACTTATAACGCAGCTCTAATCTCCTAGCAGTGACTAAGTCATGGAATTTCCCCCTAAGCTGCTACTAGTCACAGACCTTACCCAAGCAGCAATAAGCTGGTTCTAGCAATCAATTAGTTAAGTTTAGACTTGTACCAGTAGCATTTTCCATTCACTGCAACTGCTTACCTCTGCCCAGATCTATTCTGCTCACAATTTTTACCCTGCTCACAGCTAATTACTCCCCCTTGTTCTGCCCCCTACCTCCATATTACCCCATCACTAAACATGTTTTCTATCTCTCCAAGACTTCTCCTTATGACCCTTCTTGCGCTCTGTCTCCCTTCCCCATCCTCACACCCATTCCATCACCTAAGCTACCTGCCCTCCCTCTCCCTACCCTCCTGTTCCAAACCTTGCTGTGACCCCTTCACCTGCACTCGATATTTGGACCCACTACTACTCCCAACCCTATGCTACCCTCCTACCCATCCCTACCTTTTTCACCTTGCTACACCTACTAAAATTCCAACCCCCTCCCTCCCATCACTCCCCTCCATGTCCCCTGCTAGATCTCCTCCCTGGTACAAAGGTGTAAAAATCCACTTTTTGATCATTGCAATCCTACTCCTATCCTCCGGTGACATCAACTCTAACCCTGGGACGTGCCTTCCAGACTCCCTTCCATCAGTATCGGCCACCGCTAGCCCCTTCCTACATAACCCATTTGCCCTTCCCCATGGACTAAGAATTTTACACCTTAATATACAGAGTCTCCTTCCTAAATTAGATTTCCTCCAGCCTCTAGTTCTATCACTTGCTCCTGACATTATCATCCGGTCTGAAACGTGGCTCAAGGACAACATTGATGACTCCTCCATCTCTATCCCTGGCTACACTTTATCCTGGCAGGACAGATCTACAAGTGGGGAGGAGTGGCAATATATGTCACCTCAAGCATTAAAGTTACTGCCGTTCTCACAATGGCGGTACCAAAAACTTATGAGTTACTAATCCTTAAACTCTCCCTCCCATTCTCGGTACCCATTTACATTGTTGGTACCTACTGTCGCCCTGGTCTTCCCTCCTCTGCTATCACCAATCTAATTAGTACAATACTTTCTCATACCCCTTCAGGTGAAGTATATACGTTGGGTGACTTCAACCATAACTGATTATCCCCCGCCCTTAGTAAAGTACATAATGATATCGGTGCCCATAACCTATAACAACTCATCCTACAACCTACCCGGATAAACAATAAAACTGGCAGTCATTCCCTAATTGATTGGGCCCTCACCTCCCACATCCATAGGGTAATTAGTTCTGGTGTTCTACCCAATGCCCTGAGCGACCACCACATTACTTATTTAGTACACAAAATTCACAGGATGAAGCCCCCCCCCCAAAAAAAAACCAAGTTTCATTCTTAAAAATCTCTAATCTTGCTCCCCTCCTTCATGATCTGGCATACACTAACTGGGATCCAATTACCTCATCTAACACTATTGATGATGCTTACAGCTATTTTCATGATAAATTCTTGGAAATTTGGAACAAACATGCCTCAATGCGTCTTGCCAGGGTTAGGGGTAACCATCTCCCTTGGATCACCCCCAAACTCTTGGTGTGCCTTAGAGCCTGTGATCAAGCTTGGGCTACTCATAAAGCCTCTAAGCTCCCTCAAGTCTATGTCATCTACCACTCTCTTCATAATAACTGCACCAAAGCAACTCGTTTAGCCAAAGCTGAATAGTTCTGCTGTACCTTCCAGTGCAACATTAAGATTCCATCTAAATTCTGGAAGGTAATTCACTCCCTTTTTTCCCCTTCCTCTTCCCCCCACCCCTATCCTTAAAATAAAAAACTCTTATTAATGAGCACCTTGGAGTTGCTACTGAGTTTAACTCGCATTTCACCTCCTGTGCCTCTGCTCTCCTATCCTCCTTACCATATTCCTTACCCGCTGACCCCCTTCCTCTCCCAGTCTCCCCTCTTTGTCTTACTCCTCCTTCTGTCATATTACTCCTTCTGACACCTTGAATGCACTTTATGTGCTTAACCCCTATAAAGGCAGCTCACCTGATGGATTGGACCCCAAGATGTTACATCTATCAGCTCCTGCCATCTCCATTCCTTTAACTGACCTTCTCAACCTTTCCTTCGCTACGGCTACTATCCCATCTGTCTGGAAGCATGCCACAGTTCGCCTCCTGCCTAAGGGTGGTGATTCCTTTACTCCTTCCAACTATCATTCTATTTCTCTCCTTTGTACCCTTGCTAAGCTCCAACAACATCTGGTCCTCACACAACTCTCTTCCTAGCTCACTGACTAACTTTTTCACTCCCTACCAATCTGGTTTCTGGAAGAATCACTCCACTACTACCTCTCTGATCAGTCTTACTGACTCCATCCTCTCTGGGATGAATAGTGGCCATATCACATCAGCCATCTTTGTCAACCTAGCTACAGCCTTCGACACAGTCTCTCACACCCTTCTATTAAAATCTGTCTCCTTGGCTGGCTTATCCAAATTGGTCACACACTGGTTCAGTGCTTATATGGTAGGCAGGACCCAGTCAGTTACAATAGCCAACTCGATTTCTCCTCCCCTACCCATCAACACCAGTGTACTTCAGGGGTCCGTTTTGGGCCCTATCCTATTTTTCTTTTTCCTAAATTACCTCCCCTCAGCCTGCACATCCACCTCTATTCATATATATGCTGATGACACTGTCCTCTTCACACCAGGGCAATCCCCAGTTGAGGCACAAACCAGACTTCAGCATGACTTCAATAAAGTTCAGCACTGGTTCATTTCCCATCAGTTCTTCCTTAATGCCAAGAACACAGTCTCCATGACCTTTAGCACTAGGCAGAGACTCGCTCAGTTCCCCTTCCTGCCCTCCTTCCATACCCTAGACAGGACAGTCCTTGAGGACACTACATCCTTTAGGTACCTGGGGGTTTGGCTTGACCAACACCTCAGCTTCTCTGGTCATGTAGATGCCATCCTGAAGAAACTGCACCCCAAGCTTGGCATATTATACAGGAACTGTAGCTGCCTCCCGCTACCAGCTAGACGCGAATCTGTCCAGAAGATGATCTTAACTATTATTGACTACTGTGATGTAGTCTATAGTGCCGCTCCCAAGTCTTCCCTAACCAGATTGGACACCCTTGTTAACTCCTTCTGTCATTTCACATTTGACTCTTCCCCTCTCACACACCAGTGTAATCTTTACCACTCCCTGGCTATACCCCCTTTAGAAAATTGCTACCACTTCCACTGTGCCAAATTCGTTTCTAAATTCTGGTTTGGTATACTTCCCTCATACCTTACCTCCTCCCTTTCCATCCTCCTCCTCCTCCCCCAGACCATTCCCTTAGGCAAGGTAAATTTTATTTTTCAGGCATCCATACCCAGAGGTTCTGGGCACCGTACATTCAAAATACATCAAAAAAGCAGTTCAATGTGCTTACACAACCTGATGAGATGTTATGAGATTATGCTTGTGTAACTTGATTTGCTTTGTGGCTTTTCACCTCTCTATACATGGGACATACCACCCTGTAGGGGTATGACACAAGGAACACTAGAGGAGTGTTCCCCCACACAGGTGTCATGGGAATGATTGCATCGGCTAAAGGTAGGTTAGGAAGAAACCCACAGGTAAGAGAGTTGAGCCGCTGGAGGAGGAGGGGTGGATGGTGGGCAACGAAAAATGAATCCTGAATGGGCTCCAGGATGCGTGACCTTTTAAGCCAAAAGGGGGGGTGACGTTGTTGCTCTGCCCATCGAATCTCGGGCTTTAAAGCCCTCCCATTCAATGTGCTTATGCAACCTGATGAGATGATATGAGATTATGCTTGTGTAACTTGATTTGCTTTGAGGCTTTCCGCCTCTCTATCCGTGGGACATACCACCCTAAGGAGGGTTCCCCCCCTACAGGTGCCATGGGAATGATTGCATCGGCTAAAGGTAGGTTAGAAAAAAGCCCAAAAAGAATACCTAAAAGTGTTGAGCATCGAAGGGGCAATGATGATGAATGAATGAATGAATTCTGAGAAGATAAGGGCTGACTTAATAATGAGAGAGGGGCAAGCCAGAGCCACCAACTGCCTCCATCCAACAGCAGAACCTAACTAACTAACCTAAGAAAGCACTAATTCTAACTAATATTATGACCATTGGCACGGAGGAGAGGAAAAACCCCCTTTTTAAGGAGGAAACCTCTGGGGATCCAAGGCCTAAGTCGCCTTCCCTCCAGGCTGACGACGTTTGATTTGAGGACATATGTCGGTAAAGAGAATGAATCATTAAAGAGAAGGATACGAGTAGGGAAAATGACTTGATAGAGAAATGCCCCAAAAAGAAAGCACAGATTGAAGAAGAAACATGATGCAGCAGGGACCCTAGATGGGTATGCTCGAGTAGTCAATGGGAAGGAATCGATCCATGCGCAGGTCAGATGAGCGAGGGATATCCAGATGCCAATAGGAGCAAAATGGAAAATGGACGATGATGGAGTGAAGCCATGATTGGAGTGAATCCTGGATGGCTTGTGCAAAGTGGTGAATGATGACCAGAGTCTGGAACCTGATACAGGTGGCCAGAGAGCCGCGAGTCAATGAGGAGGCATATGAGTAATGATAGGTATGCCTAAAATAAATATTGAATGAATGCCAGATGGAGGCAGCTGAGACATACGAGGCAGCCGAGGTACACCAACTGAGCGAGTGAAATGAATGAGTTGGAATCAGGAACCTGATACATGCAGCATGAGGGCCGCGGATCAATGAGGTGGGCATATGAGTAATGATAGGTACGCCCAAAAAGAAATATCAATTGCAGGCCAGACAATGTCAGCCAAGGCTGATGGCACGATATGGATAAATCCCCAAAAGGTGAGTGCAGCCAAAGTTGAACAGTGGAAACTATCTAGCAGGCAGCAAGACATGGGCAAGAAATCCCCCCCCCCTTTTTTTAACACTCCCTCCAAGACGCCTGGAAGTGAGCTTGCTCAACAGAGACTTGCCTGGTGAAATAAAGCTATTAGTGATTGAGGGCTTCAAAGATAAGAAAACATGCAACGGCGATGATATCGAGCGTAGGCCAGACGGAGACAGCTGAGGCATATGACAGAGGTGAGGTATCATGGGAAAGGAACAGAGAACAATGAATCTAGGGCTGGAATAGGTCAGAGACGGGCGGTGGTAGGGAAATGGACCCCAAGGTCGGACTGATCAAAGTAAGCAAAGCAAGGCTAGAGAGGGTGAGGAACAGGAGAAGACCCAGAGAGCACAGGGTACAGCAATGTAGTGAAGAAGCAGAAGTCGTGTAGGCTAAAACAGCTCAGACACGCCACAGGCATGTGGACTGAAATGGGCATGCACATAATGCCAGAGAAGATGGCCCAAAGGAAAGGTGTCCAGAGACAATCAGAACAGCGAATGCTACCCCCAGGCAACAATAAAGGGAAACAGCAGCTAAAACAGAGCAAGCTAGGGACTACAAGGAGCTAAGCTGGTAATACAGAAACAGCAAAAGTCATCACGGGGACAGAGATCTCAGAAATGCAGTGCAAATGAAACTCTGCTGAAACACTTGCCTCCACAGAAGCGAAGAAAACAAGTAGTAGGCTGAAGGACAAGGCTGAAAACATGAGTGCCAGTAGAAGGACAGCAGAAATATTCCCAAATGTAACCCAAAATGCAAGTGCAAGAAACCTAGCAGTGCAGATATCCCTCACCTGGGCTGAAGGAGCCATGATCGAACTGCTCGATAAGCACCAGGGGACCGGTCAATTCAGCAAACCCGGAATGAAGGGGCGGCAGCAAGGATGCATCGAAGGAGGAAGCGCACCCAGAAGGCTGAACTATAAGAGGCACCGAGAGGGAAGGGTGACACTAAGGTGCACCTATAGATAATGTAGAGAGCAGCCAGAGACCAATACTATGTAAAGAAACAGCAGGTACGGAAGCACCAGTCTGGTAGCGCAGTGCGGTACAACAAAGAAGCACAATTGCACCTGGACACCCAACCAATCTCCCACTGTGCACCCAGCAGCCCGCACTCTCCTAGATACCCACACACACACCTCACTCACCTAAACTGGCTCCACTATGAAGATTCACTCTCTGACTAAGATGCGTCTTGCTGCTGGAACTGGTGACTGCTGTATGAGAAATAAGGTAACTGTGGTTCAATGTATTTAAATGTAATTTCCAACCAGTTACCTTACTCCTCAGACTGCTGTCACCGGTTCCAGCAGCAAGATGTGTCTTCAATCAGAGAGTGGATCTTCACAGTGGAGCCAGTTTAGGTGGAGTGAGGTGTGTGTGTGTGGCATATAGGAGGATGTGGGTGCTGGGTGCACAGGGGAAAGATTGGGTGGGTTGGGGTGCAATTTGCTTCTTTGTTGTATCAGACAAGCGCTACCACAGAATATGATCCTGAAGCCTCCGGGGCCATTTCAGGTAAACGAGGTGTGGGGGTGAAGGGGTGTGGGTGGTAAGTACAGGATGTCCGTGGGGCGCAGGTGTGATCATGTAGATAGTTTTTCTTTTACAGGCAAAAAAACAACAAGGACCTTTTCCTATTTACAGGCTGCTACAGACATGGGGCAGGGGTCCAATGGACACCAATGAAGTTAAAAGAGAAAATATGTTGAGGTCAGAGGGTGGCATGGTGCCACTAGACACCTGGGGACCAAGGACAACTGGAGGGTGGGGGGTACCAGTACACACCAATGAAGAAAACATATATATATATATATATATACAACACACACACACACACACACACAAAAATATAACTCAGAGGGTGGGGAGGGTGCCACTAGACACCAGTGCTATACAATTAAAAGTAATGGAGAACAGGCCACAGCCAGAGGGTGGGGGGGGGACCATTGCACACCAATGAAAATATAATAAAACATATTTAGAAATTGAAGGGTGGGGGGCACTAGACAACAGGGATGTTACTTTAAAACTAATGGGGACTGGGCACATTTGTAGGATGGGGGTTTCAGTAGATAGCAGGGAACAGACAAATTTCAGTTTTCAAAATAAAATCTGACAAGGAGGGATTAACCCCCAACAGGGTATGGGTTTACTGAGCATTAATCCATTCCTTTGGGGGTTGTGAGGCACAAGGCCACAGGCCAAGTGACTTCAACCACCCAGGTATGGATTAATGTTCATTAAACCCATGCCCTGGAGTGGGTTAATCCTCTTATAACATGGACAGTGTCATGTTAGAGGTTTATCTAAAAGAATATTAAAATAAATCTCTGTGAACATACATTTGTAATAAAATAGTCCTTTCACTTAATGGGGTTGTCCTTCTGAGGATGCCGTAGTTGTAGTTCTCCACCAGGTGGATATGTCCGAATGAGGTAGTTGCATTTTTTTTTTGTTTGTTTTCTTTTAAACTTTATTTGTAAACATTTATAATAAACAAGTCTTATGACAAGAATTACATACAGCAAACAGACCATCTGCTTATATACCATTTGGGAAAACTTCCCCTTAATTAAAGGGTAAATTATGCATTAGCTGTATTGTGGCACATCATTGGAGGGTAACTACAGTACAAGAACAACCTAAAACTGAGTCCATACTTTGCCATTCATGAGTCCATGATCTACATGGCTTGCCTTGATGAAATAGGATTGTCCAGCAATCTAGTCCTATAATATCAGAGCCCCTCTAAGGGACCATTGATGCCATGTATAAGCGCTTAATGAAAATAAGAAACATTACAGTAAATATAGAAACATAGAAACATAGAATTTGACAGCAGATAAGGACCGCTTGGCCCACCTAGTCTGCCCATTTCCCTATCTGATGGATAAACTGCAGATTCTAGTTAATCAACAGCTTACTTCCTCCTACCCCCCACTAGAATTGCCTTATGCCTGTCCCATGCATTCTTGAATTCTCCCACTGTTCCTGACTCCACAACCTCCTCAGGAAGGCTGTTCCATGCATCCACAACCCTCTCTGTGAAAAAATACTTTCTAATATTACCTCTGAGTCGTCCCCCCTCTATCAAAAAGACACAGGCAGAAGGGGATAGGGAGAAGTACCAGGAGAAACAAAGGGAGGCAGGGAAGTCAGTAAGGGAAGCCAAAGCTCAGACAGAAGAACACATTGCAAAATCAGTGGGTAAAGGGACAAAACCTTTACAGGTACATAAGTGAAAAAAGAAAGACAAAGGGAGGATAGTGAGACTGAAGGGGAGGATGGGAGCAGCGTGGAGGATGACAACAGTAAAGCTGACATATTGAACAGGTATTTCTGCTCAGTCTTTACTGAGGAAGAGGGGTAATGGGTCTGAAGGGGTACAAAGGGCCGAATGGTGCAGAAATGGACCTGAGTCCCTTTCTACGAAAGGGTCCTGAAGGAACTGGAAGTAATAAGAGTTGACAAAGCAATGGGGCCAGATGGGTGCACCCAAGGGTTCTTAAATAACTAAGAGAGGTGGTGGCTGAACCTCTGGCTATCCTGTTTAGCCAATCACTAGAAACAGGGGAGGTACCCAAAGACTGGAGGACAGCAGATGTAGTCCCCTTATACAAAAGTGGGAACAAAGAGGAAGCAGGGAACTACAGACCAGTCAGCCTCACCTCGGTAGTGGGAAAGATAATGGAAGCACTACTGAAGGAGAGATTGGTGGAACATCTGGTTGTCAATGGACTACAGGACCCAAGGCAGCATGGTTTCACCAGGGGGAGGTCATGTCAGACCAACCTCATTGAATTTTTTGACTGGGTGACTAGGGAGGTGGATCAGGGGAGGGCAGTGGACATGGCCTATCTGGACTTCAGCAAAGCCTTTGACACTGTGCACATAGAAGACTATTACACAAACTGGGGAATATGGGTGTGGGCAGGACAGTAGTGTGGTGGGTAGGTAACTGGCTGGGTGGCAGGACACAGAGGGTGGTGGTAAATGGCTGTCACTCCACAGAGGAAGAGTGACCAGTGGGGTACCACAGGGATCAGTGCTGGGACCGGTCCTATTCAACATCTTCATCAGTGACATTGCGCAGGATCTAGAAGGCAGAATTTCACTGTTCGCTGATGACACAAAGCTCTGTAACAGAGTAGACACACCAGAGGGTGTAGACAGAATGAGAAGGGACCTGCAGAAACTTGAAGAATGGTCAGGGTTTGGCAGTTGAAATTCAATGCAAAGAAGTGCAAGATAATGCATATGGGGCACAAAAACCTGGCACAATATATCAGTTGGGGGTGAGGATATAGCATGCACCAAGCAGGAAAGGGATCTTGGGGTTGTCATCTCTGATGACCTCAAGGTAGGAAACAGTGTGACAAGGCATCAGGTAAAGCAAATAGGATGCTGGGATGTATAGGCAGAGGCATCACCAGCAGGAAAAGGAGGTCATAATTCCGCTATATAAGACACTAAGTGAGGCCCCACCTGGAGTACAGTGTACAGTTCTGGAGACCATAACTACGTGAAGGACATAGACAGGGTAGAGAAGGTTCAGAGGAGGGCAACAAAGATGGTGCATGGATTGCATCACAAGTCCTATGAAGACAGGTTGAAGGAACTGAACATGTACTCCCTGGAGGAGGGAGGAGAGAGGGATATGATAGAGACATACAAGTATCTTACAGGAGGAACAGGGTGCAGGAAAACACTATTTTAAGTGAAAAAGATGTCCCAGGACTAGAGGCATGGGATGAAGTTGGAGGAGGGACGATTCAGAGGAAACATGAGAAGAATTTCTTCACAGAACAGGTGGTGGACAAGTGGAACACCCTGCCAGAGGAAGTGGTGGGGGCTGAAACAATCACGGGATTTAAGAATGCATGGGATAGACATAAAGGAATTCTGGAGGTCAGGGGTAAAGGGAAACAGACTTCTAGGAAAACAAACTGAACTTACAAGCTCAAATGGGCAGACTGGGTGGGCCATTGGCCCTTATCTGCCGACACTGTCTATGTATCTATGTATCTATGTATCTTCAAATTGTGCCGCCCTTGTTCTTGCACATCTCTTCTTCTGAAAGATGCTACCCTCTTGTACTTTGTTAATTCCCTTGGGATACTTGAAAGTTTCTTTCATGTCCCCCCCTTTCCTCTAGGGTATACATAATAAGCTGCTTTTGTCTCTCCTCGTATGTCTGTTGGTGCAGACCCTGCACCATTTTGGTTGCCCTCCTCTGAACAGCCACCACTCTGTCTATGTCTTTGCGGAGATGGGGTGTCCAAAATTGCACGCAGTACTCCAGATGGGGTCTCACTAACTGTCTGTACAGAGGGATAACAACTTCCTGTTTTCTACTGTTGATGCCGCTCTCTATGCATCCCAGTATCCCTCAGCCCTCCTTACTGCCCTCTCACATTGCTTGCCCACCTTTAGGTCATCTGATATAATTACTCCTAGGTCTCTTTCGATTTTTGTTGTTGTTATTAACTCACCCCCCATTGTGTACTCTCCCCCTGTGTTTTGATTCCCAGATACATTACCTTGCACTTCTTTGCATTGAATCTGAGCTGCCACATATTTGACCATTCCTCCAACCTTGCCAAGTCCCTTTTCATCCTTTCCACCCCACCTTGTGTATCAACCCTGTTGCAGATCTTTGTGTCATCTGCAAAGAGACATACCTTTCCTTCCAGGTGCTCTCCAATGTTACTTATAAAGACATTGAAGAGGACCGGTCCCAGTTCCGAAACCTGCGGTACCCTGCTAGTTACCCTCCTTTCTTCACTGTGGACTCAGTTTATTATTATCCTTTGTGTCCTATTGTCCAGCCAGTTTTTTATCCAGGCTACCACCTTGGAACCTACCCCAAGGCTGGCTAACTTGTATATTAATCTTTTATGAACATACGAAATTTGCCAGCAGATAAAGGCCTAGAGGTCTATCAAGTCTGCTCGAATGTGCAGCTAGCACCCCTTATTCTGCAGCTGCCCCTCCCTTACACCCTTCCCCTTCATTAACCCTCCCCCTTGTCCTGTCCCATCCTTGTTTGAAGCAGTCCACTGTTCTACTGCATACCACTTCAGGAGGTAGCGCATTCCACCCAGCCACCACCCTCTCTGTAAAAAAGTGTCTCCTCATCTCCCTCCTGAACCTTCCTCGCTCCAGTCTCATATCATGGCCCCTGGTGTCCCTCCCCTCCCTTACTTTGAACAGCCCCTCTGTACTTGTCTTGTTTATTCCTTTCATGTATTTAAAGGTTTCAATCATGTCACCCCTATCTCTCCTCTCCTCCAGTGAGCACATGTTCAACTCCTTCAACCTCCTCTCGTATGATAAGTCCCCCAGCCCCTTGATCATCTTTGTCGCTCTGCGCTGCACCCCCTCCAGTAACTTAATGTCCCTCTTCAGATATGGATGCCAGTACTGCATGCAGTACTCCAGGTGTGGTCTAACTAATGACCTATACAGTGGCAGAATCACCTCCTCCCTCCTCGAGGATATACCCCTTGCAATACAACCCAGCATTTTGTTGGCCTTTGCAGCTGCCTTCCTACATTGTGCCGAGTTGTTCAGTGACCCTGTAATGAGCACACCCAGATCCTTCTCCTCCTCTGTCTGGGCTAGCTGCACTCCCCTAGCTGGTAACTCCTCCTTGGTTCTTCATCCCAAAATGCAGCACCTTGCACTTTTGGCATTAAAGCCCAGTTGCCAGGTGTCTGACCAGGTTTCAAGCTTTGCCAGATCATCCTGCAACCCCTGCCATCCCCTAGGTCATCCACCACTAGCCTACCTTGTATCATCAGCAAACAGACTGATCTTGCTCTTGATGTCCCATGATATGTCTGCAATGAATATCCCAAACAACACTGGTCCCAAGAATACCGAGCCCTATGGAACACCACTCGTCACTGCCCTTGGGTGTGAGAGCTCCCCACCCACCACCACCCTCTGTTGCCTTCCCTGCAGCCAGTTTCCTACCCATCTCACCAGCTTTGCACCCTCCTCTGTGCCTACTAACTTCCTTCCCAGCCTTCCATGTGGCACTGAGGTCGAATGCCTTACTGAAGTCCAGATACAGGACATCCACTGCATGGCCCTGTCCAGTTGACTAGTTACCCAGTCATAGAACTCCGACCAGGTTGGTTTGGCAGGATCTGCCAGCATGAAGCCATGCTGTCTGCTGTCCTGTAGTCCTTGGCCTCTAGGAGGCCACCAGCCTCCCTTCAGGATGGTCTCCATTAGCTTACCCACGATGGATGTGAGGCTCACTGGTCTGTAGTTTCGGTTCATCCTTGGGGCCACTCTTGTGGAGGGGCACCACCTGGAGCCATCCTCCAGTCCTGAGGTACACACTGAATGTAGTGAGGCATTAAATAGGTCTGCCAAAGGTCCTGCAAGGACCTCTGCCAGCTCCTTCAGTACCCTGGGGTGGATGCCATCTGGGCCTGGCGCCTTGTCCACCCTCAGTGCCTTCAAACCCTCTCGAACTCTGCTGTCTATGATTTCCCCATCTGTCACCACTTCCCACCCTGCTTCTGCCATTTCTCCCACCTTGGGTGTCACCCCCCTCTTCTCTTTAGTAAATACTGAGCAGAAGTACTCATTTAGTGCTTCTCCTTATCGCACCCTGCTTCCACCCAACCCCCCTCCTTCCGAATCCTTACTATGTGGTCCTTACAGCTCCTTTTCTCCCTGATGTACTTAAAGAAGTCCTTCTCCCCCTTCTTAATGCCTTGTGCCAGCCTGAGTTCCGTAGATGCTTTGGCTCCCCTTACTGCCCTTGTCACCTCCTTCGATTCTGTCAAGTACTCCTCCCTGTCCTCCCCTCCCTGTTTTCTTGTACTTCCTAAAGGCAGCTCTTTTCCTCCTTACCTTTTCCATGACCTCCTTGCTCAACCAGATCGGTTTCTTAGCCCTAGCCTTCTTGCTCTGGGCTTTGCAGCAGGTTTTGGTTGCCTCCACTATCCCCAGCTTTATGAGCTCCCACCTCTGGTTAGTGTCCATACTAGATTGAATTCTGGCCAGGTACCCTTTTACCACTTCCCCCATCCTCCCAAAGTCAGCCCTCCTGAAGTCCAGCACTATTGTGCCAGATTCTACTCCATCCTTGCCCATATCCAATGTGAGCCATATTGAGTGGTGGTCACTCCCTGACAGCGGTTCCTCCACTATAAGTTCTCTCACAAAGTCCCCATTTGCCAGCACAAGGTCAAGGGTATTCCCTAACCTGGTTGGTTCACTGACCATTTGCAGCAGGTAGCTGTCCTGGAAGTGTGAGACTGTGTCAAATGCTTTGCTAAAATCTAGGTAGGCCATATCCACAGCCCCTGCCTGGTCTACTACTTTGATCACTCAGTCAAAGAAATCTATTAGGTTTGTCTGACATGACCTTCCTGCTGTGAAACCATGCTGCCTTGGGTCCTGTGCCTCATTGACCTCTAGGTACTCAACAATATTCTTTCCTTCAGAAGTCATTCCATCATTTTCCCTACCACTGAAGTCAGTCTAACTGGTCTATAGTTTTCTGCCTCTGCCCTGCTCCCACTTTTGTGAAGTGGAATCACATTTGCCCTCCTCTAGTCCTCAGATACCACCCCATCGTCCCATGATTTGTTAAAGAGAGTAGTCAGTGGTGTCACTAGTTCTACCCTTAGTTCTTTAGAATTCTTGGGTGAATCCATATGTCTCATTGCTTTGTCCACCCTCAGTTTCAAGAGTTCTTTCAAAACCCTTTATTCTGTGAATGGACTGGTATCGACCCCCCTATTCAGAGTTTCTCTCTTGTTTGGTTTAGGTACCTCCCCTTATCTTCCGTTGTGAATACTGAGCAGAAATATTAGTACAGTATCCCTGCTTTTTCACTGTCACCCTCTGCCCACATTCCCTCCCCTTTATTAAGTCTTTGTATCCGTCCTTATTCTTTCTTCGCTCCCTAATTTACCTATAAAAGGTCTTATCCCCCTTCTTAACAGAGTTGGCTATCTTTTCCTCAGTTTGTGCCTTTGCTATTCTGACTGCCTTCCCTGCCTCTTTCTGCTTTAACTGATAAAGTTCTTTGTCCTGCTCCTTCTGTGTTTCCTTATATTTCCTGAATGCTATCCATTTCTCCTTAACTGTCCCTGCCACCTCTTTTGAGAACCATAGTGTTTTTTTCCTTCGTTTTGTTTTGATGATTTGCTTCACACAAAGGCTTGCTGCCTCTGTGATGGCTGTTTTGATTATTCCCCATTGTTCCTCCACCCCTCCTTCTTGCCCATTTACTAGTGTTTTTCTGAGGCAATCTCTCATTTTCCCAAAGTCAGCCTTCCTGAAGTCCAATACTCTTGTTTTTGTATGGCTTGACTCTATGGCTGTGTTTATTGTGAACCACACTGTTTGGTGGTCACTTGTTCCCAGATGGTTACCCACTTCTAAATCTAAGATCCTTTCTCCTTCCCCATTCTGAGAGTACCAGGTCTAAGAGTGCTCCCTTCTGAGTGGGTTCCAACACTAGCTGTCTGAGGCATGCCCCCTGTAGGGCATCAAGAATGACCCTGCTCTTGGATGTGCCTGCAGCAAAGGTACTCCAGTTAACATTTGGCAGATTCAGGTACCCCATCAACAATATCTCCCCTTGTTCTGCCATTTTAAGGATGCCTTCTGTCATTTCCTTGTCCATTTCCTCCCCCTGAGATGGGCATCTGTACACAACCCCCATGTGGATTGTGGTGCCATTTCCTGTCTCCAGGGTGACCCATAGTGACTCATCAACTTCCTGTTTACTCTTTAGTTCTGTTACTTTAATCCCTTCCCTTATACAGAGAGCTACTCCTTCTCCTCATTTACCCACCCTGTCCCTCCTGTAGACTGTATATCCTGGTATGTTGACATCCCAGTCATGGTTCTCTGTGTACCATGTTTCAGTGACTGCCACAGTATCCAGGTATCCCTCTTCCATCAAGGCCACTAGTTCAGGGAGCTTGTACACAGACTGCGGGCATTGGTACTCATCACCTTCCATTTATTTTTTATGGCCCTACCTCTTTTAGCCCCATCCCTGTCCTTACGGGCTTTTTCTGCTTTTAACCCTGTCCTGCTCCCTACTGACTTCTCTACCTTGGTGTTTACCTTTCTAACTGCTGTGTTTTATGGGGGGAGGCTGGGATTTCCCTTCTCCTTTTCAGTGCCTCCCCCCTTGGCTAGTTTAAATGCTTGCCAATGAAGCATTTAAACCTGTCACCTAGGATCCTGGTCCCCCTCAGGACAGATGCAGACCATCATGCCAGTATAAGGCTGCATCCCTCCAGATGGCTCCCCAGGCCCCAGTGAAGACAAAACCCTGAGCTCCACACCAGTTTTTCAACCATTCATTTAATCCCATGGTGTGGAATACCCTAGCATTATCCTTGCAATAGACAGGCAGCACCTCCGAGGTTACCGTACATGCTACTTGTCTAAGGCCCCTCCCCAACTCCATAAACTCCTCTTGCACCACTCTGATCCCATTTACAGCCAGGTCATTTGTCCCTATGTGGACAATGACATCCAGTTCCCTCCCTTGTGCTGCTGCTCCCGTGATCCTGAGGATTCGCTTCCTGTCCCTCCGAGCCGTGGTGCCAGGCAGGCACCTTACCTCCCTATCCACTTCCTCCCCCACTTCTACACCCCTAATGATTGAGTCCCCCACCAGGAGTTGTTTCCTTCCCCTGTGGGTTCTCATGTCACCCTTCTGTGGGTCTCCTTTGTGGAGGTTCCCAGCATCCTCCTTGGTCTTCACTGCAGGTGCCTCCATAGAGGAACCACTCTTTGCCAGAACAGCATATGAATTGTGGAGAGGTACAACTGGAGGAATGCACCTCTGTTCCACCACCCTCTCTCTCCCTGAGCCCACCTTGGTCCAACCACTCGTCTTTCTTTGCAACCTCTGAGGTAACAGTGGTGGCCCTGGTGGTCCCTGGGGGGGGAAGAGGTTTCATGAATCCTAGCCAGGTCAGCCTGGAGATGGGCAACCTCCTCCCTCAGACCAGAGAGGTGCCTGCAAACAGGGCAGCATCGCAGCCTCCAGAATATCTCCCGGAACACTGCTGCCCCACAGCCATTGCACTGCACCATTCCCATCTTGGCTTATTTTGTGTCCCTCTCCTGTTGCTTTGTATGCTTACTGTCTCCTCCCTATGTATTTTACACTTACTTTCCTACTGCCTATGTGCCTACAACTCTTACCCTTCCTGTTCTGGGCAGGAACTTCCTGTAGTCTTCAGTAGTCTCCTTCTTCCGTGCTTGGATTCAGACCTCAGGAGCTGGGGGAAGAGTTATTTTTAGGTTCCTTCAAGGTTGATGAAACTAATGTGTCTCAGTGATCCTTCCTTCCTACTGCCAAACAGGAAGTTCCTGTTGTCAGTCAAATCCAGTGGCTATAAAAGTAGAACTGGCTTAGGATGGGAGGGTGGAGGGGTGGGAAGGAGGGCAATTAGTAAAAAATCTGTAGTTCTAGACTGCTGTTTCTTGCTCTGAAACCAAAGTTCTCCTCTGTCAAAAACAGCAGGAAGCTGTAATTGGAGGCACCTGCTTTTGTACTCCTAAACTCCTAAGCCACACCCCCAATTAGAGTCACCCTCTGCTCCTGACTCAGTAAATTAAGCTGATATAGTCCCTTTCCTCAGAGAAATACACAGTGACTTTCTCCTTTTTTTTTACTTAAATGAGACCCCCTTCTTCTAATCAGGGCTGCAGCTAGAAATTTCAGGGCCCTGGGCAGGCAGTTTGATTAGGGCCCCTTTATCCCTAACCAATGAAGCCGGGGGGTCTGGTGGCCACAAGGCCCCCAAGCTCTGGGTTTTTTATGTTCTCTGGTGAGTTTTGGGGCTTTTAGTGACGCTAAAAACAAGATTTTGTGAAGCTTCTCCTAACCCACAATCAATTAATTTATTTTTACCAGAAGGCATTGTGACTAGGTTCATGGCTGACACAGCTGTCAGGATGATCCAGTGCACATCTGAATTACTAAGTTCTTCGATCATTACCACATGCAACTTACTTACCATCCCATGTATTTTGTCAAATACTGTCCTGTGTACCTCGTCGTCCTATGTTGCATACCGACAGATAACTCATGTGCAAATATATGTGTGTGTGTGTGTGTGTGTGTATATGTGTGTGTGTATGTATAGGACTATTTACACACCAAATAGTGAAATGCTACAACTGTATTAGGTGGACAAAAGTTGTTATCAAAGTGTCCAACTTTATATATGTTGTAGAGAAATATACAAGCACAATTATTTCACAGTGAACTGCTTACAATGCTATGAGGACACTAGTAAAAGTACAGCAGTAACACAGCTTTCAATAACTACAGTATGTGTTAACTAAGGGGATTACCACACAATCAATGTGTTTAGTACACCATGACAATCTCCAAAGTATGAATGTAGTAAGTCGATGAAATATTATGCCACACAGTACACATATATCAGTACACTGAAGCCAACTGGTAAGTACCTCACAGCAGAATGCAGTGAAGAATTGCTGCAACTCAGTAATAACACTCCCACCTGCACAATAATCAATGGGGACTGATCACTATAATAAATGATGTGACGTGGGGGGGGTTATGGAGCAGGAAGAAACGAGGGTAACAACAGACATTAAAGAAAACCACAATAATTGGTCATGACTGATGACTGTCACACAACATATATTGCCAGATTTACCAAACAGGTTGTTGGGATCACCAGTAGCGTCACTATGAGCAACCACATTGTTCAGTGATGCAGATGCAGACTAATAATAAAAAACCGTAAAAAACAACCAGATCAAGTGGAAATGCAAGTCTCAAAGAACAGACATAACACCAACACTCCCAGTAAAATTATGGGAAAAAAAGAGACTGTCACAACTGCATGCACTGCAAAATAGTAGTCTACTGTTATGAGGAGACTGACAGAGACACACAGACACACTCACAGAACCTTCTCCCTGAGCAGGAGCTTGACCCCTGTGGTGTGGCCATTCCGACTAGCCGTTGCCACTGATCATGGTTTCATGGGACAAGTCAGACCTTTCTCCCTGAGTGGAAGATTGACCCCTGTGGTATGGCCATTCCAACTCCTGCCGCCGCCGACCACGGAACAAGTTCAAGAGGGTACAGGATGGGGTCGGGGAACAATTTATGCATTTTTATTCATACTGATATTTTACCTGGATGGTGGTGATAGTCGTGGTGGTTGGTGGATGATGGCCTGGATGTCTAGATCAGGAGTAGTCTCGGAAACCAGACCGATGAGGCAACAAAAGAAGGTGACAATGGGCAGACCACATTCCATACTACTGGACATCTGCTGTCCTGATGCACTCCGGCAGTGGCCTGACCCTGCGACTTGTTCCTTTGGCTGCCCGCCCAGGCTACCCTCGCCCCTTTAATACATTTTTGAGATGGGCAACAGCAGACTGCGATGCAAATCACTCTGACTGAGTGAGAGACACACAGCAGCACGTGCTAGGCACTATAGGAGCTGCTCCCGCTCATAACACCACAAAACACGCGCAGCAGACAGACAGACCACGGCATCACGTCTAGGATAGAGGAGTCTGCGTGGTGCCACTGTAATACCTTTTTCTTTGCAATCTAGAGGGTCATTTATTAGGTTGCATAAATTATCCACCCCACCTGGACGGCAAAGCAAAAGGTATTATAGTGGCGCCTTGCAGGCAGCCAGCAATAGAAAAGGCTAAATAAATACATGTAAATGCTGCTCAGTCAGGCCCCAGGAAAAAAGTCCCGTTTGTCCCCCCATAATGCCGGCCCTGCTTCTAATAAAGTATCTGTTTGCGTAATCCAAACAGGTACTGACTCCTGCTGAGATAGAAGTGATTTATCAGTAAAAAATCTGTAGTTCTAAACTGCTGTTTCTTGCTCTGAAATCAAAGTTCTCCTCTGTCAAAAACAGCAGTAAGCTGTAATTGGAGACATCTGCTTTTGTACTCAAGCCACACCCCAATTAGATTCACCCTCTGCTCCTGACTCAGTAAATTAAGCTGATACAGCCCCCTTCCTCAGAGAAACACACAATGACTTTCTTCTTTTTTTTTGCTTAAATGAGACCCCCTTCTTCTAATAAGGTATATGTTTGCTTAATCCAAACAGGTACTGTCTCCTGCTGAGATAGAAGTGATTTATCAGTAAAGAATCTGTAGTTCTAGACTGCTGTTTCTTGCTCTGAAACCAAAGTTCTCCTCTGTCAAAAACAGCAAAAATATGCAGTAAACTTTTCACAATAGGTACAAAATCTGCAGCCATAGTTTCCCCAGCCCCAAATTACAGCTGGGGAAAAAGTAGAACAGGATAGCAACAGGGGAAGAATAGATATCCCATTTGTCTTATATTTGCTAGGTGACTAGGGTCCCCAAAATAAAACAAAAAAAGGACTGAGAGACCTCCTTTTTAATCTAGAAAGGTAACCATTGATAAACCTTTAAACAGAGTACAACTTAAAGTCTCAACCTATTACACTTAACAACCCACAGTCTCTGAAAAGTCTCAGAAGATAATAGCTCTCAAGGTACCGGTACATCCAGAGCCTCTTCATCGGCTGATTCCTCCAGTCTGACTCTCGATTCCACCATCTAATGATCCTCCCTTCTACCGGCTTCAATGGGATCCAAGAAAAGAAAGATTTTATTCTGGTAGGTGATCTGAAGCCTCGCCGGGAAGATAATAGTGTGCGGTATGTTCAGGTTCCGAAATACTTGCCTCACAGCATCAAACATTTTACACCTCTGCCGCATGGCATAACTAATATCTGGAAAGATATGCACCGAGTTTTCATCTTGCATTACTGGGGCAGCTCTACAGGCATAATGGAAGATATTGTCCCTGGCTCCAACACTCGAGGTAATCAACATCAGAGTACGGGGCTCTTCTGAACTTGAGACCCATCCTCAGGGGGTCACTCAGTAAAGTTTCTGGATGTCCCAGTTCTCCTGTACTCCCTCCAGCAATAGCTTCTCCGATAGCCAGTCACGACTGGTTAGAATTGGGTAATTGCCCTCCAAATCCTCTGGTAGCCCCGCTATTCTGATATTTGCAGAACAGGTTTGGTTTTCTAGGGTTTCTAGTCAAGCACAAAAATGCTGTAGTTCCTTAGTTATTAAAGCTGTTGCTCCAGAGGATGCATCCACTTGCTTGCTAACCCATTTCAGCTCCCCTTTCAGTCCATCTACTGATGATTCTAGGACAAGAACCCATCCATTAAAATCATCAGTTTTTTGATTAAGAGTAGACATTGAGGCAATCAGAGTCTGCAGTTTACTCCCTATAGTAGTCATCATTTTTCCTGAGCTGGAGGCCTCATCAGCCGGCATGGTTTCATCTGATCTACTCAGCCCCTTGGTTCTCCCAGGCACACCAGCCACTTTATCTCACTCAGGATTACCCATCCTAGTAAAGTTGGGGTCGATCTTTCCACTGGTGCTTTCAAAAAGCAAGTTTAAAGCTTAGAAAAGGAAGGATTAGAGCAGATTAAGTAGCTATTTGCATGAAGCTCTGAAAAGTTGCTGCTCTTTGCTCGTGCTCAACAGCGCCCCCCGGCACCTGTAGTTTTTTACATGTTTCTCTGGTGGAGTGATCTGAAAAGCTCACCTTACATTGCTGTCAATCAGGATTTTGTGGTCCGACAAGGCAACTGTAGGTACACTAGGGATTAATCAATGGTCAGGTGACCTGTTTGGATGAATCAGAATACAGGATTTTTTGTACCCATGTTATAAAATTATGTATGCGTGGGACCCTGTGCTCTCATAGTAAAATGAGGATATGATTATACTGTCTCAAAAAGTAAGGAAATAAATCAAAATCAAAAACGGGGCTCCTTGGAGCCTGACTCACTAAAACTGCTCAAACTCCTGCTTGGCCACCCACCCACTTAGACCCTTGGGGCGGTTTGCCCAAGTACCCAAGGGGCAGCACCCCAAGCATAAACTATCGTAAACTGCTAGTCTAATGCTACTGTCTACCCAACTGCCTGCCTATCGTAGCCACCAAACTTCATGCTGCTCAACCCACTAACCAAAATAACTCCAAACTCACCCTACTTCACAGTGACCCAAATGCTACCGTAACACTACTTGATTATGGTCTAAAGCAATTTAACCTAAGAGCCCAATGGGGCACAGATAAGGAACCTTCTTATAGCTGCTTGGAACAGGATATCACATGGCATACAACATTATATTACCATGCAGTCACATTCTTGCCCTCTCCCCTCTCCCCATCACCTCAAATGCAATAATATTTTGAAAACTAGAACAATAAACAGTTGTTGCAATGCCGGCCCCGGGACATGCACCATGCATGAGGGAAGGGGAAGAGGGAACATACAAGTGGAACAAGCCCCTCCAGTCAGATAGGTGATGGCTTTTCCAGTGCAGCTGCAACACACCCAATGCTGGTTCCCCACCACTGCCCCTTCGATCTACCTGGGGCTGTAGCCCCCCCATGTCCCAGGTAGTCTTAACAACTTTGAAGATGGCGGGGAACACAGCAGGTGGCAGAGTGGTACAGGCAAGAGAGGTAGCCTGAGAGAGTTCCGATCTGGAAGGAGAGAAAGAGAACGGACAAAAAAAATACAGTTGTTGCAAATAATCCAAAATGAGTCTATACTAATCACACTCATGGTCAGGAGCTCTGATGGGTGGGTGGGGGTCTCAGTCCATTTACCGCTCATGCCTGCCAAAATAAAACTGGGGGTCCGGTTTTGGGCATGGATGTCCAAGGGAGTCAGTTGTCTCCACAGCATATTTGGTGCACCCTCTGTCAATAGCCTTCAGTATGACACAGTACTTGGTAATGGTCAGTCCTTCACAGGCATTTCACGAACAGACCTGGCATGCAGCTCGCTGAGCCTCTCGCAAAGCTGGAGTGCAGCTGCTACTATCCAGTCCATGCTTCCTGTACAATTTGCCCCACATTCTCACAATACCAAGTTCCTTCTTCTCCCCTCTGTTTTGTCCCATACTCACTCTGGCAGGTAGGGGTACTCATTCTCTGGGTACTCCTCTTGAACATGACATTGCACAGTTCGTTTGGCCTGCAACCACTCAGGCAGACCCCTTATGGTGGTCTTGGGCACCTGCCTCTCTAGCAGCCATGTTCCTTCTCGATATTCTATCTCACAGCACTCCTGTTCCTGTTTCTGCTGAATGGTGTCTGTGGGACCAGGCAAAGGAGCACTGGACAGTGAGGAATGGGGCAATTTCTTGGAGGGCAAAACCATGGAGGCATAGTGCTCTGGGAGAGCAACATCCACTTCTTCCTCCCAAACATCCACTGCCACAGGCAGCTCTGGTCTGATTACTCTCCACTCCCTTTCTCACTGGGGGGGGGTCTCTCTCCATGGAGTGCTCTGGCTGGGTCTCTAACTGCGGGCTAAGGCTAGGCATTACAGATGGCTCTTGCAGTTCAGGCAACCAGTGTCCCTCGCTGCTCTTCATCAACGAGTTGCAGATGCATAGAAAAGTCCTCTGGGGTCATAAGTCATGCTGGCTCCACCAGCTGTGCAGTGGGGCTGTTCAGCTGGGTGGGCACCAAGGGTCTCTCTGGTGGGGCACTCAAAACTGTGGCTCCCGCTCCCTCTGTCTGGCTTGCTCAGGGGTAATGTGAGGAAATTTTTTCTCACGGAGAGAGTGGTGGACGCATGGAACCACCTTCCTGGCGAGGTTGTGGGGTCTAAAACAGTGGGGGAATTCAAACATGCATGGGACAGACATAAGGCAATTATAGTGGGGGGTTGTAGGAAGTAGGCTGTTGGTTAACTAGAATCTGCAGCTTATCCAATAGGTAGGGAAATGGGCAGATTGCGTGGGCCAAGCGGTCCTTATCTGCTGTCAAGGTCTATGTTCCTATGTGAGGGAAAACAGTAAGAAGTTGTATAATATGCTGCTACTAGTAAACTCATGTGTCCCTGAACTATCTCAAAGCATATTTGGGCAAGTATTGCAGATGAACTATCTCAAAGCATGGTTGGGCAAGCACTGAAGAAGCATCAACAATGAATGTTGCTAGGATGTGAGTGAAACTTGGTGTCCTGACCAGTTTCTGTTGAAAGGCCAAATGTATAAAAGCAATTGTGAAATGCACAATCTTTGAATATATTCCATGAGCATGCATGCGGACTGTAATCATGAATAAAATGCCAAACAAGTAAAGAGAGCAAAGGTCTCAAGTGATTTTGGTTGCTTTACATTTGGTGCCGCGACTCAGATGCCTGAAGTTAATCTTTATGGTCACTATGGCATTAAACGAACCAAAACAGTGCATGGGGATATACCTTGCTATCGCTGATCTGATGAATCAGGATAGAAGGGGGTCCAAGGGACTCGCTCCAGGAACACAGGCTGAATCAGACATGATTTGCCCGTCAATACATAAGTATGGATACAATATTATGTGCATTTTTAGAAAACCACCTCAAAGAGGGCCCATATCGTTCTCCGGGAGAACAGGAAGACATAGGTCCTTATTTATTAGGACAGTGTGAGGAAAGAAATGCGAAATGTAAAGTAGATAAAACAAAGTTGGCTAATAGTTGCCAGATGTTGGTATAATATCAGCAGGGAATCGAGCAACTGATTTCTCATTATAAAGAGCAGATTTGTAAAGCAAAACAAGAGTTAGATAAAACTTTAATGCAGCACAAGGAGGAACTAGGAAAGTGTGGTGAAGACAAAAAAAATATGGAATTTAAGATTGCACAGTTACAAGGAGAAATATGTAGTCTGAAAGTATTAATAACCAGTTAAATGAGAATATAAACTTTCAGAGTAAAAAGAATCAGAACCAGGTAGAAGCTCTCACTTGACAGGTGCACCAAGCTGCCGAAAAGATAGAGCACCTTAATCAAGAACATGCACAGGAAGTGTCTTACAAAGATCAACAAATATATACATTACAAGCAGATGCCCAGTTGCAAAGTCAGATATCACTGGAATTGCGACAACAAATTAAAGAATTAAGTGAAAATGTGCAGCAACATAAGGTGGCCGCACAAAAGCTGGTCCACAAAATGAAACAGCGGATCCGGAGGGCAGGGTTTTCTGACCGCAGTAGGTCCAACCCTGAGTCTTCGTCTGAATCATAGGACCAGGAAACCTCAGATGAGGAATATTGGAGGGGTGGAAAGATGGTTCGGTATATGGTGAAAACCACCACAGAAGAGCCGGTCTCCAAAAGAAAAAAATGATACAAAAAACTAACTAGAAAAGTCAAGGATGGATTAATGCAAAAATTGACTAATGCAATAGGACAAACAGAAAAGTTGGAAGGCCAGATAAAGCAGCTCCCAAAAACAGATAAAGTAAAAGCAGAGGAATTAAAAGATAATATCCAAATGCTACAAGCAGAAGTGGAGGAGGTTCAGAAAAAGTTAGATGAAGAAAGCATTCAGGAAGTACAAGGAATCACAGAAGGAGCAGGACAGAGAACTGTATCAGTTAAAGCAAAAGGAAGCTGGGAAGGCAGTCAGAACAGCAAAGGCCCAAACTGAGGAAAAGATAGCCAACTCAGTTAAGAAGGGGGATAAAACCTTTTATAGGTACATCAGGAGCGAAGGGAAGACCAAGGGAGGGTTAGTGAGGCTTAATAAAGGGGAGGAGGGTGGGCAGAGGGCGACTGTGAAAAGGCAGAGATACTAAACAATATTATTTTGCTCAGTATTTACAAAGGAAGAAGGAGAGGTACCTAAAACAAACAGTAGAAACACCTGGATACAGAAGCTGATACCAGCCCATTTACAGAAGAAAGGGTTCTGAAAGAACCTTAAAACTGAAGGTGGACAAAGCAATGGGCCTGATGGGATTCATCCCAGAATTCTAAAAGAACTAAGGGTAGAACTAGTGACACCACTGACTACCCTCTTTAACAAATCATGGGAGGATGGGTGGTACCCGAGGACTGGAGGAGGGCAGATGTGATTTCCCTTCACAAAAGTGGGAGCAAGGCAGAAGCAGGAAACTACAGACCTGTTAGTTTAACCTCAGTGGTAGGGAAAATTATGGAATCACTTCTGAAGAAAAGAATTGTTGAGTATCTAGAGACCAGAGGGGCACAGAACCCAAGGCAGCATGGATTCACAGCAGGAAGGTCATGCCAGACAAATCTGATAGATTTCTTTGACTGGGTGACCAAAGTAGTAGATCAGGGAGGGGCTATGGACATGGCCTACTTAGACTTTAGCAAGGCATTTGACACAGTTCCACACAAAAGATTAATATACAAGTTAGCCAGCCTGGGAGTAGGTCCCAAGATGACAGCCTGGGTAAAGAGCTGGCTGGAGAATAGGACACAGAGAGTAATAGTAAATGGAGTCCACTCTGAAGAAAGAGGGGTTATTAGTGGGGTACCGCAGGGTTCAGTATTAGGACCGGTCCTCTTCAATGTCTTTATAAGCGGCATTGCAGAGGGACTGGAAGGAAAAGTATGTCTCTTTGCAGATGACACAAAGATCTGCAACAGAGTTGATGCACAAGGTGGGGTGGAAAGGATGAGAAGGGACTTGGCAAGGTTAGAGGAATGGTCAAATGTATGGCAACTTAGATTCAATGCTAAGAAGTGCAAGTAATGCACCTGGGAAACAAAACCCAGGGAAGAGTACACAATGGGGGTGAGATACTAACAACAACAAAAATGGAAAGGAACCTGGGGGTAGTCATATCAGATGACCTAAAGGAGGGCAAGCAATGTGAGAGGGCAGCAAGGAGGACTGGGGGGATTCTAGGATGCATAGGGAGAGGCATCACCGGTAGAAAACAGGAAGTTATTATCCCCCTACACAGACAGTTGGTGAGACCCCATCTGGAGTACTGCGTGCAGTTCTGTAGACCCAGTCTCTGCAAAGACATAGACAGGATGGAAGCTGTCCAGAGGAGGGCAACTAAAATGGTGCAGGGTCTGCACTGGAAGACATATGAAGAGAGACTTAAGGAGCTTAATATGTATAGCCTCGAGGAAAGGAGGGAGAGGGGGGGACATGATAGAAACTTTCAAGTACCTCAAGGGAATCAACAAAGTCCAAGAGGGTAGCATCTTTCAAAAAAAGAGGTGTGCAAGAACAAGGGGGCACAATCTGAAGATAGAGGGGGGGCTCAGAGGTAATTTAAGGAAGTATTTTTTCACAGAGAGGGTTGTGGATGCATGGAACGGCCTTCCGGAGGAGGTTGTGGAGTCAAAAACAGTGGTGGAATTCAAGCATGCATGGGACAGTCATAAGGCAATTCTAGGGGGTGGGTGTAGGAAGAAGTAGGCTGCTGGTTAACTTGGATCTGCAGCTTATCCATTAGGTAGGGAAATGGGCAGACTGGGTGGGCCAAGCGGTCCTTATCTGCCGTCAAAATCTATGTTTCTATGTTTGAAGATGAGAAGGCTAGGACGGATAGGGCTGAGGACAAAAGCAATGAGGAGGTCCAAATTAAACAGAAATTCTCCCGAGATCTGACCATCCAAGAATATATGCAATTAGTGGACCAATTAGGAAAGTGGGAACTGGGACAGAACCCAATTCCCTATTGTGAAAAATAAAAACATTGATCTCCAATTTTAATCTTACCAATCAAGATGTATGTAAAATAGCGACCAGCCATCCTCCTACAAAGCCTGCCCGCAAATGTGGTAGGGACCTATGAGAATTTGGAGGACCCCAAATCTTGGGAAGAGGTGGAGACATCCTAGCTGAACTCCAAGGTGATGCTTGGAGTGACTCAGCCCAATTAGGGAAAGATATATGAAGCACAACTGCAACCTGGGAATCCCCAGTGATGTTTGTCAATTGGTTGTTTGATGCTTATGCAGTGTATGGGGAGTTTCCAACCCCAACAAACATAGGGAACCATTTTTGAGTCTGATAGATAAGCCTGCCACATGTCCCAGCTTCATAAGGATGTTATATAAACATGCCATGATGTGCACAGAAAGGAGGAGATACTAACCGAATGGTGGAGAATGCAACAGGATGAATTAGGAGAGGGTGCAGAGAAAGTGGTGAAAAGGAAAGTGGCGGCAGTAGTAAAAACAGAGAGAAAGAGTAGGTTTATATGTAATAATTGTGGGAAAGAAGGGCATTTTAAGAGGTATTGTTGGGCGAAAGGAGGTGGAATGGAAGGTAAAAAGAGGCAGATTATGGATCAGAGGCAAGGAAGTCAAACCAATAGCAAAGCAGAGTCGAACAAATGTATTGAAATGCTGCCAAAAATGTTGGGAAACAAAGACATAGCAGCCCTGTGCAAGGAACACATGGAGTGACGGTGTCAAGCCCCAAAAACTTTTACGGGTATCGAGGTCCTACAGGAGGACTGGGAAGGTAGACCAGTAATATTGGCAATGGTTGGGGGCTGCCATGTAAACATGATGATAGATACAGGGATACTGTAAACATTACAGAGCTACCGAAAACCTACAAAACAGGGTGCAGGAGGGCAAATTACCTTGCAGTGATTGACAGGCGGCATTATGAAAGCCACCCAAACTCTACCATGTACCCTAGATATTAATGGACAAAATTAAAATGCTCACTTTGGAAATGCAAAAGCCATGAGGGTACTATACTGGGGATGGATATCTTATCTGAACATGGACTTGTAGTGGACCTCAGTAATATGATTTTGTGGAAGGGTGACAGAAATCAAAAGACACGGGAAGTCTTAGTTA
The DNA here is from genome assembly GCA_016271365.2 of Neoceratodus forsteri. NCBI lineage: Eukaryota > Metazoa > Chordata > Ceratodontiformes > Ceratodontidae > Neoceratodus > Neoceratodus forsteri. Next base: position 1,072,872,078 of record CM057456.1, read on the forward strand.
CCCATGCTGTACATACTGTAAAATCCTTACAGCTGTATGACATAAATAATCTTTGGAAAACCTTGCACATGGGTGTGTGAAGTAGTACACAAATATGAGGGAATATGGGTGTGAAGTGCAACAGTGTGGGAGGTCCATAACAATGTAATACAGATAGAAGGTCCGGACCCGCCCCCAAAGACAATACTCTTTTCCCAAAGAAGCCTTTGAAATCAAAACATTATCAACCAACTAGAAAACAAGGTGTGATAAGATCGATTTGCTCTACAGTAAACTCCCCTCTGTGGCCAGTGCACAAACTGAATGGCACTTGGCACCTTATAGTCGACTACAGAGTCCTGAATAAAGTAACTCCACTGGTGACACCTGTTGTAGCAAGACTGTCTGATTTGAGAGCAAGACTGTCACCAGTGGCGACCATCTACACTGTATTGGATGTCTCTAATGGGTTTTAGTCAATTCCAGTCCACCTAGACAGTCAATACAAATTTGCTTTTACCTTCCAGGAGAAATGTATACGTTTTAGTGTCTACCCCAGGGACTCCACTCATCTCCCACTCTCTTCCACCAGTGTCTAACTGAAATATTGGCTAGGTTTTCCAACCCCGATGCCATAGTACAGTTTGTCGACGATATATTGTTGCAGTCCCAAACAAAAGAGGAACATGTGGCTCTCTTAGAGGAACTCTTATATCTCTTACAGCAAGGGAGTCTTAAGTTAAATCCTAGTAAAGTGCAAATAGCTAAAGATAAGGTGACCTTCCTAGGGTTATGTATTACTAAGGAAGGAAGGACAGTGGATCCATAGAAAAATAAGGTAATACAATTATTACCAAGACCTAAGACTAAAACAGCTCTAAGGCAATTTTGGGGGATGGTAGGCTTCTGTAGGGATTTCATAGAAGCATTTTCTAGCAAAGTCAAACCCCTATATGTTCTGTTAAAAGGGGGGAATAAAGACTTTGACATAATTTGGGAAATGGAGCACCAAGAAGCATTTACTCAACTGAAATGGGAATTAATGCAAGCTCCAGTCTTAGTGAGTCCATCTGCCACTAAAGAGTTTATACTGCAGGTCAGTGCCACTCCACAAGCCTTAAATGCAGTGTTGTTACAAACAAAAGGGGGTCAGCTATGGCCAGTGGGATATTTCTCCAGAGTATTGACCCCAGTGGAGCAGGTGTATGAAGAATATGCACGCCACTTGCTGGATGTATATTGGGCATTGCAAGCCACGGAGCAGATCGTGGGCTTCAATCATATCATTTTGCAGACACCACACTCCTCTATTAAGTATCTGCTGGAAAAGGAGGTCAAAGGGGTGTCCGCGAAAGGTTGGTGAAATGAACTCTGGCCCTATGGGACAAAAATATGTCTGTACAAAAATTTGAAACGCTGATGTTGGCAGAATTAATACAATGGGGAGGGACCAAACATGACTGTGGGGAGGTGGATCAAATAAAAGAAAATCCTGTGTTTTTGGAAGAAGCCCAGGTAAACACTATAGATTTGTATGTAGATGGCTCATGATATTGGGAAAATGGGCATTTCCACACAGGCTATGTAATATGGGCCCAAAGATCTGAAATCAAAATATTTACCATGTGCCTATATTCATTTTCCACACCACAAGTGGAATTAGAGGCAGTAAGGGAAGCCATCTTAGCAGGTGGTAGCTGTAACCTCAACATCTACTCAGACTGTGCGTTTGTTGTTAACTCCTTAATTTAATTTTTATCAATATGGGCTAGGCATGAAATGAAAACTGCTGCGGGGGAGTCTGTGGCATTTCTACCATACTTGCTCATATTTGGAAGTTGGGGGAGCAGAACCCGGGTGCCATAGCTATTTGTAAAGTTAAAGTACATCAGAAAAATTCTGATGATGTTCATGAGATCAATAACAACATAGTAGATGGGTTAGCAAAAACTGCTGGCAAACAGGGTAAAAGATGACAGGACCCACAAAGAGAGGAAGATGAGTAGTTGTAGGAGATGCATGAGTTTGATCAACATCATGAAAAATGGATTGCAGCTTTGACTAAGCTGCCCAGTCTAGGACAAATCCAAGACTCTGATCCAGTCCTGGTTACTTGGAAACAACAGTTGTCCCAGGGCAATGAGATTAATACAGCACATGTAAGGCTCTGGGAGGGTATCCTAGTATGGGGACAGCAACCGGGGCAGAGGGAATAGATTCCCCCGGCAGGACTAAGAACAGACATCATAGGAGAAAACCACAGAATTGGAGGGCACTGTGGACTACACAAAACCTGCCAAATGCTATCTCAAAAGCACTGGTGTCCCAAGATGGGAAAACAGGTGAAGCAACAGCTTGAGGCATGCTTAATCTGTGCCCAAATGAACCCCTATAAACCGGGAAAAAGGGTACCCTTAGGTAGGGTACCACTAGCAGAGGGTCCTTGGTCAAACCTGCAAATGGATTTTGTAGGACCTCTGCCTCCTGCAAAAGGGGGATATCGATACATGTTGGTTGTCATAGATGTATTTTCTAAATGGGTGGAAGCCTTCCCCCTTAGGACAGACAGTGCAGGGGCCGCCGCAAAAGTACTGTGGGAACAAGTCGTCTCACGATGGGGTTTTCCCCGAGTCTTAGAACAGGATAGAGAAACCCATTTTACATCCAAGGTAATGGAAGCCTTGTGCGGTATTCTGAGAATAGAAAGAAAGCTGCATCTCCCCTATCACCCACAATCCTCAGGGATGGTGGAACAAATGAATCACACTCTCAAGACTGCATTAAAAAAGGCTGTGTTAGAGTCAGGAAAAGGGTGGTAACCCACCTGCCGGGAATCCTAATGGGAATTAAGGGTACCCAGAGTAAAAGCACTGGGTGCACTCCCCACCAGTTAATGACAGGAAGGGACATAAGGATGTACTACCCCTCAGATCCCGACTTGTCCACTCCTGTTAAGGATTGCATTAAGGTGGACGTCTTCTTGCAACAGCTACAGAAACAATTGGATACTTACTTGCCCCAAGCAGCACACAATTTGGCCAACAATCATTGGGGTAATAAAATACGACATGACAAGAATCCAATACCACCCATTACTGTAGGAGAGAAAGCAATGGTCAAACATTTTGCCCAAAAGGGACCGTGGGAAGCCAATTGGATGTGTCCCTATACAGTGATTAATGTCCTAGGGCCATGGGTGATACAAATGACACAACAGAAATACAAAGGAAATTAAACTAAATGGGTCCATGTAGACTAATGTAAACTGTATCGGCCTTTAAATGATAACAACTGATGCTGCACTTTTTTCTCTCCCCTTTTAGGATGTAGATCTCTTTGTGTCTAACAATATGGCTGGTACTCATTCAGGCTGACCTCTCTGCTTCCCATTGTTTTAATTGCACCCAAACCAATGAAACACAGGTGATGATAGGAGAAAAACATGAGCATAGCGGACATATGGTCATAAAAATGTGCTTTATATGCTTTGGACAGTGCCCAAATCGAACTATAATATTTGGATGTATTTCCGAGGGCTGGCCTGCTCATGCTCTATGTGCCATCAATAATGACACTCAACAAGGAGTGTATGTGCAGCCGTTTATTGGTGATGAAGAAGTTTTAACATCTTCGGGACTGTTTCTATTACAAAGAGAAATACGAACTCTCATACAAACAAGTAACTTTTCTGACAGATATAGGTCAAGTATTTACAATACTGTAAATTACACTGTAGGAATGCGAAATATTTTTGTGAAACTACCTCTAACTGTTAATTATACCTCCCTAGCCTATACTAGGAAAGATAGGTGGGTGGGTACATTTTGTAATGTGTCAATGACTGCTCCAAATGCAAGGTGGACAGTTAGATATGTACCAGAGGGGGTCTTGGGAAAGAAATTTGATCCGCCCTCTGACGGGGTTATTTTAACACAAAATGTGTATCCATTGTATTATCCATGTAGATTAGAGTATTATAATGTTTTATTGCATGTCATTTTTCCCAGACTTCCACAAGCTTGTAGGGGATGCCCTACAGTGGAAATTTGGGAGAGGTACTACAATGATACACTTGATCAGTATCATGCTAGACACAGGGCCTGGTCTTTTATCCTTGAGAGCGATTCTGAATGTAGGAAAACAAGGGATGTATGAGGTTGGTTAGGATCTGGACTGGGAATAGCTAACGGAGTGGATTCCATGGTTTTAATGGGACACATCCGTTCTTTAGAAATCACTACCAAGAATCTGGCTACTGGACCCTTGTCAAAGACTGGAAATTTAGCAGCAGAGAATGAATGCCTTGACTGGCTGGCTTTTGGTGAAACTCTAAATTATTTTAAAATTGCGGCTAAGATGGTGCATATGTTAAATACCACCATACCTAAATAAGCTAATGAAACATATGTAGAACTAGCATGCTCACAGTTGGCTACAGAAGCACATAATTATTTGCAGAATGAAATTAACAGAATAGAGACCAATAGGTTGCCATTAGGAATCAATAAATATAATATCACAAATCCGATAGGAAGACCAAATGTGGTCTTACCTGCTTTGAACATGATTAAATTTGAAACTCACCTAACCAATAATCAAATATTATCAGGCATGTTTTACCAGTGTTGTTAATTATTCCTGTATGTTATGAACCTCCAAAGGTATCATGGCAGGTTAGTAACCTAGGTGTATTAGTGCATGATCAAATTATGAGAATACAACTCCCTGGGGACACAGTTTTTAAACATAACAATCAGTATAATGTTTTGCCCAATCAACAGTGTGTGCAAGAATATGAAACCCTTGTATGTGGGGAAGAAGCCACGACTACCTCGTGGGCTCCCAAACAATACTCCTTTACCCTAACTTCCACCAATAAATATTGGCAAGCCATGCGGTAGAACCAATCATGGTGTGTACTGACTGGACAGCCCTGGAACGTATGGGGACGTAGTGATAAAACCTGGACTGTAGCTAACTGGACATTATATGAACGGCCAGCCTACAACAGGAAAAATGTTACCCACATCGATAGTTCTGTGCAGCAAGTGTGGATTTGCTCAGTGATTTGGTAACACCTCCACATATTACATGGCCTAAACTAACTAAAATCCAGGTAGATACCTTGCTGCATTGGCAACAAACTGAAGATTTGGTGCTGCAGCAAAAGATTTCTGCATTAGATGTGAAGACTCAGGCGTCATATATACCTGTTATATCATGGTGGGACTGGGGCTCTGCTGTGCTTGGCACCAGCCCTACCTTGATTGTGGTCTATGTCGGTATTGTTATACAATGTATCGTGTATACTGCTTCTTCTGCTGTACTGCAAAGTTAGAGGAATGATCAACAAAATTCAGTTGCTGCAATGGCAGCAACATTTATTGTGAGCCTTTAAAAGAGTCTCAAATGGGGGACTGTAGTGAAATATAATGTATAAATGTTATGAAGGAGGACATGTGAGTGAAAACAGTAAGAAGTTGTATAATATGCTGCTATCAGTAAACTCATGTGTCCCTGAACTATCTCAAAGCATGTTTGGGCAAGCATTGAAGATGAACTATCTCAAAGAGTGTTTGGGCAAGCATTGAAGAAGCATCAACACTGAATGTTGCTAGGATGTGAGTGAAACTCGATCTTCTGCCCAGTTTCTGTTGACAGGACAAATGTATAAAAGAAATTATGAAATGCATAATCTTTGAATATGTTCCATGAGCATGCATGTAGACTGTGACCATGAATAAAATACCAAACAAGTAAAGAGAGCAAAGGTCTCAAGTGATTTTTGTTGCTTTATTCTCCCCTTCTCTTCTTTTGTGAATACTGAGCTGAAGTATTCATTCAGTATCCCTGCTTTTTCACTGTCTCTCTCTGCCCACCCACTCTACCCTTTATTAAGCCTCACTACCCCCTTGTTTTTTCTTCGCTCCCTAATGTACCTATAAAAGGTTCCATCCTCCTTCTTAACCGAGTTGGCTATCTTTTTCTTGGTTTGGGCCTTTGCTATTCTGACTGCCTTCCCCACTTCCTTCTGCTTTAACAGGTACAGTTCTCTGTTCTGCTCCTTCTGTGTTTCCTTATACTTCCTGAATGCTATCTTTTTCTCCCTAACCTTCCCCGCACCTCTTTTGAGAACCATAGTGTTATTTTCTTTTCTTTTGATTTGTTTATTTGCTTCACAGAAAGGCTTGTTGCCTCTGTGATGGCAGTTTTGATGTTTCCCCATTGTTCCTCCATCCCAAACCCTTTCTCCACCCTTTACCTCATGCCCTTTCTTCTGGCACACTGCACACTCACTGGCCCTGGAAGATTTAGTCACCATCTCACACATCCACCAAAACATTTGTGCTGTCATAGGAACATCCAGTGCTGCTGGTGCCTGGACCATTTTTCTCTATTTGATCACTCGCCAAAATGTAGAAGAAGGCACGGTTACATAAGACAGTATTATGTTTCCTTGGTCCTCCACCAGTCTGCCCTGCAACAACAGAAGCACGTGGCAGTGGGGGAAATCATCTCTCTGCCCCAGCAACCCAGGCAGTCCAATCATACAGTCTGGTCCCAGTCCATTTACATATCCTTCACATGGACCAGGCATGTGGGTCCCTTTTTCCAGATTTCCAGGCACCCACATACCATCCAAAGGCACGAATTCTCACTGTCCTCCATCATATTGTGCAGTTCCAAATGCCACTCAAAAAGTCATCACAAGAAACGTCTTTGCCCAGCCCCTCTGGGAGATCACAAATGCTGTCCAAGCACCCCAAAACACATCCCGGATGAGCCCCCACTTTTAGTCCACCCCTCCCTGGTGTCTAGGGATACGGATGGTGGTAAAGTCTGCGGGGAGAGGGGAATCACAGCAGATACTGCACTAGAAATGGCTTGCATTTACTAGGTCTTCTCTGTCACAATGGTGTGCAAGGCTTTTTGGCTGCGGGGCTGAAAGAAAACCAAGGTTGGCCATAACATACATTCGGAGAAATAACTGGAGACACATCTTGGTAACCAAACAGTAAGTATCCCATTTAATAAAGCAATTGCTGAACTCCAAGGAGCAGAAAATTAATTGGGTTGTGGTAGGCAGCACATAATTTGGACCGATATGGCCCCATAGTTCACAGTAGCAAACAGTTCACATTTGCAGCAGTTCGCTTTGGCAAACAGTTCACATCATTTTCCATGGGGTGTGATTTAGACATCTCCAGATTCTGGCAGCTCTAAACTTCCCAGATCACTGAAACCTTATCCCAATGGAACAGGCAGGCCTTTCAACTAGGGGCTGCCAACTCTGTCCTGACTTCCCTCTCGACTGGCTCACTAAGGCATCCCATCCCCAAGCCACAGTCAGCATCTATTTGTCCTTTCTCACTCCATCTCACACCCCAGGACTTCTGTAGCTGGAAACCCTATGAAACCACTCCTAGTCACCTCACTCCTTGGTTGTGCCTTGTGCCCCACTCTCTGACTGCAGTCTCAGTGGGGCCTTTCATTCCAGTCCCATCAGGGTGGCATAGCTGGGGTCCCCACAGGGCTTGAAGCTTCGGTCACCACCACATCCTGCCACAGGCTCTCTGTCTCTCTTTCTTCTCTCTCTCTCTCTGTGGCCTAAAGACCTTCAGCTAACGGAAATGAGCAATTGCTCCCACTCCAGTCCTCTCCCTCTCTCAATCTCCCTCCCTCCCCTATGTGGATATTGCTCCCACTGCAGTCCTCTCCCTCTTTCGATCTCCCTCCCTCCTCTATGTGCCCACACTTATTTCCTACCCACCCATGGTGACCTCCCATCCAGCAGCAGGTCCCAAAGAGTGACACAGAGTTAACCCATCATTTACCAGGCTGTCTATTCCCCACTAATTACCTACTGGGGCATAAACTGTACCCTGTCTTAGGTTCCCCCGGGTTACAGAGGTGAACAAAATTTACACTTCCACAAAAAAACAAAACAATTCAATGCAGGATTATTGATAGGGAGCATTATACTCCAGATAATATAGCATAAATTAACCCACAATACTCTATTGGATGGCATGGATCTGGGCAGGCAGGGAACTTAAGTCATTATTTCTGTGAATGGTATCATATGAAACAGTGGTGGTTGCAAACTAAAATAATGATGGAACAGGTGTTAGAGATACAAATTCCTTTCAACTTTATTAGATTTGTTAACTGGGTAAGAACCTAAGAGCATCAAATGCCCATTTTCACGGGGGACCCGAGTACAGTGTGCAATAGCAGATTTTATAGGTTGAAATAAGATAGCTAGGTAATGTACAAATTTACAATATATACGATCAAGTAAAAGGATAGGGTTATAAATAGGATAACAGGGGTAACCCTGGATAGCTCTCTATCCTACGCTCAGCATATCGATAATGTTGTCAGTTCTGTGAATATCAAAATAGGGTTATTACACAGACATAAGCATAGTCTAATGCCAGAAGCCCTTAGACTAGCAATCCACAGCTCCATTCTATCCATTGCTGATTGTGGATTGGTCGTTTATGGCTCAGCTTCCAACACCTCCGTCCGCAGAATAGCAGTGGCACTTAATAAAGTCAGCCAACTTGTCACTGGAGTTAACTCGCCATACCCACATGTGCGAACTCTATAAGCAAATAGGTTGGCTTCAGCTTTCTAGGAGAATCCAATATCAAACCTGCCTGCTTACTAAAAAAGCAATTCTCGGGCTCCTTCCCCCTAGAACTACAAACCTACTCAACCCATATTGCAGCACTCAGCACACGCGGAACTCTGTCAACCAGCTACTCTCCATTTGAAGATGCCAAACCACCGCAGGGACAATGCTCATTTGAATATAGAGCATCCCTCTGGTTTATTGCGTTGTCTAATGATACCACAGCCCTTTTTAAATTTGGTCCTTTTAAAGGCTCTCTTCATCATTATCTCACATCAATCAATTCCTTCGACTGTGTCCACAGACAAAGATTTTGCAGCAGTTTTGTAACCCCGGCTAGGGTTACCACCTTCACCCCTCCACCTCTATTTTCCACTGCCCACCTATTCCTCCTCCTCCTCCTCCCCCCCTTCCTCCATACTCCTTCCTCCCTATCTTTACGTACCTTAACTTTGTATTCACCTTACCTACCTCTCCTCTTTGACAAAGCTCTTGGGTTGCTTTTTTTTTTCAGGATGTTTTGTTACTTACCTAGCCACTGCTAATTTCATTTCATTTCATTTTTTTATTTTATACTGAAAGGTCTGTGGGCTAAGAACCCATTTTCACAGATGTCCAGTTTAAACATATAAAAACATAGAAAGACAATGTGACAAGATCATAAACACATTTTAAAAATTACAGGGTCACCAAGACTAGGTAAGACACCCACAGACAAAATTAAGGACTAAGTAAAACACCTACAGACATAGAAACATAGAAGTTGATGGCAGATAAGGACCACAAGGCCCATCCAGTCTGCCCGTTTTTTCTACCTTATGAATGTGCCACAGGCCTGTACTCTGTCAATAACCTATCTATTCATACTCATCTGTATTGCTCAGAGTTAATAAACATATTCAGACAGAATTAATAAATATATTCCTTCTAAGCACTGTCTTAAAAATTGAAATACTTACTGCATTGCCTAGGTCTTTTAACTTAACTATTGTAACTTTATGTAATACCAACCTTTGTATATTTTATTGCTTTGCTTAAGTCATTTTGTACTGCATGTTATAATTTATGTAACAACTAACTTTGTATGTTTGTCACCCTCCCATGGACATGGAACTTTTGTAAATGAGCTATTTTGTGCTCAAAGGTACTGTAATCTGAGAATTAATAAATATAATAAATAAAAATAATATACAGATTTACATTATATACAATCAAGTGAAACACAAACATTTGATCATATAACTTAGACATATTTCTGTTTAATAATAAGTTACAATTAACACATAGTCAAAAAAATCCTAATTTTGCATACGATGACTACAAATAGGCTCATACTAGAAAATTGGAATTTAGCAGCTATGCCCGCTTTTGAGAAAAATAGATGATGGAAGGGACTGAAGAACTTTTCAATAGCGTGGATGAGGGTCAGGATGATATATTTGGTTCAAACTGGAAAGAAGTTGAAAGGAATTTGCCACCTTGTGCTAAATACTGTATATTGCCTTTCAAGCAAGGAAATGGTTATGCTTTTTTATAATTGTGTAACTGCTTTTATTTCTACTCCACCCCCTCCCCATCAATCCATCCTCTCCTAACTCTCCTTTACAGGCCAGTATTAAAGATGGTATAAGCAGATACTTTAATATAGTTAAGAATATATGTGTTAATGACATGGGAGCTAATGTTAAGATAGAGAATGACTATTAGTTGAAATATGAGGAGTAATAAAGCAGAGTAATGAATTATTAAATAATATACCATCTGTGTCGGCCCGGTGGTGCTGAGGGTTGAGGTGCTGGATGCCACACCTCGCGTTATGCTGGTGACCCGGGTTCAGAAACACGCTCGGGTCATCAGGGATTGGCAGGGGAGGGATAGGATCGAGCATCTGAAGGACTGCTCTCCTGTCCCTGGAGAGGGTTGAGGGATGCCTCTGCAGTGGCCCCTGGTGATGATCAGGGGAACTACTAGAGTCGGTGCCTTTGGTGGTGAAGTGCGGTGGACGTCGGCATGCTGTGCCTCAGATGTCATTGCACGTCTGCACTCCAGGGGTTACGTTAAGGAGGAAAATGGCAGGGCGCGACCATGTAGCTTGATGGCCATGCTCTGCCCTGCCCAGAGGACTGTCGTGGAATCATGCTGGAGGGGGTCTGTGCCCAGTCTGGCTCAGAGTGGCATAGGGGAGGCCCTCCAGCAGGTCGATGTGTGACTGCACCAGACCCCCCATCATGCGAGTGAGCCTGCTGTTCACTGAGCAGGCAGAGCCAGCGGCTGGATGCCCCTGCTGGTTATGCCGCAATAAGTGAAAAATTAGAAATACGATAAAAAAATAGTAATATACCATCTATGAATATATTTTATACAATAAGACCAGAATGTATGTATTCATCTTAAGAACTGTTTATTTATATGTGGTGTTATATAACATTATGTATGTATAGTATGCATTGTTATAAAAATAATATTCCTGATAAAATTCATTAAAACAAGCAGGAAGTTGTCATGAATTAGAAGAAAAAAAGTTAGACTGCAGCAGCATGGCCTCTTATACGCTATACGCCCTTGTGTTTTTTCTAGATCTTACCAAAATTAACTTCAGGTAATATTTTACAAGCTCTGTCAGTTCTTGCCAAAATGTGTGGAAGTAATAGTACAATACTGTATCCATCATTCTTAGAAAGAAACTGTATTTAATTTAAGCAATAAGGCATGACAGGGCATTGATAATACTAGGTTTACCCCACGACCAGGTGCGTTGTAAGGCACAAGGTGAAGCCGAGTGCCTGCAGCCCCTGGCTATGGGGTTAACCCAGTACTACCAACATCACAGGAGTTCTCATTGCTTATATAAAAAAAATATATAAAATGGCCACAACATGCTAAAATAAGTGAGTCACACATAAGTTTTTAGGTAATTTAAATAAATGATTAATTTATTCAGTGTGTTAGTTTGCATGGAAAAGTAGTTCCCGAACTCAGGAGGGGTGGGCTAAACAATAAACTGCTAGCCACAGGATGCACTTTATGTAGACAAGCAGTAAAAATAATAAAAATAGCCACCTCACTTATTGTTGTTCATGAACTGCACCAGAGCATTGAACACACAGTTCATCAGATTGAAGGGAAATGGTGCTGCTACATTGTACACTCCACTCATGCTGCCTGCCGCTGCAGTCTGCTGATGCACTTCCTGCTGCAGTTTCTCTGGGTGACACGCTGCTGATGCACTTTGTGCTGCAGTTTCTCTGGGTGACACGCTGCTGATGCACTTCCTGCTGCAGTTTCTCTGGGTGACACGCTGCTGTTGCACTTCGTTCTGCAGTTTCTCTGGGTGACACGCTGCTGATGCACTTCCTGCTGCAGTTTCTCTGGGTGACATGCTGCTGATGCACTTCTTGCTGCAGTTTCTCTGGGTGACACGCTGCTGATGCACTTCTTGCTGCAGTTTCTCTGGGTGACACACTGCTGATGCTGTTGCAGATCACTTGATTTCCATCTGGAGTTAGAAGACATTAAAAAGGGCTGGCTGTTTGCGGGGTTGTGGTGGGCTGCTGGTGATCTGAGTTTATGTCCTTCAGAGCTGTTTTCCTGTTCCTGTTCACACTGCTACCACCCATGCTGGCTGACCCTGTTTGCTGTGACCCATACAGGACTCCACTCCACAACTTTCGATCCTCCAAGCTAGCAGCCCAGTAACTGCATAGACTGCTTTTGTTTAAGTGCACTGTCACTGACATCATTTCATGGGCCTCCCATCCTGTCTCAGGTAAAAGTTGGATGGCTGTCACTCTAACTGCATGGTTAGTGTGCCATTGGCTTAGCTGTGCCTCCTTGCCCAAGAAAGACATCATAGATGAGAGGAAATTTATTCCCATGGGCTCCCGGTGAAGCATGTATCCAGGCAGTTGAGGTAATGCTGAGGGTGCTTGAGTGGGCAGAGGTACAACACAGGGGCGTCAAAGAGCCCTACCAGTCTTAGACCCCGCACCTGACATTTAGGTGACTTACCTCCATGACATGCTGTTAGTTTGAAAATGTCACCAAATTATTGAGGCATTAAAAAACAGTAACCCTCATAAATGTAATGAAACCTGGTCCCGAGGACTTCCCGGTTGTAAGTGCACGCGTGACGCTCCCTCACTCCACTAACATGATCATGAGATGCTAGGGAGAGCGTGAGGTGTGCCCAGTATAGTCGATTGGCAGCTGATCTGCTTTACTATTATAGGCCACTTAGTAATGAAACATGGGCACCGGTCAACTAACAAGGGCCCACGTTTCATTACTAAGTGGACATTATATTAATAAAAACTGATCTGAAAACTGCTGCCTGTTGACTATAATGGGGAGTGCCCCCACGCTGTCTCTAGCATCTTGTCATCACATTAGTGAACGCATGGGCGGAGTGGGACGGTCAAAAAAAAAACAGGAAGTCCTTGGGACCCGGTTTAATTAAATTTACGAGGGTTACTGTTTTTTAATGCCTGGATTATTTGGTGACATTTTCAAACTAACAGCATGCCGTGGAGGTAAGTCACCTAAATGTCGGGTGCAGGAGCTGCAATATTTTAGCTTGGTGGATCTCTTTAAAAGATGCCACTGGACACACAGGATTTCCAGGGAAGGCATACACAAAGCCTCTGTATTGCTGTTTGTTTATTTTATGGCGATTCTTGTGATTTTTAGTGTGCTTATTTATCTTTTTCGGCACAATAAATGACATTTTAACCACTCTGATGTATTGGAATTTTTGATCCCCAGAATGTTGAAAGCCTGGTTTTTCCTCTAGAAGATATTTTGTTGAATTGTCCATTATTTTGAGGACTGTTTATGTGTCTAAGTCCAGCATTGAGGCATGTAAATGAACTGATTGCATGCTGTTCACCACAACTGTTTGTAACAGATGCATAAAATTCTCTTGGTACTGCATTCAGATCCTCAGCCGTTATAATTTTAAAATCAGTTTTGTGATGTCAGCCAGTCATGGAAAACAGAGGCATACCACAGTGTTGTTTTTCCAGTGTTAGGTCATCTTTGCTTTCTTCAGTCTTGTTAAGATCTGCTTCAGTTAAGGTAAGGTGTCTAGTGTTTACATTAACCTTTTATTATGCTGCTTGCATGCATGTGCAAGAAACATAGTGCCATCATCCAAGTTTTCGGAGGTATGGCACCCGTCTTCCAATTCAGTCAGTGTGTTTGCAGGCACGGCCGCAGTTCTCCAGTGAATGCTGCAGCTGTCTATGACAGCAGATGAAAATGCAGTGGTGTACAGTTGAAAGAGAGAGCTATGCTTCAGTGAGCAGCGATAAGATATCGCGTGCTCATAAGCACTCTCCACACACACAAACACGCACGCATACTGCATGCTTGTGCTTCCCCCCCCACGCACACACTGTATAGCCGACGGGGGTGCCCAATTCCCCATCGACTGTGCTGTGCTCCCCCCCAACAGAGTTCCAGATGCCATGCTTGGAGCCCACCCCAACATGGCAACAGATCGTATGGCCGACGGGGGGTGCCCAATCCACTGTCGGCTCCACTGCCCCCCCCAAGAGACTACAGGATGCCACGCTGTGAGCCCACCCCAGCGTGGCAACAGATCGTATGGCTGACAGGGGTGCCCAATCCCCTTCGGCCCCACGGCCCCCCCAAAAACAGCATTCCAGCTGCCATGCTAGGAGCCCACCCCAGCGTGGCAAACGTCCCGCGTTGTCCAAGTAATAAAAAAAAAAACCTGAAAGAAAAAAACCTTCCCTTGCTGACTATCCTGACCCAATCTCCCCCCACCTGCGGCCACCCTCTGTGCATCCACCTCCCCACACACCCCCACTCACCCCCATACTTACCTCCGGAGCTCGGTGCGACGATCTTCAGTAGACCGGGAACACGTCTGCACTCTTCAAAGACGACCACGAACTGAGGAAATCCCAGTAAGCTGTATAATGGAATAAATAGGGTTTTTTCAACTTTAGAGCATATCTCAGTCATTTTGGGGAATTTTTTCACCAAATTTTCAACATAGGGTTTTTGGGACCCCACCTCATGAATTATGTCACTGTCATGGCGTTAATCGGCCCCGAAAGGTGATTTTGCCGTCACTGCACGGAACCACCTTTCGGGATGATTTCTGAAATGACAGTGTCACAGTTCATGAGGTAGGCCCCCAAAAACCCTATGTTGAAAATTTGGTGAAAAAATTCCCAGAAATGACTGTTTTACGAGTATGTGTTGCGCTGTTCCTATGCACCCTCGTAAGTTCGTGAATTTTCAATATGTTCACTCCAGATTTTCAACATTGCCATTTTACCATACCTCCTTATGAACAGTACAGCTGTCATCTCTCACATCTGACCCTAAATGTGTTTCCGCGCAGGTAGCACACAATGGCGCAGTCGGTGTGCGAAATCAATGTTCGGGACAGATTAAGAAAATCACAGTGACACTGTTCATGAGCAGAGGTCTTAAAATGGCTATGGTAAAAATTTGGTGAAAAAATTCCCAAAGATTCCTGTTTTACAAGCATGCGTTGCGCTGTTCCTACGCACGCTCGTAAGTTTGCGAATTTTCAATATTTTCACTCCAGATTTTCAACATTGCCATTTTACCACACTTCCTTATGAGCAGTACAACTGTCATTTTTCACATCTTGGCCAAAACATGTTTCCGCCCATGTAGCGTACAATGGCGCAGTCGGTGTGCGAAATCAATGTTCGGGACAGATTAAGAAAATCACAGTGACACTGTTCATGAGCTGAGGTGTTAAAATGACTATGTTAAAAATTTGGTGAAATACGTCCATAAAATGACTGTGTTACGAGCGACCATTGCACAGTTTCCACGCACCCTCATAACTTCATGGATTTCTAATATTTTCAGTCCAGATTTTCACCACTGCCATTTTTCCACACTTCCTTATGAACAGTACAGCTGTCATTTTTAACACCATGGCCGAAATGTGTTTTCGCACTTCCTGCGCAGAAATGCGTGGTCGCTGTGGGAAATCACTGTTCGGGACAGATTAGGAAAATCACAGTGACACTGTTCATGAGCAGAGGTTACAAAATCCCTGTGTTGACAATCTGCTGTAAAAAATCCCCAAACTAATTGCATTACGGGTGTGTATTTTCTATGCACGCTCGTGACTTCACCAGATTTTTTAATATTTTCACTGCAGAATTTCAACATTGACATTTTTTGCACCTCCCCATGAACAGTACAGCTGTCATTTTTCACATCCTGTTCGAAATGTGTTTTCGCACCTGTGGTGCCTAATGGCGTAGCCGCTGTGCGAAATCAGCTTTCGGCTAAGAAACTGATATTGCCATTGTTCATAAGGTGGGGGTCACAAAAAACTATGCTGAAAATTTGGAGTGAAAATGCCAACGAACGCCTGAGGCGTTAGGGTTTCCGACCATAACGCCCCAGCCTGTAGAGATTGAGAGGCATCAGGGGTGTGACTTGGGATTCTCGCCTGTAATGCTCATACTATTCCACACCCTGCAGCCAGTGAGAGGCATCGAGGTGTGCCTTGGACTCTTCGGCCCCAAAGTTCACCCCACTCTTCTATACAGGACCCATCTCACCGTATTTCCTGATGGAATGGGGTGAGCATAAGGGCCAAAGACCCCAAGACATACCGTGACATTTGTCAGTGTCTGCAGGGTAGGGTGTTGTGAAATGGCGTGGCCATTATGCCTGACGACCCAAAGGCACACCCCAATGCCTGTCAGTCTCTGCAGGGTGGTGGTGGGGTTGGCTTCAGTTCAATACTTCACTGCCATTCCTATTATGCAGCTCTCTAACTCCTACACTACCAATGCCAATGCCAGCAAGCAAACATTCAGCATTGACAAATGCTTATTTTGTTTTGTAGGCGGAGGCTGGCAAGCAGTGACAGGGGGGACATCTGACACAGGCTCTCCACTTATATCTTCCTCAGGGCTGAAGATTTTCTCCACCACTGGCAGAAGGGAGACCTGAAAGCAGGACACAGGTATGTCTGACAAGGTTTTTTGAGGTGACTAGAGGTCAGTAAAAATTTGGGAGCTTTTGAATTTGCCAACATTCTGAAAGTCTGCCCAGGAATATGGAAAATAAATTGCCCACTCAGACAGGGACTTGTTTTAAGCTATTGGTAGTGCTGTCAGAAACAAATAGCTGGAACCAAATTCTGACCTGTTAGGAAGCATGAAATCTCATGCCCATTTTATATTTCAGCCTTACATATTTATGAGCATTTAACTGGAGCCAAACACAGCAGGACAGTGATGTGGCAATACGTAGCACATTATGTTTGTGGGCTTTTGAGGACAGTATGTGGTTGCACTAGAGGTGTGGTGGCAAGTGCTATCATTGTAGTAACATTCCCAAATTTCACTAGCTACAGAGTGGCTCATATTTTAATATTTTATTTGCAGCAACGAAGGTTGCTACTAGATAATCCCATGTTAGGGATTTAGCTCTTTTTTTTTCCAACTTTCTTTATGCTCACTGAACTGGGCATCTCTCGGAGGTGGTCGCTCAGACTGTCACCTCTGCTCCCCTGCCTGAAACCTCCTCCCTTTCAGCTCCCCCCCAACTGGACATTCCAGCCCTCCCGGATCACCCCCCTTGGGGAGGGCCCACCTCTCCTACCTGGCGGCTTTTCTGAGATTATAGGGTCCATCCAGTGGGGGGGGCAGCCCAGCCATTGGAGAGTCACTCTAGCATTGGGGATGTAGGTGCAGTCCACTGGACCCCTCATCGCCTCCCAGTCCAGGGTTTTTCCCTGCTTGTGTTTCCCCCAGAGCTGGGATGTGCAATGACGTCCATGGCACAACGTGCTGATGTCCACTGCAGCTCCACCCTCGCATCCACTTTGTGCCACATGTTTCATAGCACTACCCCTGACTGCTGTCAGAGGTTGCACAGGAGCGTCACAAACCCCGAGACCCTCCACGGGAAGGGAGAGCAGTCCTCCGGACACTCAATCTCTTCCCTTCCCCGATGGCACAAGTCTGTTCCCAAACCAGGGTTGCCGGCGTGGCGCGAGGTGTGGCTTCCAGCGCCTCAACCCTCAGCACCACCAGGCCAGCTAGGGATTTGGCTCTTGATGAAAGAATAACTGGTATGTTTATGTTTCTGTTTTGCTTATGAGCTTAAGATTTTTATTACATTATAAAAAATGTATTATATTTTATGTTTATGTTATTTCACAATTCCCCTGAGAAAGATACAGTGACAGTATCTCAATGTTGGGGATCTGAATATTAAAAGAAAACTGAAGTGTATCTTTGTGTCTGAGCTTTTACTGGCCTAGAGCACCCCACCACCACCACCACCACCACCACCACCGCCACCACCACCACCACCTCCACCACTTTTGTTTGTTTTAATAGCCATGTCTCCACAGTTTGATATGCTCCACAGTGGACAAGTGCATCACCTGCAAATAAATCACATCTGGGCAATCCCTTTTAATACCTTGCATGATCATAACTGTACGCGTAATTGGAGTATGCCTGCCATTGATATTGAAAGATAAAATTTTTACTGGTGTCATTGCCATCCACCCAATAAAAGGTTCTGGCATTAACCAGAAAAAAGTCACCTGGAAGCATCCAGACCCCCAAAACATAAATATTAAGAATCATGTCCCTCCTATACACTGGAGCAAACTTTAGCTCACACATAGAAACATAACATAGAAACATAGAGGTTGACGGCAGATAAGGACCGCAAGGCCCATCCAGTCTGCCCATTTCTTTTTATACCTTATAAATGTGCCATCGGCCTTTGCTCTGTCAGTGGCCTATCTATTCATAATCATTTGTATTGCTCCCTTATGCCTATCCCATGCCTGTTTGAAGCTCTGCACTGTATTCATAGCCACCACTTCCTGAGGTAGACCGTTCCATGCATCCACCACTCTTTCTGTGAAAAAGAATTTCCTCACATTCCCTCTTAATCAACCTCCCTCTAATCTCATGCTGTGTCCTCTTGTCCTGCTATTTTTCTTATATTTAAACATGTTAGACTCTTTCACCTTGTTAATGCCCTTAAGGTGTTTGAATGTTTCGATCATATCACCTCTCTCCCTCCTTTGCTCAAAGGCATACATATTGAGCTCCATTAATCTGTCCTCATATGTCTTCTGATGCAGTCCCTGCATCATTTTGGTTGCCCTTCTCTGTACTGCCTCAATTTGGTTAATATCCTTGTGAAGGTGTGGCCTTCAGTACTGCATGCAGTACTCCAGATGGGGCCTAACCAGTGTCTTGTAAAGAGGGATTATTACCTCCCTCTTACGGCTTGTGATACCCCTACTAATACACCCTAACATCCCCCTAGCCTTACCTACTGCTTTAGAGGTCTGCTTGGATGATTTCAGGTCATCTGTGATGATGATGATGCCCATCATGATTCTGTTCTTTCTTTCTTAGCCACAAATGCCCCCTTTTGTCCCTAATAGTCAGCCTTTCCTGCTCACCTAATCATATGGAGGAAAAGAAACAAGAAACAGTAAAACAGTTAAGCTGCTCTTTGAATGGTGTCCTTGAACTTGGTAGCCCCCATATTCAAGTAACAAAGGTGGCACAAGGATGACATGAAGTGTGGGGGGGTATAGTGCTACACATCTCCAGCTTGGGTCTGAAATAAATTACAATTGCGTCACTTACAACATTGTGCGTAGAAGTCTTTTGAAATTTTTAATGCAGCAGAGTGCACTTGTTTTATGTTTTTCCCCATAATCAGCCATCCTGGATTGTGCTGTGCTGGGACAGCACTGCACCTCAAAAAACACAGGAACAGCCGGCCCAGTGGTGCTGAGGGTTGAAGCGCTAGACGTCACACCTCGCGCTACACAGCGACCCAGGTCTGGGAATGGACTCAGGTTGGTGGGGTCAGCGGGGAGGGAGGACTCGAGCGTCCCAACGGATGCTCTCCTCCCTTTGGGGAGGTTTACCGGGGGTGCCTTGCACACCCGCTTCCTGAGGAGAGCCTGTGGAAGCACGGGCTCTCCCGGGCTCTGACGGCTCCATTCACTGGAGTCGGGGAAGGGGGACGATGTCAGGCACTTGGGAGAAGGTGTGCATCAGCACGTCGCCTCTCTGGATGTACGTCCTCGCGCCAGCATCCCTGGGGAGGGCTGGGGAGGACACAGAAAAATGGAAAATACCTCAGTGAGCCTAGATGATGGCCGCCCCTAACAGCCATCCAGGTCCAGAACCCACGGGCAGATCTCCGCTGAGCAGGTGATCCGAGAGTAGGAGGAGGAGGTAAGGAGTTACCGGGCACTCTTGGGACAGATACCATGGTAGTGGACCTAGGAGGGACTTGAGCAATGCCTGAAGGAGTGGAGCACTGAGGGGAGCACAGGAGGGGGTATAAATGGGGCAGAAAGGTGTCCCAAAGTAAAAAAAAAAAAAAAACACAGGAACAGGGACGCTGAGATATTCAAACTACACCTGTGACAGTGCCAGTGCCAACATGGCTGAATATCATGCCACAACACAGGCCACGTGTGCAGTGCTAATAGCACTAAATCTAGCACAGCACTGGGCCACAGGCACAGCACTAATAATGCTGAATATAGCACAGCAGTGGGCCACAGGCACAAGGTTAGTAGCACTGAACATAGCGCAGTGCTGGACTGCAAGCAGAGCACTAACACTAGTGCTGAATATAACACAGTGCTGGGCTACAAGTGGAGCACTAATAATGCTGAATATAGCACATCAGTGGACCACATGTGCAAGGCTAGTAGCACTGAATATAGCACAGTGCTGGGCCACAAGTGGAGCACTGACAGTGCTGAATATAGCACAGTGTTGGGCCACAGGTGCAGCACTAATAGCACTGACTATTGCACAACACAGTACCCAACACAGTGCATTGACAGCAGCCCACCCCTGTACACAGCCCACCAAAGAGATGCAGACACCACACCAGCAAAGGCACAAAATATATTTAATAAACATGCAGCACAAAAACATCAACAACAAACACTGAAGCCATTGTTGCACAACTTAGGATGGCTCCCAGTAAGTTTAACTCCAAATGGTTATCATACTTCGATCATACAGAAGATAAAGAAGGGACCCCAGTACTGGAGCAGCTATTACAGGAATAAAGAAGGGATCCACCCCAACCTGGCATAAATCTCAGGGAATAGGACTTAGGAGGAAGATGATGATGATTCTGCTTGGAGGGAGGAGGTGTGGGCGCCAAGTTCATAATGGGGCCAGAATCAGTTAGTCCCCTCATCGGTGGAGGAAGAGGAGAAATACACTGAAGGGTTCTACAGGCCCAGGGCAGCACAGTGTCACCCCTGCCTGATTTAAGGGCCAGGGAAAGGTTGTGGTTTGACTGTTTTTTGCATTATTTACATTTAAATAACAAGGTTGAAATGGAGGTGCAAAGTAACAAAAACACAAGGATACAGGACAGATAGGTGAAGTTTCTTTATTAATTTCTTTCTTTTTACTGGTTAAAAAGGTTGTAACATGACTTCCGGTGACGTCAGCGCCAGGGATGGTAGCATAGAGAGGCAGCTCCCGTACAGCCTACAGACATTTCTCCCCTAATTCGCCTGGAAACCTTCTAATTCAGCTTATTTGAAGTCAATAAATGATGGGGAGTAAAATAAACTGAATTGACGCTCTGGAAGAAGCTTTCAGAAACCGATGCAGCTAGATTCAAACGGAGGCCTAGTGACAGCCGCAGCGTCTCGCCCTTGAGCAGTTACTAGCGGATCATGACCTCGATACAGATGGGGAAACGGAGAGACTTCTCCGATCCCTGCTTTGAGACACTGCTTATGGAAATAAAGGCATTTAGAGTCGAAAATAAAAAAGAGTTTACAGTATTACAGAACCGCCTTACGGGACTCGAGGAGAGAATGGATAGATCGGAACGAACCTCCAATGAGAATACAGAGCAGACACATAAGCTCCATACAGCAATCGACTATTTAGTGGATCAGTATGAGAACATAAGAGAAAAAATCACAGATCTCGAAGCCAGATCACGGAGAGATAACTTACGCTTATATGGTCTCCCAGAGGGATCGGAGACAGGTAAAATGGAAGATTTTTTGTCTGATTTATTAAAAGATGTCCTGTCTCTCCCTCCTACATTTCAATTCAGGATAGAAAGAGCCCACAGAGCTCTGATGAAGCGACCTACAGACCCTAATGCAAGACCTCGATCCATAGTAATGAAGTTTTCTAGCTTCAAAGATAAGGAACAGATTCTACGAACAGCATGGGCTCAGAAAAAGGTCACCTACAACTCAGTGAGACTGTTGTTCGACAACGATTATCCTACAGACATCATGAAGCGAAGGATGGCTTATGCACCCATATTAAAGCTGCTAAGAGAGAAAAATATTAAATTTCAAACTCCATACCCTGCCAGGCTCGAGTATTCTGGGAAAATGGAACAGCAATATACTCAGCCCAGAAGACATTCTCCGGAACTGAAAAAGAGGCTGGAGTTTCCACCCTACTGGTCTGGTGCAACAACAAAAGCGTCCCCCTTGACCTGAATGGCATGACAGCGTTGATACACACAGGGATGCAGAGAAGAGAGGAAGATTTCGATCCTTAAGACACCTTAGACAGTACATTGGTCCCGGACCCTCCCGAGAAGTGATCCTGGAGGCGGAACAACAAGGCATGGACACCTGAAGCCGACTGGTAGTTATTGGTTGTAGTTCAAGGTTCTGAGTGAACTTTATAATTTAACAACCAGGGACACTAGCCAAGGATTGGTGGTCCTGTTATAGACTGGATGGAACTTCCTTAATACAGGACAATTTTGTTTCGGGTCTCTTTTATTTTCATTGGGTTTTCCAGAATAGTCTGAAATATGTTGAGAGCCGAGCCTGACAGTTGGAATTTAAAACTTATTATTTCTGGGGGCTGTGGGAGAATAGATATAATCCCATGCAACGGCCTCGTGGCTGCCTATCCAGGGTCTTCTGCGCGGATTTTTCAACTGCTGTTGGCCCTGTTCACTATTATCCCTGGTTCCACGTCCCAACTACTTAACCCTGCTATACAGGGGTTGTGGGGGTTCGGCCTTCTTAAAGGTCACAATACCTCCCAGGGGTCTCGTCTGCATGTGTATGATGTGGGCCCCTTTTCCCAGAGGGGTAATATATACGCCCTCCACTCTTGGAAGTGCTAATGTAAATAGTTTAGTTTTACGGTTGCATAATACTTCTTACTGTTGTTTATTTTCCTTTAATGTGCACAAGTTGAAAGTTCTTTATGAAATTATTCTACAGGGGAAGCAAATTACTTCATTTAGTTTATCCTATATAAGAAGGTCCTTGCTCTGGATCCTCAAGCGAGGTGCAGTTATACTGGTCCAATCAGGTATACAAAGAGAGTCAGTGTTTTTCCTTATTGATAATGGGTGAGGCTACAAGAATTAGAATATGTTCACATAATGTCAATGGATTAAACAACTCTATTAAGAGATACAGAGTGATTTCCTCGCTCAAAAAGCTGAAGCCCTCCTTTATACTACTGCAAGAAACCCATCTAAGCAAACAAGAACATTAAAATTAACTAAATTTGGGTTTGCCACAGTTGAGCATCTGTTTATGGTAGGGAAAGAGGAGGGAGCTGCTGTACTAATCCCTAAGGGTATTCCCTTCCAATTAATAAACTCTTACTCGGACCCTGAGGGCCGTTTAGCCATTGCAGTTGGGCTGGTTTCAGGAGCAGGAACTCACTCTTGCCTCTATATATATCCCCTGAGAGGGGGGCTGCGATCAGAAAACTGCTGCTGCAGAGGGTTCTGGAGAGGTAGGGGTTCTGGTGCTGGGAGGAGATCATAATATGCCCACTTCTTCTCTAGATACCTCCTCTAAGAAGCCATTTAAAAATCTCCTGCTTTTACCGTACTATCACGGGCCTTCCTTGCTGAGGCACATTGGGTCGATGTGGCAATCAAAATTCCAATAAGAGGGAGTATACGCGACTATTCTCAACCATAGGTGTATACGCATTGACTATATACATCTCTCCAAGGAACACCTGTATAAAGTGCAAAGCTGCATACAATCCCCTACTACACTGTCAGACCACTCGTTAATAACTCTGAACTTGATTTGGGATACCAAGAGGAAAAACTCTCTTTGGAGATTCAATAATTTCTTACTAAACAGTAAAAATTCAGGGACACTATGCAACGTCGAATAAAACAAATATTAGAGGATAATAATGCTCAGGATACCAAAGGGGAGTCCTATGGGACACTCTCAAAGTAGTTTTAAGGGAGAAATAATTAAATATGCTGCTTACCAGAAGAAGCAGGCGAGACAGAATTTGAATAAGCTGCAGGGCCAATTGCAGGAGCTTCAGTCTCAACATGCAGCAGGGGATCCGGGAGTGCTCCTCTCATACAAACTATTAAACAGCAAATCCAGGGTATCTTAGACATGCAAACTGAGCAAGCTTTGCAACTCCTGAAACAAAATACTATGAAGGGGTCCCAGAGCCACTCGCCTACTGGCGCACAGGCTTAGACAGCATAAGACCAGATCTAACATTGGCCAAATAAGAGACCCAGCCTCAAGGAAATTACTTACCTCCCTTTGGAGATTGAACAAGCTTTCCAGAGGCATTATACTAACCTTATGACTCGAACATACCGAAAATCCCCAGGCCTATCAGGCCTTTATGGAAACCTTAAGTTTCCCAAATTATCCATAACCCAAAGACAAGCTTAGAAAATCCGATCTCCAGAGCAGAGCTAGAGCTGGCACTGTCAACCCTCAAAACTAATAAAAGCCCTGGTCCCGATGGCTATACGGAGAGTTTTATAAGGCTTTCGAATGGACCTGGTCCCTACATTGCTGGAGGCCTGTAGGGCTGTCCAGAGGGGAGCCCCCCGGACTCTTAGCGATATGTATATATCTAGCATTCTGAAGCCTGGCAGGGACAGGACCTTCTGTTCCTCCCTACAGACCTATTTCAGTCCTCAACATTGACTATAAGGTATTCAGATCTATAATGGCTAAAAGATTTCAAGCATTTCTCCCAGAAATAATAGATTTGGACCAGACGGGATTTGTGCCAGGTAGACAGACACAGGATAACATCAAAAGAACTTTGCACCTTCTGCAAAGGGTTAGGCCACCGGTGCAGTTTTCTCCTTCTCTCCCTTGATGCGGGAGAAGTTGAGCCGTGTCGAATGGCCTTTTTGGGGGGTGCTAGGTATGATGGGAATACCCCAACCAATTATCAATCTAATCAAAGCCATGTATTATCAGCCCAGGGCTTACATTAAATTGAATGGCTCATTTTCCTGCCTATATCCTCTCACGAGGTACCAGACAGGGTTGCCTCTTTCCCCCTTTTGTTTGCAATATATTTAGAACCTTTAGCACAGGCCTGAGACAGAGGAGGAGGTAACGGATTAAGGGTGCTCACAGATGAGCACAAATTAGCTCTCTCAGAGTGACCTTTTAGTGTATCTCGTGAACCCTGAAAGTGCTCTCCCTGCTTATGGGACCTCCTGAGAGTTTGGTGCAACTCAGGCTACAAAATTAATGAGAATAAAACTGAAGTCCTAGCATGCAATTTTACCCCTAGTATGAAGCTAAGACAGACATATAGTTTTAAAAGGCATTTGAGCAGTATTACATATCTAGGAGTTCGTATTGGAACCCCGGGTTGTGATCTCTTCAGGCTTAATTATCCCCCTCTTTTGTCCAAGATGGCATTGGACATGGAGAGATGGCGGATTTTGCCTTTATCCCTGAGCCAAAGAATAGAGGCGGTCAGGATGGTGGTATTACCCCGCTTCTTGTATTTGGCCCAGACCCTGCGGTCCCTATTCCAGACCCTTTTCAGATCCCTGCAGAGGAAGGTTCGGCATTTATTTGGGCAAATCGAAAACCCGAATTAGTCTAGCATTACTACAGATGCCCAGATCTATGGGAGGCCTTTCCTTGCGGTTCAAGCTGTATTATCAGGCATGTCAATTTAGGCTTCCCTTTATTGGCTGGATGGCACGTACAGGGCTCGATGAAATCCGTGGAGCTACAGGAACCGGAATTTAAAGATATCTATAACACTCTATTATCCTACCCCCCTATGCTTAAAATAGAGACTGTAGCTAATCCTTACACCCAGACGACACTTAGATGTTGGCAAACCATCATATCAGGCAGGGATTTTAGGTCCTGTAGGCCGGCTTTGTTTTCTCTTCCCTACCATAAGGCTTTTCTTCCTGGTAAAATGGATAAGGGCTTTAATAATTGGTTCAAGATGGGCTTACGCCTAGTATACCATTTCTTCAAGGGCAGGATCCTTTCCCTCACAGAGTTGGCCTTGAAATATAACATTACCTATAATGAGAGGTTTAGATACTTTCAGTCTAGAAACTTTATAAACACACTAGGAAACTACAATGGGATAATCTTCCTCGACAGATTTACTGTTTATCTTAATCGAGACACTAGGCGGAGAGCCTGCTCCTTCTCATCCAATTTCTACCCTATATGGGGGCGCTTAGCAAAATGCAGAATAAATCATTAAATAAAATCAAGACTGCATGGGAGAAGGATCTAGAGGTACATATACCAGACCCTGTTTGGACAGGCTCATGCGGGCCATACAGAAGGTGTTAGTTCTGGGGTATGGAAAGATTTTTAAATGGAAATGTGTTGTTAGATATTTTAGAGCACCAGTAATAACACAAAAGTATATAAAACACTATAGTGCGGCCTGTTGGAGAAAGTGTGGGACCTCTCCTGCTACATTGGGGCACATTTTTTGGACCTGTAAGGTCTTGCAACCTTTTTGTGCACCTTATTAACGCTCTCCATCAAATTATCTCCCAAATTAATGATGAACCACAATTTTTATTTGGCTTTACCTCCCCAATGATATTAGATGCTGCCAGTAGAAGGATGCTGAATTTGACCCTGTTGGCAGCAAGGAAGACCATTACCAGGAAGTGGTTCTCCTCCGCCTCCAACGATGGAGCAGTGGCAAAATCTGATGATTGAGATTTATAGGATGGAGAGGCTCACAGCCTTGGTCAATAAGTCGTTAGAGGCTTTTGAAATTATGTGGAGAAAATGGGTTCTGTACATTATGTCAGTACGTGCTGACTTTGTGCCCTGATGCTGAGGGGAAAGCTCATTTCCTTCCCTCTTTTGGTCCAGAGTTTTTATTCATACCCGATTGTAATACACTCAGATTAATTTCCTGTTATCAGCTTCCTTTTATGAAACAAATGAGATAATCTTTTCTTTATATGATACTTGTGCACAATGTAATGTATTTTGCTTTTGATTTGGAAACTACTGTCTTTTCCCCTCTCCTTACTTATTCATTTATGTAAATACCCTTATCTCCCATAACATATCATGTTTTTTTTCTGAAAAGCAATAAAGATTGAAAGTTTAAAAAAAAAAAAAAAAAGGTTGTAACATATGGGCAAGGGTGTTGGATACAGGATACTTCTCGTTTACCGTCCACCAGGTGATGGGAATGTTTTCCTGCGGGAAGTCGCAGACTTCATTGTCGACCTGACATTGGGATCCCCCAGATGGTTGGTTCTGGGGTATTTCAATTCCTGGGTCGACAATAAACTCTCGCAGTTTGGTCAGGACTTCCACCAGTTAATGATTTCACTGGGCTTCACACAGGTTATTTCCTCCTCAACCCATATTGGTGGTCATTCATTGGACTTGGTGTTCATACTGGGGATGGAGATATCCGATTTGGTGGTGGAACCAGTTGGCTGGTTTGACCATCATATCATTGGGTTCAGTTTTGAGGCTACCCCTAGTAGGCCAGCCCTTATGGAGATCCAGCCCTTTGAGGGGTGTCTCCCCAGATGGCCTAATGGTGGTACTGGACCTATCGGGTTTTCCGAGTGATTGCATGGATCCAGGGGACTTAGTACTCGCCTATAATAAGGCGGTAGTAGAGGCCCTGGATTCCATTGCTCCTGTTCGTGTTCGTCCCCTCACTCTTCGCCCCAGATCTTCTTGGTTTGATGAGACTCTGAGGGAGTTGAGGAGAGTTGGACGAAGGTTAGAGAGGTGCTGGCGGAAATCGGGCCTGGATTGTGACAAACTTAGTTTGGTGGACCATTATGTGGTCTATCAATCAGCGTAAGAAAGCAGAATTCCTGTCCAGAGAGATTGCTGCTGCACAGAATTGACCAGCTCAGCTTTTTCTGACTGTGGACAGATTGTGCAATCCAATCCGTCTTCAGCCCAGAAGAGCCTTTTCTCAAGAATGGTGTGAGGAGTTTGCTCAATTATTTTCAGATAAGGTTGCCACAATTAGGACTGACGTCCACTTGACCCTCCCTAATGGAAGCTGTGATGGTCGGCAGGAGATATTGGACACCTAATTTGTGTGGTCTGACTTCAGCCTTCCCACAGTCAGTGACATTGTGATGGTCATCCAGTCATTATGTCCGACCAACTGTGGTTTGCACCTGGGCCCCACACGTCTCTTGGTGTGCTGTGTGGATAAAATCGGTCCGGTCCTTGCCAAGATAGTCTGGAGGTCTTTGGAGAGGGGGATTTTCCCAAATCCTCTGAAGGAGGCTGTGGTTCAGCCCCTTCTTAAAAAGTCCTCCTTGGACCCAGATTGTCTGGCCAACTACAGGCCTGTTTCTAACCTGCCCTTCGTGGGTAAGGTTATTGAGAAGGTGGTTGCGTCGCAGCTGGATGATCATTTGACCAGCCACAATGTCTATGATCCTCTCCAGTACGGATTTAGGAAGAGACATAGTACCAAGACAGCTCTTGTCCGGGTACTAAATGACCTCCTAATAGCGAGAGATCGAAAGACCCGTTCCATCTTGGTCCTTCTTGATCTCTCTGCAGCATTTGACACCATGGACCATGGTGTGCTACTGGAGCACTTGCAGTTTATCTGTGGGCTGCCTGGTACAATCCTCAGTTGGTTTTGTTCTTTCCTCGCGGGTAGGACTCAGAGAGTGGTGTCTGGGATTTTTTCCTCGACATCATTCCCCCATCCTGTGGGGTGCCGCAGGGCTCCATTTTGGCGCCCATGTTGTTTGCGGTGTATATGCTGCCATTGGGAGCAATTATTAGGTGGTACGGTTTGAGTTTTCACTGCTATGCAGATGATACTCAACTGTACATGTCCTTTGTGCCTGGCCAAGATGCTGCCATTTCGGTCTTTAACAACTGTCTAGCCGAAATCCAGGACTGGATGAATGTGAGTTGGCTGTGGTTGAATCCAGAGAAAACTGAGGTGTTGGTTGTGGACCCAGGTCGCCGGGAGGCGGGTTTGTTGGCGGGATCACCCTCGGGTTTATGGCTTGGGGGTGTTCAGCTAACTACCTCAGACCGGGTGCGGAACCTGGGCGTTGTGTTTGATGACTGTTTGACACTTAAATATCAGGTGTCGGCAGTTGTCAAAGCCTCTTTTTACCATCTGAGGAACATCGTCTGGGTGAAGCACCTGGTTCCTCCTGATGATCTTCCTACTTTGGTCCATGCCTTCGTTACCTCCTGCCTTGACTACTGCAACACCCTTTATCTTGGGCTACTGGGGGTTGATATTCACCGCCTGCAGCTAGTGCAGAATGCAGCAGCTAGGCTATTGACTGGTTCTTCTAGGGCCAGTCATATAATGCCTGTGCTCCGCTGACTGCACTGGCTGCCAGTACGCTGGCGAATCACCTTCAAGGTCAGTTTGCTGACCTATAAGGCCCTACACGATCAGGGACCTGGTTACCTGAAAGATCTCCTTTGTCCCTACTGTCCCTCCCACTCTCTCCGATCCACTGACGAGGGATTGCTGGAGATTCCCAGGGTTCATTTAAAGACTTCTGGGGCCAGATCTTTTAGTTTTATGGCCCCAACTCTGTGGAATTCTCTACTTCGTCAGGTGCAAGATTGCCTGACTGTCCAAAGTTTTAAGGAGGCGTTAAAAACATTTATTTTTAGCCATGCGTATAATGATTTTTAATGTTGCCATTTTGGATACATTTTTAACATTGTTTAATTATTTATTGATTTTTATTATGTTATGTACAGGCGCCTTGGTTTTGGAAAGGTGCCTTTTACAAATAAAGCCTGATTCGATTTGAAAATATAACCATTAGAGAAATGATATCAAGTTCTGTAAATGAATAAGAAACTCAGCCTGGAATTTATAAGTTGATTGAAGAACCTGAAAGAAAAATGACACAAATTAATTATATATTGATGTAAAAGTTTACATGAGAAAATGTAAAATGTCATATGTATTGAGATGTTTTGCTCTGTCTCTGCAATAAAAATGTCTAAGTTCAAAAAAAAAAATCAACAACAGGAATAAAAAATGGGAGCCAAAACACCAACAAAAACCAAAAGCCAAGTCAAAAACCAAAGTCCAGTTGGCTGACTCATGGCGCCAGTTGTTGGTCACCCTGTGCCATGAGCAGCTGTGCTGCCTCACCCTCCAGTGCTGCCATCATCCATCCACAGCTGCAATGTTCCTCGCCAGTACTGCTTAGATTTCTTGCACCGTCACCTCCGTGGCATGGATGCTGCTGCTGAGCACTTGCAGCATGCCAGCCTGTCATTGTAGCAAGTCATCCCGGCCTTCTGAATGCAGGGCATCCATTGCCCACCCAGAGGTCCTGCAAGTACAGAACATACAGCATCAGTGGGCACACAGTGCATGGGACACCAGACCCCTAGGGCATGCCACACAGCAGGTCCGGACTTGGAATTCCATGATGTACACAGGTGAACAGATACAGGCCACCATGAGGGAGCATGCATAGAGCATACAGGACAGGAAAGGGTCATGTGTGCCCATACATTTGCAAGGTCACAGTGACAGGGGGAGCTGCAGTAACAAGGCCTGACACAGGCAGGCATGGAATACATGTAAGGGGCCCATGCAGAGGCCATACAGCATCCACCAAGCAAAGCATACCACTGGTAGTATACACATGCAGCAGCAATCCTGCATGCCAGCAACAGCTGTCCACACAATGGACACCATGGCGTTCATAGGAGGACATGCAGGCCGTGACCCATATGGCCCATTGACAGGGGCAGATACCCAGCTCTGTGATCCACAGTTGCACCGCGAATGACAGACTGCGGATGTGGAAAAGCACACACTGTTGTGCATGTGCCAGCCTGGACAGCACAGTGGCAGGGCAGTGTTCAAGACAGCCCCCAGACAGCAGCAAGGCAGACACAGCAGGGAACACATGTGTAGCCCAGTTGTGTGCAGCATGCAACCAGGCACCTTCAGCACCCCAGACATGCCAACCCAGAAAATTAAGGGAAGTGTGAACAGTACACCCAATAGTATGGCTATGTTCCTCAGTACAGCACTCCTGGGTTGCTGGGTGGGACATATCATGCAGCACTGTGCACTGCACAACAGTGGTGTAGCCAAGACAGTACAATGTGGATGCCAGGACCCACTGGGCAACAGTGCAGCCCCCCCCCGCAGTCCTACCCTACATAGTACCCATACACTGGAATGTACACAGGACATACAGTAAAATTGGATGCCCCCCCCCCACTATGGGCACCCAACAGTATGTAGCAGTCCAGCAGAGAACAACAACCAGATGAAATCACCGGTAAGAGTGGACAGTAGACATACCGATGAGGATTATAGTAGTACTGCTTCACTGAAAGGGTGGTAGATGCCGGGAACAGACTGCCAGCAGAAGTGGTGGAGGCAAAAACAGTAGAAGACGGTATCCAGTGAACACGGTGACCATAACTGGGTGCTTACAGAAACGGCGACTGAATTACAGCACCAGTGTTCAGGGCTACCTGGTAGGGTAGCGACCGGATGCCTGGGTAGGCGAGGTAGGGTGACGGGAAGCGTACACACATGTATGTGTGCACACATGCATGGGGGAGAGGAAGGGGAGGTATGTAGGAGGGAGTGTGGTAGCCAGTTGCCAAGCTAGTTGGCTAACATAGTGGGGAGGGTGGTCGGTTGGGGTGTGCAGGGTACAGGGTTCGGGTCCGGAGCGGTGTGGTTTTGTGTTGTGCTGGCAAGGCTGCTTTTTTTAAATTCCCCTCCCCCCACCGACCGTCCCCTCTCTAGAGTGGAGAATCCTTTAAGTAAGAGGGAGGTGCAGGGAGCTAAATTCCATCGCCACCTTGCAGGTTCACTGCAGTGTACATCGCTGTCATTAATTTTCGGCGATGTACACTCGCCCAAATGGCGATCGCTATTCTGCGATTGCTGTTATGACTTAGAACCGTAGGAGGCTTCAAGCATGCATAGGATAGACATGGGGGAATCTTAGTAAATAGGCAGGGGGAGGGTAGCCGAAGACCAGTTAGGGTCTACAGAGACAGATTAGGCAGTAAACATCTGGGCAGAATGGGTAGGCCAAGCAGTCCTTTTCTGCCAAAAAACTATGTGTTTCTCTGTTTCACTGTGGATGTCCCAGACATGCCTCACACACCAATGAATGTGCACGCCACCCAGTAATAGGAGTATGTGGCGCCACACCCATGTTGCACACTACAAGATACACAGGGGTCAAAATGGGCAGAAGACCACAGGAATGCAGTTCCACAAGATCTGAAAACACCATATGATGGTGCCACCACCTCTGTCAGCTGTCTCCTTGACTACTATAGAAGAGTTCCACCACCCAGAAATGACAGGTCCACCACCCAAAAATCAAGATGTGACACTTTCCCCACCTAAACATTCCAGTTTAACCACTGAAGATACCTACGGTGCCTGGAGCTGGTGGAGCGTTCAGACTTCCTCTCTCTGTGCTAGCTGCAGTCCCAACCAGACCTCCCATGACTCCTCTCAAATGTCCTGCTATGTCTGACAGGCCAGCCTGGCCCCCATCTTCTCCTACTTGAGGCCTGGTGGCTATGGAGGGAAGAAAGGGTGACATCAAAGCACTACTAGGCAATAGACAGCACACCAATGAACAGGCCTACAGTAGATGTACCATGTCAACAGTGCATGGACAAGGAGAAACACTGGC
Organism: Neoceratodus forsteri; assembly: GCA_016271365.2. Classification (NCBI taxonomy): domain Eukaryota; kingdom Metazoa; phylum Chordata; order Ceratodontiformes; family Ceratodontidae; genus Neoceratodus; species Neoceratodus forsteri. The sequence goes on from CM057456.1 coordinate 1,072,904,671, forward strand.
CAGCAGCCCACAGGAACAAAGTTCCACCATCCTGTAAACATGTGCAGTGCCCTTTCAGGCTGTTTCCTCTTAAGCGAACTGCATTCTGCAGTTTGATAACCTGCCTAAGGCGAAGCTGCCCGAGGCTCACCCTCCAAGCAAGAGGACTACTGTGCACTTTCGGGCTGTTTCCTCTCAAGCAAACTGCATTCTGCAGTTTGATAACCTGCCTAAGGTGAAGCTGCCCGAAGCTCACCCTCCAAGCAAGAAGACTACTGTGCCCTTTCGGGCTGTTTCCTCTCAAGCGAACTGCATTCTGCAGTTTGATAACCTGCCTAAGGAGAAGCTGCCCGAAGCTCACCCTCCAAGCAAGGGGACTACTGTGCCCTTTTGGGCTGTTTCCTCTCAAGCGAACTGCATTCTGCAGTTTGATAACCTGCCTAAGGAGAAGTTGCCTGAAGCTCACCCTCCAAGCAAGGTACGGGTTGGAACTCTAAATTTTGGCATCTACCCCTGGAGGAATCTCACTTGCTCCTGTTTGCCAGTGTTCCCCACACTATGTGCAGCAATCCAGAAGTCCTCTAGGAACTGCTGCCAAGAAATGAATGCTAGGACTGATCTCTGCTTGAAATGTTTTGATTTCTCACTTTAAGTAATGTTTAGTGTGATGTAGAGATTTCTTAGAGTTTAAGTTTTGAGAGAGTCCCCCCCAGCATCTTATTTTTCCTATTAATCCTCCAACCCCCTTGTCCAACTTGCCTCTGCCTTTTTCATGTTCTGATCACTGTCATCCCCTCCCGTTTCTCACTTTTAGCATATTGTACTTTGAAGAAAAGAAAACACTGGTATAATTAACCTTGCACTGTGCTTGGGACCTTGCGAGTGCCCTTACTGCTGCACTCCTTGGCATTATAATGTCTCTTATAGTGGCTCTATTTCCTAGAGGCATTATATTGCTCTCTCTCTGTTGACCCTATCTGACCTTGCCTGTGATAAGTTTCTAACATCTACCTCGCCAACATTGGACAGTAATCATTTACATGTTTATAGTACATAGATACATAGATACATAGACAGTGTCGGAAGATAAGGGCCTATGGCCCACCCAGTCTGCCCAATGGAGCTTGTAAGTTCAGTTTGTTTTCCTAGAAGTCTGTTGCCCCTTACCCCTGACCTCCAGAATTCCTTTATGTCTATCCCATGCATTCTTAAATCCCGTGATTGTTTCAGCCCCCACCACTTCCTCTGGCAGGGTGTTCCACTTGTCCACCACCCGTTCTGTGAAGAAATTCTTTCTCATGTTTCCTCTGAATCGTCCTCCTCCAACTTCATCCCATGCCCTCTAGTCCTGGAACATCTTTTCACTTAAAATAGTGTTTTCCTGCACCCTGTTCCTCCCTGTAAGATACTTGTATGTCTCTATCATATCCCTCTCTCCTCCTCTCCTCCAGGAGTACATGTTCAGTTCCTTCAACCTGTCTTCATAGGACTTGTGATGCAATCCATGCACCATCTTTGTTGCCCTCCTCTGAACCTTCTCTACCCTGTCTATGTCCTTACGTAGGTATGGTCTCCAGAACTGTACACTGTACTCTAGGTGGGGCCTCACTAGTGTCTTGTATAGCGGAATTATGACCTCCCTTTTCCTGCTGGTGATGCCCCTGCCTATACATCCCAGCATCCTATTTGCTTTACCTGCTGCCTTGTCACACTGTTTCCCTACCTTGAGGTCATCAGAGATGATAACCCCAAGATCCCTTTCCTGCTTGGTGCATGCTATATCCTCACCCCCAACTGATATATTGTGCCAGGGTTTTGTGCCCCATATGCATTATCTTGCACTTCTTTGCATTGAATTTCAACTGCCAAATCCCTAACCATTCTTCAAGTTTCTGCAGGTCGTTTCTCATTCTGTCTACATCCTCTGGTGTGTCTACTCTGTTACAAAGCTTTGTGTCATCAGCGAACAGTGAAATTCTGCCTTCTAGGTCATGCGAAATGTCACTGATGAAGATGTTGAATAGGACCGGTCCCAGCACTGATCCCTGTGGTACCCCACTGGTCACTCTTCCCTCTGTGGAGTGACAGCCATTTACCACCACCCTCTGTGTCCTCCCACCCAGCCAGTTACCTACCCACCACACTGCTGTCCTGCCCACACCCATATTCCCCAGTTTGTGTAATAGTCTTCTATGTGGTACAGTGTCAAAGGCCTTGCTGAAGTCCGGATAGGCCATGTCCACTGCCCTCCCCTGATCCACCTCCCTAGTCACCCAGTCAAAAAATTCAACGAGGTTGGTCTGACATGACCTCCCCTGGTGAAACCATGCTGCCTTGGGGTCCTGTAGTCCATTGACAACCAGATGTTCCACCAATCTCTCCTTCAGTAGTGCTTCCATGATCTTCCCACTACCGAGGTGAGGCTGACTGGTCTGTAGTTCCCTGCTTCCTCTTTGTTCCCACTTTTGTATAAGGGGACTACATCTGCTGTCCTCCAGTCTTTGGGTACCTCCCCTGTTTCCAGTGATCGGCTAAACAGGATAGCCAGAGGTTCAGCCACCACCTCTCTTAGTTCTTAAGGACCCTGGGGTGCACCCCATCTGGCCCCATTGCTTTATCAACTCTGATACTTCCAGTTCCTTCAGGACCCTTTCTGCGTGTAAAGGGACTTGTGTCCATTTCTGCACCATTCTCACTTCTTGTACTCCTTCAGACCCATTACCCTCCTCTTCCTCAGTAAAGACTGAGCAGAAATACCTGTTCAATATGTCAGCTTTACTGTTGTCATCCTCCATCGGCACCCATCCTCCCCTTCAGTTTCACTATCCCTCCTTTGTCTTTCTTTTCACTTATGTACCTGTAAAGGTTTTGTCCCTCTACCCACTGATTTTGCAATGTGTTCTTCTGTCTGAGCTTTGGCTTCCTTACTGACCTCCCTGCCTCCCTTTGCTTCTCCTGGTACTTCTCCCTATCCCCTTCTGCCTGTGTCTTTTGTATTGCCTGAATGCAATCTTTTGGCTTTCACTTTCTTTGCTACCTCTTTGGAAAACCATAATGGTCTCCTCTTCCTTTTCCTCTTGCTAACCTGCTTAATGCACAATTCTGTTGTTCTTGTAATCCCCATTTTAAATACTGCCCACTGTTCCTCAACCCCTGATTCCTGTCCCATTCCCTTAATGCCTCTTTCAAGTATCTCCCCATTTCCCAAAGTCTGCCCCCTAAAATCCAGGATCGTGTTTTTGTGGTTTGGTTCTGCTCTTTCTGTGATTTCAAACCACAATGACTGGTGGTCACTGTTTCCCAGGTGCTCCCCACTGTTACCCCCATCACACTGTCCCTGTTTGTGAGCACAAGGTCCAGTATTGCCTTCTGCCGAGTTGGTTCCATGACCAGTTGCTTGAGGAAGGCACCCTGAAGGAGTCCAGGATAAATCTGCTCCTAGTTGATGCTGCTGCTGGGATGCTCCAGTCCACGTCTGGAATATTGAAGTCTCCAACCAGTACTACCTCACCTTGTCTGCCATCCTTTGGATGGCTAGCATCAACTCCCTATCTGTTTCTTCCTCCTGGGCTGGTGGTCTATAGACCACACCTGTGCGGATGGCTGCCCCATTTTCCTTTCCAGCTTAACCCACAGTATCTCTCCCCCATTTTGTTCCTCCTGGATCTCTGTGGCCCTTATGTCATTTTTCACATACAGTGCCACTCCTCCTCCCCTTCCTGCTCTGTCTCTTCTGAATATGTTGTAGCCAGGTATGGCCATCTCCCAGTCATGGTTATCATTACACCAGGTTTCAGTGATGGCCACAATGTCCAGGTCTGACTGCACCATGACAGCCTCCAGATCTTCCATCTTGTTGCTAAGGCTCCTGGCATTTACACATGACTTTCCATGATTTGACCTCCTAGACTGTTTCACTGTTCTCTCCAGCCCTTCCTTGGTTGTCATTTATCCCTGGTTCTCCTTGCTGTCTGCCCTTCTGCTGCATTTTGCCCTTTTCTGTATCCACCTCTTGGGCACTAATCTCCATCTTTTGCACACTGCTTTGCAGAGATAGCCACTCCTCTGGTTCACTGGTTCCACTGCTAGCTGTGGGGGTGAGCAAGTAGGTACCCTCCTTGCTGGCCTGCCACCCCCATTGCTAGTTTAAATGCTTTCAATGTAGCATTTAAACTTATCATTGAGTGCTTGGATTCCCTCCAGGATGGATGCAGGCCGTCAGGCTTGAACAAACCTCCATCCTCCAGGTGGGTCCCCAGTCACCAATGAATCAAAACCTTCCTCACAGCACCAGTTCTTCAACCATGAGTTAAAGTTCCTGGTGCATGCACTCCTATGCTCTCCTTGCCTCTCACAGGTAGTACTTTGAGAAAGTGACAGAAGTAGCTACTTGCTTGAGATCCCTCCCCAGTTTCCTAAACTCTTCCTGAACTTCCTTTGGCTCCCCATTTGCCAGGTCATTAGTACCTAGGTGGATAATGACATCCAGCTCACCCTCCCGTCTTGCCTTCCCAGTGATCCCCAGGATCTTCCTTCCATCCCTCCATGCCGTGGCACCTGGTAGGCACCTCACCTCCCTGTCCCCCCCTCCTGTGTTCCTAGCTGGATCCCTCTTATGATGGAGTCCCCCACCAGGATTCGCTTCCTCCTCCTCTGGGGTCAACTGCTTTCCCCGCTGAGGTCACCTTGGCTAACCTCCACATCCTTTCCTTCCACTTCTCTGGGTACCTCTATTTGGTTGTCCTCATTTGCCAGTGTGGCATATGAGTTCTTGAGTAGAATAGGATCTGGGATGTGCCTCTGCCTGACCGCTCTAACCCTCCCTGAGCCCACTGTCATCCAAGTGCTCCTTATTCTCGGCATCCTTTGAGGCAGTTGCATTGGACTGGGTGGTCCCTGGATAGGGGTGATGGTACTCCTGACCCAGTTTACTTCCGCTCTGAGTCTGGCTACCTCCTCCCACAGTCCACAGAGATGCATGCAGATAGGGCAGCACCTCAGTGTCCAGAAGGTCTGCCTGAATATGGCTGCCCCACAGCCACTGCATTGCACCACTCCCCACATTATACTGCAATTCCACTACTTGTCTGCTACTGAAGCTCCTAGTTCCTTTTTAATTTACTGTCCTAAAATCCTGCCACTGATCCTCAGATAATTTTTTTTTAAAGAAAAAGAAACCAATAAATAAATAAATGAATCAAAACACTTGTCGTGCTGAGGGTGGGCTTCTTCCCCTTATGCCTCCTGCGCCCACATCCCTTACTATACCCTGTGTTTAGCTCCTGTCAATCAGATTTAAAGGCATATAATTAAGAGTTGGGGGAAGGGAGGGAGGGGGCAAATTTGCAGCAATTAAAGACAGCACAGAATTACACCACCACTATGTTTTAAATTTTCAACAGCCCAAAACAATTATAAGTAAAGACAACAAAGAAAGTATAGTGTCACTAAAAGCCCACAATCTAAGTTGAAAAGAAAAATAGCAATTACCAGTTACTCTAAAGCACTGAATTGAATATGTTTCCTTCCTTCCCCTTCTGGCTTCTTCTGAGAAAATAAACTCTACTTGCTACTTCAACTCTGACTAAGCCCCACCTCCAGTTATCATGTAGCTGAGGTCAGAGGCCAGACAATTAACACCCTTCACCCAACTACAGGGCAGTCAGACAAGCCAAGATAAATTTTGCAGCAATTAAAGACAGCACAGAATTACACCACCACTATGTTTTAACTTTTCAACAGCCCAAAAACAATTATAAGTAAAGACAACAAGAAAGTATGGTGTCACTAAAAGCCCACAATCTAAGTTTAAAAGAAAAATAGCAATTACCAGTTACTCTAAAGCACTGAATTGAATATGTTTCCTTCCTTCCCCTTCTGGCTTCTTCTCTAGTACTCTCTAGTACTATCACCTTATCCCAATGCTGTGACTCTCTTACTGTGCCATGGAACCTGCATTCCCCTGGTGACTGGGGGTTGCCATTTCATCGCCCTATCTGGCTACCCTCTTTGGCAGTCCTCCCTGGGATCTTCAATTTACAAGCCAACTTTAAGGTGTGCTCAACTCAGAGGAAGCTTCACAAACTCAGCAACAAGCAGTTAAAGGAATATCTGTGTGGACTGGCCTTACTGTTGCTGCTGCTGTCTGGCAATATTCACCCCAACCCTGGCCCTTCACAACCTACAGCATACCCTCAGTCATCTACTGGGTTACTTACAATTGCCTCACTTAAAGGGGAAGTCTCCCATAGTTTCACATCAATATTTTCCCAACTCCTTATATGTAACTGTTGTGTGCCTCCTCCAGTTGGCAGCAGTCCTATTGCTGTCCAAATCTAGATTATAAATAAAAATATACAGCCCCCATAAGTTATCAATGTGTTTATCCTCCATTTTACCATCAATGCTGCTGGAGGATGATGTCATTAGAGCAACAGATAATGGTGCTGCACTAAATGCAGTTCCACCAGTAAACCAAACCCACAATGTTTGGTTCCCCACTTGAGTAAAGGAGGAACCCTTTAAGTGTTGTGCACATCCTGAAGTGCAGGTCAAATAGGAACTAGGACCATATCAGTGTGATGCAGCACTGATTTGACATGTATATACAGTATTCATATAAGGAAGTGCCTGTATGTATTGTGTTACTGTTTCTGTTAGCAAAAACAGTTTACCCAATAAATGACTCTGGGTACAACAAGAGTTTTAAATGGTATTATACAGCTGTTGTATTATGTTCTGTGTGTGTTAGCACTCTCTGTTTTGATTGATACCAGCAGTGAGAAACAATCTTGCAAATATGCCCCTTTCCCTTGGTAGCTGGGAAGTCAGTGATTGGATGGCTGCTGTAAGGCAATAAAGAGTTCAGCTATAACAAGGAATAGATTACCAGGACAGCATCAGCTGCAGCATATGGAAGAAGGGCAATCTAGTGATTAAAGCACAGGCACAAGAACTGGGAGACTCTGGTTCAAATCCTACTAAAGTCCCTTACTCTCTAACCCTTAACAAGCTCCCCTAACCTCCTTGGGAATTGTGATGGTCCCTCAGGTCCATGACTTTAAAAGTGCCCCCATTCCCATTATAAATCATTAGCAGTGATGTGAGAGCTATAGCAATTCACTTTGAATATACTGAAGACAAGCTGTGGCAGCCTCCCCCCCGCTTTGTAATGCCAGCATTTGAAGTAGAATGCCCCTCACAAATCAGATGCCACACTTCAGCTGTTGTAGGTAAAGAAACCAATCAGTCTCAGTTTGTAGTGCTCTGTATTTGCTTAGCTCATTCCTCCCATGTCATATGCACTCTGTGTTTTGGTATTTCCAGTCAGAAACTTAGATGTAAGGAGCATTTGAAATGTAAAACAACACTCTTTATGAACTATGTGATCTAGCTCTCCACTTTCAGGCTGCTGAAAGAGGGGTGTATCATTTGTGCAAAGGAGGAATTCAGTCTTGTGTGATCCTTTGAGAAACTGTTCAGGCCTACCTTGTAAATTAATCTTCTCAAGGGTGTTCACCTGGTTCAATACAGATTGCCTAACTGACTGTTAGATTGACTGATTGATTGACTGATTGACTGCTTGATTGTCTGATTGACTGATTCATTCTACTGCTCTCCACAACATGTTGCAACTGTCTCACAGAGAGAAATGAGCAGTACAAAGAACATATTCTGTTTTCTGTGAATGAAATACTATTAGATGTATTATTTGCTCTACACATACAGTATTAAGGCTACAAGTACTACTCCCTGTGTGAGTTGCATGACAGAACTGTCTTAAGCCATTGCAAACTTAAACTAAAATCAGGATAGACAGCATTGATAACCCTTATGTTTTCTTCTGCACTGTTGCTGCAGTGACATCAGGGAATGGGAGGGGCTGTATTACAAGTGACCCATTTGCATGTAAATGGAGGCTTGCTTGACACTACTACCTTGTGTCAGAGCCTCAGATTCTAGATATGTGTTGCAACGGAAGAAATGACTGATCTCTTATTGACATATCAATACAGTAATTGATGTAATGTATAATAAATACATCAGACATATCCAAATCATAAATATACAGGAGTCTTCTCCTTTAATATATGCAGCCTCCTCCCCAAAATGGACTTACTGAATGCATGGATCTTACAACATAACCCAGACATCCTCTCAGTTGTAGAAACATGGCTTTCTCCAAAAATAGCTGATGCTTCAATTTCCATCCTAGGCTACACAGTCTTTAGACAGGATCGTCTCTCCAAACATGGGGGAGGTTGTGCGCTCTACCTCCGAAACAACCTTCAAGGTCTCATCCTAACTCTGCCCAAAACTGATGACCATATGCAAGCCCTTGCCATAAAAGTGCTTCTAGGTGCACACAATAAAACCCTTACTGTGTTTTCAATCTATATTCCTCCCAGACAGACGGCCTCCTGCTTTGATTCACTCCTGGAGTGTTTTGGCTCTCTGGGTCTTAATTCAGAAATTATCATGTTAGGAGATTTCAATATCAATTGGTTCTCTCCTGATACAAGCCCTTTCAAAGATGCAGTTTCAGCAGTTCACCTCACCCAGCTAGTTGAGTCCCCACTAGAATCAACTATAAAACTGGGACAGGTGCCTTACTGGACTGGGTGCTTTCTAACCACCCTGATTATATAGTGGACACAACTGTACTCCCAGATGCCTTCAGTGACCATTCCCCAATCTTGTTTCATTGGGCAAAACCACCCACTAGAACAATTACCACCAGGGTACTCATCCATGGGCATCTTGAATCACTAAAAGCTGACCTGCGTAATCAGGACTGGTCAATGGTTTACACAACTAACAGCGTTGACATTGCCCTCGACCAGTTAATTCTTCAGTTCAACGCTATATGTGATAGGCACGCCCCCTCATAAAAAGCATAAAATCAAAGGCCGCTGTAATCCCTTGTTTTCTCTGGACCTCCTTGAGCTTCTGAATGCCAGGGACCATCTATGGCACAGGTCTAGGTCCCTGTGTAACCAGGCTGACATCCAGAGGTACAAAGTGGCTAGAAACAAGTGCACAAGGACTAGTCATGCAGCTAACAATCAATATTATAAGGAAGTGCTCTCTCAGACCTGGAAAGATGGCAGAAAATTTTGGACTAACCTTAAAGAGGTCACTGAGAGAGACCTCAGATCTGCCCCTACCATGCTTAACATTGATGGTGTACCCTCACTCGACCCCAAACTTATTGCTAACACTTTTAATAATGCCTTCACCGACCTGAGTGGTGTCCTGCCACCTGGCTACTTCTCTCACCCCCTCTTAAGTGACTACTCTGGGAAAGAAACTCAGCACCCTTCTCATCCTCCTTTCTACTTCAAAACCCTCTCAGCCCATGAAGCCAGGAATTACCTACTCAAGGTATTAGGGAAATCAAGATTTAGTGGTAACACCCTGGCTCTTAAGTTTGTAGCCCTTAAGCTGGATGAAATTCTGTCACCTCTAACACATATAAAAACTGCTTTTGATTCAGTACTGGACAGTATCTCCCACCTCCCGCCTAGAAGTGAAGTCATTTTACTGTGCGACTTCAACATCAACCTGCTATCAACTGCCTCATCCCACAGCAAAGACTCAGCCTTAGCTTGTGACCTCAACCAGGTCGTTAACTCCCCAACCAGACTGGACACCAGAATAGGGACCTCCACCCTCATCGACCTTATCTTCACCAACAGGCCTAAGAACATCTCACAAGTCACTGTGCTCCCAGACTCTATTAGTGACTATTCCCCTGTGACCTGCCTATGGTCCACAAAACTCACACCCCCCCTCCACAAACATCACTTTGCATAGACACCTTAAAAAAGGATCCCTAACACATTTCAAGTCTCACCTTGCCTCCTGCGATTGGTCCCCCATACACACAGCCCAGTCAGTGGATGCCGCTCTCGCCTACTTCATTGCCATCTTCAATAGGGCCTGCGATATTTACGCACCCTTCTCCAAACAGATACTTAAGAAAAGAAACCTCCCTTGGATTTCCCAAGCTCTATTTGATCAAATGCACCAGCGGGATAACCTATGGCATAAGGCCCTTGACTCGTAACTCCCTCAGGATTGGCAAAACTACAGGGAGGCTCGCAACAAATGCACATGGGCCACCAAGCAAGCCAAAACTGCCTACTACAACCAAACCCTCACCTCAACTTGGGGCTCTGGGAAAAAATTCTGGAACAATATGAAGGATCTTTGTTGGAAAACTGTTTCCTCTACCCCTGCCCAACTCACGGTAAATGGGGCTACCACTCATGACCCCCTTGCTATCACTGATGTCCTCAACTCCTCCTTCTCTGACCTCTCTAATATTCTCCCTACTGACTCCCATAACTCCACCACCCTCCCCCCCACGTCACCTCTGCCACCTCCCCCCTACCCCTTTAGGCTAGAGTCATCTCTCTGCAATGAGGAAAGAGACTGAACGCTATCTCATCAAAGCACTGGCGAGCTCTTGATACAGCAGTGATTCCCTGGACCTTAAACTCATTCAGCTTTCGTTGGTTGTGGCGCTACCCCATCTCACAAAAATACTCAACCTGTCCTTATGCCTTGGCCAATTCCCCTCAGTATGGAAAAGAACCGTAATCACGCCCATCCTGAAGAGTGGTGATCCCACAGCTGCTAGCAATTATAGGCTGATATCCATCCTGCCTCCCCGTCTAAGGCCCTCAAAAAAATAGTATCGGATCAGCTAACTGACTATCTATCCAAGTTCAACCTGCTCTGCCATGAACAGCATGGTTTCCGGAAGGTCCACAGCACCTCCACAGCTCTCATTGAACTTACCTCCTTTATCCATGAGGCCCTAGAGTAAGGCTCAGTGGCAGGGGCTATGTACGTTGATTTGGCCAAAGCCTTTGATACCGTCAGTTACAAGCTCCTACTCCACACCCTTCCATCCCTTAACTTTGCTCCAGACATCACCGCCTGGTTTAAAGATTATCTCTCCAATTGGACGCAACAAGTCAAAATAAATACTTCTATCTCAACATGCAAACCAGTTCACTCATGTGTCCTGCAGGGGTCTATACTTGGTCCCCTTCTCTTTACCCTCTTCCTCAATTCCCTCCCTAAATCATGCACTGGTCGCATGTTACTATATGCCGACGATGCAGTAATCTTTTGGAAACACCCCAACCCCGACACCCTCCAAGCAGCTCTCCAGGACCACTTTAGGGAGATAGAAAAATGGTTCTCAGAGCACTGCCTTATCATTAACTATAAGAAAAATAAGGCCAAGATCTTTGCTCACCGCCAAAGCCCCCACTGTCACGCATCTCTAGTTGTACAAAACACCCATGGCTCCACTTTCGGACAGGTCCCCAGTTTCAAATATCTTGGAGTCACCTTGGACACCTCCCTCTCCTACCACAATCACATTCAATGGGTCACCTCCTCAGTTAATACTAGATTAAGGATCCTTTATAGGCATAAACATTGCCTACCCCCCCCAGGCCATGCATCTCACTGTGTCCTCCACGGTCCTATCCCTGGTGGATTATGGAATAATCATTTATGGATCAGCGGATCAAATGGCCCTGTGCAGCATTAACCTCGCCCTTAACAAAACCTGCAGACTTGACTCGGGAAGTGACAGGTCAACTCACACATGTGAGCTTTATAACCAAACAGGCTAGCTAAATTTCCAAGGCAGACTCAAGTACTATACCTGCCTCCTCGCCAAACAGATTCAACTTAAACAAGCTCCCATCGGCCTCCTCCCACTTATCCGCACAGCCCCCCCTAGACGGACCCAAAGGCACTCAGTTAACCCCTTCCTGTTAGTTCCCCACCACAGAACCTCGCTGGGACAAACATCCTTCCATTATTGGGCCCCCTTCTGGCTGAATGGACTCCCATCCACCATCTCCTCGACCCACAGTCTTAGCCTCTTTAAATCTAGTCTCAAAACCTGGCTCTTTGACTCGGCTACCTGTGACTGTAATTAGTCCCTCATTCATTCTGTTTACACCCCCCTCCTTCTTTTCAGAAAATAATACTACTCAGGAACCCACTCCCTCCCAGTACTCTATCCGATAGGGAAAGGTTATACTTATGCCAACCAACTCCCCTATGTCTCCCATTGCCTGTACATTAAGACTCGGGGTCCCTAAGGATCCTAAGATATCGTATCCTGTCTTAGCCCTGGCACAGGCTTTCATGTGCTCCCTGTTAATGTAATGTCATTCTTTTTATACTAAATCCTAAATTACTTGGACCTTGTAGTATTACATTGCAATTGTACAAGTTGTGATACCTGTATTTATAGTCTGCCTGTATCTTACCCTGTATTTTATTTTTATTTACTTTCTTGACGAGGAGCCTTTGCAAACAAGTCTCTGACTCAAAAGATTGTAATTCCGATTCTACTCAATAAAATAAATAAAAAAATAAATAAATTTTATTAACATGTCACTTAGTTACTGTCAGTTCCCTCAGAAATGGAAATCTGCCACTGTGACACTAGTCCATAAGTTTGAGGATCGCACAATTACTGGGAACTACAGGCCTAGCTCTATCCTGCCCCCACTCTCAAAAGCTGTTGAGCGTATAGTGGCTGACCAATTGGTTGAATACTTAAAAAAATGTTAGCTACAATGCCCGCAACAACACGGGTTCAGAAATGGTCATAGTACCACTACTGCCCTTCTGGAGTTCACAGGCTTTATTCACCACTCCTTAGGTCAAGGACACCTGGTCGGTGCTGCTTTCATTGATTTAACCAAAGCTTTCGACACAGTGAATCATGCCCTCCTGGTCAAACAGCTTACCACCATTGGCCTAGTTCGTGACAGCATAGCCTGGTTTGAAAGTTACTTGCACAACCGTACACAGCAGGTGAAGATTGGTAACACTCTCTCGGATAGCAGACCTGTCCTATCCGGAGTTCCTCAAGAGTCCATCTTGGGCCCTCTTTTGTATAACATTTTCCTCTACAACATTCCTTACTCCTGTCAGGGTCACATCCTTTCATATGCTGACGATGCTGTCCTGTTTACCAGTGATCCAGACCCTAAGGTTCTTGAATCCAGGCTACAGAGTAATTTCGTTGTCATAGAAAGATGGTTCCATAAGCACAAGTTAGTTATGAATTACAACAAGACTAAAACTATGCTGTTCTCCAGCTCCCAAAATAGGCACAGAACTTACCCTCTTTCTATCACCAATGAAGAGGGCTCTCCCCTGGAGCTAGTTCAGCTCTTTAAATATCTGTGGATTACTACTGACAGTACAATAACCTATGCCTATCACATTGACAACATTGCTAAGGCTGTTAACACCTGCATTGGGCTACTTTATAGACATAAGCAATGTTTGACCCCAGAGGCTCTTAACCTGGCCATTCAAAGCTCTCTTGTCTCACTTATTGATTACAGCTTACCAATCTATGGATCAGCTACAGAAACAACTCTTTGCCGCATCATAGTTGCACTCAACAAAGCATGCCGGCTCCTTACTGGCTCAGCCTGTCTGTCCCATACCTGTGACATGTACACTCAGGCTAACTGGCTCCAATTCAAAGGTAGACTCATGTACCAAACATGTTTACTGTCCAAAAAAGCAAGCTTAGGCAAAATGCCCCCAGGAGTGCAAAAGCTTATTACCGCTGCTATCAACCATCATTGCAGCAGAAGCTCTACTAGCCAGATTTTTAATATACCCCGCTGTCACACTTCTCTGGGACAAAAGTCCTTTGCCTACCATGCCCCGCTATGGATGAACTCGCTGCACCATGACATCACGTTAACATCCATCTTGGGCTCCTTCAAGGTTAAACTCAAGCAACAGCTGGTTGCTGATGCCAGTTGTGACTGCTTCCAATAACCTTCCTTCTTGTGACCAGCACTTATTCTAACCTTATGCTATCCTGACCTTATGCATAACTGTTCTCAGCATGTAAATAACTATTCTAAGTTGCTAATTATTCTCCTTTCACATTTTCTCTTGATCCCTTCCACTCTTTCCCCTCACCCCTCTATGGCTTTTCCCCATCTCCCCTCCCCCCGTTATCTCCTGAGCTCCCTTGCTCACTTTAAAATGCTCTGTCCCATACCTTCTCACCTCTGACGAGGCCCCTGGGCTGATGCCATCCCTTACCTTGCTGACTATTAGATATTAGGCTGAGTCTGTTCTCATTTTCCTGTTAAGGGTCATTTCAAAAGACCCCACCTCCTCTAATAAGACCCTCTGAATTCCAGGTTTTAATCAAATACGCACCTTGGCATACATTGTACAATGCCACATGTATTGGAACATCTCTAGTTATATACTGTTGTAATGTTTTGTATAATTCCTTGTTTTGTTTGTTCTCCATCTCATGTTTTTCCAATATGTATTATTCGTCTGACATGGAACCTATGAAATGAGCTTGTTCTCAAAGGTGTTATCCGAAATTTCAATAAATAAATAAATAAAAATGTGCATGACAATAAAAATACAAGAAGCTCAGTTAAGGGCCACCTACAAGTACTATTTAAAAGAACCTCCACGGCACAACATTCCCTTTTGTATCACGGTCCTCTATGGTTTAATGACCTACCCCCTGCCGTCCTGCAGCAAGAAAATATTGGCCCGTTCAAGAAAACTCTACGTCTTCACTTGGCTGGCTCCCACAACTGTGACTGTTATGCTTAGCAACCACCACCTGGCCTCTCCGCATGACAAAGTCAATTCTGGTTGCTATTGTTTTTTTCTCTTCCTTTCTTCCCTCCCTCAGCACTTAGCAACCTCCTACTTAGCACTTAGCAACATGGCTTATTTTTCTTTTCTTTTTTTTTTCCTTTTCTTGTTACACCAAGCTTGTGTACAAGCCAGTATATGTTGCATGCTTTACATTTTGTCCCCTTGTTGTGTTCCCAACTTACTACCCTCATTGTTATTGCCACTGCAATGCCTTGTTGTTTGTGCCATTCTATTAGTGCCACTGCTTGTTCTTCTGTTAAGAACCGTTGTTTTTTCCATGACATGGAGCCTTCGTAAAAGAGCCTATTGGCTCAAAGGTTGTAATTCCAAAACTGAAATAAATAAATAAATAAATTCCTACTGCCCCTATCATCTATCAAAAGTGACCACTATAGGGGAGGTCCACCTCCTAGACATGACAGATCCACCACCCAGACGTCCAGATGTGAGAGTTGCCACACCTAAATACCTCCACGAGAGCCATGTACAGTAGCTGAGGCATCTGGAGGCCAGGCAACACAGGCCAGGCCCCTGGACATGGGCACAGTGTGGTGGATGCTATGGCCCTGTCCACCATCCCAATCTGCAGGGTACACTGCAATAAACAGGTGCACAGTGTGTGGCTTTGCATGTTAGGAGGCATATTACGACCTGTGCCTGTGGCCCTGCCACACAGTATGGTACCACACATCCCGCAGAATAGAAACATAGAAACATAGAATTTGACCGCAGATAAGGACCGCTTGGCCTGCCTAGTCTGCCCATTTTCCTACCTAACAGATAAGCTGCAGATCCTAATTAACCAACAGCTTACTTCCTCCTACCCCCCACTAGGACTGCCTTATGTCTGTCCCATGCATTCTTGAATTCCCCCACTGTTCTTGATTCCATGACCTCCTCAGGGAGGCTGTTCCATGCATCCACAACTCTCTCTGTGAAAAAATACTTCCTCACATTACCTCTGAGCCGTCCCCCTATCTTCAGATTGTGCCCCCTTGTTCTTGCACATCTCTTTTTCTGAAAGATGCCACCCTCTTGGACTTTGTTGATTCCCTTGAGGTACTTGAAAGTTTCTATCATGTCCCCTCTCTCCCTCCTTTCCTCAAGGGTATACATATTAAGCTCCTTTAGTCTTTCTTCGTATGTCTTCTGGTGCAGACCCTGCACCATTTTGGTTGCCCTCCTCTGGACAGTCTCCACTCTGTCTATGTCTTTGCGGAGATGGGGTCTCCAGAACTGCACACAGTACTCCAGATGGGGTCTCACCAACTGTCTGCAGAGGGATAACAACTTCCTGTTTTCTACTATTGATGCCTCTCCCTATGCATCCCAGTATCCCCCCGGCCTTCCTTACTGCCTTCTCACATTGCTTGCCCACCTTTAGGTCATCTGATATAATTACCCCCAGGTCCCTTTCCATTTTTACTGTTGTCAGTATCTCACCCCCTATTGTGTACTCTTGCCCTGGGTTTTTGTTTCCCAGGTGCATTACCTTGCACTTCTTTGCATTGAATCTGAGCTGCCATACATTTGACCATTCCTCCAACCTTGCCAAGTCCCTTCTCATCCTTTCCACTCCATCTGGTGTATCAACCCTGTTGCAGATCTTTGTGTCATCTGCAAAGAGACATACTTTCCTTCCAGTTCCTCTGCAATATCACTTATAAAGACATTAAAAAGGACCGGTCCCAGTACTGAACCCTGCGGTACCCCACTAGTAACCCTCCTTTCTTCACTGTGGACTCCATTTACTACTACCCTTTGCATCCTGTTGTCTAGCCAATTTTTTATCCAGGCAACCACCTTGAATACACAGATGTGTACCATTGTAGTGCTGCCAGACATACATGTACAGTCCATTCAGTGGTACATGCAAGGGCTGATATGTCCTGTACAACAACACACAGCCTACCATGCTAAAGGAACACAGCAACGGCACATAGCTGAGCATAAAGAACCAAAGCAGCTGTGAATTCAGCTCATGTATTTGGTGGTGCAGAAAAGGAGAGCACAGTAGATTGCGTTACCCCAGTGTTTCGTCTCTGTTCCACTGAGGCCTTGCCAGGGAGTTGGGAGATGTGGGACAACGGTCCTTTCAAACCGCCAAATGGCTACTCAAAAGTAAATTCTTATCTGGTAAGTTAAAGGCATATAACACTCCAATCTGGGATTTTTTTTTAATATCAATACCTATAGTGGAGCCAAAACAAAGGAAAAGGAAAAAGCAGGGTGGGGGGGGGAAGGTTTGGAGGAAAGGTCAAAAGATATGTGTGGCCAATTAAATTCAGCTGACTAAGTAGGCATATTGTGGTGCCAGTGAAAATGGCTGTTTTACAAAAGGCTTTAAATACAAAATGACCTACAAACCTGCATCCCTCTACTACCATCCATAGAGAGATGCTCTCATTAAAAAATTCATGGTGACACCGGCCTGTCAGCACAGCGGTAGCGCTACCACTCCCAACACTGGTGACCCCGGTTTGCGAATGACTTCAGGTAGTCAAGAGCCAGCTGGGGGGAGGAGGTTTGAGTGTCCCAGAGGAGGCTTGCTTCCTCCGGGGGGGGGTCCCATCCTCCGCTGCAAGTCTGCCACCTGGGTGACCATGGGTGGCAGCGGTTGGTAGATGGACAGTGGGGTGGCGACGTCGCTGACGTTGGCAGGTGGATGTGCACATGCACAGGGTCTACACTAACATCTTCACATGTGACATCCCTGGGAGTGAACCTGAGAAAGGCCCCAGCACTTTCCACAATGACGGCCTGCGGGAGCTCCCCGGCCCTCATCGCCTTTCGGTTTATGGTGCACCCTGATGAAAAGTAGAATTTCGGGAGAAAGCCTCCCCACCCTGACCCTGTCTGGGGGGCATAGACAAGGTTCTATGGGGGTGTGACTACGATCAATGGGGCTTGGGCGCTTTCTGCTGAGCGTGAGGGGTGTTTGAAAGTGCCAGTGAGGAAGGGGGTGTAAAACGAATTGGAAAAAAAAATTAGTAGTGCTGTGATTTATATTCTGAAATGGTGCAGCCTGCATACTGCTAAAATATTGTACTATGATTATTTACAATATTAAAACACCAAATATGAATCAACTTGAAAAAATAGGCATTAGAGACTGGGATATTAATGGTATTAAGTATAATATTTTCAATAATGAATTAACATTAGATAATGCTTCAATAGAGAAAACATATTTCCATTAATCAGCTAGAGTGGGAAGGCTCAGAACTGATGCAGGGAGTTCCAAAGCTGAATGGCCATGAAAAAACAATAATAATACAAGACACTGAGAATGACAAGCAGGGAAACGAGAGAATGGTTTTGATGGGTGAAGAAAAAGGCAAACAATCAGATCAAAAGAGAAATGTGAAGCTAAAAAAAGGGGGAAGGGGAGTGGAGGAGAAAGAGAAGCTAAAACAAGGGAACTGAAAAAATAAAACAAATCAAGAAAAAATAGAGATTGTGATGAGAAAGTGGAAAACAAATGTAATATAAAACAGCAAAGAGAAAAATGAGAAATAGCAGCTAAAGCGGATCTATAATGTATAGAATGTGATACACGTAAAAGCTACAGATGGTGATGGTGCAGAAGACTGATCCCAATGTGCACAAATGTGGTTTTGTGGATCAGGTCCAAACGAGCTCTGAAAAAAACAAAACACAAAACTTGTTAGGGAATTCAGCAAGTTCCATTACCATTAGAATCTAATTCCAACACAGTGTAATGTGCACCTACGCAAACATTTGTGACTGATTTAGAGGAATGGTGTTAGATTGATGATGTCATTCATGAGATAAATTTACATATCTCAACAGCTGATTCACCTGATGGATGGGGGAAGGCTGCACCCTATCATGAAAAGTACAACATTCTCTCATCCATCAGGTGAACCAACTGTAGAGATGTATCAGTTTATCTCCTGTAGCACCATGTTTGTAGTTTATGTGATCCAATGTAGCTGCAATATGCGTTATGTAGGAAGCAGTATCAGAGCTCTAAAGAAACAGATTCAAGAGCATGTTCACTCCATCATAAAAGCAAATCCGGGCACCCCTCTTGGTGCACACTTTAAAATGTTTCACTAAAGTGACCCACATCACATGACTTTCATGAGTCTGGAACATGTTGGCCCTTTAAGAAGAGGAGGTGACAGATCAAAATCATTTTGCAGAAGGAGTCTAAGCGGATGTTCACACTTAGTGCAATGTATCCCAGTGGTCTGAATGGCCCCATTGATCTAATACCATTCCCGTCAATTAGTCATAAATGTTAATGCAACACACTAACTGTGTTTGCACCTTACAGTCACCTGTAGTGCCCCAGTTACACCATTTAATTAAAACTAAATGGTAACTGCAAAGATTGTCAGAAGTTAGAAGGTGGCCAGGTACCCAACACGCCTGGACATTTCCAGGTATCCAGGTGGGTGAGCCAGACTCTGCCAGATATTGTATCAGCAGGGCTATGCCAGGCCCTGTAGGGTGGCAAGCAGTGGTCGGCTGTGTACACAGCCCAGGTGTGCAGGGGGTGACAATACAGGACCCCACAGGGACTCTGTACCACCACTGCCCTATGGGCAGTATGACAGTGGCACCACCCCACCATCCACACCATTGCCTATGACACTCAGGGCACCTAGCCATGACAGTGACACCACCCAGACATCTGAAAATGTGAGTCCCCCACCTACACAGTGTCACCATTTCCCCAGCAGGTGGGTGATATGGGCACACAGTGCCCATGTTCCCCGCCTATGCCCTATTCACCATCAGATGTCATGGGTAGGTTTAGTGCACATTACTGTACACAGACCACACAGTAGCCATGTGCACATGCCAACCCTCTGCGAACAAAAGGGGACAACCCCTGGGTGCGTTTGGAGCTGACAGGAACAAAGCAGTGCCTGACACAGTGCCTGGGTGTCCACCAGGGACAGAGGGATGGTTACATGGATTAGTATTATTGTACCCACTACCACATGTCCTACCTCTACACTATACTGTCCTGTATTAGCCCTATACATGGCACGACCATACCATTTGAGGAGCCATGCAGCACTGTCACAGGAACAAGACAACCATGTGACTAGGGTGGCCGGCCCTGACAGGTATATCCTGTGTACAAAACCAGATCTATACTACTACCACTATTACTACATATGGCTGTACTCATCTGTTCATGGCACACTAACACTGCCCACCATCTCCCTCAGCTGCTGCTGGTGACTTGGCTCCAGGCAGCACAGGTCATTGTACCTGTGCCAGCAATGGTCCCCTGTCCCCTCAGTCACCATTCATATGCACAGCCACAAGCACACCAGCTCTCACACCTCACATCAAGGCCTTGCCAAGCCCTCCTTTGCCTCTCCCAGCAGCTGGTCCTCCTTGGCCATAACAAGTTTAGCAAGCGAGGCCAGCTCATCAGGAGACCAGTGGGTGTCCCTCTGGTGGACCCTTCTCTCACCCCAGTGTCTGTCTGCTATGGTTCACAGCTCAGTACCTTGGTTAGAGGCTTACCCCAGCAGTGCCTCTCATTCCCCAAGGAAGCCTGTGTTGTTCTGTGTATGGGCCTTATTAGCACAGTGAATTGGTTATTACACAGTGCTAACTTTGCAGTGCGCAGTGTTATAGCTGTTTCTGGGTGGGGGATGTATGGGTCACATGTGGACATGTATGCATTTCCCAGCATTTCTCCAGCACTGTACGTGCATGCACAGTCTAACATTGTGCAATCACAGCCATACAGATGGCACTCTGGGCTACATAATTCTGCAGCCAGCAGCCCAGCCATATGACAGGCCTGCATGACACCTGTTTCCAGCAATAGCACTGCAGTGATGCATTAGAGTTCAGTGCTAAACCGCAATATTAAAATACTGTATGCAAATGGACTCACTACACAGCCCAGGTGCTAAAGCCTGATCTTCATGTCATTACTGAATCATATTCACTCATTTGCAGGCCTGACCACATATAAAAGGGGCAGCCAACTTCATCGAGGCATAGATGAGAACAGCTGGTACTGCAACCTGTGTGAGGTGAGTCTGTCTGATTACAAAGGTCTGCCCACAGGGTATCAGGGTTATGCAGTGTCTACAGTGCTCATGGTTGTCTGTCCACACTCCACAGCTAGTCATGGCTGCCACAGGAGCTGAACATCAAAGGAGGCCAGAGTTCAAGGAGGCAGAGCTGCTGATCTTGGTCCAGGCCTGTGTGGCTAGGGAGGATTTCCAGGCCTGCCACAGAGGCATCCAGGCAGGGCTGAAGTAGGCATGGTAGGAGGTTGCATAAAAGGTAAATGCACAGGGCCACCTCTGTTAGATCCACAGGAGTGCTACAAGAGGATAAGCTGCATGAGGGTCCACACAAAAGAGTGCCTGCCACAGAAGTGAGCAAACATGCAGCCCATGGGTGGTGGCACTTCAATGGCCCCTGCCCTAATGGTAGCAAAAGAGATGATAGCCACAACAGTGCAGCCTGTGACCATGACAGGCATAACGGGGTGGCTCTGAGAGCCAGGCAGGACCATTACAGGACTGTAAGTCACTGCAGTAGTCCCTGCACATTGCAGTGCTTTGGATGATGGGTGACCTGCATGTGTTCTATCTTGTAGCTGTTTTTTGTGTACACGTTGGTTCACAGGTGATGTGTGTGTTGTGTTAAGCACCCGGGGTGTGAGGGCACTGCTATGCACAGATGGCATGTGTGTGGGCAACCATGGTGCGCCGGTCCTGCAGGCCGTCTTTGTGCCTTACTACTTTGATATGCACTTCTCACCCATGTTTTTCTCTGTCTCTCAACAGCCCAGTCCCTGTTTAATGACAAAGATGAAGAGGGTGAGCCGCACCCAGGGTCAGCGCTGTGAACTGTGGCAGTGGGAGCTGCCATGGACTGCATGGAGGAGGTGTCAGACAATGACAGCCAGACTGTGCTATAGGAGAGTCATGGGTGGCCTGAGGAAGTCAGTGATGATGAAAAGGACTGGGATGCTCGCAGCAGTCCGCACCATGCAGGACTGTTCTCTGTGCTGCCACATGCTGACCTTCTGCAAACCTGGCCATCCATGTGGCACCACAACAAACCCACTGCCCACTCCCTGTGCAGCTGGACCCTGTCTCCCAGTCCCCAGTGCAATCAGATGGGTGCAAATGACAGCTGCTGCAGGCCACCATGGGTGCCCAGGAGGATCTATGGGAAAAGGTGCAGTGCATGAGAAAAAAACAGCTTTCAGGAAGCACAAGGAGACCCAAATGGAGGCAGACTGGGAGGTATGTCTAGAGAAACAAAGGGAGGCAGGACAGAGGGTAAGGACAGCAAAGGCTCAAACTGAAGAAAGGATCGGCCAGGAGGTCAAGAATGGGGATAAGACTGGGTTACAGAGGAGGTAGATCAGGGGAGGGCAGTTGATGTGGCCTTTCTGGACTTCAGTAAGGCCTTTGACATTATACCATACAGGAGGCTGATAAAGAAACTTAGCAGCCTGAGGGTGGGGGAGAAGGTGGTGTGCTGGGTGTCAAACTGGTTGAAAGATAGGAGGTAGAGGGTAGTGGTAAATGGCAGCCAGTTGGATGATGAGAGAGTGACCAGTGGAGTACCACAGGGATTGATTGGCACTAGGTCCTGTCCTCTTCAATGTCTTCATAACTGACATTGTTGAGGAACTGGAAGGGAAGGTGTCTCTTTCCAGGTGACATAAAAATCTGCAACAGGGTGAATACCTAGAAGGGAGTGGAGAGAATGCAAACAGATCTGGGAAAACCAGAGTAGTAGTCTAGGGGGCGACAGCTGGGTTTCAGTGCCAAAAAGTGCAAAGTCATGCAGCTAAGGTGGGGAAACCTGGGGGCTGCATATAAGATGGGGGGTTACTGACAGTTACCAATCAAGAGAGGGACCTTAGAGTGATCATATCTGATGATCTCAAGATGGCAGGGCAGTGCGACAGAGTAGTAGGCAAGATGAGTCAGATGCTGGGGTGCATAGGGAGGGGTATTTCTAGCAGAAGGGAGGTGGTGTTGTGTCTGTATTGTTCACTCACAAGACCCCACCTGGAATTCTGTGTCCAGTTCTAGAGGCTGCACCTCTGCAAGGACACTGACAAGGTGGAAGCGGTCCAGAGGAAGGCTAACAATGGTGCAGGGGTTGCACAAGAAACCATATGAGGAGAGGCTGCAGGAGCTCATCATGTACTCCCTGAAGGGAGAGGAAAGCTAGAGGGGACATGATGGAGATCTATAAGTACCTCGCAGGGGTAAACAAGGTGCAGGAGGGGATTCTCTTTCACAGGAGGAGGAGGAGCACCAGGACACAGGGGAATGTTATGAAGCTTGGGGGGGGGGTGTTTAAGAGGGATGTGAGGAACTACTTATTCACAGGGATGCCTGGAACAGCCTGCCAGAAAAGGTGGTAGGGGGGAAAAGACAGTGGGGAGCTTCAAACATGTGTTGCATAGGCACATGGGTGTAATAAGTGGAGGTATGGGAGGAGGGTGGGACACCTGTGACCAGAGTCCAGGGTGTAATGATAGGTAGGGAATATAAGGCAGACTGTATGGGCCTACCGTTCCTTTTCTGCTGACACATTCTACATTTCTACATTTCTGAGGGGAAGGCTGCAGACACAGGAGGAGAGGGCTGCCATCCACCATGCAGAGTGCCTGGCCTAAATGGATGGCCTGCGGAAGACATTGGTGGAGTGACTTGGGGGACTGGCCACCACCATGTCTGTCCATGCAGCTGCTGTCCAGGATATAGCTGTGGTGTACTGGAATCATAATCATGTCACACCACTGTGCTCACCCAAGGGGCCCCAACACCAGCCAGCATGGGGCAGAACAACCCGCACACATCCTGGGACACGGGATGCAGTGGCCTCTAACCTCTGGATGTGGTCTCATTTTCATTGCAGCCACAACACTCCAGGGCTGCAAACGAGGTGAGCAATGCCCCTTCCTCACTGCATTCACCCCTGCTGGGCTGGCTTTCATCATTGCAGGGTTCCTGTGCACAGGGCCAATGCATGCCCTCTGTCCAGGGTGGGTGTACAGTCAATCCCTGAGGGTACAGTGGCACATACATGCTAGTAGCCCCCTTGATCCAGTTGTCTAACCCCACTTGCCAGGAAGGACTGTTTCAGTTGTTTACCTCCCCTTGCTAGAAGGGCATTTTTCCTTTATTGCCCCACTTGCCAGGATAGCATTTTTCCTTTGTGTACCCTCTGCCAGGACAGCCTGCTTCAGTTGTTTATACACACCCTTGCCAGGATGGCATTTTTTGTTTGTTTGCCTCCCTTCCCACGATGTCAGTGTTCCTTTTTTTTAACCTCCTCCCTTGCCAGGATGACTTTTATTCTTTTGCTGTGCAGACTTTCAATTAATCCTCTTTACCCATTTTGTTGCCATTTGTGCTCTAAGGTTAACTTTGTTCTATATTCCATTGACATAGGAACATAGGAATGTAATGGTAGAAAAGGACCGCCAGGCCCACCTAGTCTGCCCAATTTGCCTAAGTGTTCACTTAGGTCTTAACTGTAGTCCTCCCTTCCCAGAAGCCCCCTGTGTTTATCCCATGCTCTCTTGACCCCCCCCCACAGTCCTTTCTCCCACCACCTCCCTTGGCAGTGCATTTCGGTTTCCCACCACCCTCTCAGTGAAGAAGTTCTCCCTAGGATTATCTCTAAATTTCCCTCCCTCAATTTAAACTAGCCAAGGGGGAGGCACTGGAAAGGAGCAGGGAAATCCTAGCCCCCCCAAACAAATCAGGGTAGTAAGTGAGGTAAACACCAAGATAAAGATGCCGATAGGGAGAAGGGCTGGAGTAAATGGAGAAAGTGACAAAGGCAATAAGGACAGGGATGGGGCAAAAAGGGGGTAAGGCTATCAGGAAATTGAGGGTAATGAGTACCAATGCCCGTAGTCTGGGCAACAAGCTCCCTGAACTGGTGGCCTTGATGGAAGAGGGATGCCTGGATATCGTAGCAGTCACAGAAACATGGTACACAGAGAACCATGACTGGGCTGTTAACATACCAGGGTAGACAACCTACAGGAGAGACAGGGAGGGGAGGAGAGAAGAGGGGGAGGAGTAGCTCTCTATGTAAGGGAAGGGATAAAAGCAACTGAACAAAAGAGTAAACAGGGAGGAGAGGAGGCACTGTGGTTCACCTTAGAGAATGGAAATGGCACCACAATCTGCACAGGGGTTGTATACAGACCCCCATGTCAGGGGGAGGGACTGGACAAGGACATGATAGAAGGCATTCTTAGGATGGCAGAGAAAGGGGAGATACTGTTGATGGGAAACCTGAATATGCCAGATGAGCACATTAGCTGCAGCCACATCCAAAAGCAGGGCCATTCTCAATACCCTACAGGTGGCATGCCTCAGACAGCTAGTTTTGGAACCCACTCATGAGGGAGCAATCTTAGACCTCGTACTCTCAAATCGGGACAGTGAGAGAATCTCAGATCTAGAAGTGGGTTGCCATCTGGGTACAAGTGACCACCAAACAGTGTGATTCACAATAAACTCAGCTACAGAGTCAAGCCATGCAAAAGTGAGGATACTGGACTTCAGGAGGGCTAACTTTGGCAAGATGGGAGAGTGCCTTAGAAAAGCACTAGCAAACAGACTAGAAGGAGGGCTAGAGCAACAATGGGGAAATATCAAAATTGCCATCACAGAGGCAACAAGCCTTTGTGTGAAGCAAATAAACAAATCAAAATGAAAGAAAAAGCTACTATGGTTCTCAAAAGAGGTGGCAAGGAAGGTCAGGGAGAAAAAGATAGCATTCAGGAAGTATAAGGAAACACAGAAGGAGCAGGACAGAGAGCTATACCAGTTAAGGCAGAAGGCAGCAGGGAGGGAAGTCAGAATAGCAAAGGCCCAAACTGAGGAAAAGATAGCCAACTCGATTAAGAAGGGGGATAAAACCTTTTATAGGTATATCAGGGAGCGTAGAAAGACAAAGGAAGGTATAGTGAGGCTGAATAGAATGGATGGTGGGTGGGCAGAGAGGGACAGTGAAAAAGCAGGGATACTGAATGAATATTTCTGCTCAGTAGTCACAAAAGAGGAGGAGGGGAAGTGCCTAATCCAATTAACAGAAGCACTCTGGATAGGGGGTCGATCCCAGTCCTTTCACAGAAGAAAGGGTTATGAAAGAACTCCTAAAACTGAAGGTGGACAGAGCAATTGGGCCTGATGGAAGTCACCCCAGAATTCTAAAAGAATTAAGGGGAGAACTAGTGAAACCACTGACTACTCTTTTTAACAAATCATGGGAGGATGGTGTGGTACCTGAGGACTGGAGGAAGGTGGATGTGATTCCCCTTCACAAAAGTGGGACCAAGACAGAGGCAGGAAACTACAGACCTGTCAGAGTGACCTCTATGGTAGGGAAAGTGATGGAATCACTTCTGAAGGAAAAAATTGTTGAGCACCTAGAGGCCATTGGGCACAGGACCCAAGGCAGCATGGATTCACAGCGGGAAGGTCATGTCAGACGAATCTAATTGATTTCTTTGACTGGATGACCAAAGTAGTTGACCAGGGAGGGGCTGTGGACATGGCCTACCTAGACTTTAGCAAGGCATTTGACACAGTCCCACACAAAAGATTAATAGTCAAATTAACCAGCCTGGGTAAAACATTGGATGGACAACAGGACACAGAAGGTAATTGTAAATGGAGTCCACGCTGAAGAAAGAAGAGTTACTAGTGGGGTACTGCAGGGTTCAGTACTGGGTCCAGTCCTTTTTAATGTCTTTATAAGTGACATTGCAAAGGGACTGGAAGGAAAAGTATGCCTCTTTGCAGATGACACAAAGATCTGCAACAGGGTTGATACACAAGGAGGCATGGAAAGGATGAGAAGGGACTTTGCATGGTTGAAGGAATGGTCAGAAGTATGGCAGCTTGGATTCAATGCAAAGAAGTGCAAAATAATGCACCTGGGAAACAAAAACTCAGGGGAAGATTACACAATGGGGGAGGTAGTAATAACAAAAATGGAAAGGGACCTGGGGTAATCATATCAGATGACCTTAAGGTTAGCAAGCAAATCATATCAGATGACCTTAAGGTTAGCAAGCAATGTGAGAAGGCAGCAGGGAGGGATGGGGGGATGCTGGGATGTATAGGGAGAGGCATCACCAGCAGAAAACAGGAAGTTGTTAACCCTCTGTACAGACAGTTGGTGAGAGCCCATATGGAGTACTGCGTCCAGTTCTGGAGACCCCATCTCCGCAAGGACATAGACAGGATAGAGGCAGTCCAGAGGAGGGCAACTAAAATGGTGCAGGGTCTGCAAGAGAAGCCATATGAGGAGAGACTAAAGGAGCTTAATATGTATACCCTTGAGGAAAGGAGGGGGGGGACATGATAGAAACTTTTAAGTACCTCAGTGGAATCAACAAAGTCCAAGAGGGTATCATCTTTCAGAAAAAGAGATGTGCAAGAACAAGGGGACACAATTTGAAGATGGGGGGACGATTCAGGGGCAATGTGAGGAAGTATTTTTTCACAGACAGGGTGGTAGACGCATGGAACAGCCTTCCTGAGGAGGTTGTGGGGTCTAAAACTGAGGGAGAATTCAAGAATGCATGAGACAGACACAAGGCAATTTTTGTGGGGGGTAGGAAGAAATAGGCTGTTGGTTAATTAGGATCTGCAGCTTATCCTCTAGGTAGGGAAATGGGCAGTCTAGGTGGGCCAACGGTCCTTATCTGCCGTCAAAGTCTATGTTTCTATGATTTGTAATTCATGTCCCCTCACTCTTGGCCGCTCTTTTAGCTGGAACAGGCTCTCCACATGCACTTTATTAAATCCCTTGGTATTTAAATGTCTCAGACATGTCTCCCTTCTCCTTCCCCTGCTCCAGTGAGTACTTGCCTAGGTCTTTCAGTCTCTCCTCGTATGGCAATTGATCAAGCCCTCTGACCATGCTTGTGGCTCTCCTCTGCATGCGCTCCACCCTCTCCAAGTCCTTCCTGTGGTACAGCCTACAGAACTGGACCCCAAACTCTAGGTACGGCCTAACCAGCTGAGTGTACAAGGGAACTATGACTTCTTTCCTTCAGCTGGATATTCTCCTCCCTATGCAACCCAGCATCCTGCTGGCCCTTGCCACCGCCCTTTCACACCGCTTACCTACCCTTCAGGTCTTGTGAAATCATAACACCCGGCTCCCTCTCCTCTTCTGTAACCTGCAGGAACCTGCAGAACTAGACCCCCCAACCAGTACTCCGCTTTTTTATTTTTCCTGCCCATGTGCATAATCCTACATTTTGCCATAATGAATGACAATTGCCACTTTTTGGACCACCTCTCTGACCGCTCCAAACCTCTACGCATCATTTCCACCCCTTCCTGCCCATCCACTCTGTTGCCGACCTTTGCATCATCTGCAAACAGACTCATCCTCCCCGCCAGGCCCTTCACTTTATCCTCTATAAAGATATTAAATAGAAGGGACCCCAGCACCGACCCCTTGGGGAACCCACTGATGACTGCAGACTCGTCTAAGGGTGCCCCATTCACCAGGACTCTCTGTGTTCTGCCATCCAGCCAGTTCTTGATCCACCTAATCACCCCCTCCCCAGCCCCAGATGATCCATTTTGTGTAGAAGCCTCATGTGCAGCACCGAGTCAAATGCTTTTTTGAAATCATGGTAGGCCACGTCCACTGAACCCCCCTGATCTACCACCTTGGTGACCCAGTCAAAGAATGTTATCAAGTTTGTTTGACAGGATCTGCCCTTGGTGAACCCATGTTGCCTTGGGTCCCTACAGCTATTAGCCTCCAAAAAACTGCTGATTCTGATTTTGAGCAGCTTCTCCATGAGTTTTCCAACCATGGATGTCAAGTTCACTGGCCTGTAATTGCCAATGTCCTCCCTCACCCCCCCTCCCTTATGAAGGGGTACTACACCTGCCCATTTCCAATCATTGGGTACCACCTCCAAACCTAAGGACTTGTTGAAAAGGATGGTCAAGTGAGCAGCCAGTACATCCCTCAGTTCCCTCAAAACCCTAGGATGCATACCATCCGACCCCATGGCCTTGTCCACTTTCAGATCTCTAAGCTGCCTCAGGATTTCCTCTTCCCGAAATGGACTCCTATCCACCCCTTCCCCTGCAACCCATGTACTCCTATAGTTACCCCCTTCCATTCTTCTTCTCTCATGAATGCTAAACAGAAGTATCTGTTCAGCAGTTCAGCTATCTCCTCTACCCTCTCCCCTGACCCGTTTTTCAGGCTTTGAATCCCCTTCTCTGTCTTCCTCCTTTCACCTATATACTGAAAGAAGGTCTTGTCCCCCTTCTTAACCTCCTTAGCAATACTCTCCTCCATCCTTGCTTTTGCTCACCTGACTTCCCTGCCTGCCTCCCTCTGCCTAGCCTGACATTCTTCCCAAGATTCCTCCCCCTGCATCTACTACTGCCACGGTCTCCTGTGTCCTTTGTACTCACCGTCTGAGTCCGAAGTGCTCTGAGATGAGCCTTGCCCGGTAGTCTCTTACCCTCCTGGCCAGCTGTGGGTCTCACGTATCGAGTTGCTCCTGAATTCCCCAATCTGCTGGCTCTGCATCCACTGCAGTGTTGCCCTCCAGGTTCTCTAGGCATATTCCACAATGCAGTACCATGTCATGTAGTATAAAACAGGCAATGAAAATGCCATAGGCCTTCTGCAGGCTGTATTGTAGAATACCACCAGATCTGTCCAGGTATGTGAACCTCATTTTAAGCATGCCGAATACACCCTCAATGATGTTGCAGGTGCAGTGTGTGTTGCATTATACCTGTGCTCTGTAATGGCTGTGGGGGTGTAAGACAGGTGTTAACAGCCAGGGATGTAGGGGTATGCACTGTCCAATGTGTGGAGAGAGACCGTTGGTTAATGTCTCAGTGGTGGGTGTCACAAACTCGCTCAGCCGGTCAGTCCTCTACTCCCAAAGTGCCAACCTCTGAGCATATGATTTGTGTACAGTGAACAGAATGAGGTAACCCAGGCTCTGAGCTGCAAATCTGGTGACATCCAGCAGACCAGACCTGGGTTTGAATCCCACAGCTTCCACTTGCATACTGTGTGACCCTGAGCAAGTCACTTAACTTCCTTGTGCTCCCAGGTCGCACCTGGAAACAAACTCCAGCTTAGTGTGCCTTTTCTGGTTAAACAATTTCGCCTTTCCCTCTTGTCTGTTTTGTGGGTTCAAGTCACCTTAGTCTCAAGCGCTGGAGGGATTCAAACTGATAACCTCTTGTTAGCGTACGCAGTTATCAGGCTCAGAAAATTCTGTCTTCGGGGGGCCAGATATCTTTGCCTACGGGCACCCAACCAGGTCTTTCAAATGAACCCTTAGAACTCTATGCAGGACTTTAGAGAACTCTATCTATTTCCCAGTTTGGTATACAATAAGCCCATACACAGTGTTACTTATAACGTTTAAAAGCTCCACTTAAAATAAAAAGAAATGTCAAGGCACTCCATGCAGTTTCTGTTTGTAAAATATATCTTTACTTTAAAAATATCAAAACAGCACAATAATTACAGAACAAAATATATCCCAACACATACAGCCTTAAAACAAATAGGTTTAAAGTGCAAGTTTCTACAATACATACATTCAGACTGGTCTAATCTTACTCTCTTTCAGTGCTGTGATGATTCTCCCTCAGTCAGATAATATTGTCTTGTGTGTCTCTGTCCAGGTTCTCTCAGCAATTAAACACAGTTCTGAGCCGGCCTTCTCATGAGGTCACTAACTCCGCCTTGGTGTAACAACATCTATATTTTATCTCACAGGATGTCCAAGTAAAATATTTAAAAAAACATAACAGATGACCTCACTGCCTTTCCTCCCTCAGGTTAATTAGACCAAACCGGTTTGAGCTCTCCTACACATACATCTCAAAAGTTTCTTTGATCTAAGTCACTGTATTCAAAGCAAAAGTGTATTTGCCTTTTTAATCCCATCTGGACCTTGGAATCTACACTTCAAAGGTCTCTCTGATGTAATTCAAGGGTTCCCCGGGAATGTATTGGAGCTTCCAAATTCATCTGGGTCCTCCCTGGCCCAGCCATCAACCTCTCTTCAATGTCCATTCTGGCTTCTGTCTGACACCCCTTCCTCTCAAGTTCTTCCTGACAACTATTGTAAGTCAAAGGATTTTCCCTGAGGGAATTATGAATGGCTAATCTTATTTCCTGGGATGAAAGCAAATTGACAAGGTAATTGCACCCCAGATATCTGCAGTTTAGCTATGTCCTGTCCTTTTGAACTTATCCCTGGGGGGGTCTTGATGTGTCAGTTCCAGTAAGACAGTAGTTTCCTCAAACTGACCTTCCCATCACATATTTTATATGTAATAAAAAATTTGATACAGCACTCAGATCTGGCTGTCTACGTCACACTCCTCCCCACCTAGACTGAGTTTGGGGGCTCTATCCCCTACATGGGATGTGCTTCCCAAATCAGTTCACTCCTCATAGACCCTAGACAGTCCATCTGAGTTCTGATTCTTGGCTCCGGCCCTATGTACGATTTTCAAATCATACCCTTGTAAAGCAAGACTCCATCTGAGCAGTCTGCATTGTTTTTCCCCATCTGCGTTAGCCAAACTAGGGGGTTGTGGTCAGTCTGCACCACAAAAGACTGCCCATACAAGTATGGCTCCAATTTCTTTAGGGCCCACACTAGGGCAAGACACTCCTTTTCCACTGTGGAGTATGCTTGTTCCCTGGGGAGCAGCTTTCGGCTCAGGTAGGCTATGGGGTGGTCCCTCCCTTCGCTGGATGTCTGGCTCAGTTCTGCCCCAATACCCAACGTCTGAGGCATCTGTCTGAACTATAAAGGTTTTACTATAGTTGGGACTTGTCAAAACAGGAGCACTGCACAGTGCCTCCTTTAGTTTGGTAAAGGCTTCCTCACAGGCTGGACCCCAGGTAATTTTCTTGGGCATCTGTTTCTTTGTCAGGTCAGATAGCGGATCAGCCAGGGCGCTGTAATTTGGTACAAATTTTTGATAGTACCCCGCTGTCCCGAGAACTCCTGACCTGCTTCTGAGTTTCTGGTCTGGGCCATGCCTGTATTACCTCTATTTTTATCTGGTTAGGATGGAGCTGTCCCCGGCCTACCAAATGCCCGAGGTATGCCACTTCTTCCATGGCCACCTGGCACTTCTCAGCTTGACAGTGAGCCCGGCCCTCATATTCTGCCCAGCACTTCCCTAAGGTGTGACAGGTGTTCCTCCCAGCTGGTACTGAAGATGGCAATGTCATCCAGGTACGCCACGGCATACTCCTCAGCACCATTTAACACCTGGTTCACCAACCTTTGGAAAGTGGCCGGGACGTTCTTCATTCCGAAAAGCTTTACTTTGAACTCAAATAAGCCTATCAGAGTGATGAAGGCTGACCTCTCCCTAGCTCTGTCCATCAACTGTACCTGCAAATACCACTTTGTCAGGTCAATGGTCGTAAGGTAGGTTGTTCCCCCCAACTTGTCCAGGAGTTCGTCCGTCCGGGGCATGGGGTGGGCGTCTGATTCATGACTGCATTCAGTCCACGATAGTCTACACAGAAGTGAGTCGAGCCATCTGGCTTCGGTACAAGGACTATGGGTGAGGCCCAGGGACTTTGGGATCTCTGAATTACCCCTAAATCCAGCATCTCCTCCACTTCCCTGCTAATGTCCTTTTGGACAGTCTCTGACACCCAATATGCTATCCGCTGTATGGGCGTCTGTGTCCCTGTCTCCACATCATGTGTTGCTAAGGGGATTAGTCCAGGCTTGGCGCTAAACAAGGGGGCAAAGTCTGCTAAAACCTCCCTCACTTTCTGGATCTGGCCTGGGGTCAGCTGGGGTGACAATTTTACTGCCTCCACAGAGGACTCCCATTTACTTTCCTCCAGCAAGTCCAGAAGGGAGTCTCCTTCATCCGTCCCCTCCCCATGACTACACACTGCGAACACCATGTCAGCCCTATTTGCATATGGCTTCATCATGTTGACATGGTACATCCTTTCTGTCTGTCTACGGTCAGGTAACTCCACAATGTAGTTTACATCATTTACCTTCCTAACCACTCTGTATGGTCCTGCCCACTCAGCTTGCAGCTTGTCTTTCTGGACTGGAATAATAACCATGACTTCCTGACCCACCATGTACGAGCGAGCTCTGGCCCTGCAGTCGTACCATACTTTTTGTTTCTGCTGGGCAGCTGCCAGGTTGCTCTGGGCTGTCCCCATAAACTCCTTCAGCCTTTCCCTAAACCTTAGGATGTAATCCACAGTGGGAGTTCCCTGGGTGGCATGCTTGCCTTCCCAGTCCTCCCAGATCAAATCTAGGGGCCCATGTACCCGGCGTCCATACAAGAGCTTCAAGGGAGAAAATCTTGTCGACTCTTGGGGCACCTTCCTGTATGCAAACAACAGGTGGGGAAGGTATTTCTCCCAGTCCCTCCCATGCTGTTCAGCAAACGCCCGGAGCATTGACTTTAGGGTACTATTGAAGTGTTCCACAAGCCCATTGACTTGTGGGCGATATGGTGTCGTGCATCTCTGTACCACCCCACACTTCTTCCATAGACATTTCATGAGGTAAGACATGAAGGAACCCCCTCGATCGGTGATTACCTCCTGTGGAAACCCAACACGGGAGAAAATCCCAAGCAAGGCATCTGCCACTTTGTCTGTCCTCAGTGAGGACAAGGCGACTGCCTCTGGGTACCGGGTGGCATAATCCACCACAGTCAGGATGAACCTTTTCTCTGAGGAGCTGGAAGTATTTAAAGGCCCCACAATATCCATTCCCACCCTCTGGAATGGCTCCTCCACTATGGGCAAAGAGATCAGGGTGGCTTGGGTTTTCTTATCCGCCTTCCCTATTTCTTGACACCGGTGACAAGACCTGCAATACTCCTTCACCTGCTGGATGAAGTTAGGCCAGTAGAAATTCTGGGCTAACTGCTGCATTATGTGCGTGATTCCCAGATGACCAGACAAGGGAATATCATGGGCAACCTTGAGCAACTGCTCACGATATCCCTGGGGAGCGACAAGCTGCCTGCCTAGTATCCCTCCCTCCCTCTGTCTGTAAGTCCATTTTCCCAATAAATCTTATGTCTGCCATCACCTCCCTGTGCACCGTCTGAGTCTGCCCAAGACCTCAACTTCTCTAAACTAGGGTCACTTCTCTGAACAGCTGCGAACCCCTCACACCTTCCCAAGGCATAGGACAGGTCCCCTTCAGTCGCTAAACTAGGGTCCCTAGCACTAGTGTTAGGGCCCTCAGAGTCACTGTCAATCCCTACCCTCTGACAAGGGGTCACACCTCCCTCTTTGGAGTAACCCTCTGTAGCTGGGTGGTTACTTGCTCCTGGGGAAATTTCTACCCCCTTTTTATCAGTCTCCCCCTCTGGAGACACAGGCTGGGCAACCAGCCTCTCAGTATCTTCCCCAATGGCTTCTGGAGGGCTCAGGGAATTACAATTTTCCCTGGCCGCTTGGCCATGGGTAACTGTACATACCAGCCCTTGCAGGAGATTGTTACCCAGGATCACATCCACCACTAATGTGTTAGCTACAGCCACCTGTTGCACAGTTCCCCCTGTTTCACCACAGTCCAGGAGAACACTGGCCAGTGGCAATGTTTTCTCTTCACCCGCAAAGTCCTGTACAGTCACATATTTATTGGGTATAAGCTGACCAGGCTGTACCAGATCCCCTTTTACCAATGTCAGGGATGCCCCTGTGTCCCTTAACCCCTGCGTCTGTACACCATTTACCATGACTGGATGCATGTGTTCCCTCATGTTCACTGGCATGCTTCCAGGGACACATAAACCACCCACTTCCTTTCTGGTACTACTTTGCATATTATTGCTTGCCCTTCTTGGACACTGTCTGGCAATGTGCTCGTTTGTTTATAACCAACAAATATTTCTTACTTCAGAGAAATCTTTCTTTGAAACCTGGAGCTAACTGGTTTCAGCGGGCAGTGGGGTTTAGCTGCCCTGAAGGTCGCTTTTCCTTTCTGCACTGCCACACTCACCCCATTCACTCTCAGAGCAGGTCTGCTCTTGGCATAGCGGTCCGAGAGTTCAGCAGCCTCTTGCACTGTTTTTGGATCTCGGTCCTGTACCCAGGTTTTTAACTCTGCTGGGCATGCCCAATAAAACTGTTCTAATAAAATCACATCTTCAATTTTATCAACAGTGTTTGCCTCAATTCCTTCCCACCAATGTTTTAAAAACTGACGTTGTTTCGTGGCTAGCTCCTCATAGTTCATATCAGGTCTTGTCCTGAGCTTATGGAATTTAGCTCTGTATGATTCAGCAGTTAATTCAAACTTTTTTAACAGTGCAGCTTTTAACTTGCTGTAGTCGTCACTGTCTTCATTGTCCATTTGACCCAATGCATCCCGAGCTTTTCCGGTAAGTAGCGGAGATAGCTGGAAGCTCCAGGACTCTCTAGGAATTTTAGCCTGAATACAAACTTTTCAAAAGAATTTAAAAAGGCGTCCATGTCCTCCCCTTCTTTAAACTCAGCTATTAATTTGGAGTTCAATTTGCAACCCAGTCCTGCAGTCCCAGTTAAACCCAAGCCACTTACCTGCCCTGGTGCCGCTGGTTGGAGTTGTAGCTTCTCCAGTTCGTGTTGCCACTGGCACTCCTCTCTCCTCTCCTCTGCAGCTCGCTGTTCTCACTCTGCATTCTCATTCTCTCTTCTCTTGTGCCTCTCGCTGGCGTTCATCTTCCAAACGGTCTGCATCTCGCTGTTCCCTTTCTCTCCTCTCCTGGGACTCCAGCTCCATCCTGTGCAACTCAAGTTGCAACCTGAGAACTTCTGGATTCAGGATACTGATGACTTGTCCCTGCTGCTGTGGCCCTTCACTGACAGTGGCCCTGCTGTCTGCCTCATTGGCTCAGGACCCCTCACTGGCCGCTAGCCCTTCCAGACTTGAGGTCTGGTCCCTTTCAGTCACGGTCTGTGACTCGCTGCTCTGGGTATCTGCTACCATCAGGGCCTCTATGAGGTTCTGCTTACTGGCTTTCACCCCAAATGGGACTCCCATGTCTCCGCACAACTGCTTTAAGAAATCTACAGTGTGCCTGCTATAGTTGGAAGTAATTTTCTTCTTCCCTCACTACTAATACTATTCTGACTGGCACTTCAGAGAAAAAAAAATAAAATGGGTGGGAACTTAACTGTAAGTCAAGGGATATAGTTCTGTTTCCTTTTGAAATAAAACACTGCCTTTCTTTTTTTTTCCAAGTGAGCTAAACGATCTCAAGCTGACACACTGAACAATGAAGCTTATACCACCAAACTTTTTATGCCACCGCTGGCAACCAATCTGTCACAAACTCGCTCAGCCGGTCAGTCCTCTACTCCCAAAGTGCCAACCTCTGAGCGTATGATTTGTGTACAGTGAACAGAACAAGGTAACCCTCTTGTCTGTTTTGTGGGTTCAAGTCATCTTAGTCTCAAGCTCTAGAGGGATTCAAACTGATAACCTCTTGTTAGCGTACCCAGTTATCAGGTTCAGATAATTCTGTCTTCAGGGGGCCAGATATCTTTGCCTATGGGCACCCAACCAGGTCTTTCAAATGAACCCTTAGAACTCTATGCAAGACTTTAGAGAACTCTATCCATTTCCCAGTTTGGTATACAATAAGCCCATACACAGTGTTACTTATAACCTTTAAAAGCTCCACTTAAAATAAAAAGAAATGTCAAGGCACTCCATGCAGTTTCCATTTGTAAAATATATCTTTACTTTAAAAATATCAAAACAGAACAATAATTACAGAACAACATATATCCCAGCACATACAGCCTTAAAACAAATAGGTTTAAAGTGCAAGTTTCTACAATACATACATTCAGACTGGTCTAATCTTACTCTCTTTCAGTGCTGTGATGATTCTCCCTCAGTCAGATAATATTGTCTTGTGTGTCTCTGTCCAGGTTCTCTCAGCAATTAAACACAGTTCTGAGCTGGCCTTCTCATGAGGTCACTAACTCCGCCTTGGTGTAACAACATCTATATTTTATCTCACAGGATGTCCAAATAAAATATTTAAAAAAACATAATAAGTGACCTCACTGCCTTTCCTCTCTCAAGTTAACCAGACCAAACCGGTTTGTGCTCTCCTACACATACATCTCAAAAGTTTCTTTGATCTAAGTCACTGTATTCAAATCAAAAGTGTATTTGCCTTTTTAATCCTATCTAGACTTTGGAATCTACACCTCAAAGATCTCTCTGATGTAATTCAAGGGTTCCCCGGGAATGTATTGGAGCTTCCAAATTCATCTGGGTCCTCCCTGGCCCAGCCATCAACCTCTCTTCAATGTCCATTCTGGCTTCTCTCTGACACCCCTCCCTCTCAAGTTCTTCCTGACAACTATTGTAAATCAAAGGATTTTCCCTGAGGGAATTATGAATGGCTAATCTTATTTCCTGGGATGAAAGCAAATTGACAAGGTAATTGCACCCCAGATATCTGTAGTTTAGCTATGTCCTATCCTTTGAACTTATCCCTGGGGGGTCTTGATGTGTCAGTTCCAGTAAGACAGTAGTTTCCTCAAACTGACCTTCCCATCACATATTTTATATGTAATAAGAAATTTGATATAGCACTCAGATCTGGCTGTCTACGTCACAGTGTATATATTCATCAGTAGAGGCACGGCCATATACTCAGCTATCAGGTATCCACTTGGTATGTCCCCTCCTTCTAACATCTGGCCCAGGGTAGAGGTATGCCAGATAAAGGTGTTGTGGGCACCTTTGGGGTACCACACTAGGACACTGATGATGCACCTTGTGGTATTGCACACCACCTGACAACTGATGGATTGGAAGCCCTTTCTGTTCAGGTAGGCCTCCACTCCATCCCCTGGGAGTGCACAGATAACCACGTGTGGTGGCACCCAGGGCTGCTAGTAGGTAGACCACATAGAAACAGAAACAGGGGCTGTAGGGTGTTTGTACACTTTGCCAGGTAAGGACTAATCACACACTGAGCAGTGGCCACATTGACAGATGTCAGTAGGTATAGGTGGTAACCAGGTGGGCCGACTTTTAGTCTCCTTTGTGAAGTGACTATGCAGAGATGGTCACCAATATTTCTAGATCTACTAAAAGTGAACTGTGGCTGTAGTGTACTTTTAACTTTTGGTGAAACAGAGTTATATTCTAATACAAAGGTGAAAGACATATTGTTTTGTTTAGGTTTTGGGGTCAATACAGTGCTCATGTTCTGTTTTTTGGCTCTGTCGAGGGCATTATCCAATACTTCTCTGCCATAGCCCCTGTCACAAAAATTTTTATACATTTCTGCTGCTTATGTGTCAAATTCATTTTCTGTGGACCAGTTCCAGTGGATCCTCAGGAACTGGCCAAATGGTATGGATGAAATGGGGGGGGGTGCACACTTTAGGCATGTAATATAGATCTGCCCGCTGTCTCTTTTCTATGACATTTAGTGGAAATGGTATCATCAGTGGTAGCAGTGAGGCATAGATCAAGGAATGAAATACTCTTAGAATAAATGCAAGAAGTACATTTCAAATTATACATATTGTCACCGATTGTTTTTCCCACCAATTCCATAGCTTCACTTTCTGTTCTCTGCCAAACAATTATTTATTTATTTATTTATTCATTTCATGTAAAACCCTCTAGGATGTGCCCATTTTCAAAGGGTTTGGCGGTATGCACTGTCCAATGTGTGGAGAGAGACCATTGGTTAATGTCTCAGTGGTGGGTATATTCATCAGCAGGGGCATGGCCATATACTCAGCTATGAGCTGCCCACTTGGTATGCCCCCTCCTTCAGACATCTGGCATTTGCAATTAGGATAGGCAATTAATAAATCCTCAATATATCTATGCCATTGTATGATGTTCCAAAATAACTAGTTGCTGTCATTAAAGTGGCAGCTCTCTTCCCACCTTCCTAAATACAAGTTAGCATAGCTAGGTGTGACAGTGGACTCCATTGCTGTCCCTTGTGCTTTGGAAGATGTTAGAGCCCCATGCCATGGGGGTGACTGCATCAGAACCATTTCACAAAAGGAGTCCAGATTGATCTATGTACATAACACCTTAGATCCAGGGGGCTGAATAAAGAAATAGATTTTTCTGTCTTCCTATAAATGGGTCCCCATAGCCCAGTGAAGTGACTTTTCCTGTGATTTTAAAGTGCCTTTTATGTTTCATGGATTATATGTACTATATTGTGTGTGTATGTATGTGTGTATATATATATATATATATATATATATTTTGGTTTTTTGGCTTATCATTTTTTTCATGCTCATTTTGGAATGTCTTCACCTCATCATGTCAATGTCCACAACTCACTGTTTTGTGTCCCATTCCATCAGAGGTCAGGTTCATTTTTTTTTTTTGCAGATTCTTTGCTGTGTTAATCTGCTTGCTTCTTCATGACCTTTTATGTTTGTTTTCAAACTCAAATATGCGCTCTCATTACAACCCTTCATCAACCTTATCACTGTTTCTATCCCACCAACTAGTCTGTCATTATTATGTACTTACTAAATACACAATAATGACAGACTAGGTGCGGAGATGGAAACAGTAGTGCACTAAGGTATTTACTGCTGCCATCACTAGTATGGGGTGAAACACAATCCTG
This sequence comes from Neoceratodus forsteri, assembly GCA_016271365.2. NCBI lineage: Eukaryota > Metazoa > Chordata > Ceratodontiformes > Ceratodontidae > Neoceratodus > Neoceratodus forsteri. The sequence goes on from CM057456.1 coordinate 1,072,944,018, forward strand.
TTTGTTGTTTAGGACATCCACATTAAGTACTGTTATGCTGTCACATAACTGGATGTCTGCAGGCACTGTTTCATGTTAGGGTGACTGTTACTTTTTAGCAGATCCCAAGCTCTCAGCATGACTGCATTATTTCCATTCAGGAACTTTTTTCATTTGTTCATATTATTCAGCACCTTTACACCTTAAACTGTGTCCCCCCCACACATAATGTATTTATTAGTACTGTGTTTTGTACAGTTGGCATTTGGCACCATATAAAGCTGTTACAATGTAAACTGTTTACAGTCACTGATTCTGTTCAGGGCAGTCATTGCTATTTAGCAGATCCCCTGGTGACTGCTGTATTATCATTTTCAGATCTTGCTTGAAAGTGTACATGCCAGCCTAGACACAGAGAAACATTATTTTTAACAGTTTGTATGTTTTCTTTCTAATAAACTGTATTTGTCTTTATGTACGGTCACTTTAAGGTTGCCATGCATAAGTAGGGAGCCAGGATGTACATCTGTGCTCTGCAGTTTTGAATTGCCACTTTTCACAGCTACACTCACATCTGCATGGTGTGTGGTTCTTTGGTGTTGTTCCTGTTTATACAACATGCTGGTGTGTTTTTTGAGGGGAGGATGATTGATAGGTAATGTTTGTCCAACATATGCGTGATATTATCCGGGTTCTAAAATTTATCACACCTATGTAGAGATAACATTTGGTCTGGTTTTAGATCCATGCCTATTCTATAAATCAAGTGTGACATTCCCATGACATGTCAGCGGTTTAGTGAACTGCCACCTGGGACACCCGGTTTAAGTCTGACCTCCTGGTTCCCTCCTCAAGCTGGAAGAGTTTGATTAGCATTGTACAGCTGATGTGCATGGACTCAGTAACAGTAGGTAATCCTGCCCACTACAAAGCCCCTAGGCTATCCCTAGTAGTAGCCATGAGAGCTGCATGTAGACACATGCAAGTTGGCCAATAAGGGGTCAGAGGTCTCGGTGTGTAGTTTGCAAGATGGGGGACAGAAAGGTAAAAACACTACATGCTCTTGAAAAGATGGTATATGCCCTTTAGTTTGAGGAAGGGAAGAATAAGAGGAAATCCAACTTAGATTATCGGGCTGCGTGACAAAAATACAAAAAGAAAAAGTATGAAGCCGCAGCATCAAAATAAATAGTTTTCTTGATGATGGCGACATCTTCAGCAAAGATAAGTTCATTTATCTCTGCACTTACAGTATCTAGACCAGGCAAGGCAATTTTATATTTATGGTGCCCAATCCCAGTGGCTCTGGGCATCTCACAAACATAAAAACAGGATAAAAGAATCGGAACAAATTCAGATTACGAAGTATAAACAACCACATACCTACCCGTTGGTGTTGCATAAATGGAAATAATAATTTCTTTATTATCAGCAGTTAAAAGCTTTTATGACGTAGAGATAATACACAACATAAGTAAAGATATATAAATATGCCAACATATACACTACTAAGCCTAGTAATCCAGAATTACTACCATAAAAAGCATCAAAAATAATTGCACGTATTATTATACAAGTCTGAGTAGTTAATAATGATTACATTAATGTGATAACAATAAAGTAGCAAGATATTTTTATGAGCATCCAAAATAGCAAGTACATTGTATTGTTAATTTTGTTTAATAAATTCTTACATACACTAGATATATGTGTAGCCCCCCTCTGGGGAATTTACCTGAAATTGCCCCAGTTTGTCCCCTGGTTTTCCTGACATTCCAGGTGTCCCCACGTTTTCTCCCTGCTAGCATGCGTTTTCTGCCCCTCAGGGCATAATCTTGGATCACGAGCTGCCGTCATGTTGTTTTGGCCGGCACTCACCTCAGCGCCTAGGAGCGCTTTAAAGTTTCCGACCACCATTGGGGTCCAGAAGTGGGGAGTTTGCCTAGGGTCCTGGTGCCCCTGTGGATGTTCTTGGCTACTGGGGACTTGGAGACAGTCAGGCAGAAGCCTGTATCTGCACCCTAACGTGGGTTTTGACAGGGGGGCTGCTCGACAGCCTATGAATATTAATGAGTGGCCCCAACACATATTGATGAATGCTCCTTGCCGCATGGAGGGACAGAGTTGTGGCGGCAGTGACAGCTAAACAAAGGGGGGGATAACATGTGAGGTTGGTGCCTGAATCACGGCACTGTCTGAAACGGCGATGTGATGTGGGCGAAAGCCCGAATGGCGAGGGGGAGAGGGAGGGCGACCGGATGTGGTGGGGTGGGCAACCGTAGTGACAGGATGTCGCTGTATATACACGCATGTGGGGGGGCAAGCATGGTAAGCATGGCCTGGGAGGGGGCGGAGGGGATGTAGGGGGCAGCACTGTGGTCAGCTGCTGAGCTGCGCTGTGGCATCGGGGTTTGGCCTCCGCATGCAGTGCATGGGGTTCTGGGTTTGGGTCTGGGTCCAGGCGCTACTGTGTTTTTGTTGCGCCCGCCCAAAACTTGTATTTTTTTGCTTTGCCCCCGACATGCACCCCCTGGAGTTGAGAATTTAGTAGGAGGAGGTGGGCACGAAGCCCCCACAGAAAGCAAAGCATTTAAATCCTCCCGCACTCGTTCCCTTGCACCGAGGATGTCAAGGTGGCGAAATTGTTTTCGCTGCTTGACTGCCGCGAGCACGCGGTAGTCAGCTGTTCAGCCCTCGTAATTATCACATAGAACCAATGGGGCCAGCTCTGAGAGTGGATTCCTTAATAGAGGGCAGATGGGGCTATGATCCGGTGGGGATGATGGTGCCAATAAGGGAATGTGATGTGCTGCAGTCACAGTGTGAAGTTGGAGGAACTGCCAGTGACCATCACATGGCATGGTTCAGTTTGGCCACTAGAACAAAATCATCCTATTCCAAAGCAACAATATGGGACTTCAGAGGAGCTGACTTTGATAAGATGGCCAACAGAATTAAGCTAGCCCTGGCAAAAAGAAATACAGGTGAGGGGGTACAGGCAAAGTGGGCAAGCATTAAAGATGCAATATTTGAAGCAACATCCCATTGTGTCAGTGAGAAAAGGAAGTGGACTGTGATTCCCCTGGTATAGAGAAGTTGCTTGTGGTTAATGAGCGAGACTTAATGCTGCAGAAACCCTGCACTGAAAAGTTGAACTTGAAGAAAGGGCTGTGCAGATTGGCAGAGTGTCACAGCCAGGACTGGTAAACCATTTTGCTTGTTTTTTGGGACTGCAAATTGAATTCTGAAAGGGCAGAGCATCTCTGGTCATCGGGGCACTAGCAGAAGCTTCATGTCCTGTGTGAACTGGTTAAAGTTGCTGAGAGCCGAGTCCCAGCTGCAGCTGAAGGAAAGTGTGGGTACTGTTAAACGGGAAAAGCGTGGACTGGTGTGCAGGGGGTTGTTGTTCCTGAGCCCCCCCTGCTGAACTGCACTAGCGCTTATTGAATCTGAGGCTAGCACCCCTACTAATTGGCACTGTACTTTAGTGGAGAAACTGCCTAAGAACTTTTCTGAGAGCTCAGTGCAGGGACTGCAGGAGGACTCCCACCATTGGGGAGTCCTCACTCAGAGCCAGGGAGGGAACTTGCTAACCCCTTCCAAGTGGGACTCACTGTCTCAGGAGGTCACCAGCGCTTGCTGTGGTGCTAGAGCATCTGTAATCCATGGTTGGAAGCCAGGCTGTGGAGCCACTCCCGGGTCTGGGCCTTTTGGGGCAGGTGCTGTGCTGCCACAGTGCTCTGCAACGGGTCAGAAGCAGCTGAAGGTGACAAGCAGCCAGAACTACAATTAAGGTGACCAGCTGCAAGATCCTCAAGCAAGTTCCATCCAGGCAGAGGGATCCTGGCCAGTCTGTGTTTATTGCTGCGCTAACTCAAGGAGCTCCATTTCCCCTGGGGCTGAGATCTACAAAACTGTGAGTACCCAGGACCTGGCTCCTGGGAGGGAAAGGGGAATTGTTGTTCATTCTGCAAGTTTTCTAGCAATATTACAAGGCCCCAACAGCCAGCCAACCCACGGCACTGATCAGACCTGCACCCAGTGGGTACCCCTAGGGTTGGTACAGGGACACTGGTGCCACTGGGGGAGGGCTTGGCCTGTGGGCCCACATGTTGAAATTGCATATTGCATTAACCTTACTTTTTGCCTTCACAGCTACCCTATGTCCAGGTATCCCTTTCCCTAGTCCTTACCCCCTGAATAAAGCTGTGAATTTGTTTTTTGAAACTGTTGTGATGGCGAACTTCATTGCATGCACTTATTGCTGAGATATATGGTTTATGGTGGAACAAGGTATTTGGGGACACAGTGTGCAGAGTGGTTGGTTGGGGACATGAGTAGGCACAGTATCCCAGGGGGCTGTGCCAAGAAGATATCTGGAGCACTGATACTTTACTCTGGGTGAAGCCACCACGCTATTTTCAATATTTCTGGGAATGAACCCCCAATTTACACCATAGCAGGAACCATGTCCCTTGCCCAGTATCAGGGACAGTTGCTAAGGGGGGGTAGCCCATTGGCATATGTCGCTGGGGCTACATATGATTGTTCCATTGTATGTTAAATAAAGGTGCTTTACCATTAGTTTTCTATTATGTGGTTTCTTATTCATCGATACAATTCTTTCTTCCAATGCTTCTTGAAACAGGCTACTAGCTATGTGAATCCAGTGCTGGAGATGTATGAGAAAACACAAGGGAATATCCACTTGTGTGAAGGAAATATTTTATATGCCCCACCCTATATGCAAACCAGACACAACTGATGCAGTAAAGGAAACAATGTCATGCGGATGTTATCTTAAATGGTTTACGGATTTGCTTAAAGACATCCCCAAAGCTAGAGCACCACCTGGTGAGAAATGTAAACAAATATGAGCTGGTGATGAAATGTTTTGCCTTAATGACATTGTCTGAGCATGCCAGCTCATTTCTAACCATGAATGAAAAACATCTAAACCCCAGGAAAATCATACAGTGTTAGCAGACTTACTTTATTACTGTCCATAGACTAAGTAGGTGAAGTCTGTACAGGTGTATAATCTAAGCAATATGACACAGCATGGAAGAGGTGAAAGTGATTCATTTAATCCCACTAGGTGTGGCGATATCTCTTGATACAACTGACCCAAAGTATTTCCTTGTGATTCTAAAGTGTTTTCTTTAGGGGTGTTTCATCTTTTGTTTCTTCTCCCTCACTAGGCTGTTCTCATCTGGTCCCCCCTTCCTGCAACAGGCGACCGGCTAACCTCAATCTCTCCCATCTACTGGTCCCTTACCTTCCAGCAGGGCCACTGGAAAATTGCGGAACATTTTACCCGAAAATGCAGGGACTTTTTTGCAAAAATTGCATGAAAATTGCGGGGGTTCACTATACATCCCCACTGCCCCCTAATAAATATTTTATTGTTTGCTGCAGCATGTATCGGTCATATAAATTGTTTAGATAAATGTATTGCCTCTTGTAAATGCTTTTGATGTGAAGAAAGGTGTGTGTTTTTGAAATGCACTGCAAATTAATCATTATGTAGCATATCTTCTAAAAATCAAGGCATCTAAGTCATGCAGTGCTAACTAGATTGTGTTCAGTAATTTACAGTTAGTCTATACTGAATGCATCCTGAAACAACATATTTTGCCAGTTTCTAGATGTTAAATACTGAAGCCTGTTTAAACTACTTGCTTTGGTGCAAGAAAAAAAATAAACAGATAACCAGGGTGCCTAATAAAGGTCTAGTAAGAAAAATGTTTATTTTGTTAAAATAACTACTGTTCTTAATCAGCACTGTAAGTACATTTTAAAATCACAAGATAAAAGTATCAAATCATAAGAGTAGCTTTTTCATTACATCATACAATAGTTTTCAATACATGGTACTTTTGTTCTACTCGGTTTGCAGTGATTTTACTTGGGTTGTAATTATTTTGTCTATTTGAAGGTAAATGTTTAACTATACTTAACCTATTCAGCATGTTTTCAGAAATGCTTGCTTTTTGTAGGTTTTGTATGCAAGTATGCAGTTGTGACAGACTGACATGTAAAGAATCACTGTCACCAATCCCCTCAGAAGCACATTCAAGTTTATAATCAGCAGGGCCATCCAAACTCCTGACACATTTGAATCAAAATCCTTTCAGATTGAAAGTATTTATACAAGGAAAATCTACCCTACCATTCGAAAACAAGCATTGTGGTCAATGCTTCATTTAGGTGAATGGAGCACTTTGTACCTCTTCTCACAACTATTGTTTCAGTCTCTGTGTCAGCAAAAAGTTCTCTAACAGTCTGCTTTCACACAGATTTTAAGTGTTCAAGTCTACATATGCATGACCAGAGGATTCTGAAACCAAAGCAGGGAAGAGAAGCACATGAAAGCAGAGCTACATTTGACCCCTTCTCACCTCACACTATACTGTTTTGGTCAAATCCAAGTCTGTGTACTTAACTGTTAGCATATCTGAGTAGATTTCCTTGAGAATTGAAATATTTTTATACAATTTTAGTCAAAAATTCCATAAATGTAAGAAATTGCAGATTTTGTGCAGAGAAGAGTGAAAATTGCAGAAACTGCGGAAAAATTGCGTCCGCAATTTTCCAGTGGCCCTTTATGCCCCATGATGGGTTCTGTGGTGGGGGAAGCACCACAGGACATGAGTAGTAAACTGCGTTCAGTGGGGGGGCAGGGTCCAAGAGTACCAGGGGGCTTCACTCAGTAATGCCTGGTATTTTGCCTCCAGTGTTTGTCACTGGCCCATAGGACATTGACATGCTAAGGGTTCCAAGACTGCACACATTATGCATGTCAAGGTAGAGCCCAGCAAATGTCATCACTCCTGGTGCTGGCCTGGTGGCGCTGAGGGTTGAGGCGCTGGACACGACACCTCGCACCACGCCGATGACCCAGGTTCGGGAGCAGACTCGGGTTGCTGGGGGTCAGCCGGGGGCAGAAAGGCTGAGCGTCCAATGATAGCTTGCCTTCTCTGGGGGGAGGGTGGGATCCAATTTGGCGAGTGGTGACCCCTGGCAGAGGCTGGGGGCATGACAGCAAAAGTCGGCACCTCAGGGGGGTCTGATTGGTCACAGGCAGAGGCCCACAGACCGATCACTTCTAGGGGCTGCATCATCGAGGGGGCAGGATGTTGCAGACATCGGCGCTTGCACCTTGATGCCAGGGCTACCGACACCCTCACAGAAATAGAGGAAAAAACTCCTCCAGAGCCAGGAAGATGGAGTGTCGAGCCTGGTCCTGATGTGCCAGCATCTGCCAGCAGTCCTGGGGGCCTGATAAAAACTTGAAATATCAGGGTGTCCTGCCCCATCCTGACCCCACCTGGGGGGCAATCTGTGGCTGGATGGAGGGATCCGGGGCTGACAGGTAAGAGTCTGGCAGGGACAGGCTTCATTGGTGACACCTGATGGGGCAGCTCTCGTAGGAACATAGGAGAGATAAACAGAAAATTAAAAAAAATAAATGGCATCACTCCCGTGATCCCTCCCCCACCCATCAGTTGCCTAAATGCCCATCCGAACCAAGGTCACCAGTGTTGTGAGTGGCATGCCTGCCACTGCATGGATGGGTTAATTGATTTTAAAGGGTGTTTGATCAAAGGGTCATAGCAGTGAGAGGCAGTTTGGTATAGTGGTTAGAGCACCAGTTTGGGATCTGGGAGATGTCAGGCTCAAACCCCACTAGTGCCAAATATTTACTGTGTGACACTGAGCAGCTCACTTAATCTCTCAATGCTCCAGTCTGTCCAGCTGTGGAAATGGATGGAAGCAGGACCCCACTGAAAGCAAAACGTTTAATCACAGATGGGTTTTCCTGGATAAATAAAAAGTTAAAAGAGTTTTAAAATAGATTATATGCTTTAATTTAAAAACAGCTTTAACTCCTCCTTCACAATTTGGCAATGCACCATTGAATTATGCTAGGAGAGCCGATGGCTACTGAACGCATAGGTTCACAAGCTGTCTTCTCAAGAAACAATAGGTTAGTAAACTAGCACAGATGCAATACATTCTACCCAGTTTGGGGGGAGCGGGATAAATAAAGAATGGCTCTATGCAGATTAGTGCACTGGCTTGGGAACCACGAGATCAGGGGTTCAAACCCCACTAGAGCCAAACACTTGCTGTGTAATTGTAAAGCAAGTCACCTAACTTTTTTTCTCACAACTAAATTGTATATCAGATATACTGTACACTTGGCACACTCCTTGTAAATAAAATACAACCAGTAAATACTTTGGTAACTTCCTGAATTAGTACCAACTAGACCAGGATAAGAAACCACCATAAAACAAACACGTATCAATTAGTCCACTTCAGTTCCAGCAAGCCATGTCCACATTCCAGTGTGGAATCTGAAAGGTTAAACATACATGACCATCATTTTGTGTGTGTCTTCCAATGATAAAAGCATCTGAGTAATAGTCAAAGTCACTGTCACCCCGCAGAACGTCAAGAAACAAAGGGGGGAAAGGATGCTACCAGTATAGTTCAATATACTCCAAACATGGCAACCCCACTGCATGGTGTGCTGCCAGTGTACAAAACTGACATCCCCATCCTAATATCATCTGTACGCTGCTGTTCTTTCCAATGAGACACTGCAGACGTTTCTCCAATTCTAGGGTGGAATATCAGCTCACAGCTTATCCAAGATTTTTGCAGCATGTAACAGACTGTGAAGTATTTAAATCCCACATCCAGTCCTGTTCAAAATATGTCATATGTTCATCGCAACACACTTCCTTTTTATTCCGTCCTGCCAATAACACTTGGTTGTTGAGTCTGATAGTGCAGGAAGCATACTATAAAAGTCTTTGGTCAGCCAGTTTCATTGTCAGGTTGAGAGGTCCCACTTTATGTACCTTTTTAATGTCCAGACTGCAGTCCTCTGGAAGTGTAAGGACTTTAGTAAGGCAGTTATAAAAGTAATGATTATCAAAAGCTGTACTCCCTCCGGGACCCTAAATATCCGCAGACTGGATAAGCATGATCTGTCTTCCATATCTATAATTATTTCTGTGAGCACTTGCTTGCAGTGCTATAGATACAGAGATACAGTCTTGTATGATCATGGCTCCCAAACGCCTCCAACATATCTTAGTGCTGCCTCTATGCTGCTCATATTCATTTCTAGCACTCTCAGCTCCTGCCTTGTGTCTTCTACCATGGTTTGATCACATTGCATTGTGTGAGCTGACCCCTGAATTTCATGGAAAAGGAGGTCCGAAGTGCTCACCTCTTTGTCCATCATCTTTGCACTGTGATATCAGTGAGGAAACCAAGGCCCAAGACAGTGACATGTTATGACTCTTGTTCCCCCTGTTTGACCAGAGAGCTTTGATCAATGGTGTCGATGAAGTACGTTTTTTAGACTTGGAGATCTTCATGTCCTATATGTCATTATTTCTGGGGAACAACTCAGCATTATGGGACCAAAATTAATAACTTTCAATCTGGTGAGTGGAGGAGCTGGAGCACTAGTCAGTAGAGCTGTGCATAATATAAAATTCTGCAAACAGAACTCTGGCATATTTATAATTCTTGATTCCTTCAAATGTTGCAGAATGGCCACAAAAATATTTAATTTCTGCCAAAATTTGTATTTCATTTATTTCTTGCTAATCTTAATACCACTCATCCTAATTACACCAAATGTGCATATTTGCAGTTTACTTCCCACTTGTATAAGTTTACTAAGTTTTGGGTGCCTAGTTTTAATGAATGATAAGTTAAAGTTGGCCAACCATGTCATCAAATATTTTTTAAAAATATGTTTTTTTATGATTTTAAGTATAACATACACAAGCAATAGCATTAACATTTGAACAATCACATTTTGCATGTGTATTTAGTGTATAGTGGATTCAGTAACAAGTAACTAACAGAAGCATACATAGGAACCATGTCGAAGACCTTCTGTGTAGCCTCCTAGTTGATCAGTATGTCCGAAAAAATGATAAACAGAGTCAACTGTTTATGTTCTTACAATGGAAGTTTAGCAAGCTGGATTAACAGGAATTTATAGTCATATACATTTGGTACCCCTTAACTATACATAATCAGAAAAGATCCTATAAACACAAAATTACACATTATAAAAATCTTCTAGATCATTCCTGCACAATTGTATATGAGAAACATTTGTTAATCACTGTTTGCAGCCAAAAGGGATCATCAGATCCCTACGTAGCCCTCCCAGAGATATAAAAAAATTATTTTGATATCCTTATTGGGTTGGGGGGGGGAACTGAAGGAAAATTGGGTGGTGGGTAAGGTACGTTACATCCCCAGAAGCATCCTGGCCTTAGGATTTTCAGATAAATCAAACATGAGGTGCTCAAGTATCAAGAAATTAGTGAAATTTACCCTGCTTCAATCAATCATAGTTTATTGATCTTCCATAACATTAAAAATGATGGACATTACAATATTAAAAGCAAAAAAAAAATTACATGTCAAGAAAAAGAAAAACAATACAAGCATAAAGTGCTGTGCACATAAAGTGCAAAAATACAATGAATCTTGTTGCAGACTGTCCAACATACAATGGATGATATTTTAATATACCTAGTCACTGAGCTTGTAATGCAGGAAAGCATTTCCTTTTAAACCTCAATACCCGCACAAGAAATTTGGAGACTACTTCAACGTCATCTTTTGTCAAGGGGTGAAGTAAAATAAACAAAGGATCGTAATCCATATAAGCATATTTTATTAAGAATGTTATTGTTTGATCATGTGCATCATTATATAAGGGACACTGAATTATGATAAGATAGAGGGTTTCCTGAAAACCCCCATCACACCTACATTGCTCCTGAAATGGACCATCCTGCAATGGTTTATTGAAATAAGCATATTTAGAGGAAAGGATACCTAATCTAGCCCAAGTATACATTTCCCTAGTGTTAGGGGCCAAAGGTAGAGTAAGGTAATCTTCCAGAGTGGAGTCAATTTTATTTAGACCAAACCACAGGAATTGTCTCTGAACCCTTACTTGCTCTGTTTGTTTAATTTGCACAACAGTAAAAAGTTTATGTTTAAGTAAACCCTTAAATAATGCGGAATTGAAATCCTCTTCAATGAATCTTCCCAAAGGTGAATTAAAGAGGCCTTTGAGAGTACAGTTCTGAGACATTTTAACCAAGGGGATGAAGAGCCTTGTCCTAACCAGCGTATTTTTTCTTGGAGACAAGACTTAGGAATATGGTTTGACTGATTGTTGATGTTTTTAAGCCAATTAGAGGCTAACCTAATTTCAACTACAGTAGCTAGAAAATGTTTGCCTAGCTCAGCCCTAACTACTCGATTATTTGTTGATAAGGGTACCTGTAGCAAAGACTTATAAAAGGATGATAGGGGAAGTTCAAGGGAAACAGTGTATTTAGTTCCCCAGACTTTGGCCCCCATATAATAAAATGGGATTTATTTTAGCTTCACCAGCTATTAAAGCAGGCATTACAGTATGCCCTCCATATTTGAAGTTAAAATGTTGTAAAGTTTTAGCGGCTAATCTAGCTTTAGTAATCTGTTCTTTCCAGGCCAAGGCCCATTGACCATTAGCAGTAAATTTAATACCTAAGTATGTACAAGAGGGCACAACCTCAATCGGGTCCTCATCCAAGAAAAACTTGAATGATGATGAACGTGAATTTTGGTAACCAAAGACCACAATTTTTGTCTTTCTAAGATTAATTTTTAATGCCAGTTGGTCACATTTAGATTTAAAAAAATGTGTTTTATGCTGGATTCCAGCAGTGGAAAGTGAGAAAAGAAGCAAATCATCGGCGTAAGCTAGTATATGAATATTATGCTGCTTAGTACGAGGTCAATCCAACAACAAAGAAGTCTCAAAGTAAAGAGTCAATGTAAATACTGAAAAGTAATGGGGCTAGAAGGCATCCTTTTTTTACCCCAATAAAGTATTTAAATATTCTGAGAGGTCACCTTATTGTTGTACCTTATGGCAGTAGTGGTATGTAACAGGTGTATTGAACTAAGTAAACTTAAAGGGATTCCTCTTTTCATAAGAATATCCCAAAGTTTTTCTCTGACCACCGAATCAAATGCAGCAGAAAAATCGATAAAGTGCATAAAGTTTAATTTGTCTGAAGAATCTATATTTTTCCAAAAGATGCACGAGAATATAAATGTTATCAATAGTTAAGTAACCGTGGTGAAAACCTGCTTGAAATATTGATAAAGGCAAGACTGTTTCTACCCAATTTTGCAGTTTGCCCAATAAAATTCTAGTAAATATTTTACCGCTAATGTCTATCAAACTAATTGGTCGATAGTTAGAAGGGAGTCGATATAGGCCCTTTTTATGTATGGGTATAATTATATTTTTAGTCCACGATGGTGGTACAAAACTTTCTTTGAGACATGTATTAAAAAAAAATCAGTGAGAAAAGGAACCCAATAGTTCATATGGGCTTTGTAAATTTCACCAGGGATAGCATCTGGCCCCGGCTCCTTATTATTAGTAAGGTGAAGTATGGCCTGTTCCACTTCATACAAAGTAATTGTCAGGGATGGGGAACTTGCAGCAGTTATCCAATCAGGGAAAGAGTTACGTTGCATCACTGAGGGCTTACTGTTAAAAAGAGTTTGTAATGTAGAACCCATGTCTCTTTAGGGATGTAAGAAGGCATAGAAGGCGAATATAACTTTGAGCTCTTCGCAGCCAATGTCCAAAAGGATTTGGTATCATTGGAATTTATGGCCTGATACATACAGTTCCATTGTTTAAAAGTGAAATCACATTTCTTTTGCAATAAAAACTTTTTATAGGTTCTGCGAGCTTTGTTAAGACAAACAATATTGGCCTTGGTAGGGTTGTTTCTTACAGATCTAATTAGTTTCCCTAGCTTTCGTTTTTCTGTTCTAGATTGCACATCAAACTAGGTAGTGTTCGGAGAAAGCTTACTATTATTTGGAGAATATATTTTTTGATTGATTTGCTGATAACAAAGTTCTAATTTTTTTTAAACATACTTTATTAGGATATCATATCATCATGCCATATATCAGGTGGTATAGACAATATAACACACCATTTCCATTTACAATAAAACAGAAAAAAATTATTAATTAGAAAAAGTCATATGGGATATTGTAGGTATGTCATAATAGCATTAAATAGTTACCCCAGTTACAGTAGAAGATCAAGCCATCTCCAAGCAAGATTAATAAATCCCTGAAGCAAGAAAATCATCAGGTACCCATTTCTCTATTTCCTTATTGTATAAGACCCACACTCTGTGGAAGCTCAAAAAGAATCCATAATTAAACAAGACTGACAGAAATAATTGTCTCCATTCATATTTAGGCAGTGGGAAATTTTTCTCCTCCAATGTCCAATTCTTTAATACCAATCTTTTAACTGCCATTATATTACCTTGAAGAATATGTGTCTCCCTTCCTGCCAAGCCTCTAGCATTATACATCTCTAAGATAACCATTTTAGGATCACACCAGTGTGGAAATGTAGCCCCTATCTGATTAAGTATTGCAAAAGATTCAGCCCATCATGCCCTAATCAAGGGACAATCCCAAAATGCATGCAACATATCGGCATTTTTGGCATTACAATGCCAACAGGAGCCTTCACTTACAACCTTCATCTTATATAACCTATAAGGAGAAAAGTAAGCTCTATTTAATATCTTGTACTGGATAGCTCAGTCTCTAGTTAGTTTATAATGTGCAATAGCATTACAAGCTAGTATCCACTGCATCTCAGTACAGCCTTGCTTTAATTCTTTTTCTCATTTTTGAAAAGTATGCCATAAATCTGAGAATATGGCTTCTGCAAATTTCCAATTAGCCAGGCAAATAATTTATCAAACGTATTCCTCCTTACTTTTTCTAAGGCTGCTTCAAAGTCTTTGTTGCTTGGGGCCTTCTCCTACCTGGTATAGTCTTTTTTGTACATGCTTATTAATTGGTTGAAATAGAGACATTGGTTATTACCAAGTTGGTATTTCTTCCTGAAAGTGTCCTAAGTAAGTGCATGTCCCTTTTCAAAAAGGCAGTTCCATTTATTTATTCCCCTCACCTCCCAAGTCTTATTATGTAAAGCCTCACCCCCCAGTTTGTAACTGGGATTATTCCATATGCTATTTTCTGGAGAGAGATGCACCTCCCAATTGGTCTTCTTTGTGTATTTTAAAATACCTTGCACTATGTGCCTCATTATAAGGTTGCTAGACGTTTTAAAATGCCCTGCTGTAAAGGCTATTTAGGCTATATCTACTTGCTCTCTGCATGTGGCTTATACTGTATTATTTACAAATGACAGATTCAATTTATCTATTTTTTCATCATAAGCCCATCTCGGGGCTAATTTCATTAAATAAGCCAGATAACATTTTTCTATATCTGGGCATGATAAACCTCCTTGATCTATTGAAAGACAAAGTTTGTTCCAAGAGAGCCTGAGTTGTTCATTGTTCCAGATAAAATTTCTGAATTGTTTGTGAATCTGTTTAAACCAGGCCCCTAGGATTGGTGTCATTATTGATTGGAGCTGATAGGATAAATAAGGTACCACCATCAGTTTATTATCTGGATCTTACTCCATAAGGATAGTGGGATTTTGCTCCAACACTGAAGCTTAAACTTTAAAGAACCCAATAGGTCTTTAAAGTTAAGTTTACAAAGGGAATTAATGTTATTATGAATGAATACCCCCAGATATCTCATTCCTTGTTCCTTTATGGATGTCTATATATATTGTTGTATTAAACCGGGATTCTGCATATTAAAAGTTATCAATTCAGTTTTTTCCTCATTAATTGTATAACCTGCTACTATAGAGAACCGATTTATAATCACTAATACTTCTTGAACACTCTTCTGTGGTTCCTGTAAAGTCAATAATACATCATCCACAAATGCATTACATTTGCATTCCTCTTCCTCTACCCTTATCCCTTGAATACTCCCATTTGACCTGATTTCATTTAATAATGGTTCCAAACCTAAAACAAAAAGGGAGGGGGATAGGGGGGGACGACCTTGGCGGACTCCCCTATTTAATTGAATAACCTCTGAAAGAATACCATTAACCCTAATTTGGGCCAATGGAGCAGGGTAGAGTGTCCGAATTGTAGCCAACAAACCTGGAGGAAACCAAAGGCTTTAAGAGTGTTAAATAAATAAGGCCTTTACAGCATGTCAAATGCCTTAGTTGCATACAAGGCCATAAAAATAGCCAGAGTCTCTGTATATTGTAGATACATGCAACTGCAACTGATCCCTAACAATTAGCCAGGGCATTAACCCCCCACCTGGCTCGCCTCTTGCCCACCCTTGCACCACACCTACCACATCATCCTCTAGACTAATTCTACGGTATGGTACATGCATTATCAACTGTTTATTTATACGCTTGTGCATTTGTTTGATTGTACAGAGCATTATACACTTGTATATTGTTGTTTGTCAGATTGTCACCAACTGTATATTTTTATACACGTGTATATTTTTTGTTTTCCACACCACCTCATACTCGGGGTGTG
Source organism: Neoceratodus forsteri (assembly GCA_016271365.2). Taxonomy (NCBI): domain Eukaryota; kingdom Metazoa; phylum Chordata; order Ceratodontiformes; family Ceratodontidae; genus Neoceratodus; species Neoceratodus forsteri. The sequence continues at coordinate 1,072,959,533 of CM057456.1, forward strand.
CATTCCATGAATCTGTATGTATAGTCTGGTCTGTTTGTTTTGCTGTTGCTGCCACCCTGTGGCCCGGGTCATGCCTGAAAACAGTCCCTTGGATCAGCGCACTTACCCGGTTACCAAAGACATAAATAAATAAATAATCAACTAAAAACTGAATCTTCAATAGGCCACTGTATAGTTCTGGTAGGTACAAACCCTGTGCGATTAATATGAATCAGCTTATCCAAGTATGGAAGTATTCAATTATTGATAATCTTTGCAAAGATTTTATAGTCAACTTTTAAAATTGCAACAGGTCTAAAATTGTTAACTCTATTGCTTGATTTACCCTGTTTTAGTAATACTGATATATAAGCCTGTGAAAATGAAGGTGGGATTTTTTTCAATTGAATAATTTGGTTAAATCAGGTTTTCAAATAGGGAATAATTACACTCTATTGCAATGTTAAATTCTGATGGGAATCCATTCACCTAAGGTACTTTTGATTTTGCCATTGGGATATGGTGCTATGAATATTATTTTCCATTATTTCCTGATTGAGAGCCTCCTCTTCCCCATCCACTAATTTTTTTCCCACATAATTTTCATAATACAATAGTTCTTCTTTTGTAGGGGAATACTCAGCAGAATATAGCTCATTGTAAAACTTAACAAACTCATCTAAAATCAATGGTTGCTCAGTGACCGTCTGGCCATCTGATGTAATAATGGACATAATTTCCAGTTTTTGTTTCTCCATAACCTGTAGCCTGTTGGCCAATGTTTTACCAATTAGTTCACTATTATTTTTCAAATTTTTATTTCTCCAGACCCAGGCATTTTTAATCTTAAAGTAGTTGGTGAATTCAATCAGCTTCTGTAATTCCTTTAATTCTTCTATTTTTATACTATCTCCCCCTTTTACAGCCAGTTCTAAAACCTTTAACTTAAGTTCTACCTCTTTTTGTTTAGCCAGCCCTTGCTTATTCTTCCAAGAGGCTTCCAATATTATTACCCCTCAGACTGTTGCGTTGAGGGCATCCCAACAGGATATTATATTCTCCTTCCTTACTTTATTTTCTGTCATGAATAATTGAATGGATTGTTGAATTTTAACTAAAACTGATTCCTCCTGTAATAAGGAACAATTCAGATGCCACATTCCACCCCCTCATTTCTGTTCTACCCCCAAAATCAAATCATAACTGACTGGACTGTGATCCGATATCAGTCTGGTTTCTATAGTCAAGAAGATGCTTAAACACTCTAACAACAAACCCCTGGAAACAAATACATAATCTAGCCTGGAATGCATTTTAAACCTTGAAGAAAAATAAGTAAAATGTTTTGTTTCCCCATTAGTATCTCTCCACATATCCACCAAGTTATTTAGATCCAAAAAACTATTCAACAGCTCGGATTTATATCTTTCCCAGCCCAAAATCTTTGAGGTTTTATCCAGCTTTTCATTCAAAATATAGCTCAGATCACCCCCTAATATAAAATACCCTCTATTCCAAGTGTACATGAGTTTATTTAATGCTGCCAAAAAGTTGTTATAGCCTTTGAAAGGTGCATACAAAGGTTCAAAGATAATCTCCCTACCCCTTATTCTTGTTTGGACCAAAGTAATTCTTCCTTGGCTATCTTTTACCGAATCTAATATTTCTCCTTTAAAACTTTTATCAAAGAGAATAGCCACACCAGAACTTTTGCTTAATGTGCCAGTGGAAAAATATAAATTCCCAGAACATCTTTGCTTTAATGTCCCCCATTCCTTCTCATTAAGGAATGTTTCTTGTAACATAGTCACATTTGATTTCAGTGTCCTTATTCTGGATGGAATTCTGGATCTTTTAACTAGAGAATTAATACTGTTCACATTCCAGGTGCAACCTTTAATCAACCCCACCATACCATACACAAGTACCCAATCCTTACGTAAACACCTATAATAATTAAATCTCTAACCACCTGTAAACCCTGTATATATGTGATATATCTTTTTTTATACCTCCCCCCTCTCCCAACATATGCCTAAAACAAAAGTCTGGCATAACTTTACCCTTCCTCATGGTAACAAGAGCTGTGTCAGACTGCTAATCTCCCCCTCTTATTCCGTCAATAAATTCTTACTCATATTGGATTTTATCCCTCCCCCTTCCCCTTAAATGCCTTATTACTGCAGATCCACCTAAATAATTGGACCTTTATCCTTTATCAAAATCTGTAAATATAGCTGGGAGACGTAATTTCAAATCTGCCAAAGCTTCTTCTTGTGAGTTGTAAAACAAAACCTGATTATTCAAGAGCACCTTTAATTTTGCTGGAAAAACCACATAGGCCTTTATCCCCACCTGCCATAGTTTTTGCTGTAACCCGCCCCCAAATGTCTTACTTTGCTCCCAAGTAATTTAGAAAAAATCATTTTAAAGAAAATTGACTAGTTTTTATACAAAAAAATCCTTTGGCCATTAGAAGCATTCATAACCAACTCTTTTCCTTCTGAGGTTAACAGTTTTACCATAGCTGGTCTAGGTCTTCCAGGATCTTTAGAGACACCCAGCCACTGTATCCTGTCAATAATCGGAGGTTCTTGCCCAGATGGTAGCAATCTGAAAAAAATGTCCTAACGTACTAACATACTAAAATGCCAGCAGAGGAGGTCTAATGGTCTTTCGTGTCTGCTCGATGGTCAGCACCCATACAGGGCACCAAATTTGTTGTCACCCCCCCTTGGATTTCCCCATCCCTGGCCCAAGATGTTCTCCATGTATTGGACTTCCTTAGCTTCACTCTCCCCCTATACCCCTCCCAGCCCCTCTTGAACCCCTCTACAGTCTCTGCCTCCACCAGTCCTTTGGGCAGTGCATTCTGTGGCTCCACCACCCTCTCAGTGAAATAACACCTCCTCCTCTCCCCCTTGAGTCTCCCCCCTCTAGCTTCAACCTGTTCTCCACAATACTTTTAAACGGTTGCTCCTTTTCCCATTCTGGTAAGATTCTAAACAGGTGAATGTTTTTCCTCCTTGCCCTGTTTTCACACTCATCTAATTTTTCGTCCAAATTGCCCTGTTTCTTTAAAAGTTTAATTTCTTGGCCCATAGGAGATACTATGTCCTCTAAATCCGAGTGCCTTTTCTCCAATTCTGTTATTCTCTTTAGGCCTTTTTCAAGATTGCTGTCTAGCTTTGAGATGTTGTCCAAAAGTAGTTTTATAGAGTCTGGCATAGATTGTAACTTCTCAATTGCAGCTTGTATGGCGGACATGTTTTTAATTATTTGTAAGGCCCACTCCAGTGGATTATCTGAGTGTGCCTCTGTAGATAAAAGCCCGGGTTGCCCATGTTTCAAATTAGGGGCTGAAGACTCTGTATTCTCCTTCTCTACGGATACAGAGTCCAAATTTAAATTTATAACTGACTCTTCAGAAGGGCCTGGTGTTACTTCATTTTCTGCTCTAGCAAAATTTCCATCTGTCTCACCAGGAGATTGAATATTTTTAACACTTGGGGGAATTGCCTTTCCTTTCCCTTTCTTTTTGTCTGGATCAGCTTTAAGGGCCATATTATGTACTTTAGGTCCCACTAGGTCACAGCAGTTTTTGAAAGGCAATTTAAGTTGTCATAACCTTTTATTTTTGGCCCCTTCCACCCCATTTTGGGGTCCACTAAATTGTTCTCACTTTCTTTTTGCAATCTGCAATTTTCTCCTGAAACCTGAAAAAGTTTTGATAATCTTTTCCCCCTTAGTTCCTCCTTATGTTGAGTATCTCCCATATGCAAATTCTTTCAAACCATTTTCAGAAAAAAGGGGAGGGGGCCAAATGAATAAGGAAGCTTATACTATGGATGGTCAAAATCTGTATGAGGGGGAAAGAACCGCTACTAGTTGCATGCTTTTTTCCATGGTACTAAAAGCCAAAGAATATTTCTTTTCCATTCCAGTCAACAACTTACCAATTACAAACTATGCTTAGCTTTTAGCTCCTAATACAGTCTTATAAAGTATTTTAAAGCTTTCTCAGCCCATTCCATAAATGCAGTGAAAGATATCTTTTAATGTTAAATCCATACCCCTCTCATCCTTTAATTAATATAGAAAGTTTGTGTACTTATTCACCAAAAGAATTCCGCAGCCCTTCTTGTTTTTTCAAAGGACCTGCATTTTACCTCATCCAGTTCCATCCAGGAAAAGCCTTGCCCATGCCTTCATGCACGTTCCCTGTAATGGCATTCTTCCTCCACAATATAAAGTTCTTAGCCTGTGGAATATATAGCGAAAATAAAGCACAACATCCTCGTGGACCAAATCCAAGACCTGTCTGGGTCCCAAACCACTACTATCATGTGTTGAAACAAACTGTAACAAACGCTTCACTGGATGCCATTAAACATTGGGCTATCATGCCATTTTATCTGCCTTGTGTCTGGTTAGCTTTTCTTCCTCAATGTTTTTGGAAAACACAGAACTATACTGGAATGACTTTCCTCTTATGGCAACTTGTGCAAAAAGAAGAAGCAATTATCTCTAGTCTGCCCAACCAGCAGCTTCCATATCCATGTCAGAGCATAGAGGAGATGAGGTGAAGTCTCTAATTGCTGCCTAACCACCTGACCAGTGCATTGCATGACCATGCCGTACCACCAGTCCAATAACAAAGTTCTAGTTGATCACTCATATGTTGGGCATTAACATTATCATAAACAGATGTAAAAAGAGTTTAAAAAAGTGGAGAGTACATTAGATCTGTGACACTTTCCCAGGTTTTGATATTAAAAATTAAAAAGAAGCTAAGGATTATGTTGAGTTATCTACAGGTGAGGATTTATCCCGTCTCAACAAAAAGTGAAACAGCAGCGTCATCACTTTCAGGTCTCGTTATCACTGTGAGATTTTTAAATTGATCATAAGAATGAGGTGAACAAAGACAAAGTCAATAACACTTTGCCCTGGGGGAGAAAAAAGTACTGGTGCCTGCTAGGTCACCATTCCCCCTTCCATTTAGTATCAATAATTTATTACTCGTGATGAAGTCTTGGAAGCACTTTCCTGGTTCATTAAGTATTTTATTAGATGAATTTCTGGGTAGTAGCTTCCCCATGTAAAACTGATCCTGTAAAAGAGACAAGGTATCAAACTGTGATATTCTAGAATTAAAATCCCCTGCTAAAAACAACTGAATCAACTTGAAACATTGAGGACATAGTGTCTATTTCTGTCATCAATTTAGACCAGTTATCATAACTTGGATTTGAGTGACAATAAGGGGGGAAATAATATTTTCTCTGAGTAAGACAACAGAATCCCATCTTATCACTGTGAAGAGAAACTCCTGGGTAGGTGCCAGATTTTTCAAAACCCTCAGCCCCTTCCTAATTTTAATTAGGGTGGAAAGACTCCCCCCCCAGGTCTACCATGACATATTGCTTTAATGGCTGGGATGTAGTAAGGTGCACAGCCATTAATATAAGGCTGTTGGAGTACCCAAGTTTCCTGAAAAACAAGAACCTCAAATCCCATAACAAAATCAAGCCATTGTGGGTCTACTAACTTGGTTCTAAGTCCAGCAATATTCCATAGAAGTACATTAGAATCATCAGCCTGTTTAGCAGGGGAAGTAAGGGCAGAAGCAGAATTCTCTATTGAGTTATCAAAATTAGATAGTGACATTGGCTTTTCCAGCGTCTTTAAATGGGAACTGTCAGCAATTAAAGCCTCACATCCCAATTTGCACTTTGTGTACAAAAACAATTTTTACTTACTGTTTACTGCAGCATAGTAGAATGCACTAGGCTAATTTTGTTGACTTTTAGATAACACTTTGTGTAACAGACATCCCAGATTCACCTGCTGCTGACATCAGAGGAGAACTGCAGAGCCTGGATATTCAATAGCCTGCAGTATACATGTTAAAGATTTTGTAAGTTAAAATCGGTTGTTTGCTGGTCTTGCTGTGCTCACGGGGCTTAGTACAGTCTTCTGTGACTGCACCTAGCCCCAGGAGAACAGCAGTCCAGCAAACTGAAGATTACAGCTTACAAAAATCTTTGACATTCACTGCAGGCTATTGAAGGCAGTTGAATCTCCCAGCTCTGCAGTTCTCCTCTGATGTCAGCAGCAGGGAATTCTGGGATGTCTGGTTACATGAAATGGCATCTTAAAAGTCAGTGAAATTAGCCTGATTTATTTATTACACTGCAGTAATCAGGAAGTAAATAAAAGTGTTGCTGCACACAAAGGGCTAATTAGGATCAGCATCACATGTGGGTGTGAGGCTCTTATTACTGATAGTTCCCCTTTAAGGATTCAGTCAGCTGATCCAATTCAAGGAATGAAACCAGATGGATATCCACAGCATCAAATTTGTGACTATTTTCTAACAGAAGGGAAAACAGATCCGGAGAGTATCTACAGTACAACAGTCTATTTGGGACCCTCTAGAATTTAGATGAACCCTTTCTACTGTATCCAGCTCCAAGGGGGAAATGTCCCTTTTTATAACAGAGGCCAAGATTACCCTAATATATGATGCCAAATTTACCTCATTTTCTCCCTCAAAGGGATCAATCCCAAATATGGACAAAACATTTAATTGCTGGGATGTCTCAAAATTCCAGTTAAGAAGTGCTGCTGTAGAGGAAAATGTTTCAAAAGAAAGCAATTTGTTGGGTTTAACCCTACCATAGGCATGTTTCCATATTGTAGACCACATTACTGGGGAAAAGATGTTAAGTCCTAAGGTATTTAAAAGCAGTTGTTTAGCCCAAATAGTTTTGGCAATATCCATACTGGAAATCAATACATATACCGGATGATGGGGGTTAGTCCTATCCCTATGGACAAAAGTAACAGAAAATGCAGCAAATGGGAGCTCTAATTCAGCTCTAAAAAGGTGCATTATTAAATCCATAAGCATATTTTCTAGTTTAACAAGCATTTGTCAATGCCGAATGTTGCTTGCTTGTATGTGCTGTTTAGGTATTTGGAAGTGATAGTTCCATGCCTTCCTCCCAAGACATCCACTGTGTCTTTCATACTAACATGCTAACATACTATTTGCCAGCAGATTAGGCCTTAAGGTCTATCGAGTCTGCTCGAACCTCAGATCCCTAGTTGGGTGCCGAGGCCCTCCCCTCCCTTGTGTTCCAGAAACCCCTATCATCCATCCCCACCCCCCTGGGACAGGCCATCATCTGATACATCCACTTTCTGTGTCTGTCCCACCCTCTCTTGAAGCCCTCCACTGTGGATCTCTCTGAACGAGCTTGCCAGGCAGTGCATTCCAAAGGTCCACCACCCTCTCAGTGTGAAAACCTCCTCTTTTTCCCCTCACCCTTCCACCTTCCAACTTCAAGCCATGCCCTCTGGTGATACCTCCTGCTTTAGTCTAAAGATCCCTCCATGTTTACCCTATTTATTCCCTTGAGGTACTTGAAGCCTCAATCATGTTCCCCGTCCTCCTCTCCTCCAATGAAAACAGGCAGAGCTCCTCAAGTCTGTCCTCATATGTCAAATCCCTAGCCCTCGTGTAATCTTAGTTGCCTCCTCTGTCCCTCTCCAGGAGCTATGTCCTCTTCAAGTTAGGTCTCCAGTACTGTACACAGTACTCAAGGTGTGGTCTTACCAGTCCATTGTACAGCGGCAGAATCACTTCCTTGCTCCTAGAGGTGATCCCCTACGATGCATCCCAACATCCTGTTTGCCTGGCTAGCCGCCTCCTGCACTTGCTCAGAGTTATTCATACATGCATCCACCATGACCCCTAGGTCTTTTTCCCCATTGAGGCCTCCAGCACCCCTCCCAGGGTGTACCTGTGTTTAGGGTTCCCACCAAGATGCAACACCTTGCACTTGGTGATATTGAAATTTAATTTCTATGTGAGCCCAGCTTTCAGGGTGTCCAGGTCCCTTGCAGGGCCAACCTCCCTCTTCCCTCAACTACTGCTCCCATCTTGGAGTCATCAGCAAAGAGACTCATTTCACACCCTATACCCTCCCTGATGTCCGATGTATGCATTAAACAGGATCAGACCCAGGACCGAGCCTCTGCGGTACCCCATCACCAACCTCTCTAGGGTTCAAGAGCTCCCCACAGACCACTACTCTCTGGGTGCATCCAGCTAGCCAGTTTCAATCCATCTGACCATCAAAGGGCCTACTCCTAACCCCATCAGTTTCTCCACCAGACCATTGTGGGGGACAGAGTCAAATGCCTTGCTGAAGTCCAAGAATAATACATCCACAGGCTTTCCCCTCTCCAGTTCTGATGTTACCCATTCGTAGAACTCCACAAGATTGGTTTGACATGCTCTATCTGGCACAAACCCATGTTGCCAACTATCCAGACCTCCCACCTCCTCCAAGTACACCCTCAATCGTTCCTTTAGTATACTCTCCATTAATTTTCCCACCACCAAGGTCAAACTGATGGGTCTATAGTTACCTGGTACTTTCCTCAACCCCCCTTTATGGATTGGCACCACATGTGCCTCTCGCCAATCCCTAGGTACCCTCCCTGTCTCAAGTGACCTGTTGAAGAGCTCCGCCAGGGGTGCAGCCAGTATGTCCAACAATTCCCATAGTACTCTCAGATGAATGCCATCCAGCCCAGGAGATCTGTCTTTCTTTAGGGCCTTGAGGGCTAACCACACCCTTTTGGCGGAGACAGCATCATCCGTCCCCTCCACCTTACTGGCCTTTTTATCCTTATCCAGATGTGACACCCCTGGGGTACCTCTCCCTCCATCTTGCTCCATTTCTGTTGCTCCCCTGATCCCACTCACTGCCGCTTCTATCCCCATCGTGTCTTGTTTTATAGATATCCCATCCCCCTCCCTAGTGAACACAGAGGTAAAGTACTCATTAAATACCTCTGCCTGGTCCCTCGCCTCTTCCACCCACCCTCCTTCTGATCTCAATCTGCTGAGATGGCCCTTAGTTTTTCTCCACTCCAATGTACCGGAAGAACCCTTTCTCCCTCCATGTATCCCTGTGCCAGCCGCTGTTTTACTGGACTTTGCTCCCTCACCATCCGGGTGACTTTTCTAGATGCAAGATAGTACATTTCTTATCCCTATCCCTTCTTGTTGTTTTATATTTTTGTAGGCCACCTTCTTTTCTCTGACCACTACCTGCACCTCACTGGACCACCAGCATGGTTTATGTGACCTTGCTCCCTTATGTTTCAACTTAGCGCAGATCCTGACTGCCTCATGAAGTCCCCGTTTTATGACCTCCCATCTCCTTTCCACACTTGTCATCAATGTAATCCCCTTCAAGTGATCCTTGAGAATATTTCCCATGCCCAAAATGTCTGCCCCCCTGAAGTCCACTGCCAGTGTCCTAGATCTCACCCCCCCCATGCTTATTTGAAAGCCGTTCAGTATTCAGAGAAGAGTGGAAGGGGCAAGGGCCACAGCAGTACAGCAGTTGCCAAGGGGGTGAAGAGGTGGATAGTAGTCCATTCAAAGGCAAAAGAGTCCTGCAGGAGCTCACTAAATTGAAGGTGGACAAAGCGATGGAACCAGATGGCATACGCCCAAGGATATTAACAGAACTGTGAAGGAAGATAGCAGTACCTCTGGCAGCCATGTTCACTGAGTCATTCAACATGAGTAAATTGGAGGAGGGCACATGTGGTCCCTCTACACAAGTCCAGCAGCAGGGAGGAGGCAGGGAACAGTAGGCCGTTCAGCCTCACCTCAGTAGTGGGGAAGATCATGGAGATATTGCTTAAAGAAAGAATAGTGGGGCATTTAGATGCCATCGGAGCCCAAGACCATAGACAACATGGATTCACAGTGGGGATATCATGTCAGATAAATCTGGATGATTTCTTTGACTGGGTGACAAAAGAAGTGAATCAGGGTGGGGCAGTGGACAATGCTTACCTTGATTTCAGCAAAGCCTTTGACACCATCCCATATAGGAGGCTGATAAACTAGCTGGGTAGGCTGGGCATGGGGGAAAGCGTGGTAAACTAGGTTAGAAACTGGCTAACAGACAGGAGGCAGAGAGTGGTGGTAAATGGTGTGCAGTCTAGGGAGAGGGGGCGACCAGAAGGGTGCTGCAGGGATCGGTCCTGGGGCCAGTTCTGTTCAATGTCTTCATCAGTAATATTGCAGAACGTCTGAAGGAAATTTTTTCACCAAATTTTCAGCATAGCCATTTTAAGATCTCTGCTCATGAACAGTGTCACTGTGATTTTCTTAATCTGTCCCAAACATTGATTGCACACACCGAATGCACCATTGTGCACTACATGCACGTAAACACATTTTGAGTGACATGTGAAAAATGACAGCTGTACTGCTCATAAGGAGGTGTGGCAAAATGGCAATGTTGAAAATCTGGAGTGCAAATATTAAAAATTTGCAAACTTACGAGCGTGCATAGGAACCGGCGCAACACACGTCAGAAACAGTAATTTTAGGAATTTTTTCACCAAATTTTCAACATAGACATTTTAAGACCTCTGCTCATGAACAGTGTCACTGTGATTTTCTTAATCTGTCCCAAACATTGATTGCGCACACCGACTGCGCCATTGTGCGCTACATACATGGAAACACATTTTGGGCAACATGTGAAAAATGACAGCTGTACTGCTCATAAGGAGGTGTGGTAAAATGGCAATGTTGAAAATCTAGAGTGCAAATATTAAAAATTTGCGAACTTACAAGTGGGCATAGGAACTGCACAACACACGCTCATAAAATAGTAATTTTTAGGAATTTTTTCACCAAATTTTCAACATAGCCATTTTAAGACCTCTGCTCATGAACAGTGTCACTGTGATTTTCTTAATATGTCCCATACATTGATTTCGCACACTGATGGCGCCATTGTGTGCTGCATGGGCGAAAACACATTTTGGGCGTGATGTGAAAAATGACAGCTGTACTGCTCAAAAGGAGGTGTGGTAAAATGGTAATGTTGAAAATCTGGAGTGAAAATATTGAAAATTTGCGAACTTACGAGCGTGTGTAGGAACAGCACAATGCACGCTCATAAAACAGTCAGTTTTAGGAATTTTTTCACGAAATTTTCAACATAGACTTTTTGAGAGCCCACCTTATGAACACTGGCAGTGTCATTTTGTTAATCAGTCCTGAAAGGTGATTTCATGCAGTGACCGCAAAATCATTCGGGCCCGATTAACGTCATGACAGTGCAAGAATTCATGAGGAGGGGTCCCAAAACCCATGTTGAAAATTTGGCCCAAATTCCAAAATGCCTAAGATATGCAACAAAGTTGAAAAACCCTATCTATCCATTATACAACTTACGGCATTTCCTCAGTTTGCGCTCGCTTGAAGAGTGCAGACGTATTCCTGGTCCACCGAAGATCATCACGAGCTCGGAGGTAAGAGGGGTGGGAGGGGTGGGGAGGCAGGGTGCAGTGGGCGGGTGTGGTTCTGGGAGGGGGGAGGAGAGCCGAGGGACAGTTTTTGTATTTACAGTTTTTTTTAATAATAAGACAATGAGGGACGTTTGCCACTTGGGGTGGCTCCCAGTGTGGAAGCTGGAAGGCTGTTGGGGCTGGAGCCGATGGGGATTGGGCACCCCATCAGCCATAATATCTTGCCACGCTGGGGTGGGATCCCAGCGTGGCACCTGGATGCTTTTGGGGGATGACGCCGATGGGGATTGGCACTGCCGTCAGCCATAAAAACATTTTGCGTTATGCTAGGATGGGCTTCCAGCATGGCACCTGGATGCTTGGGGCGGCGTGGAGCCGATGGGGGATTGGGCACCCCCATTGGCCGTACAGTGTGGGGGGGAGGGGGAAGGCGCATGAGCACGCAGTGAGCGTGCATGCACGTCTGTGTGTGGAGGGGGGAGCTTTGCTCACTGAAGCAGAGCGCTCCCTTTCAACTGTCCGACCACTGCATTTTCAACTGCTGTCATAGACAGCTGCAGCAGTGATTGGGGAACTGGGGCCATGCCTGCAAACACAATGACTGCACTGGAAAACGGGCACCACACCTCCAAAAACTCGGATGATGGCACTATGTTTCTTGCACATGCGTGCAAGCAACATAAAAACCAGTTCTTTACCAGTAGTAATAAGCTGGTAAGGGTGAGAATCAATTGGATTTGACTGCTCCTCTTCTGACTCAAGTACCTTTGAAAGTACAGTTATGGCAGGAGAAGAAGGTAAGGAGGGAGGAGGAGGAGGATTTTTGATGACGGAATCAACCTCAGGCTTTCTGAGGGTCTCATGTTTTTGGAGATGGGTAGCTTTAACCACTGGCACCTCAGCTTCTACAGCAGCAGGCATATTTTTATCAGTCTCAGTAATTGGAGGGGCTGCCTCAAGCAGATTAGTTGTCCTAAATGTACAGGGCTCGAGATTTGTGGTCTCAATCAGGTTTACTATAGAATTTTTACTAGGAGCCTTGCATTTTCTAATTCTTTTCCACCTAGATTTGATCTTAGGTTTTTTCTTAGTAATTTCCTGAGAAGCCTTCTTGTTCTAACCCCAGCAATGCTCAGGATATTCATAACTTTATGCAGTAAGCCTGGAGGATTGGACTGCCTGGAGAGATGGAACACATGCAAATGAGTAGAATTCTTTGCACGTGAGCATCTTTCAAATACTGCCTCTACTAACTGTAGTGTTCTAACCTCTTCAGATTTTTCTCTACTCCTGAAAGTCTGGTCGCTCAGCGTTCCTGTCGACCTTTTTTGCATGAAGAAAGTAAAAAAAAAAAATCAAAAAAACCATAAGTACATTTCATTTCTTTTACTGCCTCTACTTATTGTCAGTTTAGATTTTGTTTATTATTTAAAATTGGTTGTTTTCTTGGTTCCTCACGGTTTGGGATAACCATTGGGGAGCCAAGTTAGTTTTAAGTTACTTTGGGTTCTCTGACTAAAGAACCTTTTTTATATATATATTTTACTGTTTTCGTTTTATAGTCGTAACCGCTTTTTCTCGTTACAGAACCGCTGAACCAGTCACTTTCACATCTCCTGGGTTCGGTTCCTCTGGTTCCTACCTGTTCCGGAACCAACCGCAAAAAAAAAAAAAAGATTTAGTAAAAAGAACCGCTGCAGTTTTTATTATTTAGCGGTTGGTGTTTTTTCTACTTGGGCTTCACCATGGCAGAGAAATGTAAAAAGAGAACCAGAGAGCCCGGTTTTAAAAATTGTCTAAAGTGTGGGGTTGTGTTTGATAAAGCAGACAAGCACACCTTATGTGTAGCTTGTCTGGGGTTTGAACATCTTGACCAAGAATGCGAAATATGTAAAACTTTCCCAGATAAAACTGTGGAAAAACACCTTGAATGGCTAAATAAAATGTTTCCTAGGGGTCCCTCAGGCTCTGACCAGCTGACACCCCAGTCTGTTGTGGCAGAACCCACAGGTGTACTTACCCCTGCCCCTGATACGGGTGAGAAAGGGGCAAAAAGAGGCAAAGAACTGGCTGACTCCCCAGTTCCCTCAAAAAAGGCCAAGAAGCTTAAGCATGCAGAACCCTCTCCTGCTAAACCAGGGACTTCTGCGCAGGTGCCTGCAATGCCTTCAGCTCAGGAGATAGCCCAGGCATTCAAGATTATTCAAGCCCTGCAAAACATCAACCTCCTGCCCCTTCTCAGGGTCCTCAGGCTGGCAGTGGTGTGTTGCCCTCTTTACCAGAGCAACAATATTTTGAGGAGGATGATGAGCCATATGAGGAGGACGAACCTATCCCCCCAGAGGTGTCCCCTGAGCAGGACTTTGGTTCGCCTCCCAGGGTGTCCGAAGACTTCTTCTCACATTTTTCTTCTGTGAGGAAGATGGCAGATGTTCTGGATATTGCAACAACAGAGCACGTGGAGGATGAAGAGGAGATTGAATATTTTAATATAATGGGCTTAACACCCACAAGAGCCCTCTTCCTGCCAGTCTAAACATTTTTAAGAAGGATGCCTTAAAGCTTCTGCAGACCCCTAACTCTATTCCTCCTATTGACAGAAGGATAGATTAGAAATACCAGCTGGATAGGGAGGGAGCTGATTTTCTCTTCTCCCATCCAGACCATCAAGGGGTAATACAACAGGCAGTCTGTGATAAGGCTAAAGTCCTTCTGTCCTCATACCCTCGGGACAAGGACTCCAGAAAACTGGACAGTGTGGCCAAGATAGGCTATTTGTCAGCCTCCATGGCCATGAGACAGGCTACCTTCCAGACTTATGCTGCCCATTATCAAAACTCCCTGTGACAGTCAGTACTGGCGATGTCTATGAAAGCCCCCTCACCCTTATCAGATGACCTGGCTGAAACTGCCAGGCTTGGGCTGGAGGCGGCTAAGTACCAATTCCAAATGGCTTCTGATTCTAATGACACCTCAGCCAGATGGATGGCAAACACAGTGGCACAGAGGAATTTTGCTTGGCTTAGGGTCACAAACCTCACTCAGGATGCTCAATCTAAGGCCTTGGATTTTTCATTGGAAGGAAATTCTCTTTTTGGAGAATCCACTGTTGCCTATATGGAGAAGGTGGATGAATATAAGGCTACATATAGAAGCAACTCTGCTAAGGAGAGAGCTTCTTCATCCACCAGGCCCTATGGAAAGGGGGGGCAGAGGTAATTCCTTTATGACCAGACCTTTTTTTCAGCCAGTAGCAGTGCCCCAGTACCAGCAGTATCCTCAACAGGGATACTCTAGGGGTAAGGGTAGAAGGGGCTTTAGGCGAGGGTCTCAGGCACAACCTCAGCCCCAGCCTAAGCAAAACCCCTGAGAAACAGGCCGCCTTCTCCCTCCTTGTCAGAGGCAGACTGTCCCACTTCCTCCACATTTGGCTAACCATCACCACAGACAAGTGGGTGTTGGAGGTAGTGGGCAAGGGTCTGTCTCTGGACCTCAAACCTCTTCTTTCATAAAAGTCCAAGGTTTTCCTCTCTCCCTCCCCAGCAGAAACAGTACTGCTAGAGGCAGAGGTTCAAAAGCTGCTACAGCTCAGAGCAGTGGAACCAGTTCCTACCACCCTGAGAGGAAGAGGTTTTTACTCCAGGTACTTCCTAACAACAAAGAAAGGCGGGGAGTTGCAACCAATATTGGATCTCAGAGCTTTAAACAAGCACTTGAAAAAAACAAAGTTCAAAGTGGTAACTTTGGTTCAGATTTTGCCAACAGTCCAAAAAGGAGACTGGCTGGCATCACTGGACTTGAAAGACGCCTATTTCCACATCCCCATAAAGGAATCTTTCAGAAAATATCTCAGATTCAGGCTCCCATCAGGTCATTACCAGTTTTCAACCCTACCCTTCAGCCTTTCCTCAGCACCAAGGGTTTTTACAAAATGCCTAGCAGCTGTGGTGTCATTTCTTCGAAGACAGGGAGTGACTGTTTTTCCATATCTAGACGACTGGCTGGTGGTGTGCAAATCACCAGACCAAGTCAAAAATTTCTTAAAGCTCACCCAAGTTTTGTTTGAATCCCTGGGTTTCATAATAAACCAGAAAAAATCTGTCCTGACCCCTGCCAGAATTTACAGTACATGGGGCAGAGATCAATACTCTTCCTGGCAGAGCCTTTTTGTCCCTGGACAGGGTGCAAAGCCTTCAACCAATAGCAAATTCTTTCACTTTGTACAAGCCAAAAACTGCCAGACAGTTTCTGCGGCTCCTGGGCCATATGGCTGCATCCACAGGCACAGTGAAGGGTTTCAGGTTTCACATGAGAGACATCCAGTTTTATCTCAGGACTCACTGGAGTCAGAAAAAAGACCCTTTTTCAAAGCTTATTCTGGTAACAAGGGCATTGTTACAGGCCCTCCTGTGGTGGAAAAAGGAATCCAACCTAAGGCAAGGAATTTCTTTTCAGAAAAAGAATCCCTCATTGGTTCTCACAACAGATGCATCCCTTCTGGGCTAGGGCACCCATCTAGGGGAGCACACAACTCAGGGTACCCGGTCAGAAGCAGAGTCCCTTCAGCATATAAACTTGCTGGAACTCAAAGTAGTGTGGCTATCCCTAAAGTTTTTCTCTCCTTTGGTGACAGACAAGGTGGTACAGATCAGAACAGACAATACCACCACAATGTATTACATAAACAAGCAGGGAGGCACCAGATCAGGCCTCCTCTGCACAGAAGTCATGAAAATCTGGACTCTGGTGTATTCCCTAAAGGTATCCTTGCAAGGAATCCATCTGCCAGGAAAGGACAATACCTTGGCAGACACACTGAGTTGAATCAACAAAGCCCATCACGAATGGACACTGAACAAGCAAGTGGTGCAAGTAGTTTTCAGGAGGTTGGGCACTCCAGAGGTAGACTTGTTCGCATCCCACCAGAACCACCAGTTGCCTCAGTATTGCTGCAGACCACCAGCCCGGGACACAATCCCTCTGAATGCTCTGGTGCTAGACTGGTCAGGCAGGTTCCTCTATGCCTTTCCCCCATTTCCTCTGGTTTTCAGAGCGCTACTGAAGCTCAAATCCCACTCAGTTTCTCTGATTTGGTAGCTCCAGATTAGCCCAGGCAGCCATGGTACTCTCTTCTGCTCTCCATGTCTGTGAACAAACCAATAAATTTGCTTCTCAGGCACAATCTCCTGACCTCCAATCAGGGAACATTGTTGTATCAAAATCTCAAGTCCCTCCACCTCAAGGCATGGCTCTTGAGGAGTTAGAGTATGCAGACTTAAACCTTTCTGAAGCTGCATTAACTATCTTAAAAGGTTATAGAAAACGTTCCACTAAGAAAACCTATTCTTCTAAATGGAAGAGATTTTCTCTTTGGTGCTCTGGTAGGAATGTTGTCCCAAATAATGCAGGAGTATCAGTTGTATTAGATTATCTCACTCAATTGCATTCACAGAGTTTGCAACCCAGTTCTTTAAAGGTTCATCTTGCAGCATTGTCTGCCTATCTCTCTGCTAGGGCAAAGGTGTCGGTAGCATCAGATCCCATTTTCAAAGTAAGCAATAATACCTAACAGGGTGGGCAGTATTGGGCTATACTGGACAGCCCAGGTGCATACGGAGGGCCTTATAGCTCCTGGGCAGTCCGGTATAGCCCAATACCACCCACCCTGGAGGGTATTATTGTACTTAGAAAATGAGCAATTAGTTGAGTAACAATAATATATAATAAATAATTACTCTGAGCCATAAAGTATTACATTTAACAGTATATTTATTTACAGGAGAGAAAAAATAGTCCCTTTCTGTTACATGACAACTCAGATTTTCATAGATTTTACACATTTTTATGCAATCAATGTGCAAAAAATACAACTAACACACTACTTGTTGCATGTCACAAAGTTAATAGGTGCAAAAGAATGACAGTTCATTAGTTGAAAAGGATTTGTGGCATTTGAACATGGTGCAGGTGGTGCATGCTTGGTGCTTGGTGTAGTGTTGCTTTGTTCTGCTTTGTTGTGTTCTTCATGACCAGCCAAAACTGAACTCCATTTATGTCTGTCTGTGCTGTTAGCTGCTTAGTACTTTGCAAGGCTTGCTTCTGAGCGATGTCCAGTTACGCTTGTAATTTCACGTGGCGCTAGTCCAGCATTTGATAAAAGTTGTACAGCTGTGGCACTAATGCTGTGACTTGCGTAACGTCTGCTCAAGTTTGCCTCCTTGCTCAGCTTTGCCATTAGTCCACCAAGGTAGTTCCTTCCCATTGGCTCTTTCGAGTACCAGTATGGCTGCTTATCTAAGTAGTCCTGTGGGTGACGCTGGGGATGAAGATAAAATGCTGGAGCATTTGGTAGGAGTTTTGATACATATTTTTTGAAGGATAGTACTGGACAAAGTGGATCTGAGGGCTCTGCTTACATAAAACCTCTGAATTTTTCTTTATTTGGTTCTTGCTGATTCTTCTGTTTTTTTGTACTCTCATTGTGGGCGAGGGTCACATATTCATTTCCATTTTCATCCTGCTTTACTGTGAACGAGCTGACTCTCAGGTCACGAAGTCCCTCACGTCCTCGCCTGGCCATGGTTATTTGGATGTCAAACCACACCTTGCAGACTAGTCTGTAGGCAGCATTTGAGCTCATGGCAGGCGATGCTCTTAGTTTTTTCCGATCTGCATCGCTTATGGCAGGGTGATGCATTGCAGTGTCTTTCTGTTGTTTACGTAGTGCCTTTAATACACTGGTGAGCACATTGTTAAAAGATCTGAACGTAGGGTCACTGATTAAGTTGATTCCATGGGACATAGCTGGTGAATTAAGGTAGCGATTCAAACCAGCATGCAGTGAACAGTACCCAGACACAGAATATCAGTCTCCAGTGGCTGTGCATACCTCAGCATAGAATTGCCTCAGTAGATTGTTTAGGTCTTGTACGGGTATGTTGCGTAAGTCAGTGGCTATGTTTTTTGACGTTGCCCAGTCTATAAGTACTCTCAGGGACCAGGATGTATTTTTCTTTGTGTTCACTTCGTCTCTGTCTGCCTCAGTTTCATCCAGCTCAGTTGCAGTTACAGTTATGTGTCTCTGGCTGGTCACAGTTTCTGTTGTTGCTGGTGTTGTCAGCTCTACTGGTTGCTGCTGTACTGTTATGAGTTGGGTAGTTGTGTCCTGTGAACACGATATTAAAATATGAGGAAATGTTATTGCTTGATTACCTGTTTTCAAGAACGCGTTTTAGCTTACTTCTAAATTGCATTCATTTATTGAATTTATGAGACAAAAAATTACATTGAAATAAGAAACAGGCAAAGTTAGGTGATTCAGCTCTCAGCACCTGTGGAGCCACAAGCATTCTATGTCATGCTCAGGGCCCCGATTTTTCTGCAACACATTGGAGCAAAGTTCTGTGGCAGGGTTCTCATTTGCTGCAGAACTTCTGCGGCGCTCTACACCAATTTCTGCAGCAATTCTGAGGCACATTTTTACCCTTTTAATTTTTTCCTTTTTTTGTTTTTTTTTCCATATCTGACACAATGCACGCTCGTAACATAGTCATTTTATGGACTTTTGTCACCAAATTTTCAACATATCTAGTTTAAGACCTCTGCTCATGAACAGTGTCACTGTGATTTTCTTAATCTATACCGAACGTTGATTTTGCACACCGACGCGCATTTAATAGCGCTTATGTAAAAACATTTTGGTGAGATGTGAACAGCAACGGTTGTACTGTTCATAAGGAGGTGTGGTAAAATGGCAATGCTGAAAATCTGGAGTGAAAATATTAAAAATTCTCGAAGTTATGAGCATGTATAGGAACTGCACAACACACGTTTGTAAAACAGTCATTTTGGGGAATTTTTTCACCAAATATTCAACATAGATAGTTTCAACACTCTGCTCATGAACTGCATCACTGTGATTTTCTTAATCTGTCCAGCACATTGATTTCACACACCGACCGCGCCATTGTGTGCTACAAGTGCAACAACACATTTCGGGTGAGATGTGAAAGATGACAGTTGTACTGTTCATAAGGAGGTGTGGTAATATGGCAATGCTGAAAATCTGGAGTGAAAATATTAAAAATGCTCGAAGTTACGAGCATGCATAGGAAATGCGCAATGCACACTCGTAAAACAGTCATTTTGGGGAATTACTTCACCAAATTTTCAATATAGGGTTTTTGGGGGCCTACCTCATGAACTGTGACACTGTCATTTCATTAATCATTCCTAAATGTGGTTCCGTGCAGTGACCGCGAAATCACCTTTTGGGACCAAATAACTAAATTACAGTGTCACAGTTCATAAGGTGGGGCCCCAAAAAACCCATGTTGAAAATTTGGTGAAAAAATTCCCAAAAATGGCTGAGATATGCACTAAAGTTGGAAAAAATACATTTATGATATTATTCAGCTTACCAGTATTTCTTCAGTTCGAGGTTGGCTTTGAAGAGTGCAGACGTGTTCCTGGTCCACTGAAGATCGTCGCGCTGGACTCCGGAGATAAGTATGGGTTGAGATGGGAGTGAGGTGGGGGTGTGGGAGGTGGGGTACACAGAGGGTGGCGGGTTGGGCGAGGGGGCAAAAGAATCAACGAGGGAAGGTTTTCTTTTTTTTCAGGTGTTTTTCATTTTTTTAAGACAACGGGGGACTTTTGCCATTCTGGGGTGGGCTCCGAACATGGCACACTGACATTTGGGGAGGGGGCAGTGAAGCCGATGGGGAATTGGGCACCCCCATTGGAAAATGACATTTTTGCTATGCTGGGGTGGGCTCCCAGTGTGGCGTACAGACATTTGGAGAGGGGGGGCAGTGAAGATGATGGATTGGGCATCCCCGTTGGAAAATTACATTTCTGCCACGCTGTGGTGGGCTCCCAGTGTGGCATGCAGACATTTGGGGAGGCACTGAAGCCGATGGGGGATTGGGCACCCCCGTCGGAAAATATCAACTTTTTTGCTAATGCTAGGGATCCCAGCGTGGCATACACTTTTTGGGGGGAGGCAGTGAAGCCGACGGAGGATTCGGCAACCCCATCGGAAAAGGACGTATGTGACAGAGGTCACTCAATATGTATTATTTTGGCTACTAAAATGGCAATGTGGGCTATTTGTAAAAAGAAACATTTTTAATACATGAGGGTCTGTTACTATTACATTTACACCCAAGAAGATCATTTCATGTGGCTATATTACTGATATAGGCAGTGGCTCTTTAAATATCAAGCTTTGTCTGTACCTGCTGGTTGCTGTTGGTGTCGCTAGAGAACAGCTCATCTATGTTCATAGAGGTCATGAGGTTGAATAAAACGGGAGCTGGAACTGACATGATGAGTATTTCTTTTTTTTAGATTGGCTTAATTATGCTGAATTATGCTGAATGCTTACTGAAAATTGCTTTCTTTTACTAACGGACTCACACGGAATGCATTGGGTCACTGTAGAACTGATCTAGCTCGCGCTGCCATGCAAGCATTTCTGTGTGTTTTTTATGACTTTTTTTTTATTTATTGGTTTTTTTGTGTTGTCACTTAGCTGCCTGTTTTTTAGGTTGACTTTTCTTTTACCATTGGGGTTTTTTGATTCAGCTTTTATTTTGGGTATGTGTGCGATCCGGCCGAATGCCACAGAGGAACGGTGCTTTGTTTTTTCAACATCCCGCTAATGGTTGTCTAACTGTGGGATTTATGACTAGGCAACTGCGGTCAGGGCTTAGTCACTGAGACTTACTGTTTGACGTGTCATCTGTTATCGTGTAAAATTGTTTTTTTTATGCCCCATTGCAGAGAACGGTGAACACATTTTTACAGTGCTCATTTCAATCTTGTTTAAGAAAGGCATGCAATCTTTTACTGCTGGGGAACACTGCTGGCTTTTAGACCGCAAATGAATATATCTGAGACCTCGAGACAGGCACATAGCAACAGGGGAGATCATGTATGTGGAAATAAATATGGAGGTGCACTTTATGCTGATTTTTTTACTTTCTGTGTTCTACTGTCGCTTTTTATGCTTGCTTGATGTGGTAATGATGCTGCTGTGGGGGGGTTGGCACTTGCTAAGGTTGCTCATTCAAGATGGCGGTGCTAGTCAGTTGAACATTCTAGTGGCCCACTTATTCTTGGAATGATACGAGGAAACACTGACTGATCTAGTTATTTGCCGGTCTCTGCTGTCTCATACCGGACCGGCTAATTGATGGTATTAGCCAATCACAGAACAGATTTTTGCTTGCCCATTTTCTAAACGTTCTTTAAAGGTCTGATGCATTTTTATCCATAGAAGCATAGAACATAGACTTTGACAGCAGATAAGGACCACTTGGCCCACCTAGTCTGCTCATTTCCCTATCTACAGGATAAGCTGCAGATCCTAGTTAACCCAACAGCCTATTTCTTCCTACCCCCCCACAAAAATTGCCTTATGTCTGTTCCATGCATTCTTGAATTCTCCTACAGTTTTATACCCCACAACCTCCTCAGGAAAGCTGTTCCATGCCTCCACCACCCTCTCTGTGAAAAAATACTTCCTCACACTGCCTCTGAGCCGTTCCCCACCTCCCCATCTTCATATTGTGTCCCCTTTGTTCTTGCACATCTCTTTTCTGAAAGATGCTACCCTCTTGGACTTTGTTGATTCCACTTAGGTACTTAAAGTTTATATTCTGTCCCCCTCCCCTTTCCTCAAGGTTATACATGTTAAGCTCCTTTAGTCTCTCTCCTCGTATGGCTTCTCTTGCAGACCCTGCGCCATTTTAGTTGCCCTCCTCTGGACTGCCTCTATCCTGTCTATGTCCTTGCGGAGATGGGGTCTCCAGAACTGGATGCAGAACTCCAGATGGGGTCTCACCAACTGTCTGTACAGAAGGATAACAACTCTTGTTTTCTGCTGGTGATGCCTCTCCTATACATCCCAGTATCCCCAGCCCTCCCTACTGCCTTCTCACATTGCTTACTTACCTTAAGGTCATCTGATATGATTACCTCCAGGTCCCTTTCCATTTTTGTTGTTGTCACTACCCCCCATTGTATAATCTTTCCCTGGGTTTTTGTTTCCTAGGTGCATTATTTTGCACTTATTTGCATTGAATCCAAGCTGCCATACTTCTGACCATTCCTCCAACCTTGCCAAGTCCCTTCCCATCCTTTCCATGCCTCCTTGTATATCAACCATGTTGCACCAGTGCCTGCCTGGGATCTTAATGCATGTATAGCTAAACTCATGGGAGCTCCTTTTGAGCCCATGGCTACAGCCCATCTGAAGTATGTTACTTGGAAAACAGTTTTTCTAGTAGCAATTACCTCTGCAAGACAAATCAGCAAGCTCCAGGCTCTCTATGTTGACCAGGACTACATCTTATTCCATAGGGGTAAGGTAGTCCTCAGAACACATAGACAATTTCTTCCCAAAGTGGTTTCAGATTTCCATCTGAACCAGACAATCACTCTGCCTGTCTTTTTCACAGACCATACTAGTTCTGGTGAAAGAAAACTCTATAGTATGGATGTGAAAAGAGCTCTTAGCTATTACATGACAGCTACTAAAAGCCATAGGGAAGATAAAAAACAACTTTTCCTTACACATGGGGATGTAGGAAAGGGCAAAGCAGCCTCAAAAATATCCATTTCTCGATGGATTTTCCAATGTATTCAATTCTGCTACACTAAAGCAGGAAGGGAGCCCCCAGCTGGGTTGAGGGCAAACTCTGCAAGAGGAACAACTGCTAGCCTTGTAGCTTCCAGGGAGGTTCCCTTAGTGGATATTTGCAAAGCAGCTATCTGGAAATAGGTACACACCTTTACAAAGCATTACAACCTGGATATTTTGTCCAGAAGTGATGCTAGGTTTGGCACAGCAGTCCTGCAAAGTCGGTTTCTAAAGTAAGTTATGTGCCCACCTCCAGTGGTACTGCTTGGTAGACTGCATAAAGTTATGAATATCCTGAGCATTACTGGGGTTAGAAGAAACAATTACTTACCATAGTAATCTTCTTTCTTACCAGTGATGCTCAGGTATTCATAACTTCCCTCCCTTTCCAGAACTTCAGCCTCTGCACTCCCCTTGCTGGTGCCACCTAGGCATATCCTGTTGTGGTTCATTTTCTCTGTGCTTACTTAATTTTAAAACAGTTTTTTTATTTCTTTTTACAGTTTATCTGATGCTGTTTGGTGAACATCTTTATTATTATTATTGTTCCTCCCTTTTCAGGTTTTCATTAATTCTATACTTATTAGGGGTAACCCCAAATTTATAACTGTTAGGATTTTTTCCTAATGCCTGACTTCCAGGCTTCTTACAAATCTGAAGAGGTTAGAACATTACAGTTGGTAGAGGCAGTATTTGAAAGATGCTCACGTGCAAAGAATTCTACTCATTTGCACTTGTGCCATCTCTCCAGGCAGTCCAACTCTCCAGGCTTACTGCATAAAGTTATGAATATCTGAGCATCACTGGAAGAAAGAAGATTACTAGGGCGAGTATTTTTTCTTCCTCGCTCGTGGTACAGGGAAATCCGGAATTATTACTGTAGAAAAAGAAAGGTTATTAGGCTTGTTTGGTTTGTTTATATTATTACCATGAATCTCTTCAACCAACTTATCAATTCTCTGCTCCAGCAGAGTAAATTTTTGTAAGATTGATGTGGTTAAGTTCTCAATACAATGTTTGATTTCAGAATAAGCTTCTAAAATAACTATATTAGATATGATAGTATGTGCTAAAGGTTTGAAGGTGTACTTAGAAATGGTATCTGGGCATTGTGCTAACAACTCAGAGTCTAACTCAGTTTTATTAACTGCCTTATCAAGTTTTCCAAATACCTCATCAGGGGACCCAGCTAGAATGTCTAAGTCCTCCTGAAAAGAACGTGTGGAATTCAGGTCATCAGTTAACTGCATAGGGCTGAAGAGATCCATTCTTGAGGGATAAATTGAAATGTCAACCCCTTTGGGGTCATTTGCTCTAGATTTGTTTATGGAAATTCTCAGAGAATAGTTTAAATTAGTCACCATATCCTCTGGACTTCCAAAACAAGCAGGAGGAGAATTCCTCCCATCCTCCAGTGAATGATTTTTTTAAACTTACAAAATAATCAGTTATTTTGGCTTGGTTAACCAGATCAGTTTCCCCTTTCTTATTGTAATTAGTGTAGGGGTGCTTGTATTAAGTTGGAAGTACCCTGTAGGTCTTCAGTATTTGCCTCATCAACCAATTCCTCAGTTCCTTTAAGGGGTGAATTAATTATTTTAGGGGAGACCCCTCCAGGGTTAGGGAACAGGGATTGTCTATGCAAGCAGTAGCAGATTTGATACTTATAGGAGGCAATCCATCCCTTTTATGAACATATGAACATATGAAGAAGCCAGCAGAAGAAGGCCATTTGGTCTATCAAGTCTGCTCATATTGCAGGGGCCACAGCTTGAGCTAATGTCCCTGCCGCCCCTCCCACTCCTCCCATCCTCTCTACCCATGATCCTTACCTTCCCCTATGTTTATCCCAGCCTCTTAAAGCTGCCCACTGTCTTCAATGAGATAACGCCTTCCAGGTACGCATTCCAAGTGTCCACCACCCTCTCTGTGAAGAAGTGCTTCTTGACCTCCCTCCCAAACCTCCCACCCTCCAGTTTAAGACTGTGCCCCCTCATATTATGGTTGCCACTCAGCTAGCTCTCTCTCTCTCTCTCTCTCTCTTTTCCCTTCCTCTCTCTCTCCCGCTCTGTCTCCGTCTTCTGTCCTCTCTCTCTCTCTCTCTCTCATCTTCCAGGGAGTACATGTTCAGTGCCCTCAACCTCTTCTCATATGTCTTAGCCTGCTATCATCTTTGTAGCCCTCCTCTGGACCTTCTCCAGCAGGTTAATGTCATTTTTTGAGGTGTGGGCACCAGTACTGAACTCCATACTCTAGATGCGGCCTTACCAGTGACCTGAACAAGGGCAGTATAACTTCCTCTCTCCTACTACTGAGCCCCCTAGCTATGCATCCCAACATCTTGTTTGCCTTTGCTTCTGCTTTCTTGCACTGCGTGGAGTGTTTCAGGTCACTAGTGATCATCACTCCCAGGTCCTTCTCCTCCTCTGATGCAGATACTCAGACTCCACCCAGGTAGTACTCTGTCCTGGGATTCTTGGCTCCAGTATGCATAACTTTGGATTTCTTGACATTGAATCCAAGCTGCCAGATTCTGGACCACCTCCCATTCTTTTCCAGATCTTCCTGTAGGTCCTGTATCCCTTCAGTTGTGTCCACTCTCCCGCAGAGCTTGGTGTCATCTGCAAATAGGCACATTTTGCCCTTAATGCCATCCCCAATGTCAATGGAAATTTCCTCCTGTAAATAGTGAACTAGTATAGAAGTTCTAACAAGAGATGTGTGTGTGGGGCGGGGGTAGGGGTAGAAGAGGTAATAGAACAAGTAATGGCAAGTTCCTGTGAAAATACATATCCATTTTTATGTTTCTTAGGTTTCCTGATGGCCCTAGAGTTCTTAATTGTTTCAGATATCTCAGCTATAGAGCCATTTTTCTCTTTATTAACTTCCTTGCCACTTCTGGTGTACATGTCTAATAGAAATTAAATGATGCAATCTAAAGTAAACAGGTAAATCAGAGGAATTAATTATCAAATAAACCCCAAACAATTATCAAGAGTCAACAGAAACTCCTCAGGGTTATAAATCGTTAAACGACAATTTAAGTAACCCAGCCAACAAAAAATAAATCAGCACAAAATTCACTTCCTACAGTATCAGTGCTATTCAATTCGTATTGTTGCAGGCTTATATACAATTCAATGGATAAAATCCCAAAAAGAAATCTCAAGGTACTAGTCCAAGATTAATGATGTCCATAAGTGAGTAAACAGGTTCTTAGTACAGGTGTCCTGGGATTGATCTGTAGCCAGATCAGCACACCATAGGCCCAACGGAGGAAGCAACCAGTCTCAAAGTCAAAAGGCTATTTTAAGCATAAGTTGCTCTGACAGTGTCCCGGTGTCAGGCTGTAATTCTAAAATCTTAGATGGACACACTAGTTCACTCAAAATGGAAAGCAGCTGTGGAACAACACTTTGAGTTACTTGGTTTTTGGAGACAGCAGAGATCCCGCAGCAAAGCATAACAAGCATTTGTCAATGCCGAATGTTCGCTTGCAGGTATTTACAGTGGTGTTTGGAATTTATGCAGGCCCCCCCCTTAGTTGTATCCATGTCCCAACACAGTGCCTCTCTGCAGCTCCTCTTGCATCTGATTTACATTTCAGCCTCATATTTCTTAAGTGTCTGTGTTAGAAACCCTAATGCCCTGGTCATTCTCAAGGTTACGAGCCTGTGTAGAAACTGCGCAACACACGCTCATAACACATTCATTTAGTGGAATTATTTCACCAAATTTTCAACATAGACATTTTGTCACCTCGGCTCATGAACACTGTCAGTATGATTTTCGTAATCTGTCCCGAACATTGATTTCCAACAGAGACCGAGCCATTGTGCGCCAGATGCGCATGTAACCCCCCTGCAAATGGGAGTTCCCAAAAGTCTTCCAGGAGCTTGCCTGAATGCTCCAAGCCTGGGTGGTGTTCGGCGTCTGGGCTGCTTAACTGTGGTTGCAAGTGAGTGCTATTTGAGCCACCACGTACCATCTCTTTAAGAGCTGTCTGCTTGCAGACTTAATTAGTTTGTATGGGGGGACTGTGTATTTAATGCTCGAATCCCACCTGAGCTGCAGAGTAATCGCTCCATTTTGCGGTCACTGAAGGTGCAAAGGGAGCCCATCTGAAAGCTGTAACTATTTGACTGTAATCATTTAAAGCATTAGCAAAAGTGTAGTTTGTTTAACCTGCCTTTATTGCAGCTGGGACTCTGTGTGTGTTACCCTTCTATTCTGGACCTAAACTGCTGGGCTGAGCCAGTTGGGTTAAGGGAGCCCTAAAATGGAGCCTGTGGACAAATCAGAACTTGGACTCTTAATTTGAGCCAGCCACAAGGGGATTGTATGGGCAGTGACTCTGGGAAATGTAGTTTTGACCTTGGCACCTTTTTCTACCAACAGAGGGAGTCTTATTGTGAGTGACAGCTGAACCAGCCAACAGAATAGCGTGGAGCTAAAGGAAATGCCCTGCTCTGTGACTGGAAAGATCAGATCAGTTGTGGCAGTGAAGAAAGAAGGAGCTGTTTGCTTCTGCGCTGTATAGTTTCATGCAGGAAGCGCGTGTGAGGCCCTGAGTTTCGGTCTGCAGCCTTTGTGAGTGCCAGTTGGGACTGAATACGAGTTGTGAGGAGAAAGAAGCACCAGAAGTGTGGAAACCAGGCTCACCCAGTAGAAGACTGGAGAAATTGCTGAATCGCGCTTGGTCTGTCAGGAACTGAAGTTGCTGTGTGTTCTCCCAGGTATCTTGCAGTAGTTGCAGTCAGGATCGAGGAGCAGCCTGCCTGGTATAGTACTTTCCTTTTACATATAAATGTGCGTAGTGCTTGTGGGGAATCGTTATTTCAAATCCCCTGTACTGTGAATTGTGTGCTGAAGCTGGAAGTAAACTCCCAGCTTAATTTGGACTACATCCATTTGCTATCAACTGCAGTGGGGTCCAGTCACAAGGACCTTGTCCTCATGCCCTGTTCTTCTGGCAATCCAGAGGGACATTCTCCATCTGATCCTCACCTTTGGTGTTGTGAGTACAAATCAGGGTATTCCCCTGCAGCTTGTTTTTTAGTCACAAGTGTATCATCTAATTCTTGTTGTTTCATTGTTTCTTTTTTGGACTGAGCCCTCCGGCCCCGGATTACAATTGAGTGTTGTGCATATATTTTCTTCTACAGGGCCCTATCCATCTGCACCTGCCAGCCAGTCCTGGGCAATGGACCTGGCTAGCCCCCCCCCACCTTGGGTACCCAGAGTGTGACTTTTCAGACCCTGTATGTGTGCACAGTACTGTGATTTAATGCCACTAATTAACCAGATTTCTTCCTCCCATGTTACCGTCCCCTAAATAAACCAGATTTGTTGTTGTTATACTATATACTGTCTGTGGTGTTGGTACTTATGGAAAAAGTATTGTGTTTTGCTGTGTATGTTGTTCGACCTTACTTTACAGGGGGTCCTCAGAGACATGCTGCAGAATCAGTCTCGAGGGTAAGTGGTATTTATATAAGTGAACAGTGTGTATACGTAGGGTATTGGGGCTGTAACTCTGGTGTACTGTGTGAGCCACTAGAGGAAATAAAAGGGGGTCTCAGTGTCCCAGAGGGCTGTGACCAATCTATTCTAACCAATACAAACCCTGACCTCTGGGTGGAGGCACCTGCCATAGGATCTAGACCCCTCAACCTGTCCGTAGTCAAACAGGCATGGGTAGTAGCCCTTGGGATAGCACCACCTAGGGGTTACATGCAAGCACAGAATTTGGGCAGGATGTGAAAAGTGACAGCTGTACTGTTCATAAGGAGGAGTGAAAAAATGTCAATGCTGAAAATCTGGAGTGCAAATTTTACAAATTTGCGAAATTAAGAGGGAGCGTGGAAACTGTGCAATGTATGCCCGTAACACAGTTATTTTATGGACTTTTGTCACTAAATTCTCAATATAGGCATTTTAGGACCTCTGCTCATAAACAGTGCCATTTTGATTTTCTTACTCTGTCCTGAAAACTGATTTCCCACAGTGACCGCGCTACTCTACGCCGGAAGTAAGAAAACACATTTTGGCCAGGATGTGAAAAATGACAGCTGCACTGTTCATAAGGAGGTGTGGAAAAATGCTAATGCTGAAAATCTGGAGTGAAAATATTAAACATTTGTGAAGTTACGAGGGTGCGTGGAAACTGTGCAACGCATGCTTGTAAAACAGTCATTTTTTGGAATTTTTTCACCAAATTTTCAACATAGACATTTTAGGACCTCTGCTTATGAACAGTGTCACTGTAATTTTCTAACTCTGTACCGAACACTGATTTCCCATAGCGACTGAGCCATTCTGCGCTGGAAGTGCAAAAGCACATTTCAGCAAGGATGTGAAAAATGACAGCTGTACTGTTCATAAGGAGGAGTGGAAAAATGCCAGTGTTGAAAATCTGGAGTGAAAATATTATAAATTCGCAAACTTACAAGTGTGCCTGGTACTGTGCAATGCACGCTCGGAAAAAAGTAATTTTTTGGAATTTTTTCACCAAATTTGCAACATGGGCTTTTTGAGAGACCACCTCATGAAGACTGACACTGTCATTTCATTAATTGGTCCCAAAAGGTGATTCTGCTCAGTGACCGCAAAATCACCTTTCAGAATCAAATAACACCATGACAGTGACTGCATTCATCAGGAGGGGTCCCAATAACTCCATGTTGAAAATGTGGTGCCAAAAGTCCCAAAATGCCCGAGATATCCACATAAGTTGAAAAAAACCTTTTATGCCATTATACAACTTACTGGCATTTCTTCAGTTCGAGGTCAGTTTTGAAGAGTGCAGACATGTTCCTGGTCCACCAAAGATCATCGCATCTGGCTCCAGAGGTAAGTATGGGGTGAGGGGGGTGTTGGGAGGTGGGGTGAGCAGAGGGTGGCTGTGGGTTGGGGGAAGGGGCAAGCAACTCACCAAGGGACCATTTTCTTCTTTCACAGCACTGTAAAAAACAAAAAGACACCGCAGGACACTTTTGGTATGCAAGGGTGGGCTCCCAGTGTGCCACCTACATGTTTGTGGGGGGGGACTAGAGCCAAGGGGGATTGGGCACCCCCATCAGCCATACAATGTGCATGGGGGAGGCATGAGCATGCTGGGGTGGGCTCCCAGCGTGCTACTTGGTTGTTTGTTTGGGGGGGCTGCAGTCAACAGGTATTGGGCACCCCCCTCAGCACACAATGTGGGGTCCAGGGAGGACAACAACAAGGAAGTGGGGAGGACATCAGCAGAGGGAGGAATTGGGAGAGATTTTACAGAGGGGAAAAGTCTATGTCAATATGCTAATTTCACACACGCTACAACCACTGATTGCAGCGGACCTTTTGTTTGAAGTGAAGACTAACACAGCCGAACTGCTGTCATACACAGCTCGGCATGTATTGGTCCGGTAGGGTCGTGCCTGCTATACTGAGTGAAGCATTTGCTAGGAGGATCACACACCTCCAAAAAGTCATACTGTTTCAAGACATTCCTTGCGCAAGCAAAAGCAAAAAGGTCACCAGGCACTCCCTTATATAATTCTGGGTCCAAACACCAGGTCAGGCCAATTCTGCCCCAAAAACTTCTGGAACTTCTCCCAAGGTTCTACAAATATAAAAATAGAAAGAAGAAGTAGAATAAAGAAGGTAAGGGTCGGAATTCTAATTCAGTCAGGAAGTCACTAGGTAATTAAAACTAAGGGGACTTATACCGGGACTTAAACTGGGATTCTAAAAAAATATCAACAAATAGTAATAAATAAACAGTAACACAATTAAAATGAGTGAGCATTTAGGCCCCAATATTCAGAATTGCGCATGGCAATGGCGCATGTAGTGACGCAGCACAACAGAGATGCGCCGGTCCAACTATGGGATATATTCAAAGAGGATGAGCCATGGTGCATCTCCTCTGAGTATAGCAGGTGATGCACATGGCACAAATAGGATGCTCCAGTGCATCTCCCTCCGACAGGGCTGAATACCAGGAATGGGAACTTCGCCAGTGCAACAGAGTTACGTTGTGTGCAAATTCCTGATATTCAGCTGGCAGTATGCAGATGGGGCCATAATGTATGCAAGGCACAAATGGGGCCATTTGCATGAGTTGTGCAGGGCTGGCCAGCGAAATGTGCATGGCGCCCTGTACAGCATGTGGCGCTGCCAGAGGGGGTCTAGAGGTACCTCCCTCCAACCCCGTAGCCACGATTACCAAACTCATATGTACAATATATCCCTGGCGGTCTAGTGGTACCCCCTCCCACCCCATAGCCGTGATTGCCGATAAACCCTATGTAAAAACATCCCTGTTGGTCCAGTGGCACCCCCCACCCACACAGGACCCCCTGCCCACCCAGCTCCCCCCCATCATCAGCGGGCAGCACAAACCCAACCGCATACCACCCAGCTGCCCCCCGAATGACAGCTTACAGTAGCAGCAGTAAGCCTATTGGTCCACACTGTGCACCACTGGGCTTGCAGTGCATACTGTAATAGTCATTCACAAAACCGTGAATGAAGTGTGGACCAATAGGCTTACAGCTGCTACTGTAAGCTGTCTTTCAGTGGGCAGTATGCGGGTGGGTTTGTGCTGCCCGCCGATGAAGGGGGGGTCTAGGTGGGCAGGGGGTTCTGTGTGGGGGGGGTGCCACTGGACCACCATGGATATTTTTACGTAGGGTTTACTAGTGATCAGGATTACGGGTTGGGTATGGGGTTCCACTAGACTATGAGGGATATATTTTACTTTTATTTTCAGCGATCGTGGCTATGGGGTGGGAGGGGGTACCACTAGACTACCAGGGATATAATTTACATATATGTTCACCAATCGTGGCTATGGGGTGGGAGGGGGGTACCTTTAACCTACCAGAGACATCTGTGGGTGCTTATCCATGGTGTTGGGAGGGTTGCCACCCACAGCTGGCGGCTGTTGTGTTGTGCACTGCAGAACAGCAGCATGCCTGTGGGTGACTTGTACTTGAGCCTTTTATTTCAGTCTCAACTTTGAGCCCAGGTATGCAGCGCACCTCAGGGTTGTGCCAGCATATGTGCTGCACATCCCGGGCTGAATATCAGGATGTGCCACATATGCATGGGTACGCCCCCTGGAGATGCACCGCATACAATTATCATTCTGCCCCGGCACATTGGGACTTGCACCGTGCAAGTCCCTCTCTTGAATATTGCACCGGGGTGCATTTCTGGGGTTGCGCTGGCACAACTCAGTTGCGCTACATGCAACCCCTTTCAATATTTGATACACCAAGTTAGCACTAGATAATCATTTAAAACAATAAGGTAAGCACTTACAGCAGACACATCCTTTAAGGCCCCTGCAGAATAAAGCACCAGACTGGAGAAACAAGGAGAAAACGTCTCAAAACCCTGCCAGTGATAAGCGTTAAGCACTGGTAACGCCAGTAACCTTCAGCGGCTCAGTCACACACAATGTGCTCTAAAAATTCAGGCACTGGTATGGAGAGAGTGATCAATTAATGACTAGTCTGCCTTGAGGTTGCTGTTAGGGTGCAATGTGTCTAAAGGTGGCTTGTTCAGTATGAGAAAGAACGCCACAGATGCGCCTTAAGAATACAGGGCCATGGAGCACATATTACATGTGTGAAAATGAGCACGCTGAATGGCCAAGTCTTTCTAGTTCACAATAACCTCGGGATTTAAAAATACAGTATTTCTAATAAACTAAGCATACTGATTGAGTTCTAAATAACTTTAAATCAAGCTTGAAATTGGGATCGAACCTGGCCACCCTTGTGAGTACGGCTAAATTACCCTGTGGTTCTTATCATTTTGAGGGGCTAGAACTATAGCTCCTGCAATGCTTGAGTATTTGTGTGCTTTTACTAATGCTTGTGCAATGGCCACAGTAAGCACACAAGTTAAATAGATAAAAGGTAAACAAGGTGCCTCTTACAAGTTACAGCAGCAAAGCCAGTAAACAATAGCAACTAAAAACAAACTGTGCCCTCCTCTGAAAACAGGGAAATATTTAAAATGTTAGAAGGAACACCAGAAGAAAGTAATTGATATGTTATCAATAGCCTAAAGTCTGGGTACAGACCTTTAGTCTCTCATCAAAAGGGCACTTTCAGTGCTCCACTAACTCAATGCAAGTAGTTGCGTAACTTAGAGCAAAGTCTTTTCCCCTTTCCACAGGACCGGCAGTGCTGCAAATACACCAAACACTTCGAGGTCCGCCGACACCGACACATCAAACTCTCCGCTCCCTTTCCAGCTTTCCACGCAACAACTCCAAAATTCAGGCCAGGGGAGAGCTTCAAGTAAAATTCAGGGCTAGATTCAGAATTCAGTGCACTACTGCACCAAGTCAGCAGCTGAAAACAAATAAAAGCAAGCCAGAGCCAGGAACCAGGAGGAGTTTAAAATACCGAAAAATAAAGGCTACCAGAACCAGACAACAGTATCATACCTTCCAAGCTAGCCATCTAGCCCTCCTGCCCCATGACTGGCGGCCACCAGCCTCTACCCCCAATTCACATACCACCCCCAGAAAATTGCACTGGGTCACCCAAAACTCCAAACTTCTGATCACTCTATTACTACTCCTTGCAGGAGACATCGAGCCAAACCCCGGACCTACCCTCTAACACACCTCAAACCCTTCCACCCCACCCCAACTCCCCTCAGGCCTTAAACTAGTGCATCTAAATATATGTAGCCTTCTACAGAAACTGAGCCTACTCCAACCTCTCGCTATGACCCTCAGACCAGATATCCTGATTATCTCCGAAACTTGGCTAAAGCCTCACAACCCTGACAATGAATTTGCTCTAGCCGGCTATAGACTCATCCAGCATGACCAGATCTGCAGAAAAGGGGGAGGCTTAGCCATGTACCTTGCCTCCGCCATCCAGTTCTCCCCAGTTACCCTATCCCAGCCCTCAGACTCTATTGATGCCCTAAGGGTCAAACTCTGCATCCCCCACTCGATTCCAATCTGCATAGCAGGTACCTATTGCGCTCCTGGCACAAACCCTCATATACTACCGAATCACCTGGGCTCACTGAACTCCCTGGCGGCGGGTGGTGAGCTCCACATACTCAGTGATTTCAACCTGAACTGGCTTGCTGGGTCTACTTCCAAGCTTCGGGACAAGGTGACAGCCCTAAACTTAAAACAACTAATCTCTGAGCCCACACGTTTAAACCACAAAACACAGAATCACACCCTCCTAGATTGGTCCCTCACCTCGCACCCCCACAGGATCCTAGCCTCTGGCCTTATTCAGGATGTCCTTAGTGACCATCATGGTATCTACTCGGTACGCAGAATTATCAGACCCAGAGCTCTTCCTCCCAGAATCATCCTGACCAGATCCTACAAATCCCTGGACCTCCACGCATTACTAAATGATTTAGGCAAACCTGACTGGTCGCGCATCAGTTGGTCCACTACTATAGATGAGACCCTGCTGGCTTTCAAATCCAACTTCACTGCCGT
Organism: Neoceratodus forsteri; assembly: GCA_016271365.2. NCBI lineage: Eukaryota > Metazoa > Chordata > Ceratodontiformes > Ceratodontidae > Neoceratodus > Neoceratodus forsteri. The sequence goes on from CM057456.1 coordinate 1,072,994,002, forward strand.
CTGGGACCGCTACGCCCTGCTCCAAAGAATCAGGATCAGAGGTTCTCACCTTCCGTGGATTACACCAAACATCCTTGCCCTCCTTAGAGCCAGAGACAAAGCCTGGAAAACCTCTAAAGTGTCCAGCTGTCCATCCGCTCGTCAGTACTACCGTGAGCTTCGAAACACCTGTACTAGGAAAGTCTGCCAAGCAAAAGCTAACTATTTCAAGAGCGCTCTCAACTCCTCCTCCCATCTCCCATCCAAATTCTGGAATGTGGTCAAGTCACTTATCAGCCCCCCTTCGCAGCCCCCCACTCTGTCCTTGCAGATAGGAGGTCTCACCATCTCCGACCCTCCAGCTGTGGCTGCTCTGTTTAACTCCCACTTCACAGCCACTTCTCTCCCTTTCCAGCTCCTCCCCACGCCCATCACCAACCCACTTTCCCCGGGTTGCGACACCCCCCCAGCTCAGCCTTTCTCCTTCCTACATGTCACCCCAGACGAGGTTTATAATGCACTGTTTGCCCTTAATCCAAGTAAGAGCAAATGCCCCACTGGGCTGGACTCAAAAATGCTTCTCCTTTCCGCCCCTGCCATAGCCAAACCCTTGGCCTCCCTTTTCAACCTCTCATCCACCCGTGCTGAAATCCCCTCTGAATGGAAACATGCCACCGTGATTCCACTTCCTAAGGGTGGGAATCCCTCAAACCCAAACAATTACCAGCCCATCTCCCTCATACCTGTCCTCACAAAATTACAGGAATGCCTGGTACTCTCTCGCTTATCTCCCTTTCTGGACTCAGTCTCTTTTTTTTCTCCCCCTACCAGTCTGGCTTCAGGAAATCCCACTCCACCACTACCTCCCTTCTCAGGCTTACCGACTCGATCCTTACTGGGATGAACGCTGGCCACATCACAGCAGCCATTTTCATCGACCTGGCCAAGGCATTCGACACAGTCACTCACTCTCTACTCCTAGCCAAACTTGCCAACACCGGTCTATCCAGTAGAACCATCTCCTGGTTCCATTCATACCATGCTGGCAGGTCCCAATCCGTCCGTATCAGTTCCTCCACTTCGGCTTCTCTCCTGGTCACCTCCGGCGTACCGCAAGGTTCTATGCTAGGCCCACTCCTGTTCTCGATCTTCCTGAATGATCTGCCCTCTGCTTGCCCACACACCTCAATCCATATGTATGCGGACGACACTGTGCTGTATGCATCCGGCCCCTCGTCCTCAGAGGTCATGACCCTACTACAGCAAGATTTTATCTCAGTCCAGCACTGGCTTCGCTCAAATCACCTCCTCCTCAATGCTAAGAAAACAGTCTCTCTAACCTTTGGCACTAGGCAGAGACTTTCTAGGCTCCCCTATCCAATCACATTCCACACCCTGGAAGGGACACCACTGGAATCCTGTACCTCTTTCAGATACCTCGGAATATGGCTGGACCAGCACCTCAACTTTTCCACACATATCGACTCATTACTTAAGAAGCTTCACCCCAGGCTTGGTGTACTTTATCGGAATCGTGACTGCATCCCTGCACCTGCTCGGAGGGCCATTGTGCAGAAAATGATTCTCCCTGTTTTCAACTATGGCAACATAGTCTACAGTGCCGGCCCTAAGTCAACCCTAGCCAGGCTGCACCCTCTTTTTCATTCCTTCAGCCGCTTTGCACTGAACTGCCCCTACTCCATACACCATGTACCAATCTATGGGCCTCTCCTCTCTTCATAATCGCAGGCAATCCCACTGCGCCAAAATTCCAGCCAAGTTTTGGTCCCAGCACCTCCCCTCCTACCTCTCCGCTGCCCTGGGAAACCCCTCCACCCTTGCCTACTCTCTCCAAAACTTGGACTTTCATTCGCTCGTAGTCCCACTTAGGTCCTCTACTGCCGGTCAGGCTGCTTTCAGCTACTGCATACCAATTTTGTGGAATTCCCTCCCGGAAAACATTTGTCACTATTCCTTCCCTCGGCACCTAAATTCCTTGCTTCAAGCTCACCTCGCCCCTACCTGCTCATGTGCCTAGGCTGTTCTGCTCTCAGCATGACGTGACTGTATTTTTGACTGCATTTACTTGCTGCACCGAAATTATGTTTAACCTACTGTTCACGTTGACTGCACTACGCTGTCAAACTACAGTATATTCTACTGTTTTCCTGACCTCTGTGCCTAGTCACTTGGACCAAATGTTCAGAGAATTTATTCTATGTATTTTTTTCCTGTATATATGCTTTTCAGCTATTGTCTATGTTCCCCCTTCCCCAGGACGCATCTGGAATCGAGCATTTAGCATGCTCAGTATGCCTTCCTGGTTAAATGTTTGAATGAATAAATAAATAAATAAACCTGTTGTAAAAGATAAAAAATCCTCTAGCAGCCCTGCTGCACCTGCTCCTCCAAGTTCCTCCTCAGCATTAGGTGAATGATGGGTGAACTCCACTCTCTGTAGCCTCCCCAATCGTCTACTCTGCTTCATATAGGACAACATATGGAATTCTGCTGATTTCCTCAAGCCATATTGAATATACATGGAAAGGTGGCTGTCTCCAGTTTATTTATTTTATTTATTGAATTTTGTTGATCTGGTAAGCCCACTGGGCCTAGAAGTCCCTTTTTCAGGGGCAAGTGGGGGGGGGGATACAGATGGTAACCAACTGAAATAGAACCAGATTAAGCTGTTGGTGGTATTTTAGTGAATGGGGGAAATTTGGCCAGGACACCGGGGAATTCTCCTACTCTTTTCTATAAGTGCCATGGGATCTTTAACATCCACCTGAACTACCACCAATGCAGGCAGATGGGACCTCGGTTTAACGTCTCATCTTAAGGATGGAACCTCAGAAGTGCAGCACCCCGCTCATGCTGCACTACAGTGTCAGTATTGGGATATTAACCCAAGTGCCAGATGAGGGAACTGAACCCACAGTCCTCTGATCTCCCGGTATCAGAGGCAAGTGTGCTATCTACTGAGCCACTGACACTTAATAACAGTTGGTGCCTAGCCTACATCAAAAATGCATATGACATATTAACATGGGGCTATGGCATTGTGCAATAGTGGATGTGTCTCCCAATATCCAAATGCTTGGCGGCAAGGGAGGGGAATTCAAACATTATCCCAAAATAGGCTAATTATGAGGCAGGACCATAGAATATGGAAAATGAACCCCAGACTTTGTCCACATCTCCAGCACTTGTCCTACCTCGTCAGATCCATGTGATGCAATTTAGATGGGGTATGGTGCCACTGCCCCAATACTTTCTTCTGTATCATCTGGTATCAGATAACTCTACACATTAGCACAGCACTATAGCCCTATATCCTAATTAATGTCTGTGAGTAAGCCAGCCTCCCACTTTAGTTGATGTCTGTCTACAGAAGGCTCAGTTTGCTGAATGAGGGAATACAGCAAGCCCCTCCCCCCCCACCGCTGAATTAAGATGCCCATCTTGCTGTATTTGAATGTATGCCTGAATGAACTAAGGTGTATTTTAGACCTAACCACTTGTGCAAGGAATGTCTCAATTGAAAGTATCTTCACAAATCCCCCTTGGTAAGGGTGAACTACTGTAATTGTTGAAAACATTTTAGTATATGCTCAGAAAGACAAAGGAGGTGCTGTCGTTCATTTATTCCTGCAGCTTGCTACTGATGCTGAAGATGTTTTTTTCAGTGACTCCTTTTGGATTATTCCCAAGGACACAGGCAGTGGCCATCCCACCTTCCTAATTTATCCATCATCTTAGAGTATTTCACTGGGAGAGTTTGGAGAAGAGGAGGAGGGGGGATGCAGTGATGGAGCTAGTGGAAGGCTGCTACTCAGTTAAGTTTCAATGAGCATCCACAGAGGTGGGGTGCTGGTACTCCCTACAACCCATTGTAGTGTCTAACTCCAAGACAATGTGGCATGCATACGGCCAGGATAGACCCCAATCCCCTTCGTTTCCCCTGGCTGTTTGACTCATTTTACTAAATCTCAGTTGCTTCCCACCCCATAAGAAAAAGGAGATTAGTTTGTCCATAATTTGGACTCTACCACTATGGGCAGGTTGTCCATGTGGCACAGCAGTTTTAGGACAGCCATTAACTTAAAGGCAGCAGCCTTCCCTGCTAGCGAATGAGACAACTTTTTCCCAGTGCACGAAGTCCTGAGTAAGTTCTTTCATTAGTGGTATGAGATTTGTGTATGAGAATATAAGTAACATGCTCAAACATTTAATTCCTTAAGTAGACCATTTTAGGCTATACTGCAGGGACACCCCCATACTGGTGTTACAGTTAGCTACTGGAAGGACTTCTGTAATGTTCCAGCTTACTCTTAAGCCTGACAAAGTGCCAGAGGCTTGCAAAGTATTGATACCCTGTAGGAGGGACTCAGGCATTTTTGCAATAGTCAACAGGAGGTTATATGCATCCAGGAAAGATTTAAACTCTCTAGTCTTGCTCTTAATGCCATCTACGACCTCAGTCTGATGCAGGACAGAAGGAATTGTGCACCAGTGAAAAAACAGGAACCGACCAGTAAAAGATTTTTTGAATTTTAAATTATTAACAAAGTTTTGTTCCAGTGCCAAATGTGCAGATGAACAGAATCCACGATCTACATGGATGTTGGTGGAGAAATGTGCACCTAAGGTTTTGTTCAGCTGACCGCTGAACTTCATCCGAGGTGATACTACCACAAAAGCTCATGCTTATACACCCATTTCTTAAAGGGGCATGAATATGTTGTTAGATTGTGCCAGATCTGGATTACCAGATAATACAAGAAGTGTCAAATTTTAATCATAGGAGGGCTACAATATCAGTCCAAACTACACATTCAGAAAGCAGGGCTAATGCAGACAAAAGTACCTTAAAAACTTATGGACTTTCACCACTGTCAAGTTCAACATCCATCAAGAAAAGGAGTGGGGAGAGGGGGCAACCCTGACATGTCCTTCTATGCAATTCAAATGGGTAATGAGATCATGCCCTGAAAGGATGGGAAAAGTGCCACTGTATGTGTTAGATTCCTAACACCACAGTGACATCTTGCAAGTTGGAGTTTGGCACAATCCCCACTTAGGCAACTTCTGTGGATAATGGTACCACATCTGTAGTACTTTAAATTGTGTACATTTTGTTTGAGTGTCTAGAGCGTTCCTCATTTCTGTTCTCCACATAGCTAACCATTCTGATTCATCAATAGTGATTTGCAGTTACACATTCTTCAACTGAGAAAAATGATTTTGTTGCATACTGAATAGCTCAGAATACAAAACCCTCATCAGGAGTCCCTCTTCTCTAATGCTGCTCATTAGTTCTTAAAATGGATCCTGTATCACTCTGTTCCAGCTATGCCCCAGTGATCCATTAGCACATGCCTATGCTGGAGGTAATACAAGAAATGGGACTTAGGTATTGAAAAACCCTCAGCTGCAAACCACTGGAGGGACATAATATAGCAGAAACTGGGTGTACAATGTCTCCAAGCCCCCCCCCCCAATTTCCCATACCTGCCAAGATAACGCCTTCCCACCAATTTTTAAATGTGGATTACCCAATAAAGGGAATTGTAATGCTGGTTTAATTTTCCAGGAAAACATAGCTGCAACCTTCTGCTATGTGACCCATTAATGTTCCAGAATGGGGAAGTGGAATTGTCCTTCTGGGGTCCACTACAAAACAGATGTTGCTTCCATCTATCACACAAGATACATTTTTATGTAAGAAGCCATTGTGGGAGGTCCTGTGTAACTACAGGCCTGTAAGTCTTACCTCAATTGTTAGTAAGCTCCTGGTATTGGTGGTAAAAGATAAGGCGGTAGAATAACTGGAGTCCTATTGTGTTACAGGATACCAAGCAGCATGGGTTTTTCACAGGTAAAGTGTTCCAGTCAGACCAACCAGTTGGTGTTATTTAATTGGGTGACAAGGGCAGTGAATAAAGGCCAGGCAGTTGACATGTTATATCTAGACTTCAGCAAGGCTGTCAATTTGATACCATACAGGAGGCTGCTAAAACAACGCTAGTCAACACGATAGAGCCATATTGTATCTTTTGGTTTGGGAACGAGAACTTCAAGCTAAGGTAGACAACCAGGAAAAGCGCTCCTGCCATAATAACCTTTGGCTGTATGGAGTCCCTGAGAACATGGAATGATCCTTTTCCTCCATGGAAGATTTTGTCCTGAATTTGCTGTGATCGGTGCTCAAGATACCAGAGAATGTTCCTTTAAAAACTGAAAGAGCACACCGCTCACTTGTGCAAAATCCAATAAAGCAAATTGCCCAATCTCAATCTATTGTCATTCAGATGTTGAATTACCAGGAACGGCAGATGAACTTGCAAACTGCCTGGAAGCAGAGAGATCTGCAGGTCAATGGTAAGGAGATATTTCTTGACCAAGACTTCCCCAATTAACTCAATGAAAAGAGATGCCAAATAAGGGAAGGAATAAAACAAGCTAAGGAGAAGAAAATTAAAATACAATTGTACTATCCCAAACGTCTAAGAATCCACCCCAAAAAAGGACCAGTCCTTTTTGATTCTCTACGTGAAGCTGCACCAACTCTGCGATGGATGGGGCTCCAGTGTCCGGACTTGAAAGCAGACATCTTAGAACATGAGATAGCCCGTGAACGTGGCGAAGAGCAGGAAAACCAAAGCAAATGCAGCTGGCTGCTGTAACCTGGCCCTCTTATTTAAGTATGGACTTGTATGAGCTCCTGGCCAGAGAAACTAAAACTGGCCAGAAAGAAGGGGAAATGGACAAGGTAAGCCCAGTCGGGGTTTCTACTTGACTATGTTTAAATAGCCACATCTAAAACTACTCTTTCTTACCTGGCTTAATAGAGAGGCTTTTAAATTGACCAACTAGTGAGCCAGGCACATTATTGCTCATGCTCCCACAGCTTCACTAAACCTCAGTAGACCTGTTGGACTTAGACTTGAACACATTCAGATAAAGATTGGGCCTAACGTTTACACAAACTCATCAGGTAAAGCCTAAGCTCCCTGTCATCAAGTGGCTTCTTTTGGCACCTCGATTTGATGAGTCTCACTAGTGCGGGTGAACATGGCATATCTCACGTAACATGTGCTAGTACTCTTTTTCATAGGACTTAATGTACTTAAAATGAGCCAATAACACTATATGGCTTGTGTTGTACATTGATTTTATGTTGTACCCGATCTGTTCCCGTTTTTCTGTTTGGAGTCTCATCCCTTTTGCCCTGGTATGCTACTGGATCCGCTCCTTGGGTGGGGAGTACAGCTGAATGAATGGATCGATTGCCTTTAGTAATAAACAGCAGCAAAAAGTGTCAGGAAGGATAAAGGACAAACAGTAAAATAAAAGAGAAAGAAAATGAACAAAGTACTAATTTAACTTATAATGAGACATACATTTTTATACACTATCTGCTGTTTATTGAGCTCATGATGTACATGCATTTGTGTTGCTCCCATTTTTCCTTTTTGAAAGATGTTATTGGTAATTGATAGGGGGTTGGGGATGGCAAAAGCATTGCAAAAGGGAAAATCGTGATGAAATGCTAGTTATATTATACTCAGTTTTGGTAGGCAACAATGTTGGGTAATGCCTACCAGACTAGTTTGGAAGAGGAAAGGAGGGAGGACTTACTAATTTTAAACTATTCATCACTAAAGGGTGGCACTGTTATGATATGCCTCAGAGTCAAGATCAGACTGGAAACAGGACATACTCCACACAAGGAAACTATACATGGGCTAGTATTATGAAGCTCAAAATCTTCATTTAAAACACAGCTCCCAGGCTTCCTGCGCTGGCAAGGGAGCCACGGTGGCTTGTAATAACTATAGCATTAATAACTCTATACCAAAGCTCAGTGAGAGTCTTTACTTACTGACACTTCTTGGTCAGGCTTGAGAATATAACAAGCACAGTAGCAAGAGCTACACTTCCCTGTGAAGAAACAGGGTTCCATTATTCAATCCTTGGAAGTACTATTATAAAATGTTATTCTTAGTTGATGTTGATTACTAACTTAGAAGTTAGTGGTTTTGAATTTGTTTTATTATTAGCACCTATTGTGCTTTACAATAGTTCAGCATGGCTTGACAAAAACAGTGACACTGATAGGATGAAACATGCCAAACTCACAGCAACAGATGGATCTCATGGACCACAAGAGATATTGCGGTGCACTGGGGAAGGGGGAAGGCAATGCACAAGGATGACCTCTTGCCATCATATGTGGGTACTTTTGAGAGCTGCTACCCTGAATGTTCAGGGTTTTCATTCACCAGTTAGAACAGAAATCCTGCATTACCTAAAGAAACTAAATACAGATATTTGCTTTCTCCAAGAAATAAGATTATCCTCAGAAGAGCATTTAAAGCTCAAAAGATCCTGGGTGGGGAGGGTGGTGGGTGCATTCCATCCTCTAGGGAAAAAGGCAGGCACTTCCATATTGTTTAAGAGAGACCTGCCATTAGATGTTATCAAGGAAGAAACCATGTGTGATGGCAGAATGGGCCTTATTACGGGTACAATATTCTCCCAAAGGATACATTTGATAAATATGTATGCCCCCAACTCGGATGAGCCCTCATTTTATAAATCAATATTTAGTAAAATCTCTGAGATAGGAGAAGGACTGGTTCTTCTGGGTGGTGATTTTAATTGTGTTTTAAACTCCCTTAGGGACCGCTCCTCACAGGTTATCGCCACCAACAAGAACATGAGTCGAGCGGTTAGGAGTGGTACACAGGAGTTGGCTCTTCTCAATATATGGAGGGAATTAAATCCCTCAATGAGAGATTACACTTTTTATTCCAACCCCAATAAATCTTATTCGAGGATAGATAACTTTTTGTGTAGCAGCCCAGATTTTTATAAAATAAAATATTGTACAATACACCCTAAATTGGTCTCAGATCATTCAGTAGTGACTTTAGACCTTCAGTTTGGAGACTGGGAAAAATGCACCTTTTGGAGGATGAACTCATCCCTTCTGGGAAGAGAGGAGTTCCAGAACTTTATGCAAAATACAATTAAGGAATATCAGAGACATAATAATATGGAGGATCTGGGACCTAAATTGTATTGGGATGGACTGAAGGCAGTAATGAGAGGAGAAATTATATCTTATGCTTCAAAATTAAAGTAACAACATAAGGAAAAGCAAGAGACCCTAGAAGCCAAACTAAAAAAGCTAGAGGCAGATTGCAAGAATGTGGGTAGCCAGAGCACATTAAGGGAACTTACCCAAATTAGGACGGAGCTACAGAAAATTCTAGATCAACAAATAGAGGGAAAACTCAGATATTTGAATCAGCAATATTATGAGTATGGCAACAAAGCCAGATGGCTTCTGGCATTTAGACTCAGAAAAATTCAAGCTGATAGGTATGTGAAAAAAATAAAAGACATATACTAAGGCAAACTAGTAGGCAATTATACTCCAAAAGAAATAGCCAGAGCGTTTAAAGATTACTACACAACTCTTTATTCTGTGGACTCTCAGGGGACAGGGGCTCAACAGGGCATATCGGACTTCCTAGCAAATGTCAATCTTCCTAAATTATCGGAAGAGGATAGGTTAATGTTGGAAGTCCCTATTACTGTTGCAGAGATCACTCAAAACTATAAAAAATACAAAAACAGTTAAATCCCCAGGCCCCTGACGGATATAATGTTGAATTCTACCAAAAATGAATTGTTCAATTGGTCCCAATCCTAGTTAAAATCTTTAATTCTTGTGAAAGGGTGGGAGATTTTCCTCATTCATGGAAGAAAGCATTCATTACCATAATCCCAAAGGAGGGTAAGTCTCCAGAGGCATGTGCATCATACAGACCAATCTCGCTCTCCTTAATATAGACTCAAAAATATTCACTAAACTCTTAGCTACCAGGGTGAACACAATTAACCTGATCCACCCAAACAAAGCAGGCTTTGTACCTAACTGTTAGGCCCTAACAGATACTGAAAGGATAATATAAGGAGATGCTTGAATGTCCTATACCACGGGGGAAGGCTAACAAGCAACAGGTGGTGATAGCGATCAATGCCAAAAAAGCATTTGACCACTTCAGCTGGGATTTTCTTGTTGAAGTTCACAACAAATTTGGCTTCAGGGACCAATTTAACACATGGATAAAAGCCATATGCTACAATTCAATGGCAAGAATAAAAGTAAATGGAGCAACATCAGAAAACCTGTGCATACAGCGGGGCACTAGGCAGGGCTGCTACCTGTCCCTTATATTGTTTGCTTTGAGTATAGAACCCCTGGCCTAACTCATTAGAACCCATCCGGATTTGGAGAGGATTAAAATAGGAGGAGAAGAAAACAGAATATCGTTGTATGCAGACGATACTATGTTATACTTAAGAGATCCGCTCAGGACTTTCCCCACTTTATATCAAATATTATAATCATATGGACAGGTCTCAGGATTCAAAATTAGTAATGAAAAGACTGAAATTTTATTGATAAGTGGAACACATACACCAGAATTGACCCAACTGATACCGTTCAGATGGGTAATTTTGAGCATTAAATATCTTGATGTTAGCATCCCACTGGACTTGAAACAGCTATTTCAAGTGAACTACGTGAGGTTAGTGAAAGAAATCTTCACAGATCTGAAAAGATGGGCTCTCCTCCATATATCTTTAATAGGATGTGTAGAATCAATTAGGATGACTATTCTCCCATGACTCTTATTTCTTTTTGGTTCACTGCCCCTACACATTCTGGGAGCAGAATGGAAGAAAATAAATAAAGCACTTCATAATTTTGTATTGGGGGGGCCAGAATAACCTGGGATATGTTACTTAGACCGAAATACCAGGGAGGACTGGGACTGCCTAATCTTAAAATTTATTATCAAATGGCACAACTGTTACCTTGGGTGCTGTATAAAAAAAAGAGACCCACATAATACATGGGTAATGCAGAAGGAAGGTGGCAACGCAGATACGAACCCAGTAATAGATTTTACATGTCCATCAGAATATCTCTATAGGACAAAACCAGCAAACCCTTGGCAGAAACAAATGTGCAGAATATGGGAATGATCAAAAAGGATTTAAATCTGGGTCCTTTCCTTACAAATAGAATAGAAATTACACTATATACCCAATTCTCCCCACCCAGAATGGATCATTCTTTCGAGAGATGGAAGAAACATGGATTAATTTATTTTAAGAGAACAAAGTCAAACAGAACTTCTCACTCAACCCAAAAAATACCGGACATCAGCATCCATTTCTTCAATTTATTTTCTTTACAGTATTTCTGTTATTTTTTAGTAACATTTCAGAACTATAATGTTCTTTCCTCAGACCATGAGCTTTACATTTCAGTTATTGCTTGTCACTTTAAAGTTAGAAACTTGATTTTTTTTATTTCTATAACGAAAAATATAATAAATTCATTTTATTATAAACACTAAAATATGTGTTTATGTTATTTAGATTGTTTAGCTCCTTTAGTTTATAAATATTAAATTGCACAGGGGGAACACATCTGCTTATATAGTATTCAGCATTCTTTCCTTAATCATTTTATACCAAGCTTGCTTTTTCCATAATAACCCAGAGAAATGGGGTGGGGGTAGGAGTGTGCTGCTATTCTTATTCAATGCAGTTTGTAAAATAAAAATTTAATTTTTTACTATTAATCAGATGCAGATATATAACATAGCCACACATTTTCATTCTATAATGGACTTTACTTTAATTATCAATAATCTTTAGCCCTTTAGCCTTACCTGTGCACTTGGATTCAAAAATTCATGTTTTGTTTAAACAAGAGAAGCTCATGCTTCATTTTCAAAACAATCCTATAACAAAATAGAAAGACAGGAGACTCACTTTAAGTGTTTCAACTTCAATTTCAAAAAGCTCCGAGTCTTAAGTTCAAAATTGCTTTTTTATCAAATCTATTTGCCTTGTGCACTCGCTTCAAAATGCTGTTTGCTTCAAATGCTGCTAAAATAATTAGATAATGCAAGCAGCAGCTCGCTTCCAATGTGGCAAGAAGAGCTAAATAGTTGAAGCAGCACGCCTGCTTATCCCACACACCGCCATTGTACAAAATGCCAGTTAATTGGTGCAAGAAACACCTTCTTCATAAAGGTAAGAGAAGGGGTTGGGGCTGAAGGGCAAACATGCTGAGACACAATTACGTCATAGACTAACATCACCCTGGGTGGCCAGTCAAAAAATCACTTTTACTAACCTCTTTTGTCCCTGTGCTGTGTGTTTTGTAGGTTCACTTCTCTCCCCCACTCACACCCTCCCCCCATCTTCTTCCCTCACAGAAGTTAGTTTCAGATCCATGTGAATTCATAAATGTTTCCTCCTCATTGTTCCTTTACATCTATATGGCTCTTTTGTAAACATATGATGTAGCCTGTCAGGCTATCCCCATTGAGATCCTGGAATAATAGTGTTATTAGCTAAGTTAAGCAATTTTAGAAGGGGGATCTCTCCTTCGCCTTCAGCGCTTCAGGGAGAGGTTTCTTTTTTGACCAGACCACCCAGGGTGACATTACTCTGTGATGTAATCACATCTCAGCATGTTTGCCCTTCGGCCCAGCCCCTTCTCTTACCTTCATGAAGAAGGTGTTTCTTGCACCAATTAACCAGCGTTTTGTACAATGGCGGTGTGTGGGATAAGAGGGCATGCTGCTTCAACTATTTAGCTCTTCTAGCCCCATTGGAAACGACCTGCCACTTGCATGATCTAGTTCTCTTAGCAGCAATCGAAGCAAACAGCATTCTGAAGTGAGTGCACAAGGTAAATAGATTTTATGTAAAAGCAATTTTGAACTTAAGACTCAGAGCTTTTTTAAATTGAATTGAAACACTTAAAGTGAGTCTCCTGTCTTTCTATTTCGTTATAGGATTATTTTGAAAACGAAGCATGGGCTTCTCTTGTTTAAACAATATATCTACATCAGATTAATATTAAAAAATACAATTTTTATTTTACAAACTGCATTGAATAAGAATAGCAGCACACCCCTACCCCCACCCCATTTCTCTGGATTATTATGGAAAAAGCAAGTTTGGCATAAAATGATTAAGGAAAGAATGCTGAATACTATATAAGCAGGTGTGTTCCCCCTGTGCAATTTAATATTTATAAACTAAAGGAGCTAAACAATCTAAATAACATAAACACATATTTTAGTGTTTATAATAAAATTTATTTATCATATTTTTCTTTATAGAAGTGAAAAAATCAAGTTTCTAATTTTAAAGCAACAAGCAATAACTGAAATGTAAAGCTCATGGTCTGAGGAAGGACCACAATAGTTCTGAAACAGAAAAAAAAAATAACAGAAATACTGCTGAGCAAAAGAAAATAAATTGAAGAACATGGATGCTGATGTCCAATATTTTTGGGGTTGAGTGAGAAGTTCTGTTTAACTTTGTTTTCTACATTTATAGATCCTTCTTACTCCCACTTTATTGCTCCTTTGGATACTAGAAATTAAAAGGGAACCATGGGAAACACAAGATGGAGCTGTAGGTAATTTATTTGAAACAATTTCTTAGATGGGGCAGATTAAAACATTTCAGGAAATAGAGCACAAGTTCCAAATACCCACATCAGATTTCTTCCGGTACTTATAGGTTTCTTCCTTTTTGAGAGCAGGTATACACAGCCACGAGGTAGGATTGCCACCCTTGGAGGAGGCAAAAACCGGATCCTAAGCTCCGCCCCTAGCCTCACCCCTTTTCATGACTCATCATGCATTGTTCCTCCTAGAAGTCCATTTGTTATATCATTAGAAAACAACACTTAATGCAGCAGTTAAATAAAAACTGTACTGTGCCTGTTAAAGTTATTTTCCTAGGTTATTTATTTATTCATTTATTGACATTGGTTAACCAGATAAATATACAGAGATAAAAGAAATCTCATTTGCAGATATGATCTGGGGGAGACAAGGGAAATACTGTAAATAGCATACAACAGTATACATACTTGATATATTTTTCTGGCTCCATTTCCTGTTCTTGTCCACAGTACTATTTCAAAGCCAAAGAACTGATCATACTTTTTTCTTGAGGAAAAAAAATAATTTAAAACATTTAAAAATGCCTAAATTCTGTTCAAGGTGAAAATGTTTACCAGCAAATGAAAGTGGAGGACAGCTGACTCTGTTACTGTTACAAAAGGTGGGGGCAGCTATGCTGCTATGACACTTTAAGATGCAGTGGAAAGCAAGGGCGTAGCTACCGATACGCCCGACACGCCATGGCGTGTTGCAACAATCAGCAGGGGTAGCAGGAGAGTGAGCTTGTCTCTTTGTCTCTCTGCACTCATTGGCTAAATTTTTTTTTGGTTTTCACGGGCTTTCCCGGCCGCTCTTTGTCCCAAGGAAGGGGGGGCGCTCTCAATCAGGTCCGCTGCCAAGAGAAAGGAGGCGTGGTAGTGCACAAGGGGCGTGTTAGGCGGGCTCTTTAAATGCCCTTGCAGAAAAAAGCGGTGCTCCTGTTTTACTTGTTGCATTGCATGTTGCTTACTTACAAGTTGCTTCTAGTATTGCGTAGCATCGTCGGGAGTTGGGACTTTGTTGGAGGAGAGCGAGCAAGAGAGAGCACGAGCGAGGAGCGAGACAGCGAGAAAATACTGAGTTTACTGTAACCGACCGAAGAGTTGCTGACCCTGTTGCTTTCCTTTAGTTGCTTGTATCGGGAGCCGCCCATGCCCTAATTCTTCCAAATTCTTACTTGGATTCATGATTCAAGTTGGAACAAGAAGGACGGAGTTGCTGGCTGCCTGGCACTGCTGCCTTGCCTTCTACGTAAAGCTAGCTAAGGTAGGTTGTGTTATACTGAGTCTGTGGCTGCTGCGTAGTACTTTTTTTGGCGAGTCGGGCAGGAGAGAGTGCCGGAATTCCAATGACCACCTAGCACTGCGGGTCTGTGGCCATAGGCAGATTTTGGAGAGCGAGATTCAGAGGGACCTGGTGGCGGTTGGCGTGTCCCCAATCTTCAGGCAGGTTACAGTATGTGTGAGTCACCCACTGAGCGAATCCACGATTGCTTGCTTTTTTTTTTTTTTTTGGTAAACTGTTACTGTGGTGCAGGTTGCTGGGGTGTTTTGAGATGCCTCGCTCCGCCCCAACTGTCTTCCTTAGTTAATACTCCTTTGTCATCTGTTGTTTTTGCCCTGAAGATGGAAGTTGCTGTTGTCTGGAAGGAAAAGGTTTTTTTCTTTTCTTTTGGATGTTAATTTCATGGGTGAGTGGTTTCTAGTCACTGGGTTTTGCTGGAGGTATCATTCATGGCCTGCCTGCAGGCAGCAGGGAACCATTTGTCTCACCTGCAGGCTACATGGCTCTAGCAATGAGGCCAGGACTTTCAGAATGCCCTAAATTGTGCTTTATTCCCTCCACCCTTTGTATATGAAGGTAAGTGCTGAGATCACAGGTATCAACAGCCTGTATCTCCTTTTCTGCTGTTGAAAAAAGTCTGTGTTTAAAGTTCTATAATAAGTGCATGCTATTTTTACAATCTAGCATACAGTTCAAAACATTGTTTTAATGGCACAGCAACTTACTATGTGATTACATTAATATGAGCCTAATAGATTTGTCTAACATGCTATGGGTTTGACTGGTTAATGGGAGGGCACAAAACCAGTGGTGCACTAAATATTTTGCACTGTGACTAATACCCCTCCCCCCAGTTAACATTAACTAAAGAGGAGTGGGAGACATTAAAGTTCTACACACACATTGCTATTTCTAGTATTTTCACACCCATTTTTTTTGTAAATGAACTACTGATCAATGGCCCTGCAATTCTGAGCAGACTAGATAGACCAAATGGCCTTATTTTGCTGGCTTGTTCACATCTTTATATTTCCATATTGATTGTAATAATGGAGCATGTAAAGGACACAGTACACCTTTATTTATTTTTTTCTTTTTAAACATTTTGTTTATCTTTCCTTTATCTTTGTAAACACAGGTAGGCATCATTCACAACTGCTGTGTTGATTGCAAAAAAATGGGAGTGGTGGGATAGGGGGACTTGTTGCCTCATTGTACTGCCATATCCTAGCATACACAGAAGATGGAATGTGTCATAGGATAAAGAGGTCCTCCACAAAGGTGCAGTGCAAATCACTGCTCTTGCTAAAAGTTGCAAGTGAGGTATGAACACACTACAGTAATATGCTAGATTGCAACTGAAAAACTGCATTGTACAAGTTACTTGGCCCAATGCCATGTTTCAAGGCAGTCACCCTGAGTTTTGAATAGGTATCATTCTTGGAATCCATCCCTTTTTCTTAAACATCCCATCCATTCATGTTCCCAGTGGGTCAGTGGATCTTGAGTTCCATACAAATGGCATAGCAGCATGGCAGTTCAGTACAGCCCACACTCAGTTCCCAACAGTCAATGGGCCCTATGCACTATTGGAGCTCTGTATATGAATATCCCAAACCAAATCCAGGGGTTCACTCTCAGCTGCTGGGGTGGGGGTCTGGACAAGTGGGGGAGGGTAGTTTATTGTAATGGTTTAATGTGGTGTAGCTTCCCAAACCTTAGATTTTTTAAAGGATCTGGGTGGCAGGGGCTGTGATGGGGAGGAACAGTGGGGGGGGAGAGGATGGGGCAGCTGCAATCTAGGGTGCTAGCTGCACATTTGGGCAGACTTTGATAGACTGGTTGATCTGTTTCTGCTAGCAGATTCATATGCATGTTTGTATTTTTATGGCTTGTTCAATTTATTGGGAGGGTGCTGCTGTTGGTGGCAATCTGGATGAGTAAACAAAGTAGGTATTGTAATGGTCAGGACTTGAACCCAGGCCACCCGGAATACCGTCCGATTGCACTAACTAGCTGTGTCACTTAGGCAGCTGGAACCTGGGCAATCGGAATTGTATTCCAGGTGGCCTGGCTTCAAGTCCCAGCTGAGGCACTTATTCTTTCTCATCTCTGTTTGTATGTGTTCCATGAAATATGCAAACCACATTCCTGTGTGAAAAAGTAAATATTTTTGTCGCCATTGGGTTCTGCATTCGAGAATGATGGATACTGTTTAGAGTAGGGACCCAGCTAATGGGGGGGGGGGTCCAACTCGATGGTGGTAGCTGGGCGACTTCACCGAAGGGTCCTGAGGTGAATACCTATGAGACTCCCACTCCTTTTGAAATTAAATTAGTAAAATTACCAATAACGGCTGAACAAACATTTTCATTGTTACATTTACCCTGGGGGGAAGTGTGCATTGACTTGTGGTGTTTTTGGGGGGTTATGTATGTAATATGCAGCAGCACTCTTTACAATGCCATTTATAGTTTTTATGCAAACCATTTGAGGTGGATGCTGTTTAGAGTAGGGGCACAGCTGATGGGTGGTAGCAAGTTGGTTGACTTCACTCCAGGGCCCTGAGGTGAATACCAAGAGTCCCCCATTCCTTGTGAAATTACTGCATTGCCAGTGGGGGGGGGGGTGTGCATGGACTTTCATTTTATGCATTAGCTCTGTATAAGAATGGCATATATAGGGGGAGAATGATCTCTGCCGCTCTTGGTGTGTCTTCTTGTTTCCTTTTCAGTGTGTTGTAAACCAGAGTTTAGAATGCTTAGAATGTGGGGGCTCTGTGATTTAGTGCTTTAAAAACATGACATTGCCATAGATTGGGGGGGCAAGGTCTTCACTAATATGCTGTTATAGAATTGACGACTGTTTGGTGCTTTGCAGACACAGAAATTGAGTTACCAGCTGTGGTTCGAGATAAAATGCTCTGTGACATTAGTCTGTTGTCCTGGGAATGACTAGGTGATATCACAAGCACAGTATTTAACTCAGTTTGGAAACAGCAACTACAGCATATATTAAAAAAGGATATCAGTACAGCTGGCTGCATAGTGTTGGGACATTACTCTGACACCCTGTGTACCCAGGTTTGTGGCCCAAGCCTGGGACGTCGGGAGCAGATGCCAGCAGGGAGGGATTCAGGGTGTGTGTGTGTGTGTGTGTGTGTGTGTGAGATCATGCACTGCTTAGCATCCCTACCCCTAGGACACCATACAGTGGGTATGCTGGTGATGGGTCGGGCCTGAAAAAGGAATGGTGCTTGACATGCTAGCTGACAGCACCTCTGTCAACCTTTCCCCATGCCAACAAACCCCAAGTGAGCTGGCCTGGTAAGCCTACCATTGTGGTGCCAGCAGGAGGGCTCCTCAACAGAGATACGTTTGAATGGCCAGCTGATGGAAGACTTGGGGGCAGCAGATTCAGCAGTGCAGGGTGAGTCTGTTGGGATGCACAGGGTGTGGTTTGTGAAGTGAACATTACTTGTAAAGAGTATATTGAATTCTGTATACAAAGCCCAATACGTAGTTAACAGATTTGCAAACAGAAGAAATACAGTCTGAAAAGTCTAATGTGAGCTTTGAAGTAATCCTTTTGGGGAGGTTCGGGATCACAGTGCAGATTGGACAGTCATTCCCTCTGCCACCAATACTGATGTTCTCCTCTGCTGCACTGCACTAGTATTAATACATTTTCCACTACTCATGCTGTCCCTTCTGCCCACACTGCACCTTCATGCACTCCTTCTCATGTTCCCTTTCCCTCCCATCCTCTCCCCTCACAGGGTTAATTCCCCCAATCAATAACTGGTGTGGCAGTTATCAGGAAACCCTTGTAGTTGGGGTAAATTTAGTGAGATATAAATAAAATAATGATAATGAGGGAGTCTGGCTTGAAATTTGCATAAACCATAATGTTCCAATTTCACCAGCTCTTGTACATTATTAGCTCTGATTTGTCCCCTGATTATAAAGTTACGAACCTGGAGATGTTTGTCATTCGCAATGTTTTATGTTCTCCCCAGCCCACTTATGGATTATGTTTCAATAGTGTAATGTTCAGTGTAATGTTAGCAATGACAAAGAATGCCCATGTTTGTGTCAATGTGATCCAACAGGATGCAGAGGTATTAGTAAATGGAGTCCACTGCAAAGAAAGTGGGGGGGGTTACTAGTGGGGTACTACAGCATTCAGTACTGGGACTGGTCCTCTTTAATATCTTTATAGGTGACATTGCAGAGGGACTGGAAGGGAAAGTATGCCTTTTGTAGATCACACAAAGATCTGTAACAGGGTTGATTCACAAGGGGGATGGAAAGGATGAGAAGGAACATGGCAAGATTGGAGGAAAGATCAAAAGTATGGCAGCTTAGATTCAATGCAAATAAGTGCAAAGTACTGCACCTGGGGAAATAAAACCCCAGGGAAGAGCACACAATGTTGGGGGAGGTATTAACAACAACAAAAATGGAAAGGGACCTGGGGGTATTCATATCAGATAACCTAAAGGTAGGCAAGCAATGTGAGAAGGCAGTAAGGAGGGCTGGGGGACACTGGTATGCATAGGGAAAGGCATCGCCAGTAGAAAACAGAAGTTGTCATCCCTCTGTACAGACAGTTGGCGAGACCCCATCTGAAATGCTACTTTAAGTTCTGGAGACACCATCTCCGCAAGGACACAGACAGGATGGAGGCAGCCCAAAGGAGGGCAACTAAAATGGTGCAGGGTCTGCACCAAAAGCCATATGAAGAGACCCAATGGAGCTTAGTATGCATACCTTTGAGGAAAGGAGGGAGAGAGGGGACATGATAGAAACATTTCAGTACCTCAAGGGAATCAACAAAGTCCAAGAGGATAGCATCTTTCAGAAAAAGAAATGCACAGGAACAAGGGGCACAATTTGAAGATGGGGAGGTTAGGGGCAATGTGAGGAAGTATTTTTCACAGAGAGGGTGGTGGAAACATGGAACCTTCTTCCTGAGAAGGTTGTGGGGTCAAAACAGTGGGAATTCAATCATGCATATTCTATGAACTATACTGTATTATATGACTATTTGGTGATTCGGCATAGACGGGAAGAGGCGTGACAGAGTGGCGTCGCTTAAGACGCAAGCCTCTTACCCTAATACTTTCTTGTTTACTTGCGCAACTGGCCATAATCCTTCAGTATCACTGTGAAAATTAACCAAAAATAACATTGGTTTGTTGCAGGTACCATTGAGATCTGAAGTAAACTGCGCAGAAGACTGACTGACCTAAGAGGTAAGACCAATTTGTTTTTTTTCCTGTGCACTGCTTTGTTGGGGAAAATGATGTGTAATCTGCAGTATAGTGCAGGGACTAGAGTAGCCCAACCCACTCTTGAAATGTTAATGTTGCCTATTTATGCCTATTAATTGATATAAATCGGACAGATAACATTGCTGTTGAAGTTATGGGGACTGAATAGAGAGAGGAGATTTCAAATGCCAAGTTCAAGTGCTACTAAGCAGTTGGTTGCTGGAGCCGGCATTTATTTACTTTAGGGGACACCATGGGGATGTGAGTGCGCCGAGGGAGAAATAAGGCCGCATGCACATTGTAGTCAATCGTATGTCACTGGTTCAACAGTACTCTAAAACGAAGTGTTATGGTTTTCAGAACAAGTATTGCTGTGATTTAGGAATAATAGCAAATGCACCGCTGCAGACCAGGTCTGTTTGGGGTACTTGGTTTGCAGAAGAACGATTGCTATTAAACAACTTCAGTTGCAGTTTCTGTGTACCGGGGGTGGTGTGTGTGTGGGTGGAGTGCCCCCACAGAATAAAGACTGTAGTTATCATTATATTTCTGACAACAGGAGCGAATTGTATTTCTGCGTTCCGCTGTGTACCTTAATGCATTAATCAACGGTACGTCACTGGTTCTATTAAAGTACTTTAGTTGTTTACCGCTGCAATTGTTATCATAATACTTACATTTCCCACTGCGACTGTTCATTCTGGAATGAGAGCTGCAATCGGTGGCATAATTTGGTGTAATATGAACATATGGACTATAAGGAGACAGAAAGGAGACACCATTGCATTTAATTAAATTTTATTATTGCTATGTCACAAAATGCATAACTTGCTGTTTATGATAATGGGGGGTGGGTAACTGTAGCAACTTCTTTATGGCAGGAGGTCTCTTTCTTGAATGTTGATCTCGCAGACCACAAACTAATCTTCTCTTCTGGGCAGATCTATAAGAGATTGTAGAGACCAATGATGGTTTTGATTTGATACGTCACCAGGTACAAATTGCGTATATAGAGAATCTGGCTGAGCAAAGGTGCAGAGCCAGTTTGCTCACCAACAGGGGTTCTGATGCGCACAGACTGCATGAACTAAACTAGAGAGACTTGAGGAATATGAAAACCTCTGGGTGAACGCACTGGGTTCTACACCTTTATTTGGCCAGTATTTGGTTGGTGTATGTTGGAAAATTGTAAAAACAAAATGACTGTTTGCTGCAGGTTCATTCAGAGAAGTGAAGCTCACCAAGCTCTTGCACAGTTGTATGTACCCATTGACAGCTCAGTCTTACCAGGTTATGACTAGTATTTAGGCAGTATTGATACCAGAATCAGGCAACCTAAGGTAATTTCTGCATGGCTATTAACGGAGTAGTGACAATTGACTTTTATACTGTTACTATCTCATTTTGTATCAGACTGCAGCAGTGAAACTATAAAATGGTACGGTCAGTTGCCCAGCAACTGAGTGAAGAGCGGAGCTATTTCTTTTCTCTGCTTGGTGTAAAACTGCATTAGCAATTGGTTGCCTAGCATCTGATTTAAGTCTGTAGCCCACTGTGTAGTCAAGGATTTGTGTTTTACTGAAAGCTTTTTTTTTTGTTGAGTGTGTGCCCTGATTCCGTCCCCATTTCCTAGGCTCTATTCTGTTCTGCTGGGATATTAAAAGAACAATACTGTAGATAAATTTAACTTGGCAAGCAAACTGAATCTGATGCTGGGCAGCCAGAGTATATACTTCATACCAACGTACAGTACATGGGTAAAATGGTATGGTCACTTGGCCTGCAGCACAGATTATAAATACTGTTTTCACAATTCACCTCACAAAGGCTCTGAGACAGGCCTCTACAGCTGTATGTCATCAGTTCAAACAAAACATGTCCAAATGCTGTTGCATTATGCATTTAACTGCCGTTGTGAGGTAACTGATCTTGCATTATTTCCACGAACATGACTGTCGGTTAAAACTTTGTCTCCGTATACATCCTATAAGCTAACCTACACTGTCCTGTAAAGTGCCACTTCCAAAAATCTCTACCACATTGTGGGGTCTGTTTCACCAAGCCTTAGTTTTCATGAAAGGGTACCTTTGGACGTGATGGCCATTTATGTTAGCGAATCATCAGACGCCATGACTGAAAGCGCTGTTCTTGTTCGGCATTTCGGTGTAAATAATTCCGAGGGATGTTGTATTAGGACCAGTTATTTGTCTGAACATTTCCTCTGAATGCTACCTGGTTCCACAGTTTGCCAATTGGAGCAGTCTTGCTTGTGGTAAGGAGGTGGATACTGGGATTGTGTGCTTTACCCTTGTCCATAGACAGTTATGTATTGCATACACTGAAACAGCATAATTTGTGATGTGAATTTTGTTGCATGCAATCCCATGGGCTGTCAAATGAGGTGTTTTGTTTTTGTGTTTCAATTGAGGGGTGGCAGCCATAACAGGTAAGCAGCGTGGTTACTCGGGGACAGGTGGCATTAACCCTGCAAGTTACTGAGATCAACAGTCACAGCGTTTGATTTGCGGGCAGAGGCAGAAGCATCAGTGGTTTTCAGGCAACTGCTAGATATTGAGACTTACTAAGATTTCTTGACTGCACCAACTGCTGCATTAAGGTAAGGTATCTGCCCATATTTCACCTGCCTCATCCTGCTGCTCCATTACCTTATTCCTTTATCCTACTTCCATACTGTCCCCTCTTCCACTTAGAGTGCAGGGGTTAAACTGTGTTCTGTTTCCAGAATGGAGGCAGGCAAAAGAAAACAACCTTCTGGAGCACAGGTGCGAAAAACTAAACGGGCCAGAATAGAGTAAACGGCACGAATGTCCAGGCTGATGCAGTCCTTCCTCACTCGGCCTTCAGCTAGCTCTGGGTAAGAAATCCTGCCATAAATTAGAGTAAACATAATTTTTGATAGGTAAACAGTTTAGCTAACTGCAGACCTTTGTGTTTACAGGGTCCACAACACAGAGACGCAGCCTGGAAGTGGTGTGGAGGAGACTTGCCAATCCAATAACCGTGCATGGGTGATTGTACAAGAACAGGCTGCTGGTGAAATTCGAGAAGACTCAGCCACACAGGGTGTTCTCCAGGAAGCCAATGTCAACTCCCAGTTAGTGGAGACTATGGAAGATCTGCAGGAAGCTGGTGTCAACTCCCAGCTAATGGAGACAGTGGAAGAAGCAACTACTTTTGAAGCAGTCCAGATTCCAAGCATTTCCCAGGAACCAGATGTGCATCCGCAAAATACTGAGGACATTGGCTGTATGAATCGCTCCCATCTCACGGATGCTCAGAGGAAGGAAATTCTTGAAAATCAGTGGCAACCACCTCCAGGATTTCAGTTTCCTGGTCGTCTGATGGGTCCAGATGTTCCGAGCCAGCGTTACAGGCGTTTCAATGCTCATGTGTTGCACGACTTCAGATTTACTCGGTATTCAAAGGTATTGGATGGTGTGTTCTGTGGTCCGTGCTTCGTGTTCAACAGTTCTTGTACTAGCACCCTTCTGGTATCGGCACCAATGAGGGACTGGTCCAATACGAAGAAGACTCTGGAGAGGCATAGCAAGTCTAAGGACCATGGAAATGCTGTAGCGAGAGCAGATGGTTTTCTCTCTGTGCTGGGAAGATGAAAACAGCAAGCCACTGTCTGCTGGAGCTCAACAACAAGGTGACAGAGAATACTCTTCACTTTCTATGCAGAATCGTCAAGATCATTCTCTATTGTGGGAGACACAACGTTGCTCTTCGGGGTAAGTATGATGATACCGGAAATTTCCATGACTTGGTGCAATACACCGCTGAAGTGGATTCCAGTCTGCAAGAACACCTACTAGCAGCTCAAGGAATGCACTATACACAACCCACAGATTCAGAATGACCTAATTCAATTGATGGTCGGCAAATACAGCGAAAAATACTAAGCAATGTAAAGGAGACAAAATGGTTCAAGCTTGATAGCAGATGGAACAACAGATGTGTCAACCAAGACAGATTTCTTTATCGGTTCGCTAAGCATCCGGGACCTTTTAGGCACAATTGAACTTAATGAAAGATTTCGTCCAAGTTCACTGAAGGTATGGATAACAACTGGCCATGGTTTAGCAGAACTATTCTTGCAGCATTTAAAGGCTTTGGGCATCGACACAAAACTAATGCGTGCCAAGAGATGCGACAAGGGAAGTAACATGAGTGGAAAATTCAATAGGTGCAAGCACACATCACAGCGGTTGTCCTGAAGCAGTGTATACAGTTTGCAAGGCTCATGGCCTCAACACAGCTATAGTGCATTTGTGTTCCTTGCGACAAGTTTCCAATATGTTTGATACCACGAAAAAGATCATCTCTACACTAAAGTCGTCCTACAAGCGCAGTAACATCTTTCAGGCAGAACTCAAAGAATTCAACAACTTGCCATCCGACTATGATGATGAGCCAGAAGATCGGACGTACACTATTCCTGCAGCTGGAAACACCAGGTGGATGAGTCAGGCAGATTCTTTATCAAGGTTAAAAGCGAAATTTTTGGTAGTAGCAAGTACGCTTGAGAAAATTGCAGTTTGACAATGAAGCAAGCAGATTGCTGCTCTGCATCCAGCGATTCGACTTCCTTGTGACTCTTCATTCTGTTGATTATGTTTTGTCCCGAACGAAACCTCTTCATCTGTATCTGCAGCGTGTCAACACTGACCTCCTACAAGCAACACAAGAGGCCTCCAATCTTGTGCAAGTACTGAAGAAAATCGCGGGACAGGTCAGAAAGCCACTTTGCAGAACTGTATCAGAGTATCCTGACTCTAGCGGAGGCTGCATTCATTCGGGAGGAGGTACCTCGCATATGTGGCAGGCAAACACAGAGAAGCAACATCAGTGCTGCAAGCCCTCAAGACTACTTCAGAGTCAACATTTTCATTCCTTTCCTCGACCGTGTCATTTTGGAATTGCAGGATAAACTTATAGAGTGCCGGCCACGGTTCCTTGGGCAGTATCTTCTACCACGCAAACTGCATTTGCTACAGGAGGACAAAATAGCAGCAGTGTACAGTGCCTACAAGACTGACCTGGGCAGCCTGGAGGAGCTTAAGGTGGAGCTGGAAAGATGGAAAGAAAAGTGGGCAGACGTTCCTGTGGCAGACCTTCCAGAGACCATTCTCGTGACATTACAGGATGTGAATGCAGATCTCTACCCAAATGTTAATGCAGTATTATCAGTCTTGGCAACGATACCAGTCAGCGTGGCAAGTGCAGAGAGATCCTTCAGTGCCTTGAGGAGGCTGAAGACCTGGCTCAGAAACAGCATGGGGGAACAATGCCTGACAGGACTCGCTCTCTTACACATACACAGAGACATGGAAATTGATGTGGAACAGGTGCTCAAAGACTTTGACCCATGTCAGGACAGACGCTTCTCAAATAAGCCAACAGGATGACTCTGAACACTTTCTGCATGGTATGGGGGTATGGGGCTATTGGGATATTTGGTGCGAATGCTTTTGGTTACGGTAACAAAACCAGTGCATCATCTAGCTTACACAGACCCTCCGTATAACAGCGCAATGTTACGGTTACCTGGCAAAGTGTGTAGTGTTCATGTAACAGAACACAGCCGTGGGTATGTGGCCATTTGCAGTGGTGGGCTTTGGATACTGTGGGTGTGAGTGGGCAGAAGCACATGAATGTGTGGCTGTGAGCTCAGCTGTTCACTTGTAACAGTGCTGTGGGTAACAGCTGAACTGTCAGCCACACATTCATGCTCTTCTTAACACTCCACCCAAAGTATCCCAAACCCACCTGCAAGTAGCCCACATACCCACAGCAGTGATAAAGTACAGTATGTATATGTATGTGGTCACTTGCAGTGCATGAATGTGTGCTGAGGGCTCAGCTGCTACTTGCACTACTTGTAACACTGCTGTGGGTATGTGGCCACTTGCAGTGGTGCGTTTGGGCTACTTTGGCTGTGAGTGTGCAGAAGAGCATGAATGTGTGGCTGAGGGCTCAGCTGCTACTTGTACTACTTGTAACACTGCTGTGGGTATGTGGCCACTTGCAGTGGTGGGTTTGGGCTACTTTGGATGCGAGTGGGCAGAAGAGCATGAATGTGTGGCTGAGGGCTCAGCTGTTACTTGCACTACTTGTAACACTGCTGTGGGTATGTGGCCACTTGCAGTGGTGGGTTTGGGCTACTTTGGATGCGAGTGGGCAGAAGAGCATGAATGTGTGGCTGAGGGCTCAGCTGTTACTTGCACTCACTTGTAACACTGCTTGTGGGTGGCCATCTGCAGTGGTGGGTTTGAACTACTTTGGCTGTGAGTGGGCAGAAGAGCATGATATGTGCATGAGGCCGCAGCTGCCACTTGTACTACTTGTAACACTGCTGTGGGTATGTGGCCACTTGCAGTGGTGGGTTCTGAGCTACTTTGGCTGTGAGTGGGCGGAAGAGCATGAATGTGTGGCCTGAGGGCTCAGCTGCTACTGTACCTACCTGTAACACTGCTGTGGTATGTGACCACTTGCAGTGGTGGGTTTGGGCTACTTTGGCTGTGAGTGGGCAGAAGAGCATGAATGTGTGGCTGAGGGCTCAGCTGTTACTTGCACTACTTGTAACACTGCTGTGGGTATGTGGCCACTTGCAGTGGTGGGTTTGGGCTACTTTGGCTGTGAGTGGGCAGAAGAGCATGAATGTGTGGCTGAGGGTTCAGCTGCTACTTGCACTACTTGTAACACTGCTGTGGGTATGTGGCCACTTGCAGTGGTGGGTTTGGGCTACTTTGGCTGTGAGTGGGCAGAAGAGCATGAATGTGTGGCTGAGGGCTCAGCTGCTGTACTTGTACTCATAACACTGCTGTGGGTATGTGGCCACTTGCAGTGGTGGGTTTGGGCTACTTTGGCTGTGAGTGGGCAGAAGAGCATGAATGTGTGGCTGAGGGCTCAGCTGCTACTTGCACTCATTGTAACACTGCTGTGGGTATGTGGCCACTTGCAGTGGTGGGTTTGGGCTACTTTGGCTGTAAGTGGGCGGAACAGCATGAATGTGAGGCTTAGGGCTCAGCTGCTACTTGCACTACTTGTAACACTGCTGTGGGTATGTGGTCACTTGCAGTGGTGGGTTTGGGCTACTTTGGCTGTGAGTGGGCAGAAGAGCATGAATGTGTGGCTGTGGGCTCAGCTGCTACTTGCACTACTTGTAACACTGCTGTGGGTATGTGGCCACTTGCAGTGGTGGGTTTGGGCTACTTTGGCTGTGAGTGGGCAGAAGAGCATGAATGTGTGGCTGAGGGCTCAGCTGCTACTTGCACTACTTGTAACACTGCTGTGGGTATGTGGCCACTTTCAGTGGTGGGTTTGGGCTACTTTGGCTGTGAGTGGGCAGAAGAGCATGAATGTGTGGCTGAGTGCTCAGCTGCTACTTGCACTACTTGTAACACTGCTGTGGATATGTGGCCACTTGCAGTGGTGGGTTTGGGCTACTTTGGATGCGAGTGGGCAGAAGAGCATGAATGTGTGGCTGAGGGCTCAGCTGCTACTTGTACTACTTGTAACACTGCTGTGGGTATGTGGCCACTTGCAGTGGTGGGTTTGGGCTACTTTGGCTGTGAGTGGGCAGAAGAGCATGAATGTGTGGCTGAGGGCTCAGCTGCTACTTGCACTACTTGTAACACTGCTGTGGGTATGTGGCCACTTGCAGTGGTGGGTTTGGGCTACTTTGGCTGTGAGTGGGCAGAAGAGCATGAATGTGTGGCTGAGGGCTCAGCTGCTACTTGCACGACTTGTAACACTGCTGTGGTATGTGGCCACTTGCAGTGGTGGGTTTGGGCTACTTTGGCTGTGAGTGGGCAGAAGAGCATGAATGTGTGGCTGAGGGCAGCTGCTACTTGCACTACTTGTAACATTGCTGTGGGTATGTGGACACTTGCAGTGGTGGGTTTGGGCTACTTTGGCTGTGAGTGGGCAGAAGAGCATGAATGTGTGGCTGAGGGCTCAGCTGTTACTTGCACTACTTGTGTGTTTTTCAGCGGTTGATTTTGGTATGCATGTTGTGTGGACTGGGTGAGTATTTGGATCTTACTTACATCTAAACTGGTAATGTAATGAACCTTTTAATGAACCTTTTGGGTTCTCTGACTTGGAACTTTTGAGTGGCTGGTTTGGGGAGCTTGGATGTGGGCCTTCTGTGTTGGTAGATAGTGAGTGGATAGTGTAAGATTAAGACACTAGTGTGAATGGATCTCTGTGGGACTGGCTACCTTGATATGGCAGAGGCTTGTCACAATGCAACATTGTAACTAAGCCAATCTGGTTCAGAGGCTTGTCACAATGCAACACTGTAACTAAAATCTAGTCTGGTGGCTGGCTAGTGTGAATGGACCTCTGTGGGACTGGCTACCTTGATGTGGTACAGAGGCTTGTCGCAATGCAACATTGTAACTTGGCCAATCTGGTACAGAGGCTTGTCACAGTGCAGTATTGCAACCAAAAGCTAGTCTGTTAGTCTGACACCTGTTGGTGGTGGTGTGCTGGCATACAGCACAGAAAATGACACCCCCCTCTGAAAGGGGGCATGGACGGTGGGGGAGGGGTAGCTCTCCCGAAGGGGGGGGGCGGGTAGCAGTGATGAGTCTACTTGGTGTGCAGCTCAGAAATTTCTGGCTACACCCCTGTTGGAAAGATTAGGTAAGTAAGTGCTAATGGTGTTAATGGCCATACTTTACACCTCCCAGGGTGACTACATTCACAAACAAAAGGCTACATTGACAACATAACTTGCCTGTAACCTGGACATGTAGCTGAAACAATGAATTATGTGACAACATTTATTTCAAAAGTATGTGAGCACTCAAAATGGCTCAAAAACCTGACCAGCACAGAGCAAAACCAGATTACCTGATAGAGACCCTGAAAAGCTGATCACCAGATAAAAAACCTGACAGGTGGCAACCCTACCAGGAGGTCCTGAGAGACCCCCATCCCCTAGAAACAATTATTTTAGATGCAGCAGTTGAACAAATGGAAACACACCCTATTTCTAAGTTAGTAACAACTTATATGCAATCCGTGGAAAAAGTCCCACTGAGCAGCCAGACAGCTTGGGAAATAGAATCAGGAATACATTTGGACACACAGGCTTGGCAAAAAATCTGGGAAGGAACATTCTGTACATCAGCCTCAACCATGTGGAAAGAATTCTGCTGGAAGATTCTTTGCAGGTTCTTTGACACACCAACTAGAACCAAATATTACAGTCTAGGCAATTCTGACAAATGCTGGAGAAATTGTGGGGCAGTGGGAAACCATTATCATATATTTTGGGACTGCCCAGCGTTACAACCCTTCTGGAGGGACACAGAGAAACAATATAGACAAATTATGGGAATTCAGGAACCGTAAAGTTTTAAACATATGATTTTGGGTTATCTCGTCAATGGTAAGAACAAACAGTCAGAGATCTTTTATAATAATTTTATTAGCAGCAGCAGGTAAAGCCATAGCTAGAAGATGTCTCAACCCCAATCTTTCCAGATTGCAGGAGTGGGTAGATATAGTGAAAGGAATATGCCGCGTAGTGAAAGTTACTGCTGAATCACGACTACGGGGAGACACATTGTAAAGGTATATGGCTTCCCTTTGTGCACCTTATTGAAGAATTAGAAGGTATTTTGATCTTATCCCAAAAGCCTTTGCAGGTTAAACAGGGGTAATAATGTAATAGGACAGTGAGGGGAATATAAGATGACTATAGGATACAGTATATGTAGTATGCTTCACACCAACACATACAAAGGATAGTCATGTAATTAACTCAGTCAGCCATGCAATAGTTTATTGTTATATATTTTTCAGGTTTATTGAACTTTTAATTGTACATTGTAATGGTGATAAGCACAGATCTCAGGAGGAGAGATATTTAAACGGAACTTATATATTCTGAACTATAGACAGATTGAGTTTTAAGGCATTGGTATTCTAGCTTGAGATATTTTCCCACATTGTAATCAGCAGTAGAAGTGACAGCAGACAAAACCTAGAAAAGAAAGCAGAGATTTTTTAGTAATGAGCTCTGAAAGATGTCATAATGAGACAATACATACTCTTTGTACAACAACTATGTAAAACAGAAATGTCCAGTAATGAGCTGTATATGTGCTTGATTTGAATAAACACGAAGTTTAAAAAAAAATAAACTCACAGTGGGGGTTGCACCCGGATCAAATTAACAATTTCAATTGGGACCGTATTTATAATAATGCTTTACTTCATTAATGTTTTGTACTTTTGTGGCTATATATTTGTCAATATTGCATATATTATATCAGTTGCCTTGATACTCCATAAAACCTCTTCCACCCTCCCCCCTTCTCTCGCCTCCCTCCTTCCTGGAACAATGGTTGTGATTACTTGTTGCTCGTGGCAATTGGATGTACATTGACAACACCATAGTGGGGTTTGAATTGCCGAATTTGAAATGCGTTGCCCAATCAGAATTGAGATATGTTTCTTTAAGGGTGGGATTTAAATGTTGGTACACTTTACATGTAACACCCCTGCCACTTTATTCTAGTTGGCACCCCCTAACTGAAATACTGACATCCATAGCTGGCATGTATTTAATTACAAAAATGGTAGCATCTCTTGCTTTGGATATGTATACCTGGCTCACTTTTCAGATTAAGGGGTTGGGATTTACATAACAACCTTAAATTTACATCTGGGTCCTGGGGGAAAGATTGTTTGCTAGGGCATATGCTAGACCTATCTTCTGGAGGGGTATCCAGTAAATCCACACAGGGAGCAATAACTGTAGCTGGGATTCTTCAGTGGGTCTTTTATTGAAAGCACAGATGTTACAAAAAGAGTAGGGTAGCCCCCACAGGTTTGCTGTGACTGGCCACTGGACATTTTGCAGAAACATACTTAACTGTAACTTCATGACCTTGGTTTCCTCACAGGTGTGGAACGCTGAAACTGTAAACAACTTTTCTGCATCTTAATGGTTTGGGGCCACACTGAACCATTTCCAGATATATTAACTGTAAACTACACAACCTTTGTATCCTACAGGCATAGGATTAACTGTAAATACTTTCTCAGCACTCTTTGTGGTTTGGGGCCACACTCCTTTTCCAGACATATTAATTGTAAACTGCACAATCTTTGTATCTGTAGCTTCAAGACTGCTCACATTAAATGGGGGTTCTGCCCACTCTGTGCTCCCAGCTCAAACTCAGCCATAATTTTTGAGAAACACTACAACTGCTGCAATACTGGTTGAATTGCTTTGAACCTTGAGTCATTGGTTTTCAGCCTCAAAAATCACTATATTTGTAATGAGAGATAAAAGTCCCAGAAAATGTGATCTAGTCCCTGCCCTGAACTTTACACACCTCAGCCCACTTTATTTTAAAGACACTCTGTCCTATTTGTACTCATAATATTTGGCTGTGCCCTCCTATCAGACAATGGACCCACAGAAATGTTTGTATTTCCTCTGAAAATTGTCAGATGTCACTCCTTAAAATACTCTCAGGCAGCTTGAAAAAATGTCCTGGACCATACCAGGAATGGCCCTTGAAATCCACATGAACTACAGTTCCTTTCACCCCTCCTGGGGGGAAAATAAGGAATCGTGTGATAAGAAAGGTCTCCATCACTTCACTCAGCAAGCTGGGGATAGCCAGACTAGGGAGAGAAAACTTCATGGCCCACTAGGATGGAGCCCACAGGCAGATAACTGCTCTGCCCTTCCTCTCACTTCAAACTCTAACTCAACTGACTAACTGCTGTTTCCCAACTTTCTATCTCCCACCCTAGCAGCTGACTCAAGGGTTATGCTGCTGCGAGAGTTCCAAATGAGCTAATCACTTCAGCCTTATCTGGAGTCAAGTAAACAGAAGAGTGAGTAGGTGAAAAAACATTTAACTAGTTAATCACCAGCTGCCTTTTCCTGCCTAGCGCTGTACTGGTGGGATTTTAGTAACCCCCGGGGGACTGGGTGGTTACATACAGATGAATTACGCCTGGACAAAGTGCATGTTTTGGTGCAAATGTTGGTGGGGCCAGGAGATGCCATTGTTGTTTTTTCAAATGTTTTATAATAGTTTTCATCTTTATCCAAGTTTTTGCTGAAGTCCTTTCAGTTAGACCAGCTACCAAGAAACCACGAATTTGGATAACAAACTACTTATTCTATTGGCGTACCTATTTACAGGCAGGGGGATTTTAATAAGTGTTACTTTTTAATCCCTTCTGTTGTTGCTTAGAAAGTAATAGCATCATTTTGAAAAGTGAAGGCCTGAGTAATCTTAATGCAGGCCATGTTTATATCCCGCTCATTTAACACATAGTAGTCAAACTTTAAAAAGGGAAAGGATAACCTATGACTTCAGATATGAATAAAAGAAGGAGGCACTGAAAGCTGCTGTTTGTTGGGGAGGGGTTGTCACTGCAAAAGTTAATAATTTGGATAACAAGCCATCTGTAATACACATACTGCCTTTTAAACTTGTAATCCTCCATAATAATAAATTAACAGAACTGGAAAAGCTGATAGAACCAGATGGTACCACTAATAAAAATGGCAGTACCAACACCATTGTGGCCTCCCAGTAATGTATTATCAAATGTAATAACACAAAAATATCAAACTAAACAGTACAAAACAACAATTATGCCACAAAGTTAATAGTATGCATTTATTTCCTTGCAGAAGAACATGGCATCAAAGGCTCTTAACTGGTCTGCCTAAAACCCAGTCCTGGTGCCTTAGCTTCCTCCACCACTCCAGCACAGTCTGACTCCTCATCAACCTCATCTGAAGAAGAAAGGGAGCCTTTTTTTTTGGTACTTTTGTGCTCCCTGTCCAGGTCAGCCCACTTTCAGGCCAGTCCTCCCAGCCTCATCAACCTGACTTCTCCCAGGGCTTACCTCTCTCCCAGAGTCCCTGTCTTCTGCGCTTCCATGGCTTGGATTGTGAGGAGTCCCTATACCCACACTGGCTTCAATCTAGAGGCCAGGGGTGCCTGAGTCAGCGGGTGTGGGGCCTGGGGAGGCCAGCAGTCATCCAACAGGACTGTGATCATTTTCTGGTTTCTCCCCTCAAAGACATGGTGTGTGCTGATGTCAAGATGCACATGCAGATGTCAGCCCTGTCCCCACTTCATGGAGCTCAGGCTGTCTTCCTCCTGGCTTCCACCAGGGGCCAGTCCAGTGCCAAGCTTGCCCCATCCCCCCCCCCAGGAGGAAGAGAGCAGTCCTTGGAATGCTTGATCCTCCCTCCGGCCAACCCTCTAACTCCCAAGGTCACTCCCAACCCCTGACTGTCAGCGACACAAACGGTAGACGAACGGGAGTCTGATGAAGCAGAGGAAGAACTGGAAACTGTGGGGCCCCCACCCCTGCAGGAGGACACAAAAGGTAAATATTAAATACATGCACTATCATAGTAGTTTATGTAAAACAATGACCTGCCAACACAACAATAACACTACAGTCCATAATTTTTTGTATTCATTGTTAACAAAGCAAGACCTACTAGGCACAAACCTATTTTCAGGAATCATTTGTAAGCACTGAAAAGGTTAAGTGACATTCTCAGAGTTACATATAATGCAAGTGGAAATTGTGAGAATCAAACCCAGGTCTGCTGAATGTAACCAGCTCATTCACGGCTCATTGTTTTAAACTCTATGTTATAGAACCATCACAGAGTTTACAATTTCTGTGCAAAATTGAGCCTTAACATCAAATGTAGCACTCAAGAAAAAAAACAAAGATGCAGTATATTGACTTTTCTACTCCTCTAAAGAGTAGAAGACACAAAAAAAACTAACATCTCCATGTCTTCCCCAGGCCCTGTACCCAAGTAGCCAAAACAGTCCACACATAAGTACATCATCTTCAGTTGTATAGTTTTTAGAATCTGACTGAATCCACCTGACTGATAAACACAACAAAACCACTGGATAAAAGTAAATCACACTGGGGCCGGCCCGGTGGCCCTGAAGGTTGAGGCGCTGGATGCAACCCATCACGCCACATCAGCGACCCAGGTTTGGGAGGAAGCCCGGGCCATAGAGGGTTGGTGGGGATGGGGAAGGATGGAGCACCCCAGAGGCTGCTCTCCTTCCCTGGGGAGTGGGGATTCACTCTTCCGATGCACTGGCAATCCCTGGCAGAGGCTGGGGTAATTGCAGGGCATGGTGACAGATGCAGAGGGATTGGAGCAGCAGTGGATGTCCTCCAGGTGCATGCAGGAGCGTGTGCATGCTGGACTAGACATCATTGCACGGCTGTGCTCCGGGGAGGAAACAAGTCAAAATACCCCCTACCATCGGGTGAGGCGACGGTGAACATAGGCAGGTGGTCCGACTACTCGCCCAGTGTCGGCCGATTCTCCGGTCTTCCTGGGGTCAAGGGCTTCTCCATGGGGTGGGTTGGGAGAGCCTGGACCTCGCATACCTGATGAAGCACTTGGAGGTCAGTTCAGGGGCGGGCGGTTGGGTCAGTGGCGATGGGACCCTGAGAGATGCCCCGGAGTTAGGCTGCATAAATAGAAGTAACAAAAAAAAAAAGTGAATCATACTGGACACAGACTTAACAAAGCAGAGGGAATTAGTAGAATGGGGCTATCTCGGGGCGCCATAGAAACAGATTAACTAAGTATGCAAAGAAATAAGAAAAGCCCAAAAATGAAATAATAAATATTTTTCTTGTTTATGTTCTTTTCAGTTGGACAAAAACTTTGGTACCCTTCCAAAGCCCTGGACCAAAACACACACCCTCCCTCTTCTGGTTAAGTATATTTATTATCAAATCAATACTGTTCTTTCATGTATAGCAAGCAACCTCACCCAATGTTATAAAAGTAAAACTACTTGGGGGGGGGGGAGCAAGCTGCTGAGCAATGAGCAGGGCTTGTGAGGAGCTCTGTAGTAAAGATACTTCATTTTAAGGAAAACATAACTTTCTGCTGGAAAATCTGAACCATACTTGGTTCACATGATAGAGCTGATGTTCTGCCTAATTTACTCTAACTCTGGGAAAGAGTGATTGAGAAACAATGAAGTAATGGAGTCAACATACTCTGAACAATGACTGGGGCTGAGGGCGCAAAACCAAAAGACATGAGGCCAACTACCAGTAAAGACCCATGTCTTCTGCCTGCGAAGATAGATCTGAACCAGCCATCCAATGCAGCCCTCCTTCGCACTATCCCTGCTATAGATGAGCACCTGGAAGACTTTACCACTAAAATGCAGGTGTTGGACACAAAAGTGGTGGCTGTTCAGCATGAGATCACAGAAGCTGGACAAAAAGCTGATCCAGCACTGAGTGTTACAGCAGGCCTCATGAAAGAGAACTGGCTTCTTCGTTGGGGACTTAAAAATCTTGAGAATGGAGCCAGGGCTACACATCTATGGATTTTAGGGCTGCTGGAGAGGGTAGAAGTGGACTCCCCTTTGGACTTTGCTAGAGGGTGGCTGGCAGAAATGTTGCATCTTGAGTACCAGATCACCATTCAGAAAGTGTACCGCATCACTCCCAGAGCCTGTAATGTAGCAGCAATAGTGAACTTTTTGAATCCACGCACACTACTAATCGTGCTTGGACCCATATCAGAATGGGATGCAGTTTTGAAAGCAGCTAAACAGACAGAAACCATCAGTTGGAAAGAGGCGACAGTGCACATATTCCCAGACCTGAGTTATGCAAATCGCTAAAGACGCAAATGTTTTGACAGTGTTCAGACAAGAATCAGGCAATTGGGAATCCATCATATTCTGCTTATGCCGGCGAGCTTGAAAATCTGCAATAGCAGGAAGGAGTTTATTTTTTTCTGACCCTGTGGACGATGGTCATCTGGTGCAGAAGATCAAACGAGAATTCTCCTCCTGCCAGACTGACTCGGATTCTGAGGTAGAAGATAATAACTGAGGT
This sequence comes from Neoceratodus forsteri, assembly GCA_016271365.2. Taxonomy (NCBI): domain Eukaryota; kingdom Metazoa; phylum Chordata; order Ceratodontiformes; family Ceratodontidae; genus Neoceratodus; species Neoceratodus forsteri. The sequence continues at coordinate 1,073,030,038 of CM057456.1, forward strand.
ACTGTGTTCTGCTAGTTTTCCAGGGATTGGAGCTTGACAGAGAGGGGGAATCTTTAGATAATCTACACTTGGGAGTCACCTGGTGCACAGTTAAGAAAGGCTAGGTTTATACTTTTTGTATTGTTCATGTTTAAATTTGTTGCTTCCACTGCCTCTCAGTTTGGTGCCAGCGGGGTCTTCATATCTCATCCCTGTATGACTACTCTCCCATGCTCCAGTCAACCAAGATAGACCTCGATGGCAGCCTTCAGAATGTTCTTGTTTAAGCAGCCGGTTGGGACTTTGAGTTCTCATTCTTTTGATGGTTTGTCTTACTCCTCTGAACATTTTGAAAATCTTATATTTATATTTAAACTGTATAATCTGAACTGACTGTTTATGCCAAGGACCTTATACCCAATCATCAAACAGTTCATGGTTGTTACAGTTCTAAAATTCCCAGCATTTTCATATTGTAATCAAGTCATGTGGTTTTCCAACACATTTAGAATATAAATTTTACATGTAGAGTCACTTATAAGCCTTTGATAATTTTTTAGTCACTCTCATATAGATCTCAGGAGGTGATGACCTCTGTTTAACAGTCAATGCACAATGTGGTTCCAATATCTAGAAGTCACCACCCATGGTGGCATTATGCTTCATTTTGAACAATTCTGCGTCATCTTGCAGGTGCTGTAATTAATTTTCTCCCCCCACGTGAGGTAACATGCACAGGAGTACTGATTATCCTTTTTTGTAGAACTGTGGTGTGTTTCTGTATGTTGCTGTACTTGCCTGATGGTATGTATTGAAATGTTTCATTGCAAAATTAATAAACACAAAGTAAAAAAAAGTAAAACTACTATGACTAGATCATTGCACTAGACACAATAAAAGATATGTTGAAATATGAATTAAATGGTTTTGAATAAATATTTGATAGCAGGAGCATATAATTGTTACTCAGTAAAATAAAAGGCAATGGTTATAAACTGATACTGGTAAGCTTGAACTATACATAACCAAACTCAAAACTCATGTAAATAAATCAATATACTATTTTTTACATTGATTAGATCCAACCCAAACAACACTCACCAAACTAACAACCCATCCAACTAAAGTTGACAAACCTTCCTCATCCCAACCCAGTAAGTATATTACATCTAATTTAATCTATAATATTTTGGAGTGGTTTATTATAATTATAAAATGAAAAGTGCATTTTGGCAAATGTTAAACTTGTTTAAACCATGGAAAGTTAGTAACAAAGACTGCATGCACTAAAATCAGCTGTGAATCAGCATTCAACTTTAAATAACTTATGAACTGTTCTTAATATTTTTTTAGTTAATAAATGGAACACAAATGTATTTAACTGATAATAGAACATATTTCCCTTTACTTTGAATGTTACTAAGTAAATCACTAGAGATTAGTTGTGAATTCTGCTATTTTTACATAATCACAAATCACATACATAGGCAACAAGCCACCACAAGATATGCATTTAATAGTAAATAATGCATGCACCATATGTATCAGAGGACACTCGGCCTGCAGCCTGTGTCTCACAGGGCACCCAGGGTATGCATTATTTACCAGGATCCACACATCTTGTAGTGGCTTACTGCTTACTCAGTACTCTGCACACAGTTCATATATACTGTTCATAAGTGTCCATTTGTACATTGCTGAAGTAGTATCCCAGCTGTAACAGTTACTATCTGCCGACAGTTACTTCTCTGTTAGTTTGTACCGGAGGTACACTATTTGCAACAGTGAGTATGTTTTGTGGCTGTTCCAGCATACTGTGGATCTTCAGCTATTTGGACACGCTGGGTGCAATGCATAGTTCAGGTGCAGTTTGAAGTGCAAGCTCTCTCTATAGGCATCTGTTTAGAATGTCTTTTCCAACTTGGGGTTGAGACCGGGATCTAATACAATTCATAGCACTGAGCATAGAATATGAGTGATATGAAACAAGGCTAAACAGTGTTGTTGTTTTTTTAGTTTAAAGTTAAATTATGTTGCTAGCATGTGGAGTATTATTTTTTTCTCTCCATAAAAAGACTTTCTAGGTAGATCAGGGCCCAGTAGCTAACAACTGTGCAGTTCCTAGGTAAATCAATAATCATGTGCTGTGTGCCAACCAATGAAATTGTTCAATTTGGTGACTTTTTAAGCACCATCTAATAATAGCATCGTAATCAACTGTAAACAAATAAGTATACATGCAGTTATTTAATACATAGTTATATGATTGTATCTTTTTAACAGAACCTTTCCAAACTGTAACTACCCAACCTGATCAGCTTGCCTCAACCCAACATTTAAGTATATTACATATAAATTGGCTTATCATGCCACAGTGTGTTATTCTGCAGCTACAGCATTTTAGAAAAAATGTTTTATTTCCTTCAGTTTAATTATTGCTAGGTAGAATAACTAGGTTATGTAACAAATACTGTATACCCTTCAATGATCCATGTGTTTAACTGTTGTTTGAAAAACCCAAGCACGATTATGATTTTTTATCTTTAATAAAACTTGGAACATAAATGTCTTTAAATGTGAAAAGGCGATACTTTCATTTACTTAGGTTCTTGCTAGACAAATTAGTACAGATTAGTTACAGACACTGCACTCTGTTGCAAAAGAACTCAGAATCACATACTGTATTTTATTTATTTATTTATTAGCTTTTGGTTACCGGGTAAGTGCATTAGGCACATTATTTTCAGGCATGACCCTGGAGAGCACAGCGTACAAAAATACAATGATACAATAAAGTACAAAATACAATAGTACAATCAGGACATAATAATCGGCAGATACGCCAAGGTTACAAAGCATCAGTAATCCATGCAGAGATGGCAGAATTAACAAATACAGTTGGAACAGTGGTACAATCAGGGCAGAAAAGCTGGGTAAACAGAACAGAAAAGCCAGGTAACAAGGCAGAACAGAACTGGTGGGGATGCAGAAAGATGAGCAATAAGATTAAGAGCAATCACAATTACCAAGTGCATATAGGTGAGAGAACAGTGCAGACTTGAAGGTATGGTGAGATGAGGAGTTCTTGATGTGAAGGGGGAAGGAATTCCAGAACTTAGGGGTGAAATAGGAGGGAAGAGGTGGAGGACCTTAGGAAGCAGGAGTGAAGGAACAATGGGCCAGCGGGCATTTACGCACAGGGCTCCTCAATGGTACAACACACTCAACAAAGAAGCACTTTCTTCTGCTTTGCTTGGACCCTTCAAAAGGAATCTCTGACTCTACCTCACCGCAACCATGCAACTGCTTTTCCTAAAGGGACTGCCTCTATGTCCACCTGGTCATTTCTGACCTGGCGACCTGTAACCTTTTAACAGCTAACCACCATGGCACCTGCTGTTCCTGCCCCCTGCCCCCCACTCACATCACTCCTGCCCTTCCCCATCTTTCACACCTCCCTCCACTACTGCACCTCACAGACATCTGCCCTTCATCTCTAACTCTGGTCTCACTACTTCTAACCACCCACCACGCTGACAGAGGCCCCTCAGCTGGCCTACCTCTTCCGTTCCCCTGCTACCCTGCTCACCCGAACTGTCCTTCCTGTATAGCTTTTTTTTACTCTGAGACTTCACTTAAGCTGCCCTCTGAATCTTCCATACACTAATGACTGTAAATGTAAAACGTGTTAAGATTGTAAATCATTGTCTACCTTTGTATGTGTGTTACCCTCCATCCTCTGACATGGAACCTTTGTAAATGAGCAGTTCTTGCTCAAAGATATTTGTAATCCTAGAGTTTAATAACTAAAAAAGTTAAAAAAAGGACAGGGGTAAGCCTAGCACCCAGTGTGTCGGGACAGGGAGGTCTGGTTAAAGAGTCAATAAAACATCCCAGAGAATAAGAATAAAGGGCATTGGGAGACAGCCAATGTAAGGCAGAGTAGAGAAAGCAGTGATGGGTTAAGCAAGGGGCCGATAAGGTAAATCTACAGATGGATGTTATTATAAGTAACATCCCACTTGCGAAGTACACCGGCATTAGCCTGGGCAAGTACAGGGAGGGCATATAACAGCCTAGGAAGCAGAACGCCTCTAGCTACCAAGATCTTGGCAGCAGGTGTGAGAAAGTGACGTACTCTATAGGCAGCGCCTAGTTTCTAGTTAACAGAATGACATACCTCATTAATGTGACTAGAGAAGTCAAGAACGGGGTCCAGCATGACACCGAGGTATTTAAAGGATACAGTATTTGAGACAAGCAACCCGTCACAGCAGAGCACACGTAGCTTGGAATACTCAGCATGGACTTTTCTAGAGGACCCAAAGAGCATGGCCTGAGTCTTAGACAAATACAAGATTTGATAATTGGAGGAGAGCCAGAACTGAAGATTCTGAAATGCAGATGATAAGTGCAGATTGAGGTCAACAACGAACTTGGAGGCGGCACAGAGAACCAGGTCATCAGCATACATGATCTTACTTCAGGGAGGAGAAGGGTTAGGAATAGTATTAATAAAGAGGGACTAGATCAGGGGGCCAAGAATAGAACCTTGTGGGACACCACAGGAGATAGGGGCAGGGGATGAGAGAACTTTACAGAAGGAGACAGCTTGACAGCGATTGTCAAGGTAGCTGCCGAACCACAATGCGGTAGAGTCAGATGCACAGAGGGATTGAAGTTTCCACAAAAGCAGATGGTGAATGACCAAATCAAATGCTCTGGAGATTTTGATGAACACAGCACCAGTGAGCAGGCCTTTGTCTATGTTGCACTTAACATCGCTAGTAAATTGGGTTAGCGTAGTAGTTGTACTATGCCCAGCATAGAAGCCATGTTGGAATGGGGACTGAAGGTTGAAGTTAAGTAAGTGCATAGAGACCTGTCAATTAATTAGTTTTCCAGTAGCTTACTGAGCATGGGCAAAAGCACAATTGGTCAGTAGTTCATCAGGACTTTTGGGTCACCTTTCTTAAACACTGGTATTGTTCTGGCTGTCTTCCAGACCAAAGGAACTGTGGAGAACCAGATCAATAAGTTAAAGAGCCTAGTTACTGGTGTAGCAAGAACAGAGGCAAACAGTCTTAGAATCCTTGGTTCAAGACCATCCAGCCCAGCACTGCCATGAGAAAGAATGGTCTTCTGAAGTTTGAAGACCTCAAAACGCGTGACCAGAGCAAGCTCAGGAGGGGGGGAGAAGCTGCAGCCAATGATAGAGGGGGAGAGAGGGAGTTGCAGGATGGAGTGGGGGGTGTTGGGAAGCTTGGTAAAGAGGGAGTTAAAGGCATTAGCTATAGTGTGAGGGTTATTACAGTGGATGTCATTTATAAGCATTTCACTAGGAGTCTGAGACTTACTATTCATGAGGATTTCATTTATTTGAGACCAGTATCTCTTTGGGTTGGAAGCAGAGGAACTGAGCAGATCTTGGTAGTATTTGCTCTTGGCAGAGCGAATTTCCTTCTTACAGGTGTTACACAAGGATCGGTAAGCCTCGAGGTCAGCTTGAAGACAGGAGGACTTCCATTTTTGCCAAAGTTTATCCCTGCACTTGAGTAGCTATAGAATGGGCCACTTGAGCCATTTGGTGGCTTTCCCTTTTACCCTTCACGTAGTGATCAGAATGTGTCTGTTCTGAAGGGCAAGTAGGGTAGCAGTGAAGAAGTCAGTTGCAATGTTAATATACTGCTGATAATATAGAGGGGAGGCCAGTCAATGAGTTTTAAGTCATGTAGGAATGCACTGGAATCAAGATTGGAGAAGTTAGAGAAGGATAAAACCTTAGAGTGGAAGGATGGAGGGGAAGTGTCCCACATGCAATATATAGGCCAATGATCACTTATAGAGTCAGGTAGGACACCAGCAGCAGGAAACTTATCCTTTCTATTAGTAAGAATCCAGTCTAAAAGAGTGTGTGTGACTGGATCCTCTCTGAGAGATTCTGGTAGGAGCCAGGATAAGTTGAGAAAGGTTGGCCTTACTAATGACGGAAGATAGGAGAGATGAGTTAGGGCTAGCCCAGTCAAGATTAAAGTCACCCATGCAGATTACTTCATTTTTTTTAGATACATCAGGCACCAGTACCATGAATTCTTCAAGATCAAGTCTAGAGTTTTTTGGGGGTTATATAAGCACAAAAGATGTGGAGTTTCTTGGCACCCCCTGGAAGAAGGAGGGAATGAAGAAGCTTGCAATTGGTTAGTGAACGACTAGGCATGATAGACACATTAAAGTGGCCCTTGTAGTACAATGCCACACCACCTCCTCTCTTGGAGCAGGGTTCAACCTTAACATTGTTTGACTAGCCCTGAACTAGTGCAAATTGGCCAGGACTAGTGCAGCTAACCCTCTACTTGTCCATCTTGACTAGTGCAGGTTTTTCATGGCTGTTAATGAAGTTCAAAAAGTCCCTACTTTAGCAGGCTGTAGTCCTTTTGCTAATCTCCCTCAGTGTTCCAGGTGGCCTGGTGTGATTAGCAGCCCATTAAGAGCTGCAATTATCTGGTAGTTCAAGAGGAAGATCCAACAAAAGACTCAATGTGAATCATTATCACTCAATTGTTAGGACGTTCAACTAGTGTGCATGCTGTGATCAAAGGTAGAGTGTTAAGTCACTAGCTTCCAGTTTGCTGAACTTGTCTTTGATTTGTCCCACAATATTAAGACCAGTGTGCCTCATTTCCCAACCGTTTGGGTGTCTGTATCCAACACAGCAGTAGCAGAATGCTATCATGTATACACAGTCTGCCCAGCCAGGTGGTCTGTCCACTCTGTACTTTCTCTGGACACCACTGAAGACTAGGCTCTGAAGTGGCCATCCATAGACCCATAGCTGCCATTACTGACTGGTGTAGGGTCCACAGTGCCTCTTAATGGATCATACTAGTCAATGCCATTGATGCAGTCCCACCCTTATACCACCCAGCATGTCATGTCATCCTAAAAACAATGCTTTGACGCATGTTTGATACAAAACAAAACCTTAGTAAAATATATAATCTGACAGGTTAAAAAAAGGTGTTCCTGGTGTGCATAGATCATCCTATATAGAAAGAGAGGTAGTACAGCATCATGCCTGCATACTGCTCCCCTTTGACTGATGAAACAACACTGTTATGAAAAATCTGTTTTTGTTAGGGCAGAGCATGTAATATAAATACTTCTGTGCCTGGTATATGTAAACAGATATGTCAACGTTTCTTACATCCCAAGCCTGTGTTTGTTTAACTCTCTCCAAAGAAATCCTAGAACTTCCCCTGCCTCACTTCACAGTGTAAGGCCCTGTCCTGACTAGAGCTTTGGTAACGTTACTGGTGCCCTGTAACGTTACCGCTTGCTCTAAAAATGGTTGCGTCCAGACCTGTAATGGTTTAAAAAGCGTTCTTTAAACTGTTTTTAAAACCACCAAAGAGCAGGTCTTTAGCACGGTTGCTGAAGCGTTACCTGTTCTGTCGTCATTTTGAGGAGTAGTGAGGACGGGTGAATGAAGTGTGTTCTGTAGAAATGTGTCCTCCAGTGATCCACAATGCACTGCTTTCCTTCCCAGAGCACACTGCGGTATTGTGGCTTGTGTGCATGGTGCCTACCAGGAAGTACACGTGAGTGTAAACAGCGCTGAGCGGAAAGTTTAAATACCTCCTCTGTGCAGTTCAGTACAACTACACTGCATCATGAGTGATCGTAGCGCAAGTTGGCCTGAAGAGGCTACTAAACTCCTGCTTGATTTTTGGTCACAGGAGTGTGTACAAGAGGAGTTAAACAGTTTCAGGAGAAATACAGTAGTATACCAGAAGGTGGCTGAGTATTTATTTGAAAATGGAATTGAGCGGTCAGCCAAACAGTGTCGAGATAAAATAAAGTAGCTAAAGGTCAGGTATCATAAGGAGAAGGACAGCAATCTCCGATCTGGCAGTCGTCGTGTTGTATGTCCATTTTTTGACCAGCTTGATCGTATATTGGGCACAAAACCCACATCTGATCCACTGCACGTCCTTGAAAGTAATGAACTTGAAACAGAGGTTGACCCTCCTGACCCTGAACTTGATGTAGATGACTACCCTGTCACTGAGCTTCCAGAATCAGGTGTGTTGCCATTTGCTCCATTATGCGCCTCCCTCAAAAAAAAAAACAGTATACCAACTCAGCATATGCTAACCTTATTTATTGCAGATGTTGATCAGGCAGCCGAGTCATCCGTCAGCTTAGATAGTGAGTTTGCTGGTGAGGGCACATCAAGCCCATGTGGAACATCTGGCAGCAGCACTGCATCCTCTGATGTGAATGCTGTCCGGCACAAGCGGACATCCAACAGTGAGCCACTGCAACCTCAGAAGAAGAAGGTCAGCTGGATGCAGGAGCTTGCTGAAGTAGTCTTCGAGCCCACTAGGAAAATGCTGATGGAGCAACATAAGGAGTTGATGGCCATGGAGAGGGAGAGGGTCAGGGAGGAGAGGGAGATGGAAGAAAGGTTACGTAGGCAGGAGGCAGAGCAGAATGCAGAGTTTTTCAGAAATATGTTAGCGCTACTGTCTGGCCATTATCGTCCTCCTATTGTGGCAGCACAAAATACACAAACATGTGCACCTTCACAGGTTGAAACTACTGCAAGTCATGGCCATGAACCTGGAATAACAGGTGGTATTGCTCCCGCTCCACAGTGTGGTGGCAGTGCATTGTCCTTTCCTTATGCAGCAACTGCACCAGTACCCACGTTTGGTAATCCCACCCCATTATCGTCAGCACAGGCATCACTGAGTACTGCTCCCATGCAGGTGGTCAGTACTGCATCAGTACCCACGTTTGGTCATCCCACCCCATTATCATCAGCACAGGCATCACTGAGTACTGCTCCCATGCAGGTGGTCAGTACTGCACCAGTACCCACGTTTGGTCATCCCACCCCATTATCGTTAGCACAGGCGTCACTGAGTACTGCTCCCATGCAGGTGGTCAGTACTGCATCAGTGAACAACATGAATGGCGCTGGTGTAGTGGCTTCATGTGCTGGACAAGCTGCCCATATATGTGATGCTATGACACAATCTACACACAGTGACATGGGACAACATTACAGCACTAACCATGATCGTACTGGTACTTTTTTCCATGGTGGTTTCACACAGGCCTTAATGGGTGATGATGTTACTTGGACAACCTTGTAGGTATGGGTGTCAGTACACTGATAAGGTTCTGACCACATGTGTGACTCTGACTGCATGATGAGTGATACATCACCTTGTTGTTCTGGCAGTAATGACAAGTACTGCTCTTGAGCAATCAGTCAGGATACATGGCTGTTAATGTTAGTTACTGCTGTGTGGTGTTGTCATTGGAGCACTGCAGTAATAATGATGCCACACATTTGTAGGTGTTATCTATGGTTTTAATACATATTGTGCAGTGCACATTCAGAAACACAACCATGAGTTTCTTTTTCAAAACTTTAACGTTTAAACTCCATTTTAACAGTTATGCTGTTGTACAGTACAGGTTATTAAAATGCTTAATTACCAATCCCAGTGTTAAAAACACTACAGTTTTAGGGCATAGTTGTTGTGTTAAGGTTACGTACATTAAAATGCATTTTTAAAGTCATGCAACAACATACCTGTTTCAATATTAACTGCTGAAACAATAATTTTTTCAATTAACTTTAGAAGTTTTAACTAACTATTGTATGTTTTATTACAAATGTGCTTCATTTTCTGTTTCTATGGGAGTAGTTTCTCATGACAGTTGCAATAAAGAAGTATGTTAACATCTACAGCTTGTTCTGCTTTAACTTCACAAATATATATAATGTACCACTTGTATGCAGAGCTGCTTAGTGGATCACAGATACAACTGTCACACACATTAATGGTTGTTGACATATTCTGCTAGTGCATCCCGTATATTAGTGGCCTGGTGATTCATGGCTGCCACAGATAATTCACCTGGGGGAGGACACTCTTGGTCAGCTGGTTGAGGGAACTGGCAGCTCTCGGCTTCTGAGACCCAACTTGCCAGAAAGGCCTCTGACTTTTCCTCACAAAGGTTGTGCAATGCACAGCAGGCTCCTATCACATAGGGGACATTCTGAATGGCACATTCATTTCTCTTCAGTAGACATCTCCAACGGCCTTTCAGTCTGCCGAAACTGTTCCACCTACCATTGGGCCCTGCTCAGACGGTAGTTAAAATTACGTGAAGGTCATTTCCAAAATCAGAATAGGGGCTTCATAAGCCAAGGCAGAAGAGGATAGGCTGGGTCTCCCAATATCACAACTGGTACACTGACCCCGTTGATGTCTCGAGGCATAGAAGGGAACAGCTGACCACTCTGTCCCAGCTTGTATAATTTACTATTCCTGAGGACCCGAGCATCGTGAACCTTGCCAGGCCATCCAACATTAATGTCCAGAAAACGAAATTTGTGATCAACCAGAGCCTGCATCACTACAGAATAGTAGGATTTTCTGTTGTAGAATTCACAGGCATTACCAGGAGGTGACAGAATTGGGAAGTGGGTCCCATCAATTGCCCCCCTACAATTGGGGAAACCCCACTCAGTCTCGAACCCCTGTATGATGTCTGGCACATTATGTATTTGGATCACCTTGGGTAGTATGACACAGACAATGGCCTTGCACACATCAATTACTATCTCACCGACAGTAGATCTGCCAACCCTGAACAGATGCCCAAGGGTTCGATATTCCACATTGGTGGCAAGGCATCACAGTGTAATGGCAACACGTCGCTGCACTTCAACAGCCTTGCGCAGTACTGTATCGGAACACTTTATGTGTGGGCTCAATTCTGTGCACAAAGCTGTAAAAGTCAGTTTAGACATGTGGAAATTACTGAGCCATTGCTCATCAGTCCAAGAAGAAAGCACTATCTGCTCCCACCAGTCAGTGGACCTTGGATGTTTCCACACTACTCTGTCAACTGTAACAGTGTTCAGTGTTATTGAGAGAAGCAGATCGCTCACAGCAGCAATAGTATGCTGCTGCATCTGTTAAAATCGATGTGCTTGCAAGTGGCGTGCTACCCGTCAATGTTGTCTCTCTCTTATTAGTACCTGCCGCTTCATGAACCAGTGATTCAGGCAGAGCAAAACAGCAGTGTTTAAACCAGGCGCCTCCATGTCAGTGGTCTGTTTACATGGAGACGCCGCAATGCCTTATGGGACCGTGCATCATAGCGTGTAGTGCAGCACTGATTGCTGGGATATGGGTGGCCTCCAGAGCACTGTAACGCTTTTCAAAACATTACAGGAAAATGGAGAAGGAACACTGATGTGGATGCAGAGTAACGGTTTAAAAAATGATTCAGCTGTGGAATGTGGACGCACAGAAACGGGCTGAATGGTAACGTTTTTAAAAACGTTTTTAAAGCTCATTGCTAGTCTGGACAGGGCCTAAGAAAACTACCAGAAGTGCAGTTCTGGTTAATCACAGGGTGGGGGATGACAGTGTCTTTCTCTGCCTGATTCTGTACATTGCCCTGCAGGTCAGGGTTGGACTGTGGTGATGTGCATGATGATGTTGGCTTTTGTGTGTGCGGAGCTAGAATTGCCTGATTGAACATTTACTATCATGGTATTCTCTGGTTTGGCAGGGAGGGGGTGAAGAAAGAGGAAGCAAGGGGCACATGATAAAAAACAATGGGGATACACACTGCGTGTGATTGGACTGCAGTCTTTTTTTTTTTTGCTTGGGCAGAAAGCAATGTGGGAGCAGGATAAATATGCAATAATTAGAGTATTTCTTGGCTTGCATTTTTCCTGTATAACCGATCAAAATTGACCATTATTATTGTGGGCTAGAGCAACCATCTGCAGGCTAGTGCAATTTTTAATCAACTTTTCCGGCTGGCTAGTGCAAAAAAACGTTAAGGCTGACCCCTGTCTTGGAGTTAGGTCAGTCAGCCCAAATCATGCTGTAACACGGTAGGGAGCAGAGGCAATCATGGACCGAGGGTTTCTTTTTCTTTATTTTTTCTTTTTTTTTTATTTATTAAACTCTAGGATTACAAGTACCTTTGAGCAAGGACTGCTCATTTACAAAGACTCCACGTCAGAGGAGGTGGGTAACATACATACAAAGGTAGGCAATGGTTTACAGTCTTAACACATACCGTAAAAACTTGTGTACAAGTCGGTTCACCTATAAGTCGGGGTCCCGACTTGAACGTGGCAAATTACAACTTTGTTATTGACCCGCGTATAAGTCGGGTACTGAGTATCATACGAAACCTGTAATCAATTTTAAAAAAAACACAAGAGGAACTGAGCAGATTTATAAGAAAAAAACATGTTTTATTTTAACAGGTTCAGTGACTGTCCTTTCACCTTTAAAGTGAACTGTACGGTTTGAAGGAAGATCAAAGCTGATCAGTGTCTCGTCCATGTTGCCAGTCGATATTAGGGGGTAATCATACAGCTTTCTTTCTTTTATTATAAATTCGTGAAAGCTGTCAACCCTTTAGCTGCACATCTGCAAGGAGTTTCTGCACTATACATGTCCTCTGCCGCAGTGTGAGACCATGTCTCTTCATAAATCTGGTACACCAGCCCGCAGATGCCCTGAAGTTGCTAGCACTCCCTTGATTCTTTGCTGTAGCAACTGCTTGAAGTCGAATAGCCATTCTGGTTACAATGTAACCTTGCTGCCTTAGTTCACTGACCCAAGAATTCAGTTCTTCTTCAATAGCTGATACAGGAGAAGGGTTTGCACGAATGCGTTTGACATTTGTCAGCACACAGCAGCGAATCTTTTTTCTGTTTCCAGTCGCAGATTAATTTTTCGTCGATACTGAATTCTCGCTCAGTAGCAGCATTTGTGTGAGTCTCAGCATACCAAACAACTTTCAATTTAAAATCTGCATCATATGCACTGCGTTTTCATTTGTTAGCCTGCATCTTACGCCGAGGGAGCAGCAATAGTGAACTGAGGAGGGGCAGAAGATTTAACTACAGCGATGTAATCAGAGATAATTAACAACCTGTAGTTAGCATTTAAACATCAAGCGGTGTAAATCATTTCGAGTCAGTGAGCAAAAACAGGCAGCAAAGTGCAGAGTGAACTGAGGAGGTAATCACAGGCATTTAACAACCTGCAGGAGGGACAGAAGATTTAACTATGACGAGGTAATCACATGCAATTAACGACTGCAATTAGCAATTAAACATTGAGCGGTGTTAATCAGGCAGCAAAGTTCACATTTTGTTCAGAGCTATTATAGTCTCTAACAAACCAGTGTTATATCTCGTGTATAAGTCAGACGGTTAAACAACATGTAGGTTTCAACTCCACAAAATCCGACTTATACGCGAGTATATACGGTATTACAGTTACAGTCATAAATTGTTGCTTGATTTCAGAGGGCAGCTTAAATAAGGTTTCAGAGTAGCAAAGCCAAGAAAGAAACGATAGGAAGGACAGATTGTGTGTGCAGGGTAGTGGGGGAACCGGAAGAGGCAGGCAGGCGGAGGTGCCTCTGTCGGAGTGAAGGGTGGAAGGATGAGGTGTAAGCGGAATTATGGGAGAAGGGACAGATGCCTATAGGGTGCAGTAGTGGAGGGAGGTGGCATGAAAGACTGGGGAAGGGCAGGAGTGAGCTAGTGGGGGGGCAAGGGTAGGGCAGGAGGGCAGGTGCCATGAGGCGGTTATCTGTTAAAGGTTACTGGTCACAGTTTAGAGACAACCAGGGAGACAGAGAGCCAGATTTAGGAGAGGCAGTCGCATTGCGAGGTTGAGGTGAGATAGTGTCGGAGATTCCTTTTGAAGGGTCCAAGCAAAGCAGATGCCAGAGAAAGTGTTTCCTTGAGGGTGTTGTACCACTGCAGCGCCCTATGCGTAAATGCCTGCTAGCCCATTGTGGTCCTGCACCTGGGAACCTGGAAGATTGACTGTTGGGTGTTACGTGTATGCTGAGTACTGTTGTGGGTGGTAAGGAGCTTTTCAACCCCTGGAGGCATGAGCCTGAGGAGTACCTTTTTGGATAACAGGCAGGTCTGGTATTGAATTCGACTGTATAAGGGGAGCCAACCTGCCTGGGTATACAGGTCACAGGTGTGTGTTTGACGTGAAGTGCCCATTAGTAGTCTGCAGGCTTTGTTGAGCAATACTGAGATCCTGTGGAGGGCAGTTGTAGAGGCAGACTCATAGATGGCAAGAGCAAGACCGTAGTCTATGATGGAAGTGACAGAGCTGTGAATAGCCATTCTACGGGCATCTGTAGTCATACAGTGCTTGTGCAGTATGCCAATTCGTATGTTGGCAGCCTTTGCAACATTGTCTATGTGTTGAGCATAGGAGCGGGTACTGTCCAGAGTGATGCCAAGGTACTTGAACTCAGAGACATGTTCGAGTGAAGTCCCCGAGTGATATGCATATATACCTTCTTTTACCTGTAACAGAACCCAACCAAGAACTACCCACCCAATCCACTATACCTTAAAAACTCTCAACTGAAACAAATAAGTACATGACATATCATAACAATTAATTATTATAAAAAAGAACATGTTTACATTATCTTACAACTAAACTAACAAAGACTATATGCCAGCACAGCAACACCTTTAAGAAGAAACTCAGGGGAGTTAAAAAAAACTCTCTCAAGGAAAGAAGAGAGATGGGTAACATCATTAAATCCTTGAAATACCATAAAGATATATAGAGGGTAAGCAACAAGGGCTTCTTCAACCTTACTGGAAACAAATGCTGCTGAGCAGTGATCCTTTGCCACCATTGCACCATGGCTATGGAACCATATTCCACCCAAGGCCATGGAATGCCTAACCTTTCCTCCCTTCAGATCAGCTGAGAAGGAATATCTGTTTGTTAACAAACCCTTTGACTGTTTTAGCCAGCTTATCCTATTTCTCACTCATCTTACTGGACTTTGTGTATAGCCCTTGTCCTCTACAGAACCAGCTACCTCTGAGTGCCTACCTGTATTCTTACCTAACTACCCTCCTTAAGTACAGTATATCTAGTGTCTGCATTATATTTTATCATTCACGTATGTACTTTATGTTCTATTGTCAGGATGTATTCCTCAAGTGTGTTTTGTGTAACTAATTCTGGGTCGCTCCTGAAAAAGGGACAGTCTGTCTCAGTGAGCCTATCCGGTAACCATATTCCAAAATCCAAATACATAAATAAGACCACTGAGAAGAACAGCCTAAACCTGGTGAAAGGTAGGTTAAAAAGGGAGACGAGAAAACCCTAGTTCATCAAGAGGGTGGTGGTGGCCAAGTAGAATGAGCTGCCAGAGGAGGTGGTATCCTAGAAACAATGCACAACTTCAAAACAAGATAGAATATGGTAAAGAAAAAAGTCGGAGGTAGAGGGGGAACAATTAGGGTTGGAAAGGTACTTGAAGGACCTCAGCAGGGAAACAGGGAGTGTGGCCTACACTATAAGAGCTTTATGTGCTCACAAGTTTCTATATTTGTATATGAGTAACACAAAACCTGCATGTATTTATCAAAAACCTATGCTTACATGCAGAGATTTACAATAAAAACCTGTTAAATAAACTTCTTTAAATAGAAATGTATTTATTTATTTGAAAAGTTTCACCAGGAAAGACAACATGAGCCACAAAGAGTTTGTTTCCAGAAGCATCCTGGGGGTAAGGGGGGGAATGAGATACAGTAAACATATCACAGTACAAAATACCATGAATTGAAAAATGTAACAAAATCGTACAAAATAAAAGTTGAGCACGAAGGGTATAACAATGCAAAAAATTAAAAATAACAGTGTATAAACCAGAATGAACCCAGACACATATATGCCTACAAATAATAATATGTGTGTATATATATATATATATATATATATATATATATATATATATATATATATATATATATTAGTATATATACAGACGCTTACACCAACATAAAACATACAGCCACATAAGACAGTATAGAGGGGAGGGTATGGGGAATGATAATTAGGGAAGGAGGTGAGGGTGGGCAAGAGAATCAGGTTAGATACTAAGAAAAATGAATAAAGTAGTGAAGGAAGGAAGGGTCAGGAGCAGTTGCAGGATGGGAAAATGTATTTACAGAGAAGACAAGACAATGAATTAGTGAAAGGGGCAGAGCGGATTTCTAAGGGGAGCAAGTTCCAATGATCAGGAAAATGGTAGTAAAAGGCAGCCCCACCAGAATTGTAGCTTTGGGCAGGGAGGGCAAGAGTCCTGTGAGCGGAGTTATGTAGAGAATAGGAGATAGAAGAGGGGGTGGAAAGGAGTGCATTACGGTAAGACAGAAGGGAGCCAAATCAGAATTTACTAACCAGTGAAACACAGTGAGCAAGGCGTCCAGCCTCAGGATTTGGGAAGGAGAGAGCAGTGTAGAGGTTGCAGTGGTGCATATGTGGTGGACAATTTAGGGCAAAGCAGCAGAAGGAGTTGAATAGGGTATCCAGTCTAGCGAGGGTGGTCTTAGGGGCAATACTATAGACTATGGTCTGATTCTAAAGCGGCCACATCACCGTGAGGGACCTATGGCTGTGTGATGCAAGGCCACCTGTACTAAACTTGGTATTCCAGAAGCCGATGCCACAAGTCCCTGACACTGCAAAGTCAGGCCATTCCTGATGGTCTAACTCTGCATCCATGGGGGTACCCTTACTATGGGGCTTATGCCAAATTTGGCGTAAGCTGCCGTAAAGCGGGAAAACTGTTGCAACTGCATCATCCCTTCTGGAATAGCACAGAGTTGCATCAAAGGGCTTTGATGCAGTTGAGTCAAATTTTGCGGTGGTTGCAGGACTTGGTGCAAGCCCCGCATCCACCTTTTGGAATCGGGCCCTATGTCCTCAAAGTCAAAAACCGGGAGAACCATCTTCTGAATGATTTCACAGCAGGCCTGAAGGGGGGTACAGCCACAGTGTCTGTAAAGGGCGCCAAGTTTGAGATGAAGCTTTTTTGAATAGCATCCACATCTCCAGAGACGTCAAGGTTCCTATCGAGCCAGAGCCCGAGGTACTTAAGGGAGGCGATATCTTCCAATGAGGAACCATCAAGAGTGTCGAAAGCAGGGGTGGCTGTAAGCTTGGCAAGCCTTTACCTGGTGCCAAAAGTCATTGAGACTGTCTTTTTGGCATTGAGGAACAGTTGGTTAGAACGGAACCAATACTGAACATTGTCGAAAATCAGTTGAAGGCTGGTCGCCACATCAGAAGGGGACATACTGAAAGAAAAAGAAACAGTATCATCCGTGTACATGTGGGTATCTGCTGTTTAGCAGACAGAGGGTAAGTCATTCAGAAGTATCGAGATGAGAATTGGTTCAAGTGCAGAACCTTGAGGGACACCAGTGTTGGTTGTGGGGTGGGTGAGACGGAGTTACCTACCCTAACTGATTAGGACCTACCCATAAGGTAGGAACTAAACCAGCTAACAGCATTCTCAGAGAGACCAGCTGCAGCCAGTTTGGAGAGGAGCAGGGTGTGGGCAACAGTGTCAAAGGCTTTAACCAGATCGACTAACATGGCAGAGGTGATATAGCCCTGATCCATGCCAGAAAGAATGGAGTCAGTGAGCCGGAGTAGGGAAGTTGAGGTGGAATGCGGCTTGTGAAAACCGGACTGGAAAGGGGTGAAGAAGGAGGTGGAGTCAAGAAAGTTGAGCCAGTACCAGGTGCTCTTGGAGTTTTGCAAGAATTTGGAGTAGGGATATGGGACGGTAATTGCCTGGAAGAGGGACAACAGTGGTGAGCTTCCAAGCATCAGGGACAGTACACAGTGAGAAGGAGAGGTTCAGGAGGTAAGTAAGTGGGAGAACAATGGCGTCGGTAGAGAGATACAGAAGCTTGGGGTCAAGCCCATCCGAACATTTGCCTTTATGGGGGTTAAGGGCTAGCAGAGCTTTTAGGGTGTCATCTGTGGGAACCGGTGAGAAAGAGAAACAGAGTGATGGGGAAGTAAAAGGAGTGGAAGGTGCTGACAGGGTAGAAATTGGGGGGGGTAGTGAAGCAAGGAGGGAAGAAGCACAGGTGGTGAAGAAGTTGTTGAATTCAATAGCTACAGAAGTATGGTCAGAGATAGTGGTAACACCTATCTTTAAGACTGGGGGAGGGGATGGAACAGGGGGGAGAAAAAGGCATGAACTACCTTCTAAAATCTGGAAGGGTTGTTAAGGTTCTCCCGGAAGAAGGAGGAGAAATGTTCTTTTTTTGCAAGTCTGATAGCTCTAGTGCAGGCATTCCAGAGCGAGCGATGTTTTAGCAAATCAACAAGAATACCAGAGGCTTTGTAAGTCCAACATGCTTGATCACAAGCATGCTGACAGGTCAGAAGTTCAGCTGTCACCCACGGGAGATGGGAGCCTTGGACCCTGTTTTTTCTTATTGGAGCGTGCTGATCCAAAACATTCAAGAACTGGGTTTTTAAGTAGGCCAAAGCTGAGACAACAGAGGAGTTATCTGCTATTGGAGACCAGGCGATACTGACAAGTTCCTGGTGCAGGGGTGTCAAGTCAAGTGACCTAAAAGAGCAAAGGTGGAGGATACTTGGCGGTGCTTTGGGGCAATGGATTTTACACATGCAGTAGACCATGTGATGGTCACTAAGTGCATCTGGCAGGATTCCTGATGTAACTACCCGATGGGGGTGAGATGATGGCACCCAGTCAATTAGAGTGTGCTTACGTGATTTGTAGTTTAAACGAGTTGGGTCAGAGATCAACTGAGTGAGATTCGGGGAGGAGAAGTGGTTACAAAGTTTTGATTGTGTGCTGGAAAGTCAATTTATATTGAGAACTCTGAGGATGAGGAGTTCAGCAGAAGACGAGCAGGTTGCTGCCCTATTTGCAGGCACCTCTCTGGTCTGAGGGAGGAGGTTGTTCGTCTCCATGCTGACCTGGCAAGGATTCAGGAACCTGCTCCCCCACCCAGGGACCACCCAGGCCACTGCCACTACCTCAGAGGTTGCCAAGAAAAAGGAGTGGTTGGACCACGGTGGGCTCAGGGAGGGTGAGAGTGGTGGAACAGAGGTGCATCCCTCCAGTTGTGCCTCTCCACAGTTCATTCACCACTCTGGCGAAGCATGGTTCCTCTATGGAGGCACCTGCAGTGGAGACCAAGGAGGATGCTGGGAACCTCCACAATGGAGACCCACAGGAGGAGGGTGGCCCAGGACACCCACAGGGCAGGAAACAACTCCTGGTGGGGACCCAATTGTTGGGGGTAGAACTGAGGGAGTGGGGGGGAAAGGTAGGGTGCCTGCCCGGTGCCAAGGCTTGGAGGGACAGGAAATAAATCCTCAGGATCGTGGGAGCAACGGCAAGGGGGAGGGAGCTGGATGTTATTATCCACCTAGGAACAAATTACCTGGCTGAGAATGGGATCAGAGCAGTGCAACAGGAGTTTGTGGAGTTGGGGAGGGGCCTTAGACAAGTAGCACACACAGTAACTTTCTTGGAAGTGCTACCTGTCTATGGCATGGTCATGGATGAGGCTAGGGCACTCCACACCATGGGATTCAATGACTGTTTGAAAAGCTGGTACGGAGCTCAGGGATTTGGCTTCATTGGGGACTGGGGCTCCGCGTGGAGAGATGCAGGCCTATACAGGTGCAATGGTCTGTATCTATCCTGGAGGGGAACCAGGATCCTAGGTGATAGGTTTAAATGCTTCAATGGCAAGCATTTAAACTAGCCAAGGGGCGAGGCACTAAAGAGGAGAAGGGAAATCCTAGCCCCCCCCAAAAAATCAGGGTAATTAGTGAGGTAAACGCCAAGATAGAGAAGTTGATAGGGAGATTGGCAGGGGTAAATGGAGAAAAAGACAAAGGCAGTAGGGACAGGGATGGGGCAAAAAGAAATAAAGCCATAAAAAAATGGAAGGTAATGAGTACCAATGCCCATAGTCTAGGTAAAAAACTCCCTGAAATGGTGGCTTTGATGGAAGAGGGATGCCTGGATATTGTGGCAGTCACAGAAACATGGTACACAGAGAACCATGACTGGGATGTCAACATACCAGGGTACACAATCTACAGGAGGGACAGGGAGGGAAGAAGAGGAGGAGGAGTAGCTCTCTATGTAAAGGAAGGGATCAAAGCAACAGAGCTAAAGGGTAAACAGGGAGGAGAGGAGGCACTGTGGGTCACCCTGGAGACTGGAAATGACTCCACAATCCGCACAGGGGGAGGAAATGGACAAGGAAATGATAGCAGGTATCCTTGGGATGGCAGAGAAAGGGGAGATATTGCTGATGGGGGACCTGAACATGCCAGATGTTGACTGGAGCACCTTTGCTGCAGCCACATCCAAGAGCAGGGCCATTTTCGATGCCCTACAGGGGACATGCCTCAGACAGTTAGTTTTGGAACCCACTCGGGAGAGAGCAATCTTAGACCTGGTACTCTCAAATGGGGATGGAGAGAGGATCTCTGATCTTGAAGAGGGTAGCCATCTGGGAACAAGTGACCACCAAACAGTGTTGTTCACGATAAACTTAGCTGTAGAGTCAAGCCACACAAAAGTGAAGGTACTGGACTTCAGGAGGGCTGATTTTGTCAAAATTGGAGAGTGCCTCAGAAAAGCACTAGCAAACAGGCAAGAAGGTGGGGTGGAGCAACAATGGGAAACATCAAAACCGCCATCACAGAGGCAACAAGCCTTGTGTGAAGCAAATAAACAAATCAAACGAAAAAAAAACCACTATGGCTCTCAAAAGAAGTGGTGGGAAAGGTAAGGGAGAAAAAGATAGCATTCAGGAAGTATAAGGAAACACAGAAGGAGCAGGACAGAGAACTGTACCAGTTAAAACAGAAGGAAGCGGCAAGGCAGTCAGAATAGCAAAGGCCCAAACCGAGAAAAGATAGCAACTCGGTTAAGAAGGGGAGAAACCTTTATAGGTACATTAGGGAGCAAAGAAAGACTAAGGCAGGGATATTGAGGCTGAACAAAGAGGAAGGTGGTTGGGCAGAGAGCAACAGTGAAAAAGCAGGGATACTGAATGAATACTTCTGCTCAGTATTCACAATGGAAAAGCAGGGGGAAATACTAATCCAGTCAATAGAAGCACTCTGGATAGGGGGGTTGATATTAGTCCTTTCACAGAAGAAAGGGTTCTGAAAGAACTCTTAAAACTGAAGGTGGATAAAGCAATGGGGCCTGATGGGATTCACCCCAGAATTCTAAAAGAACTAAGGGAAGAACTAGTAACACTACTGACTACCCTTTTTAATAAATCATGGGAGGATGGTGTGGTACCTGAGGACTAGAGGAGGGCAGATGTGATTCCCCTTCACAAAAGTGGGTGCAAGACAGAGGCAGGAAACTACAGACCTGTCAGTTTGACCTCAGTAGTAGGGGAAAATGATGGAATCACTTGTGAAGGAAAGAACTGTTGAGTACCTAGAGGCCAGTGGGGCACAGGACCCAAGGCAGCATGGATTCACAGTGGGAAGGTCATGTCAGACAAATCTAATTGATTTCTTTGACTGGGTGACCAAAGCAGTAGACCAGGGAGGGGCTGTGGACATGGCCTACCTAGACTTTAGCAAAGCATTTGACACAGTCCCACACAAAAGATTTATAAACAAATTAGATAGCCTGGGAGTGGGTCCCAGGGTGGTAGCCTGGGTAAAACATTGATTGGACAACAGGACACAGCGGGTAATAGTAAATGGAGTCCACAGTGAAGAAAGGAGGGTTACTAGTGGGGTACCGCAGGGTTCAGTACTGGGGCCGGTCCTTTTTAATGTCTTTATAGGTGACATTGCAGAGGGACTGGAAAGGAAAGTATGTCTCTTTGCAGATGACACAAAAATCTGCAACAGGGTTGATACACAAAGTGGGGTGAAAAGGATGAAAAGGGACTTGGCAAGGTTGGCGGAATGGTCAAATGTATGGCAGCTTAGATTCAATGCAAAGAAGTGCAAAGTAATGCACCTGGGAAACAAAAACCCAGGGAAGAGTACACAATGGGGTGAGATACTGATAACAACAAAAATGGAAAGGGACCTGGGGGTAGTCATATCAGATGACCTAAAGGTGGGCCAGCAATGTGAGAAGGCAGAAAGGAGGGCTGGGGGGGATACTGGGATGCATAGGGAGAGGCATCACCAGTAGAAAACAGGAAGTTGTTGGCCCTCTGTACAGACAGTTGGTAAGACCACATCTGGAGTACTGTGTACAGTTCTGGAGACCCCATCTCCGCAAAGACATAGACAGAGTGGAGGCTATCTAGAGGAGGGCAACCAAAATCATGCAGGGTCTGCATCAGAAGAAATATGAAGAAAGACTAAAGGAACTAAAGATGTATAGCCTCGAGGAAAGGGGGACATGATAGAAACTTTCAAATACCTCAAGGGAATCAACAAAGTCCAAGAGGGTAGCATCTTTCAGAAAAAGAGATGTGCAAAAACAAGGGGGCACAATTTGAAGATAGAGGGGGGACGGCTCAGAGGTAATATGAGGAAGTATTTCTTCACAGAGAGGGTTGTGGATACATGGAACAGCCTTCCTGAGGAGGTCATCGAGTCAGAAACAGTGGGCGAATTCAAGAATGCATGGGACAGACATAAGGCAATTCTAGTGGCGGGTAGGAGGAAGTAGGCTGTTGGTTAACTAGGATCTGCAGCTTATCCATTAGGTAGGGAAATGGGCAGACTAGGTGGGCCAATCAGTCCTTATCTGCTGTCAAATTCTATGTTTCTATGTTTCTATGATGTCAGAAATGGAGGAAGGGGGGAGACTAGGGCAGCAGTATATACTCCCTACAAAGATAGGAAGGGAGCAGGGGATGGAAAGTTTTAGCAGCAGAAGCTCATAGGCAGATGGGGAGGTAAAAGGGAATATTGGATAGACCACTCATCTGGTTGACCGGTCCTGCCAAATAAGGGAGTAGCCTGAGATCAAGATGGAAGAATCAGGGATTTAGGGGGAGAGCCATAATTCAGTGATGATCATCACACTGGGTTTTAGGCTAACCATAAGAGGCTGAAGCAGATCAATCTTCGGGAGAAGGCTCCTGATATTGAGATGGAGTGCCTTTAATCCTTTAGGGAGATCACTGGGGGGAAGATGGGAGGACCCTGGGTTGGGTTCGATATCAGCCACAGAAAGAAGTAGTAGAATGATAAGCAACTTGGAAAGGATAGATGTACGTCTCAGAGAGAAGGAGATTTTATGAGAAAAAGAAGAGGAGGTAGGAGCAGGGGAGTGCTGATTCATGGACAGTATGGAGCAAATGGAGGCTAAGTGAATACAGGATGAGAGGACGATGGAAGGGCCTGGACGCCATAGAGTGTGAAGAACTGGGAGGAGACAAGAGGATGGAAGAGAGGTAGAGGAGGAATGAAGAAAGGAGGGAGACGTTGGCAAGGGAGGAAGGGAAGTTGAAGGGAAGGAAGTAAGGGTAAATAATAGGGGGAAGACAGTGAGGATAAGGAGGAACATAGTGTGAGGGGCAAAGGAGATGGAGCAGAGATAGAAAGTAAGAAGGTATGGTGGAGGTAGAGGGGGTTAGGTTAAGAGAAGTATATGTATAGAATAGAAAGGAAAGGAGGTAT
This sequence comes from Neoceratodus forsteri, assembly GCA_016271365.2. Classification (NCBI taxonomy): domain Eukaryota; kingdom Metazoa; phylum Chordata; order Ceratodontiformes; family Ceratodontidae; genus Neoceratodus; species Neoceratodus forsteri. The sequence continues at coordinate 1,073,053,551 of CM057456.1, forward strand.
GATGGGGAGATGGGAGGAAATAGATTAAAAGGAGACAGAAGAGAAAAATGAAGAGTTCAGCAACAGTTTAAACAAACAATGGGGGAGTAATTAACATAACTGTTAAAATGAACTACACTTAAACAATAGTTCTTTGTAGCAACTTTATAAATGTATGCCTATGATTTGTTTTGGAAACAAAGAAGAGATATCTTCCCCTTCCTGCACCCAAAACTCCATGCGCAGAACTTGCACCCAAAAACGTATTTATTTATTTGAAAATTGGTGACTGGAAAAGGCACACTGAACCAAGGTTCGTTTCCAGGTGTGACCCATGGGAGAGGAGCAAAGGATAAGAAAGCAATACAAAGCTTATACAAAATACAGTGTTATAAAAGTGAAAAGTTACAAGGACAGAACATGCATAATAATAAACAAACAAGCTGTCAAAAAAGCATTATATCAGGTGTAAGGGAACTGTTAAAGGAGGGGAAGCAGAAGCAAGGAGGGAAAAGAAGGAGTCTTAGCTGGTATCAGAGAGGAAGGGGAGGCAGTGAAATGAAGGGAAGAAGAAAGTTGGTTTCAAAGTGAGGGGAGACAACAGGCAAAGGCTGCTTGGTCAGCTGAGGTACTGGAACGTGGCAAGGCAAAGATACGATGGTCTCTGGAGCGGAGGGGGCATGACACAGAGAGAAACATGGAAAGGCATGATGACAGGTAGGAGGCAAGTGACCCAAACCAATATTTAGATATAAATGAGGCACAGTGCATGTGATGACAGGATGGAAGAGGGGGAATGGATAGTGATGAGTAAAGTGAGCAGTGATGGGGTTCGAGAAGGTGAGTTGGTTGCAAAGCAACAGAAGGAGTTCCAGAGGGTATCCAGTCTGGCCATGGAGATGGAGGGGGCAGACCCACAGACCACATCCACATAGTCAAAGACAGGCAGCACCATTTTGGTGACAAGCACTCGGCGGACCTGTAGGGAGAGTTGATCTCTATGATGGTACAAGGAACCAAGTTTAGGACAGAGCTTGGCATGAATGGGGTCATTGTGGACAGAGAAATCAAGCTTGCTGTCAAGCCACACACCAAAGTAAAATGTAAGTATTAACTCTTCTATATTATACTAAGACAGTAAACCAAGACTCAAACAGGTTGAATAAGATACTACAGGAGACTATCATTCACATAAAAACTTGATCCAAGACATCAGTTGAGGAGCCCATGAGAAGCTAGCTGGCAGGACATAGTTTTCCAGAGCGCTGTCTCTCCATGGCTTTTTAAGGTATAAATTTAGTAGCCAAAGAGCCCAGTGATACCCTAAATGCACAGTACTAAGTAACAGACAACAGAATGGACAACTATTTGGTGACCCTGAATGCGAAACTGCCATGAACTGTGGGCATGAGCGCACTGGGCCACATGGTTACCAAACAAGTTTTAGAAGTGCTCAGTCCCAAGCTGGATAAAATGGAGAGCAGATTGGCAGAACATATAACCCAGTGTGCTGCCCAAGCAACCAGATTTACGGAGGTGGAGCAGCGGGTTTCCAACTTGGAGGGCAGTCATCACCCGATTCCTGAAGCACCAGTGCAGCTTGAGTGGCAGATTGAAGATCTCTGGGAGCAGCTAGACCAGCAAGACTACTACAATAGAAGGAGTAATCTTCACCTATGAGGCCTATCAGAAGGAAAGGAGAAGACAGTGTCCTGCAGTTCTGTGCCGTTACTCTCCCTAAACTCCTCGGAATGAAAGTGAAAGAGGATAAACTCAGAACTGAGCAGGCACACCATGCATTGGTGCCAAAACCTCCACAAGGAGAGCCACCTCGCCAAACTTTTCAGGCTGCATAATTTTGTAGCTCAACAGGCGCTACTAGTGGCTTATTGACAATGTAAATAGCTGACATTTGAAGGGCACAGGCTTTACCTACACCAGGATTTTTCTTTGAGATTGCAGAAGAGATGCAGGGTTTTCAGCCCAGACTTGGATATGCTGCGGACCTGCCAGATTGCTTTCACATTTGTATACCCAGCCACAGTGCAAATCTGCCACAAGGGGGCTACCTTCTCCTTTCTGGATGTTGAAAAAGTGAAAAAAATTTGTAGAGGAATGGGATAAAAAGAATGGCGGCAGCTTTCCACATTGATACCGATAGATCATCTGAACTGTATTCCTTTGAGCGGGGCAGGTTTCCTGCCCCGAGTGATCTCTCATGTACTGTTGCTTTTGCATCCCAGGACTTGCAGAAGTATAGCCCTGGATCCCCTGTCTACGGATAAACATTATAACATTGGTGCTTTTATAGGGGCACGTTTTTGATTGCGATGGATGCTACTGACTAATTGGTAGGCCAGTTGAACTTCACCTGTGTGCGACGAAAGGCAGCTTAAGCAAGGGATGCACTGAGCAACGTGGACTGCAAAGGGAAAATATCATGTAGCATCTAGTTTACTTAGATATTTGAAGAAGCTTCCTGGAGAAGGTTATCATGATCAAAGGTAAGGGGTATTCTGGGGGGGATGAGTGGGGGCTTCTGTGTTGTTGTTGCTACCAGGGCCTTCCCACTGACCTCTGCCCTGGGCCCCTAATGGAGGGAAGAACTGCAAAGGACTGACAAAGTGTTCTTAATCTTTTAGTGGAGCTGTTACTTCAGGGAGTGGAGTCTGTCATGTAATTGTGGTCTGTTTTTCTGAGGGGCCTCTACTTCAGTGTTTGTCTGGCTGGGGGGGCTTATGGAGCGCACTTTGGTGGTTCTGGGAGAGGAAGCAGGCTGGCAAACATGGATGCTGGGATGCTGGCCCTACCTATATGGGGGGGGGAGAAGTTTCTGGAGGTTTATGGCTGTTGAGTGAGGTCCCCAGTTTAGGGAGACAGAAATCTGGGTCTTGTGTTGGGGTGACAGTTGCACCATTTTGAATGTTCGAGGGGTGAATGTGTTGTCAGTTGGGATGGCTACGTTATGGTTTGGGCTTTAGTTATGGGGGGGAGGGAACTACAGGAACAATATGTGTGGGATTGGTCAAATCTGTCTTTTCACCAGGGAGTTGTTGAGGTTTTCCTTGGGTGAGAAAAGGATGCATCGTCCTGCGTGTGGCGAGGGATGGGTGGGCGCAGTTAAAAGTTCTAGTTGTTTGTTACTGTTTTTCTTGTTCTAACAAATGTTCTCATTCCATAGCTAATATTACAGGGGTTGCACAGCAGGCGTGTCTGGAAGGAGGGCTGTGGGGGGCATCCAGCATAATTTCTGGTGCCCCAGATGCAATTTGAATGTGGGGACTAGCCCCATCCAAGAGGGTCTTTCCTTTTTTGGGGGTAGGCCACAGATTGAGATCAACTCCTGGAATGTCCAGGGGTTTTCTTCCCCAGTCAAAAGGAAAAAAAATTATTACTGCCCAGAAGCAGAGAGCAGCCCATATTGCCCTACTGCAAGAAAAACACCTCAGTAAGGTTGAGCATACCAAATTGGTGGGGGGCTAGGTTGGAGCTTGTTACTCAGCCTCCTGTAATTCACATAAGAGGGGTGTGGCAATTTTGATTAATAAGCAGTTGCCACTACAGGTGGATAAAACTGTATCTGACCCCCATGATGGTTGATATATTTTTATAAGAGGGGTGCTGCACGTGGAGGTTGTCACTTATGGGAGTGTTTACACTTTACACTTCAGCAGTTTTTGACTCGCTCATCTACAAGCAGGTACTAGATGTGTTGCACAGGGAATAATTCTCCAATTTGATTATGGGGAAGGATATTAACTGTGTCATGGACTCCAGCCTGGACCACTCCGTGGGGATCGATAGGCATGGGGTAGCTCTAGCCGGGTGGAAATTCAGGCTGTTAGATCTAGATTTGATCAATGTCTGGTGGACAGCTAACCCTGGAGTTAAGGAATATATTTTTTATTCAAATTTCATGGTATGTGATCCAGACTGGACTATATATATTGTGTGTATATATATATATATATATATATATATATATATATTAGAGCAAAAAAACTCGTTTAATGCATTAGTTAGGGTTGTTCCACAGCGACAAAGTGAGGAAATTAAGCTGTTAGGGTTGAAACCCCTTGGACCCCCGCCCACCCCCAACCGGCATTGGAAGTTACGCATTGGGATCATCAGCCCTAACTCTCACCCGCATGCATGTGGCAAAGCAGCAGAAGTATGGGAGAATGGGGTGAGGTCAGGACCCCACGATCCCCAGTAAGCACCCAATACCCAGTGGCAGTGGCCGAGAAAATCAGGAGTTTCAACCTAACAGGCCTCACTGTGTGTACGTGTGAGATTTGCCCTCTAATTCTTTTTGAGAATGATAACGAGAAATAATTAGATGTAATGCAGCGGTAGGAGACTGGCAGCTCCCGCTGCATAATGCGATAAGCGAGGCCTTGAGGCCCTTTAGGACGCTCCACTCCCTATTCATTGTAGCATACTAACAGGAGACAGCAACGCAAACAGAAATGCTAACAGTAGCACACATGGTAACACAAGCAGAATGAGAACAGAAAGAATGCTTACCGGTGGCGTGAGCGGGAATGGTCTGCCACGTGATGTGTTGTCACATAGTAACATGGTGCCTGCAAACAGAAATGTCAATGGGCATGGTGATGTAAAGTGAAACAGTAAGATAAACAGTACTATAGACAGAAATGGCAAAAATAACAAAGCATAAGCGCAAATGAAAGCATAAAGGATAACGCATATGGTGGTGCAGGCGTCAATGTGGAAAGTGAAAGCGGATCCGCATAGTGGAAAGGGCAACAGTAACAGTAATGTAAGCGCACAGGCTGGATTTCCCAAAACCTGCATTGAGAAAGACAGTGAGTACAAATAATGTATGCAAAATAATGAGTATCGGCGCAGAAAATGAGATCTTGGAATACTAAATACATTATATCTCAGGAACCGTACGACGTAGAAAAAAAATTTAAAAGTCATATTATTTACAACTGTCCTGGCTAATTTGAATCTTAGCCCCATCATGGGGCTAAGAAATTTTCTGATGAAAAGTCTGTATCTTGCACCGTTTCCGAGATACGGGCCCTGAAAGGCGCGGCGAACGCCGTAATGTTATCCTATGGGAAAAAAAGAAAAGTTGGAGCGCCATAACTTTGCCTCCCTGTAATGTTTTTTCACCAAACTACTGAAAGGCACATCTGTGGGCTGTTGGCTGTCTTCCCTCCAAATTTCAGGAAAAAAGACCAAACCGTTATTTTGCAGCTGGGCTCCAAATGATTTCTGTTAAGAGTGGGAGCGCCTAATGTTATCCTATGGGAAAAACCGTCAATTTTGGAGTGCCGTAACTTTGCCGCCATGTGATATTTTTTCACCAAACTACTGAAAGGCACATCTGTGTACTGTTGGCTGTCTTCCTCAAATTTCAGGAAAAAAAAAACCGTTATTTTGCAGCAGGGTGCCAAAGGATTCCTGTAATGCTTGAGCCGTAATGTTATCCTATGGAAAACTGTCAACTTTGGAGTGCCATAACTTTGCCGCCATGTAATATTTTCAATACAACACTGAAAGGCACATCTGTGAGATGTCGACTCGTTCCCTCAAATTTCAACCCAAAACTCCCACGGTTTATTTTGCAGTGCAGTGCCAAAGAATTGCTGTCATTTTCCCACAGACTTGAAATTACTGCGCATTTATGGAAAGCCGTTAGTACTTGTGACACTTTCGTGAGCACGAAAGTAATTTAAGAAGTACTTTTTCCAGAAATTTGAAAACATATTTCTGGGGTGTTTACTACAAAATAAAGACATGGCAAGCATCCTCAGGGCCCAACTAGGTGAATACAAAAAAATTAGGTTGCTAGAGGGTCCCAAATTTAAATGCCAACCATTTTTCTGATCACCAACTGAAAACAAAATGGCTGATTTGTGAAAGTAACAGGCCCATTTGCGAAAGTAAAAATGCATTTGCGAAAGTGTTGAACTTTTTGTTAACTTTTCCCATTGACTTATAATGGGAAACTGTTTTTTGAATAACTTTTGAACTGTTTAATATTTTTTCACGAAATCTTCGAAAGGCACATTGGGGACCCTGGCTGCATGTTCCCTGAAGATTTCGGGCCGGTCATGCAAACTGTACGACCTGTAGGCGCGACCACAGAATTCCAGAAAAGCGTAAACGCGCACACAGATCACACTTAATAACTCCGCAGCCGTATATCCGACCAGTATGAAACTTGGCAGATCCCAAGGCCTATGGTTCTTGATCATAAATTCCAAATTTCAGGCAAATCTATCAAACTGTTGCAAAGTTATTAAGGTGAAAAGTTTGGGGGTTTAACATAGAAATGGCTCCTCAACCTAACTATGGTAGCACTACCGTGCTACCATAATATATATATATATATATATATGTGTGTGTGTATATGTGTGTGTGTGTGTATATATATATATATATATTAGATTATAGGGGCGTGGTGGTGCCCCTATAGGTAGGGTAAATAGGCAAATTTTGCACTTTAATAACTTTGCAACCATTCAAAGGATTTGCATAACAATTTGCATGCACGGTCTCGCATAGTAGATTTCTAAATGTGCCAAGCTTCGTTCCAGTTGGATGTGAAGTTTTTGAGTTCCAGAGAGTGCAAAAAGTTATTTTTCAGGTGTGTTTTGCTGTTTTTTTAACTTGCCCAGTGCCCAGACAGTTTGGAATTTTAGTCTGAAATGTTCAGGGTAGACAGGGGCTGGCCCACAGATGTGGCTTTTGCTGATTTGTTGAAAACATATTAATCCATTTCAAAGTTATTTAATGTTTAAATTTCTGCTCTGAGCATGCTCATTAAGCATTTCAAATAGCTGAATGAAATAAAAAAGGAATCCTTTTTCGTATGGGAATAATCCTTTTTCATTTTCCACCACCTTGTTTCCGTTTTTTTCTTAAAAAAAAAAAAATATCAAAAGCCACAAAAATGACATCCTAGAGAGAGAGACGAACACATCCATCTGGCTCATCGGGACCCTGTTAAGTGAATTCTGCACTTAAGTGTTGGAAAAATGTGTTTTTTATTACATTTTACATCCTTTCTCATGACTCGTTTCCCAGTTGTTTGAAAAGGAAAAGGGATCCTTTTTCATGAGAGGAAAAATCCTACATTTTGTCCCTGGTGTCTAGTGGCTCCCCCCAACCACCAATCACCATCCCCATATTGTGTATTATTTCCCTGGTGTCTAATGGCACCCACCACCCACCAATCACCATCCCCATATTGTGTATTATTTCCTGGTGTCTAATGGCACCCACCACCCACCAATCACCATCCCCATATTGTGTATTATTTCCCTGGTGTCTAATGGCACCCACCACCCACCAATCACCATCCCCATATTGTGTATTATTTCCCTGGTGTCTAGTGGCTCCCCCCACCCACCAATCACCATCCCCATATTGTGTATTATTTCCCTGGTGTCTAATGGCACCCACCACCCACCAATCACCATCCCCATATTGTGTATTATTTCCCTGGTGTCTAATGGCACCCACCACCCACCAATCACCATCCCCATATTGTGTATTATTTCCCTGGTGTCTAGTGGCTCCCCCCAACCACCAATCACCATCCCCATATTGTGTATTATTCCCTGGTGTCCTAATAGCACCCACCACCCCCAATCACCATCCCCATATGTGTATTATTTCCCTGGTGTCTAATGGCACCCACCACCCACCAATCACCATCCCCATATTGTGTATTATTTCCCTGGTGTCTAGTGGCTCCCCCCACCCACCAATCACCATCCCCATGTTGTGTATTATTTCCCTGGTGTCTAATGGCATCCCCCCACCCACCAATCACCATCCCCATGTTGTGTATTATTTCCCTGGTGTCTAATGGCACCCACCACCCTCCGATCACCATCCCTAATTTTTTTTCCCCTAGTGTCTAGTGACGCCCCCCCGCCCATCCACCCACCAATCGCCATTCCCATATTGTTTATTTCCCTGGTATCTAGTGGTGCTTCTGCCCTCCGATCACCGTCCCCATAATTATTTAGTTTTTTCCTGGTGTCTAGTGGTGCCCCCACCTAACAATCATCATCCCTGTATTGTTATTATTTCCCTGGTGTCTAGTAGCACTCCCCCACCCTCCGATCTCCATCCCCATAATTATTTAGTTTTTTCCTGGTGTCTAGTGGTGCCCCCACCTAACGATCATCATCCCTGTATTGTTATTATTTCCCTGGTGTCTAGTAGCACTCTCCCACCCTCCGATCTCTGTCTCCATAATTATTTATTTTTTCCCTGGTGTCAAGTGGCACCCTCACCTACCAATCACCATCCCTGTTTTGTTATTATTTCCCTGGTGTCTAGTGGCACCCCCACCCTCTGACTGCCATCCCTGTAATAACTGTATTTTTTCCCTGGTGCCTAGTGGCACCCCCCATCCTCTGCTTGCTGTCCCCATTGAAGGTTTGTCTTTCCCTGGTGTCTAGTGGCACCCCCCCACCATCACCATCCTGCCTGTAATGAAGAATGCAGTCCCTTGATGTCTTTTTTTTTTTTTTTAACAACTTGTAAAAAAGTAAATGGTCCCTCGGTGATCCCACCCCTCTTCCACACACCAACCTCCTACTCAGCACCCACCACCCCGCACCCCCCACATCCTCACTCATCTGAACATGTCCCAGAGTGATGATTCAGTCTCTGATTGAAGACACGTCTTGCTGCTGGAAATGCCGACTGCTATATGAGAAAGTAAGGTACATGCGATTCAATGTATTTCAATGGGGTTTTCAACTTTGTGGAATAATTTTGCCATGTTTGCTATTTTGAGCCCAAATTTTTATGATGGCCTTTTTGGGACCCAACCTCATGAACAATGTTCGTGGAATTACGCAAATCTGGCCTGAAAGACGATTTCACAGTCACTTGGCAAAATCGCCTTTCAGGCAGGATTTGAAAATTTTCACTGCCCTTGTTCATGAGGTGGGGTCATAAGAAGGCTATGTTGAAAATTTGGGGTCAAAACATGTAAAAATGGCAAAGTTATGTGCATCCTTTGAAATTTTCCTATGTTTGCTCGTAACTTCAGTAATTTTAAATATTTTGACCCCAAATTTTCAACACAGCAATTTTGTACGCCACTTTATGAATGTGACAGTTGTCATTTTTCAAATCCTGCCCAAACTGTATTTTTGCACCTGTGGCATGGGGGGACGTGCTGGTGGAATGGAATAACATTTCAGCTGGGATCTGAACATTTTCAGTATGGGGTTCATGAGATGGGGTAATAATAAGAAGGCTATGCTGACAATCTGGTTGCTGTTCTGCTACAAATGCAAGCACAGGGCCCAAATGTCTGCATCTATGGAGAGATGGGAGCACAAGGTCAAGAGGGCCCTGCACTCCCACAGCCAAATGAGGATCTGCATCTATGGAGGGATGGGAGCACAGGGCCCTCTGGATATGATTATACTATCTCAAAAAGTAAGGAAATTCTTTGCAAAAACCCTCCATTAAGGCATCAGTTAGGGTTCCTATTAAAGAGAAAAAAGTATAGAAATGCAATGTTAGGGTTTTCAACCCTAAATCAGCATTCTCCCCCCCCCAAGCAGCCAAAGAGGACAAGGCAGCACAAGTAACCACAGACATCCATCATCAGATAAGACAAACAACATACAACTCTTTCCACATGACACAAGAGGACATTCATCATCATGGTCCAGCACTTCTGTAGCCATAGATGCATGCCACAGGTGGCTGAAGGCACTTGGTACCTGCATGTAATCATTCATGTGGGCACCTGAGTGAAGACATCCACACTTCCCAGGTAGTTGATGGCACTTGGCTGTGCCTTGTGCCTCACAGCCCATCTGGTGCATGTGGTAATTTAGCATTACCACACACCCTCTTGTGTGTTATTGCTTACTTACAATTTACCAATGTGATCCTATGAGAATTTTATATTGCACATCCAAGGTGGTTGAAGGCACTCGACTGTGTCTTGTGCCTCACAACCCACCTGGGGCGTGCAGCAGTTGAGCATTGCTGCACATCCTACCATGTGGTATTGCTCACTTAAAATTTATAATGTGATCCTATGCAAATTATATACCACACTTCCCAGGTGGTTGAAGACACCTGGCTGCACCTCATGTCTCACAACCCACCTGGGTCATGCAGCAATTTAGCACTGCCACACACCCTGACATGTGTTACTGCTTAAAGGCACTGGGCTGTGCCTCGTGCCTCACAACCAACCTGGGGCATGTGGTAATTTACCATTACCGCACACCCTGTCATGTGTTATTCTGTACTTACAATTTATTTATGTGATCCTATGAGAATTTTTTTAACGCACTTCCCAGGTGGTATGCATGTGTTTCCATGGCTACAGAAGTGCTGGACCATGATGATGGATGTCTCTTGTTTCATGTGGAAAGAGTTGTATGTTGTTGTCTTACCTGATGATGGATATCTGTGGTTGCTTGTGTTGCATGTCCCCCTTTGGCTACTCAGTGGGTGGGTAATGCAGAGTTAGGGTTGAAAACCCTAACATCGTATTTCCCTACTATTGTCGCTTTAATAGAAACCCTAACTGATGCACTGACTTTTTTGCAAAGAAGATATACACATATACATACATATATATATATATATATACACACACACACACACACAACACACCACGGGATAAATATGAGTATGTAGTCATTGCTGAGCATAGCCTTTTTATATCTCAGATCATACAATAGTACTTGTATGCTTGAGGGTGGGGGAGAATACCCTTACATCCACGGGTTGGCAGTTTTCCCTCCTATCTCCTGGAAAAGGAGGAGTTCCACCAATTTTTGAGGGAGAACTGGGATTAGTATATGAGTACCAACTCTGCTTCCGCCCCTTCAAAGGCAATTCTGTGGCAGGCAGGGAAAGCTTTTATGAGAGTGGTTATTATTGGGTATGTAGCCTCCCTACAGAAAAAATGTTAGGAAAAGAAGCAGGAACTGGAAGGCAAATTAAAAGTGTTGGAAAGGTGCGCTGCAACTGGGTGGGAGGATTGCCTTCGGGAACTTATGGTAGCCTGGGAAGCCCTGAATTTGCTATTTACAGCTGAGTCCCAGAAGGCATTATTTTATGCCCAGCAGTATATTTTTGAGTGGGGAAACAAGCTAGGCCCATTATTAGGTAAATTGGTAACGGGTAGAAGGGTACTGTCCAAGGTTGTTAGTATTCGTATTCAGCAGGGTGGTTTGGAGGTGCAATCCCCAGGCATTTGAAAAGCCTTTAAAGCCTTCTACAAGTCCCTACATAAGGTAGAGTGCGAAGGCACCAGGGAAGAGGTGGTAGCTTTCCTGGATAGCATCAGGATCCCTACCCTCACGGCGGAGCAGCAAGAGGTACTGGGGGCACCTATTACATGGCTAGAGGTGGCTCAAGCACTGTGTTCACTAAAAAAGGAAAGGCGAGTGGCCTCGACAGCTTTAGTACAGAAAACTATAAGTAGTTGGGGGAGGCTGTAGAAGGTCCTCTAACAGATATGTTGGAGGAGACCTGAAAGGAGGAGGAGGAGGAGAGGCTGCCCAGTACGTGTTATGAGGCCTCTATTTGTCTGTTGTCGAAGCCTGGTAAGGACCCACTAGGTTGTGCTTCATACAGGCCCATTTCCCTCCTCAACTGTGACCTCAAAATATTTGCTAAATTGTTGTCTAGGCACCTGAAATGGGTACTCTCACGATTGGTGCTCCCGGAGCCAATGGGCTTTGTACAGGGCAGATTGCTGTATCATAACATGCACCGGTTGTTGAATGTGGTGCACTGGGGCTCTCAGCATCTGGGTACAGCACTTGTGCTGTGAATGGACACTAAGAAGGCCTTTGACAGAATAGAGTGGGAATATGTGTTTGTGGTCCTTGGCAGGTTCAGTTTGGGGGAGGAATTTGTGGTTCTGGTGAAGCTGTTGTATGTCCATTCCTGAGCCCGGCTTTCGATAAATGGTGGCCTTTGATGTAAATAAAGAAAACAATTCCACACTGATGACAGTGAAGTAACAAAAGCACAAAAGTTTGTGGTTAGTGGTCCCTGGTAATCCAATAAAGCCACCTGACACCAGATGTTGTTTTAAATCAGTTGCAATTTATTAAGACCTAAATGAGCCCTAACAATTTTACCTCTAATATGATCAATTCTAAACAGCTGATAGCTTTTTTCCACCAGGGCTACAGGTACAGAAAAGTGGAGCAAACTGCTCCCTCTTTCTGGGTGTTTTAGCATCTATAGCAGCCGTAGCTATTCCTCTAAAAATACACTGGACATGACATTTTGGTCCTGTATTTATACCTAAATGGTTTAAAAAAAAATGCCAGGTTGGAAATTAAAAAAAAACTACTACAGCACATTTTAGCCTAGACATGAAGTCATTCAATAAATTCATGATACAAATACTTGGAAGTACATTGGCCAAGAAAGACCTTGGTTACAAGATACATTCGACACTTTGAGACAGGAAGTTTGTTTATCAGCATTCTTGGATGGAAAAACAGGTGGTCAGGAAATGTTACATTATTAAAAATAACATGCTCGAGGAGGCAGGAAACAAAAAGGAGGCTGTTACTCTAGTTAAAATAAATTGCTTAGAACTGTAAAAAAAATGTAGTACAAAGACCCTTCTAGTAGAAAGTGGCCAAAGCAAAAATATAATTATTTTTTATCAGCTTGTTTCTCTATACACATTCTTAAACACAAGCATCATGCGGTGAGGATTTGTACTAGCCAAGGCTAAACGGCAGTTAATGTTGAAGGAGCTGGACCTTATCTTGGCTAGGACCTTGGGTTAAAGGAAGGTTTTGTACAAAATATTTCTGCTGAGCAAAGCAGAGCTAATTTTCTTTAAAACATTTATTTTTAAACATGGTTTATGCTCTTCATTTATTTTCTACAGTTATTTAAAGGGCCCCAACACCTTTTGAACCTGGGCATCTACACTGACATCAATTTACACAGTGGTATCATTATTTGCATGGTTTCAACAATTACTCTGCAAACACCTCTGCACTTACAAGGCACATCAATCTACATGTTGGTATCATGTAGTCATCTACTAGCCACCTTCACCTTTTACTAGCCCTTTGCAGCCTCTACACTAGCCATTTTATACCTTTCTATCTCCTCAACCTTTTGGTTAGCCAATTAATTATTGTTGATAAATGTTTGGTCACTGGTCACTAAAACCTTGGCCACTGGTCACTATACTTTGGCCACTGGCCACTTTTAACAGCTTTTATTTTGAAAGCAAGGGACCCGAGCCTTCGCAAAAGTAAACATAAAAATAAAGATGCTAATTATTAAATAAATGTTTTTAGAGATTACTGCCCTGCGATTCTATCGTGTGATCTCTGATAATGGGCTGCTATTACATCTATTATTAGGGAGACATAAAATAAGGACACATTAGTTTGAATGCATGTTTAAACAGCCATATTTCAATGGGAGATATTTAAGACAACAGGTATATGCATAAATTGTACATTATTTATAAGGGTTTCAGGTACTGAAGTAGCAGTTAATCAGCTGGGGGCCCTGGTGTTAACTAGGAACACTTTCAACAATTCTGATTATGGGGGTGAGGGAGGACTGGTAAGGGGAGTCTTGAACCCCCACAGATAATACTTTGATTAGTATATAAGTTTGGTATAACTAAACACTTTTGATCTTAATCTGTTAATTGCATTTTAATACGTTTACCTTACATAATTTCTAAGCTATCATAATACAAGCTACAATTTTTTAAAGCTAGAAAACAGTTTATAATTGATTATGTAACCCCCCGTTACCCAGGTTTACTAGAATCCCAGTAAGACCTAGTGGTAGGCAGGGAACGCAGCTTGTGAAACTCCAGTTAAATGGATTTCACACTGTCTCACTCTATTCTCATTCTCAGCTGAGACTGAGGGATGACATCACCATAGAACTCTCGCAGCTGCATGAGCCACACTGGATTCTGCAGTTGGAAGTTAGGATAGAATGTTGGGGATTTTTGAACAGAGTCTGTGTGCAGTCTTGAAGAGAGGAGCAGCACAGCAGTCTGAGTGCAGGCTCTCAGAGCCTTAAGCTCTGTTTTAGAGCTACTGTAAGGGAGGTGTGTGTTTCCACCGAAAGAGGAACACAGTAAGCTGACTGTGAAGTGGTGGAGACTGCTGTTACTGGTCCATGTGCCCCATCCCTGAGGGGATGGGGGTAGAAAGGTTTGCCTGTCTCCCAGGGTCAACCCTCCTGGTTCCAGCTAAGGAAGAAGCTGCCTTATTTCAAGTTGTGCTGTGGTAGAGAAATTCCTGTGAAGAATCGCCTGTGGGGCACCTGCAACCAAAGGGTGAGTTCGCTCTGACAGAGGGCCTATGTTTTCACCTGAACTGTTGAAACGTGGGGATTGGACTACTTAATTTGTAGGAGGTCTAGTGCAATAGACATTGCCAGTTAACTCAAGTAGGTTCAAGTCCAGCACAAGGAGTAAAGTAAAGTGGGGATTGGACTGCTTAATCAGTGGGAGGCCTAGAGCAATGGGCTAAGCCAAGTAAAAGTATGTTCAAGTCCAGCACAATGGGAAAGCAAGACAAGTAGAGGAAATGTGACACACATTTAGCCTTAATCTACATTGCCAAGCTTTATAGAATGAGATGTTTAATGTCCAGAGAAATGGCTGGGTATGAATTGTAGAAGTGAGAGGTGAGAGACCCCCCCCCATCAGTAGTAACCAAATTCACCTCTACGGATTTACTCTGTGGCACCTTTACTTTCTCTCAGGTACTTGGCCAGTGCCTGCAGAAAGTACCCAGATGTGGGATTAAAAGGAAGTTTCCCCTGATAGAGCTGAGGTGCTCTTAGGTGGTTTAGGGAGCCACCAGAAAAGGTTTCCATGACATATGAAGGTATCCAAGTGGCCGGCAAGGGAGCTGAGCCTGGGAATCCCAGATAGTGTACAAGTTCGGGCTGTGTACCCAAAGCAGCGTGCAAGTCCGGGCTATGTGCCCAGTGGGTTCAGAGCCTGAGGGCTGGAGTGTTGAAGAAGTGTTCCTGATTCTTTTTAATCTGCATTACCAGAAGTGTAGCCCCGTGGGAGTCCGTCTATGCTTTGTTTGTTCTGCTTGGATGTGAATAAAAGCCACACTTTAGAATCTAATTCCCTGGTATTGGACATTACAGTTACATAACCCAGACAGACCGTCTTAGGGTAGCTTGTTCATTCCACTGGGGTGTCAAACAGATGAGGCATACTGATGAGTCCTGGTAGGACCCTTTGCAAACTGTGTGAGAGGCCTTTTCGGCACCATGCAATTCTGCTTAAAGTTGAACCAGCATAACATTATGTGGTGATTTGCATATGCAGCCCATGATGCTTTGCATTGTGTGGGCATGTGTGATTTTGTATTACAGTTATTGCTTCCTGTGTTTGAAATTACTTAGGTGCCCCTGCGAAGAGTAGCCAAACCTAGCCCTTGTTCCAAGTAACCTGTTCCTCCCCGAACCCAGTCCCCAACTGGCACTGCTGTCAGATTTAAACAGCATACCACCTGTCATCTCCAGATCTCCAGGTAGAAGGTCACCTGGGGGCCAGTGACCATCACATGGTATGGTTCAATTTGGCTACTACTTTTAAATCATCCCATTCCAAGGCAAAAATATGGGACTTCAGAGGAGCTGACTTTGATAAGATGGCCAACAGAGTTAAGCTAGCCCTGGCAAAAAGAAACACAGGTGAGGGGGTACAGGCAAAAGTGGGCAAGCATTAAGGATGCAATACTTGAAGCAACATCCCATTGTGTTAGACAGAAAAGGAAGTGCAAAAGAAGAAGGAAACCACTTTGGTTCTCAAATACAGTAGCAGAAAAGGTCAGAGCCAAAAGGCTGGCCTTCAGGAAATATAAGGGAACACAGCAGGATGAAGAGAGGGAGGCATACCAAACTGCCATAAGGGAAGCAGGGAAGGCAGTAAGGCAGGCAAAGTCCCAAACTGAGGAAACACTAGCACAAACAGTAAAAGAAGTTGACAAGACTTTCTAGAGATACATTAGTGAAGGGAGAAAGTCCAGAGGGGGTATTGCTAAGCTTAATGGAGAAAAGGGAGCATGTGAGGAGGAGGACCATGTAAAGCATCTATCCTAAATAGATACTTTCACTCAGTATTTACTGAAGAGAAGGTAGGCAGGGCCCACAGCTCAAGCACCATGGACCGCAGGGGGAGGGGTGAGCACTACTCCCTTCACAAAAGAAAGGGTCCTACAAGGCTTGCCTAAGCTCAGGTTGGATAAGGCAATGGGACCTGATGGCATACATCCCAGGGTACTTAAGTGAGCTAAAGGTGGAACTAGCAGAGCCATTAGAAGAACTGTTTAGTGGGTCTCTGAGCACAGGAGAGGTCCCAGAAGACTGGAGAAGGGCTCATGTGATCCCACCCACAAGAGTGGTAGCAGGGAGGAGGCAGGGAACTACAGACCAGTCAGTCTTACCTCAGTAGTGGGCAAGATTATGGAGGCACTCCTTAAGGAAAGGATAGTGCAACACCTGGAATCCATAGGGTACAGGATCCAAGACAGCATGGGTTTACAAAGGGAAGGTCCTGTCAAACTAATCTCATAGATTTCTTTGACTGGGTAACCAAAGTGGTGGACCAAGGGGAGCAGTTGATGTCGCCTACCTTGACTTCAGCAAAGCTTTTGACACTGTTCCACATAGAAGATTGATAAATAAGCTGGGTAGGCTCGGGTGGGTCAGATTGGTCAACTGGGTGGCAAACTGGTTGATGGGCAGAAAACAGAGAGTGGTGGTAAATGGTATACAGTCAGAAGAGATGCAAGTCACAAGTGGGGTACCTCAGGGTTCAGTCTTGGGGCCAGTCCTCTTCAACATCTTCATTAGTGATATTGCAGATGGACTAGAGGGTAAGGCTTGTCTGTTTGCAGATGACACCAAGATCTGTAACAGAGTAGTTGATCCAGATGGGGTGGGCAGAATGAGAAGAGATCTGGATAAACTAGCAAAATGGTCAGAAGAGTGGCAACTGGGATTTAATGCAAAGAAGTGTAAGATCATACACATAGGGAAGAGAAATCCTGAAGCCACCTATAGGCTGGGAGGGGAGTTGCTAGCAGTCACAAAGGAAGAAAGAGACTTGGGCATCATCAGCACCGATGACCTGAAATCATCCAAGCAGACCTCTAAAGCAGTAGGTAAGGCTAGGGGGGTGTTAGGGTGTATTAGTAGGGGTATCACAAGTCATAAGAGGGAGGTAATAATCCCTCTTTACAAGACACTGGTTAGGCCTCATCTGGAGTACTGCGTGCAGTATTGGAGGCCACACCTTCTAAGGACATTAACCAAATTGAGGCAGTCCAGAGAAGGGCAACCAAAATGGTGCAGGGACTACATCAGAAGACATATGAGGACAGATTAACAGAGCTCAATATGTATACCCTTGAGCAAAGGAGGAAGAGAGGTGATATGATCGAGGCATTCAAACACCTTAAGGCATTAACAAGGTGAAAGAGTCTAACATGTTTAAATATAACAAAATAGCAGGACAAGAGGACACAGCATGAGATTAGAGGGGGCGATTAGGGGAATGTGAGGAAATTCTTTTCACAGAAAGGGTGGTGGATGCATGGAATGGCCTACCTCAAGAAGTGGTGGCTATGAATACAGTGCAGGGCTTCAAACAGGCATGGGATAGGCATAAGGGAGCAATACAAATGAGTATGAATAGATAGGCCACTGACAGAGCAAAGGCTGATGGCACATTTATAAGGTAGAAAAAAGAAATGGGCAGACTGGATGGGCCTTGCAGTCCTTATCTGCAGTCAACTTCTATGTTTCTATGTCATTTGCAAAAAGGCAGGGGGGTGGGGGTTACAATTACATGAAAAACCTTTTTTAAAACTGGTTGCCAGCATACAGATAGTCAAGGAAATTATGAAAGGAATCCTGTTCTGGAGTTGGTACAGGGGGGTGGTTACAGATGGAGTACAAATGGTGAATTAGTAAAACATAGTGCAGAACTCAGGGATGTCAACACCACAGTTGAAATATATGAAAACATGTTAACATGTAATACCACATATAACACAATATGACATAACAATATTTGTTGATGAAGAATTCATGGAATCCACTCTGAGAGTGGATAAGGTAGATGTTATCTTGTGTTGAGGTGTGGCACACCCTTGCAGCTTGATTGAAGAATCTGGTGATAATGTCTCTTGTTAGATAGGTCATTATAAAACGTATGACCAGTTTAGAAAATTCATACAAGTAACAGTCTATGAAATTAACATCCATACGTTTATATAAGTAACCACAAGTTGGCATAGTTACAGTACAGGTGAAATGTCATTTGCAGAAAAGTGGTAACCACACAAGGCACATGGGGCAATGCAGACAGTAATTTAAAAAACAAAACACCAGCATAGTAAGAAAATCAGTGTTCATGTTGCTGGCTGCTGGATGGCTGATTGGCAGACACACTGGCCAGGGGTGCATTAGACTGTGCATTTAGTTCTTTTAATGGAGTAGCCACATACACACTGGCATGGCATTTGTGTTGTGGTACTTGATTACACCCTGGCACAAAGAATAACAGTTTATAAAAAGGTAACAGTTTACAATAAACCATTAAGAAAACAGTCCATAATGGAGCAATAGATTTGTATAAAGTACCAGCCATGTTTGAAACAAGCAGCAGTGAAGAAAATGGATGTCTTGCTTGAAGATCAATTGAAGAAAAATATTCTTGCTGAAGTTAGGGGATTGCCCATACCCTAGACTTAGCCTCATAGTAAGCAGAAACAATAAGCTTGATTGTAGAGTCTGAATTGGCTGGACCTTTTTCAGTTGATTTAAAGTTTTACAAATAAGTGTAACTTTGCTGAAAACATTATACTTGCAGAGGTAATAATAACTTGATTCATGCAATAGTCCTTATATGGAACCAGTCAGGCACAAAGATGGTGATGACATTCAATCTGTGGCAGTTGTTTCCTTTCAGGAAAAAGATGAAGGTCTTGGCAGCTTAGATGAAAGTGTTACTGCTGTTGTATGTGGAGATGTTATGTGTGCCACACCATGGAAACCTGCAAAAGTGTGTTAGAAACTGAGTTAAGAACACATAAATAACAATCTTTTAAACCAATGACTTTTTGTTTTGTAAAGAGTAGTGTGACAGAGCCTAAATTTTGGCAATTGTGGAAAGAGAAAAATAAAAATGGGATGTCAACCGCACACCTGGGGGTGCAGGCCGAGGTCTAATAATACCATTTGACCATCTGTGAATCCATGACAATGTTATGGTTACACCCTGCTTTCAAATCGCAGAAGAGGTTATGACAGTGATGAACATGATTTCCCTGTCTGTTTGTTGCTGGCAGGCATAACTGAGACCTGTGTTATAAAATCTTGTACTGTTACAATAACACACTTTAAACATATAGTTTATGGCAATATGCCTGTTACACTATGCAATAGTGGGACAAAATATATATATTGTTGACCTATGCCAACTAATAATAGTGCCTATTGCACCTGTGACAAGTGAAAGGGTCTACCTTCTTTACCCTGTATAGTGAAATACTCCAAAGTGCTGAGTGAGGTAAGGTCTACTACGAAACCTTGAAGCATAGGTTCTGGAGCAGAATCTAAATTCACTGCACTTATTTTTCAGGGGTACCTGTGAGTAATAAGACAAACAGAGCATTAATTTGTCTGTGGTTTTGCTTGGAACATATTTGTAGGGGTTGGTCAGCAATGCTGCCCCCAGTATTTAGGTTTTTGGTTATGAGCATTAAAAACATTTATACATGTGGAGCAGTTTTCTGAATACATACCTGATACAATGTAGCAAGATGTATATCAAATCGTAATAGCATAAACATAAAACAAACATTTTTGCAATAGAACAATGTCAGTATTGAGCATAGTGCATAAAATACATTTTAAACACAGAACAAATATAGACTGCAAGTCCAGAATCTAGGAATCTTAGAGCATTGTGACTTTACTTGTTGAACATAACCATGGAATAAGTTGCAGAGGGTGTGTGGTACAATTTTATTTTATAAGTTGCAGTCCTTGGTAAAAATTACTTAGTATTGGTTGAAAGAATTATTTGAGCAATCCACCACTCTGTTTTTGTTAACTTGTAAGACTTTTTCAGGGTACACGATGCTGTAGAACTTTGAAATTATAAAAACTTGTGTGTGTGCTTATATAAGGCAGATGATTGCATCCATTGCTGTAAGGCTATGGTAAGTTGTTTTATATTTGTCTGACAGGATAAGAAACATGAAAAGACAATCAAAAGATATGAATATGTGTGGAAATACATACACAATTCCCCCTCCAGCTTAACTGATTACTTGCTGAGGGCAGAAGCCCTTGTACCAATGATAGGTATGAGGTTTAACTGTTTGCACTAGAAAAAGCAGAGGGACTGAGCTAGGTTATACTGTCAAAGTACATTGGGTATTTTCAAAACTTGTAAATAAGAAATAATTATTGGCAAATACACATTTTTCTTTATTTACCCCTTTGGGCAGACAGTAATGTACCTTGCAACCTTTGTGGATATTGCACTGGAAGGAAGGATATTATGCCCCCCACCTCGAGCTCCTACTGTGGTGGAAGAGGCAGCTCAAATACTGTAGCAATAAAAAGGTTAGCTGTGGATGGTGACATGGATATTAACCCAGAAATGGTCTGGCAATATTAGTAGCCAGTCATGCAGCACCTTAAAAAGGTGTGCACTGGATAAATGGTAATGGGGTTGCCCCATTGCCATCCCCACCTAGCACACTTCAAATTATAACAGAACTATATTGCAACTAGTTTAGTATGTTTCATACCTTACTATAAAGATGGGGAACTTTCTTTTCTCTAGAAGAAAGAGAAGAAACAAACAAACAACAGAAAAAAAACATACACAATTCTAAAAATAAAACAAATTTATAGGACAAAAGAAGCCAAGCGTCCCTGGGTTCCCTTATCCTCAGCATGACAAAATGTCAGCTGATTTCATAAAAGATCCGGATTGATGGTAATACCGTACGTACGTATCTTAGAATGCATTTTTAAAAGGGAGAAAATAAATAAATAAATGATTACACCATGGTCACATATAAAAACAAAAGCCATTGTTTCTAACTGTAGATGGTAAACTCTCTCAAAACAGCTGTAATGTTTCTTTTTTAATCAGTATACTGTATATACATGAGAATAAAAAATGCTGGATATAATAAGTAACCCCCCTTCCAGCTTGAGTGCCTTGCATAGTATGGGAATCACGTGATACTGTTCAGGAAAAAAGGAGGTGTGCTTGCAACTAAACCTTCATGGAGGAAGGTCTTGAGCATTGGCTGTATTGGCTGCAAGCCTAGAAAAAAACTGTTCCTTTTTATTCAGAGTACTAGTAATGTAAATAAAAAGTAAACTTTGTAGGGTTCACCCTTGGTGTACTTCCATGAAAACATACATTTTGTGTGAAAAGTGCTTTAAGTAAGGAACACACATCAAGTTTGAACTGATAGTAACATAAAATGTTGAAACACAAGAAGGTCAAGTAACATGCAAAAGGTTACACAGTGTACACGCAAGGGTCGCTCAAACCTGGCTATTTCTGTAGTGTCCTTGAACACTACTGATATCAAAATATCTTTTAATAATAATAGAGCACAAAATGAAACTGCTGGCCAAGACAGTACACACACACACACACACACACACGCACACACACAAAGAAATACTAAACACAAAATAAGACTATTTGACACCAATTTGCTGAGGTAATGCCCATAGTTTTATTAGAAAACTGTCAGTATTTTAGACATGTGCTGCCTACTATCTATCTTGTAACACACTACAACTTCTTGAACCAACCAATTCATATTTTTGCATGCCACATCTTTTCTCAAAATAAAACTTCTCAAACACCTTCTAACTACTTTATAAAATGAAACTTCCGTATTTCTTTTTATTTGAAGCCAAACAAGATCTTATTTGAAAATACGGCACAACACACCATCTGCGAGTGAAGACACATCTGAGACCATGGTTACACCCTTTGCTGCATAGCCAAAATATGGCACTCGGCCATTTTGAAATCTTTGTGACGAACATTTATTTTTGTTTAGCAAAAAGTTTCTGGTTTTAACTAGAAGTATGATAAAGCCATTCATAGCTGTTAACGCATTACATTTTCACCTAGCAGTGGCTTGGCACATTGCCTGCAAACTACAAATCTTTTACACATTGCAATCTATGATGTCACATCTCTTCACCTTTTAACACCACCTGCTCCAACCAACAACTACATACGAAAGTCTTTCACTGACCCTATCTAGGCAGCACAAATCTTTGCTCTGTTCCAAAAACAGTCAATGCTATCTTGCAACCTTGAGAGCAGAACATAATTGCAGAACACAGATATACACTGGAAAATGAGAAAGAGAGCATTACCTTGTTCAGCGTGTGTGTTACAGAAATGAAACAGACAGACATAAAAAAAAAACAACTTAGAACAAAACATACAGACTTACCCTGTGCCAAGGTATTTTCCCTTCTTCTGTCCTGATACACCGGTCCGATTCAGAACAATGACCACACAACCTTGAAGATTACCTTCCAGTGCTGCAGCTATTAACCCTTTCAAAGAAGGTTTCCTTTTGGCCATTTCAGTAATCTGCCAAACCAAGTCTTTTCCCAGAGCTCTGGTTTGCAGTTTAAAAATCTGTAGCAGTACTAGATACTAGGTTGAGATCCAACTGCTGGAGGTCCCCAGTACCTGGGTTTGGGATCAAATGTTTCAGCATCTATAGGAGGCAAGAGAACTTGAAATTGATACAAAAAAAACCTTAAAACTGCACAGATAGTGAACATTGGGGGGATGGGATTTTCAAATCAAACCGTTTGTAGTCACACCTACTGTGTATGCATCAACAGTGATTTGTTTTTCTTTTCTTTAAATGTTGCTTATCTAACGTTACTTGACTAGACACTGCTTTCCTAGTAAAAGCAGCCTGAACTGTGAAAGCCATCATCAGCTGTCACAGTATTTCTTTTACTGACCTGCTATCTAGCAGGCACAAATTACAAGGGCAGTTGCCCTTGCTTGTTTGAGAGACTTTTCCTTAATACATCTCTCCACATATCTCTAAACTTGGGGTTCTCAGACCCCACTTACATATACATTACCCTTACCCAGCTTATAGCTGATCTATAGACCTTTTTCCTGTAGGTTTAAGTCCACTCGAACACTTAGGCCCGGATATTCAAACTGCGCCATTCTGAGGTGCAAGCCCTTGCGCTGCTCAAAACAGTTACACAGGGTGTGGCCGGGGCGATATTCAAAGGAGTTGTGCTATTGAGCAACTCCTTTGAATATCAACCCCACCACAGCCACTGTGCATGCGCCAGTGGAACTGCGCCACTGCAAGTTGTCAGAGTGGAGCATTCAACTTGCGGTGGGCGCAAGTACCATTGTGCCATCGCCAAATTTCCGATATTCAAGGTGACATGCAAATGGGGCCATAATTCATGCAAGGCGCATAGGGGGCCATTTGCATCTGATTATGGCCCCATTTGCATGCCATTAGCATGTAGGTGCGCCAATCCCCGAGGACTTGCGCCTGGCCGGCCCTGCCAGGCAGCAGCCGTCGGGGACCGACACACCCTGCAGCCCGATCGTGGGCAGAGCGTGAAAAGAACCCCCAAACATCTCCCTAATGCCCGATCGCGGGCAGAGCGTGAAAAGAACCCCCAAACATCTCCCTAATGCCCGATCGCGGGCAGAGCGTGAAAAGAACCCCCAAACATCTCTAATGCCCGATCACAGGCAGAATGTACTGTGACAACCCCCAGTGCCCGATCGTGGGCAGAATGTAAAAGACCCCCAACCCGAATATCTCCCTGGTGGTCAGTGGACCGTAATGCCGATCGCGGGCAGAATGTATAGTGACAACCCCCCAAACATCTCCCTGGTGTCTAGTGTCCCCACCCCACCCACCCAGAAGCCCACCACCGCTCCCCGGCGGCGGTAGCGGCAGCATCCACCCGCCTGCCGCCCGCCCGCCCTCGACTGACTATCGGTAGGGCTGCCGCCCGTGGTGCAGAGCTAGAGCCAATGGGCGTGCAGCACATACGACAGTCCAGATTTGTGAATGACATCATTCTGAAGTCTGGACATCTTGTATGTTATGGGCTGCACCCATTAGCTCTGGCTCTGCACCAGTGGGCGTGCGCCCTGCTGAACGATCGGTCGGTCATCGGCGGCCAGATGACGGCCCAGTGCTCCTGCCGCTCCGCCCGCTGGCAGGAAATGAGGTGGTGGGCTCGTGGGTGGTGAGGTGAGGCATTACTGGGCTAGAAATGTTGGGG
Source organism: Neoceratodus forsteri (assembly GCA_016271365.2). Classification (NCBI taxonomy): domain Eukaryota; kingdom Metazoa; phylum Chordata; order Ceratodontiformes; family Ceratodontidae; genus Neoceratodus; species Neoceratodus forsteri. Next base: position 1,073,077,899 of record CM057456.1, read on the forward strand.
AATATCATGCACTTCTGCCCAGCGATCGACTGCCTGGACCACCAAGGCTCGGTGAGAAGTCTTTACATTCTGCCAGCGAGAGGCGACTGAAGGAATGTACTTGTACTTCTGCCCAGCTCGGGCATTGGGAGATGTTTGAGCGAAGATCTTTACATTCTGCCCCGATCGGGCATTAGGGAGATGTTTGGGCGGGGGGTTCTTTCCATGTTCTGCCCATGCGATCGGGCATTACGGTCCACTGGACCACCAGGGATGTGAGCAGGAGGGGGGGCCACATTGATGCCCGCAATCGGGCTGGCGGGGGGGCACAGGGACTGAGTTGGGGGCCAGCCACGGGTGGCAGCTGCTGTGTTGCGCCCTGCAATACAGCAGCTCACCTGTGGGTGGCCTTCAACTTGATCCTTTTTTTTTTGGCTCAAAGTTGTGCAGGCGCAGGATGGGGGTTGTGCCTGCACAACTCTACACAGTCCGACTGAATATCGGGCTATGCAGTTTATGCATGGTTCCTCCCCCTCCTGTTGAGCATGCATGCATTTGCATTGCGCTGTTGCTCAACCTGTTTTCAGTGGCGCAACTGCCTCCTGCTGAATATCGCAGAATGGCGCAATGTAGGACTTGAGCATGCGCAACCCTGTTGTGCATGGCGCAACCCTTTTGAATATCCGGGCCTTAGAATCCCTTAGACTCTTTTTCCCAGCCCAACAGTTAGGTTATGACCCTTACCTGTGCAGACCCTGTTTAGAGTAAACACTAGGCTTTACCAGATTTACCAAGACCAGAACCAAAACCATCTCCTGGCTTGCTCGCCAATTTGTAAATAAAGAAAACTATACCACACCGATGACAGTGAGGTAACAAAAGCACAAAGTTCATGGTTAGTGGTTCCTGGTAATCCAATAAAGCCACCTGACAGCAGATGTTTTAAATCAATTGCAATTTATTAAGACCTAAATAAGCTCCAACAAGTTTACCTCTAACATGATTAATTCTAAACAGCTGATGGCTTTTTACCACTAGGGCTACAGGTACAGAAAAGTGGAGTGAACCACTCCCTTTTTCTGGGTGTTTTAGCATCTACAGTATAGCAGCCATAGCTATTCCTCTAAAAACACACTGGACATGACATTTAGGTCCTGTGTTTATACCTAAATGGTTTAAAAAAAATGCCAGGTTGGAAATTTCCCAAAAACTACTACAGCACATTTTAGCCTAGACATGAAGTCATTCAATAAAATCATGATACAAAGACTTGGAAGTACATTGGCCAAGAAAGACCTTGGTTATAAGCAGGGGCACTGGAAAATTGTGGGCGCGAATTCAGCGCATTTTCCGTGATTATGTGCTCCCTCCATGACTCCACCACGATATTGCCTGCTCTTGGAGGTGTCTGGTGGGTCTGCATCTCACTGAAAAATCTGTGGCTCTTAGTTTTGCCACATTGTGCTGCCATCCAGTGCTTGCTGCATCCCCCCCCACCAGTAACGCTATTCCGCCCCCCCGTGACGTCATAATGGGGGAGGAATGCTTAAACATCCAGTCGCGGGCTTCCTGGTGCTTAAAGCACAGTTGCGCTGTTTCGTGCGCTTTTTCTGCTTTATGCCCCCCCCAGGTCCGCCTAAGCCTGTTAAATGCAGCGGACTGTTGGGGGGGAGCTAGCCAGTGAGCGTTGAACTAAATAACGAGACCGGCGTGGCGAGAGTGAACTGCGACCTGCGATCTCCGACCCTCGACCCTCCGACTCGAGACCTGCGACCAGCATGAAAAAAAAAAGAGGAACAAGAAGCTGCAGCTTAATCGAGGAGCATTAATTAACCCCCGGAGCACGAGAACACCACAGGAGCAGCAAGAGCTAAAGGAGGTGCATTTGCACTTTAGGTCCACACTTACCAGTGGAAGGACTTGTCTTTGAAATAAATAAATAAACTGTGAGCTGCCCTGCTTGCTCTCCCTGCTTGCCTGTGTTGATATCTGCTGCCTGCATTCTGCCATCTGAAGGAGTGAGGACAGAAGGCTTTCCCTGGTTCCCCAAGTGCCAACCTGCATCTAAGGTAAGTTACTGCTGGTTAGTTTGGGATGGATGGGGTGGGAAGGGCACATGCTGGCACTGTTGGCAAGCAAAGTGTATATGCTGTCCTTGAATATTTCTGCTGTTCTGAAGTGCTGTTTGTTTAAACATATTTGTCAATCTGGGCAACCCTTGCTGCTCTGACCTGCCAAAAATTGTTCTGTGCAAGCCTGTTCATCCGCCAGTCTCACCTCTGGTGATGGTGGGCATGGGGAGGACGTGCAGGCTGGCCCAGAACAATTTTTTTCTGCATGTGTACCAGTCCGCCAGGTCTGTGCCAAGCTCAGTCGCTTATTGATGGTGGGTGGAGGTGTCGGCCTGGTGGACTGGCCATCATGCAAAAAAATTGTTCTGGCCTCGGGTGATGGTGGCATGGGGCGGACGTGCAGGCTGGCCCAGAACAATTTTTTTCTGCATGTGTACCAGTCCACCAGGTCCGTGCCAAGCTCCAGTTGCTTGTTGTTGATGGTCGGTGAAGGGTCGGGCCTGGCGGACTGGCCCACATGCAGAAAAAAAAAATTTGTTCTGGCCTTGGGTGATGGTGGGCATGGGGCAGACGTGCAGGCTGGCCCAGAACAATTTTTTTCTGCATGTGTACCAGTCCACCAGGTCCGTGCCAAGCTCCAGTCGCTTGTTGTTGATGGTCAGTGGAGGGTCGGGCCTGGCGGACTGGCCCACATGCAGAAAAAAAAAATTGTTCTGGCCTCGGGTGATGGTGGGCATGGGGCGGACGTGCAGGCTGGCGCAGAGCAATTTTTTTCTGCATGTGTACCAGTCCACCAGGTCTGTGACAAGCTCCAGTCGCTTGTTGTTGATGGTCAGTGGAGGGTCAGGCCTGGTGGACTGGCCCACATGCAGAAAAAAAAATTTGTTCTGGCCTCGGGTGATGGTGGGCATGGGGCGGACGTGCAGGCTGGCCCAGAACAATTTTTTTCTGAATGCGTACCAGTCCGCCAGGTCTGTGCCAAGCTCGTCACTTGCTGTTGATGGTCGGTGGAGGGTCGGGCCTGGCGGACCGGCCCACATGCCCACATGCAGAAAAAAAAAAATTGTTCTGGCCTCGGGTGATGGTGGGCATGGGGTGGACGTGCAGGCTGGCCCAGAACAATTTTTTTCTGCATGTGTACCAGTCCACCAGGTCTGTGCCAAGCTCCAGTCGCTTATTGTTGATGGTCGGTGGAGGGTCGGGCCTGGCGGACTGGCCCATATGCAGAAAAATAAATTGTTCTGGCCTCGGGTGATGGTGGGCATGGGGTGGACGTGCAGGCTGGCCCAGAACAATTTTTTTCTGCATGTGTACCAGTCCGCCAGGCCCATGCCAAGCTCCAGTCGCTTGTTGTTGATGGTCGGTGGAGGGTCGGGCCTGGTGGACTGGCCCACATGCAGAAAAAAAATTGTTCTGGCTTCGGGTGATGGTGGGCATGGGGCGGACGTGCAGGCTGGCCCAGAACAATTTTTTTCTGCATGTGTACCAGTCCGCCAGGTCTGTGCCAAGCTCCAGTCGCTTGCTGTTGATGGTCGATGGAGGGTCGGGCCTGGCGGACCGGCCTACATGCCCACATGCAGAAAAAAAAAATTGTTCTGGCCTCGGGTGATGGTGGGCATGGGGAGGACGTGCAGGCTGGCCCAGAACAATTTATTTCTGTATGTGTACCAGTCCGTCAGGTCTGTGCCAAGCTCCAGTCACTTGTTGTTGACGGTCGGTGGAGGGTCGGGCCTGGCGGACTGGCCCACATGCAGAAAAAAAAAATTGTTCTGGCTTCGGGTGATGGTGGGCATGGGGCAGACGTGCAGGCTGGCCCAGAACAATTTTTTCTGCATGTGTACCAGTCCGCCAGGTCTGTGCCAAGCTCCAGTTGCTTGCTGTTGATGGTCGGTGGAGGATCGGGCTTGGCGGACCGGCCCACATGCCCACATGCAGAAAAAAAATAATTGTTCTGGCCTCGGGTGATGGTGGGCATGGGCCGGACGTGCAGGCTGGCCCAGAACAATTTTTTTCTGCATGTGTACCAGTCCGCCAGGTCTGTGCCAAGCTCCAGTCGCTTGTTGTTGATGGTCAGTGGAGGGTCGGGCCTAGTGGACTGGCCCACATGCCAAAAAATAATTGCGGCAAGCATGACGGTGTTGGCAGGGTTGCCATGTGCCACCATGACATTACTGCATGTCGTGCTGGGGGGAGAGGAACAGTGGAAAAACCCCCTCCGGAGGATAATGGAGATAATGGGCATTCCTGCGGCATGGCTCACGTCACATCCCACTGCCGGCCCAGCTCGCCGTGATCTCCCTGGGTGCCAACACATAGGCTGCATGGATCTTAGTTATGCCAGAGGTCTGGGGTCTGGCTTACAGCACTGCAGGTGGGGAGATCCAGTCAGGGGGTTCAGGCAAGGAGTGAGAGGCCTTCGCCCAGTGAGTAACCTGGAAGGATGCCCTGTCCTCCAGGATGCATAAAGAGTCTTTAAAAAAAAAAAAGTCATCCGTTTTATTTAATAGCAACAGTGCTTGCAGGAATCAAGAATCAATCGTCTGTTTTATTTAATGTAACAGTGCTTAAAGAAATCAAGAATCGATCGTCAGTTTTATTTAATTGTAACAGTGCTTGCATGAATCAAGAATCAATCATCAATTTTATTTAATGTAACAGTGCTTGCAGGAATCAAGAATCAATCATCAATTTTATTTAATGTAACAATGCTTTAAGAAATCAAGAATCAATCAATTTTATTTAATGTAACAATGCTTTAAGGAATCAAGAATCAATCATCAATTCTATTTAATTGTAACAGTGCTTGCAAGAATCAATCAACATCAATATGTCTCAGCCAAATGCCAAGCGTCCGCGTCTGTCTCGCGAGGAGGCCAAACAGCTCCATCTTTCCTACACTGTGCGCGCCATTGATCGGGTCGCTCTGTATCCTGGCGATCTGTATGAGGATGGGGGCCAGCTGTTCTGCAAGTTCTGCTGTCAAGCTGTGGATTATCTTCGCAAGCATACAATCGACCTACACATGAGAACACAAAAACATGTGGATCGGAAAGCTGCAGCTATGAAGAGAAAACAAGATGGTATGTATACAGTATTTATACACAAGTGTCACATTTATCTCTCTGTGCGTGGGTGGGTGTGTGGGTGAGTGTGCGGGTGAGTGTGAGTGGGTGAGTGGGTGAGTGTGAGTGTGTGGGTGGGTGAGTGAGTGTGAGTGTGTGGGTGAGTGTGAGTGTGTGGGTGGGTGAGTGTGTGTGTGTGTGTGTGTGTGTCGGGTCTATCACTTTTTTACATTACCTTTTTTTTTTTTTTCTCACTTTACAGGCAGTACCGTACAACGACAGCAGTCACTGGCGTCTTGTTTATCGAGAGCAACATCAGCCACTGAGGATTGTAAAGAATTTGTCCTGGACTTCGTAAGATGCCTGACACATGCAGACATTCCTCTGGAAAAAGCTCCAGCCTTCGAACAGTTCCTCTGCAAAAACACAAAACATGGTGGAAGTCTTCCTGGGTCCGCACAGCTACGCTCTACATACCTTCAGGAGCTTTGCCCAAAGCATGAGGACTATGTAAGACAGCTGGTTGAAGACACTGACCTCTACTTAATATTGGATGAAACTACAGATGCCTGTGAACGTAGCGTTTTTGGAGTTCTGGCACAGCCTCTGACAAGGGTCAATGAACAGCCGGTGTTGATAGGACTTGAGTTTTTGGATCGTGTGAATCACACCACTGTCTCCCAAGCTGTGCTTCGTATTTTAAATGAGAATGGCATAAATTTTGACAAGGTGTTTGCAATTGCCACAGACAGTGCCAGATATATGCAGAAAGCATTTAAAACTATTCTTTCCGGCATATTCCCGAACGCTGTGCATGCAACTTGTATTGCACATTTGCTAAATTTGGTTCTGGAACTCTGGTCAGCTTGATCAAAAAGGTTTTCTGTCAGAGCCCCATGCGGCGCCATCAATATTTAGAATTTCTAGAGGCAAAGGATGGCATTGTTCCAAAGATGCCTGTATATGCTGTGCTGACCCTCTGGTGCTCCTGGGTAAAGGCAGTCAATTATCTGGCTGACTATCTGCCTCTCGTGGCAGATTTCATAAACAGTACTTCATCAGATGCAGCTTCATTTAAAAAACTCAAAATGCTGTTGTCAAGTAGACTTGATGTGCTTGTAGCACAAGTCACATTTGTGTCGGAACAATCCAGTGAGCTTGTGCAACTCATCGAAGAGCTGCAGGCAACGACGGTACCCCAAGGGCACAGCATTTTTTCACGACTGAATCACCTACACTTATTTTTGGATTTCTGTGCCACAGCTGGCATAGACGAATACAGGCCTAAAACTGTGGAAGAACTCTCAGTGTGCCAAGTGGGCGAGAGAGCTGCCTGTGTCTATCTGTTCCAACAAGTGATGTTGGCGAGCAGTCAAAAACTGGACAATGTCATCAAAGGACACCCCTCAATGCATGTTTTTCAGGCAGCCCGTGTCTTTGATCTGCTACAACTTCCTATGCTGGATAAACAAAAAGACAGCTATATCACTGGCATACCCGGGGCTTGCAGACATTTCACCCTTTGAGTGGCATGCTTATACGAATGCTGCCAAGTCAGTACCACCAGACTTTGAAATTGCAGCCTGGTGGGAGTCTCAGTCACCATCGCTGGGCAAACTGGCAGCCTTGGCAAAACGTTACATTTGGATGCCTGTCAGCACTGACAACATAGAAAGAATATTTTCTGTTTACACAGACCTTCTGAAGGACAATAGAAGAACTCTAAAAGAAAATAATGTAAAATTGCTGTTAATGCTAAAATACAACAAACATTTTTAAATATTGCTGAATATTATGCTTGCATTATTTCAGTTGGTTGGCAAACCAAGCAGAAGACCGGGTTTCAGAAGGAGGTTAAGGGAGCAGCCCAGGTTCACACAGTATACTAGTGGAGATTGTGGGAATCCAATCCATGTCTGCCAGATATACTACACTCGGGGCTATACAGACAGCCCAATATGTACTTTTTAGTAACTGTTTTCTGCTGGTTCAAGATAGGGGGACCTCGGTGACAGCGAAAATTGGGGAACAAATTATGTAACTTTTGTGTGTGTAAACGTGTTCATTTTTTATGTGTTTGGCTGGGGTTATGCATTTGGGATGGAGTTTCTAATTGTTCTTTTTATATATATTTTTTTGTAATAGTTTTATGGTGGGTGGATTGTGTAAAATGTGTTGTTCGCAAAGAATAAAATGTGTGTGCTTTTAAAATAATGTGCGGCTTTTTGTATATCAAAATCTGAACTATTTGACTAACATAAGTGGCACTGAGCGTGCTCCGCAACTTCCCGCAATTTTGACTCCAAAAGTCCCGCAAGTTTGTCCACATTTCTCCGCAATTTTCCAGTGCCCCTGGTTATAAGATACATTCAACACTTTGAGACAGGAAGTTTGTTTATCAGCATTCTTGGACGGGAAAATAGGTGGTCAGGGAATGTTACATTATTAAAAATAACATGCTCGAGGAGGCAGGAAACAAAAAGGAGGCTGTTACTCTATTTAAAATAAATTGCTTAGAACTGTAAAAAAAAAAAAAACATAGTACAAAGACTCTTCTAGTAAAAAGTGGCCAAAGCAAAAATATAATTATTTTTTATCAGCTTGTTTCCCTATACACATTCTTAAACACAAGCATCATGTGGTAAGGATTTGTACTAGCCAAGGCTAAACGGCAGTTAATGTTGAAGGAGCTGGACCTTATCTTGGCTAGGACCTTGGGTTAAAGGAAGGTTTTGTACAAAATATTTCTGCTGAGCAAAGCAGAGCTAATTTTCTTTAAAATATTTATTTTTAAACACGGTTTATGCTATTCACTTATTTTCTACAGTTTTTTAAAGGGCCCCAACACCTTTTGAACCTGGGCATCTACACAGACATCAATTTACACAGTGGTGTCATTATTTGCATGGTTTCAACAATTACTCTTCAAACACCTCTGCACTTACAAGGTACATCAATCTACATGTAGGTATCATGTAGTCATCTACTAGCCACCTTCACCTTTTACTAGCCCTTTGCAGCCTCTACACTAGCCATTTTACACCTTTCTATCTCCTCAACCTTTTGGTTAGCCAATTACATATTGTTGATAAAAGTCTGGTCACTGGTCACTAAAACCTTGGCCACTGGTCACTAAACTTTAGCCACTGGTCACTTTTAACACTCAGATGAGTTTTGTCTGTATCAGAGTACAAGGCAGAGGTGTCCAATATCCCTCTTACTTTTTGCTTTAGCTATAGAGCCATTAGCTATTAAGATTCAGGAGCAGAAGAATATCAAAGGTGTGATTGGCAAATCAGGAAAACCACACAAGATTACCCTGTATGCAGTGTCTTGCTCCTATATATGATGGATCCACTGAGGTCCATGCCTGCTTTACTGCAGGTTATTTCCTAGTTTGCTGTCTTCTTGGGTTATAAAGTGAACTTACATATATCCGAGTTCATGGTCCTAGGCAAGCCTCAGACTACTTGGCCTGGAGATTCATGGGGTTTGAAGTTAGCAGGATAGCATATCACATATATGGGGATTAGGGTGGGTAGGGATCTGCATTGTCTTCATGCTATTAACTACATGCCCCTGTTCAATAAAGTGTTAACAGAGCCGGAGAGGTGGAGAGCTCTCCCCATTTCTTGGTTGGGAAGGATAAATCTTTTAAAAATGAACACCCTTCCTAGATTATTATACCACTTGCAAATGCGTCCTATGAGTCCTATCAAAAAGAATATTAAAAAATTGGAGAGGGGCTTTGTTAAGTTTCTTTGGCAGGGTAGGTGACCCCACATGAGCTTGCAACATTTCAAAACTGGAGTGGATCGGCGGGGGCTTGCATTCCCTGATCTACAAGGTTATCAAACTGTGGCGCAACACTGCTGTGTCCAGGACTGGATGAACAGAGGGGAGCCACTAGTTGGTTGGACTTAGAAGAAATGGGCAGTCAATATAGGCTGTCAGTGTATCTTTCCTTGAGGGTAAATGCCGCTATTGCTCTCTAGAGGTGCCAGACTCATTAGTGATCCCCACTCTGATGGCCTGGGAACAGATTCAAGCAAGGAAAGTAGCCAGAGAGGATAGGACTCTGCTTGTCACCATTGCTGGCAATCTGGAGTTCCTGCTGGGCTGAGAGGACCCCGGGTGTAGGACACGGGAGAGGAGGGGGATTAGTTGCCTGGGAGATTTGTACATGGAGAAGGATATCAGGCCCTTTGAAGAAATGCAGGAGAGGGTACAGGTGCCAGTCTCCCATCTTTTTCTGTACCTGCAGGTATGGGATTATGTACAGGGCTGTGGAAGGAATCCGAGGAGTCTCCGCTACCCTCTCTGAAACAGATAACCTATCAGGCATGAACATCATTGAAGGGGGAGATCTCAAAGCTAGTCAAACAGGATCGAGATTTTTTTATGGATTTCTTACAGAAGGTACACACCCAATGGGAAAAAGATTTGAGTATTCCTATTACAAACAGGAACTGGGCTCTTTTGATGAGGACACATTTGGGGTTGCTGGTGTGTAATAAATACAAGGAATCCCAGTTCAAATTCTTACATAGATTGTGCTGACCTCCTGTGGTGGTACATCATTTTAACACTACTGTTCCACCGATCTGTGGGAGACGTGAATAGGCCCTACTAACAAACTATGAATGAAAACTTCTGGGCCTATTCATATGCACCATCAGCCTAAAATTCCCCCTCTCACTGTGCCATGCCTGCCCCCCTCCCACACCTATTCTCCTCTTGGGTGACACTGAAAGAAATCCTGGCCCCAAACATGCCCACGTTGACCACACTGATGCAAGCTGGTCAAAAAACCTTGGGTTTGAAATAGCCCACATGAACATCCACAGCCTCCCATCCAAGCTCCATGAGCTCAAGGCTGGGTTGCCCTCTATAAACCTCAGGTCTTAGGTCTCTCGGAAACATGGCTAAAACACACCCACTCTGACTTCCATTTGCAAATACAAGGATATTCCCTCCTGACCTGGCTGAAAAAAGGGCGGCAGAGTGGCACTTTATGTGCTAGATCACATCTCGGCCACCATTATAAACTGTTCAGCCTCCACCTCCCCTAGTGAATGGTTCCTCATTGAACTAACTCTAGGAGCTGCAAAGAAACTACACATAGGGTGCTGCTACAACCCCCCCTCGGGAGGCGTTCCAGGACTTTCTAGTTTCCTGGACGGCATAGAGTGCACTACCACCTGCAGGGACACAGTCGTAATTGGTGATTTCAACTTAAATTGGTTGGATGTGTCTGCACACCTACTAAATGAGCAAAACCTGGAACAAGTGATCTCCTCCACCACCAGGCACAACACCCGCTCACAAAACCACTCCCTCATTGACTGGGTAGCTACAAATCAAGCTGACTTGATCCTCCAGGTAGGCACAATGTCTGACTCGATCAGTGACCACTCACCAACCTATGCCATACTGTCGCTCAGATCAAACCAAGCTCCTCACAAACTTCTATCCTTCAGACAATTCACCAAATGAGACATGACACCAGTCCTAAACGAGGTATGGGCAATGGACTGGTCAACCCTGTACTGCCTAACTGATATCTCTGAGGCAGTCACACTTTTCACCTCCACCAGTACGCATCCAGGACAAGTATTTCCCCCTAACTGGGTGCACTCACTGGGTAACCAGCGAGTTGCTGGCACAAATGAAAACCCGATACCACAAGTGGAAAGAATACAAGGCATCACCCTCCTTCCAACTCTGGAATTTCTACAGACTACTGTGAAATAGATGCAAGCAAACTGCCAAATCCCCTAAAGAGGAAATACAAATACTACCAAAATCAACAAATCAACAACCTGAGAAACCCACGTAGTTTCTGGTCCTCTATTAGCTCTCTCTTCAACCCTAAAAACAGTAGTAGGATAACCAAACTTTCTTCACCCCCTGGCCCCACCTCCGACCCTGCTCAAATTGCTGATGCTTTCAACCTAAAATTCACTGACCTATCCCCTTACTTAAACAAGCTCCCCCCTCTGTCCTCCCCTGCCTTGTGCCACCAGACTGATGACTCTGCCTCCTCCCCCACCTTCTCCCCAACCCCTCCTTTTCATCTCAGAACCACTGGATGCACCGACACCATCAAATTATTAAAATCCCTACCAACCAAAGGTAGCCCTGGTAGTGATGGCCTACACCCCATTTTTCTGAAACTCATCTCCCCTGCAGTTACAAATCCCCTCACCTTCATCTTCAACCTTTCCCTAACTTCTGCTGCTGTTCCCACTGCTTGGAAACATGCCAATGTAGTACCGATTTTCAAAACTGGTGACCCCCTCCCCCCCCCCGACAACTACAGACCCATCTCCCTCCTCCCCCACCTGAGTAAACTGCTTGAAAAAATCATACACTCTCTACTAACAGAACACCTAGGGAACACAACCTCCTCTGCCCTCTCCAACACAGTTTCTGAAAGTATCATAGTACCTCCTCTGCCCTTGCACTCTTCTCTGACCACGTGTTGAGAGATATGGACCGGGGCAAACTGACAGGTGCTGTCTTCATTGACCTATCTAAAGAATTCGACTTTGCTGACCACAGCCTCCTCCACTCAAACTTACTCCTTTTTGGCTGCTCCTCTGGGCCAGCTGCCTGGTTTCGTAGCTACCTATCGGACAGACACCAGTCAGTTCTCATTGACAAGGTCTCCCCCACTGCCCTCTCTGTACTCACTGGTGTTCCCCAGGGCTCCATACTCAGACCTCTGCTGTTCTCTATGTTCATCAACATGCTTCCTGAGGACAGCATTAGCTGCTCTGGTCTCCTATATGCAGGTGATTTCGTTATATATCACAGTGACAAGAATGTAGATGCTATCTCCTCCACCCTCACACTAAACTTTGCATCTGCGCACAAATGGTTCCTTTCTCGAAGCTACTAGTTAATGAAAAAAAGACCAAAACTATGCTTTTCGGGTCTAAACCCTTCCTAGTGAAGGCAACCAAAGCAAAGTCATCCCTCCTAGTTCTCACCCCCACAGGCACTCTGCTTGAGACTGTCTCATCCTTTAAGTACCTGGGAGTTACCCTAGATCCCTCACTTTCTTTCTCCAAACACATCAACCACACCATTCATCGGATCCACCAAAAACTGGGTGCTGCATACCATTATAAACACTACCTGACCACAGAAGCTCACCTGGCGGTAGCACGGGGCAACCTACTTCCCCTACTAGACTACTGCTCCCAGTCTACTCACACCTGTCCACCTCTCTGTACAAAAGACTAAACAGTGCATAAAATGCTATATGTCACTTTGACCTTCTCAACCCCTACCGCTCCCACCGCTGCTCACTATACCAAGCGTTGGGATGGCCAACCCTACAAGGTCGATTTGAATATGCACTGGGCTGCACTGTGGATAAATCCCTCCGCCTCCACATATGTCCTCCTACTCTCCCCTTTTAACTAGCAGAGCGCTCACCAGAAACCTGTGGGCATCCTCCATTCTACCACTGGAAGTACCTCATGTCCTTACCGCCATGGGCAAACGAGCTTTCTCTATCACTGCCCCCTCACTCTGGAACAAACTCCCCCCATCTATTCGCTCATTGCCCACCCATCTAGCTTTCAAGCACAACATGAAAGCATGGCTTTTCTCATCAGTGGTCTGCCACTGTTCCTAACTGCAAGGATACTATCTCTTGGATCCTCCTCTGACCAAAGCACTTAGTCTATCCCCTGCATCCGGACAGCACTTCCCCCCCTCTCCCGTACTCCTTCCCCACTATGACTACCTTTCTTCTACTGCCCCTCCCTTCCCTTGTTTTACTTTCCTTCCTCCTCTAGAACAAATTGCTGATTGTGTCCTCATTTTAATTATCAAATTGCTTTTCCTTGATCTATGCCTATACTGTAAATCAGCCCTTGCTATTTCATGAAACAGTGAACTTTATCCGGTATCTCACACAAATTTTTCTGCTTGTACCATGTTATGACATAATGTTTTTGCTGTGTCTTTACTACCTTGTATATTTGTATCTCATGTATTGTTGTTTTTGAACTCTATGCTATACCTGTATTTTTTGTTGCCACATTCCTGTGGCCCGGGTCATGACTGAAAATGGTCCTCTGGATCAGTGCACCTACCCGGTTATCAAAGACATAAATAAAAAAACTGGCACTGCTTTTGGGAGTGCCCTACCTTTCAAGTGTTCTGGGCAGATATTGCAAATTAACTGATGGCATTGTAGGGACTGCGCTCTCAATTTTATTGGGTATTATTGGGTATAGAGGGCATGGGAGATGAAAGCCAGGAACCCTATCCCAGGTGGGTTACAGTCTTGCTGGTGTTAGCACATTAGTGCATTCAAAATACTTTAGCTTCTGGAGATACCCCTACATTAGAGCAATGGAAAACATTATGCCCAAAGACACTGGCGTTGGAAAGACTTACCTATTCTCTGCAAGGGACAGAAGAGCTATTTCTCTGTAGTTGGAGTGGATACATTGACTCCCCATTGCATGTGGAGGCGGTTATGTCATGGGACACTTCCCTTTGAGAAATGAGGAATATGGCTGGGGGGGTTCCCCTTAGGGGGTTCTCTCAGGGATGTGACTGGGGATGTGCTTTCACTCCTCCCTTCCCAAGTAACACTTAGTTTGGGTATTTAAATGTAGACAAACCTGTGACAAGGTTTAACCTTGCTGAGTTACGTGCTGCTATGGAATGAATTCTGTTGATGGTCATTTTTTAATGTCTTTTTATTAAGTGTTTTAAAATGGTGGCTCTTGTATGGTTAATTGATGTAAGATGTACATATATCCTATGACTTTTCTGTAGTGTTTGTATGGTCACTTGGTGTTTCAACTTTTTACAAATTAATAAATATTATACAAAAAAAAATGACCAAGAACAAGGGGACAGATAATGAAGCTAGAATGGTGAAAACATAAAGGAGATATGAGGACATACTTCTTCACTAAAAGAGTGGTAGATGCCTCAAGCACTCTTGCAGCAAAGGTAGTGAGCCAAAACACTAGTGTACTTCATGCATGTTTGAACAAGTACATAGAAATCTTAATTGTGAAAGGTGTGAAATTGTGGGGTGGAAAGGATGAAAAGGGACTTGGCAAGGTTGAAGGAATGGTCAAATGTATGGCAGCTTAGATTCAATGCAAAGAAGTGCAAAATAATGCACCTGGGAAACAAAAACCCAGGGGAAGAGTACACAGTGGGGGGTGAGATACTGACAACAACAAAAATGGAAAGTGACCTGGGGGTAGTCGTATCAGATGACCTAAAGGTGGGCCACAAATGTGAGAAGGCAGTAAGGAGGGCTGGGGGGATACTGGGATGCATAGGGAGAGGCATCACCAGTAGAAAACAACAAGTTGTTGGCCCTCTGTATAGACAGTTGGTAAGACCACATCAGGAGTACTGTGTACAGTTCTGGAGACCCCATCTCCGCAAAGACATAGACAGGGTGCAGGCTGTCCAGAGGAGGGCAACCAAAATGGTGCAGGGTCTGCACCAGAAGACATATGAAGAAAGACTAAAGGAGCTTAAGATGTATAGCTTCGAGAAGGGGGGGGGGGACATGATAGAAATGTTCATATACCTCAAGGGAATCAACAAAGTCCAAGAGGGTAACATCTTTCAGAAAAATATGTGCAAGAAAAAGGGGGCACAATTTGAAGACAGAGGGAGGATGGCTCAGAGGTAATGTGAGGAAGTATTTCTTCACAGAGAGGGTTGTAGATGCATGGAACAGCCTTCCTGAGGAGGTCAAAGAGTCAAAAACAGTGGTGGAATTCAAGAATGCATGGGACAGACATAAGGCAATTCTAGTGGAGGGGTAGGAGGAAGTAGGCTGTTGGTTAACTAGGATCTGCAGCGTATCCATTAGGTAGGGAAATAGGCAGACTAGGTGGGCCAAGCAGTCCTTATCTGCCATCAAATTCTATGTTGCTATGTTTCTATGAAACAAGAAGGGGTTGGTGGGAGGGAACCAGAAAGCAAATGAGCTTTCCGGTAACAATATAGGCAGTGTATATTTTCATACATTTGCACTAACATGTATATCCCACCAATGGAGGAAAAGAAAAGAACAATAAATGATGAAACACACATGCACACACTATGTACATAATCCTACATACACATCATCACGCACACCTTGCAAAGTCTAGACTGCAACTCCCTGGAGGGTTGGGGGCAGAAGAAGAAAACAATCTTTAAACTTTCTGACACCACCACATTAGCCAAAATGATACATAACTTTCAAGTCAGATAGTTACTAAGATAGTTTTTTCAAAGCAGGAAAACAAGCATGTAAAAATACATCATTTAACATACGATGTATATTCTACTCTTACAGCCGAACAACAGAAGCAGCACGATGTTCCTGCTCTCCTGAAAAGTCTAGAAGGGTCCCTAAAATGAAAAAGATCTCTGATACGGGTAACTACCATCACTCTGTAACCTGTTTACTCTGTGTGTGTGTGTGTGTGTGTGTATACATGTGTACTGATAACAACAACATTGAATTAGCTCCAGGGACAATAATCAAGTAATGGAATTGAGAAGAAAAGTTTGACAAAAACCAGACCAAGTTCCCTAACAGATAATTACAATCCCTTTCTCCTGTCAGATACTGTTCTAGTTACGGAGCCTCCTCCTGCTGAGACAAGCCAACCGGAAACAGCCACAGTAGGAAAACAGTTGAATGTTAACTGTGCTAGAAACCATCTTTTCCGTGAACAAAGTGATGTTATCGTATACTGTAAGTAGCTCACAAATAATAAACAAGTTTCTAAAGCACAGAAAGTTGATAACAGCTGCAGGTTAAACGTGACAGAGACTAACTGACCATAAATAACTAACCTTTTACTTAAGCAATCCTTGATAACTTGCAAACCACACAAATCATACCAAAAAATGTAGATGGAAAACTACTAAACTGGAAGAAAAACAACCTAGGTATAATACAAAATACATATTATATATTCATAAAATACTTCTTGTTTTCTTGTTCAGACTCTGAAGAAGTGTCCGTGTGTCAGCTGATGCACATCAGGATAACAACAGAGCAGACACAGGTAATACGGACCTTTCTAACACTGTAGGGGCAATGGCAGCTGACATATCAACTATGTCTGCCTAAGCAGGTTACACACCACGGGCCAGCTGGTATTGCAACTATGGCAGTGGGAATGTGAACAATGTCCAATACCAGGGTTTTAAACAGCAAATGACTAGTGGTGTTATTGCCCTCCAATGTATTGCTACTTCTATATCCACTGCTTTGGAGAGCATTGAATGACACTAATAAAATGGGCAGGGAAATTCCTGCATCCTAATTGGTTGTTACATGTGCATCAGATCCATTTGATGCACAGGTAAAAATAAGTACTGAAAAGCAGAACCGCAATACACAAAACAAAATCACTGTGCCATTTGAATACTGAGCTTTTCAAATGCCACCATTTTTTCCCTTTCTGACTAAAGAAACCAGCCATCAATAAAAGCCCTACATAAACATGTGTGCCTGTTTTTTAAAAAAAAAAAAAAAAAACACATTTCAGCCCTATAGTAATCAAACATTTAAATATATATAAAGGCATGTATTTACCTTTTTTTCTTTAAGCTGCCGATCACGATACCGCTCCTGCAGGGCATCTCCTCCATCTCCAGTGCTGACTGCGCTTCCATCTCTGCATGTGTAAACACAATTTTTTTGTAAATTTTAAAATACAGCCAGTACAGCCCACAACTTCTCATTAACTAGATGGAGTGCGGTGAGAAATACACCCATTTGGTAACGCTGCTCCTGCCATCACCAACGGGAGAGGGGCTAAGGTACAGCCGAGCGGTTCCATGTCAAAATGGCGAATTTATTAGGGTAAGCGTCAAAACAGCGAAACTGAAAAAGGGACTGTCATAAGGGTGACAGCAAATTACGGCGACTGACAGAAACAGCGATTTGTGAGTATTTTTTGCCAAAAAAACAGTGCCTTCACTTGACATTGACAATTCTAGGTGAACCCTCTCAGATACTCTGAATGATCACTAATAGAATAATCAGCAACCACCAAACTTAGACACTCGTTCAGTTCCTGGTATCGCCTCCTACCTTCAGTGGTCCCGGAACCCAACACCAGCTGTTTGAGCCACACTTCCATCATTCGCTGTTCCTCTTTTAGACAGTCCAAGATATGTGCGCCCCCAAACCCCCCACTATTTCTAATTATCTAACTCCAAGGCGCATTTGGACTATGGGGATTGCACCACCACGGAATCGCCATTAAATACAGGTCGCCCATTATTATATGTCGCCCTTCTTATTTTCACCTTTATGATGTCACCGTTTTGCTGTAGCTCTTATTGATTCACCTTTATCACATGCTACCCAGCCGAGCTGGTTGGAACTGACAGGCTGACACACTTTGACCCGGAAGATACCTTTTGCTGACACGGTTTAACCTACAGGATGCCTTTTTTGCACTAATGCATTGTTCGAGCTGACAGGGGGAGTAAAGAGCCAAGGGGGGAGACCCCCTAATTATGTCTGTGCATTTGGGGGGGCAACCACTTTAATACAAACTACATGTATGGATCCCACAAAAGGACAAATGCCCTCAAGCACAAAATAGGCATAATTTTTGTGGTGGGGGAAGGACTATTTTACAGTAAGTTCAGGTATTTCTACCTATTTTTATACATGAGAACATATTTACTTCATTTTTACAAATATATTTAAAAAAAGGCACATTTTATAAGCACAATAAGAGACTCTGGGGTATACACTGAACAGATATGACTGCAATTCCAGGGGCTGAAGACACTTGGCCTGTGGCCTTGTGCCTTACTGCACCCTGGGGTGTGGTCATATCTGTTCAGTGCATACCCCAGAGTGTCTTACTGAGCTTATAAAATGGGCTTTTTTTAATACACATTTGTAAAATGAAATAAATATGTTCTGTGTAAAAATAGGTATAAATACCCGACTTTACTGTAAAATAGTTCTGTTCAATGCAAACCCCTCGTTTCTTATTGCTTACATATCCAGTGCTGTTTCCAGCCTCCCAAGCATAGGTGCTGGGTTTGTAAATTTTTTGGTGGGATCCAGGGGTGTTGCTCACTGTCGATTCACCACTGCACCGACAATCAGGTCAGGGGGACCAGTGGGAGGATGGTTGGGTTGTCGGTGCTGCAGTTGGGAGGGGGAAGCACTAACCACCACTGGGGCCCAGATGGAGGGTGCAGATCACTGTTGGGGTATGGGGCCAGGGCTTTGTTGTGGGGGGGGGGTTCCTTGAAAACAGATTCTCACATGGCTGTGGTGGGATGGCTGTCACCATGGGTGGGGACTGGACAAAACTGGGGGGGCTTTGATCCCTACAGGAATAGGGTATCAGGTAGGGGGAAGGACTGCTAGACACCAAGGAATAACATACAACCTCAGGCATGGGCGCAGGTTAAAGGAGGGACCACTGGACACCAGTAAACTATTTGCTCTTTACGGGGGTGAAAGTAATGATTTTCACATAATACATTTTTTTTTTAACTCTATTTATTCTCTCCTTGAGACTTGGAACTCACTCGAGCTACCTCTGCTTGCCGGCTGCTGTACCACCGACCTGATCCCCTGCCTCCTCAGAGGGTATGCTGCCCCTCCTCCAACCTCCGACCAGGAACCCCCCAGCTCTGAGCCCCCTGGGGCAGGGCCGCCACTCCATCCGGCACTCTAGCTACAATCTAGTGCCGGCCATGGAGGAGGAGGGGGGAGAGAGGCGGAGGCAAGGTCCAGTGTGGGCGTGTGGCAGTGGCCCGGAGAGGAGCCGTTGCCTATCCAGGCACAAGGGATTTTTCTCTTTTTTTGTGTGTGTGTACAAGCCCCCCAAGCGCAGCCATGCAATGGTGTCAGCACGCGGCTGCCCCGTAGACACCGGCCGCGCTCGTCCTCGATTCTTGTTCCCACACTAGTAGTACCCCCGGTCTCCATCGGGGGTCTGTACTGCACCGGGAAGAACCTGATCCCTCCCCAAGGAGAAGAAAGCAGTCCTATGGATGCTCAATCCATCTCCCTCCCCTGCCGACCTACAGCGCCCGGGCTCACTCCTGAACCCGGGTCGCTGGCGTGGCACGAGGTGTGGCGTCCAGCACCTTAACCCTCAGCACCACCGGGCCAGCTCACATACTACAATTTTCATCATTAAAATGGTCAAGATAATTTGGTTCTTCTCAGTTTAGCAGTCCTAAGAAGCAATAGTTTCCATATTACAGTTAGTTGTACCATGACCTGTTAATAGCATACGAACATGCACTTATATATTTCAACATTTTAGACACAAAATAATGGAAAATTTCCAATTAACATGTATAATTTTCTTTCTGAAGAGCTGTAAGTCAAGCAAACCATTTAAAACAGACCTCGGAGTCAGATGAATTTAAAATTACAACTGACTTGCACAACTTCTGACTGACTTTTTCAACTAGTTGCTAATTTATCACTTTAAATAAAAAAAAATTCAACTGATTTGTTTAAATTTGAAGCAATTTCTTGGGTGTCTCAGAGACAGCGTAAGTGACTGGAATGCCCCATGAATCAAGCAGTAGTACCCTATGCACTACTCACAAAACCATCTTTTATTATTTCTTTACATACTACGTAAATATGTAAATATTTTGAAAAACCACCCTTTTTTACTTTGGTAAATATTTTTCTTTACATTTAATTTTAAAATATGTTTTATTTATTGAGAAATTAACCACCATGTTTTTATTTTTTGTAATACAGTCTCATTTCATTAACAATTAATACTTTTTTTTTTTTAATTTTAGTTTTTGTTGACCGGGTAAGTGCACTAGACAAATCCTGCCTATTTTCAGGCACGACCCTGGGGAGGGGGATACAGATGAATGCCAATTGACCTTGAACCAGATTAAGCTGTTGGTGGTATTTTTAGTGAATGTGGGAAATTTGGTCAGGACACCGGGGAAATTCCCCTACTCTTTTCGATAAGTGCCATGGGATCTTTAACATCCACCTGAACTACCACCAATCCAGGCAGATGGGGCCTCAGTTTAACGTCTCATCCAAAAGACAGCACCTCAGAAGTGCAGCACCCCTCTCATGCTGCACTACAGTGTCAGTACTGGGATATTAACCCAAGTGCCAGATGTGGGAACTGAACCCACAGCCCTCTGACCTCCTGGCCTCAGAGGTGAGTGTGCTACCTACTGAGCCACTGACACTGTTTTGAAAATGTCATGGCTGTAAAAATATTTAAAGAAATCATTCATCATTGTCCAAGTCATTTTTGAAATGATTTCAACCTTATGCAGCTTCAAAGTGTAAAACAGAGAATACTGGATGGGCAACTATGCACAACCAGTGTGTTCTGCCACAGAGGGGTTCTGATTGCCTCTGACCTCGAGAGCGAAGCTCGAGAGGTCCATGGGAATCAGAACCCCGAGGTGACAGAACACACAGGTTGTGCATAAAGTTGCTCATCCTGTATTTTTTATAGTGTATAGTAGTACTATGTGAAATGTGTGCTTTGTGTTTTTTTTTTTCTCTTTTTCATAATGAAACTGACTTGTGAAGTCTCTAGAGGTTCTAGAATACGGTCACCACAGAATTAAATAGAAGAAAGCAACAATGTGCCAGCATTCCAAGTGGTTCTGCTGCAGTAGTGACATCACTACTGCAGCAGAACATATAGGATAGTGTATGGTTACCCATACACTACAAGGCTATTCTTCCACCGAGTGGATACAATGCCAACTGATGACCTCGAGAGCAAAGCTCGAGAGGTCTCCAAGTCGGCATTGTATCTACGAGGTGAAAGAATAGCCGAGTAGTGTTTGGGTAACCACACGCTGTTCTTTATAGTGTATGGTGCCCGAAAAAAAGACAAAAAGAGACTCACTTTTCCATATTTTCACTCGGTTCTGCCGAGGCCGTCCATTCACAACTGCGGCTGCCCAGCACCTTGCCGCTTCTCTCACACAGCAAAGGACAAATCCAGGGCGTCTGCTGGCCTTGTATTATGGCGTCCTCACTAAGCGCAGAACTAAAAGTCATTCTGCATTAGTGAGGACGTCACTACTGCAGCAGAACAACTTTTTGTTGTGTTTGGATTTCCATACACAACCGGATTCTACCATACAATATAACATAATGATGTCACTACCGCAGCAGAACAAGCATATTCCAGGCATGGAATTTCATGCACAGCATTCCACTATACACCATATACATATATGAGCTGACAGTTCCAGAAAGAAAACTGAACGGTCTGTTCTGGGTGATTGTCTAGTTCTGAGAGGCAACAGAATAGTAATACCAATCTCATTTAGAGCTAAAACAGTTGCAATAGCACACACTAAGCACCAAGAAATTGCTGAGAGAGAGAATGTATGGTTTCCCAACATAGACCAGCTTGCAGAGACCATGATAAGAAATCGTCCTGCATGCCTGCCAGGCAGTAACAAATGACGTGCACCCAGAATCACTACTGAAGTCTGATTTACCTGATACTGTGTGGGACACTGTCGCTGTGGGCTTTTATGGCCCATTTCCTAGTCAGCAATAATCTTAGTTGCTGCAGATGACTATTCAAAATATCCTGAAATAGTGTTTATTGCTTTGACTGCAGCCATGGCAGTATTTCCAGCATTAGACAGAATAGTCTCTGCTTAAAGAATCCTGCTCCTTGCCACTGCCCCAAATATTTCTACTTTATGCTAGATCTGGCTTAACTGCGCTCAGGTTTTTTTATTTTTATGCTAATACATATGTAATTTACTAAAATGTGTTTTTATAGCTGCACTGTTGTTCTGTAACTGGCTGCATTGTTGGCTGCACTGTACCTACTCTCATGTCATACTCATTTATTCTGTATATGTTTCCTTTATACCCAGTTGTACCTCAGGTCGCACCTGGAAATGAGCCTTGGCTTAGTGTGCCTTTCCCGGTTACCAAAGTTTAAATAAATAAAGAATGGTAAAAACAGACAGCAGACCTTCATTTCAAGGGTCTGATTTTCAATGGTTTGCAGACCACTTAAGAGTTCAGCCATAAGGGAATCACACCTTGTTGGCCACAGTCTAATAGAACAGCTGAATGGTTTATGCAGACCCTGGGAAAATGTCAAAAGACAGCTCAAGTTGAACAGAAATCCTTTAAATGAGAAGTTTTACAAGTTTTTTAAGAAACTAAAGAAATGTTCCACATACAACCACTAACAGAACCCCGGATGAGCTAGTCTTCAACAATCCCATTTGCACACAGTTACCTGACATTACCTTTCAAAATCCACAGGAGGACAGTCAAATAAGAGAAAGAGATCAGATGCAAAAGCCCAAAAATGAAGCAATATGCAGACAAGAGAAGGAAAGCCCAGGTCTCTTCTACAAAAAAAGGGGACAAGTAACTGTTCTTCAGAAAAAGCCAAATGAAGCCTCACCTACCTATAGTCCAGTACCCTATTATCTTGTATGAAGGAAAGGCACTATGGTTACAGCAGAAACACTGCTCACAGAATAACGCATAATGCATCGCATTTTAAAGTGAACCAGGATGCAAGAGAAGAGAATAGTGATGCCTCAGAGGATGACTGGATTCCCTTCAGAAACTCAGATGATAGTTCTACAGAGGCTATGCCAGACAGGACATACCCAAAGAGGGTAGCAAAGCCTCCTGCCAGATTAATGGAAGAACTTAAGACAAGTGTTTAGATGTTCCATACAGTATACTAACTAGAGTGAACTGAACTTCATAGCAAAGTTATACTACTGTTTTCAGTATTACACAGATAAAGCAGGTTACATTTGTGTTTCTGTGATCAAATTCCAAGTTAATGTAAGGCCCACTAGGCACAAGTGCCTGTTTTTAGGGGCGATCTGGGAGCACTGGGCGGTTAAGTGACTTGCTCAGAGTCACACAGTATACCAAGTGGAGGTTGTGAGAATCAAACCCAGATCTGGCCTGCTGGATGTACTAAGCTCATTCACAGCTCAGTACTCTAACCTCTATGCTATACTGCCAGCCCTATGAGGGAGATACAGTGTTTAGAGAAATGTGGTTCTGTCTCCTTAACCTGTTCACATTTAATGTTCACAGTGGCAGCAGCTTTAGTAACATATGAGATGTAGGATGTAGCTGCTAGCAGTGCTAGAAGCTAGGGGCAGACACAGAGCGATGCTGGAAGCAGGGACACTCTAGTGTTATAAAGGAAGATGTGTGACTGTAGTGCTCTTGTTTTGAGGTAAACTACAGAGAACAGTAAAGTTACAATAAAATAATCGGTTGTATAGGTGTTTCAACCACCCCGCTGAACAACCTTGGGAGAAACTAGGAAGAAATGATGATGACTCATAGGTCCATGTCTGGAGAATCTAAAGGCGCTTTTACACACAGGTTTTTAAAACGGAATCAGCGTTACCTGTGTGGCGCCGTTGTACTCTGTTGCGTTCAGGTTCCTTTCTACACACTGCGAGTATTCCGGCAACCCTGTCTCCATTTGTTTCGGCTCCCCCAGAGTTTGCTGCTCTACAAATGTTGTTTTCTGCCTTTGCACTGGAATGGCTATTTTACACAGCACGACAAAGCGGTACACAACGGTGCAAACCGCAATAAGCAGAGATTGCGGTTTGGACGAACGTTCGCCTAGGGACCGAAACGGATGCAACTTACACTCAAGGGATGTAACGGAATACTGTTTCCATAACAGTTATTCCGTTACATAAACCTGTGTGTAAAAGTGCCTTAAATGTGCAGCCCCTGTCTTGGGGGTTTAAACTCTCTAAGAATCAGAAAGGTTGAGCTCATCACACATGCGGTGTCAAGAGTCTCAGGAGTTTTTCTGAGTTACTTGTTCAATGGCTTTTCAGGATCTACTGTAGCAAGAATGGAGTCCCATACCAAACTGAAATCCCCTCTCATACAGACCAATGAGAAAGAGGGGCGGGGATGAAGTGTGACAGTATCTGAGGCAGGGGAGTGAAAACATCAGAATCATCAGCATTCAGATCGTACCCTTTAATAAGTGATACTGACATTGAGTGCAAGGAACCTGAAACTGTTGTCCATCACCTTTCCTTGTCTGATTTGGTTGTTTCTAAGTTCAATAGGCACTTTTTACTAATAAAATTGAGACACCCCCTTTTTAGACAAGAACGCACTAGAGAATTCAGCTGCAATCCAATCCCTCACTAATCTGTCTTATTCTGCCTGCTGCGAATGCATCTCCCTTAGGAAAGCCACATCACACCTAATAGATTTTAAGTACACCACAAACTCAACAAATTGGGGTGCACAGAAAATACTGCTGGTGCTGCTATACAACATCAAGAACAGACACATCTAGAGCATTCAGTCCTCAAAAAAATGTGATGTGTGGTTCAAATGGTGAAATATCACCCAGTTTATTGATAACAACCAGACAAGGTGAAGACAAGAGAGACCACATTACAGATCTAGGGAGCTCCGACTGGACACCCAAACATTGTTTCATGCTCACTATACGTCAACTGTCTTTTGCTTTCCTGGTCAGATTTTTATCAATAAATTGGGGATATTTTGCAATTTGAACCACACACTGCATTCATTTTGAGGTCTTTCAGTTTTCTATACTTAAGTATGACACTTTATTGGGTGGTTAACCCCATGAACATTCCAAGAGTCAGTTTTACTCAGCCATATGAGGAGTTTTAGGGCTACTAAGTAAATCCATAAAATAAACATTCCTGCCTTCCTGGATTCAATAGGCAATGCAGGAGTGTCCACACAGAGAGAAGATGAGGGAAACTGCAAGGACAGGAGAGGAAAAAGGTAGAGAACAAGTAATGAATTCCTGAACTTCTAGAGAGAAGGAAAAAAAAAACAACACGAAGCATTGAAACAGTGTGCGACAGATATGCAGTTTGACATTCAGACAGAAACTGCCATCTAGTGGCTGAACTCTGAAAAACACAAGTTGATCATGAAACCAGAAAAACTGTGTTTAACGCAGGTTTGCTTCTAATGAACTTTCTGTACATCATGATTTGGAACTTGCTGCAGCAGAATGATGTATTGTTTTAATCTGAATGTCTGCTACTGATGTTACTGTGGGGTGGTATGGCCAGAGCAACAGCAAAATATAATTGATTGTGTGCGGCATTGTTTGCGGTGGTGCCCATGGGACTGACACGGTGGGGGAGGGGGATCATGGTCAGTTTTAGGCCTCAGAAAATTGGTAGCTTTAGAAAAGGAAATTAGTTTTATTTTGTATTGTACTGTATTGTAGTTTTAATACAAGCTGTATCCCAAAGCCATGTAGAAGCCATGAAGGGGCGCATCACAGTCATTAGGCGTCTACACATTAAGGGAGGCTGTGTAGCTCAGGAAGGGAGAGAGATAGGCAGTTAAGCACAGGGAGGTTATGTTACTTACTTGCTCCAAGCCACACAGTCAGAAGCGGTGGTGGGATGCAGGCTAGGTTTCCACATTCACAGCCCCAGGGTTCCACTCTACGTATGATCTAACCACTACAATGTACTGCATCCCATTCAACATTTAATGTTGGCTAGGACACAGGGTAACATGCTACATTTTGTCGAACAGTGCCAAGGGATCTGTTTCTGTAATTATCCCACCCATCCAATTTTGCTTCTTTATGTCCCTTCCCCCTTTCCTCTAGTATTAGTTGTTTCACCATTATCACATTATGCAACATAGAAACATAGACTCTGATCGCAGATAAGGACCACTTGGCACACCCAGTCTGCCCATTTCCCAGTGTAACCCCCCTGCAAATGGGGGTTCCCAGAAGTCTTCCAGGAGTTTGCTTGAATGCTCCAAGCCTGGATGGTGTTCGGCGTCTAAGCCGTTTATCTGTGAATGCTTTTAGAGCCTCTGGTACTGTCTATTTAAGAGCTGTCTGCCTGCAGACATAATTAATTTGGATGGGGGTCTGTGTGTTTCCCTGCTTGAGTCCCACTCGAGCTGCTGCCAAATCGCTCCGTTTCTGCCGTCACTAAGTGGGCAGAGTGAGCACTTTTCAAAGATGTAACTGTTTGCCAGACATCATTTAAAGTAATAAGAAAATAGAGTTTGTCTAACCTGCTTTTCTTTGCAGTCAGAATTGTGTTTACCTAGTCCCCCATTCTAGTTTTGAACTGCTGAACTGGACCAATCAGTGCGGGGGGACCTTTGAAATGGAGCCTGCTGCTGGCAAATCAGAACTTAGACTCTCATTGTGGAGCCCGCCACCTATGTACTGTATGGCCAATGCTTCTGGGAATTGTAGTTTGGACTTCGGTGCCTTTTTTCCACCAACAGGGGGAGTTTACTGTGAGTGACAGCCAAACCAGCCAACTGAACTGGGAGGAATTCAAAGGAAATGCCCGGCTCTGTCTACTGCAAAGATCAGATTCGTTTTGGGCTGTGAAGAGACAGGGAGCTGTGTGCTTCATCGGTGTGTAGTTGTAGCGTGGGAATCTCGTGTAAGGCCCTAAGTTTCAGTCTGCAGCTTGTGCAAGCGTCTGTTCGGACTGAATCCAACATTGTGAAGAGAATCAAGGAGATCTGAAGAGCAGAAACCAGGCTCACCCTGTAGAAGACTGGAGAAATTGCTGAATCGCGCTCGGTCTGTCAGGAACTGAATTGCTGTGTGTTCTCCTGGGTATTGTGCAGGAATTGCGATCGGGATTGAGAAGCAGCCTGCCTGGTATAGTACTTTCCTTTTACATATAAATGTGTGTAGTGCTTGTGGGGAATCGTGTTTCAAATCCCCTGTACAGTGAATAGAGTGCATGAAGCTGAAAGTAAACCCCAGCTTAATTCAGACTACATCCATTTGCTCTAAACTGCAGTGGGGTCCAGTCACAAGGACCTTGTCCACGTGGTCTGCTCCTCCTGGCAATCCAGGACAATCTGCCTTCCATCCAGTTCCCAGCATTGAGTTTGTGAGTACAAAGCAGGGTAGCTCCCTGCCATCTGTTTATCGAATTGCAAGTGTGTCATCTAATTGTTGCTTTTTTTTTTTTATTTCTTCATGAACTGAGCCCTCCGGCTCCGGATTGCAATTGGGTATTGTGCAAGTGTTTTTCCTTCACAGGGCCCCTACCAGCTGCACCAATCCTGGCTAGCCCCCCCCCCCATCCTGGGTACCCAGTGAAAGTGACAATTTGGGACTCTGAATATGCGCACAGTACTGTGATTATTAATGTGTTTAACCTAATTAACCTGATTTCCCCCTTCCTTGTTACAGCTCCTTAAATAAATCAGATCTGTTGGTTTCAGCAAAGTTACACTGGCTGAGGTATTCATCTATGTTAAAGTATTGTACTGTGTTTTTTGCACTGTATCGTCCAGTACTTTTGCCTTTGTATGGCTTGACTCTATTGCTGTGTTTATTGTGAACCATACTGTTCGATGGTCGCTAGTTCCCAGATGGCTACCCACTTCTACATCTGTGATCCTCTCTCCATCTCCATTTGAGAGAACCAGGTCTAAGATTGCTCCCTCTCGAGTACGTTCCAATACTAGTTGTCTAAGGCATGCCCCCTGTAGGGCATCTAGAATAACCCACTCTTCAAGTGGCTGCTGCAACTGCACTCCAGTTAACATCTGGCATATTCAGATCACCCATCAGCAATATCTCCCCTTTTTCTGCCATTCTAAGTATACTTTCTATAATTTCCTTGTCCATTTCCTCCCCTGAGAAGGGTCATATCTAACCCTGTGTGGATTGTGGTGCCATTGCCTGTCTCCAAATTAACCCACAGTGCTTCTTCTCCTCCCTGTTTACCCTTTTGTTCTGTTGCTTTCATTCCTTCCCTCATGTAAAGAGCTACTCCTCCTCCTCTTTTACCCTCCCTGTCCCTCCTGTAGATAGTGTATCCTGGTATGTTTATGTCCCAGTCATGGTTTTGTGTGTACCATGTTTCTGTGACTGCCACGATATCCAGATGTTCCTCCTCCATCAAGGCCACTAGTTCAGGAAGCTTGTTACCCAGACTACGGGCATTGGTACTCATTGCTCTCCATTTTTTGGTGGCTTTACCTTCTGTTGCAGCATCCCCCACTGACCTTTCTACCTCAGTCTTTTTCTCATTTAGTACCCTGTTTTGTAGGGGAGGCTTGGATTTTCCTGCTGCTTATCAGTGCCTACCCTTGACTAGTTTAAAAGCTTGCCAATGGAGCATTTAAACCGATTGCTCAAAGACTTGTTCCCTTCCTGGACAGATGCAGACCATCCTGCCAGTATAGACTGGTGTCCCTCCAGGTGGAACCCCAGTCCCCAATGAAGCCAAACCCCTGTGCTCCACACCATTTTTTCAACCATTCATTAAACTGCATGGTGCAAAGTACCCTCGCCTCACCCATGCCACTGACAGGCAGCACCTCTGAGAAGGATACTGTGTGTGCTACTTGTCTTAGGACCCTCCCCAACTCTACAAATCCTCCTGCACTGCTCTAATCTCATGATGAGCCATGTCATTTGTCCCTAGGTGGACAATGACGTCCGGCTCAAACTGTGCCCTCACGAAACAATCAGCTAAAAGCTCTGACCCACCACTGCGATGAGTGCCTTCCTGTCAGCAAGATGCCCTACATAACAATTTGACAGAGACAATACCCCTGCTAATCAAACAGAGAAAAATCCAGACATCCAAGTCAGACACAGGTAAACCTCCCCCAGCCCCAAAACAGCCTGGTGATTTGTGCTCTGAAAGAAGTCAGCCCCAAAATAAGTTAGCTGTGCACCAGGACAGACACAGTAAACAGTATTCCGTCCCTCAGGGTTTAAACTCTTCCTGCACTGAAAATCTTAACAATTGTAACAAAAGTAAAGCAAGATCCACCTCCCTCTGTTGCTTGAAAGACTGTCTTTCGTGATAATTCTAAGTTCCTTATTTCACCTTTCAGTTAGAAGTAGCCTCCACCTGCAGAATATCTGCTACAAACCAAAGACAATTGTAAGGTTCACCTCCCTCTGTTGTGAGCACAACTCGCTTTCTTGCAAATCCTATGTTCAGTATTGCAGCTTCCAGCCAGAGGTAGCTTCACCTGAAGAATATTAGCTGTTCTGATGAGTTTGCTATAAAACACTTGCTTATAATACTGTTGTTCTCAGGTCTGTAAGACTCTTCCAAAGCTATTGGCTGAGAAGTAGCTATGATATAAGCACTTCCTGACACAGTCTGGCCTGGCCTTTTAAGGCACACACAGATAAACACAAAAACAGTTTCCACCCCCTGGGGCACTGTCTGGGTCAAATACACAGCCTGTACCTGCACTTACTTCAGGACTTATGACAAATTCTTAGCCCAGGGTTTAAACTCTTCCTGCACTAAAAATCTTAACAATTGTAACAAAAGTAAAGCAAGATTCACCTCCCTCTGTTGCTTGAAAGACTGTCTTTCATGATAATTCTAAGTTCCTTATTTCACCTTTCAGTTAGAAGTAGCCTCCACCTGCAGAATATCTGCTACAAACCAAAGACAATTGTAAGGTTCACCTCCCTCTGCTGTGAGCACAACTTGCTTTCTTGCAAATCCTATGTTCAGTATTGCAGCTTCCAGCCAGAGGTAGCTTCACCTGAAGAATATTAGCTGTTCCAACTTTCCAAGGTGGAAGGTTTACAAAACCCTGTGGTGGTGGGTCGACATGCTAATCTGCTCACCTACACTTTCCTGGCCCTAGTAGAGTTTAAGGATCCCATAGGTAGCTCCAAAGTGCCACAGACTATTACCCCAGAGGGAGCCCTCACTGCCTGGAGAGTGATAACTAAGGACAGTAAAAACCTGGGGGGGAATGAGCCCCCCCCCCACTATCTGAAACTTTTGAGGAGAAATTTGCTAAATGGTTGCTGGGGGAAGGGAAAACTGTGGAGAACTTGAAGAAACTATTCTTGCCACCTAGGGGTGTTCCTCCCCAACACCCTCTCCCGCTCCAGTACCCATAATGGTGGCTGAACCAATGCAGGCTCCTATTTCTGCACCTGCCATTAGTCACGACTCTTACCGAAGGTTGAGGATCTTCTCTGGCACCCTCCCCCCCCCAAGGGAAGGATGACTAGGAGACCTGGATAGACTATGTTGCCCCTCAAGTGCTAGAATGGCAATGCTCGGAAGCCGAAAAACGAAAGAGGGTTAGTGAGAGCCTCCGCGGTCCTGCCCTGGCTACCATCTGTGCTAAACGGGCCAGTAACCCTGAAGCGACTGCACAGGACTATCTTGAGGCCTTGGAGAATGTGTATGGAAGCCCAGATTCTGATGAGGACCTGTGGTGGAGAGTAAGAAACGCACAACAATACCAAGGGGAGTTGTTGTCTGTGTATGTATCTCGGCTGGAAAAATTGTTGCAAGAATGCCTCAGAAAGAGTAGTTTGCCAGCGACTGAACTGGACCAAACCAGGCTGGACAGGATCCTTAAGTCTGTCCCCTTCTCAGAACTGCTGTTGCTTCAGTTACACCTGGCAAATTGACTGGAATCCCCACCCTCCTATGATGAGCTAATGAGAGAAATTCGAGGAGTTGAGAAAAGGTGACCTCGGGAGGGATTTGCACCAATAGCTGCGGCTACGACCCAAGTGACTGAGGGTGACCCATCAAGTGAAGTTCAGGGGCAGAGGTTGGCAGTTAATGAGTGCTCTGAGAAAGAAAAAGATATGCCACAATGGGGCGAACTGTTGAGAGAGTGCAGGGAAATAAAAAGCAGTCTCTTTATGAAGGCCTCTCCTGTAAGTACAGGCCCCGACCCTCATCCGACTGCATCTGCTATGGAGGTGGGGGTACCCACCCATGCATCTCCTGCTGACAACTTGATGTCTTGACCATGGAAGTGGGGAAATTGATGAGATGTCTCCAAATGCTTATCATGCCGCAGACAGAGATGGCACCAAGGTTTCCAGTTAGTAGTACCCCCGCCCTGGCTCCCAGTGTGATGCCTCGGCCAGCTCAAACTCCAGAAAGTATGTTTTGCTATAATTGTGGGAAGGATGGGCACATGAAGAGAGAATGCCGGTCCCCAAAAGACACAGATAAAGTTGCATATAGGCTACAAGGAGAGCTTTGGAGAACAAATCAGTGGTTAAGAGGTGCAAGCAATGATCCCAGTGAAGGCCCCAAAAATGCTAACTCATGTCCCTTTGTGGCAAAGTCAGTTGCCCAGGCCCCCGTTACCGCCTCTCCAGACTGGTCCAGAATAGTGATTCCCTCCATGGAGACCACTGTAAAGGTGAATGGAGTGTCTACAAGAGCTGTATTAGACAGTGGCTCCCAAGTGACAATTATGTTCCAAGACTGGTATCAGAAGCATTTGTCTGATGTACCCTTACAACCGTTGGAGGGGCTGCATGTCTGGGGGTTAAGTGAGAAGGCCTACCCCTACTTTGGATATATCCAAATTTGGCTGTCTTTTCCCACCTCTGTGGCTGGAGTGGCCGAGCAAGTAGAGACCCTGGCCTTAGTGTGTCCCCTACCGGACTGTATGATGGGGTTCCTCTACTAACTGGGACTAATGCACATATGTTTGGACGGCTGGCACAGTTGTGTTATGAAAAACAGGGGTCAAGGGCTGGTAGAGCTTTAAGAATTCCAGCCTTGATTAAGAAGGCATATGAGGCACAGAGAGATGTTGAAAAAGTAGAACCAGAGGAACCGGTTGGCATTGTCTGGAAGAAGGATCCTGAGTCTCAGATCCTGGCGCCAAATGCCCAGTGTACCTTACATGGAGAGGTCTGTATCAGAAAGGATGTCAAGAATAAAATATTAATGTTGGATGCACCAGGCAATGGAAAATTGCCGGAGGGACTGCTGGTCAAGCCTAGTATTTTGCCTGCTAGAGCCCATGCTTATGCCAGAAGGGTAATAGTTCAAGTTCATAATGTGTCTGACAGAGAGATTTGAGTAAATAGAGGTTGCACCCTGGCTAATGTGCATTGTGCAGACACTGCAGTGCTACCCAGTACCAAGAGTTCGGGGAAGAATGACAGAGTAACGCCTGACTTGTTTGATTTCGGCGACTCCCCATTGCCAGCTGAATGGAAAGTGGGGATCAGTGAGAAGCTTGCCCAGAGAGACCAGTTGTTTTCTTTAAAAGAATGGGATGTAGGATGTGTGCAAGGAGCTGAGCACCACATCTGGCTGCATGATGAAAGGCCATTTCATGAGAGGTCTTGATGCCTGGCCCTGCTGACATAGATGATGTGAGTCGGCATCTGCAAGAGATGCTAGCTGCTGGTGTAATACAAGAATCCAGAAGCCCCTATGCTTCCCCCATTGTGGTAGTGAGAAAAAAGAATGGGACAGTAAGGATGTGCGTGGATTATCGCACTTTAAACTGGCGGAATATCCCTGATCAGTATACAATGCCCCGCATTCAGGATGCTTTCGACTGCCTGAATGGTAACAAGTGGTTCTCTGTGCTGGATCTTCGCAGTGAGTATTACCAGATCCCGATGGCCCCAGAAGACTGTGAGAAGACAGCCTTTATCTGTCTGCTTGGCTACTATGAATTCATGAGGATGCCTCAAGGGATTTCAGGTGCCCCAGCCACCTTTCAGCGACTGATGGAGCGTGCAGTGGGGGACATGAACTTATTAGAGTGCCTGGTATACCTAGATGATGTTATTGTGTTTGGCAGCTCACTGGAGGAACATGAAAGCAGATTATTCAAGGTGTTGGACCGACTGGAAGACTTTGGCCTTAAACTGTCCATTGATAAGTGTCAATTCTTTCAAACAACAGTAAAGTATGTGGGACACATAGTATCCACAGAGGGAATAGAGACCGACCCAAGTAAAGTCAAGGCCTTGACCACCTGGCCACAGCCCAAAAATCTAAAAGAACTGCAAAGATTCCTGGGATTCTGTGGTTATTATCGGCGTTTCATCAAGGACTATTCAAGAGTGATCCGCCCTTTACTTAACCTTACTCAAGGGTATCCCCCAACCCACAAAAAATACAAAAAGTCAGCATCCCTCGAGACTGAAAGAGTGTATTTTCATCAAAGTGAAGTATTTGGGGCCCGCTGGACTCCTGATTGTGAGACTGCTTTTCATGAGATCACATATCAACTTACCCATGCTCCAGTGTTGGCCTATGCTGATCCAACAAAACCTTATGTCCTGCACACTGATGCTAGCTTGCAAGGATTGGGGTCTGTGTTGTACCAAGAGCATGAGAATGGCCTGAGACCAGTGGTCTTTGCCAGCAGAAGCCTGACCCCTTCCGAAAAGAACTATCCTGTACACAAGTTAGAGTTCCTAGCTTTGAAGTGGGCCATTGTTGATCAATTCCATGAGTACTTGTATGGGGCTAAGATACTAGTAAAGACTGATAATAATCCTTTGACCTATGTGCAGAAATAAATTGGAAAATTGTCTAAATGGCTAAATTGGATGCCACTGGCCATAGGTGGCTTTCTGCATTATCTACATACGACTATGCTGTTGAATACAGAGCAGGCCTGAACCACACAGATGCTGATGCTCTCTCCCAGAGGCCTGTTCCCCAGAATGACTGGGTCAGACTGTCAGAACCTGATATTCGAGCACTCTGCCAGAATTTTGACAAGGAGGAACAAATGTCCACGGACGCAGTGGACTGTATGGTGGATTGTTTGGGACCTTCTGAGAATTGCGTACCTGCTGCTTATTGCCACTTTTCTGCAATAGACATTGGTGCACTGCTTCAGCTGGACAATGATAGTATTCGGCGGGCTCAATCCCGAGATCCCATGATAAAATCAGCTTTAGAAGTCCACTATGCAGGGAAAGATGTGTCCAAATTATGTTCCACTGATTTGAGAACTGCATTGTTATACAAAGAAGGTCCTAAGCTGAAACTGATCAATAGACTGTTATACAGAGAAACAGTAGACAGAGGGGGACAAGTAGACAAACAACAACTAGTGCTGACCACTGCTTTTCGAGACTCGGTGCTGAGGTCCTTACACAACCACATGGGGCACCTTGGTATAGACAGAACACTTGACTTGGTGAGATCCAGATTCTATTGGCCTAAGATGGGGGCTGATGTGGAGCAACACATTCAAACTTGTAGTCGCTGCTTACAGAGGAAAGCTTTGCCCCAGAGGTCTGCCCCCCTTGTTAATATCACCACCAGTGCACCCATGGAGCTGGTCTGTATTGATTTTCTGAGTTTGGAGTCAGATCAAAGAAATATTAGTAATGTGCTGGTGGTCACTGACCATTTTACGAGATATGCCCAAGCTTTCCCCACCAAGGACCAGAAGGCATCCACTGTGGCAAAAGTACTTGTAGAAAACTTTTTTGTTCACTATGGGGCTCCACAAAGAATCCATTCTGATCAAGGAAGAGACTTTGAGAGTCATCTGATCAAAGAGATGCTTTCTCTGTGGGGAGTGCGAAAGTCCAGAACCACCCTTACCACCCCAGGGGCACCCACAGCCTGAGACTTCAATCAAGACCTTGCTAGATATGCTAGGCACCTCCACCAAAGGACAAGCCTAGATGGAGCCAACAAATTAGCACCCTGGTACATGCCTACAACTGCACCAAAAGTGATGCCACTGGGTTCTCCCCCTACCGCCTGATGTTTGGAAGAGAAGCTCGACTGCCGGTAGATGTGTGCTTTGGGTTCTCTCCTGATGGGGTTCAAGCTGACAACTATTTACAGTATGTACAAAAGTTAAAGGCCCAGCTAAATCATGCGTACAAACTGGCTCAGACCATGGCTGCCAAAAGAAATCTGGCCAACAAAGAAAGGTATGATAAAAAGATGAAAGCGCAGGAACTCCAGGAGGGAGATCGGGTATTGCTAAGAAATCTGGGACTGCATGGCAAACACAAGATTACTGACAGATGGCACCATCTCCCTCACATTGTAGTGGGCAAACTAGATGATCTGCCTGTGTACAAAGTAAGGCCTGAGAATAATTCAAAAGATGTTAAAACAATGCACAGAAATCATTTACTGCCCACTGGACAAATCTTAATTGAGTCTGAACCCCCAGAAAATGCCCCCTCTGGACCAGTGAAAAATCAAGAAAGTCTGCATCTACAGAAGCTGAGTTAAATTGTTCCCCTCCACAAGTCCCAGTGGAACATGACTGTCAGTCCATGTCAGAGGAAAGTGAGTGTGGTTTTGAATACTACTCTTCTTACGAACTGAGTCAATTGTTTTGGGGCAATCCCCTAGTCAATTCTGGAGATGAAGCTGGGCCTTCTGGACTGTCTAAGCCCCCAGCTTTGTCCCTGGAGCCAATGCTCCTAGAAAGTGACGTGCAAAGCATTAAGTCAGATGATATGGAATCATTGTGTATGGTTGAACTGTTTGAGCTTTCAGAGGAGGAAAATGACGGACTGGAACAGACTGGTGACATACCAGAACAAGAAGAGTGTGTTGAGTGCCCTGATAATTCACTGTCAGTGTCAGAAAGCTTGCCATGTGAGCCGAGTGTTGTGGACTCAGAGATTGTAACTCCTGGAGCTGAAAGTGACCCAAGTTCTAGCCTCTCTACCCCAATGGAGACTCCCCTGACAAGTGAGGACAATGCTGAAAATGAGGCTCAGAGTGCAGAGACTGTAACAGTTCCCCCTAGAAAACTGGTCGAGCTGTAAAGCCTGTGGTGCACCTCAGTTATGATTCCCCTGGGAGGCCTGTGGACTTGCCTCTCAGTGTTGTCCATAAAGGAGTGTATGTGTCCCTGAGCTCATTGCCCAAACTGACCATCAGTGATAACTCCAAGTTACTTGTGTTGCCCTCTAGGCATGGTGCCCTGCCCCATCCAGCCCCAAAGTAGCTGATAGGGAAGGGTCCCCTCTCTTCAGGTTTCATGTACAAGAGGTAATAACCTGAGTTATGGTACAATGTGTGTGTAATACTGTGTAAAGAGTGACATACTGCAAAGTTTCAGAAATGTGTTTCTGGTAAAGTGATATATTGACTGATGATTACATGTATGAGCCTAATGTGATCCTGATGCAAATGTATATGGTTGCAATTGAAACTTATGGGGGTACTTGCTTGACGCGGATGCCAAGCTTTTTCCAGGCCGGGAAGGGTGCAATCCCCTTGCAAATGGGGGTTCCCAAAAGTCTTCCAGGAGCCTGCTTGAATGCTCCAAGCCTGGATAGTGTTCGGCATCTAAGCCGTTTATCTGTGAGTGCTTTTAGAGCCTCTGGTACTGTCTCTCTAAGAGCTGTCTGCCTGCAGACATAATTAATTTGGATGGGGGTCTGTGTGTTTCCCTGCTTGAGTCCTACTCAAGCTGCTGCCAAATCGCTCTGTTTCTGCCATCACTAAGTGGGCAGAGTGAGCACTTTTCAAAGATGTAACTGTTTGCCAGACATCATTTAGAGTAATAACGAAAATACAGTTTGTCTAACCTGCTTTTCTTTGCAGTCAAAACTGTGTTTACCTAGTCCCCCATTCTAGTTTTGAACTGCTGAACTGGACCAATCAGTGTGGGGGGACCTTTGAAATGGAGCCTGCTGCTGGCAAATCAGAACTTGGACTCTCATTGTGGAGCCAGCCACCTATGTACTGTATGGCCAATGCTTCTGGGAATTGTAGTTTGGACTTTGGCGCCTTTTTTCCACCAACAAGGGGAGTTTACTGTGAGTGACAGCCAAACCAGCCAACTGAACTGGGAGGAACTCAAAGGAAATGCCCGGCTCTGTCTAATGGAAAGATCAGATCAGTTTTGGGCTGTGAAGAGACAGGGAGCTGTGTGCTTCATCGGTGTGTAGTTTTAGCACGGGAATTTCGTGCAAGGCCCGAAGTTTCGGTCTGCAGCTTGTGCAAGCACCTGTTCGGACTGAATCCAACCTATGAAGAGAATCAAGGAGATCTGAAGAGCAGAAACCAGGCTCAACCTGTAGAAGACTAGAGAAATTGCTGAATCGGTCTGTCAGGAACTGAATCTGCTGTGTGTTCTCCCGGGTATTGTGCAGTAATTGCGATCGGGATTGAGAAGCAGCCTGCCTGGTATAGTACTTTCCTTTTACATAGAAATGTGTGTAGTGCTTGTGGGGAATCATGTTTCAAATCCCCTGTACAGTGAATAGAGTGCATGAAGCTGGAAGTAAACCCCAGCTTAATCCAGACTACATCCATTTGCTCTAAACTGCAGTGGGGTCCAGTCACAAGGACCTTGTCCATGTGGTCTGCTCCTCCTGGCAATCCAGGACAATCTGCCTTCCATCCAGTTCCCAGCATTGAGTTTGTGAGTACAAAACAGGGTAGCTCCCTGCCATCTGTTTATCGAATTGCAAGTGTGTCATCTAATTGTTGCTTTTTTTTTTTTCATTTCTTCACGAACTGAGCCCTCCGGCTCCGGATTACAATTGGGTATTGTGCAAGTGTTTTTCCTTCACAGAGCCCCTACCAGCTGCACCGATCCTGGCTAGCCCCCATCCTGGGTACCCAGTGAAAGTGACAATTTGGGACTCTGAATATGTGCACAGTACTGTGATTATTAATGTGTTTAACCTAATTAACCTGATTTCCCCCTTCCTTGTTACAGCTCCTTAAATAAATCAGATCTGTTGGTTTCAGCAAAGTTACACTGGCTGAGGTATTCGTCTATGTTAAAGTATTGCACTGTGGTTTTTGCACTGTATCATCTTGTTTTGCAGGGGCTCCCCGGGGTCCAGTCGACGGAGCCAGTCCTGGGGGTAAGTGTACATTGTGAAGATATTCCTAATGCATTGTGTGGGCCACTAGTGGGAAGAAAGGGGGTTACATTGTCCCAGAGGGCTGTGACCAAGTTAGTTTAACTACTGCAAACCCTGGCCTCTGGGTAGAGGCACCTGCCATTGGACCTAGGCCCCTCAACCTGTTAGTAGTTAAGCAGGCAGGGGTAGTAGCCCTTGGGACAGCGCCACCTAGGGGTTACACCTACTTATTGGATAAGCTGCAGATCCTAGTTAACCAACAGCCTACTTCCTCCAGTCCTACCCCCTCACTAGAGTTGCCGTTCTCCCTTGTTTTCCTCCCCCAAGCGTCCTCGTGCGACTCCTAGCATCATGCACAAAGCTACAAGACGACTCCTTCTCGAACA
The DNA here is from genome assembly GCA_016271365.2 of Neoceratodus forsteri. NCBI lineage: Eukaryota > Metazoa > Chordata > Ceratodontiformes > Ceratodontidae > Neoceratodus > Neoceratodus forsteri. The sequence goes on from CM057456.1 coordinate 1,073,116,025, forward strand.
GTTCCCACATGGTAGAAGCCCAATGCAAGACCTCACTCAAAAATGGACTTTGGGAGGGAGGTACAAAAGTCTGGTTCGGAAAAAAACTGGGACAGTGTCTACAACCAGGAATGCGAACTTGGGATTTAGCAGTTACCCAGCACCACAAATATGCTCATTATGGCACACTTTATACCCCATGGACATCTAAATCCTTTCAAAAATTTTCCGGTCCACAGACTTTGTAAGATGTCCCCACTGAGAGTTTTGATACTTTGAGCCACACTTCCTATCTGAGTAGCTCATTCAGACATCGGATTAATTGCCAGTGCATGAAGCTAACACAGGGAGAATTGTGTTATTTTGCCTATGAGTGACCTCTGGTGGAAAATAATTATACTTGCAGTCCCTCGCTGAGTAATTTTATTTTTTTGCTAACCAGGTAAGACCCACTAAGCATGAAGCTTGTTTTCAGGGGCAACCTGGTTGTGACAGGGTTAGTCCCTGCCACTAAATAAAAGTACCCATCCTTTATTTCTTTCTTTGGTTGCAACCACTTTCCTCCTCTCTTCTAAGGCTATCCCTGTATTTTCTGTATGGAGGCAGGCCACCTCCATACACAGCCCCATAAATCTCTGTTACCCTCTTCATGCTTTATTTCTCTTTTTCCTTGGGTACTCTTAAATATCAAGTTTTGGATATAACAGATTAACTGCCTGAAGTAATGGGTAAATACGGACTCCATTTCCCATAAAATATTTATTAGATTCAAGCATTATTTACTGTTTCTGTCTAAAGAGGAAGACAGAATAATATTCATTTGCAGTCTGGAAAATAGACAGGAGACTGTATGTTATGAATTCTCATTTGAGAGTCTCACTAAGGGACAGAGAGTTTGTTTTTGTTTGAACAGGGTTTCTGTGCTAAGCACTCTCCCTGGTGCAAGCATTTTCCCTGCTGCAAGCACTCTCCCTGCTGCAAGCTTAACCCTGTAGTACAGAATGCTGTTTTGTTCTAGTTCTGCTGCACTGATACTGGTTCCTTCTGTTTATAAGCTGCTAAATATCTGGGTTTTGTCTATTAAATACAGCTCTGGGTATTTCTAGATAAAATGTATACCTTATAGAATATACTTTACAACACTCTTAAAGCTAAACCAAACCAATAGTAAACAGGATAAGACTCACTGAAGAAGTTCCTTTTCTGGTTCTGTGTAGTTGGAGCAGGGCCCTTGCTTAGAAGGAGGTCTGTTCTCTGAGAAAGCCTGCTGAAGTCTGACTGTTCCTTTAGGTGATCAGCAGCCCCTAGTGGCCCACATTTATAACAGGAACCTGTCAATCATTGTCTGGAGAACATTCTTTGAAATGGTTAAGTTTTACCAAAGAACACTTTTAAGAGATAAACCTTAAAACAGGTTGTTTACATCGAGCAAAACACTAAGGAATATGTATAAATTTGTTTTAGAAGCTATTAAAAATATTTTTATTTTGATAATGCTGTGTCACCTGATTCAGGTAGGCGGGTATATAAATCCTACCTTAACAAGTACCTGTTAGATAGGGTCAGTATCTTCTGACCAGTGGAGAGAGAAGGTTCCTACTGTAAGGATTATACTTGTGTTACTTTGCTTGAACACAGTTGCTTGTTATTTTTTTTTCTTTTGATGTTGTTTTTATTTGGACTTTTATGTTATTTGGATGGTGCAAGAAGAACTTGTTTATGAAGATTAATAAACAACCCACAAGCCAACGTGGGGTGCACCTTAATTACTGAGTCCTGTGTCCATCTGTAGAACCCACACTGTAACACTGGTTAGTTAACCATTTTAACCTGATCCACTAATTATTTCTTATACAATCTTAGTTTGCTCACCTGGTGAAATATGTTTCAAATAAATGAAACAGTCACCTAGTACAGTCATTTAAATCAAAGGATACCTAAACAGTTATTTCTATCTGAATCTCATCATATAAAACAGTGCTACTTTACACAAATGGATGCAATTATGTCGACTTAGACTGCTGTGAATTAAAGGTTTTGCATTTCTTGGGCTTTTGAGACTCTGTTTTATGTGTTAAATGATGCACCCGAGTCTGCGGTTTCTCCCTTGTTTTCTTCTACCCCAGCTTCCCTGTGTGACTCCTAGCATCATGCACAAAGATACAAGATGACATTAATGGAGCGACTCCTTTTCGAATAGTTCCCACATGGTAGAAGCTCAACACAGAAACATGCAGTAGTGCAAGCAGTCAGTTCATGATGACTCCTATATTTGATATCATTCTGATTAGAAAGCGACATGTGCTGTCTTATTTAATTATTCCCATACTTTTACTTTTAGCAGCTTTCCATCCATGTTTTTATGTCCTTCCAGTAGCAATAAGCTGCAAATGTGCAGTTTCTGATGTGAGGGCTAGTCCTGTCAGTGTGCTCTGTGCAAGAATGTGTGAATAACTGCCCCATAATGTTTGTCTCTTTATCTTAAGCATAATAAAAAGATTTATGTATTAAAATCATACCATCTGTGTGCTATTTTTGTGTGAAGCATATCCAGACTGTTTCTGCATCCTGACATGGTGCAGCATGTGTGACTGACTATGTGTGTGTGTGTGTGTGTGTGCATGTGGAGGTGGCTAAGTGTAAGTCTTTATGTACATACGAACATACAAAAGCTGCCAGCGCAAAAGGACATCCTGGTCTATCTAGGCTGTTCAAGACAGCAGCTAGCCCCCTATTCATGTACTCCATAGACAGAACTGTGCCATGCCGTGGAGTGAGTCAAGGACAGCTTTCATGGACTTTCATATTGGTGACCGCATCTGTGATTGTACTGGATCATGTTCTGGAAGCTGCATGGTGGTTTTGCCCGAGCCTTCAAGTTTATGTGAATAAAGAGCCCATGTTCCCAGACTTTATTAAAATCATTCCATTTGTGTGGTGTTTATATGTGTGGTATCTGCAGATTGTTTTTGCTCCATGAGATTGTGCGGTGTGTGTGATTTGTGTGTGGGGGGGTGGCTAAGTGTATGTCTTCACATACTCAGTAGATAGAACTGTGCCATGCAGTATAGTGAGTTATGGAGAACTTCCACAGACTTTCATATCAATGACATCATCTGTGATTGTTCTAGATCATGTGCTGGAAGCTGCGCAGTGGTTTTGTCAGAGTCTTCAGGTGTATGTGTATAAACAGCAGGGTATGTTCATGAAAAGGGGTTACCAAAGTGTGACATGAGGGTCATATTTTCAAATTATTTCTAGATTACATTTGTGATGCATTTCAAGATATTATGACCCAAGTATGAAAAAATAAACATATTGGGAGATAAAAGCCCCACAGGTTCCTGAGATAAAAGAACTGTATTGTGGTGAGTGTAACAAGTGACACCACACACCGTGGTGAATGTAGCACCTGACACAGAACATTTGTTTTAGTAGTAAAAACTTTAATAAACATGCAATGAGTTGTATTAAAACATGAGAAACAAATATTTATAAGAATTATATTACATTAATTGCAAATGTGATGTTTTGCACCATGTACCGTGGTGAATGTAACAAGTGACACCACACTTATGTTTCACTTACTAAAACTATACTAAACATGCCCAACAACTAACATGCTGCTGCTACTGACTGACATACTACTATAGAACATGAAAAAATTTGACAATTACATTACTGGCAAGTGTGATGCTTAACACCACATACCGTGGTGAATGACACCACACATTTGTTTCAGTTTTACAAAGTTTAGTGAACATGCCTAATGGCTAACATGCTACTAATAATAACTGACACAGTGCTACAAAACCTGGAGAAATCTGACAATAATAACAGTAGTGACAGGTGTGATGTTTGATACCACATACCATGGTGAATGTAACAAGTGACAACACACTTATGTTTGACTTACTAAAACTGTACTAAACTTGCCTAACAACTAACATACTACTATTACTGACTGACATACCGTTATAAAACATGAAAAAAAAATCAACAATTCCATTCCTGGCAAGTGTGATGCTTAACACCATATAACGTGGTGAATGTAACAAGTGACACCACACATTTGTTTCAAGTTATAAAAAATTTACTGAACATGCCTCATGGCTATCACGCCACTACTAATAACTGACATAGTGTTACAAAACCTGGAGCAATTTGACAATAACAGTACTGGCAGGTATGATGGTTGACGCCACATATCGTGGTGAATGTAACGAGTGACACCACAAAGAAAATCCATTTTAACTCTCCACCCCATATACACTGAATAATCCCTATTACAATTTATACTAACATACTAAAATGCCAGCAGAATAGGCCTAACAGTCTTTTGCGTCTGCTCGTTTGGTCAGCCCCCACCCTGGGAGCTGACCTTGCTGCCCCCCTCGTCTTCTCTGGCTTCTCCCTTCCCAGTTCCAGATATTCTCGCTGCATTGGATTTTGCTTCCAGAACCCTTCCCCTGTACCTGTCCCACCCCCTCTTGAACCCCTCCACCGTCTCTGCCTCCACCAGCCCCCTAGGCAGTGCATTCCATGGCTCCACCACCCTCTCGGTGAAGTAGCACCTCCTCCTTTCTCCCCTGAATCTTACCCCCTCCAGCTTCCACCCATGCCCTCTAGTGGCCCCCTCCTCCTTCCTTCGAAGCACCCTGACTGTTCCTTCCCTATTTACCCCCTTCATGTACCTAAAGATCTCTATCATGTCCCCTCGGTCCCTTCTCTCTTCTAACATGTACATATTTAGCTCTTCAAGCCTCTCCTCATAGGTCCTGTCCCCCAAGCCCCAAATCATTTTGGTTGCCCTCCTCTGGACCCTCTCCAGGAGTTTAATGTCCCTCTTTAAGTGTGGCCTCCAAAACTGCACACAGTACTCGAGGTGCGGCCTCACCAAGCAGTTATACAGAGGGAGTATCACTTCCCTCCTTCTGGAGGTAATCCCCCTAGTGATGCATCCCAGCATCCTGTTGGCCTTGGCTGCACTTTCCTTAGACATGCAGTTGTCACTGAAATATGCTCGCTGAAAATTTGCCCAACAATCAGTGAATGATGGTAACCAAAGTCTACCTGTGGTAAATGTAACTGCAACCCTCGTTGTTGCATGCAATGCTTATCTTCATGGAATGTAGCCCTACAAATGGAAGAGCCATGTGCAAACAATGGGTTGTAAACCACAACTCAGCTCCTCCTTCTATGGTTGCTCCTTGGTTCTGATGGGCAGGTTATGAATGTGCAACCGTCACAGAGTGACGGGTAAACATTGAGCCTGATGTGACCCCAAGTACAGTGAGGGTCAAAGGTTGCTGTCCCTTCTGTGGGAAAGATAGATCAGGCAGTAACACAGTTATCACAAGGAGGCAAACTAGGAGAGAAGCCAGAAAATCTTTTAAAGTGTTAATAGCACAATTACAGATTTGGGGGCCATGTGGGTGAATGTAACATGCTGTGACACCAACTGTTACATTCACCACACTAAATACAAAGCTGCATAAATTAAAAATGGAGCGTTACAATGGGCTAAAGAGTACAGATAATAAAAAACACAACTCCAGATTAGTAAGTGGACTTACTTTAATAATGGAAAACAGTAAATAAAGCTTGCAAAAACAATTAGTAAAACGTGTTTTTGCATGTCACACTTTTTCAGGTAAAAAAAAGCAGCAAAATGGAGCAGGACACCCCATCAGAAAAAACATGGATAGCCTAGAATTCTATAGTTATGTTATCTATCTGCCCATATAGCCAGCATTCAGATTTACTCAAAAACATGTGCCTGACAGTTCTTGATTTTTTAAGATGTGATATGCACTGTATGGTGGGCATTGGTAACCCCTTTTCATGAACAGACCCAGCACCGATGCCTTATTTTTCTAGCAAAAAGTCACATAAATCATTCAGCTCATCTCTCTTTACACATTAATACCACCATACAACAAACAAATCCAAAATTGGCAATGGGCTACCACCTTCATAGGCTCTTCTGGCACCCTTGACCGCCTTCGTCACTATCTGACTCCAGCGGCTAGATTTGCCATAGCACAAGGAAACCTCCTCCCTCTCCACTGTGCCCCCATATACACTCACACCTCTTTCAAGCTATTCACTCAACTTACCACCACCTACAACAACATTTGCAGATTTGCACAAATGCCTCCCTATACCACCCTCCACTGCCTTCTTTACCAGGCACTCGGTTGGCTTCCACTACATGCGCAATGTAGTTACCTTCTCGGATGTACAGTGAACAATGCCATCAGGGACAGTGACAGATCCCAAACTCAAGAGGCACTGCCCCCAACCCCTAAGAAACTCCAGCATTTCACCATCGGAAGTCCCTAGAATATCCACAAACCTGGGCAGTAGAGCATTCTCTTTTGTAGCACTCAAGTTATGGAATACTCTGACTCACACCTTATGTTCAAGACAAACTATAAAACCACCTTATTGGCTACAGCAACGTGTACCTACCCCTCAGGGTGACTCAAAACATATGGCTCGGTATCTTAAGTTGCTGCTCAAACTCTGCCTAATGTGTTACACAGTTATCCCTGATTATGAATCTCTTCTCTCTATATTCTAATTTGAAACTATACATTTGTAATTGTTCCTTATCCGTATTTGTAACTGTAACTCAACTTGCACCTGTAACTTATATCTTTAACTGTTCTATGTACCTGAAATGTAAATACTTGACTATGCTCATGTATGTGCCATCTGTATGGCCCGGGTTGCACCTGAAAACGGTCTACTGGATCAGTGTGCCTACCCAGTAAACAAATACATACGTGCACACATACATAAATAAATCCTGTCTGGGCAACACTTACGTGATTGGTGGTTTCTCATTCCCCTCGAGTGCACTGTTTGAAGTACTTGTGCGTGATGTGGTGACTGCATAGTTAGTGAGCACACACCGAACTAAGCAGCATACTACATTTTTCAACTAGCCCGTTTTTACAGGAACAGGAGATAGAACACTTAACAGAGTGACTCTCAGCAGCACTTCCTTTACGAGAATACACACACACACACACACACACACACACACACACACACAGCACAGGCAACAGTACAGTTGGCTACAGGAGCATCGCTAGGCACACATCACGAAGGAACCATCAAAAGATAATGTATGTCAGACAACAACAAAAAAAGAAAGGGCAATAACATTTCCAAGGTGCCATTTATTTGAAACAAATGTATTGGCATAATGACAGATTGTGAGCATGAGGACGAGACATACAGCACTAAGCATGGAACTGGGCAAAGCTATTATGTATAGTGGGTGTTAGAGAAAACATGCTGTCACATCAGTGATTTATATCAGAAGACAATGTATGTCAGACAACATAAACCTAAAGAGGGATTAACATTTCTATTCATGGTATGAATTGGTACACTATGAAATTATGAACCCAAGGATGAGACACACAGTAATCATCATGGTATCAGGAAAAGCTGCCAAAAATAATATTAGTATGCCAAGGTGGAGATTGCATAGAAACACCAAACAGCCTAAAAGTTAATAAAAAAAATGTTTTATTCATGAGCAACTTGTAAAAGGGATGGGAAACCATGATTCATAGCTTGCAACAGTATTCACACTTAGACCAACTCGCTCTGATGACATCATCTTGTGGCACTGCGCATGCACACTGCTGGCTGGCATCATGCATGGGCCCAGACTCCTGAAAACAGTCAGAGCAGAAGGACATACACACAGATCCGTTTTGCAAATGAGTGACTTTATTAAGAAAATAAAAGGTATGAAATCATCTGCATGACATGAACAATCAAACAAGGCAGTGAGGGGACAAAATGACTAACTTAGAAAAATGGCTTATTTAGGTGTCCTTTATAGCATTAGAATTGTTGGGGGGGGGTCTGAAAATCACTGGACTTCAGACAGTGACAGAGACAAATTTGGGGGCCCAAGACACGACAGCTAACCAGGGGCAGCAAGCAAGTGATAATTTGAAAATATGATGTGGTCTGTTGCATAATCAGTGTTTTTTTTTAATCTATTATGGGTAATAAAAATAGGTTTCTCACCCATACTCATAGTTCTAGGAGTTGTATTTAGTTCACATCCACATTCTAGTAGTTCCACTGGCACAGACTGATTTGCTGGATGTCTTTAAGCTAAGCTCCTCCCACAGGCCAGGTGGTATATCCCCTGCTTCCGCCCCGTGACGTCAGATCTTGCATGTTGGAAGCAGGAATCTGTGTGCCACTTGCCAGGGGAGGCCAGGTGGGTTGTGTGGATGTGAACTACATACCACTCCTAGAACTACGATTACAGGTGAGTAACCTATTTTCTAAGGACGTGGATATAGTTCACTATCTGCACTCGGGCAAACCCCTAGCAGTTCTCCCAGAGGATGGGGAAAAGCACGTACCCCTACTTGGCAAAAAGAGATTGGAGAACCGAGGTCCTAAAACCAGCATCCCATTGTGACTCAAGGTTGATGTGGTAGTGGGAAAGGAAGGTGTTTGCGGACTTCCAAGGAGCAGCCCTGCAGATTTCCTGGATAAGGAAGTCCCTGGAAGCAGCCACCAAAGCAGTGGTATGCCTGGTGCAATGACTCTAAGCCCTACAGGAATCTCACTGCTAGCCAATCTATAGCACAGATCGATGCAAGATGTTATCCATCTGCCAATCGTCTGCTTTACTGCCGGTCTGCCAGGCATGGCTTCAGTGTACGTGACAAATGGCTGGCGAGCCTCTCCCTGAGCTCCAGACTTGCGCTCCACACAAAAAGAGAGCACTCTCCGCAGGTCCAGTGTATAGAGCCTGCAATCAACCTCTTAAGATATACTGGTAAAGTAAACCAGCAAGTTAATTATCTGGTTAGGTGAAAATCTGATATAACCTTCGGAAGGATATTCAGGTTGGGGCGAAGGACGACTTTGTACCTGTGGAAGACTAGGTATGGAGACTGCTCTGAGAGTGCCTGGAGCTCCCCAAACCTTCTGGCTGATATAATGGCCATCAGGAAGGCTGTCTTCCATGACAGATGTGACATCTCACATTTGTGCATTGACTCGAAAGGCTTGCCATGAGCATAGCCAACACCAGCAGTAGGTCCCACGGGGGAAGTGGGTCATGCACCAGAGGGGACAGGTGGTCCAGGCTCCTGAAAAAGCTTCCAACCACCTTGTCGTGGACCACCATCAACGTATCAGCCCATGCCCTGTAAGCAGAGATGGCTACCGGGTGCAGTTCAAGGGTTGTCACCCGCAGTCCTAACTGAAAGAAAGACCAGAGGTAGTCCAGGGTGCTAGCCACAGGGTAAACAAGGGGATCAAGCTTTCTGCCCTGACATCAACTGGAAAATATCTTCCATTAAGGCATACCATCTGTGAGGCGACTCTTTCCGAGGGGCCTCCACAAGGTGGAGACATCATTTGAGAGACCCAAGGCCTGGAACTCTAGCTGCTTAGGAACCAGGCCACGAGGTGCAGGGACTGCAGTTCAGGGTGCAGGACCATCCCCTGATGTTTGATCAGTAGATCTGGGCACGGGCAGAAAGACAGTCGATACAGAAGTCTGCTGCTGAGCCTGAGGAGATCTGGGCACCAAAACTGCCTTGGCCAGTCTGAAGCTGTCAGGATCATCAGTGCTTTGTCCTTCCGGGCCTTGAACACTACCTTGTGGATGAAGGTGAAGGGAAGGAAGGCATACACAAGGCCTGGAGTCCAGGGTCTCACAAAGGGATCCGCCAACAGGTTACTGGACTGCGAGGACAGGCATAAAACAGCCTCAGTCTGACATTCTCCCAGGAGGCAAACAGGTCCACCACAGGAGGGCCCCACTGGGAGAACAGGTGGTTCACCACCGCCTGATTTAGGGACCACTCATGTGATGTCTCTCCTACATGGCTGAGCGTGCCTGCCAGCTGATTAGTCTCTCCTGTGACATGAATTGACAGGAGATCTGCAGCCAGGCAGCGTATGAGGATCCAGGTGCAGAAAGCCTCCCAACACAAGGGCAGGGAGTGAATTCCACCCTGCCTATTCAGGTAGAACATGGTCATGTGTTGTCCATCTGGACCAGCATGACCTGACCCATCGAGAGGAGCGAATTCCATCAGCGCAAGTCACACTGCACAGAGCTCCAGCACGTTTATGTGGTGACAGGACTCTGGGCATGATCAGAGGTCTCTCAGGTGTGTTCCCCACTCCACCAGAGACGCATCCAACATGAGCATGGTGGTCGGTTCTGGGTGGACATATGGGATTCCTACCTCCAGGTGTTCTGGGATTAGCCACTACTGGATGGCATCCCCTATTGGCTGAGTCACTGTGACTGGCTGGTCCAAGTGGCCTAGGTGCTGGGACTACTGATGGCCCAACTCCCACTTTAGGTGGCGCATCCGCCAGCGTGCTCAACAGATCACGGTGGTGCAGGACACCATGTAACCCCGCAGCCTCAGGGAGTCCCAGGCAGGGCACAAGAGTCTAACCTGAAATAATTGGGCAAATGAGGTAAGATCCAGTGCCTGGTCTGCATGTAGGCGGGCCTTGACCTGCAGGGAGTCTAGTTCTGCCCCAATTAACTTGATCACCTGTGTGGGTACCAGTTTGGACTTGTCCAGGTTGACCAACAAGCCCAAGTCTTGGCAAGTCTGGAGAGACAGATCTCTGGATCTCTCCACAGCCTCTTTGGACAAACTGGCTAACAGCCAGTCATCCAGGTAGGGGTACACCCTGACACCGACTGTAGGTGCCACAGGTAGGCTGTCACCACTGCCATGCACTTGGTGAAGACCCTAGGCACCAAAGACAGGCCAAAGGGCATGCTCTGGCACCAGTATAGGACCCCTTTCACTCAGAACTGGAGGTACCAGCAGCGGAACAGATGGACTGGAATGTGGAAGAATTTATTTTATTTATTTAGTTTTTGTTAACCGGGTAAGTCCCTGGAAATCTAGGGAGCAAAACAACATCTTCTGATACAACAACAAAATGATCTGATTCAGAGTGACAATCCAGAACCTGTGTTTCTGCATGAACTGGTTTAGATTGTGCTGATCCAATATAGGTCGCCAGCGCCCCTACCATCTGTTTTGGGACTAGGAGGTATCTGGACACATAACCCTGACTGGTCAGGGCATCCAGGACACAGGCTAGCGCCCCATTTTGCAAGGAGCTGAGCAATGTCCTCCCAAAGGGTGGACATCGTGTCCTGCTACACTCTGGACTGCCAATGTGCATGGAGGCGGTAAGGCGGGAGAGCCTCGAAGTCCAGAGACAATCCTCAGCCCACTATGTCCAACAACCACTTGTCTGTTGTGATAGTGGACCAACAAAGCAAGAAGTGATGCTGTCGACCTCCTACAGAGAGTGCAGACAGGGAACAGTACAGGTGGAGGGATGACACCCTCCAACCCGTCACTGGGCAGCTTTTACGGGAGCAATGGCCACTGCAGCCACAGGGGCACCACCAACCCAGCCACCCCACTTTATGACTCTGGCCCCCAGACTTGGGGTGCCAGTCCTGGTACTACCGCTGCTGGGGCTGTTGTGGAGGAGGCTGTGGCTGAAAGGAATAATACTATAAAGTCTGTTTCTTAGGCTTCTTTTTTGTGTCCTTCTGGGACGATGCCACAGAATCCAGGGTTGCACTGGACTTCTCAACACAGGTGGGATGTCCTTCCACCCACGGCCAAAGAGGCTGATCCCCAAGATGGGGACATCAGCCAGGTTGTGCTGGGTGTCTGCCGTGAAGGTGGACAGACGCAGGGCACGGGTATATGAATCGCCTATGTCCAAGGCCACATGGAGCTGGTGTTTACCCAGCGACTGAGCTTGATCGCTGATGACCAGCACCACTGATTACTGATCAGCCAGGACACGAGGGAGGAAGGAATCAAAGTCTCCCATCAGAGAGTGACTGAAAATACAGGTTACTCACCTGTAACAGGAGTTCTAGGAATGGTATATGTTGTTCATCCACACTTATTGGCAGGTTCCTTGCCACTTTAAATCTTGCCGGAAGGTCTTCAAGCTGGCTCCTCCCACCCACCCGGGTGGTAAAACTCTCGGCTCCACCCCATGACGCCAGATCTAGCCCGCTGGAAGCCAGGTTGTGCGTCGAAGCCGGGGAGGTCGGGTGGGTTGTGAGGATGAACAACATATACCATTCCTAGAACTCCTGTTACAGGTGAGTAACCTGTATTTTAGGGACATGGATATGTTGTTCATCCACACTTATTGGCAGACTCCTAGCAGTTCTCTGGGAGGAGGGAGGCAAAGCGCACACCCCTACTTAGGTAGAAAGACTGGAGAACCGAGGCCCGACCAGCACCCCGGCGCGACCCAAGGTCGCTGTGGAAGGGGAACGGTAAAGCCTGCTTCCGGGCAGAAGCCCTGTGGATATCCTGGACCGGAGTATCCTCGGAAGCAGCCACCGATGCAGCGGAAGGATGGGTAAAAAAGAGCGCTTATCCCTCTGGGAGGCTCCATGCCTGCCCACCTATAGTGGAGACCTATGCAGGGGTGACCCGCCCGCTCGTCGTCCACTGGGCTGTAAATCTGCCAGATGCGGCTTCAGCGAAGATGATAAACAGCTGGCGAACCTCTCCCGAACTTTTAGCTTTACGGTCCCTAGGAAGGTGAGCATTAAACAGGTTCCTATGGAACCTGTATACGGCCTCCAAGGTGTAAATGGAGATAAACCCCGGCAGAGGCAATACCCCCGAAGGGAAGACTCCGCCACTGCCTTCGGAAGGACTTCGGGTGGGGCGCAGGACAACCTAGTCCCTGTGGAAGACCGGATAGGGAGATTAAAGAAGCACCTGGAACTCTCCCCACCTTCTGGATGGCGAAGTGGCCCCAAGAAGGTGTTCTTCCACGACAGGTGGGGGAACTCGCACCTGTGCAAAAGGTTTGGATGGCTTGCTCATGAGCTAAGCCCATACCAACAAGGATCCCACAGAAACGGGGATACTCTCCCCAAAAGGGGAGGCGTGATCGAGGCCTAGAAGTGCCAGATCACCTTCTCTGCACCACCAACTGCCTCCCCGCCTGTGCCCGGAAGACAGGGGTGACCCGCAGAAGCACCTAGAGGGTCGCCGGCCGAAGCCCTGGTTTAAGGATGGACCGCAGATGGTCCGGAATGCTCGCCCAGGGACGGGGAAGGGCACGGCCCTATCCCATCATCAAAAGGGAGAACTTCTCCCAGAGGATGAGCATCTTGGCCGACTTCTTAGCAGGACACCTCGAAGGTTGAGGACCTTGCCGAAAGACCCTAGGCCTGGCCCCTAGCCGCACAGGGGTCGGCCTACAGGTGCAGGGATTGAAGGTCCAGATGGATAACCTTCCCCTGAAAAAGAAGACAGGACCGGGCGGATTAGAGGCTGCCTCTGGAGCCTGGGGCTGAGACTGAGGAGAGCTGGACACCAGAACTGGCAATCCAGTCTGGGGCTACCAGCATCACCTGCGCCAAGTCCCTCCTCGCCTTGCCCGTAGGTCAAGGGAAATGGGAGAGAGGCACAGAGGGGCCCGGGGTCCGTGGCCCCGATGGCATCCCCTGCAGCAGGTCTTGTTGAGGGGCGGGCAAAAAAACAGTCTCGGCCTCGTGTTCTCCCCGGAGGGAAGAGGGAGAAGATCCTGTGCTACCTCCAGCAGGGGAGACCACTCATGAGGCGCAGCCTATGCCCAGCTTAGGGCAGCAGCCAGGAAATTGGGGGTTCCTGCCATCAAATGGCTGGGAACCCTCGACTGTGCAAAAATTCCATGCGGAGAACCTCCTTGCACCGAGACAAGGGGATCGAACTGAACCTGTCGGGGTAGGTAGCACATGGTCGTGGTGTTGTCCTACTTGGACTTAGACCACTAGACCCCGTACAAGCGGAGCGAGTGGTGCAAGCTAAGCGGACCGCCTGTGCTCCAGCGAGCAGGAAGGGCATCGGGACTTCCGAGAGGACCAGAGGCGAAGCACTCTGTATTCCCCTGGATGGGCACCCCACCCATCTGAGAAGCATCGGTCGGAGAAGACCGCCGACTCAGGGCGAATGAACAGGATGTTCTCCTGCCGAAGTGGAACGGTCCAAAGGGAGCGTTCTCTTAACTCCTGGGCTGTAGTCACGAACTGGTCCAAGGACGCAGCGCTGTGACCTCTGGCTGGCCCCTCCCACTAGGGTAAGGCCACCCTGAGGCCCAGGAGGTGCAGGAGGTCCTGGCAGGACAGAATTACCCGGCCAACCTGACTGGGTAAGGGAGGAAGAACCTCAGCCCTGTCCGCCTGGAGCCGAGCTCGGACTCAAGAGTCGAGCTTAGTTCTGAAGAAGCTTCACTGCTAAGGCACGAGTTCCCACTTGGCTCCTGAAACGGGAGACCAGTCTGCCTTCCGGGTGGGGTTACATCCGGACCCTTCAGTGCCGCAGAGACTGCTGAGCAAAAGAAGAGCCTGGCTAGGAACTCGTAAGGAGATCCCCCGCTAAGAAGGGGTGGAGCCTCCCAAGAAACGGACAGAACGAGGAGTAGGTACATCCTGGAGACCCAGGAAACAGCCACACGCCACGTTCTGAGGATGGAATATCTGAAGTAGAGAGACCATCCAGGCGGGCGGAAGAATGGGCGCGAGCCCCCGTCCGTTTGAGGCCAGGGATACCTGGACACGAACCCAGGGTTGAAAGGTGGTGGGGGGGTCTGCAGCCTTCCTGATCACCTCTAATTAGAGGGCCAGGCAGTCGGCAGTGGACCCAAGATCCCCATGGGGCAATGGCTCAAAAGGGGAAACCGCTCGCAACCTGTGACAGGATCTACCCTTAAATACCTCCAGAACAAGGTGCGGAGCCGTCCCCCCATGGGGAAACCCAGGCTGGGACGACGGAACTGGGGCAGTGCCCCTTGGCCCATCACTGAGCAGGCTTGGAGGGGGAAGGAGCCGAGGGGGCCCTCGGTTTCCTGCCTCCCTGCTTCCTTTTGGAGGAAGACGCTGGACTGGCAACAGGCCGCCCAGCGCATGCCTGCTGGCCCTTATGCTGGGCCGGTTGAGCCGCAGGGCTCAGGGGGCAAAGGGGCTTACGCAAAGGCTGACGGCTGCCCTTGACCCTCTGGGCGAGAGTGACCGAGTCCAGAGTGGCATCGGACTTACATAGTAACATAGAATTTGACGGCAGATAAGGACCGCTTGGCCACCCAGTCTGCCATTTCCCCACCTACTGGATAAGCTGCAGATCCTAGTTAACCAGCAGCCTACTTCTTCTTACCCCCACCCCCCAGAATTGCCTTATGACTGTCCCATGCATGCTTGAATTCCACCACTGATTTTGACTCCACAACCTCCTCCGGAAGGCCGTTCCATGCATCCACAACCCTCTCTGTGAAAAAATACTTCCTTAAATTACCTCTGAGCCGCCCCCTCTTATCTTCAAATTGTGCCCTCTTGTTCTTGCACACCTCTTTTTTTGAAAGATGCTACCCTCTTGGACTTTGTTGATTCCCTTGAGGTACTTGAAAGTTTCTATCATGTCCCCCCTCTCCCTCCTTTCCTCGAGACTATACATATTAAGCTCCTTAAGTCTCTCTTCATATGTCTTCTGGTGCAGACCCTGCACCATTTTAGTTGCCCTCCTCTGGACAGCTTCCATCCTGTCTATGTCTTTGCAGAGATTGGGTCTCCAGAACTGCACGCAGTACTCCAGATGGGGTCTCACCAGCTGTCTGTACAGAGGGATAATAACTTCCTGTTTTCTACTGATGATGCCTCTCCCTATGCATCCCAGTATCCCCCAGCCCTCCTTGCTGCCCTCTCACATTGCTTGCCCACCTTTAGGTCATCTGATATGACTACCCCCCCGTCCCTTTCCATTTTTGTTGTTGTTAGTATCTCACCCCCCATTGTGTACTCTTCCCCTGGGTTTTTGTTTCCCAGGTGCATTACCTTGCACTTCTTAGCACTGAATCTAAACTGCCATACATTTGACCATTCCTCTAACCTTGCCAAGTCCCTTCTCATCCTTTCCACCCCACCCTGTGCATCAACTCTGTTGCAGATCTTAGTGTCATCTGCAAAGAGATATACTTTTCCTTCCAGTCCTTCTGCAATGTAAACATAAAGACATTGAAGAGGACTGGTCCTACTACTGAACCCTGCGGTACCCCACTAGTAACCCTCCTTTCTTCTGAGTGGACTCCGTTTACTATTACTCTCTGTGTCCTATTCTCCAGCCAATTCTTTACCCAGGCTGTCATCTTGGGACCCACTCCCAGGCTGGCTAACTTGTATATTAATCTTTTGTGTGGGACTGTGTCAAATGCCTTGCTAAAGTCTAGGTAGGCCATGTCCACGGCCCCTCCCTGATCTACTACTTTGGTCACCCAGTCAAAGAAATCTATCAGATTTGTCTGGCATGACCTTCCCGCTGTGAATCCATGCTGCCTAGGGTTCTGTGCCCCTCTGGCCTCTAGATACTCGACAATTCTTTCCTTCAGAAGTGATTCCATCATTTTCCCTATCACTGAGGTTAAACTAACAGGTCTGTAGTTTCCTGCTTCTGCCTTCTCAGGCCCCTGGATATGACCCTCTACTCCAGGGCCGAAAAGGTCAGTCCCCAAGAAGGGGATGTCCCCCAACTCGTGCTGGGTTTCCAAGGAAAAAGAGGATAACCTCAGCCACGCCCTGCGGCGCATGGCCACTGCGGCTGCCACCGATCTGGCACAGGAGTCACCCAGATCCAGAGCCATCTGGAGCTGTTGTATTGCCACCGCCCTACCCTGGTCCCGTACCCGCCGGACCGTGGTCCGTAGATCGGCCAGGAGATGAGGCAGAACCTCATCCAGGGTGCCCAGAAGGGCGTGGGAACAGTGTGCCATAAGAGCACCGAGCTGGCCTGACGGAGGCCTTGGGAGGACGCAGCGTAAACCTTGCGCCCAACGTAGTCCATCCTTTTGGACTCTGTCAGGGGGTCTATCCATGTCCCCAACGTTTCCAAGACATTGGAAAACGTCGTCGGTGACTACCCCTTCAGCCGAGGGGTGCTCCGAGAAACCGGGCAGAGAACCGACAGGGACAGGGTACCTCCGAGCCACCCTGGCCGAAGGCGCAGGGCAGGAAGAAGGCCGCCACCATAGCTCCAGGGCTGGGCCCACGATAGTCTCAGCCACTGGAAAGGCCTCCGAGGGAGAACCCCCCTCGGTCCAGAATCTCCGTAAGGAGGTAAGGTGCCCGTTTGGAGACGGGCTTGAGCTGCATCCCAGTGAATTCTGAAATTAGCTGAAGCAGACCCCTCAAGGACGATGGGCTGTCATCTACGGAATGTTCCTGGGAAGACCCCGGGTCCTCTTTCCTAGCAGAGCCGGCTTCAGGCTCCGAAGGGTCTGCAAAAAGCTGCCGCAGGCCCGAGGCACTCTTCGTCCGACGGGGGCGGGCAGGAGTGAGGGGACCGAGTGACCTGAAGAACAGGTCATGGCCTGGCCTTAACCCGGCCGAAGGCAGAGGGGCAGTGAGGGTTGGATGAGCAACCGGCCCTGGAGAGGGCTCCTCGACTAACTCGAACGGCTGCCGACCGAGCGGCCGCTACTTGCTATCCGGAGAATGAATCGGGGTCGATTGATCCCCGGACAACAACTGCTGTCGCCACATAAGTTCCTCGTAACACCGACGCCAACGGCCTCGAAACCGCTCCTCATCCGAGGAGGGGGACAAGGAAGAACGGCAAAGCCACTTAACTCGGTGCCCTGACCGAGAACGCCAAGATCGGCGTGAGCAGCTAGACCGAGAGGTTGACCGAGACCGAGACCCAAATCCTCGGGTGGACCGAGGGTGGGCCTGGGAAGGAGCGGGACGCACCCACTCCTCCCTCGGCTCGGAAGAAAGAACTGAGGGCTGTCGACCCGAAGGAATGGACAGAACCTCAGCCTCCACCAGAGGCAGAGGGATGGCGGCACCAGAAGACCCTTCAAAAGACAGGTCGAGAGACTCTACAACGTCGACAGGGGACCTGGCCGGCTGACCTGATGGGGACACCGTGAGGCCAGTGGCCGGAGCCGCATCCTCGACCGAAGTCAAGCGTCGGCCGATGAGGGAGGGGGAGAGTTCCCGCTCCCGCCGATGAAGAGACCCCACCTGTGACCCTTTAGCCTTAGGCTGAGCGGCAGGTTTGTGTCCTCTCCCTTGGAGGAGAGGGAATGACTAAGCCTTGAACGGCTGCATGAGTTGAACCCAAGGAGAGCGGGATAAGCGCCGCAACTGAGGGAGGGGGGGAACTGCCCCCTTCCCGGCAGGATCAAACTGCTGAGAAACAGTCGAAGCAGACACCCGCCAGTCCGAGGGAATCTCCGGAGCGGAAAAAACTACCGGATGTCCGAGCCCCGAACGGGCCGCACGGTCCTCCAGAGAGCTGACCGAAAGGGCAGAACAGAAACTGCAAGCCTGAGGATCGTGATCCAAGTCCAGGCAAAAAACGCACGTGGAATGCGAGTCTCTCCTGGAAGAACTAACCGTCCGCCTCTCGGGGCCGGAAAAGGACTGAGCCATCGCCGTAGCGAAGAAGAAAAGATCAAAGTTTCAAAAGACACTTCCAATGATTTCGAAGACCGAAATTTTCAGGAACCAGTCGAAAACGCAGAGCGCTAAGGAGGGAACCTGAGCTTCCAAGCGGTAAGGAAGACCTGGCGTCATGGGGCGGAGCCGAGAGTTTTACCACCCGGGTGGGTGGGAGGAGCCAGCTTGAAGACCTTCCGGCAAGATTTAAAGCGGCAAGGAATCTGCCAATAAGTGTGGATGAACAACATATCCATGTCCCTAGAAATGGCCATCATCATGGCATAGCTAAAAATAATAACATCCAGCACTCCAGACTCCAAAACAAATTCAGATGTTTTATTAAACTTAATAAATACTTACAATTGTAAGTTTGTGAATAAAACACAAAAAATGTGCAAAATTAAAGCTTCACATCCCCCAGGAAAAATCCAGCCTCAGCGCTTCGGAGAATTAACATCCCTTCATCAGGAGGCGTCATGGCATAGCTAGCTTGACAGAAACCCATGGACAATGCAGCATTCACCTTTTTAGTGGCATGGTCAGTCTTATAGGATACCTTTTCTGGAGGCTTGTCCACATCCCCCTGGTATTGGGACTTGCAAGCACCACATCAGTTACCAACCCTTCCATGGGGGGGGTCTGAGAACCCAGAAAGGGATCAAGTAGGGACCACATACTTGCAGACCATATGGATAGAGCATGCCAGGCAGGATGCTGGATGCTGGATGCTACCAAAGCTGGTCCCAAAATGGCTTTAGCCACAGGAAAGGCAATCCCTAGGGATTTGTCCCTATTCAAAATGCTTATAAAAGGATACTTAGCCCTTTTTTGGACTAGTGGTAGTGGGACTGACATGGACTCCAACAGTAAGCAAAGAAGCGTACTAAAGGACACTGGGCCATGTTTGGTGGACAGTTTCTCTACTGATCCTTGATTGAGGAGTAGAGTCCAAGTGGAGGCCACGGACTAATGACTTGAGTCACCCAAGATTCCTAAAAAATGGCCCTCAACCATTTCTTGCCATGGATCACCTGGGTATCCTCCCCCAGGGTGATCTGCACTGATAACTGACCTGGCAAGCCAGTGGCCTAACGGGCCTCCTTGGACGGAGTGTTCATCTTTGGCTGTGGTGATAGAAGTTCCACCCAAAGAGGTGAAGCAGCTGCGGAAAGCACCTGCAAAGTATGGACCAGTGGTGGCACCACTAGCTGCTAACAGGTGACCGGAGGTCTGGGCGTAGAACCCCACCCTGCTCCGTGATGGTCCACTGTTGCCAGAGAAGCTCATTGTGGCACTGGCACAGCTTGCGATGGTGCCTCTCCCCACCTAAAGATGAGGTGGTCAAGAAGAGTTTATGGCAATGCCTCCCAGTCGAGAGGGAACACTCGATCTAGACCTTGATCATTGATTGAACAATCGATGGTGAGGGGAGCCTTTGGCTGGTTGTGGTATACTACGTGCCTGCCCACATTAAGCAGCATGGGCGTGGAAGGCTCAGCTGCCAGTGGAGGCTGCTCCTGCCGAAAATCAGACTGGGACACCAAACGAACCACATCCTCTTGAGTGAGGACCAGGAGCACTGGAGTCTGCAACATCAATTCCTTGACCTTGACTGACAACTGGTCGATAGGCAGGAGGAAAATTTCTGTAGCCTGCTTGACCAAAATCAAAGTTGACTGACTCAAGCAGGGATCTGAAGAGCTCTTGATCCACCCCTCAACCATCGTCAAGTGGTCGAGCAAGTTGAGGGACCAGGAGGACTTCGATCTCACCCGGTCCCACGACCGGCACTTGTGCCTGGAACCACAATGAGTAGGGCTGTTCCCCATGGTCTAGAGGGCCACACACATGTCCCGTAAGCCTCTGGTGAATGCTCCTCCGATGCTGGCCACAGCCAAGGACATGCCCGTTGTGGCAGCTTTTGCTTTCACCTCAAGGGTCGCAAGCTGCTGGGCAGACCCAGCCACAGCTGATGCCTTGTGGCTCTTAGGGTGGTCCTTCGCATCCCGTTCCAAAGGCTGACCCAATGAGAGTCAGAGCTTTCTGACCTTGAGGGATTCAGGAAGCATGCTGAGACAAGGGCCATACTCAGTCACGTCGTGCTGCCCACCCAGACGATACACGCACGTGTCGTGCAGGTCGG
The DNA here is from genome assembly GCA_016271365.2 of Neoceratodus forsteri. Taxonomy (NCBI): domain Eukaryota; kingdom Metazoa; phylum Chordata; order Ceratodontiformes; family Ceratodontidae; genus Neoceratodus; species Neoceratodus forsteri. The sequence continues at coordinate 1,073,136,649 of CM057456.1, forward strand.
AGACTGACATCTCTTGCAAGCACCGAATGCAGAACTTGAACCCTGGCTTCTGTTGCTCCACTGAAGGTCCAAAAGGTGAGAGAAAAGAACTGAGGAAAGAAGTCCAGTGACTCTAAAACTTCACAAGACAAAGTTAGCCGATGGCGCACTAAATCCTAAGTGAAGCTGCAAAGGAGGTAACTTGTTCTTCCAGTGGAAAGATCTGACGTCACAGGGTGCAGTCAGTGGATATACCGCCTGGGTGGTGGGAGGAGCTTAGCTTAAAGACGTCCATCAAATTAGACTGTTCCAGTGCAACTGTCAGAGTGTGGATAGTGCACTTTATCCATGCCCCTAGAAAGTAAGCATTTCATGTTTTTTTTGTATACTAGGAAGAACTGCATTTTATATACACAAGTTAATTTAACTGATGATTCCTCCGAACTATCCAACTGCCTGTGCTAAGGAGGTGCTCATGTGGTACAGCCGGAAGCAAAAGGAAAAGCCATGGAAAAAACTGGGGATAGGAGGGCGTCACTCCTAGCTGAAGCCACTGTTTCCACCATTTTTAATTTCTCCTAAACCCTCCCTCAGGATTCTGGGGGTTGGCATTCATCATACATACCATGAACATGTTCTGCTTACTAAACGTAAGCCTTCCTTAGTGTACTGCCACCTGGGGTCACCCAGCTGGTCTGTGAAGCTCAATTTTCCTCATCCTCCTCACTGTACTGACCAACAGCAACAAACTGACTTGGTGCTTGAAACCAGATCACCAGCATGGCAAGCGGCTCTCAAGCTACTGTGCTATCGGCTCATCAATTTAAAATGATATGTCAAGTAGTTGGGACTATCGTTTGGATTCAACTGGCTGGTATTCCGACCACTAATCGGTGCTGATGATTTGGACAGTATGTGGGCACTTTCATGCACCTCCTAAGGGAATGCAGATTGGTTTGAAGATTAAGGGAGATAGTGTTAAGGAGTAACAAAAGCGCAGGGCCACATGCAATCAGAAAGCAATCGGGTGCAGACAAGTAAAGACTCAGTCATCAGCACATAAACTGACACCCTCAGGAGACTGTATACAGATTTGGTAAACAAATAGCAACATGTTAAAAAGGCAGTATAGCGCAGTGGTTTAAGGCTCTGAGCTGCAAATCTGGAGACCTAGGTTTGAATCCCACAGCCACCATTTGCATACTGGGTGACCCTGAGCAAGTCACTTAACTTCCTTGTGCTCCCAGGTCGCACCTGTAAACAAGCTTTCAGCTTAGTGTGTCTCTCCTGGTTTGAAGAAAAAAAAATATTTATTGTGTTCGAGAGCTAAGGTAGTGCCTAGCTCTTGAACATAATACATATTCTGTACCCATTTTGACTGCTCAACGTGTTATTTTTTTTAACAAGTTCATACTGATTACAGTCTCCTGACTGCAGCAGCTTGTGTGCTGTTGTTAAGGAGTATGAGCCAAGTACTGATGTTTAGTGAGTCCCTTGGCCCAGAAGTAGGAATACCAGGAGCTACAACTGATCTAAAGGGCTTAATGGTATTCCAGGCAAAAGGGAATACTGTATGGTGGCTAAATAAAGGAATAATGCCTGGCAGAGTGGGTGTTATGCTGGGGTAACATCCTGCCTCAGGTGTTTGGGCCCTAAGCTGAGTGTGCCCAACACCTGAAAAGGGCTGTTATCCCAGCATAACACCCAACCTGGAGGGCATTATTCCTATTATTCAATGGCTTGTTGTCATATAAAGAATAACATAATTTTAAAGAGTGTTTTTGTTAGTGTGGAAAAATATTTTTGTTTCTTAAGAAAAGATGCAAACAATCAATGGAACAAGCAATCAAGGGGGTCACAGTGCTGAGACTAGAGCTGGGATGTTATACTGGGGTAACATTCCTGGTCTAGTCCCAGACTGACCAATTAGAGGCCAGCATTCTTTCTTGCCATTGTATAATCTAGAATATAAAACAGCAGTGAGAAAAGGAAGAACCTGACTGGCTGAACCATATCTTAATCTTGCAGTAACATTTGTCTTACCATAGAGTTGGCTCGCAAATAAATGTAAGTATCTTGTTCTGACATTTTTCTGCCTACAGTAAATGAGTCATTTATAAGCACAATAATCACCCGAAAGGTGTGCAGTAAGGCAGATCTTACCGCACTTCCCAGCTGGTTGAAAGCACTCAGCTGTGCCTCTTACTTCATATGTCCCCATGGCATGTGGTAAGATCTGTCTTACTGCACACCCTCTTGTGCATTATTGCTTACTTCTGCAAATCTTCTGCAAAACTGGAACATTTAGATTCTGCTAAAACTATCTAATAGGGGAAACAAGAGTAAATAAGTTAGCTGCTGTGGAGAGAATTACTTACAGCAGATTAAATCAATTTGATACTTACAGTATGATAAAGTATGGCACCCTTTCATCCTGTACATGCATCAGAGCCCTGCCGTTGTACAGCAGCTGTCACAAGCTTGGCTGGCTGGCATTTTTCCTTCATCCCTGCCATCATCATCCTCGTCACTGTCAGTGTAGTGATGATGTGTATATCATATTATTTTCCCCATCCTACCTTTTTTTCTCCTCAATAGAGATGCTCTTTTTAAATTATTTTTAAAAATTGATGAATATAATGCAGATATGGTTAATATTAAATTAGTCTTTCACCATAGTTTGTTTGCTAGTATTTTACTATAGTTTACTTTTGTGGGCAACGATTAGTCTGGAATTGTCCCAAAAAACAGGCTACTCACCTGTAACAGTAGTTCTAGGAGTGGTATATGTTGTTCATTCACACTGGTTGGCATGTCCCTTTCCCTTTAAATCTTGCTGGAAGGTCTAAAAGCTGGCTCCTCCCACCACTTGGGTGGTATATGCCTAGGCTCCACCCCTTGATGCCAGATCTTGCCCTCTGGAAGCAGAGGTTGTGCGTCGAAGCTGGGGAGGTCGGGTGGGTTTGTGTGAACAACATATACCACTCTAGAATTACTATTAAATAACCTGTTTTCTAGGAGCGTGGATATGTTGTTCCATCCACTGGTAGGGCAGACTCAAGCAGTTCTCTGGGAGGAGGGAGGCAAGGTGCACACCCCCTACTTAGGGAACAGAGACTGGAGAACTGAGGCCCCAAAACCAGCATCCCGGTGTGACTCAAGGTCAATGTGGTAATGGGAAATGAAAGTATGTGCCGACTTCCAGGTAATAGCCCTGCAGATATCCTGGATAGGGACATCCCTAGAAGCAGCCACCGACGCAGCAGTATGGTGGGTGGAATGAGCTCTTATCCTTACGGGAGGCTCCTTGCCCGCCAACCTATAGCAGAGATCAATGCATGATGTTAGCCATCTGCCAATCATCCACTTTATTATTTATCAGGGTTTTATTTAACTCCCAAAATTGATTAGCGTGTTGCTCATAAAAGTGCTAAAACATTGTGAAAATGCATAGCACTTGCCTCACTGTGTTTAACAAAGATAACACTTCTACAAAACCTATATAAATACTTTCTGTACAGTTAGCATTGTCCCAAGAAAAAAACTGCTAATCAATTATTTAAAACCCTGTTTATTTATTTATTGTATTATCGGATTTACAACCTTTGAGCCAGAGGCTCGTTTGCAAAGGTACCTCATCACAGAGAGGACATACAGAGTCAACATACATACATAATAGAATCATACAGAATAACATAGTTTTACATGGTCTCTTGAACACAAAGAGTAATTAAAAAGCATTTCAGACTTGACAGGTTGGTACCAGCAGGCACTGTCAGTGGAGAGGGAGGCCATGGGGGAGAGGGAGAGGGAGTGGGTGGGGTAAGGGGTAGTTCGGCCTAGAGGGCTATGTCAATAGTGATTTGAAAGCAGCAGAGCATCTCTTAGTGACAGGTGCAGCAGCGGGTGTTGAACAATTGGTTCCATAGGGCAGTTTTGAAAGGGGCAATTCTGGTGGTGTTGGAAATGGCTGCAGGGAGTGAGTTGAACCAGGAAGAGGCTCTGTAGCTGAACGATCTCTGTGCCTGGGTGGTCCTAGTTCTGGGTACCAGTAGGGTGATCCTGTCAGTGGTTCAGGTAGTAACTCTGGAAGGTGTAAGTTGGATGGGGGCATAAACCCCAGGGGGTGAGAGCCCGAGTAGAATCTTCTTATTTAGTAGGCAAGTTTGGTAGCGGAGGCGTTCATCGAGGCTAAGGAGTTTGGCCATGTCATAAAGCTGACAAGTGTGGGTGAGCCTAGGGGCACTGGTCACTAGTCTGCAAGCCTTGTTTAGGGTGAGTCGTATCTTGTTGAGGGCTGTGGAGTCAGCAGCACCATAGACTGGAAGGCCGTAATCGACAAGGGACATTACTGAGGACGTAATGGCAAGTCTGAGGGCATCAGGTGGGAGGCAGTCCTTGTGACGATAGAGGATGCCAAGGCGAGCATTAGTGGCGGAAGCGAGGGCTGAAATGTGGGCATGAAAGGTGAGGGCCGAGTCAAAGGTGATCCCAAGGTATTTGTAAGAGAAAACTTGTTCAAGTGGTTGATGAGTGCTGGGGAGGATTTGGAGGGAGTTGTTGCTGGCTTTGTTCTGGTGGTGGGCAAAGAGCACTGCCTTCATTTTTTTTGAGGTTAATGACTAGTCTGCACTCCTTAAACCAGTTCTCGGCATCACTGATGGAGCGTTGGAGGGAGTTCTGGAGGGAGGTGGGATTTCTGTGGGTGGCATAAATAACGGCGTCATCGGCGTACAGGAGAATACTGCCAGTACAGGCACTGGGCAGAGTGTTTAGGTAGAGGCTAAAGAGTAGTGGGCCTAAGATAGAGCCCTGGGGAACCCCTGAGTGGATGGGACAGGTTTCTGAGAGAATCCCTTGTTTTTGACACGCTGGGGGCAGGCTGTTAGGTAACTCGCGCACCAGGCAAGGGGGCCACCAGACAAACCTGTATGGTTGAGGGCATTTAGTAGGAGGGGGTGGGAGACAGTGTCAAAGGCCTTAGAGAGGTCAATGAACACTGCTCCAACTAGGGAACTGGAGTCCAGGGAGGAGTGCAAGAAGTTGGAGAACTCCATTAATGCTGTACTTGTATTGTGACCAGCGCAGAAGCCATGCTGTTCCGGGCACAGAGTGTTGTATTTTGCAAGATATTCGGTGAGTTGAGTGACCATCACTTTTTCTAAGGCTTTGGGGGGATGGAGATTGGATGATAGTTGCTGGGGTGGACCTGTTACCTCCTTTGAGAACAGGTGTGACTATAGCTGTTTTCCATGCTGTGGGGAATTGCCCCAGACAGAGGGACTGGTATAGTAGGTCAGTGAGTGGGACCAGAACATGATCCAGGACCAGCCAGAGTATTTTTGGATCCAGAGAGTCGCTGCTAGGACTGTTGCTGTTTAGCACTTTAAGTAGGAGTGGTCTGGCTTCCTGGATGGATACTTTGCTGAGACAGAACCGGGGGTGCTGGGGATCTGAGGGTGGTGGGTCGGGGGTTGGGTTGAAAAAGTTACTTGGAAGGACAGGGCTAAGATCTGTAAAGGAGAAGTTTAGGCAGTTGGCAATGTCAGTGGGGTCAGTAAAGGTGGAGCCACTGACCATAAGTTGGGCTGGGGAGGAGCGTGATTTCCCATTTATTTCTTTTATATTGTTCCAGAAGTTCCGGGCACACCCCCATGAGGAGGTGAGGGTGGCCTGGTAGTGGTCTGGCTTGGCTTTCTGGATGGCCCACGTGCACCTGTTACGTGCGGCATTATATGCCTGTCTGTCAGCCATCCAGCCAGTCTCAGTGGCTATATGCCAGAGGTTTGCTGCAAGTCTGCCAGATGCGGTTTCAGCGTAGGTGACAAACAGCTGGCGAACCTCTCCCCTAACTTCAGCCATACGCTCCTTGTAATAAGAGAGCGTTTATCTCAGGCCCAAAGTATGCAGCCTGTACTCGGCCTCCGAGATGTAACTAGGGTGGTACACTGGCACAGTCAACACCTGATTCAGGTGAAACTCCAACACCACCTTCGGAAGGGACTTCAAGTTGGGGAGCAGGACAACCTTGTCCCTGTGGAAGACCAGATAGGAAGACTCGACAGAGAGCGCCTGGAGCTCCCCAATCCTTCTGACTGATGTGATAGCCACCAGGAAGGTGGTCTTCCATGACAGATGTGACATCTCACATCTTGCATCAGTTCGAATGGCTTGCCATGAGCTTTGCCAGTACCAGCACTAGATCCCACCGTGGTGGTTCATGCACCGGAGGGGAAATATGGTCAAGGCTTTTAAAGAAATGCCAGGCCACCTTCTCCTGTGCCACTGTCTGCTGACCAGCCTGCACCCGGTAAGCAGAGATGGCTGCCAGGTGTACCTTAAGTGTCTCGGACCGAAGACCTCCTTTGGGAAGAAACCAAAGGTAGTTGAGGATGCTAGCCACCAGACATTACAAAGGGTCCAGGCTCTTGCCCTGTTGAGCTGACACCAAATGGAGAATCTCTTCCATTTGAAGGCATAGCACCTCCTGGTCGACTCCTTCCTAGATGCATCAACGACATTAAGGACATCATCAGAGAGACCCAAAGCCTGGAACTCTAACCACTCAGGAACCAGGCTATCAGGTGCAGGTCCACCTGAGGGGTGCCCCACTGGGAGAACAGACTGTGAAATACCTCTGGAAGGAGAGACCACTCAAGGGATGCCTTGCTCACACGGCTGACGGAGTCCGCCAACTGATTCCAGGCTCCTGCCACATGGATGACTAGGAGATCTCCCTCCAGTCAGCTCAAGATGCAGAGCTCTTCCCTGCCCATAGGCTGGGAGTGCATGCCACCCTGTTTGTTGAGACAGTACATGGTCGTGGTGTTGACCGTCTGGACCGGAACCACCTGACCCCGAAGGAACAGAACAAATGCAGCCAGCGCCAGCCGAACTACTCGGAGCTCCGGCAGGTTGATATAGAATCGAGATTCCTCAGTGGTCTAGAGCCAGTGGACTCTGTGATTCCCAATGTGGGTACCCCAGCCCGTGAGAAAGGCATTGGTCATCAGAACGACCACTGGCTTGGGGCGGACAAATGGGATCCCTCCCTGCAGATGTTCCAGGACGATCCACCACTGGAGGGTGTCCAACATCTTCTGGGTCACAGTGACCAGGTGGTTGAAATAACCGTGTCACTGAAACCACTGGCTGGCCAGCTCCCACTGAAGGGGGCGCATATGCCACCAGGCCCATTGGAACACAGAGGTGCAGACTGCCATGTAACTCAGAAGTCACAGGAGGTCACAGGCAGGGTGCAACTGCCCAACCAGAAATGATTAGGCAAAGGAGGAGAGAACCACCACCCTGTCCGCCAGGAGCCAGGTTCTGGCTTGGCAAGAGTCGAGCTCTGCACCCATGAAGCAAATCACCTGCGAGGGCACGCGTCCCGACTTGGCCTCATTGATCAGAAGACCAAGGCTGAGGCAGGTTTGGAGGGCCAGATACCTGGACCTCTCCACCTCCAGTCTGGAGGGACCTGCTATGAGCCAATCATCGAGATAGGGGTACACCTTGACCCCTTGAAGCCAAAGATGTGCTGCCACCACTGCAGAGCATTTGGTGAAGACCCTGGGGGCCAATGGCAGGCCGAATGGCATGGCTGGGAACTCATACATGGTTCCTTCCACCCTGAAGCAGAGAAATCTTCAGTGGGACGGACGGATCGGGATGTGAAAGAACGCGTCCTGTAGATCCAGGGAGCAGAACCACATGTTCTGCTTGAGAGATGGTATGATCTGGGACAGAGTTACCATTCGAAAAGTGCAAGATCTGAGAAATGGATTCAGGTTGTGTAGATCTAGAATGGGGTGCCAGCCCACCTGTCCGTTTTGGGACCAGGAAGTACCTGGAAACGAACCCTGGGTTGATAGGGGGATCCGTGACTCTGACCACTACCTCCTTGCGAAAGAGTTGGGCAATGTCGTCTCTCTGAGCCGACCGAGTATGGGCAGATACCTTCTCCTCCCATTGGGCGTGGGCTTGGCTTGGAGGGTACAGCTCGGATTCCAGAGGTAGTCCCTGGCCGACCACTTCCAAGACCCACCTATCCATTGTGACAGCAAACCAGGTAGAAAGGAAGTGGCAGAGCTAGCCTGCCACGGGAGGACCCAGAGTGGTCATGACGGGCATGGGGTTGGCTACCCCCATCCTGTCACTGTGCAGGCATGGAGGAGGAGGAGGAGGAGCAAATGGGGGTACTGCCGGGGCCCTTCCCTCTGGGCTTATGGGCTGCCAAAGCCCCTGACTTGGGCCGAGGGTGCCAAGACTGAGCCTGCTGCTTCTACCCAGATTGGTACCGGGGCTGTTTGGCCGCAGGGGCAGAAGGCTGAAAAGGCTTCCTTTTCTGCTTCTTCGAACCCCAGGGTTCCTTCTGGGTGGAGGTAACAGAGTCCAAGGTGGTACTGGACTTCTCGATATGCTGGAGGTGACCTTCGACTCCTGCACTGAACAAGTCGGTGCACAGGAAAGGAACGTCTGCCAGTTTGTGCTGGGTGTCTGCCGTAAAGGTTGAGTCTCTCAGCCAGGCCCTGTGGCGCATGGCGACTGCAGCAGCCTCTGAATGGACGATGTCCAAAGCCATTCAGAGTTGCTGCTTGGCAACAGCCCGACTCTGGTTACGGACCTGCTTGACCGTGGTCTGAAGGTCCACGGGGAGATGAGGAAGCACCTCATCTAGAGAGCCCAGGAAGGCATGGGAGAAGTGTGCCATAATGACGGCTGAACTTGCCTGTCTGAGACCAAGCGAGGAGGCAGCATAGACATTTCTGGCCAAATGGTCCAATTTCTTGGACTCTTTGTCTGGAGGTCTATCTGTGTCTCCTGAGTTGCCCGAGCACCGAAACACAGACTCGGTCACCAACCCCTCAGCCGAGGGATGCTATGTGAACCCCGAAGGGGAGCCTATGGGAACTGCATACTTGCGAGTCATGCGAGCTGAAGGCAAAGGGCAGGAGGCTGGGTGCTGCCAAAGCTCCAAGGCTGGGCCAACTATGGCTTCGGCCACTGAAAATGCCTCGGCCGGAGAACTGCCTTTTCTGAGGATATCAGTCAGGGGATATTCGGCCCATTTTTCAACAGGCTCCAAAGTCATTCCCGTTGATTCAGAGATAAGACAGGACACCCAGGAAAGACATGGGACCTTCCTCTTTTGAAAGACTCATGGAATTGTCATCACATGGATGTGAATTCAGGTCTGAATCCTCAGACCCCGAGTCTAGATAGAGCAGTCGACCACCAGTGTCACTCTCGACCCGCCGTGGACGGTCAGGAGTAAGGGTGACTGACAGCCCGTGCGGGAGGCCCTGGACAGGCCAAGACTCCTTGGCAGGAGCCCCTGAGGGAGGCTGCTTAGGTGGTGGCTCTACCAAAATAGGTGGAGAGGCCAGTTTCGGCCAAGCTGGGAGGGTCTTCACCGGCTCAGCGGGCGGAGGGACGGTGTCGACTGGTTCCAGAGGAGTTGGTGTCGGCCTAGAGGGCGACAGCCAAGTGATGGCTGGAGTGGAAGTTGAGGTCGACCTCGGACAACAGCATGAGCTGTTGCCACATAAGGTCCTCGTAGTGACATTGCAGCTTGCGTCGGAAGCTTCTCCTCATCCGAGAAGGACTAATAGCGGTGGTGCCGCTTCTTGGAGCACTGCTTATGAGACTTCCTCAGCCTATCGGTCCAGAGTGTCTGAGACCTTGACCCTGACCATCGGGGGCTCTCGGAAGGGACCGGGGAGAAGCGCGGCTCCTCCAGGTCAGGGACAGAGACCATGGGTGGAGTACCAGTGAGCTGGGTCTCCTCCTCGGAGGCCAGTAGGACCAGAGTCCTGAATAAGGAACTCTCTGCCTCATCAGTTGACAATGGGTCAATGGGGTCAATAATGATTTTGACCTGGTCGTCATCCCACGTCTGAGCTGGCTGACCTGATGGGGGCACTGTGAAACCAGTGGCCGAGGTCGCAATTTCAACCGAAGTCAAGACTGGAGACTCCTGGGATGGAGATCTCTCTCTCTGTCCCAAGAGCATTGATGATGTGAAGAATCTTCTCTTGATCCTTTGTCCTTCTTGCAGGACCGGGAGGTGTGCGAACCGGACGGGCCTTCTCCTTTCTTCGGGAGAGACTGGCACATCTCCTTGAAAGATCTGGAGAAAGAAGTGCCCAGTGTGAGCAGAACAAAGACTGAGACTGAAGATGATTGTTTGGCAGCACGGGCCGCCTCCTCCTCCTCGAAGGACTTCATCTGCTCTAGTTGGTCGGCGAATCCCCCGGCTGTGGAGACCACACAACAAGCATCTTTGGATTTGATTAGCGGGTGCCGTTTTTCCGGTCATCCCAGTTGCAAATGTGCGAGGCAAGCATCTAAAACTGGAGGCTGAAAAGCGCGACACAAATTGCAGGCCTGGGTATCATGCGCATGGCCCAGGCAGTAGATGCACATGGTGTGTGGGTCAGTACAGGACAGCTTCTGCCCCCAGGGACACCGGCGGAACTCGGGTGAGGACTTGTCCTCTATCGCTGTCGCTATCACAAATTTACACCGATAAACTCTAACGAGTTTGATTTTCGGTATGCTATCCGATGGATTATGAGCCAGGGCCTGCTCAACGCAGGAGTGGTAAGGAGGGAAACTGAATCTTCCAAACAGAAAGAAAGATCTGGTGTCAAGGGGCAGAGCTGAGGCATATACCACCCGGGCTGGTGGGAGGAGCCAGCTTTTAGATTATCCGGCAATATTTAAAGGGAAAGGGACATGCCAACCAGTGTGGATAGAACGACATATCCATGCTCCTAGAAATTATATTCTCAGTCTTGGAGTATTTTACATTTCTTATTTGTTTACCTGGGTGTTTGCTTTGTTACAGTAACCCCCCCCATACACAAATTGGGGTATAATTGCCCCCCTCGAGCCTGGACGCAGCCAGATGCTTCCCCAAGCCTGACTCGTCTGGCCCCCTAGGACTTGGATTGTATGGACAGGGGACCAACAAGAGATTGCTGGGACTGCCATGAGCTGCAGTCCCTTGGCACCTCCTGGAGGCTGTGCTTTTTTCTGCACATCAAAGGTAGATGGCCACTGCAGACAGATGACTACAGGAAATTTCCCACTGATACGACCAGAAACCTTCACCCACTGCTGCCACATAAACCAGAGAGGGGTGGAAGCTTTAAACAATGGCTGGAGCCTTCAGGAATAACATTATTGGAGCCAGTGTCCCCAGACTTCATGGCCTTTGCCATCTTGGTGACCCCTGAGCTGCCTAAACAACCAATCAGAGGGCCGGAAGCCAGAAGCAAGTTCCTGGAGGCCTATGAGTGAGGACTGGACTAAGAATTCTGGTGACCCTTCAAAGGACCTATAGTGCACTGAGGTCCCTGAGTGACAGCTAAGTGGACCTATGGGAGCTGCCTCAGTTTTGGTACTATAAGAAGGGGACTGAGTTGATGGCTGGTCGATCTGCCAGAGAACTCAGTGGGTGAACGAACGTCACCTGTTGCCTGTGTTCAGCTGAGCATCTGACAAACAGAGTTTCTGAGAATCCTGTAGAGAAGAGAGGCAACCACGTGCTAGCCAGCATGAGTCGACGCTGAGACAGTAGAGCACAAAACAGATACAGAGCTGCTGGTCCAGGTCCTGTAGCAGGCACTTCAGCCAGGTGGCAGACTGCCGCCACCTGGAGGTCCTGGAAGCCTGCACATGTGGGTTAGCATCAGATCTGAGTATCTGACAGAGTCAAGTGAGAGGGAAGAATCTCTGAAGGGAAGCTGAAAGTCACCAGCCTGAGAGAGGAAGCAGTATGAAGTGGGAGCCAGTGAGACCAAGACACCCCGGATGGAGTTAAAATCCAGAGGCCTATTGAGTTATGAGAAGCCCACTGTTCAGGGGGAACCATGAGTAAGCTGCAGAGTGCTCTACTTCAGGGGGAAACCTCTTCTGAGTGAATTGGTAGTTATGCGTTGCAAGCTGACCACTGGACCAGATTTACAAATACCCCTCAAGTGAGTTTATTGTGCCATTTTCTACAACTGGCTAGCCTTTGGTGGGGGGATGCTAGTTTGTGCATGTTTGCTCCTTCTTTAAAGTGCACCAACTCCAGATCAAGCTGCAGCAGCTACATGGGGCCTATACCAGCTCAACGTCTGTGGTACTAAGGGACTGTGTTAGAGAGATCTCCCAGTTTGGTACAATCTAAGACCTGATACCAAAAGGGAATGGGTAGCGGCCTCCAGTACAGAAGGATAGAGGCCTACAATGCTGGTTCGTGGAGTGGGGGTGGGCTGAGTAGGTTGCACCCAGGCAGGCATGACTAACTGTAGCCTAGTGAAAAGGGTAGACGTGACCCTGCCAAAGAATGCACGAACCAGTTTTCCCTTGCAGGGCCAGTTGTGCTTTATAAAGTTGAGTTTTACTGTTTATAATGCACACAGTACTGTTCAGACAGGTCCTAGGTCAAGCAATGTCTCAACTGTTTAAACCTGCTTTCATTACTGACTACGTTAACCCTGGGCGTTCTATTGGGGGTGGGAAAGCTGCTGTATTCTCTTAAGGTCTCCAGGAAGTGTGACCACAGTGGGGAGGTGGGCTGGTACAGTATCTCAGAGGGCTATACTACTACATCATCCAACCCACTTAAATCTTTCTCTGGATGGAAGCACTGCCATTTTGTTTCTCTCTGATATGACCCCCCTCACAGCTGACTGAGTGAGACATCAGACCAGGAACCACTGGAAAAAAACTACAGCAGCCCAGTGGCAGTGTGAGGTACTATGGTCTTGTTTCTGTAGCCAACTGGGGTGCACGCCTGCTCTACAGGGACCCTTGCATTAAAATGAAAGCCACAAGCTCGATACCGCAGCATGTCCTAGACTCTTCTGAGGTGATAACGCTTCTATGTGGCTTCTGGGAAGGTGATTAGGAAACAATGGAATAGGCCTAGCCAGTCTTGTTATAATGAAAGTAAATTACATTCCTGATGTTATCTTTGTCTAGGGAATATACAGTACATGCAGAATATTTTGTAAACTAATAAAATATAAATCCCAAAAAAGAAACTGATCCAACTTTTGCTTAAAGGATTCAACACACAACAGACAAAATTTTAAAAAATAAAAAAAAAAATAAAATTAAAAAAAAAGCGTAACAGACGGTTCAGGATTTCAAAGTAAACTTTTATTTTACCAAAGATTAAAATAGCGAGGTTTTGTCCTCTCCTTTAAAAAACTGCATGTCACATATTCTAAAAAATGAAAATGTTTCAGTCTGAGCTACAGTACGTTTGATTACTGAATATTTTTTGGATTTAAAAATGCCTCATTTTTTCATACACAGTTGCTGTCATGATTATTGATAAATTATGCTGAAAAAAATATAACATTCATTGGTATATAAAAACAGGCACAGCATCCAAAAGCTGAAAGAAAGCAAAAGAAACTTCTAAATTAATTGATTTGCTGAATGACAGGAACTGACATTTTTGCAAGCGTGCGTGCAAATATAATGTAACTCATTACAGAGATTCTGCTGATTGGTTTAGCTTGCATACAATTTGCTCCCTGTTCCCATCAGGAATTAAAAGATATCTGGCCAGAGGCATTGCACGTTTTGGTAATTAATCAAGAAATGAGACAGCATTTATCCACATACTAAAAATATACCAAATGGAACTGCACCAATGGCCCAGTGGTTGTGCATCATGCTGTGTGTGGCCCAGGTCCAGTAGCAAGTCGGGTCCCTGCATGCCCGGCAGCCCAGAGGCAGCAGTGCTGACACCGACCGTTGAAAAAATGGGTCACGGCACTGGTGGGCAGAGTAGGTATGGAGAACATGCCCGCCAGCATTGCCACTCAGTTCTAACTACTACAGAGACTGGATGCAGTCTCTTCCCTAGTGCTGTGTAGGGGGAGCTCTACCATAGGGAGTTAGACATGGGGGCTTGTGGTGGTTGCGTAGATCCGGAGAGATGAGGTTTCCAATCAAATAAAAGGTCACTGGCTAAAACATAGACAAAAACACATTTTAAAAAATGCTAACGAGTCTGGGCAAGGGAATGGAAGTTGTACAGCTTTGTTTCAGTGTTTTTCTATGAAAACCTAAAACAGGCCTTGGAACATTTTTTTTTTTTTTTGCTTTTGCTTTGAGATGTTCATGCAATGTGCAGACACAGAACAGTGAGGAAATGGCTAGCACAGGCCGGAGATAGCAATACTGTCTCATGACTTGCCCCTGTTAGTGATTCTGTTGCAGATAAGTCATATGTGAAGAAGTTTCTTTCTTACCATCTCTGAGTTTGCCCTGCCACAGTCAAAAGTTTAGACATGGACCCTAAAAAATACAATCCAGAGTAGAACAATCTGACACATAATACAGTACCAATAAAGAAGCAGCCCAATACTTGTTTTTAATGCGACTGCAATTAATTCTGAAATTAGAGCCCTTCTCTTCTATCTTGTGATGTATTTTGTGACACATTCTGAATACAAGACTCTGATGCCAGATAGCATGATTGGTAACAAGTCATGTGGCTCTTCCACTGTCAGGACCACAGTTCCTCATTAGGAGAATCGGTTTTAGGCACCAGCGAACCCTGCGGTTGCTGGGAGCCCCTCCTCCTAGGGGCCCCCAACAAGATAAGCTTACCTTATTCATTTTAAACATTTTTTTTTATCTTAATATATTTTTAAAACATCCGAAAAGGACTGTGCAGATCCTTCTGGTTCTGTTATGAAATACCTCAACAAGCTATGATCCAGTCAATAGGAGGCGGACAGGCAGCAGTGGATAGGATGGGAAGAACAGCCACAAGAAATGACGCTGCTGTGTCCTCCTATAATTTTTTAAAATACTACTGGTTATACTAAAGCTCTACATAGAAACAAAGAAATTTAAAATTTGGTGGCAGATAACTACTGCTTGGCCCACCTAGTCTGCCCATTTTTTCTCTGCCTATAGTATCACCACAAATAAAATCTTGCACTTATGGGCTACAGTAAAACACATGGGCTAAAGATGGGCCAAGTAGAGGGGCCCCATGACTTCACTAATTCTGCTGGGGGCCCCCAAAATCCTAAAGCCGGCCCTGAGAAAGACCTTCTGTAAAGAGACAGATGGATGAAACTGGGCGCTCCCAACCTGTACCTCATGGACTGGGTCTATCAATGATGCGCACTGTATCCGCCATCAGTCCCTCCACTGTCACTTGTCAGACTCATGACGAATCACGGTTGGCAGATGGCAGTGCACTTAAAAACAAGTCATTACTGAGCATGAAGCTTCTTCCAGCAGTACACACTGGGATATCTGCAGTCAGTGGAAATTGTCCAAAGGCATGGTGGCAAGAGATAATTTTAAATAAGCACATCCAAAAAGGCAGAGCGGAAACAAAGCATACATTCATACAGCACCTAACCCCATCTGCACCTCAAAAGTATGTGAGGTTATTTCTTCTTCTTTGAACCCATTAGGTTTTCTTAGTCTATAAAGGTGCTGGTCAGAGCAAATCCATTGAAAGAGGTGCTTCAGCTGTTCTTGGTAAATGTGCACTGGCCAATGAAAGTTTTGGAATAAAAAAGTACCTAACACAAGCTTTAGTTTTAATAGGGATGGAGCAACTTTCCCCCACCTCTCTGACTGAAAGCACCCTAAAATTTAATGGTGAGGCTTACAGGTTATTTAGATTTCTTCTTAGTTTTGTGACACAACAATATACCGTAGAACAGGTTACTGTAGCTGAAGTTTTATTTTTGATATATTCACAGGACCCCCTCTACCGTGAAAATAAAATTACAGTGAAAATGTGCTGCCTTTTGTTTTCAAACTAAAGCACCGACTACAACCCACATCGTACAGCACACACAGTGCTACTCCAACCCTCTAATACTGTGTACTGTGTTCTTTATCCATTATTCTGGAACCCACTCGGGAGGGAGCAATACTAGACCTGGTACTCTCAAATGGAGAGGGGATCACAAATTTAGAAGTCAGTAGACAACTGGGAACAAGCGACCACTGCACAGTGTGTTTCACAATAAGCACAACCATGGAGACAAGCCATACAAAAACAAGCATACTGGACTTTAGAAGGGCTGACTTTGGCAAAATGGGTGAATACCTGAGGAATACACTAGCAAATGGCCAAAAAGGAGGGGTGGAAGAACAATGGAGAAAAATCAAAACTGCCATCATAGAGGCAACAAGACTTTGTGTGAAACAGATAAAGAAAACAAAGCGGAGTAAAAAACCACTATGGTTCTCAAAAGAGGTGGCAGGGAAGGTTAAGGAGAAAAAGGCTGCATTCAAAAAGTATAAGGCATCACAGGAGGAACACGACAGGGAACTAATTGTATCAATTAAAGCAGAAAGAAATGGGGAAGGCAGTCAGAATAGCAAAAGCCCAAACTGAGGAAAAAATAGCCAATTTAGTTAAGAAGGGGATAAAACCTTTTATAGGTACATTAGGGGGCATAGAAAGGTTAAGGGAGGAATAGTGAAGATTAATAAGGGAGAGGGGAGGTGGGCAGAGGGAGACAGTGAAAAGGCAGATATACTGAATGAATACTTTTGCTCAGTATTCACAAAAGAAGATGAGGAGGAGGAGTTACCTAAACCAGACAATAGAAGCACTCTGGGGAGGGGGGTTGACACCAGTCCATTTACAGAAGAAAAGTCCTGAAAGAACTCCTAAAACTCAAGGGGGACAAAGCAATGGGGCCTGATGGGATTCACCCCAGAATTCTAAAATAACTAAGGGAGGACCTAGTGACACCACTGACCACACTTTTTAACAAATCATGGGAGGATGGGGTGGTACCCGAGGACTGGAGGAGGGCAGATGTGATTCCCCTTCAGAAAAGTGGGAGCAAGGCAGAAGCAGGAAACTACAGACCTGTAAGTTTGACCTCAGTGGTAGGGAAATGATGCAATCACTTCGAAAGAAAGAATTGTTGAGTACCTAGAGGATAGCAGGGCACAGGACCCAAAGCAGCATGGATTTACAGCAGGAAGGTCGTGTCAGGCGAATCTAATAGATTTCTTTTGACTGGGTGACCAAAGTAATAGACCAGGGAGGGGCTGTGGATATGGCCTACCTAGACTTTAGCAAGGCATCTGACACGGTCCCGCACAAAAGATTAATAATCAAGTTAGCCAGCCTGGGAGTGGGTCCCAGGGTGGTAGCCTGGGTTGCAAACTGGCTGCACAACAGGACACAGAAGGTAGTAGTGAGTGGAACACATTCCAAAGAAAGGCAAGTCACTAGTGGAGTACCTCAGGGCTCAGTACTGTGTCCAGTCCTCTTTAACATCTTTATAGGTGACATTGCAGAGGGTCTGGAGGGAAAGGTATGCCTCTTTGCAGATGAAACAAAGATCTGTAACAGAGTTGATACACAAGTGGGGGTAGAAAGGATGAGAAGAGACTTGGCAAGGTTGGAGGAATGGTCAGACATATGGCAACTCAGATTCAATGTAAAGAAGTGCAAAGTAATGCACCTGGGAAACAAAAACCCAGGAGAAGAGTACACAATAGCAGGGGAGGTACTAACAACAACAAAAATGGAACAGGACTTGGAGGTAGTCATATCACATGATCTAAAGGTTGGTAAGCAATGTGAGAAGTCAGTAAGAAGAGCCAGGGGGATACTGGGATGCATAGGAAGGGGCATCACAAGTAGAAAAAGGGAAGTGGTTATCCCTCTGTACAGACAGTTGGTGAGACCCCATCTGGAGTACTGTGTGCAGTTTTGGAGACCTCATCTATGCAAGGACATAGACAGGATGGAAGCAGTCCAGAGGAGGGCAACTAAAATGGTGCAGGGTCTGCATCAGAAACCATATGAAGAGAGACTGAGAGAGTTAATATGTATACCCTTGATGAAAGGAGGGACGGGGACATGATAGAAACGTTCAAGTACCTCAAGGGAATCAACAAAGTCCAGGAGGGTAGCATCTTTCAGAAAAAGAGATGTGTAAGAACAAGGGAACACAATTTAAAGATAGAGGGGGGACGGTTCAGGGGTAATGTGAGGAAATTGTTTTTCACGGAGAGACTGGTGGATGCATGGAACTGCCTTCCTGGGGAGGTTGTTGGGGCTAAAACAGTGGGGGAATTCAAACATGCATGGGACAGACACAAGGCAATTGTAGTGGGGGGTGGCAGGAAGTAGGCT
The DNA here is from genome assembly GCA_016271365.2 of Neoceratodus forsteri. Lineage (NCBI taxonomy): Eukaryota > Metazoa > Chordata > Ceratodontiformes > Ceratodontidae > Neoceratodus > Neoceratodus forsteri. The sequence continues at coordinate 1,073,154,779 of CM057456.1, forward strand.
GTTGGTTAACTAGAATCTGCAGCTTATCCAGTAGGTAGGGAAATGGGCACACTGGGTGGGCCAAGCGGTCCTTATCTGCCGTCAAAGTCTATGTTTCTATTCTGCTTTAATATGATTTAGTCTCCTACCTATGCTTTCAGGCTTCTCTCTTTCAGAAGTAAAAATAAAAGCCGAAATGTAAAACACTGACCTCCAGCTCTGTGCTACTTGAAGTCAGCAGCTGGTGTCTGATCATGCCATCAGCTCACCTGCAGTATTTCCCGACCACATTCCCCTACCTTATTCTGTATTTCCCTTCTTCTTCGTAGTACTTTATTCCCTTTTGTTTCTTTCTCCCTTCTGCAACACTAAAAGGAAACGGCTGAAATCAAACTGCACTATCATGCCAAAACCGAGCAGTACCTCTGACTCCAAACCCACATGGTCCGGTTCCTGTATGCTACTCACTCATATTATACAGTACCTTGGTTCACAAACTCTTTATTCCTTACTTTGGTGTTATTAAAGGAAAAAAACAGAAGCTGAAAAGTAGGCCAACTGCTGCTGCTCTGCTGCTGAGACAGACTGTGCCTCCATCATGATCCCAAACCCTTGAAGACCTGCTTGCGATCAGCATCTGCTACAGCGTGCTCACGCACATTCTTGTGAGTTGGTATCTTATTTATTACATTTCCCCCCTTCTGCAATACTAACAAGAAACAGCAGATGCAAAATGCTGGAATCCAACTGAAAACAAACTGCACTCAAATGCTGAAACCGAGCGATGTCTCCAACTTCAAACCCACGTAGACTGGTTCCTGTATGCTGCTCACTCATATCATACAGTATCTGTGTTCACAGACTCAAACTCTGTCTTCCTTTCTTTGGTCTTATATAAAAATAAAGAAGAAGAACAATGTACACAGTATACAAAACCAGTACACATACATCACTGTACTTCAATCACTTTTGTGGTACTTTATGTGATCTCTCCTAGTGCAAAAATAAAACTGCGCAGACAATTTGGGAAAGGTAGCAGCATGAAACAAAACTCGATATTACAAAGTTCTACAGTGATCACAGAACATTTTGGAGTTGTGCTGGATGCTGCCGCTTTGTTCATCACAACACAAAAACTGCCTGAAGGTGCTGCACTGCTGAAATCATGGGTGGAGTACTGCTTCTGGAGGGGGAGGTTGTGTAATGTCTGGATATGAGTCTGAAACTTCAGTTGTTGGAATCTGAATCCTGAACCCTAGACCCTTGCAGGTTTGTCAGTCCTGAATTTTTTGACCCTCTGCCTACTAAAATGGAACATTTAAGCAAGAATGCACGTGAGGGTGTGAATCGTGCTGGGATAACGTCATGCCTGGGTGGTTGGGCACGTGGCCGCAGGCCGAGTGCATCCAATGTCCCAGAAGTGAGGTTATGCCAGCACGACCCACACCCTGGGGTGCATTATTGCTATTATACAATGGCTCGTTGTTACACAAAATAAAAAAAAATTTGAAAAATGTTTTTAGTAGATTTTTAGTGTGGTAATATATCTTTGTTTCTTAAGAGAAGATGCAAACAATGCTGATCATGTGGCAACAAATCAATACAGTGAGGTTGTGCTCAGATAACCTCACTGTTGCCAAGGACAGACAGCAAATCAGGTTCCAGAATGTTTTATTGCCATTGTATAATTTGCATTATTAGCTTCTTACACTCATGGGTACTGAAAATCTGGGGTTATTTCATGGAGTGTTTCAAATATTTACAGCAAACTGAAACTAATGTATTAGAGCAGGGGATGAAAAGAATTATGTATCTCACCTGTGGCTGGTCTGGAAAGAAAGGGGAATGCATGTGTGTTAGAAATACAGAGTGCAGGAACTGTCAGACGATCAAGCCACCAGTCTCTCAATATGATCCAAGCATCTGGTATCTCCAACATATACGGTATGGGGGTGCTCAGGAAGACCTCCAAGTGAAAGAGATAAACAGAATGGGAATCATAACCACAGTATGGCCAACTGGCACTCCCCAAAGTCAAAAGAACACTCACTTACTGATGTAGCTGCATCAAGTGAGAAATAAAACTTGACATAGTGTTGATTATTATATAGTGTGCCTCACTGCACTACCAGCAATCACAATGTCATGGTCTCATTCACGCACGCTCACAAACTCACCCCCCACCCAATGCCAACCCTCACTAACACAACACAGTCTGCCCTACCCACTCTTACTGAGCCTTCATCAAAACAGCTGCTCTGGTGACATTACGTAGCCCCACGTGCCTTCCTGCTTGCACCACAGCTTACAGCACCGTTATTTTCTTGACTACTGCTGCTCAGTGCACCGTTTTTTTCACTCACTCAGACCTCTACTGCAAGTGTAAAATCTCGAAACACAATATTCAAACATCTCTCCTCAGGACCATAATTTAATACCAGAGTGGCTATCTTCATAGCCTTATGGAACAGCACTTTACTTTCCCTCACTGGTCTCACCTCAGACCAATACAGCCCTGAAAATCTCTCTTCCAGTCCACACCTGCCCACAGCACTTCTCTTTGGACGCACACTTCTCCACAGCACCACCGACTGGCTAGGTCACAAAAGTAATTAAAAACTGCAACCTTTTCTTTTCTTGTTTTGTTTTATTGTATAATACCAATAATACACTGCAGGGTGTCATACATCATGGAATATTGCAACTTCTAGGGTGTATGAGGTACCTGGGGTTGGCAATATTCTACAATACCACACCCTGTCATGTATTTTCCCTAATAATTAAATGGGTAGGAAAATTCCTGCAATCTGATTAGCTAAGAACCATTCCTAGTTTTGGCACTATCTCACGTTAACACCACAGCTGGAAGACTGTCCCTGCCAACTGGTTCTTTACATATGTGTAATCCAACTGATAACAGCAATAATACACTCCATGATGTGTTATCATTTGGGATGACGCCACTTCACAGGTGGTTGATACACCTAAGCTATGGCATAATCCCATGATAACACACACACCCTATCATGTATGACAGCTTAATATCCTCTGTGGGAAATATGAAACTGGATACTCTAAGCACACGCTAAAACTCACCTGCATTCACAACCTTTCTTGAAAAGGAAACAGCACACTAATTAGATGAGTGGACCCCACAGTTGCAGAATACTGTTAACAAAGCTGCAGCACTGAACTCTAAATGGACCCAATTCTTAAAAGAGTGAACAAACTGAAGCTGGAATCAGAACATATGTATCCTCTTCTCACAAAAAAAAAAAAACAAACAAAAAATGTCACAACTGGCATAAGACACTTTCTAACATTATGTTAAGTGGAACAAGACACTCCAGAGCGCTGATAATGATTGAGTATAGTATGTTTATATACCTTCTGGTGGTTGGAGCCCTCAGACAAACCCACCAGTCAGGGCATTAAGTTTGTGAGAGCCTCCTGTTATGCATTTTCGAGCACTATATGTAGTATTTTGTTCATGTGTTTTCTCTTGTGTGGCACTGTATTGCTAAAGGTTTTCTGTTTTAATTTGGTATGCATTTTGTATTACCTGTTTCTGTGTTTGGGAGCACTACTGACATTTGGATGGTTTGTTTTGTTCAGTTAGTAATGCTTTAAAGATCTGGTTGATAAATGCTGGGTTTCTTTAGTTAGATATTGCAGTTATTAGTTCAGTAATGTTCCTTGCTGTTTTGATTTGCAATATAAGACTCTGGAGATTTTTTTGGGGGTGTCAGGCTTCTTGAGTTTGTGAATGATTTTCCAGTTGTATGTCTTGATGTTTGGGTTTAGAGTTTATGATTCTGGAGTAAATTTGTCTGTGTGTGTGTGTGTGTGTGTGTGTGTGTGTGTGTGTGTGTGTGGGGGCCTTGCACGGTAAATTTCTGTCCTGTGACTGATTAGTATAATGACCTTTAATCCTACTGGATGGCTGTTTGATTTGTACATTGACCTTCTGCCATCAGCAGTTTGTGCTTGAAATAAGGCACACTTAGGTGATGACTATGCCATGTTATCAAATCGAGTTTTGACCAATGAAGAGGCAGAGATGGCCAGGCATAATTTTTTTAATTAATTTCCTGATTTCAAACAAAAACTGAATAGCCACCATTTAGCTTTAAGCCTTAAGCTAGCAGAAATAGTCCAGCAACATTTCAACATCAGTCTTCATTAAGATGAGATGCTGTCCTGATGAAGACTGTGACACAACTGAAACCCTGACTATTTCAACTAGTCCTAAGGCTAGAGCACCAGAGGGGCTTTGAAGTTTTGGTGTCAAAACAAGAAATAAAGTAGCTTGATGCAACTACATGAGTAAGTGAGGGTTTTCTTTAATTTTGGAGACTGCTGGATGGTACATACAATTCCTGTTCTAAGTGTCAGAAGACACTGGTGCCTGTGCCTGCTCCAGACAGAAGCAACATATCTTTTCCTTTCCTATGTGAACGGACTTTCAGAGGGGAAAGGATTAAGGCCAGTTCCTTTCTGATAAGCTGTTACATTCTTCCATTCCTATGAATAACTGACTCATTTAACAGAGATGAGTGAAGCACTCGACCACAATCCTCAGATGACCCATAAGGAGATGATTGCTATGTAGTCTGTAAATCCTGCATTACACAAGTAGAGAACCACCCAAGAGTGTATGTGAAAGGTTACCCAACAAATTTCAACGTCCTTCCTAACTCTGTAACAGTAGCACTTAAATACTCTGATAGCAAAACAAACAGTCTTGAAAGCTATAAAGCCCCAAATGCTCATGCTGCTATGGTTACCATATGATCTGATTTTGTTTAGGTAGCTTATCATAGTGCCTGCTAAAACTCCAGACATTCCGCTGTAGACGTAGCAACACGGTATGATAGCCTGTTCTTCCATGATTTTATTCCATTTTTTCTTTACATGTGTTCCGGGTGGCTCTGAAGGCAGGATATCATCTCTTGGACAGGTCTTCCTTCATAGCAGATCTGATAGACAGCAGTAAACAGTGGAAACCTAGAACGACAGGTGATGGAATGCATTACTTACACTCAGTACTGTGAAACTTGACTCTAAATGCCTCTCCCAGATGTCAATGCCAAATTACAGAGTGCAAACACTGGCCTCCAGCTCACGCCCTCTTGCAGATTTAGCCCAATCACTGCTTTTGAACAGTGCACAATGGTGTGATTAATGCCTATACAGGACATGGTGATCAAGCTCTTAATCTCTTCTGCTAGAAAAACAAAACAAAACAAGAAACCTCTCATAAGGAAGAAAGGAGAGGATGGATTCTTCTACAGAGCCCAAACAGCACATTAATACTGAACCCAGCAATACTGTTCCCAGAATCAAAAGATTAACTTGGTGAAAAGGAACAAACTGTGTGGTTCCATGAAGTGTCCTGTTGTGCATGGGGGAATGGCGAACATGTACTGGATGGTTTGTGTGGGGTGCTCTATCTGGTGAGGTGTGAGGTAGTTGTGTTGGTTCAGGGGTGCTCAGTTGTGCACTGGCATTTGTTGGTGTCTGAAGCTGAACGTCTATGGGGCAGACAGGATGAAAGGTCATCCGTGTGCATTTTACATACTGTTCAGGTTGTCTTGCTACACATCACATGTCCATCATGGTGAAACACACCAGATTGGGGTCAGGGATTTACGTGCCCCCCCACCTGTGCACATATGGGCCTGATGAAGGGGAGGCTGTTTGGAATGGCACTGAGGTTGTGCCACATGTGTTGGTTTGTGGTACTGATGCTGAGAGTGATATCAGCTAACGGAAGTAATAACTTCAACATTTTTTAAGACCTTTACTCACTTCATCACCTCAGTTGAGGCCACCATTATTGGCTTTTCTCTCATTTCTTTGCTCACTATCCCTTGCAAAGTTCCCAAATTGGTTAAGGGTTCAGCACTCTCTGTTATCTCCAGCACTCTAGACAGTACACTCATGCCTGAGGCCACCATTACCAGAAATGTACACTCATGCCTGAGGCCGCCATTACCAGAAATGCGACTATGCATGGAGACTTGAAGAGGGCAATGAAGTTGTATGAGCTAATGTGCTTATCTCACTGTTTGTTTTTACTGAAGCGAATTGAGTATTTATGGAAGAATTCATCCTATTATAAACTTATATAATTGTAAATTACTAACTAAACTATATACTCCTACTATATTAAGCTACGATAATATATGATTCTGCACTACACATCTGCTTTGTTAATGTATGATTCTGCAATAAGCAATTTGCTTGTTACCGTACTTTCAAAAGACTTGATTTATGTATCCCTGTTGTTCATTTTTATGCTGTCCTACCCAGGACCTCCTTGCAAATAAGCATTGCTCAACTGAGTCTCTCCCTGGTAAACAAATAAATAAACTGACCTTCCTCCAAGGCTATTCCCCATACCATGCTCGATGCCCCCCCCCCCAAAATGATCAGCAGCCTCACCTATCTCTGACTCGGTTTTCATTCCCTATGTATAAAAAAAGGATTTATTCTTCTTCCCTTGAACCCTGCCAAAATCTGTTTACCATACCAGCCCTGACCTGGGCAGTCTTGGCCCTGTATTCCTTCTGCAATAGCTTATACTCTGCTTCCATCGCTCTGTCTTCAGAATCCTTCCACTTCTCATACACCCTTTTTTATAATCCAGCTATTTTTCTATTCCTCCGGTCCACCTCGCAATATGACAGCACTCCATAACCCCACCACTGACCTTCTCATGGACTTAATTGTTATCCCCACCTACCCAGGTTCACTACAGTGGTGGGTGGAACACCACATATACCATGCATGAGTGTGACAGGGTGACTAACCCCTGTCATAGTGGACACCCCTGGGATAAATTGAAACCCCTTCCCCAAGCAGTTTATATGTTTTGTATAATGTCCAACTTGCTGCTTGGCTGGTTATAACAAAACTAAGAGTACAGTTACAAAATGAGAAGGCTGTCTTAATGTAATAAAAACAAAAACTTGTGTCTACCTTTTCTAGATGTTAGTGGCCCCCTTCTAAGACATATTTTGCAGCAGACAGCATGAGGTAATATGACCCTGCAAGAGAGCACAGAATGGTCTAACCTCGGTTCTGACCTTTAACAATGATATAAACAAGTTATGTAATGTGCTCCAGGTGGCTGCCAAATAACCATTCTCTATGGAGCAACAGTGGCCCCTAGTGGCTAGTTTTATGTTGTGTCTGCTGTTAATCAAAAGGCAGGGAAAATTGTTTTTCCAACTTCTAGTGAGGTTATAAAATGCCCTATCTGAGTGCTGAGAGAGGACAGATAGGGTGGTCAGTTGAATACTGACTGAGGAAGGTGGAATACCTCCAGGTAGTGTGTGCTTTCACACTGTTTGATTCATGCTAGGCTGAAGAAAAGCCTTGGAAACTGTTGAAGCTAAAGCAGTTGCCTGACTTACCATTTTGCTTTCTGTATATTTTACTTGATAAAAATAAAATGACAAACGCACTTGTGTGTTTTTTTATGCACCTGACTTGTGGTCTGCCTGAAACAGTGTTATTCTAAATCCATGCCCAGTGTCAATGAGCCTGTGGCAGAGTACTGGCTTCACCCTTGCTCGACTGGCTTGTTTTTCCATCTTCTCCCCACAGGCGCACTGGCCATGCAATGATGCACACATCACACTACTGTGTAAGTGTGCCAGCATCTGGAGGCATCCCTCTCTTACTTGGTGCCCCAACTCTGATGCCAGCAAGCCTCAGGTGGGTGGTGATCATGCTTTAGGACTCACACTCCTCCCAACCCTGAAGGAGGAGAGCAGTCCCTGGAATACTCAATGCTCCTTCCTTTAGTTGGGCCCCGATTACTTGATTCTGCTCCAGAACCCAGCTCACTGGCATTGGTAGCGCTACTGCTGTGACAGCAGGCCTTATTCCTTAACTTCCTCTGAAGTTCTTTGGACAACCACGGAGGCCCCCACCTTGCTCTCTTCTCCTTGTTGCAAATGAAGACACATCTAGTCATTGCCTCCCTTATAATTTGCTTCAGGCCCTCCCACTTGGCATTAGCACCACCCCTTCAGTGGCATGCTCAATAGGTTAGCCACAACCACTTCTCTCAACTTATCCAAGTTAGCGCTTTTGAAGTTTGGTGTTTGGGTCTTATTTTTGGTGAAGTAGCTTCTCCCTTCACATCAAATTCAGTCTTACTATGGTTGCTGTTACACACCAGCAACCCACACTTGACTGCTCTGGCCATGTCATCTTCAGTTGTTCCCTGCCTGACAAGCTAAAGAAGCAAACAATCCTTCATGACTGACAAGAAGTTCCTCCCTGCTGTTCCTTGGGTCCCTTCCACCTCCTCGTCAATGTAAAGTAGGTTAAAAGCCCCCATGAGACCAACAGGCCCCGTAGCAGTTGCCATTTTTTTATCCTCTCTTTCTTCCCCAGGCTGGATATCCCAGAGACAGCCACCACCCAGCCCCATCTATCACCCACCTGCTTGAGGGTTCCTCCATGTCGAGATACTGGAGAAAGCGGAGAAGGTCATGGGGTCCAAACACATTGGCACTGTCATACTGACAGCCTGCCATTTTCTCCTCCAGTTTTTCTTCCTTCCCACGATGCTGTGTACTCACCTGTATAGACTCGAACATATGCAGAAGCTCCCTCCATATGACAGTAATCTCCAGGACTCAACAGAGGAGGTTGTTGCACCAGCAAAACATAGCATCTAACCCACCATGGCTAGGATGCACTGCCTTAGACCCAGCCTGGCTCAACCACTGCAGGTGTCCCCAGTTTACACCTGAACCTCTGTTATTTTTTTAATTTTTATTTATTTATTGAGATCTAGGAATTAAACCTTTGAGCAAATGCTCATTACATAGGTTCCACGTCATAAGATAACGTACAGGAAAGCATTACAAATGCGTTTACATTGCAAGCATATCCAGGCCTAAATATAAAGTGTGTTACAGTGATTAGGACAGTACTATAGTATTAGCTGCACACAGGTACTAGAGGGAGGAAGAGACAACTAGATAAAGCATACCGATAGCGGAGGCAAAAACCTTGCCTGAGTCAACATTTGTTACTGGGGGACAACAAGCCGAAGTGCTTTGGGAGGTAAAAGGGAAAGAAGGGGGTAAGGGAGGGGCATGGGGAGGGGAGAGGGCGGGGAGGGAGAAATGGGATAGTGGGAAAGGTGATGGAGGATGCAGGGCTAAGAAAACAAGTGCCTGGAAACCGCAGGTGCAAATTGTACAAAGCAACTTACAGCTGTGGCCTTAGTGGAAGCAATCACATGAGGACTCAGTGACTAGCTGCTGCTGGAGCCAATTTTTAAAGCAGCCTACCTTGGCTACATTGGTTATGTCAGAGTGCACTGCACTGAACCAAAATGGAGCCCTGTGGGCAAAAGCCCACTGACCAAGTGACGTATAGCAATGAGGGATTTTGAACATCTGACTATTGGAGCTTCTGGTGTTACGTGGGTTTGTAGCCAGGGTAAGGAGAGATTGAACTCCAAGGGGCATCATTCCTAAGGTAACGTTTTTAGCAAGTAGACAAGTATGGCACCTGCGTCTGCTATCGAACTATAGCCAGTTTGCCTGAGTATACAGATCACAAGTGTGAGTTCTGCATTCAGCACCAGTGAGAAGGCGACAGACAGGCTTTGTTCATAGCCGTTTTGATGCATCATGGGGCAGTTTCAGTGGCTGATCCATAAATACCTGCATAGAAGCATGTCATGCTTTCTCTGGGACACGGAGCAGCCCATTTGTTGTTGCCTTTTTAATTTCATTATTTCATGTGCCAACTTCCAGGGCAGCCCACTGTCGTTGCCTTTTTAATGTCATTATTTCATCTGCCAACTCCAGGGCAGCCCACTGTTGTTGCCTTTTTAATTTCATTATTTCATGTGCCAACTCCAGGGCAGCCCACTGTCGTTGCCTTTTTAATTTCATTATTTCATTTGCCAACTTCCAGTCCTACTCTGCTATGCTACTTTGTAGTCTGTAACATACTCCCACCCAGAATTGTCCTTTTGCTTCCTGTGGATCCTATCTCCAGCCACAGGCTTTCAGTAGAGCTCCTATCTTTCCACATTTCCTCTTTGCCACTTGTGTCAATCCCTTCCTTGACACAGAACGCAAACTCTCCTTGCCCCTCATGAATAGAGTGTACCATTCTAGCCCTGCATCCCTACTTATTCCCTCCTTCCACCAGGTCTTTGTGAATCATGTTGCACTGTAGTTTGCCCCAAGAAGTTCACCATCAAGCTTTTCCATCTGGTTTGCCATGCTCCTTACACTTGTTGTTATGTAGCAAAGACTTGTGCTTCTTTCTCTTCTTGCTTTAGGCCACTGGCAGCTGACCAATTTACCCCCTGTACCTGCCCAGGACATGTGTGTTCTACACGTAGATCTACCTATATCTGTCCTAGTTTAAAGCTTCCCATATCATTTTATCATCTATCCTGTGTGAAAGTACCCCACCTGTTCTGGACTCAGGTGAAGCCCATATGTAGTATACAGGCTTCTGTTGTCCCAGAAGGACTTCCAGTGTGCAGGGAAACCAAATCCTACAGTAGCTCCAGCCACGAAACCCTTGGCCACTCATTCACCTGTCTATCTAACTTCAACTACTGATCTCCTGATTCCTTGCTGGCCCTGGGTGTGGTACTGATAGTATCTCAGAGAATACTACATTGGAGGTCCTGCTCCAAAGGCCACTGCCTAGTTCCCTAAACCTAGTACGTTACAAGGCAAGGCACTTTTATTTTTAGGCGCCCTTTCTCTGGGGCTTAGGGCAACATACAAAGAAAAACAAAACACAGAAGCCAAACCAAATAAAGAAGCCTTTATGACTAATCAAGGAACTAAGTTAATGATCAACTGAATCAATCAGGAGTTCCAAGGAGCAAAAGCATTTCAGCTAGTCACAGTTCAATAAGTGAGATGAAATGAATACTTCTGGTATACCTCTGTCTATGTCACTGAGGCCATGCAGCATGATGGTCATTTCCTCCCCCCCCCCCCCAATAAGCCTATGCACCCTAGTGTGTTGTCAGCAACCCACACACCAGATGGCAAGTGACCTAGCAGTTCACACAGCTGCAGTGTCCTAGCACTCAATCCAACTTGCTAACATACCTACTAGAGGATCCAGCTATGTAGCAAAGTAGCAGTCACTGCCACCTTGGTCAGCAAAATAGTACCTGTTTTAGCCTAACTTGAGCTTTGAAAGGGAACATTTTACATTGTTTGGGGAAAGTGCTACCCACATGACAAAAATGCTACCCTCCTGAAAACAGTCTAGATCTACCCCTAAATATACCTCACTGCAGGGTCCCCTATCACTATTACACTCCCGCTGCCCTGACCTGCTGCCCTCCCCAGAGCCTCTTGTGCTGTGGAATCCCTGGAGCTTAAGCTCCCAGCAGCAGTGCTCAGACCTTGTGGTCACCCTCCACTTTCCCAGCCAGTTGCTGGTACCAGTTTTGGATGGCCACTGGTGACACCCTGCATCACCTATGATCCCACCCTGCCCTCTCCTCTCTGCTTTATAACACCAGGATGTCCTCTTTTTTTACTATAGAGCTAGAAGTTGAACCCTTCAGATGAACGTCTTCCTTGTGCCATATCACTGGCAGAGGTTTTTCCATCTCCTAGGCTAAAACTGTAGCCTTGCTTTTCCACAATACTAACACAGTAGAGCCCTGTTATAGCACACTCTAAATGCCAAGCAAAAATGTTCTTATAACCGGGATGTTCTTATAAGAGGACTTCACTGAAAACAGTGAAAATCCATGTAAAATCTATGATTAACATGACGAAACAGGGCTCAAACTAGTTTGTAGAGAACTCTTTGTTAAACATAATATAGCATAGCTTTTTAAAAGAGCTATTGCCCAAACAATTAGAGTACTGTAAAATTCATGCAGTGTCTCACCTAACTATGAAGGAATATGTGCTGCCTTCTTTATAGAGCATCTTTCACACATCCATTCACTACTTACAGCAGCAGTACTGGATAATCAGGAAGTGATTATCAAAATTCTTCTTTTTGGCTGGAAGCATGCAGCCACAGATCTGGTTTCCATATCTGTAAATATTTTTTTCTAGCCATCTTTATTTTTTAGATATTTAAAATTTACTCCCACTGCTGTGGATCCAGAGTATATATGGTTGCTGCCTAATTTGCAGCCAAGCTCCCCCTCACATCGCATCACATCTTTTGTTTACTTCTGTGGGACCCTGCACTGCGCGTTCCCACTGTCCCTGTGCAGTACTGCGAGTCATGCCCATGCGCGGTAGGCAGCAGAGGGTTCCAGTTCAACACGGAGAAATGTAAACAAAAACAAAGAAAAACAGAGCAAATTATGAAGTGATAGTACAGTGAAAATAAGATTACCAGGTAAGTGCGCAACAGAGCACAGGAAACAAACGGTTGTAAAAGATCCAATTTTTTTTTATCTGGTACTGCTGCTTTAAACGACCATGAATGAGGAAAATTGATGATGAGTCAGCCCAGGCTAAACACACTCAAAAATGATAATGACTAGGGCCAGTGAACTCTGGCAAGCACAGAAATGACTGCAGTTTTTGACAAAATTACAGTCTGGATTTGAAACATCCATTTTTGCTCAGCTGTCTTCCAAAGATGTTGTATCATGCACCACCGCAGTTGCCATGGAGACAAATCCACAAAGTGGCCATTCGGAAGGTGTAAGTATTTATTTTACATACATCAGGGGCTGTCGAAAATTCGGAACCTTTAACTTGTTTTCTGCGCTCCTAGTGTCCCACACTGAACCAGACAGGTTTGATAGCTGCATCTCACATGCAAGCTTGCTGGAGTTCCCTAGCACCTTCTCTATGAAACCAGACCTCCTCACCAGATCTCACCGAGTGTGTATCAGTAAAATAAAAACAGAAATAAAGAAATATACATAAAAGAAATACAGAGGGGTACCTTTATAGAAACGTAGAAGTTGATGGCAGAAGGAGACCGCTAGGTCCATCTAGTCTGCCCATTTGTTTTAGACCTATTTTGACACTCTAGTTGCCCTTTGTAGTCAGAGCTCCTTTGTGTCTATCCCATGTATTCTTGAATCCCCACCACAGTGTTGACCCCCACAATCTCTTGGGGCAGGCTATTCTAGGCATCCGCCACTCTTTCTGTGAAGAAAAACTCTCTGGTGTTGGTAGAGAACCTCCCTCCTTGTAGCCTGAGGTCATGTCCCCTGGGCCTGGGTTGTTTTGACTGTAATTTTCAGTATATTTGTGCTGGTGAAGAGTGAGTTAGGAATGGTGTGAATAGAGAAGCTGAGATTAGGAAATTGGGAACACATAATTCAGCAGTGAGGGACCACATGGTGGACTGGTGTCATAAAAAATAAATGGATCCAGTCAGGTTTTCTCTGTGTGTATGTGGGGGTGGGGGTGACTGAGCTCAGCTCAATATAGCAGTAGCCAGCAGGTGAGGGTATACATGTACACACTGTGGAGCATACCTCTCAACCTTTCTTCACCAAAATGTGTGACACAATGTGTGACAAATTAGCAAAATGTGTGACATATCGTCTAACATGGCACTGCAAGCTCAGAACACTATAGCTATCAGTGCACTAACATTCATAATTTTTTTTTATAACTGAGCATAATAGATTATTATGAATTTCTGCTTTAAAGTCTCAGTGGGGAATGTGGAATATCACCTTCCCGATGATGGACAAAGGGTTTCTGAGAGGTAAAATGAGTGACGTAACTCATAATGTGTGACAGTTGAGAGGTATGCTGTGGAGTATTACTAAAATTATGTTGGTAGTACTAACTCAGCAAACCTTGGAATTATGATTAGAAAATTGGCAGGTTTAAAAGGTCAATCAATCCAGTCCGGTTTTCCTTTCCGTTCAGAGAGGACTGGGGGTGGGGAGTGGGTTCAACAGGAAGGACTTTTAATTCAGACCACAAGCAGCAGCGCTCTGAATTTTAGCAAGTAGGGACTCTGTTTTGGATCTGTGAAGGCAGTAAATGAACTAAATGAATGACATTTTCACTGTAAATTATTTTCAGTGAAAGCTTTCCATCTGCGAACATAACAAAGAGATTTTTATAGTGAAAATGTCCTGTTCTCTCTCCTAGTGCTGGCTGTATTCCAGGTTATGATAAATACTGAATGGTACATGGAATTGTCCAAAATTGGCTATTATTAACCACCAGAATTAGGGTAATTCCATAGCCAGAAAACACTGGCTCTAATAATGACCAGCTACCCCACCTCTGGAAAAAAAATGTTTTTATAAACAGGCTTTACTGCCATTGAAAATAATGGGCAAAAATATGGACATTCAAAAAGTGTTCTTATAAACAGGATGTTCTTATGTCTGATGTTCTTATAAGTGGGCTTCATGGCAATACGTACATGGCACTGGAGAAAAAAATTCAGGTCCAGTATATCCCAATTTACAAGTATCCTGAGGCTTCAGGATTCATAAGCTACTGCTTGCAGGAGAGCCATATTGCCTTAGGTTCAGATCTGAAGTGGCTGAGCACAAACAGCACTAATATGGCCAAAGGAGCTGTACGCGCATGCCTCAAGTCACAGTTCTGATTTTTAAAGCAATAGTTTTTAGTGTTCCCATGCTCATTTTAATATGAAACATATCACCATGCTCAGGACAAAGTCTACTTTAAGGCCATTTGTTTATCTCAGCATGCTTCATACATGCATAACTTATGCATGCACGAGTTCACGTAAGTTCGTAGCCACCTTGCTTAGATGCACATTCTCTTGAAATAAGGAATGCGCAGAGGCATCGGGCAGGCAGAGCTTTGGACAAGCTATGAAGTAGGAAGCCTGGGCCAAGTAAAATCACATTTTGATAAAAAAAATAATAAACTAATGAATAAGGCAAAATAGGCAGCCTAGATGCAGTCAGCAAGCAAGCAAGCAGCATTTGACAGACACACACTGGTCCCCACTGGCCCAACAGGACCAAAAATAATTACTAAAGGCTGACAGTGTCCCAATGGGAACAGAAAATACAGCCCCATCCAAACAAATGGATGGCACTTTTCCTACTTCAGCAATCTGGTTTAAAAACACAATGTATTATTATTATTTACTACTAAGATGTGACTACCCCAAAGTGGTAGGACAGTGTGACAAAACAGTGAGTAGGCCCAGTGGGATGCTGAGATGCACAGGCACAGGTTATCTCCAGCAGGAGGGGGGAGGTGATTTTGCCACTGTATTGCTCACATGTAAGACCCCAACTGGGGTACTGTGTCCAGTTCTGGAGGCCACACCTGGGAAAGGATGTAGACAGGGTGGAGGCAGTCCAGAGGAGGGCAACTAAAATGGTTCAGGGGGCGCATCAAAAGCCCTATGATGAGATACTGAGGGATCTCCGCATCTACACCCTGGAAGAGAGGAGAGCGAGAAGAGACATGACAGAGACCTACACGTACCTCACAGGAGTGCAGGGTGCAGGGTACAGAAGGGGAGTCTCTTTCAAATGAGAAAGAGAACCAGGACCAGAGGGCATGTCATGAAGTTAGAGGGGGAGAAGTTTAAGAGGGATGTGGGGATTTACTACTTCACTGAAAGTTGTGGATGCCTAGAGATGACTGCCAGCCGAAGTGGTGGAGGCGAAAACAGTAGGGGGCTCCACACATGTGTGGGACAGATCTAGGAGAATATTTGTAAATTAGGCAGGGAGGAGGGAGGGTCACTGGGGAACAGTCAAGGTTTATGGAGACAGACTAGGTAGGAACCATCTGGGCAGACTGTGTGGGCCAAGTGGTCATTTTCTGCCAACAAATTCTATGTTTCTAATAATAACATGAATAACATTACATGCATATTTCAACATCATTTTGTTGGAGATATTAAAATAAGAGACAATGTTAAAAGTATCTGTACGCACCAAGTCCCACTGTCACAGCACATACTCGGAATACATATGCACTGTAACTGCTGCGATATGCCCAACAACTACACAGTGAATACCAGCAAGTGAAAATGGCTGGCATTGGCCAATGCTTGTTTAGACAAGTTATGTGTGCTGACTCATTTTAAACTAAAAACATTATAGTTATAAATGTATTGATGTCCCTCAATGTGTAAGACATGTGAGATGTGTTAACAGGACACAGCCACATTGACTTGACAAAAAAATGTGAGATCCTTTCCCTTTTGATTCCAAAGTTAGACCTTCTGAAAGGACTATCTTTACAAAGGTCTATCTTTGGGAACTGCTTGGTGGGCTAGTGACATATGATCTGGGTTCAGAAGCAGACTCGAGAGCTGCCCAGGCATTCTGCAGGAAGCTAGGGTGAGCTGTTATGCAGTAGTGCTACCAGAAGGGAAGGGATGGCGTTGGGTTCCAGTGCCACACTGATACCTGTGGAGAGTCAAGACACCTACTATGGTGTCAGCGCGGCTCAGTTGGTAGCATATCTGCTTCTGGGCCAGAAGGTCATAGGTTCCAGTCTCAGGCCGGGACTTGGGATCAAGTCATAAAATGCTGGCACCTGAGTGCAGTACTAGGGGGATGCTGTACTGTTGTGGTGTGCCGTCCTTTGGATGAGATGATAAACTGAAGTCTCTTCTGTCCATCTCTGGTACTGTCCTGGTGGGTGTCCAGGTGGAAGTAAAAAAGAACCAAGGCACGTTTCACAAGAAGAGGGGATTTCCCTGATTTCCTAGCAAACATTCCCCTTTCCCACAATAATAATATAATTAGTAAACAAAAAAAAAGTTCAGGCAATTGTCCAAAGCTGTGTGCGGGTGCTGATGTGCGAAATGGCTGCCACTACATATCTACTGTCACTTCACTACTAGTCTCTCATTACTTGTAAAGTGCATTATAAATGCAAATTCTTCTGGTAGCTCCCTCAAATGATGTAATCTGTTCATGAGCAAGGTTGACTGTGGGCACTAACAGGCACCACGGGCAAAGGGTGGAGGAAAACAGGGAAAACAGATGGGCTCTGGCTATTTCAAAGTTTTACCAGAAAAAACATACTGTGCTGGTAACAGCTCGTTTCCAGATGTGCCCCATGGGGAGGAGGGTAAAGCAGACAACAGATGATAGCTACAGCTGGAACACTTAGGCCTCACCCAAAGAACCCCCCAGCTTGCCCAGGATTCTGACTGCATCACTGGAGAAGACGGACCTCACCAATAAATACAGGTTACTCACCTGTAACAGGAGTTCTAGGAATGGTATATGTTGTTCATCCACACTGTCTGGCAGGTTCCTTGCCGGAAGGTCTTCAAGCTGGCTCCTCCCACCCACCCAGGTGGTAAAACTCTCAGCTCCAGCCCCATGATGCCAGATCTAGCCCACTGGAAGCCAGGTTGTGCGCCGAGCTGGGAGGAATGTAGGGATGAACAACATATACCATTCCCAGAACCCTGTTACAGATGAGTAACCTGTATTTAGGACATGGATATGTTGTTCATCCACACTTACTGGCAGATTCTAGCAGTTATCTGGGGAGGAGGCAAACACACACACCCCTACTTGGAAATAAAGACTGGAGAACCGAGGCTCAAACCAGCATCCCGGCGGACTCAAGGTCGATGTGGTAGTGGGTGATGAAGGTCTGTGCTGACTTCCAGGTAGCAGCCCTGCAGATTTCCTGGATAGGGACGTCCCTGGAAGCAGCCACTGATGCAGCGGTATGGCGGGTAGAATGAGCTCTTATCCCTCTGGGAGGCTCCATGCCCGCCAACCTATAGCAGAGATCTATGCAGGAGGTGACCCACCTGTCTATCGTCCACTTGGCTGCAGGTCTGCCAGCTGCGGCTTCAGTGTAGGTGACAAACAGCTGGCAAACCTCTCCCCGAACTTCAGCCGTCCGCTCCTTATAATAAGCGAGTGCTCTTCTAGGGTCCAAAGTATGGAGTCTATATTCGGCCTCCGAGGTGTGATTGGGGTAGAACACCGGCAGAGTCAGCACCTGGTTAAGGTGAAACTCCGACACCACCTTCGGAAGGAATTTCGGGTTGGGGTGCAGGACAACCTTGTCCCTGTGGAAGACCAGATAAGGAGACTCGATGGAAAGCTCCTGGAGCTCTCCCATCCTTCTGGCTGACGTGATAGCCACCAAGAAGGCGGTCTTCCATGACAGGTGAGAGATGTCACACCTGTGCATCGGTTCGAATGGCTTGCCCATGAGCTTAGCCAATACCAGCAGTAGATCCCACGGAGGTGGAGGTTCTCGCACCGGAGGATATGTGATCAAGGCCTTGAAACGCCCCAACCACCTTCTCCCACCACTGACTGCTTCCCGTAAGCAGAGATGGCTGCCAGATGCACCTTAAGGGTCGTCGACCAAAGCCCTAGCCGAGAAAGGGACCACAGGTAGTCCAGAATGCTTGCCAAGGAACAGGAGGAAGGGTCCAGGCCCTTGCCCTGACACCAAATGGAGAATCTCTTCCATTTGAAGGCATAGCATTTTCTGGTCGACTCCTTACGGGATGCCTCAACGACATTGAGGACCTCGTTGGAAAGACCCAAGGCCTGGAACTCTAGCCGCTCAGGAACCAGGCCATCAGGTGCAGTGACTGAAGGTCCGGATGGAATACCTTCCCCTGACTGACTGAGATCAGGTCCGGGCGGGCTGGAAGCCGCCTCGGGAGCCTGGAGCTGAGACTGAGGAGATCTGGATACCAGAACTGGCGGGGCCAGTCAGGGGCTACCAGAATCACCTGCGCCTTGTCCCTCCTCGCCTTGAGAAGCACCTTGTGGATCAAAGGAAATGGGGGAAAGGCATAGAAGAGGCCCAGAGTCCACGGCCTCCAGAAGGCATCCCCCTGCAGTGAGCTCTGCTGAGGGGGGTGGGCATGAAACAGTCTCAGCTTCGCATTCTCCCTGGAGGCAAACAGGTCCACCTGAGGCGTGCCCCAGTGGGAGAAGAGATCTTGTACTACCTCCAGCAGGAGAGACTACTCGTGAGACACAGCCCCTATCCGGCCTAGGGCATCGGCCAGGGTGTTGGAGGCTCCTGCCACGTGAATGGCGAGGAGATCCGCCTCCAGGCTGCGCACGAGTGACCAAATGAGGAGAGCTTCCCTGCACAGAGGCATGGAGTGCGTCCCGCCCTGGCGGTTTAGGTAGTACATGGTCGTGGTATTGTCTGTCTGGACCTGAACCACTTGACCCCATAGAAACGGAGCGAAGGCAGTGAGGACTAGACCAACCGTCAAGCTCCAGCAGGTTGATATGGCATCGGGACTCCGTGGGGACCAGAGGCCGGCGCCTGTGCTCCCCCAGATGGGCACCCCAACCCATCAGAGATGCATCGGTCGATAGCGAGCCCGTCGGCTCGGGGTGGATGATTGGGATGCCCTCCTGCAGATGTGCTGGAACGGTCCACCACTGGAGAGCATTCCACATCCCCTGGGTCACTGTCACTAGCTGATCCAGCGGATCGAAGTGTTGTGACCATTGGCTGGCCAGCACCCATTGAAGGGGACGCATGTACCAGCGGGCCCAACGGACCACGCTGGTGCAAGCCGCCATGAGGCCCAGGAGGCGCAGGAAGTCCCGGGCAGGGCACGACTGCCCAACCTGAAATGATTGGGCAAAGGAGGAAAGAACCTCGGCCCTGTCTGCCAGGAGCCGTGCTCTGGCTCGTAGAGAGTCGAGCTCTGCCCCGATGAATTGTATCACCTGCGTTGGCACAAGTTCTGACTTGGCCTTGTTGATGAGGAGGCCAACCTGAGAGTAAACCTGGAGGGCCAGATCTCTGGACCGCTCCACCTCCGCTCAGGAGGGGGCTGCAATCAGCCAGTCGTCCAGGTAGGGGTACACCCGGACCCTTTGGCGCCACAGGAATGCTGTCACCACTGCCATGCATTTGGTGAAAACCCTGGGAGCTAGGGAAAGGCCGAAGGGCATGGCCCAGAACTCGTAAAGGGATCCCTCCGCTCTGAAGTGGAGGAATCTCTGGTGGGACGGATGGATTGGGACATCAAAGAACACATCCTGAAGGTCCAGAGAACAGAACCACACGCCTCGTTCCAAGGATGGGATTATCTGAGCCAGAGTGACCATCCTGAAGGTCTGGGACCTTAGGAACCTGTTCAGGTCGTGCAGGTCGAGAATGGGGCGCCAGCCCCCCCGTCCGTTTTGGGACTAGGAAGTACCTGGACACAAACCCCGGGTCTGGAGGAGGATCTGCCACCTTCCTGATCACCTCTTTTTCGAGGAGTAGGGCAATATCGGCTCGGCGAGCCGACAGAGGCTGTGATCGAGGCCCCGAGGGCAACGGCTCAGAAGGGCGGGGCCTGCTCAGACTCCAAGGGCAGGCCCTTTCCTACCACCTCCAACACCCAACGGTCCGTGGTGATAGCGTACCAGGCGAAAAGGAAGTGGCGGAGCCATCCCCCCCACGGGGGGAACCCAGGGGGGAGTGACGAGGCTGGGGGCGACACCCCTCAACCCGTCACTGGGCAGGCTTGGAGGAGGGACCGGCCGAAGGACCTCCTGGGCCTTTACCGTCCTGCTTCCTGTTGGAGGAAGCCGCGGGCTTGGGTTTGGGATGCCAAGCGCGAGCCTGCTGGCCCTGGTGCTGGTGCTGTTGGGCCGGACGTGCAGCAGGCGCAGAAAAAAGAAAGGACTTGTGCTGCTGCTGCTGTCGGCGGCCTTTGTCCTTCTGGGTGGAGGTGATCGAGTCCAGAATGACATTGGACTTTTCGATCCGCTGGAGGTGACCTTCCACTCCAGGGCCGAAGAGGTCGGTCCCCAAGAAGGGGACATCTGCCAGTTTGTGTTGGGTATCCGCCGTGAAGGTGGATATCCTCAGCCATGCTCTGCAGCGCATATGGCCACCGCGGCTGCAACCGATCTGGCACAGGAGTCTCCGATGTCCAGAGCCATTTGGAGCTGCTGCTTAGCCACTGCCCTACCCTGGTCCCGCACCTACCAGACCGTGGTCTGCAGGTCGGCCGGGAGATGATGGATCACCTCATCCAGGGAGCCCATGAGGGCGTGGGAGAAGTCTGCCATCAGCACAGCCGAGCTGGCCTGGCGGAGGCCAAGGGAGGACACAACGTACACCTTGCACCCGGCGTAGTCCAGCTTTTTGGACTCCTTGTCGGGGGGCTTGTCCACGTCCCTAGCGTTCCTGGAATGCCGAAAAACGCTGTTGGTGACCAACCTCTCGGCAGAGGGGTGTTCTGAAAAACCAGGCAAAGAGCCGGTAGGGAACGCATACTTCCTGGCCATCCTGGCCGAAGGCGCAGGACAGGAACCAAAGCTCCAAGGCTGGGCCAACAATGGCTTCAGCCATTGGAAAGGCCTCTGTGGGTGAATCCCCTCGGTCCAGTATCTCTGTCAGGGGATACTTGGCCTGCTTGGATATGGGCTCGAGCTGCATCCCGGTGGACTCTGAGATGAGCCGAAGCAAACCCATGAAGGACGATGGGCTTTTGTCCATCAACTGGCCCCCAGAGGACTCCAGGTCAATGGGCCTGGAGAACAGGGAGGAGTTGTCGTCGGACTCTGAGGAGTCCACGAAGAGCTGCCTGGGGCCTGAGCCACCCTCCACCTGCCGAGGACAGTCGGGAGTGAGGGTGACCGACAACCTGTGGGGCAGGCCCTGACCCGACCGAGAGTCCTTGGTCGGCGCTCCCGATTTCGGTTGTGGAGACGGAGGTTCCACCACAATCGGTGGGGCAGCTGGTTTCGGCCGAACAACCCGGCCCAGGCTTGGGCATCTCGGGTAGAGCGAGGGCTTGTTTCGGCCGCTCGGATGACAGCCACTTGATGGCCGGGGAAGGCGACGGCGTTGGCTTGTTCCCGGACAGAAGTAACTGCTGCCACATCAGGTCCTCGTAACGTCGACGCAATTTGCGCCAAAGCTTCTCCTCTTCCGAGGAGGAAGACGAGGACGAGCAGTGGCACTGCTTAACTCGGTGCCGAGACCGCTGATGTCGGCGGGATCGGCTGGACCGAGACGATGTCCGAGACTGAGACCCTCGGCGTTTCCGAGGACGGGTCTGGGAAGGGGCGGGGGACACCCACTCTTCCCTTGGCTCAGAAGCCTTAACCGGGGACTGCGGCACCGGGGGCGCAGGCAGGTCCTCAGTCTCCACTGGGGGAACCGGTGAAGAAGGGTTGTCGGCCTCACCAGTTGACAGCCCGTCCGACGGGTCGAGAAAAATCTCGACCGCGTCGATGGGTGTCTCGGCCGGCTGGCCTGACGGGGACGCAGTGAAGTCAGCGGCCTTAGCCGCAACCTCAACCGAAGTCGATAGTCGGCTGTCCGGGGAAGGGGACCTGTCCCACTCCCATGAACGCCAACGATGGGACTTACCCTTTGAGTCCTTCTTTTTGGACCAAGAGGAATGTCCCGATGGCCCCTCTCCCTTCGTGGAAAGGGATTGGCAAAGCTCCTTGAAAGAAGCTGAAGACGAGGTACCCAGTGAGAGCGGGATAAATGCTGCGACCGAGGAAGAGGATGATGCGGCCGGAGCCGCCTCCTCCTCCTCGAGGGCGATCATCTGCTCGAGTTGCTCAGCCGAGCCAGCCACCACGGTAACCGCCCAACGGGCCTCCTTCAATTTAACTGGCGGGTAGCGCTTCTCGGCGCCAAGCTGTAACCGGGCAGCGCGGTCCTCCAGGGCGTTGGCGAAAAGCAAGCGACGACTCGCAGGGCCTGCGGGTCATGTTCTAGGCCGAGGCAGTAGACGCACGTGGAGTGCGGGTCCGTCCTGGACATCTTCTGCCCACAAGGGCACCGCCAAAATCTGGGAGTCGATTTGTCCATCGCATCCCTGAGGGAGAAAGATGACCGAAGTCTTGAAAATTTTAAAATAAGTTTCGGGAAAACTGAAGAATTAGGATCCAGTCTACACGCAGAGCATTAAGGAGGGAACCTGAGCTTCCAAGCAGTAAGGAAGATCTGGCGTCATGGGGCGGAGCCGAGAGTTTTACCACCCGGGTGGGTGGAAGGAGCCAGCTTGAAGACCTTCCGGCAAGATTTAAAGCAGTAAGGAACCTGCCAGACAGTGTGGATGAACAACATATCCATGTCCCTAGAACCCCTGATATGGAGGAATGAACTGTGGGGGCTGGCAGAAGTGGTGGATGAGGCTGTATGGCCACCAGGGGACTGAAGGAAGGTGATGAGGGCCAGGCTGGGAAGAAAGACTGATCTAACACAAAAAAAAACCTCTCTAGAGCCATTAGGGCAAGGAAAGAACAGTTACTTACCACTAACAGTAGATCTTCAAGAAACTCTTCTCCACTGGTCCACACCTTTGGAACTGTAAGCCATCAGCGTCAGTACTACTCAGAAAGTTTTGCTAGCTGGGGGCTGTCCACGTCTATAATGTTGCCGCCTATATAACATGGGCGGCCCTGTCACTCATCAGTTCCCCACCAGAGACAAGCATAAAGTATATTTGACTGGCTAAAACCAGGAGACCAGAACCAGGCACACTAGAGAGGCACGCGACTGGAAATAAAGCCTATAAGGCACTGTATATACACACCCCAGTATCTGTGGTACACACACCACAAGACACACACACACTCACTTCTGGATGCAGACAGAAATCCACGATACTCAAACTTACAACACTACTTCTGTGTCACAAGCACAGGCCCCTGCAGCCACAGATATAAACTCACAATACCCAAACTACAAGAGTTATTTTATCTGCAGAAGTAGCCACAGGTACTCATGCACACTGTAAAGCACAGACAGAGTTGTGGCTGCAGAAGTTCAGGCCCCTAAGGGGCCTGCACTTCTGCAGTGGCAGGTATAAGACATACACATTGACCTCTGGCTACAGAAGTGCAGGCACCACAAAATGCATAATACCAGAACTGCAACAGTACTTCTGTCTGCAGAAGCGCAGGCCCCACAGGGGCCTGCACTTCCGCAGCTGCATACAGAAATTCATGATACCCAAACTGTAACAATACTTCTGTCTGCAGAAGCACAGACTCCTGTGTGGCCAGCCCTTCTGTAGTCACAGGTACTCATACATGCTGTAAGACATACACACAGCTGTGGCTTAAGAAGCATAGCCTGTGCGTCTGTAGCCACAGGTACAAATCCATGAAGGTAGCACATCAGTGCTACTGCATTTGTGTTATCTGGAAACAGTTGTATGTTGCTTGTCTTACCTGATGATGGCTGTCTATGGTTGTTTGCATAGTCCTGTTCTTTTGCTGCTTGAGGGGTGAGGTGTTAGGGTTGGTAACCCAATGCCACATTTCCCTACTTTTATGGCAGTGAGCTGAACCCTAACTGGTGCATTAATGTAGTTTGTTTGCATAGAATTTCCTTCCTTTGCGAGATAGTGGAACTGTATCCTCACTCATGCAGTTCCCTTTGGGATTTGCGTGAACAGATGCAGACGTGCAGGGCCAAGGTAAGAGTCCATCTACCTGCAGATGTGCAGAGCCAGGACCTACACTTTAACGTGGCAACAGATGTCTAGAATTTGTGGGGCTTTCTTTTTTTTTTTTTGTATTTTCTATTAATGCTCCACCCCATTCGGCACCCTCTGTCCAGCCACTCCTTTAGAGCGCTTAGGTCCTAGCCCCCATCTGACCCCTGCCACCAGCACCAACTCCTACTGCAGCCCGCCAGGTAACCCAATATATCCCTTCATCAAGAGGGGCTCTCTCTTCCAAGGGGGAAGTGCCTTACTGGCCAAACAGCATATCCTGGATGCTGTAGAGCTGGTCCAGGCAGTCTCCAGGGCTTCACAGTGGCGGGAGCTGGCACTTATCATCCTGCTGGGCGGGGAGCTCCTATTTTCCATTTCTGACCCTGGCCACAGTGGTTCTCAGCCATGCATGAGCACATCGACCCTGGGCAGAGTCATACGGGGGGGTGTCAAGGCACCACACCACACCAAGCACGTCGCCCAATCTGCCCACGGGTGACAAGGCCCGACCCCCCCCAGGAGGGAAGCGCCCAATGGATGCTCTGAATCACCTCCCTGATGTGCTCCACTCCTGGTACCTGGGCTTGGGATGCTAACCCGGGTCGCCAGTGTGCCGAACGAACCCCTTCACTTGGCCCCATGGAACCAGCCTTGTGGGGTTTTGTGACGGGCTGTAGAAGTACAGGGTCCTCTGGGTCCTGTGCTTCCATGTAGCTATACATATAGACACGCAGGGCAAAGAGTACATCTGTCAGCAGAAGTGCAGGGCCCTCTCTGGCAGCCACAGGTGCAGAGGTACATAGCTCTACACAATGAGAAGAGTTCTCTTTACTATGTGCAGTAGTAGTAAAATTTATTTATATAGCGTCCAATCCTAGGGGCTCTGAGTGCTGAACAAAGACCCCACCACAACCATATAAAATTAAAACATTTCAAAATATACAACCAGAATAATAATGCAATGCTGATTATAGGTGAATTTCCTGTTTAAAGATTAAACAATGCCAACTGGTACTTGGGCCCATGCAAA
The DNA here is from genome assembly GCA_016271365.2 of Neoceratodus forsteri. Lineage (NCBI taxonomy): Eukaryota > Metazoa > Chordata > Ceratodontiformes > Ceratodontidae > Neoceratodus > Neoceratodus forsteri. Next base: position 1,073,180,181 of record CM057456.1, read on the forward strand.
CAACCCTGCACCTTCCCTTCCCAGGCTGAGTTGTGGTGCCGCTTGACAGCACTGTCCCCCCAGTCTTGGCCGATCCAGCTGGCTCACTGAGCTCGCCCCCAGACTCAACTCACCAGTGCAGGATCACAAAGCACTACCCATTGGGCCAAAGGCTGGAACTGCACACAAAGTTAGTTAATAATTTTTTTAATTTTGACCCCAAAGTGTGAAAACCCATTTTGGCCAGATTTTGAAAAACAATACCGGTCAAATTTATGAGGTGGTGTGAAAAAATAGCTGATGAAAATTTGGAGTGAAAATACTGAAAAATACCAAAGTTATGAGCAAGCATAGAAAAATGTCAACATACATTCATAACCATTTTTTTTTTTTTATATTTTGACCCCATAATTTGAAAATAATCTTATGACCTTATGTCTTGAACCCAGTAGACGAAAATTTTCAAATCCCACAGAAAAGGTGGTTTCAGGGAGCGACTGTGAAGTCATCTTTCAGCACGGATTTGAAAATTTTCACCTGCCCTGTTCATGAGGTGGGATCCCAAAAGGGCCTTGTTGAAAGTTTGGTGGAAAAATATTAAAAATTAATGGAGATTATAAGTAAGCATTGAAGCATTTCAATTTTCACTCTTACCTTGGTCATTTTACCATATTTTTCCACCAAATTTTCAACATAGTCATCTTCTGACCTCACCACAATGAACCCAGTGAGTAAAATGTTTCAGATCCATACTGAAAGGTGATTTTGCAGAGCAACTGCAAAAACACCATTCGGTACAGATTTGAAAAATATCACCTACCCTGTTCATGAGGTGAGGTCTCAAAAAGGCCATATTGAAAAGCAGGTGGAAAAGTATTTTAAAATGGCAAAGTTATGAGTTAAAATTCAAAACATATTGAACTACATTAACCAGACTTACCTTATTTTCTCATATTGCAGTGGTGGTTCCCGAGGAGAGCGTCTCTGATCGGAGAGTGGATCTACGATGTGGTACCACCTTTGGGTGTGTGTGGGGGTGGATGTTGAGTGGGGGGTCAGGGTGGGGTGGGTGTGGATGTGGGGGATGAGATCAGTGAGGGACATTTTCTTCGTTGCGTGTTTAACAAAACATGAAATAAGGGATAGTTATCTTCTTTTCAGGGGTCTTGACCCGACACTAGGGACTGGACACGCCATTGTCAGCAGAGTGTTTGGTGGCACCAGGGGTATGCAGCCAGTGGCGCCATATATGTTTTTGAGGGGTGGGTAATCTGGAGGGGGGGTGGTATAAAGCAGTACCTGGGGTGGGCACCCAGTTCACTTACAGTAAAACAAATCTATCAGAATTGGGATGGACAGGGGCAAGTGATCTACAGAGACGAATGGTAAAAGCGGTAGTGGGGATAGGCACCTGGTCTGCTTAAAGTAAATTGAGGAGCAGGCTGAGTATGACACCGTTCTGCTGGTTGCTGGGCAGTGTCATAGATGAAAGGATGCAGTTGCTGTCTGATAGGCATGGCTATCTCCTTTCAACTACACAGTTTCTGCCTATCAACCAGCAGAACAGTGCCATGATCAGCCTTATTGATCACTGGCTCATCAGTGTCGAACCTCCTGCAGCCTAAGCTGCATTAGATGTGACAGTGACACACCTCTGAAACCTACTACTCTATTTTACTCTCACAAAATGTTTGCTTTGTGCATGCGCACGCAAGCAAACATAAAAGGGTTTTCCGGGATAGAAAATCCATTTCAAAGGTTGTAGCAAGCTTGAACAAAGCCCTTGTCAGTTTTTAAGGTACCAAGGTGGAACTGGTTTAGTTACCAGGGGACGTATATGTAGAATGCCCTTAAGGAACATATAGATCACTTCTAGTTGTGCCACTGTTTTCCACTAATAAGGGCTCAGAAAGCCGAAATGATTGTCAAATGCACTTTAATAGATAAGAACTGGAGACGGGAGTCAGATAATGACAAAAGGTAGTCCAGCACAGAACTCACAGGACATGTATAAGGGTCCACAGAATGTGAAGTAAACTTGACCTTTCCAAAACAGGAAATGGCTTTGTCCTCAAGAGCCATGCACGCAGATGTAGGGATTTCAGATCCGGATGAATCAGAGACCGCTGTTCCTGGGTCAGACAGCCCCAACACGGTGGGAGTTGTGCATTTTCTTATTCATTCATTTCTTTGAAATAACAATATAGTTCATCCAATACTTCCTGTACACTGAAATTTAGTTAATGTAATATAACCTTTGTGGAAAAAGAGAGGGTTTTCTATATCTATACCCAGTCTACTTTTTTTTTTTTTGCTAACTACAGTATACAGAGTATCTAACAATTTCAGTATGGGGTAACAGCTACTACATTTAACCAACATAAGTCTTCTGTATCATCCACATGATCCAGTAATCTCTCATTTGGCTACTTCTGCTATGGAATTTATAATTGGGTTCTTTCTTTTCCTACTTGGCCCCCCTCCCCTTTTACTACAATACCTTGCATATACCATTCTGGGTTTTCTTCATCCAATACTGCTTGCACTGGATGCAGAAACATTCTGTCCAGTAGAGTTTATTTGTCTGGAAAAAAGATCCAATTATATGATGTGTTGATTTTATTTGTACAATACTAAGCTTAGGGATCCAGGCAACCTAATCCCTCCCTTGTTAGTATAACTACTAACTTTGCCCAGGCTATTCTTGGACTTGCTCCTATCCAGAGGAACTTAATGAATACTCTTTCAGTCTTTCCAAATCACTGTTTACATACTACTCCTTGCATAGCTTCTCATAACTGTATTAGGTGGGGCGTAATCATCATTTTTAGTGTTTCTAGTTACTCCCAATAATGATAATGAAATCTTTTTTTCCCAATCTTTCTTCACATTTAATATCAAAACGATTATGTTTAGTTTTTTCTGAAACCTCTGTAATAGGAAAGACAACCTTTTTTTGTTACATTTAATTTATATCCTGAGAGGTGCGAATACATCTAAATGTCTTCTAATAGCTGTTGACATGAATTCAATAGGTTCTTCATAAGTATTAGAACGTCATCAGTGAAAACATTCATTTCCAACATTTTCCTGTATATCGTTGTGCCCCGTATTTCCATGTTCATTCTTATCTTTACCAACAGGAGCTCTACGTATGTACCGACTGAAATGTGGTGCCTTTATCCTGAAGGCTCGTAATAATGTCCTGTGAATCTCTGCTGAATAGGACAAAGCCTCTGACAGGGGCATCCTGAACAGTCGCCGGGATGTCAGGTGCTAGACCAGAAACTCTTACCCAAGAGAATCTGCAGAGGCTTACTGCCATGGCCGTGTCTCTAGCGGAGGAATCCACCGCATCGTAGGTGGCCCTTAGAGAATGATGTCTGGCCACTTTAGCAGACTGGAGGGTGTTAGCCAAGGTGGACTTAGCTTCTGAGTCTGGGAGGACCTTGACTATGGGCTCAAGCTGGCATTTTGGTACACTAGCATGTGGGCCACATAATTAAGTGCACGAATAGCTAGTGTACAGGATGAAACATAGAATTTGATGGCAGATAAGGACTGCTTGGCCCACCTAGTCTGCCCATTTCCCTACCTAATGGATAAGCTGCAGATCCTAGTTAATCAACAGCCTACTTCCTCCTACCTCCCACCAGAATTTCCTTATGTCTGTCCTATGCATTATTGAATTCCCCCACTGTTTTTGACTCCAGGACCTCCTCAGTAAGGCTGTTCCATGTATCTACAACCCTCTCTGTGAAAAAACACTTTCTCACATTACCTCTGAGCCGTCCCCCCCTTCTTCAAATTGTGCCCCCTTGTTCTTGCACATCTCTTTTTCTGAAAGATGCTACCCTCTTGGACTTTGTTGATTCCCTTGAGGTACTTGAAAGTTTCTATCATTTTTATTTATTTTTTATTTTATTTAAACAGCAGTTTGGAAAACCTTTGAGCCATAGGCTCATTTAAGGTACCTTGTCACAGTAAGACAAACCAAAATACACAGTATAGCAGTACAACACATAAGTATAACAGTAAATTAAGACATAGATACAAACAAGCTGGTACAGGTAGGATGGATGCAAACAATACCAGAGTTATGTCGACATGCCCCCCCCCTTTCCTCAAGGGTATACATATTAAGCTCCTTTAGTCCCTCTTCATATGGCCTCTGATGCAGACCCTGCACCATTTTAGCTACCCTCATCTGGACTGCCTCCATCTTGTCTATGTCCTTGCGGAGATGGGGTCTCCAGAACTGCAGGCAGTACTCCAGATGGGGTCTCATCAACTGTCTGTACAGAGGGATAACAACTTCTTGTTTTCTACTGGTGATGCCTCTCCCTATGCATCCCAGTATCCCCCCAGCCCTCCTTACTGCCTTCTCACATTGCTTGTCTACCTTTAGGTCATTTGATATGACTACCCCCAAGTCCCTTTCCATTTTTATTGTTGCTAGTACCCTCACCCATTGTATATTCTTCCTCTGGGTTTTTGTTTCCCAGGTGTATTACTTTGCCTTTCCTTGCATTGAATCAAAGCTGCCATACTTTTGACCATTCCTCCAACCTTGTCAAGTCCCTTCTCATCCTTTCCACCCCCCTGTGTATCAACCATGTTGCAGATCTTTGTGTCGTCTGCAAAGAGGCATACTTTTTCTTCTAGTACCTCCACAATGTCACCTACAAAGACATTAAAGGGGACTGGTCCCAGTACTGAACCCTGCGGTACCCTGCTAGTAACTCCCCTTTCTTCGGAGTGGACTCCGTTTACTATTACTCTCTGCATCCTGTTGTCCAGTCAATTTTTCACCCACACTGCTACCCTGGGACCCACTCCCAATCTGGCTAACTTGTTTATTAATCTTTTGTGTGGGACTGTGTCAAATGCCTTGCTAAAGGCTAGATAGGCCATGACCACAGCCCCTGGTCTACTATGTTTGTTATTTTACTAGTTTTGTTGTTTTTTCATGACACTTCTGGTAAAAAAATCTTCAATGGAGACTTCTAGTGTGATAAGCAGTATGTGTTCCTGACTTGTTGCCACTGTTATAAAGTGACTACTGTACCTATGCTGGTTTTGCAGTACAAACAAAATAACATTTTATGATGTGTGTATTTTGCTCTCTAAAGTTCAAGGACCAAGAATCTCACTAGTGAGAAATGCTGAATGTTTCAGAATTGTAGACATTCAACTGAATAAAAATACAAATTTCACCTTGTCCATCCCACAGGGTACTTATTCATATAACAAGCATAACTATATGGTGCTTTGCATAACAGTGTTTATTTTCTTACCTCTTTCTTGCTGTGCTTCCTTTTTATTCTGTTACATTTCCTATGTCTGTCTGAGTACAGATATTGTTTGCCTTGTCAAAAAAAAAAAAAACTGTAAAACTTGTTGACACATTGGGGTGGGCCCTATGCTCCATTCCAACATGCCTCGTAAACCGGGCGTGCTGGCATCACTATGCCTGAATGCCGTGGAGCGGGGTCCCGCGGCATTCACGACTGGTGCGGAAGACAGGTACATGCCCCATGGCCTGGCTGTGTATAAAGCAACGCACCGGGGCAGGCCGGGGGCATGCCAACACTATGCACTATTCACTAAGGCATGTAGTACGGCCACATGGGTGCGGGGAAAGGCACAGGTTATGCCAGGGTAGACCCATAGACATGGACACAACCCGGACGGAAACTTCCCGTCTCAGGAGCGGCAGGACATGAAGCGACCCTCCACATGCTGCCATGGCCCACTGAGATGTAGTGGTGAGGGCGTTGGGACTTCTGACCGGGTGCGTGCCCAGCGCCAACTGGCATGTATGGGCGATGGGGGTAGTGATGGCATAACACTGCCTACTGTGATGTGGACAGCCAGTTCTGAGTGCTGTATGATCAGTTTTTGTAATATATAAAAATGTGTATGGACTGTCTCCCATGAGAAAGGCTGAAACAACATGTGAGATCACACACACACACACACAGGTTTTAGAGACAAGGTGCTACCTGGAAGGCCTGAAGCTAATTACAGTGTAGAACAGGCCTTGATCAAGGATATCCTGTTTTATCTAAGTTAATTATAGCTTTAACTGCTAAGAGGGAAATCGTAAAAAAAGTTTATGATGTTAGAGAGGGAAACCAGGTTTAGCAAACTGGTGCGAAGTTGTAAATGTTCCTTTGATGCCTGTGTGAGAGAGGATACTGATTAAGATCAAAACATTTTTATTTGAAGAACATGAGTTATGCCGAGGTTGCAGAATTTAATACTTGGAAAAGACATCCTGTGTTTATATAGATATATATTTTTTATAAATATTCTGACAGGAAGGAGCTAGGTGACCTCATGCAAAATAGGTGGGGAAAACCGGCTTTTAAACATGATTCTGTTTTTCCTTCAGAAACACTTTTATCTAGACTCTAACAGAGAAACATCTGTGAGTACTTTAAACAGGTATTTAGAAAGATAGACAAATCGAATTACTGTAGTAGGAATTGCATTGTTTAAAACCTTGTTCTTTTAAAATATTTGTATGTCCTGGTGTTCTTACTGAGCTCATGTTTATCTCACCCATGTTTGAATCTCAATCATTTGTATGTCTTGTGATATAATATTTCTGTATTGTATGTTTTACATATTATTATCTATTTTAGTAAACCTTTTTTTAGAGCTTACTTGGTCTGTCTTTGATTTCTTTCCTTTACAAGTAGAGTATATATGGTTACAGCAGAGACTGGGCATAAGCTTGAATGGTGATATCAAACTGGAAAAAGGTAAGAAAAATCTGCGGTCTTTATTAAAGTTTAAGGGTACATTTTTGTACACCTGGTTAGGTGCCCGTAGGCAAAGATATCTGGCCCCCCGAAGATGGATATATCTGAGCCTGTGCATTGGGTATGCTAGCAAGAGGTTCACAGTTTGAATCCCTCCAAGACATGAGAACAAAGGTTGATTCGAACCCACAAAAACAGACAAGAGGGTTACCTTGTTCTGTTAAACTGTTCACAAAACTGCACTCAGAGGTTGGCACTTTGGGAGTAGAGGGCTGACCTGCTGAGTGGGTTTGTGACACCTACCATTGAGGGCGTAGGATCAGGGCACGGGGGCATGGCCTGAGAAGGGTCGGACACAGCTGTGTTGCAGGGGCATGGTCCTACTGCTGGGGGTCCAGCAGTCCCAGGAAGGTGCTGGGTGCCACAGACTAGGCCAGTGGGGTAATGAGCCATAGGGCCCATCCCATGCGGGTCCGGGTGCCTACGGTAGGCATGCACTACCCTGGACCCGCGGCTCCCTATGCGATGGATCCACTTTGGAACCTGGGATGGGCATCCCATTGGATGGGGGGGAGGGGGCTGTGGACAGGTGCGGAGTTGCATGGGCAGGGTATGCACTTTGTCTGCGTACCTCTGCCCGAATCTTGCATAGCGGCCAATGTGCAGTAATCATGTGGTGGGATTAGAACCTATGCCACTTTCTGCATACTGCCACATCCAAAGCTTGTTGACACATTGTGCAGCAATCATGTAGTGGGATTAGAACCCATGCCACTTTCTTCATGTTTGCAGTACTGCCACATTCAAAAAAAATATTAGTAATAGTAAAATAGTAATAAACTGGATGAGTGGTATATGGCTCAATCCTTGTTTTCAGCTGCCTGACCCTCTAGGTATCACATTTCCTCTGTGTTGTAGTTCCGTTTTGTGCTTGAAGTGCTCCTTCACAACTGGAGGAAGTGCAGTTTCAGCTCAGTGTGTTACTGTGGATTTTACCAAAAACAGAGTATTGTTTGTGAATTCTTCCAGTATCTGGAGTATTCTTCCTGCTTGTACCCTATCCCTGTTTTTGAGGTATGTTGCAAAATAAACGTGGTTTGCTTTTGTGAGCGCATACTGGTAGCAAACAGCAGTAAGAAAGTTCCATACAGGAACTCATTTAACTAATGTTTCTTGAATTAATGTGATTAACAAGTGCTGGCAAAAGGCAGGAGCCATAGACCTCATTAAAATGTCACTGGAGCAAAACGAGATTTATTTAGCCTGTTTTCAGGTTATGACCCAGAGAATTTAGCTTGTCTTTCACCTTTGCATCTGCTCATGTCTCAAGTTACCTCACACTGTTAGCTACATTCCTTTGTAAATTAACCCATTCGCCACTGACTTTAGTATACTTTCTTGTGGGAATTGACAGAAAACTTTCCAGCAGCACAGAAGGGAGCAGCACCACACAGGAAGCCTGACCAGTTGTAAACAAAGCAAAATGTAATTTTGTGTGTGTGTGTGTGTGTGTGTGTGTGTGTGCATTAGGCAGCACAAGTCAGGGGAACAGCATGGCAGGCATACAAATATAAACAAAAACAAAGAAGAAACTGGGTTCTTTTTAGCCAAATGCTGCACTGTGTAACAGAATTTTAAACAGCTACATGCTCAACAGGGCAGAAGGAAGACATGTATATGGTACTGACTTTTTTATGTAGTACTGCTGCTTTAAGCAAGAGGCAGAAATATGTGCCACAGCATCAGTCGAAACACTTAGCTAAGGACAACTGCCTCACATTCCTGTCACATGCTACCACAGTAATTTTTCTCTCCTACATCATGGCAATACATCAGCATGGCTCCGCCCATGCAGCTGTAAAAAGAGTGGAGCTAGAGCCAAGCCCGGCTTCAACAGGATCCATGTTACACTCTTCTTCCTCTTCCATTTTTCTTCCTCCTCCTTCATGTTCATGAGGTCAGGATTATTTTTCCTTTTGTCATCGGGTATGATGATGGGATGGTTGAGAGAAGCCAGTGTTAATGTAGGTGGCTGCAATGGAGGAATCACTAAGGTATTTTGGGAGCTTTGCATCGACAATGATAGTGCCGACGAGGTGTGACCTATTGAAGGAGTGGCCATAATCATTTGCAGTAAGCCCATCATCAAGTGCAGAAATAGTTCAGACACTGTGGCTAGCACAATGTATGAGTCTATGACAACTGGTAAAGTGGTTGGAGTGGCTGTCATTGATGGGATAGTACCTGATGTTGGAGGCTATGTGCCACCATTTTTAGGGGTGGATAAGCAAGAGCCAGACCCAACCTTGGCATCTCTGGATGATCCGGGGGGGGGGGGACTGTAGTGGTCGAAACTGCTGGAATGGACAACATGACTTACACTCCTGGCAGCACGGAGACCAGGACCTCACCAGTGATGTATGCACCCTGTCTTTATGCTTGTACTGGTGTCCTGACTTCTCCGATGTGTCCTTTTCTCTTGATTTTATTGACTGCGTCGACGATCTGGAAGGAGACGCCAGTTGTGAGTCCACGGCTTTTCTGGCGGTGTCCATGACTTTCTTGGTGACAAAGGTTTCTAGAACCTTCTTTTTATGTTTTAACGGCTCTTTATGCTCCCAGTCCAGGGACAACTGGTCAGCACTGTCCCTGCTCCCCTGTGCTGACCACCGCCTCCCCCGGGAACTACCTCTGTCAGTTTCTTCCATGAATATCCCCTCACAGTAGGGTCAGAGGGAAAAGGGTCATCCTCAACCCCTGATACACATATCCTGAGTAAGCCAAGACTTGGTCCCGGCACAGACTGGGCAAGGCTTCATTAAGCCCCCCAACTTCTTTTCCACTTTCCATCCCACCCCTGCTGTAGGATGTCCAGTGTGTGTGCATGGAGGCACTCACGCAAAATGTTCCTCGACTCTCTCCCTTCATGCCGCCTGTGCTGCACTACCACCAGGCCTCCAGCTGGTGGCGGTATGAAGTGCGCGAAATGGGCAGACATGCCTTTCCTCCCCAGGAGAGGAGAGCAGTCTGTCAGACACTTGATTCTCTCCTACCCTGGCCAACTCCTGGCAACCTGAACTCATTCCTGAGCTTGAGTTCCCGGTGTGGGAAAAGGTAAAGTGTAGACGCGGAGCCTCAGGCCTCTTCACCACTTGTTTCTATAACCTTATCACAGCATCTTCTCATGGCCTGGTTGAATTGCTGGTAGAGTTCACAGGCTCAGACATTGTGGGACAGCCCCAAGCAACAAATACAGATGGAATGATTGTCAGCCTTGAAAATCTTCTGCCCACAGTTACAAAACCTAAATAAAGGTTCTTTGAATGGCAGCATGTAACATCAATAAAGTTAACGAACAAAAGAAAAGGTAGATGAACAACAACATTGTTTCCAATGAGTGGTTGACAGCAGGAGAAAGAATTGAGGAGTGATGGGGCACCCACATTATTCAAGGGTCAATGTCATATGTCGTCGCAGATGGTCCTTGGCTAGCAAAAGTTTCTAAATGGTCCAGACACCCACGGCTTACAGTTCCAAAGGTGTGGCATAATGGACATGCTAAATGAAGATTTTAATTTTTTTTTTTTTTAAACCAAATCAGGGCAATATGAACAAGATCTATCAAGACACTTTTAGTGTACTGATATACTGACAAATAGTGCTGTCAGAACGCAGAATTCCGCCAGTGAAATTAGCATGGGATGACCATTCTGCTGGCAGAATTTCCACAAGAATTTTACTGGTTCTTCTGTGGAATTCTGCCTGTTGCGATCCGAAGGAATAATAGTCTGCAGAACAGCATTTTTTTTTGTGGAAAATCATTCCATAACCATTTCCACAGAAAATATTGAGATCTGCGGAACAAAAGTATGCAGAAATGTTGTGGAAAAACACATTCCGCATTTTGTGCCGCGGAAGTCCGACATTTCGTTTCCAGTGAAATTCGGTCAAATTTCAAAAATTTTGCAACATTTCCTTTCACTGGATTTTGAAAATTCTGCACAGCACTACTGATAATGTAGTTTTACTACATTGATATACTGAATTAAAAATGGCTATACTATATCAATTTGTAGTTATGTGTATCAATACATTAAAACTGTATCGATAGCCAGCCTGTCAGTGAAGCTTGTTCGACCTTGAGATGGCGATATTTAAGCAACAAGGCACAATGGGTGTGTGCTACTGTGTAATAACATCACGCCTTGGGTGGCTGAAGCAGAAGTATACATCCAACTATAGCAAGCAGGAGTTAATGTTTTGTATTTAAACCTTTCCATTTCATCAAACTGCATACAGTCATAAAAAAAGCACACAAATCACCCCAGGTCACCTTTGCTATAATTAGTGAAGACTGTAGCTGTTGCCTTACAGAATAGTCCACTCAAGTATCCCTCAGGTTTTTGCTACTGTCCATAAAGACAATAACGTACACTCTGGAGTGCCTTATTGCTATTATGCAATGGCTCGTTATAGGAAAATAAAAACAAAGTGAGAAAAATGTGTTTAAAATGTTTGGGTTTTTTTTTAACAGTTTTTCTTAGAGTAGGTATACCTATTAAAAAGTCTGTAGTTTCTGTTTTGTCCAGCAGGTGGTGCTGCTGGTATCTGTTCTTTTCATCTCATTGTTGGTCTCTCTCTGCTTCCGGTGTGTAGGCCTCCCCACACACACACACACTGATCTGTCGCTCTCTGCATTTATTTTCACTCCACCAGGTAACTTTCAAATTCCCACTCTGCTGTCTTTTTAGTTATCTTTTGTGCCCACATTGCTTGTTTTCCTTCAGTTGCTGTACTGAGCAAGCAGTCTGCACAGACGACAACTGTCCGGTCAGCCTTTTAAATACTGCTCGCTCAGTGACCCGGTATACATATTTCTTCAACTTTCCTCTCTTTGAAAAGCCGGTTGGAAAAGGTTTTTAAAGAAAGCACTGAATGATGCTAGATAAATATACAAGTTTCATCTGTGGTGAGTGACCACGATTGCTACCGGAAACTCAGTGCATGTGCTGTCTATTTCAAGAATGGCTCGCTCGGTCCCACCTTCGCAGAAGATGGACTGCTACATTTAAAAAGAAATTAATAGCAATAGTTAAAAGAAACTGTCTGTAGCAAAACTAAATGAGGACCAAGGGACAGAGTGAGTGTGTGTGTGTGTGCGCGCGTGTGTGGAATCGTGATGGCTTAGTACATGCCATGCAGTTCATGGCTGAAGCCATTTACAGTGGGTAACCTGTGGAGGGGGTGGGTGATTTCTGACTGTGTTATGAGGTCATGTGTGTGCCTGGACGTAATACAGTGATGTTATTGTGAAATAACATCACTGTCCCAGGCACACACTGACCAATCACAGCCTTAGAAATTTTCATGCCATTGTATAATTCACAAATATCTGGGGCTTTCTTAACAGATTTTTATGCATTACATTAGGTTGGTCTGTTAATTAGTTGTGCTGTTTTTTAGTAGCTAGTGTAGTGTATTTACCTAGTATAATGTGTTTGCGTAGAGTAGTTTTGCTCTTCCCACTGTAAACCCCTTAGTTTTTTTCCATAGTGTAGTGGATTGTCTAGGGCTATCCTGTTTTGGCCCAGTAAGGTTTCCATAGTGTAGTGGCCTCCTATAAAAGGAGGGGTGGTTTTGGCATAATGTTCCTTAGAGCATGTGAGAAAGATGGCAGAGCCGAGTGCGGACAGAAGCGATGATCTGTGTAGTCGGGAGAGCAGTGTTCAGGAGTGGTGTTTTTTTGCAGTTGAAAATGTCGTGCTCCATGTCTGCGTGTGGTGAGAAGCTGTCTGTGGTCGTGAGTGGCAGACAGGAACGGCGTTCTGAGGAGAGACAGCATGGAAGTGAGCAGCATGGATTCAGCAGCAAATGCAGGTAGGTCAGGGGCAGTTTCTTTTCACAGGCCTACCTTTTTTATAGATGTGTCTGGTACTTTATTTTTACACATCTTTTTTTTGCATGGGGCTGCAGTTTAACAGATAGTTTGGGCTATGAAGTGGGTGTCCTCTGTGGTGTTTAGGTCACCGGTGTGTGAATGTATGTATGTATATATATATATATATATATATATATATATATAATATACACACACCTGTATATGTGTGTGTGTGTATGTATATATATATATATATATATATATATAAAATATATAATATATATATATATGTTATTAGGGTTTTTACTACATGTGTTGTTAAGGTTGTAATATGATTTTTACACGTTAATAGTGTTGTAATAACATGTACATTTTTTGCCCATACTTATAAAAGTTTATGAATACATTGTTACATTGTAACAGGCTGGTATAGCTTTATTAGCAGTGTATATACCAATTAATTGCTATCGGATATGGGAAAATATCTGAGTGGTTTCTCCTGTGGGAAAAATTCCCAACCCTACATATTACCTACAACTCTTTATCAGGATTCCATTTCTTATTGTAAGGACACTAGTACCAACAGAAGGTGGCTCTGGACACTTTATGGGGTAACTACCATGTGATACTCTGGCTTACTAGTACAAACTTTAGGTAATATATTAAGATTTGGTATTCTTCCCATACAGTGTAACCACCTGGGGAGAAGCACGATGTTTCCTATTGTAAAATGTTTACATTTGTATCTTTGACTAACCTTCTTTGTGGATTAAGTTATAATGTTCTATCATAACAGGACAGTCCATACCATTACTCATCACAGGAGCCGAAACACAATATACATTTAAAACACATCAATCAGTCAGTAAATTAATACAGCATGTATGGAAATGGGGAAAGTTGGCAGTACTGATTCAAGGCTGCAGTTAGTAGAAGGGGGCCATGCCTTCTAATCCTAACTGGGCAGCTACATACACGTTAACTGAAATGGCAGCAGCAGCAGATTGCAGAACACTGGTTTATCTACCTGGCAGATGGGCTCCTTTTTTAACTTTTTTGCTCAGCTTTGCAGTCCGAAGCTCATGTCTACAGCAGCAGTTTATATGCAATCTTATAGAGGCGCAACCCCATCTTCCTTGTTTCTGTTCCAGCCTTGCTTGAGATTGTGGATGGCAGTCATATGACTAAAGTCAATTGGAGGACTGTAAACAAAGTCAATTGCACCGAGAAAGTCAGACCACCCTTCCCCTACTCCAACAGTACTAGGCTAGGACATCATCATCACTGAATGCTAAATTAGAAGGCAAGAACACACCAGTGGTGGCTGTATATATCCCAAAATAAGCAGATATCAGCATACTCACTTGTCTACCATTCCCTTCTGCTTCAGGATGTGGTGCACTTCTGCCGATGTCTGTGGCCCTTGGAGCTTCTGGCCGTTCAGCATCTCTTTCTCCAGTTCCTCAATGCTCTACAAAGGTAACAGAGAATGGCACAGACTTTATGACTGCACATTGGTGTCGTTTACAAAATGACATCTGCCTTCACTAATACCTTTCAATACTTAGTGTGGCATCAATGCTATACTCTGGAGATGAGAAGGAAGAAAGGGGCCATGCCAGAAATGTATAAATACCTTAATAGGACAGGTAAGGTGGATAGCAAGGAGCATTTCACTCTGTGGGAACACTGGCACCAAGGGCAAGTCAATGAAGCTGGTGGGGGAGGATCTAGGAAGGATATCAAGAGATTTTTCTTCACGGAGAGAGAGAGAGAGTAGTGGCTAAGAATTAACAACCTACCAAGTGAAGCTGTCTGTGCTAGTTCAGTGGTGAGATTCAAACACGGGTGGGATAAACATGAGCTCAGTAAGAACACCAGGAAAAGGGCAGAGGGGAGGTGGTGTGATAGGCTGCTAAAGCCACCATATAGGTGGGGTCGGGCTGACGAGATGGGCTGCAAGGCCTTATGCTGCTATCAACCTCTATGGGTAGACTGACAAATGACTTTTTCTTTATTGGTAGGGCATTTAATATCAATGTTTCTCCTCTAAGACACTAATGCTGTCCCACTTCTGACTGCACCAGTGACCAGCCAGCCCCGACAATAACGAAGCAGCTTCATCTTGTGGTGCCAAGCCTGAGAGTACCAGGGGGCATCATCATGATTATGCATGGATTTTATCTGCTTTTTAACAATCTCAGTTCCTCTTTCACCTCCACCCACCTTTGGATCTGCAGCAATAACCCTGTGGTGGGGAAGGGGCACACCCATCCTAAGCCCATTTTGGCCCACCACAGGGGTCACTGCAAGAGCACAGCTTCCCTTCCCTGGTCAGAGAGGGCTGCCATCTCCAGCACTCCCAACTGTGGGCTGCCACACAAACAGAGATCCAGGCTTACTGCCGAACCCAGGTGGGCCGCATCAAAGCACAGCTTCCCTGTTCAGGCGGTTAACTCGTCTTTTTGCTTTTATGGGCACCGACTACTAATGTTATTCCGTAGGAACCAATCTAATGTGTGAGTGCAGTCTGAAAAGAATGTAGCTGCAAGAAGTTCAGACTACGAATCTGGCCTAGCAGCTTAGCTGGTACGGCATTAAGATGCTATTCTGAAAACCTGGGTTCAAGGCCCAGTTTTATTACCTAAACCAGTAGTGCTACTGTTAATTGTGTCTAAAGTATTTGAAAGATTCACCTGCAATCAACTATACAAACATCTGGAAGAACAAAATCTGCTAACAGGGCATCAGTCAGGGTTCAGATCAGGTAGGTCCATGCCCACTGCCACTGTGGAATTCACCAGTACAACAGCAGGGTCACTAGATGCTGAGGAGCCTGTGAGTGCTGAATACATGGGCCTCTTGAAGGCATTTGACAAAGTGGATCATGCTACATAAACTTGAAGAAATGGGAGCTGATGAGGAAACCAACCAATGGTTCACTTCTTACTTATCGAACTGAAGGCAACTGGTTTCAATAAATAATGCACTGTTGGAAGTGGGGTATTTGACCAGGGGAGTTCCGGAATCAATATTGGGGCTCCAGCTATTTTTTTTATTTACTGCAGTTTATTCTTCCCTCATGCCAGTCGGCCCCCATCAGTCCTGCCCACATACCCAGCCCCCCTCCCCTGCCTTCCCCAGGACTTATCACAATCTCCTATAGGCACCCTGGCTTACCCACCCCCCCCGAGAGGGTGGAACCATCAGGAGCGGGTCCTCCCCCTATTAAGGAGACTCGCCCAGTATTCTGGTGAGAGGAGTGCCTCAATCAGTGGTGGGGGGACGTCCTCCTGCAGCACCTAGCAGTATTCTCCTGTTTATTCTAGTGGGATGCAGAGAGATCACCTAAGCTGTGAAAGCATCACACGGTATCGGTGTCCCCCAAGATCTGCGGCTCAGCTTACACGTGCACCTGTGGTCACCCAGGTGGCAGCAGCAGAGCAGGGACCATCAACCCTCTGTCCCTTAGATGAAGAGTGTCCTTGGGATGCTCTGCTCACCTCCTCCCAGCAGGCTATTCGACCAATCGGGCTCGTGCCACACCCAAGTCATCAGCACTGAGAGTGGTAGCGCTACTGCTATGCTGACAGGTCAGCCACCGGGGCCCCTGCTATTTCTAATTTCTGTAAATGACCTACTAGCACAAATGCAGCACTCTAAAATAAAACCATACGTCAACAACACAGTTCTGATGGTTAAATCTCCTGCTTGGCCCAAATTGAAGCAAAAATGGTTCACAGATGCCAAAATGGTGCTAAGTGAGAAACAGATGCAATCAATGTACTTCCATAAAAAGAGCACAACAGTAAGTGAGCAATTAAGCATTAAACTATTAGACGGATCCACCATAAAAGCCGCTATAAGTACTTAGGAGAGGGGATTGATGAAACTGTACTTTGACAGGCACATAACACACACACCATAAAGAAAGTAAACAGCAAACTAGGAGCCTTGTGTTGAAATGCCCAAGCCATCCCAAAGAAGGCAAAGGAAGTCTGACTACCCAATTGCTACTTTCAGTACCGGAATAAAGGATCATAATATAGCACTATGCCAGCAAACAGCTTCTGGATATGATAGACTCCACCTACAAGAAAATGGCACAGTTTGTGCTACGAGGTGTCCGTATGACACCCACATTGTAAAATGCTGAGTGAACTAAAATGGGAAACATTACAGACTAGATTTGAGATAACCTGGGGCACTAACAGTCTTTAAAATGGCCAAAGGATTGTAGCAGGTCACCAGGAGATATGCTCTGAAGTCCCCAACAACTAGTATAAAATAAGACAGATAAAGCAAGCATTTGTCAATGCCGAATGTTGTCGCGCTGGCATTGGCATTGGAAGTGGCGGAGGTAGAGGTGCATAACAGGAATGGCAGTGAAGTATTGAAGTGGCGTCAAACCCACCCCCACCCTGTAGAGAGCGACAGGCAGTAGGGTGTGCCTTTGGGTCGTCAGCTACAATGCTCATGCCATTGTACCTCACCCTACCCTGCAGACACTGACAAGTGTCATGGTGTGGTCTGGGGTCTTTGGGCATCATACTTACCCCATTCCATAAGGAAATATGCTGACGTGGGTGCAGTATAGAAGCGTGGGGCGAAGTCTGTGGCCAAACAGTGCAAGACACACCACAATGCCTGTCAGTGGCTGCAGGGTGGGCGTGGGGGGGGGTGGAATGGCATGAGCATTACCTCCGATGATCCCAAGTCACAGCCCTGACGCCTGTCAGTTCGTACCGGGTTGGGTGCTACAGTTGGGAACCCTAACACCGTAGGCGTGTAGTGGTAGTTTCACTCTACATGTTCAACATAGGCTGCCTGTCAGGCCACCTCATGAAAAGCGGCACAACCACTTTGTTAGCTGAAAGGTGGTTTTGCACAGCGGCTGTGGCATTTGGTGACAGAGGGACGAAAACAGTTTTGGGTATGATGTGGAGAATGACAATTGTATTGTTCATGAGGAGGTGTAAAAAATGGCAACGTTGAAAATCTGGAGTGGCAATATGAAATATTGGTGAAGCAATGAACATGCATACAAACTGCGCAGCAGACGTCCGCAACCCAATTATTTGTGGGAGTTTTTTAGGCACATTTTCAACATAGGTATTTGGGGACCTCCCCTCATGAACAGTGGTGCTGTGATTTTGTTAATGTGTCCCAAAAGGTGATTTCCCACAGCGAGCACGCCATTGTATGCCAGAGTTGTAGGAACGTGTTTTGGGCAGGCTGTGAAAAATGGCAGCTGTACTGTTGATAAGGAGGTGTGCACAAATGCCAGTGGTGAAAATGTGGCATGAAAATATTGCAAATGTACGAAGTTACAAGGCTGCGTGGAAACTGCGCAATGCACACTTGCAGCATAGTCACTTTATGGACGTTCGGCACCAAATTTTCAACATAGGCATTTTAGGACCTCTGCTCATGAACAATGTCATCATCATTTCCTCAAACTGCCCCGAAAACTGATTTCGCACAGCGACCGTGCGATTCTGTGCCAGACTTGCGAAAACACATTTC